>OX596380.1:68499727-69880352 GCA_951394425.1 Tipula unca
AGACCGGTTAAAGGTTGGTTTATATTATCCGTTCAGTTCCTTTCAGACACGTACCGACACAGACATCAAGTATTTATATTATCCGTACGTTTCCGTACAGACATTGATTCGTATTATTTCGATATGTCGATCGTATATATTCGCAACTACGTACAGTCACCGCTCAACTACGTACAGTACAAACAAAAAACAAGAATACAAAAATACAAAATAAATAAAATTAAATATTTAGAATAACATATTTAATCAATTGATAATACCAGTATTATTAGAGTAATCTTGATAGTAAAAATTAATTAAAATGTTGAAATCATAAAATTTTAATAATCATATCTGAAAATAATTTAAATCTGAAATTAAAATTATCTGAAAGTAACCGACATATCCATACATACATATTTCGACCTATTCAGTTGCATGATCGATTGATCGAATGATCGCAACAAACTAAAATAATTCATGTAAAAAAAATACAAAATACATCAGCATGGATGGATAATGAAATGATACTATGAGTTCGAGTTATTTCGTTGTGTTCGTATTTTTTCGCTTACGTATCATTTCAGACAAATATTCTTTTATACAATATTTGTCTGTACGGTACGTGTCTGAAAGGAAACGTACGGATAATATAAATACTTCCATATAAAATGTATGAAACAATATTTTTTTTGTCTGTGCCGGTACGTGTCTGTGCGGAACGGAACGGATAATATAAACCAACCTTTACAGATACATAGATGATACTACTATACGTATAAAAATAACAAATAATATATACATACACCAACTCGTATAAATGTACTATAAAATAAATAACAATTCACAATATGTAATTTAAATATGGATATACTTCCAACACTCCCCCTTAACAAAAACTCCAACTCATGATGTCCTCATACCAAGTAGATCGAAGAATCTTTTGTGTTTTGGTTTGCATAAGTTTTTTGTTAATATGTCTGCCACCATATCGTTGGTTTGAATATATGCTAAATCAATAATGCCCTTGTCGAAAATTTCGCGCGTATAATGATATCGTATATCTATGTGCTTACTACGTTGATGGTAAACTGGATTTTTTACCAACTGTTGGGCGCTTAAATTGTCATTGTACAATATTATCTTATTATTTACCATTGTATGGAATCCCATTTCCATTAATATTTGACGAAGATAAGTTGCTTCCTTGCAGGACTGTGCTAATGCCATATACTCAGCTTCGGTAGTGCTTAATGCCACTGATGTTTGCTTCTTACTTTCCCATGAAAATGCAGACCCAGCAATGTAAAAAACGTATCCAGTATACGATTTCCGATCATCAATATTTGCTCCCCAATCAGCATCGACTTACCCGTATACACTGAAAGAAATAATATGCTGTTATTAACAAAAAACGCATGTAAACTTTACAAAAAAATAAGTTCAAACTCAGCCTACCTAGCGCTATGTAAATAAACAAAAAATGATATTGTAAATTTAACTAGTTGCAATGTTATATTTGCATAAACATGGCTTAAAAAATATTTGATAAGTTTACATAAGTGAAACGTATTAACAAAAATTTAAGTAAATGTATGAAGAAAATTAGTAAATACTTTACCTCGATCTATGTAAAAATAGTAAACAGAAATTCTAAATTAATATAGCAATATTGTCTAGTTAATGTAGCTCCAGTTTTAGTTATTGCAAAAATAGCATGGCTGATTTGTCAAATTAACATAGCGCTGACACTAAGGTAACATAGGAAAATTGTGAAATTGACGTATAATACCATGTAAAACTATGAAACTATATATATATATATATATATATATATATATATATATATATATATATATATATATATATATATATATATATATATATATCTATATCTATATATATATATATATATATATATATATATATATATATATATATATATATATATACATGTATAATAACATGAAAGTTTTGAAAATCCATTTATAATAAATAACACATAAAATTATTTTTTTAAAACATTTCATTATTTATTGTTAAATTAATTTTAAATTTCAACAAGAAATAGACATAGGTACATAGTTCACTTATATATAATAGTATTATATCATACTTTAATTAAATTTATTAACAATATCACAATTCTTTTAATATTTTATAAAACCTATTAATTTATATATATATATATATATATATATATATATATATATATATATATATATATATATATATATTAATATATATATATATATATATATATATATATATATATATATATATATATATATATATATATATATATATATATATATATATATATATATATATATGTAATTTATATAAATACAAATTAAACTAAAAAATCTAAATTAAATAAAAATATAAAAGTACAAAATTCAATTAATTTCTATAAATAAATCATACAATTAAATTTAATTATATGGAAGAAAATATAAATTTAAAAAATATTAATGTAAAATTTGAATACCAAAGTTATGTTTTACTATGGCCGATTTTCCAAATCAGAAATTAGGGACATAACAGATGGTATTGTTTTGTGGTATACCTTCTTAATATTGTAAAAATATATTTGTAGAAATATCCATATATTGTAGCAAGGTTCTGGATACTCCAGCATAAAAAGTTGATGCATTTTAAAACTTCGGTCGAGTGCCTCTAGAAAGTTCCCGCATATAAATTTAAACCCATCCACAAATATAATGAAGCTACTGTTCCAACCGACAACAAAAAAGATTTCTCACTGTTTATATCATCTAATTTCCAGTTCTGTTCCAGTTTTGACATAATTAATGACGGATTTTTTTTCAAAAAATCGTTCTATTTTGAATATATTGTTGGTTGGCTTGGGTACATTGTTAAGTAGTCGACTTATCTGCAAAAAAAATACCAATAAGTTTAATAGGACAAATTATAGGTCTTAAAATCATACAAATTTTGCCCCAAACGCTTATAAAGCGGCCATTCCTCAAATGTTTTAAAAAGTGAGGAGTCCTGTTTTTCCAAAGCCTCATTTACTCTATTTTTGGAGCTTATTCGCCATTTTTCGAAAACTAAATCTCGCGGGCTTCTCATATTGCGAAGTTCAGTTTTAATTAAATTATAATCCGACTGGTCGGGAATATGGCCACCTATAATGTAATACAAATTTCATTAATTATAATTTACGCAAATTTAAGCAAATAATTGACATGCTACCTGTTGGCAGTAACTCGGTGGCTCTCATTTCCTTTGATGAACTGCAACTGTCAACAGGTTTATAAATTTATTTTAGTTTTCTGATTCTGTAAGTAAACTTATTGTACAGTTTATCAATTGGCGGCATATGTCCTCTTTTAATAAAATAGGGGCTCTGAAAATAAAAATGAAAAATAGTTAATTATATGTGAAATTTTGAGTGTTGAATTGCAGACTAATAAAACCTACCATATTTTGTCCTGGAAAACATTGAAGTATTTCTTCAGCAATTTTTTAAATTTAGTTTGTTTTCGGTATTATGTTTTTAATTATTAAAAAATAATCCACAGTAAGGGTGCAACTATTTTCTCTGTGACTATTTTCAATAAATTTATTTGGCCGCTTTCTGTTTGTTGAAGTATTTGGTTAACAGTCTATACAAGAAAAATATTACAAAAGTTAGGGTAACAATAACAAATAGGTTTCAATAGAATAAAAGAGAAATTACCATATGTATCTCCTGATCTCCAATGTTGTCAGAGGGAGGATGAAAGTTAGGAAAAATCGCAGTTGTACGAGTGAGATCTGCAAGAACTGCAGTTTGATGTTGTTAAATTACGATGATGCATTAAACACAAATACGGTTCTTGAAAATAATCATAAGCTTTAGGCCACGAAAATAACTTGTCTTCAAATTCAATTCGAATTCCTAATTCGGCTAGTTCGAATAATCTGTCTAGATGCTCATATCGTATGTATTTAAATCGGTGATTAACTAAACCAATCCCTGTGAATAAAAACTACATAATTACAAATACCAAAAAGTAAAAAACTAAAAACATATTTACTTTCAAATTTTGAGCGTGGAAGCTCCATTCCCCATTATTCCAATAAATCTGTAGATTTATCTTCATGTTGACCTGACCTAAATTATTGGATTTATCTAAATTTGTCGATATTGTTGATTGGCTGGGCTCCTCAATTGGAATATTAATATTATTGTTATGAGGCACTTCATGAGTGTTAGTTAAAATATTTTGAAATACTGATAAATATATACTTGATGCATTATCGATCAAATCTAAATTGTCAAACCATTCAATTAAACTATCAAAAATAGACAATGTATCCGTAGTACTCGTTTCAAATATAGAATCCTAGAATATAATATAACGATAAATTTATGTTAATTTAAAATATTTACCAATATTGAAAAATATTGCTCACTGTTATTTGATGTCCCCGTTGAAGTTTGTACACAAAGGGCTCGACTAGTATTTGACGACCCAACTGTTTCTCCTGAAATAGTTTATTAAATTGGTTTTGTGTCAGGTTTAATATAAACATATATAAGGCCACTTTATCTAAAACAAAAAATTTAAAAAATCTTAAGTTTTAATAGTTGTATATACATAAATGAAAAAAAACATGTGCTCTTTCACAACGGTAAACGAAAAATAAATTGCATACACCCATTTCTAAGTACATATTTTAAAAATATAAAAATTAGATTATTATTTATACACCAGCTATATAATTACTTCCATATACAAAACTAAATATGATCAGATTGCAAAAGGCAAACAAATACAATTTACACCAAAAAGCTAACCATTCGCCAGGTAACAAGCGGTTAAATTTAATTAAAATTCAACGTTGTAAAATAAGACAATAACTTTGTTATAACACATACACCCATTTACACATAAATAAGAACAAAATTAATAAATTATGATTATACTAACTTACCTTTGATTGAATCAAATAGCTCTGTGGTATAAACTTCTATATTTAAAAGAAAATGTTTAACTAAATATTTTTATTGTACCCATAATTCTCGTATTTCACCGGCACTCACTAACACGTTCACTTTAGTACTGTTTCACGATAAAAATAAAACGCATTATAACCGATATTAGAGTGCAACGATATTTTAATATTTATATGTAAATTTTACTTACTGGTAATAAAAGTTAACATTCGAATAGAATAAAATTTACTTAATAGCTATGTAAAATGAGTATTATTCTAGTGAAGTTTTTTTGCGGTGATAATATTACATAATTGCTAAGTAAACTGAGCTTGAGTTAGGTGAATTTTTCCTAGCATAATGTAACATTTTAACAAGGATATTTCAAAATTTATTTTATACATATTTTACTTGTCTGACTTTAAATTTAGCATCAGTATTGAAAAAAATTGACTTATTTGCTATGTAAAATGAGCATTGTTATAGTTGTATTTTTCTTAGCAAATGTAATATTTTACAATGCATATAAAAACTTTACAAGGCAGTTAAGTAGATATTACAAGTCTATATTTTACATGTCAATTTTTGATACATTAGCATGGCAATGGTCAATTTTACATATGAAAAATACGCATTGCATATGCTGTTCTAATAAAAATAAGGGTAAAATTTACGTTTTTGGCTTTACATGTCATTTTTGTAAATAAAACATTGCATTTTTTTTTCAGTGTAGTGGTTTGCCAGTGCATTTGTATGTTAATTTTGAGTTGCTGGTGTTCTTTAGATAACGTAGCAAATGCTTCGCTGCAACCATATATTCAACATGAGGTGATTTATTGAACTGCGATAATTTGCTGACGGAGTGCAAGATGTCAGGTCTAGTTGATATTGCCAAATACATAAGTGATCCGACTAATGATTGATAATCAATTTCATTGATTTTTACACAACTTTCATTGTCACATTTCGTTAGTTTCGAACCTGCATCCAAAGGTGTAAAACAAATGCGACATTCCAACATGTCCATCTTGTTTAACAACTGCATTGTGTGTTTCTTCTGATGGATACTTATTGCACCTCGTTCACCTTCCCTGTCTATTTCGATGCCTAGACAATAGTGAATTTTTCCTTTGTCCACTATTTCGAATTGTTCCCGTAAATGTTGTTTTATTCGATTCATCAATTCATGACTAACACATGCAATTATTAAATCGTCTACGTAAACTGCAATAATACAAATTTCGCTTGTATTATTTTTCATCGTGTAAACACATTTATCACCATTGCATTGGATAAATCCAAACGCTTTCAATACAGAATCTAATTTATTATTCCACTCGCGACCAGATTGTTTGAGACCATACAACGATTTTTTCAATTTACAAACTTTGTCACTTTGTTTGTGATCGACAAAAAATTCTGGTTGTGACATATAAATCTCTTCTTGTAATTCGCCATTCAAATACGCTGACGTTACATCCATTTGATGCACAAGCAGCTCATATTCCGCTGCCAGTGCCAAAATCATTCGTATCGTAGCGTATCGAACTACTGGAGAAAAAGTTTCGGTGTAATCAACGCCATACTTTTGTGAACAACCTTTTGCTACTAGGCGAGATTTATACCGTTCAATAGATCCATCTTGCTTGTATTTTACGTGGAACATCCATTTACAGCCAATTGCTTTGCGCTTCGCCGGTAAGTCTACCAATTCCCACGTACCATTACGGATTAATGCATCATATTCCTGCTGCATTGATTCTCTCCATTTGTCAGCATCCGGACGGGACAAAGCATCTTCTACCAGTACTGGATCATCATATTGGCTTAACGTTGCAATAAAATTTGTAGGGTATTCTTTACCGCTTCTTAACGTTTTTGTATTCACCTCTGTTTTATTGTTCAGGTCGGCACTAGTTTCATTTGTGCTGTCCATACTGGTTTCATCTTTGCCTTCCTCCTCCACTGTCACTACTGGAACTTCTTCAGTTGCGAGCTCTGTCTTATCAGGTTCTACAATAATACTATCAGTAAAAACACCATCTGATTCTTTATCTACCTGTTCCATGAATATAACGTCCCGACTTTTGATTATTGTTCTCGTCCCTGGCTTATACAACCGGTAGGCCTTTGACTCTTCTGAGTAGCCAACCATAACACACTTTTCCCCCTTCGGCAAAAACTTTGAGTGACCAGGTTGTTTGTTGAGTACAACCGCTTTACTGCCGAAAATTCGCATGTAATTCACCACCGGTTTCTGTTTAAACCACAGCTCATATGGCGTTATGTTGTTTAATATTTTAGTGGTAGAGCGATTCCGTAGATACACCGCTGTGTTAACAGCTTCTGCCCAAAGCATCTCTGGAAGTCCTGATTCTAGTATCATGCATCGTGACATCTCAACAATCGTTCTGTTTGCACGCTCAGCTACGCCATTTTGTTGAGGGGTGTACTCAACTGAAAGTTGTCGTTGAATTCCATTTTCTTTCAAATACTTGGTAAACTCATTACTCAAATATTCTTTTCCGTTGTCACTTCGAAGCATTTTTAATTTGTGTCCCGTTTGTAGCTCCGCGCGATTCTTAAATTCTCGAAACACCGAAAAAACTTCATCCCTTGTTTTCATAAAATGCACATGTATTTTTCGTGAAAAATCATCGATAAATGTTACGAAATAACGGGCTCCTCCACCAGACTTAGAATTTCATCAGTCCTTTAAGACGATTGTTTGGGAAACGCCTTAACATTGATTTTTGATTTAAAGCATGTCATACAATTTAAATATTTTGGAGTATCCTTCAAATTCAAGCCAATAACCATCTTATTTTCATACAGCTGAAGCAATGATTTGATATTTAAGTGGCCATATCGTTGGTGCCACTTCAAGAGAGTATTTTCTGCTTGATTCTCATGTAATTTTCCATTAAATGCAAATGCGTTTGTTTGTTGTAGAATTGAAATAATAAACAAATCATTACGTTTTTCGGCTTTCAAAATGATTTCATTACACGAATTCACAACATCAGCATGATCATTATAAAAAAATACACTGTTATTCATAGACACAGCTTTACTAACAGACACAAAATTTCCGCGAAGTTCCGGTACATATAAAACATCATTCAAAGTAATTTCTCTACCGTTCACTGTAAATTTGACAATGCCTATTCCACTAGCATTCACTGACTTGTCAGCTGCCAATTGCACTGGGTGAGACAGAATAGGTTTTAATTTGGTAAAGTAATTTCTATTACATGACATATGCGACGTTGCACCACTATCCAAACACCACTCATTGTTACCAAAAATACAATTCACACTTGATGAATACAATGCTGATGAGCCACGCGGTTTCTCTTCATTCGCCTTCTTATGAACACAACTGTTTGCAAAATGGCCTCGTTTTCCGCAATTATAACACTTGAATCGGTGTTTTTCAACATGTTTCGGCTTTGACTTTACCGCTAACACATGTTGCTCGATGCCTCGAATATCTTTTTCACCTCGTCATTGTTCTTCTTCCAAAATCTTGATTTTTACAGTACTTAATTTTGGTAGTTCATCTCTGGATTCAATTGCGACACTAAAATTTTCATAACTGTCGGGCAAACTACACAATAGCATAATGGTTAAAACCTCCTCCGGTATGACAATATCCATTTCTTCTAATTTCTCGGTGACATTGAAGAAATTACATACGTGACTTTTAATCGATTGACCGCTTCCAATTTTTGTATGAATTAGTTCCTTGAATAATGAAACTTTACGTACCGGTCCCTTAGGTTGGTATATGCCTTCTAATTTAACCCACGCTTCGGATGACGTTACACAATTTCGAATATGTATTAACTGCACCGGTTTTATGTGAAGCGTAATTAACGCCAACGCCTTGTAATCTTAATTTTTCCATTTTTCTTTTTCCTCCGCCGTTTCATATTTCACAGAACCACATGTATAAGGCCACAATTCTTGGTGTATCAAAATGCTTTTCATTTGCATTTTCCAGCCATCATAATTGATATCATTCAACTTATCTATTTGAAAATTAACCATTATACAAAACTAACACTTTTTACTTTTAAAATTTCACAATTAGTAAACCTGGGCCCATAACCTGTTGGGACTGAAAAATGGAATAGACAAATAAAATGCGCGGTTTTATGTGAATGCTTATATTTATTATTGTGTCTGTATTTCACAGAGGTTGGCAAAGTATTAAAAAAAATAAACGAACGAAAAACCGTTCAGTAGATCGGTTAACAGATACATAGATGATACTACTATACGTATAAAAATAACAAATAATATATACATACACCAACTCGTATAAATGAACTATAAAATAAATAACAATTCACAATATGTAATTTAAATATGGATATATGTACTTCCAACAGTTTTCAGCTTCAGTTGGACTTCAGATCAATGAGTCCAAAACGAAATACCTGATCTCTGGTTTTAGGGACAATGGCACACCAGATTTTAGTAGTGGCCACCACACGTTTGAAGGAGTGAGGAGGTTCAAATATTTGGGCTCTCTTATCACTCACGATAACAGTGTGGGTGAGGATATTAAAGTGCGGCTGGCAGCTGGCAGTCGTTCTTTGTATCCTCTAAGGCCACTGCTAAAATCTAAACACTTATCAAGTGCCGTGAAGTTGAAGCTTTACAAAGCGTTGATCAGGCCCGTTGTTATGTTTGGATGTGAAAGTTGGGCGCTGACGGATGAGTACGAGAGATGGCTCCTAACATTTGAGAGAAGAATCATGCGTGTGATTTACGGCCCAAAACGCGAAATAGATGGTACCTACCGAGCTCTGTACAATATCGAGATCAGAGATCTGATGAAGATCCCCGACATTGTACATGAAGTAAGATCTCAGCGAGTACGCTGGCTCGGGCACGTTCTGCGTGCTGATCCGGAACGAATTGTGCAGTGATCTCTGAAAGGAGAGCCACCATATGGTAGGCGCAGAGGTCGTTGCAGGCGACGATGGCTCCACGGTGTAGAGAACGACTTGGCCTCTTCAGACTGTCTTAGACAGTATGAAGACCATGCTCGGGATCGAAACCGCTGGAGCCGAATTGTTGACTCAGTAAGGGGCCAGTAATGGCCTTTAAAACTGTTTAAAACTGTTTTAATTAATACCTGAAATTAATATGGTTAATGACAAATTCTGCTTCGATATCTCTTTCTCGGTGGTTTATCCAGCGAGGAACTCGTGGTTGTCTCAAGAATTCAATGACTGGGTGGCTCAGTCGCTCGTGCTTTTCGCTGACGGGTCTCACTCTAATTTTAGTGCCGGTTTCGAAACCTATTGTCCTGCACATAACCTACAATCATGTGGGAGTCTAGGCCGGAACTGCACGGTATTCCAAACAGAGCTGATTGCACTCACACGTTGTGCGATTGACGCTTCTAACTTGGCTGTTTCCGGAAAAGACATTATTCTATGCAGTGATAGTAAACCTGTGCTCAATTCTTTACGAAATCCTATGATCACTTCCAAACTGGTCAAGGACTGTAAACATTTTATTAACGTCCTTTGCTCTAATAATCGTGTCAGAGTTATGTGGGTTTCGGCTCATTGTGGCATTGAAATTAATCAGATAGCTGATGTTTTAGCTAAAACCGGCTCAAGGATGAAATTCATTGGAGCTGAACCGGCAGTGCCCCTGACCTTTAATTGTGGTAAGCAAACTATTAAGAACTACATGTTTTTGCAGGATAAGCGTAATTGGCTAGCTTCTTCTACATGCCGAGTGGCTAAGTACTTCATTTGTGAACCTAATCTGAGGCTCACAAAGTTTGCTCTATCTTTAAAGAAAAACCAACTGAGAATTCTGGTCGCTATTCTGACCTGCCATGGTCGTTTTAAACTCCATTTACAAGGAATGGAACTTTTCAAGATTCCTTGTGTGGCAACTGTCTTAAAGATGATGATGAGATCATTTACTTTGTCTGTGGCTGTTCTACTTTCAAGGTATTTAGGTCCCGATTTCTTAATCATAGAGCTTTAAATGTAGGTCAATTGTCATCCCTACCCTGGTTTAAGCTGTTATACAGTTTGCCAGAGCAGCCGAGCGCAGTTGCGAATTGTGATAGAATCCTCGGTTTGCACCATGGGCCCAGAGTGGCATTGAGTGTGGAACCTGCTTGGGGTCCAGCCAACTTTAATAATAATAAAACTGAAAATATCTATAACCGTTTGTTGAAATGTAAAACGCATAAGCCGACCCATTTTTCATGTTACACCAATCCTAAGTTACTTATTTTTTAGGTTTAATATTTTTCCTCCCCATTTATACATATATGGGTACACTCCTTGGCTCAGCAGCAAAATTTTTTTTAAATTTGCTTTTTGTACTAACATGGTGGTATAATACACTCCTGTCCTAAGGGAACTTAACCTTTAGGTTTTGAGTATTTCTTATGTTTATTAGTAAGATGTGATATCCACCTACTCGAAGTGGTTTCTGTAGACTCTCTTACTTTTTAAGTTGGGCATTTTCAATTATTCTTTCTTCTTGGAAAATTATTACTGTTTGGGAAAAAATTCATAATAACGAGAGATTTTGTGATTTTTACTAATATATTCTCAGATACAAAAATTAAGACACACTTCACTCTCACCCGTTAGATTTTACAATGTACCAATAAGTTCGTAAGTTCCGGATTTGATATAAGAATAATTTTGCAAAAATTTAATTTCAAAATTTGAAAATTTCAGAATTTTTTTATTTTATCATAAGTTTGGATTTTTCGTCGAACTTCGGATACACTTTTTCGCCTTGTCGGTAATGAAATCAAAATTTTGAGCTATTAACATTCGAATGCCCCAAAAATACGAAATATCTAAAGCCACTTAAAATCATATAAATATACGTTTAATGCCACGAATAAATCAAGAAGCTTGATAAACATAAAGGGTTTTTCAATAAGGACTTGACAACTTTTTTTTTAAATAAAACATAAACTATTTCAGATATTTTGAACGTTTTATTATTGGCTTGAAGTACAATCAAAACAGTTATGTATGTATATGGAATTCGACATCGTGCATATGTTCACCACGGGTTCGTTTGCAGGTGTCGATTCGTTAAACCCAATTTTCAATGACTCAGCCACACATTTCGACGGAAACGGCCGCTATCTCGTTCAATATTGTCTCAGAGCTCCTCTAACGACTTCGGCTTGTTGGCATATATCAATGATTTAACGTAGCCCCATAAAAAACAGTCTATCGAGGTGTTAAATCACACGAACTAGGCGGCCAATCGACAGGACCATTTCTGGATATAACACGTTCATCGAATTTAGATTTCAATAAGTCGATTGTTAGACCTGCTGTGTGGCATGTCACTATAGCGTGACGGTCATTTTCAGCAATGAAAAAAACGGTCCAATGACACCACCGCAGCATGAAAACCACACCATACAGTTATTTTTTGTGGATGAAGTTGTGTTTCGTGAAGCACATATAAGGGTTTTCACATGATGACCAATAACGCATATATTCTGTTTGTTGACGAAGCCGTTTAACCGAAAATAATTACGACCAAAAGTTGGAATTAACGCTCTTGAAGATGCAGTCACCGACTCGGAATATTTGTAGTTAATTTTAATTATTTGTAAACGTTGTTCGTTCATGTACTTCACCATAATGAAAATGTTGTCTATACTGAATGTTTTGAAACTGACAGTTTGGTTATTTATTTAAGGGTGCGTTCACATTGAAAGTTTAAAGTTGTCAAGTCCCAAATGGAAAACCCGATAAATATAGCCTCAATCTCATATAATACCAGCTTAAATCGCACAATGTTAATTCAATGCATAATTTTAAATACAAAATAAAATGAGACTGATCGTATGTGGCAGAAGATGGACAAACAATGCGGCGTTTAGCCATTCGCCTCGAAGATACTGGCTCAACACGGGACAATGGCCGTGTCCGCCCCCAAAAAAAAGATCGTTCGAGAATATCGCAGCTGCGGAGGACCATGAAACATCAACAGTAGGCAGTCAGAAAGAATTGTTTGCAAATTTTTGGGAGAATTCTATGAAACGTGCTCGAATATGCATCAAATCTGGCGGCGACCACTTTCCGATAAAGCAACATGATTTTCCTAAAAGTCTTTTAATTTATAATGATGGCTTCAGTCACATAATTGAAACATAAATCATACGCCTTAAGGTCTGTAACTAAAGACCTTAATTGTAGTTCGCCACAATTACAGCTTAAACTAAAATTATATGTGACTTAAGTAAAATTGTATTTGTCTTAATTAAACTTGACGCGACTTAAGTTTAATATTATAAGAATCTGCAGCAGTAAATAACCTAAGTTAAATTATTTTGATTTAATCCAGAATTAAGAGAATTAATCTAGATCACAAGTCAACAATAATGAAGTAATCAAATTCTATCTATTTTGCTTTTACTCTGATAATTCTGTGCAAGGAATACTCTAATCTGCAGTCGAAGATACACAATGACAGCTTAAGTCATATAATCTCGGTTAACTCATATCAGTTCTAGCTTAAGACATATTACTCTGACATAAGTCGTATCATTGAAACTTAAGGCAATACTAAGCCATATAGTTGTCCTTAAAAATAGCTTAAATCATATAATTTTTAAATTATGCTTATAAGTTACAAAATTTTAGCAAAATTTTTAATTTATATAATTCTACCTTAAACTGAAAGCTCGAAACATTTGACAATATTATTAGATTGGATAAGGTAGCCTCAGGTGCTTGCATATGCAGTTGACATATGTGTGATTGAACTGAATAGTTACGGAGTGAATTAAATACTTGATCCGCAGTATAGAGTTTTCAGCTTTTGTAGGGCTCTAGATCAATGTGTACAAAAGTACATGATCATTAATGATAACAGTGGCGATGAGAACATTGGAGAGCGGCTGGCACTCGTGCTTCGTATCATTTAAAACCACTGTTCCAATCTGAACAAGTAACAAATGCCGTGAAACTGAAACTTTACAGTGCGTTGATCAGGCCCGTTGTTATGTATGGTTGTGAAAGTTGGATATTGACGGTCCAAAGATGGCTCCTTACATTTGAGATATGAATCATGCGTGTGGTTTATGGCCTAAAACGCGAAGAAGGTGGTACATACCGAGCTCTGTACAATATCGAGATCAGAATTCTGATGAAGATCCCCGATTTTGTACATGAAGTAAGATCTCAGCGAGTACGCTGGCTCGATCATGTTCTGCGTGCGGATCCGGAGCGAATTATGGAGTGATCTCTGAAAGAAGAGCTCGCGGTGTAAAGAACGACTTGTCCTCTTCAGATTCTCTGAGACATTATGAATACCAATGGTTGTTTATAAGGCTATTAGTAGCCCAAGTTATTTATAAATTTTAGTCGAATTTAATTTTATTTCAGGATCAGTGGTCAAAATTTCTCATTATACTAAAATTTAAAATTTCTTTACTGTCATAAATGAGGTACAGTTTTGTATGATGAATTAACTCAGTAGGCATACACACACATTATCCGAATGGGTACAAATTGTGTAGATCAAATCACTTTTATACAAACCAAATCTAATATTCATATCGAAAATGACCTTTTGTTGGTTAAATTTAGTCACCCTATATAGATAAACCACCTAAATATTTAATCGTATATCGATCTTTCCATATAGACTACAACCCGCACCCGCATCATTTCACTTTCATCTCGCCAAAATATATAAAAAAAAAATCGTACTAAATCCCCCTATATAAATGTTGAATGTCACCCTTAAATTCAGTTTATCGTTTGTACATCAACGACATATACATTAAAAATAAATAAAGTTGGAATTATCTAATCACACCACCAGCTCGCAAAAATGTTCACCTTTTATATGAGAATTTCAATTTTGCTCAATTCGCAAAATACAAAAAAAAAAATCAATAACCGTAATTAAATTACATCGTCTTAAAAACGTCTAAGGTGAGGATTAAAAAATTTTACAATGTGGTATGAAAAATATATTGATCGCCTAAATATTTCTAAAAATAACTCTGCATACTAACATATACTACACAATACTAAGAAAAGTTAGAAAATTCCGGAATAAATCATATCTCACGTTCACTGCGTTGATGGCAAATTTGGCATGCAACATCATCGAAGACATACAAATCGTTACCATTTAGATAAATACGTTCTAAATGAAACATAAAAATGTGGGTGTTCTATTCAAAACTATTTCATTTTTATCAATTTGTGCTAAAAAAAAAACTAACTTTGTTTGTTGTAAATAAAAAGAAAAACTACAAACTATACGTACATATCGATATCGTTATGCTTGGGTGAGCTGTTTGTATACGTTCTGTACATATTGGAGAGAATAATAGAACAGAAATAGTTTTGTATTGTATCCATGTATGTATGTATGTATGTACATATTGTATATTTATAGTTTGTATATCGGAATTAGAATTTGTTCGAAAGTAGTGAAATTTAATATAAATTTCAAATATAGTGTTTAGTTTTTGGGTGATGATCTGTCTATTAAAATATGTATTACCATGGACACAGTTTGTTAATATTTTTTTTGTTAAACGACAGATTTCTACTAATTTGTAAATAACTTAAGATAGACACATTTATCGTCTAACCCAAAACAGTTAAAGAATTATTCTAGTTTTTGCAATTTACCTCATTATTCTTCATATTTCACTTAATGTGCCGAGTAAACTTTAGTATTGGCCAACATTTTTCTTCCGCTCGTATATAGAGTTAATTTTTCGATCGACACTAATAGTAATTTCGTAAAACCTGTCAAAATCATCCTCGTGTATGCCAAATTATTATTTCAGACATACACTATACGCCATTAAAAAAGTTAATTCTGTTGAAAGTTTGAACTTAATTTAACTAATTTGATTAATCACATTCCAATTTTTTTTAATTCACGTCAAACTTAGCTGAACTGGTATCAAACTTTACACAAAAGCCTTTACTTTTCAATAAATTGACTAGGACCTTTAGAACCAATCTGGGTAACTCATTACCGATATCGGTTCTAAATCCAACTGTATCTGCATAAAAGCTTGATGTCTTAGTAAACAGGCTATCTGATGTTTTTAATAAAGCTTTGTTAGGTGTATATCTTCTTGGTAGGCCAACGCACCCGTATGAAATACAGAAGGCTTTTAAAAAATGCTAAGAAACAAAAGCTGCTGCGGATTGGTTGGCTGTTATAAAGCAAAATTTATACAAATACAAGTTAAGACGTGCCAAAATGAGAGCTTAGAGGCTCTGCTATGGTAAAACTTAGGAGTTATCTCCAACGACCGGATGAATCATGGATTACGTGTAGTGGAGAATCTCTAAAGCTACTATTAAATATGGCCTCTTTTGGGAGCTGGGTGCTAAATCCAGCGAGTCCTAACTTAAATAGGGCTTGCACCGCCAGTAATATAGTAAATATAAGGAAAATACTGTGGGCAATAAACAGTTTTAAGCCATAAAAGTCGGCACGGTTTGAAAGCTTTATCCCTGCTAATGTCCAGCAAACTATTGACCTAAAATTATCGTGGCTTGGAGTTAACTTCAAATCCTCTTTTCCAATTAAAATCTTTAGAAAGGCAGATATTGAAGCTCTCATTAGAGGCTCAATCAAGCCGGATAAGTTGGCGAAATCTCAACAGGACTACTGAAGGGAAGACCGGGGGAATCAGCTCCTCTAATATTGGTCCTTTTGAGAAATCTCTTGAATACATGGGATAATCCACGGTAATGATCCTGGCTATAATAGGAGGCCTTGAACTAGATAGATCAAATAACAGATATTTGGGAAGAGGCAACTCGCGAGGTCCCCACCTTTTATATCCTCTTCTTTGGAAGTTGTTCTTTTAAAATCTGTAAAAATGCCATTGAGATACATATAGTAGACTGACTCTACGCTTCAGTGGTCACACTCATGATAATTTACTATACGCGGGGATGTCATTTGGTGGCCAGTTTTAAAAATTATGGTCAACCTGAAATTTTTAATGAAAGTTTAAAGAACAACCTGCTGGTGTAGCAGTGGAGTGGTTAAGAGTGTACCTACTCAAGCTTTGAAGGTTTAATCCCACCCCCTTGTATCTTGCGGCCAAACAATTGGCAGCGTGCTTAGCCAAAAGGTTTAAATCGTTATCCATGTCGACCTGTATCAACATAGGACTTTCATATATTTTTCACAACAGGAGTATAATACTATTACATCGATATCTTTCACAGTGACGTTCCTTACTAAGGTTCACCTCAACTTTCGTTTTCCCGACATTTGCACTGTCTTTCAAGTTGAACTTATCGAGATAATGGAAGTCATAGACTGGGTCTATCACTTTACAGATGGACTAACGCCAACCTGCTTATATCGCTTCGGCAGTACCATATCAGTATGGTTCTGAGAAGTATAACGGGAGCTTATCTCATAGATAAACATGTGAGCAGACTGTAGGCGCCCAGTCACTTATGATTACTGCTGTAGCTGCGAAGATTAGGAGGTGGGAGAATCAGCATCCCATGTGATTTGCTTCTGCTCTCGTCTAGTGCTTCCCCATCCTTTGGGGCAGCCCCTCTAACCTAACCCAACATTCTCATAAACTATTAACAAATCCAAGCGAAATCAAAAATTTAATTCAAACTTCACAAGCAGTTTGATAAAAATTATGAATTCCAATTCGGTAAAATCCAATTCAAACTTAATTTTAAATTCTTTTTAAATGGCTTGGTTACAGGACTTTAAGCGATTAAAATTTCAATCAAATTTGGTTCTGTTTGTTTCAAGACGTTTCCAAAAATTGTTCAAACTCAAATCAATATTAACTAGAAGTTTAAACTAGTTTGCATAGAATATTGTTGTGTTCAAATTAATTATAAAAATAAATTTTGATTTGAACTTGATTCAAATTTTAAAATGTATCGATGATTTCCAATAAACTTTCGAGGGTCAACTATTTGCTCGCACTTAATTCCGGTTAGTTCACAAAAGATTCAGAAATACTTCATTAGATATTTTGACAGGATATTGAAGCGAATTTGAATAATGTAAAATTTGAATGATCATAATTATATATTTAGAATTTAGAGCAAAATTTTAATTCAACTAAAATTATGTACAATTTATTAATTATTTATTGGACAATTTTAATTGATGCTCAGTTTGATATGAAAAGTTTGATACCTTTCAATCAAGTTACATTGATATTTTTTATAATTGTTAGTCAAAAATTATATACGCTGTTGGGAATTATTTTCCATTCAAAATTATCAAAAATGATATTTTTTTCGATACAACTAGTTTGTATTTGAATCAAACTCTAATCAAAATTTTGAATTTGACTCAGAAATATAATTTTATTTACAGTTTCTTCAACATGCGAACTTCTTATCAAGAAGTTGAATTGGGTCTTAATTAATTGGACATAATTTGTTCAAATTAAAACTTTAATTTAAAAAAATTTTAAATTCCAATCAAATTTCAAATTTGGTAAATACCAAATTTCTTTTGATTTTTGGTTTATTTCGTATCAAAGTCTTTTCAATATTCAATTTATAATCAAGGTTCTAAATACTTTAATATTGAAATTCCAAATTTTTCCAATTGAAATTAGTCCAACTTTGATTCAAATTTGGTTTTAACGATATACATTGAAATTGAATCAGGTTGTGTTTGAATGAAGATTTGATTTGAATATAATGTTGATACGTTTCGTTGCAGTTTATCACCAATGTTAAAGTTTGGATACAATATTTTAACATCTGATTAGTCCTCGGCCAAACTCGAGTTTGAATTAAATTGAAATTGCGATTGAACAAAATTTCGATAAAATTCAGCATTTTCTGAAATCGTATGAAATTTTAATTTGGTCAATTATGAATTTTTCCCAAATTTTCCTATCCTACGATCTTAAATTTGTATTGAGTTATAACTATTTCCCAACTATATTTAGGGTCTAACATTATATAAAATTCTACTCGTTTGACCTTTTAACCTTGTCACAATCAATAGTCATAAAAATAAAACATAAAATTTAATTTCAACAAATAAACAATCGTGATTCGAAACATGTTAAAAGCAGCTATAAAAACACGAGAAGCTAATTTCATAATTTCACATACGATTTAAAGATCCGTCAATTTCCGGTATTTATGTAAAGTATATACAACATACTCGTAACACATAAAACATTTTTTGGGAATGAAAACGACTTACGAAAGTTTAGGTCAAGTTTGTTTACAAATGAGTTGTATCGAATCTGTTACGTTTGATTGTACATACTTATATAAATGTATGTATCATTATTTTATTGGTGCGCAGCCAAATGATTTGTCAGACTTTTCGACAATCTGACGTTGCGCGTTATTTATAGATTTTCTAAAAATATCAATTCACATAAAATCTTTTAATTATTTTAACTTTTAACTAATTTTGATATTTGTATTTTAAATTTTATTTTTAGAATCGAGTGTTACCACCTGTCCCTCCAAAACCTCCAAAACGTGGTATATTGAAGGGTCCGCGGCTTAGTGTCACAAGTGTCACCGAAGAAATCCTCGTGTCACCCGACTCAAAACAAGTGCTCATGCGGAACACCCTACAAAATGAGCTGATGTCGTATCAAAATTTATCGATGCGCGGTGGTCACGAAACAATGTCCATGGATAATATCCGAATAATGGATTTGGACAGTAATAGTACAACAAATATGAGTAGTTTACATATAATGACGTCACCGTCACCAAGTGCTGAAAGTTTAACAGACACAACTAATTCATCGTATGCGACGCCACCATTTTCCCTATCACCGATTGGTGAATCGCAGGGCCTAAATCGATGGTCACGGGTACATGCGTTCGATGATCTTAATTTACCGTTACCTGTAATCAAATTAGTTAAATTACCACCACCGCGAGAGCTGGTGATTACACGACAAAAATCACCACGAAATGATTTTGGATTTTCGTTGCGTAAATCGATATGCCTCGATCGTAGTAATTCATTGTATGCACCCGTTTTTAAACCTGTTATATTTGCTGAACCTGGTGCGCATGGTGGACATACGGGTCTGCTACCCGGCGATCGTTTAATCAAAGTGAATGGGACATCGGTGGAAGATTTGCCGCGCGAAACAATTATCGAAATGATACGGACTAGTGGTGATAGTGTTACGGTACAAGTACAACCTGTTAATGAATTAGTTGAATTATCGCGACGATGTATGATCGATCAATCGGAACATCGTAGTGTGGATGATACGGATCGTGTGGGTAACATTCCAGATTGTAATACATTGCGGAGGAGTGCGAGTAAACGTTTTAAACAAGAGGTATGTTGTTATTGATTTTGTAATATTTTTGTTAATTATGTACGTGTGAATTCCAATGGTTTGTTTATTTCGGTCGGCTAACGAAAATAAACAAATGCGTCGAATATTCCTTATCTAGCTCTCTAAATATTTATTGATAAGAACAATATTTTCAGTAAAACGATAATTTTTAGAAAAATTGTTATTTTTGGATTAAGAAATGTTAATACACAGCCGTTGGTGCGTTATAATTTCTGGAATGAGGAGGAAGCGTTATTGATGTATAGGGATTGCATAAAATATTGTTTGATAAGCGAATTGTTACTTAAACAACAAATCGAATTATTTGTACATAATTCTGAGGAATTGGGAACAGATGGCTAATATATAAACCTCATAAACCTTTATGTCTTCGAATCAATTCTTCACATAGTAAGTGTTATCTTATTGCGTAAAGCAACTTGCGACTTAGAAACAATCCCAAACTACTTTACACTCAAATATGCTTAACCACAAGGCCCATTAACAGAGTATGGTGGTCTCAGGTTATGTATACGTGTTCTCTGCGTAAGGCTTGTGTTGCTGGTGTTTGATTATTCCGGTCTACATCGAATCATATAATTCTCTATAGAATACTCAGATGCCTTATCAAATCATGTAGTATCTATTTAGCTGCTTCCACACTCTTTTGTGGATAGTGTGGATACTTAGATTCGTTTCCTTCTTCGTGAATTGTACAGCATACTTCGCATAAGTCTCAACATATTTCTATGGTCGTTCGACTTTTCAAGTGTAAATGTAACATATTTTCCATAGACAGCAGAAGAGATGGCATGGGGAATATGTACCAGATCTATTAATTTTTTAATATTCTGGTGAAGTAAGGCGGGATAGATATTATCACCGTGTATATGTCATTATGAGTCTCAACCAGCTTTTAGAACTAGCGTATTCTAGAGTATCATCTGCGTAACTTTCATTATTCATTTTGCTGATTCCATTAGAGTGGTCTTTGACGCTGTTTTAGATGTAGATGCTTCAGCAGATCGTTCGGCTTTGACAATGCTTTCACGGAAACTGTACGTTAATTCTTTGTTTTCCCCACATCTTTGTTGTATTCAACCAGAAAATCAATAATTTTGCCATTCGATTCAATTCTCGATTCTTCAAGCGCGCTTTTCATTTGATGTTGACCCGGTTCCCTATTGCGCCATGGTTTGACCACATCTTGATTTGTTCATTTACGTTTAATAGAGCAGTTCTTTTCAGAATAGCCACCATTTTATCAGAGTAAGTAGTTTAATTCGGTATTCGGAAGGTCTTTATCTGGAATCTAAACAAGTCAAGTCGTTTACAAAAATTAACTTGGTCGTCGAGTTTCTTAAATTCTGTTTAAAGACTGTCTTCTCTATTTGGTACATATATTTGATTGCGATTTCAATCCATATATCTTGCATCGAAGCGTTCTTGAATACCTGCTACTTATAATTCATAGGTCAAAGTCAAATCCAGGATACCTATTGCCTAATTTCATTTATATAGCATACGTGCTAGATCTCTAACGTCATTGTGATAGACTCTGTAAATGGAAGCAAGACCGCTCTGAAGATTTTTTTGCAATTTCCATTAAGTTCTTTTCGTGCCCGTGCTACTGAAGACAATACTGAAGACAATAACCACGAGGAAGGTTTTCTATACAGGAGTGTGTTTCCTATTCCAAATTTAACAAGCTAAAAGTAATATTAGGGCGATTAGATCTACTTGGTATACACTTCGGTTCCATTTGTCGGTCAGTTATGGACTTGTGCTCTCTTTGCGGTGATGTAATATCTGAACGGTTTCTCTTTATTAAAGAGGCGCTTGGTTCCATTCTATGCCATATGGTTCAATATCACGGCTAATTTTTCTAGGTTCCTCAAAGAAAACTATCTTATACAGTACCTGAATTATGTCACTACAATCCGGTCTTGCTTTTTGTACTAATTTGTTGCTTTACATAATCTTCATCTTTGGTTTCGGGAAATTATGGTATTTCTATAACAGATAGTTGATAATCTGTTTAGTTTTTAATAATTTTTTTTTTCATCAGATTTGTTTGAATTTGAGTTAAATCTGAATGAATTTAAAAAGCTTCTGATTGCCTCCAATTTGCGTTAAATTTGCCTAGAATTTTATTTGATAGTTTTAACCTGCTCCTCAATTTCCGAAAGGTTCTCAGAGGTTCTCTATATCATCTGCGTAACTTTCATTATTCATTTTGCTGATTCCATTAGAGTGGTCTTTGACGCTGTTTTAGATGTAGATGCTTCAGCAGATCGTTCGGCTTTGACAATGCTTTCACGGAAACTGTACGTTAACTCTTTGTTTTCCCCACATCTTTGTTGTATTCAACCAGAAAATCAATAATTTTGCCATTCGATTCAATTCTCGATTCTTCAAGCGCGCTTTTCATTTGATGTTGACCCGGTTCCCTATTGCGCCATGGTTTGACCACATCTTGATTTGTTCATTTACGTTTAATAGAGCAGTTCTTTTCAGAATAGCCACGGAACGTTCACGGAAACTGTACGTTAACTCTTTGTTTTCCCCACATCTTTGTTGTATTCAACCAGAAAATCAATTATTTTGCCATTCGATTCAATTCTCGATTCTTCAAGCGCGCTTTTCATTTGATGTTGACCCGGTTCCCTATTGCGCCATGGTTTGACCACATCTTGATTTGTTCATTTACGTTTAATAGAGCAGTTCTTTTCAGAATAGCCACCATTTTATCAGAGTAAGTAGTTTAATTCGGTATTCGGAAGGTCTTTATCTGGAATCTAAACAAGTCAAGTCGTTTACAAAAATTAACTTGGTCGTCGAGTTTCTTAAATTCTGTTTAAAGACTGTCTTCTCTATTTGGTACATATATTTGATTGCGATTTCAATCCATATATCTTGCATCGAAGCGTTCTTGAATACCTGCTACTTATAATTCATAGGTCAAAGTCAAATCCAGGATACCTATTGCCTAATTTCATTTATATAGCATACGTGCTAGATCTCTAACGTCATTGTGATAGACTCTGTAAATGGAAGCAAGACCGCTCTGAAGATTTTTTTGCAATTTCCATTAAGTTCTTTTCGTGCCCGTGCTACTGAAGACAATACTGAAGACAATAACCACGAGGAAGGTTTTCTATACAGGAGTGTGTTTCCTATTCCAAATTTAACAAGCTAAAAGTAATATTAGGGCGATTAGATCTACTTGGTATACACTTCGGTTCCATTTGTCGGTCAGTTATGGACTTGTGCTCTCTTTGCGGTGATGTAATATCTGAACGGTTTCTCTTTATTAAAGAGGCGCTTGGTTCCATTCTATGCCATATGGTTCAATATCACGGCTAATTTTTCTAGGTTCCTCAAAGAAAACTATCTTATACAGTACCTGAATTATGTCACTACAATCCGGTCTTGCTTTTTGTACTAATTTGTTGCTTTACATAATCTTCATCTTTGGTTTCGGGAAATTATGGTATTTCTATAACAGATAGTTGATAATCTGTTTAGTTTTTAATAATTTTTTTTTTCATCAGATTTGTTTGAATTTGAGTTAAATCTGAATGAATTTAAAAAGCTTCTGATTGCCTCCAATTTGCGTTAAATTTGCCTAGAATTTTATTTGATAGTTTTAACCTGCTCCTCAATTTCCGAAAGGTTCTCAGAGGTTCTCTATAATATATAATTCAAAATTTGAATATTGAGTAAAAAATGAAAATTTATTTGAATACAATTTAAAATTGTCAAATTTGATTAAATTAGAAAACAAGTTTCTTCCGACCTGTTTTTATATTTTACTCAAATTTATGAAATATTCGTGATTTGAGTTGTTTCATAAAATTTTGAACAGATATCTTCAATAAATATTAACTAAAAAAGAAGTTTGATTTAAATTTGAAACTCATTGGGTTGAATGGTAAACCTGATCACGATCATCTGAAACAATAGGTTGGGAATTTAAACTTTTTTGATAATCTGCACCTGATTATAAACACATAAAATTTGATAATCTTCAAATATTTGACTATCTTTAGACTATATTATTTGATAATATTTGACAGTATTTAACACAGTATTTGCGGTTTATTTGATATCTAATTAACTCGACAATATCTAATTATGTTTGACCTAATTTGACTATACTTAGTAATATTTAAACATATTTTATCATATTTGTCAAAATATGATCATTATTTTTGACCATTTATTTAATTAGATAATATTTTACAATATTTAACCATTATTATCTTATTTGACATTGTGGGATCTATTATATTCAATTTGATAACATTTAAGTTGATTGCAGCATTATTGAAGAATATTTTACCACATTTGACAATATTTAGCGACCTTTGACAATTTTGGCTACAAACCATTTTGAACATGTTAGACTATATTTGTAATGTGATGTACATATTTTACAATATTTAACTATATTTGATTAAATGATCGATCGTATTTGACAATTTACGATCACATTTGATAATATTTTACTAAATTTGGCAGTATTTTACAAAATTTGACTCAGTTTGACAATATTTTATCATATTCGATAATATTTGACAATACATAGTTTACTATATTTTATTGTAATTGACAATCTTTGAACATATTTAATTATTAAATGTTGTATTATATTTCACAGTATTTAACAATAACACAACAATTGACATGATTTTTATTAAATTTGGGAACAATTGATCTTATTCAATTAACTTTACCTATATTTCTACTAATATTGATAATATTTTAATATATTTGGCAGTATTTGAAAATTCAGGACAATATGACAATATTTGACCACATTCAACAATTTATATTCATATTTCACAATATGTGACCATATTTAAAATATTTACATATAGATATATTTTTGAGTATATTTAAGTTTGACAATATTTGCTAATATTTGACACATATTTACCATATGTGTCAAATGTGATCATAGATTCTTAAGTATATTTTCAAATATACGATAATAAAAATAATAAAAATGCGGTAAATGAGTATTTAACATATTTAACCTATTTCAAGAGTGTTTTACAATCTTTAATCAAATTTAATAATATTTAACCAAACTATCCTAAAATTTGAGAATATTCGACTATATTTGACTATAATTGACAATATATGAGCAAACATATATGTTTATGAGTTATAATATTATAGTTGATTCCAATTAAAAATAGAAATGGGGAAATTTTTGACTTTATTTGAATAATATATTTGACCATATTTGACAATTAAATATTTAACAATCTTTCACGATTTTTGATCATATTTGGCTATATATTTAACTATATGTATCAAATACCGATGATCATAAATTGTCAAATATAGTTAAATGTTGAGTAATTGACAATATTTGAAAATGTATTTTTAATTAACTTATTTAAAATATATTTAACAAAAGTTGGTTTAATTTATTTAATTTGACAATATTTAGCAACACTTGATAACATTGACTTATTTGAATAAGATACACTATATTTGGCAATGCAACATATTTTACAATATTTGATTATATTTGATCAAATGATCGACCATATTTGAAAATTTATAATCATATTTGATAATATTTTATTAAATAAATTGGTCAGTATTTTACAAAATTTGACAATATTTCACTCAGTTTGACAATATTTACCGTCGTATTTGATAATATTTCAAAATATTTGATAATAAGGTCGTTGCAGGCGACGATGGCTCCACGATGTAGAGAACGACTTGGCCTCTTCAGATTGTCTAAGACAGTATGAAGACCAAGCTCAGGATCGAAACCGTTGGAGCCAGATTGTTGATTCAGTAAGGGGCCAGTAATGGCCTTTAACACTGTTATTATTATTATTATATTTGATAATATATAACCTATTTTATAATATTTGACATTTAATGCGTTCCTATAATATGGCAATTGACCAAATTCGATAATATTTGATAATAGTTTGGTATATTTTAAATGTGAACACATATAATTATTAAATGTTGTATTATATTTGACAATATTTAACTATAATTGATAATATTTGACTGTAATTGACAATATTCGGGCATTCGGCTATAGACGTCCATATTCCTTTGCCAAATTATAAATGGTTAATTATAGTAAATTCTAGTTGTAATATGATCATAAATATACAGTAGTTGACAAAATTAAAAATTAGACATTGACTTATTTTAACAATATGATTTAATTTAATAATATTTAACAATTTATGATCATTAATTTTGGCAACCATTAGTCGTATCCACTAGTCCACTAGTATTGATAATATTTGACCATATTTGATTATATTTATTTGATAGCATTTTACAATGCAGGACAATATTCAACCAAATATGACAGTATTTGACCACATTCAACAATTTATAATCATATTTGGTAATATTTGAACATATTAAATCTATTTCAATACTATTTTACAATATTTAATAATATTTGACAAACCATCCTAAAATTTGAGAATATTTGACCATTTTCGACTATATTTGATAACATTTTTTGTCTATAGCTTTGACTTTAACTATATTTGACAGTATTTAGGTTGTTGCACAAGATACAGGGTGTCAAATATTTGAAAATGCGCTGTCGGGGTAATTTCTTTCTTCAATTTCTCTACACGAATGTTAAATATAATTCCCGTAGTATAGGTATGAGGATGACCCGAGCTTACTTAAATCAGTTATGCAAGGAAACAAAATTAGAGGAAAAAAGGGAATTTGAAGAGGTTACAATCTTTATATTTTTTTCTTAGTTACCTAAAAATCGAGCCCTCTATCATAATTATCCGATAACTATAGTTTTTATTGAACAGACAAATACATTACCACGTCCGTGCATTTTTCAAATATTTGCACTCTGTATCTTGCGCAACTACAACAAAAAATCATCTCTCATAACATTTTTCTTTACTCTAGTACTAAACAATAAATAGAAAAGAAAAATCATTTAATTAAAATATGACTTCAACAAATTTCTGAGCTTAAGTTAAATTTGGAAACAAATCACATAATATTCAAGTATTTATCTAATTTATTATGAGTCATGCTCGTCTTGAGTTTATGACGTAAATCATTGAAGAAAACGTATTTCCCGAGCCTGAGTGCAACCCGATATGTTTGATGTTATACAAGATTTCTCTAACCACTGCAAAATTTATATTCGATAATCGATTTTTTTATAATTTTTGTCTAAACATTTTATTAATTATCGATTTCAAACAACAACAACACAACAAAATTGGCAAACGATCAACAAAAAGTGTCATAAGAGAACGATCAATTTAACACTGTCCGCGAAATCTGTCAATCACTGTCATGGTAATTCATTATTATGCAGACAAATTCATAAAACGTAATAAAGCTTTCGAAATATATTTTTGTTATGTGATACAAAAATGTATAGGTATTTTGTAGGTAGTAAACTTCACCATTGTAATTTTATTCACCACTTTTCTGTACATATAGTGTTTGGCTAGTGGTTAGTAGATGTCAGCACAGCAAAAATAAATAAAGAATGTACTCACTAGGTTTGAGCCTCGACTAAGAAAATACAATGTATTTAATTTAATTTATATTTTGCACTTTTTATAAGAGGTAATCTCTTGGCTTATCGTTCGTTTTATGTTATATGTTAATTAATGCTTAATTAAAACATGTTCAATTAAAAAGATTTTATATTTAATTGAATAGAATCGGGTTTTTTGTTGAAATATTACTGTACTTGCACGAAAACCGCGGGCAATCGTGTATCAACGAATATCAGTTTTATCTCAGAATCATTTTGGATTAAAGCTTAATTGGGATTATAAATAATGACAATTAGGTACCGATTACGTTTGAATTTGTTTGGCGAAACCTCTAGTGATGATTTGAAAGGTATGGCAAAGATAAGATGTAAGAAAATCAGATTTTTTTTTATGTATGGCGGAAAGTGGGTGTGGAAGTTGTTTAATTTTTTAAATTGTTTGTGTACATTTAGAGCGGGAATGAAAAGATAATATGTACATATGTATGTATGAATGTAATTGTGTTTTGTACTTGAAACAAATTATTGAGATAGAAATTATGTGTGATGTAAATCTTGGGTATATCAAATTTAACGCTCGTTTTTCTTATACTTACATGTTTGAAAGATTAATTGAAATTTGATACATTGTTAATTGGTGTGTGTGTTTTTGCTATTTGCATTTTTACCGACTAAAGCCACCTTCCGACCACCAACCTAATCGCTCTGTGGGAACCAACTTTTAGTATTACTTCACTAGGGGTGGGCTAAATACCACCACTCGTTGTTCAACTCTGTCATACTATACATACGGCACTCCACTAGCTTCGTGACCTCAACATGTGCCCATCTATATCCTCGGTGTTGTTGGTATTTTACCAAATACTTGTTCTATGTGCTAACCCATACTCTCTCGAACTATGCTGCCTCACAATTCTACGTTGTTAGCGACCGGAATTTCTGCCGCATCGTTTATCTTCATACGGTATAGTAGGGCGATCGGTACCATATCCATGCCTCGTGCTCTGAAACCGTTCTAAATGCACTGCTTATTCTCAGTACGCAAGTCGATGCACCGATTCTATTCCACGACTATAAGTTTTTATCGCTGATAGCTTGTTCTTGCCCGGTTAATTCTTATGATGCTGATACCGCAAACGGCTTTGATATGCTCATGAGGTTGTTCTAACTGATGCTGGTTCCGATATGATCATTCTAAAAATTTGTAAACAATGAGCTCATACAGTCATATCAATATGGCCCAATAAATTTAATTCGGATTTTAACTAATGGTTCTGAGGAACCATGAGTGCCTGAAAAGTTTCTTCTGTTTTCGAATTGGCTTGGTGTCCACTTGCTGCGATAAGTCGTTAAAGCCCAGCCGTATGTTGTAATTTTCACAATTGGCACATATGTTGTAATTGGCACAGTTGGCTCATATACCTATGTAGTAAAATATGAGCCAATTACATTTGCGTTCGTGCCTTCGTTTAGAAAATTTTAGCATTTTTTTTTTTTTCTGGGATGGAATTCTGGGAGTAACTTCACACACTTGCCTTCTAGCCCATATTTTTTTAATGCTATACGAGCTATACCGTTGCTCATAAAGATAATATTTACAATTGGGCCTACAAAATGTGTGCATTGAACCGATTGCCATTAATGATACATGGAGTAGGACCAGAGCTTCGAGAAGTGCTGTGTCTGTGGGGTTACTTCTAGGACAATCCCATTCAATGAGTTAAAATCACCCGCAATAATCATCGGGTTTCTTACTCTGAGTTGAGGCGCAATTTTATTCTAAATCTTCAGAGTACCCTAGTAAACCAGTAATAGGAGCTATGTAACAATCCAGTTTCGAGTAAGACAGCTTTTACGTATAACCACAGCGCGATATAGCGTGCTTATCTTGGAACAGCTCATTCAAAATTTCCACTTTTTAGCTCATGAATTGTCTGCGATAAAATCATCTTGGGATGCTTCACAATCATTTAGGTTGAGCTGTAAGATTGTTATAAACCAGTGATATCTCTTCTCTTAACGCCTTCTGAAATGACTGGCATTTGCTATTGTCATACAGATGCTTTACAGATTTTGGCAATCGTTCTAAAAGCTTATCTGAGTTCATCCATTCACAACTCCCAATGACTGTATTTTTGTCTTTTGAATGTGAACCGTTTCAACTTGTCCTTTATCGCCTCGTGCATTGCGCATAGTTATCTCGTCAACATATACCGCTCTTTCTTGAAACTGTTTTGCATGAGAGTATGCTGGTCTTTCCAACAAACAAACAGTAATTTTTTGTTTACCGTTCTATGGAATTAATCCTCTGCCGTTTTGACTTAGTTCTCTAAACTTTTGTCCAATATTGGTCTCTTGTTCACTCTACGGGTTTGTTGCCTTCTTTCTTACTTTATCTTGGCATCTGTTCACCTCACGCTCCATAAATTACTCTAGAGTTTAGAGAATTCTCATTTTTTTGGGCAGATGGGACAACCATCAACAATTAGTTCTTGTGGCCGTTCTTTTGTTTATTAATTCCACATTTTAAATGAATTACCCAAACTGATAATCTTAATTTTCTAAGTGGCTTCCTCGGTATCAATTTATGATTTGTTATAGGCAATAATTCGGCTCCATCACTTAATTTCGGATTTGTAAAGAATTTGGAGTTGGATGCACTGGCTAAATTTGTAGTGGTCAATGAGCTTCATTTTTTAATTAATGGGATCACAACAACACATATTAACTTACGTTCTAATTTGTAGAAAATAACGTAAATTTGTTTTCAAGGTATTCTGCGTAGTGAAATGATCTGCTGGATGGTTAATATTCTCTGATAAATAAATTTGCTCGATCGACGTTTACTTAGAGGAGGAGGTTATTCTTCTCGGTCATAGATAAGGCTTGTAGCTTTTCGTTTTTTTGCAGACTTTTTCTAATAATTTTTAAAAGAAGTTTTAGATTGAAACATCCTGTCAGAAAAGACACGTGTTCATTAGCCTGGACTTCAGTACAACTTCCACTTTACGTTTTGGGAAATATGAAGAACAATGCGATTATGGGAAACATGTAAAAGAGCCATGTTTTGAAATGTTTTAGAGACGAACCTTTACCAAATAAAGCAACCGCTACGCTACACATAATTTTAGAAGGCCAAGTGCACACAAGAAAGCGTTTTAGAATTCCCTTTTAGATCAAGGAGCGATTGAAGCCTGGAAAATGAAAATTTCGCTTATCATAATTTATAGATTTAACAAACAAACATGTTAACGCGTATATCATACAAAATCTTAAATATCTAAAACGTTATAGCTTATTGAATTACATTCATTTTATTTATTACTAAACCCACTATACACAACCGATTAGTAAATCATTAATCATTTTCCACTCGTTTGTTAATTGGATGCCACCTCAGTTTTTGGAGACTCGATCATTGTAAACGATGCGACAAATACATTAATCACGGTAATTAAAAAAATTCCAACGGTTAGCAAATTATTCGTTTTGACTACGTGCTCATCACGGCCGGTGTTCTTCATTTGCCGCTAAATATTTAGTATATATGTTGGGAATATTAAGTGAATATAACAAAATCGTTGTTTATTTTACCTTAAAGATTAGCGCAATCCCGACGCAAATTTGTAGTATTAACGATATAATGATTAAACTCAAACTAACATAATACGTTGGTGATTCCGTATTGTAGGTGATAAGAAATCGAAGTTGATTTGCATTTGCGGTGAGTAGTGCTAGATCCATCATACCGAGTGCGGTAGTTTTACGTACTGTGTACGGACTTTTAACTTTCTCATCCGCTTCTTCGTCTACCATAATTATATCTTCGTTAGTATCCACTTTGTCACTTGATTTATTGACTGTACCATCGCTTAATTTAGTTTCTACTTCGGGAGCATTTGAACTGGTTAATTCAATTTGCTCCAATTGTAATGGTGGGTTTTCCATGTTTTTTGATTCAATTTGAAACGGTATGAGATGATGGCTAGTACTGAACTATATTTTAGTTCCCATAAAATATATTTATTCTGGTAACAAAAACATAATTTTTGAATTTAATGAGAATTTGATAACATTGAAGTTATCTGAACTACGGGAGAGCATAACAGAGTGTATATGTATAATGCAAGCGTGCGTACTGATAATTTACTGATGCGCCACAGTCCGAGTGACGCAAATCTGTAATGTTTAATTGAATGAAAGTGAAAAATTATTTAAACATAAATTCATTGAACGAGTATTTATACTTTGATAGTATACTAAATACTTATAAAGTTTGATGAGGAATTATATACACATAAATTTTAAAATTTATAATTCTTTGAGGAAGATTTCGACGGTATAATGATTTCATGAAACTCGAACTTAATTTGACAGCAATTAGAATATAAATAGTTTACTTAAATGATTCGGAAATTAAATTATAGTAATTTACTATGGTTCTTTATACTAACTGCTTCGAAGGTTACGTGATGAGGGTCAAACACCTTGACATTACACAGATAAGATTTCCGAATAAATAATTTTCAAGTTTCATTCAAATTTTACTCAATTTCCATTTAAATTTTAATGAAATAGATTATTTTGTTATCCAAAATTCTGAATTGTTACCGTTTTGTCATTTCATATACACTGTGCTCATTTACACTCTCTCATAATTCAGATAAATTTTATGTTATCAAATTCGCATTAATTTGTGTAACATCATATACATTCGTTTTGTAAATAAATATTTATTTACGGGCATTACTACTACAGTTCAGTATTGTACATCATCTCGTTACTTAAAAAATTAAATCAAAAATGGAAAATCAATCCGAGCATATTGATTTACCGAATTCAAGTTCTTCAGAGTCACAGCAAAAACCAAATGATGATGGTCTCGTACCAAAAGCAAATGAAGATGATGCGACTGATGATGGAGCATCAACGAAAGGCAAAAATCCGTATGCAATACGTAAAGTTACCGCACTCGGTATGATGGATGTGGCACTACTAACAGCAAATGCAAATCAACTCCGATTTCTTGTCACCTACAACACGAAATCACCAACGTATTATGTTAGTTTAAGTTTAGTAATTATGTCGTTAATACTACAAATTTGTGTCGGAATTGTGTTAATCTTTAAGGTAAAATCAAAATACAAAATTTAATAAGCCCACAATATTCACTTACCATCATTTTCATTTTTTTTTATTAAATACAGCGACATATGAAGAACACCGGTCGTGATAAACATATAGACAAAACGAATAATTTGCTAACTGCTGGAATATTTTTAATTACTGTGATTAATGTGTTTGTCGCATCGTTTACAGTGACCGAATCTCCAAAAACTGAGTTGGCGTCAAATTTACAGACAAGTGGAAAGTGAAATTATTAATCATTTATTAATCGTTTGTGTATAGTGGGTTTAGTATTAAATAAAATTGGTGTTTTTCATAATATTCTGATGGTACTTTGGAAATATATTGAAACCGAAATTACGAAATTTTTATTATCTTACCAGTGGTTAGTTTTCTAACCGCTTATCTCAGATTCAAATGGCCAATTTTACATGTATTTTACCATCGTGAGAAAGGGGCTTCAAGGCAAGAAAGTGCTGCCACCAACCTATGTAGCTCGGTTTAAAAATAAATTTTCGCTACATTTTTATAAGTCAGCAGGCGTATAACCGGCGCTGATTTTCTTGGAAAAGTTCGTGTGTCGGTCAATAATTAAATACCCGAATTTCATAAAGATATATTAAACTGCGATCACTGTTTTTTTCGGTCCTTTAAATTACAAATATCAAATCGTCAAAATTCAGTATTCCTGAAGCCGAATATTATAGACATTATACACAACTATCTGACATTTATACATTTGAGCAATAAAATAATTCGCTAATAATTATTCCGAAATTCTGACATAGATTTTATAACTCGTTGCTTTCCTGGTGACCCTATCCAAAAATAGTAGCAATAGTCGTGACATTTGCCGCATTTTAGTCCGCCAACTTGAGTTCTGATAAATTGACAATTTCATGGTGAATGTAATAAGTAGTTTAAAGTTATTTTCCATCAATAAATTTTCAATGGCCACATGATGGGGAAACCTGGATGCCCTCAATCTCCTTATGCTGTGCGCTTCGCGCCAATATTTTCGACTAAATCGTCAACGTTTTTAAATTGCTGAATAGTTTAGTCAGTCATTCATATAGATAACACTAATTTCAATCAATTAAATGATGATTCTATTTATGATTCCTACTTTCCACATTCCAATTTTTGTTGTCCAGCGTAAGAACACAGCATTAGATTGAAAATGTGTAATTTCCACTAACACCTTTAATGTAGCTATCGATGCTACATTTCTTTGCTAATCGCAAGTAAAAATCGGCAGCGTTTTTCTCCAAGAACCTATATACAACTCGTTGAATCACTCGTCAATCTCGAATGTTCGCTGTTCAGATAGCTATCACAATGTTATTGGTGATCGATGCCTCATAATCTTCACTGACCACAAACTCCTAACTACAGATTAATCATTAACCATAAAAATGATTAAGACAGACACGGCATTTGACTATTGACTTTAAAACAAATTGAGACACATTCAAGAAACAAATTTGAGCTTAAAAAGTTATTTCACACTCCAAAATAAACTATCCTTTTCAACCCTCTCACAAATCCTGCATATTTTTAATTTTACCAAACCCCAGAAAAATGATCGGATCTAGTCTACCGCCTAACGAAAATAAATACATTCTCACCTATATAGATCGTTTTCTGTCTGAAACCTATTTCCAATTGAAGACAAGAATATCCAAATAATTGTTCAAAATTTTTGTCTTCGAAAATTAACGCAAGATTTGAATTAAATAGAAAACACAGTTTTTAGTCTTCAGATTGTGATTTTTTTATTGAATCATAAAATACATAGGATAGGGTTATTTATGGAATATCACATCGGGCAAATGGCCTCCACAGCTTTGCTGGCACATACGCACTCTTTTATCAAAATTTTCCGTGACCTTTTTGCATAAATGCGGCTGAATTTCGTTGATGCAGCGTTTAATTTCCTCCTGTAATGCACGAGTGGTTGTGGGCTTGTTGACATAGACCTTTGACTACAAATAACCCCATAAAAAGAAATCTAATGGTATATTATCACAAGATCTGGGGGGTCAATTTTGATCACCGAAACGAGAGAGTACTCTCTCATGCAGTAATTGAATTGTTTCACGGGCTGTATGGCATGTGGCACCATCTTGTTGAAACCACATGTCGTCTATGTCAATATCATCCAACTGAGGCAGAAAGAAATGTGTTATCGTGTCGTGATCTCGAGCACCAGTAACAGTTACTGTTTAACCAGCCTCATTTTCAAAAAAGTATGGTCCTATGATGCCTCCAGCTTAAAATCCGCACCAAACAGTGACACGCTGTGGGTGCATTTGTTTTTCGACAATCACATGTGGGTTCTCCGTACCCCAAATGCGGCAATTTTGACGATTAACAAAGCCATCAAGGTGAAAATTTGCTTCATTGCTTAGGATGATTTTTCGAACTGCGGCTGCCAAACTTTCATTATTTTTAAGATATTCTTCAATAATGAAAATACGTTGTTCTATCGTGTAACGTCTCATTTTTACTAACCCTAACCTCCAAGCTGTCAAATTTTTTTTTTTAGGGTTGCCAACACTTTACTGCACAAATGGCGGCAAATTCAAATCTTGCGTTAATTTTGGGACACCCTTTATATGATGACTGATTAATGAACTTAAATCTCATATTTTTCAAATTATTAAGACCTCGTCGAATCTAAATATCCCCCCATCATTGCTATAGCAACGCCTCGTTGAAAAATTTCTTAAGTATTTGACTGTAAGTAAAGTAAATTTGATTAGGTGATAACTTCTAGACTTACGTATTTAACTGGTCATCATTTAAGTAGTAGCATGCCTCTGTAGTGACCTGAACGAGTTTATATATAAAGTTAAAGAGTTTATTCTAAAGTCCGTTGGAAAGTCGAAAATCGTTTCTAGGAATACACAATTTTCTAAAAGCGATTAGAAAGATTATTGATTAATACATAAAATGTAAGATACTCTTAGAAGTAAGCCCACTGAGATTAATTTGCTTTTTCTGATCACTAAAATTAAAAGAGCGATAGCTGACAAAGATATCATTTTCTGTCTTTTTGTTAAACACTTTCGAGTGCCATTAATAATATCTCCTCTGAACCAATATAGATACCGCGGCATTTGAGAAGAGGCTTAACCCACTCCACGGTAAAATTACCCAATGGAGTGTGTATTGTCTTCAATATACTAATTTTATTGTAAATCAATAGGAATCCGACACTTCTGGGATGCCCTCAAGTTTTGGTATGACAGTGTGCCAATTGATCATTGGTCATTTTTAATAAACATTAGGGACAGCCTAAACCTAAGGATTATATTTCAGAAACAAATTTTATGATACAAAAATTTGTTTCTGAAAAATAATGGTCCAGCGAAGAGGCTAATTTTGTATTACGTGGGGTAAATAGGATTACCTTTACAGTATCTGCACATCAAAAAGAATATCGGTCACAAACAATTACAGTTTTGTCTAGACAATAGAACCGTGGATCAAATAATCCTTCATAAATTACAGGCAGATTTTATCGTTACACTACCTTCCAATTTAATGGCGGATCGACTAGATTTCCATAAAGCCATATGTTTTATGTTATGCCAGACTGATTAAAACAGCGCGCAATCATCAAGACGAGCAAGATATTTTGGATTCTATTAAAGCATCTACATAGAATGTGTATGCCGCTGTATAAAATACAACGATAAGTTTGGTGAAACGCAGAAATGTAATACCATTCTCATAGCTAAGCACTTATCCACACTCATCTTTCCAAAATGACAATATGTATATCATGCAAACAAAAGATTTGTAAGAAGTATTGAGTCTTGTTGGAGTTACTGGAATTCTATAAGGGGAAACTATAGTAATGGCAGTTTTTGCAATACAAATTTGGTATATTTGTGCTAACAAATTGTTAGAGAGAGAGAGGAAAGCAAGGGGAAGATGGGTGTAGCTGAATTAAGTATGAAATCTGTACTGCGATTGTGCACCAACGGCGATAATTCAGCCAATTAGAATAAATTTGTGTTTACTCTATCTCACAGAGTAAAATAGTGGTGAGTGGCACAGACAAATGCAGACGGAAATTCAGCAAGAATCCGATTAACGCTTGAGATATGTTCCTATAATATGGAGCGCTAATCGAACCACCATTAAGCGGGGTCATTTGGACATATATTTTTGGCATCGGTAACCGTAACTGCTTATTATTTTAACATATATTCCCTCAAAAAGTATTCAAATAAGATAAATATTCAAGAACATTGTTTTCACAATGAAAATGTGCAGCTGAGACATAAATTCGCTTTTTGCGTTCTGTGCAAAATTCCTGCCCAGAGTAAAACTTAAAATTAAGTAAAATTTCAAAATTTAATTGAATTATTCAAATTGATTCAAATTTTAATTCGTGTTTCTAAATTATAAATTAGGTGGAATTTTAAATAGTAAAATTTTCGAAAGAATTACCCCTTCTACTTTCTCCCCTTTGAATGGCGATAATGCACTACTATAGTACATAAAAAGTGTAGTATACGTACACGAATAATTTAGAAGTGCACAAGTAGTTTAGTAGTGTACTAAAAGGATAGTTCACCGAAAGTATAATACACAAAAAGTGTAGTTAGTATACAGAAAGTTTAGTACACTAATAGTGTAATACACAATGAAGTGTAGTACACCAAAAATTTAGCACTCGAAAGTGTAGTACATAAGAAATTCGCGGGTATAATACTCTAAACGCGTAGTAAAATGAGTGACTGCACATTGATACAGTTTTCGATTCAAATAACCGAGATAATTGAGATAATTTTAAACGTCGATCATATTATTGATAATGCACCAAGCAAGTTTTGGAATGCATGAAAAATCATTGATCTCAAATCAAGTACTGAATAGGGTACTTACTCATTAAGGTCGGAACTAATTTTATGGATACCCGGAAGTTGGTTTTATAACTAAAATATATTGATAGAATTTATTTCATACTAGTAAATCCAGATTCCGCAGTAAGCAATTTACAATTAATTAAAGGCTAATGCCTTTGCTACTACTGCAGGTGGTCTCCTACCCATAGTGGTAAAATTGATAAAAAGTTCTCGCTTTCAGAGAATATATGACCATGGTGTTGGCTATCGAAAAATGTAGGCCGTATATTGCTGTTAGGCGTAGTGAATAAGTTTCCCTAATTGATATAGTTGCGAAAATTAAAAATAATTCATTGTTCTGATCAGTAGCGACCCGAGGGTTTTACGAGAAAATAAAAAATTGTTCGATACCAAATTTTAGTCGACTTTTCTAACCACTCACATAGTAAAACACACGGAAAATGGTCTTGCTTCAGTGCTAGACAATTTTTCGTGTGTTTTACTATATGAGTTCTATGAGCTTGGCAAGGTCGACTAAAATTTGGTTTCAAGAATTTTATATTTTAATAAAATTCCATAAATAACAATAAAAAATCAAATTTTAATCGAACTTTACAAGCACTCACATAAGTGGTAGACAATGAACAGTGAAATATTTGTTTGAAGTTGATGGTTTAATGTTTTGATAAATATTTTTTTTCTCGGCTGAAGAAATGAACGACCACTAAATGAATATCCCATCTTGTCCAATATGACGGGCTTATAAATATAAGTTTCTCAGTAACCTTCCTTTATGCAGTCTGATTTAATGTCCTATGAAATTTTAAAAATCGTTCGGCTAGTTTTCTTCTATAGGAACCAGGAACGTCATGTTTTTAATCTTGGCAAAGTTAACAAATGGTATGTATGTATTTACGAAATTTTTTAGTACCTAAATAAAAAATTAAACAGACACAAATAGTATATTAATTGTTCAATGTGCCCATCCCCAGCGTTCTTACGTCAAGTATAGTGAAATACAGTAAATGTATGTGTATGGAAGGGTTTCGGGATTTCAGCTCCTGAACATTAAATCTATAGGCGCGTATTAAAAGTGTTGTTTAAATAAAATTGAATTACAATGTTGCCAAATTTACAAACATGATTTTCGTTCCAAAAATAAAACTAACGGGAGATTTTTTAATTTCTTTTCACCCAGTGCAAATGCGATTAAATCGAAAATACTTCATGATCTAATTTTCGCTCGCGTCTTGGTCTCGACCATTGACTATCACAAAATCGGTATTCTTGAATGTATAGCACCGAGAGGGTTTTAGACCGAACTACCTAAATTTTTTAGTTGAAAATTCCACTTAAACTAATATTGGACTTAAATTCCCTTAGGTCCCTAGGTCGAATTTCAGAATATTCGGAGGTGGATAGCATACTCGCTTCATTATTTTAAAAACAGCATACCTACTGTATATAGTATCATAATTCAAACTCATTCCAATTCTCCTCAATTTTCATTAACCATTGAGTTTATTGATTAATTTTTCAACTCATTAAATTTCTAGCCGAAATGTTGATTCGAAATACAATAATATATATATATATATATCAATTAAATGTTAAACTAAATGAGTTGAATTTCAAACTATTGTCACCATACTCTGTTCTAATTTAGATAATTTTGAAATTATCAATTTCATATTAATTCTAAACTTATATATTCGATACATAATTAAATAATTATCGAACTAGAACCATTTAGTATTGGACATCACCTCATTACGTTTAAAACTAAATACAAAAAAAAATGGATAATCCACAAATTCAATCTGAGCCGATCGAAAAATCGGAAACAAATATTCTCCAAGAACGAAACGATGGTACAATGAGTGATAAAGTGGATAGTTTTGGGAATATGATAGAAATGTTGGATGAAGCCGGAACGAATGATCCAGCGGCAGAGAAGGCTAAAACACCGTATTCAGCACGTAGAATTACCGCATTCGGTATGATGGATGTGGCACTACTAACGGCAAATGCAAATCAACTTCGATTTCTTATCACCTACAACACGGAATCACCAACGTATTATGTTAGTCTGACTTTAGTTATTCTATCGTTAATACTACAAATTTTTGTTGGAATTTTGCTAATCTTTAAGGTAAAATGTATGAATATGGCCAATAATTATTCTCATAATGTATTCTCATATTTTTAATTAAATATTTGCACAGGGACAAATACGGAACACCGGTCGTGATGAAAACAAAGCAAAAACGAATAACATTCTAACAACTGGAATTTTTTTAATCGTACTGATTAATGTGTTTGTAGCATCGTTTACAGTGACCGAACCGCATCAAAAAACTATGGGGCATAAAGTCTAAATAAAAACTGAGTGTTTTATTCATATGTGTAATTATATGTGCAATCGATTTAGTCATAAATAAATTTAGTAGTTTTCATAATTCCATAAATGTTATCGTTTTAATATGTTACAAAACATTACATTTCCAGTTACGAGCGTTATTATATTTATATGTAAATGTATGTATGTACACCATACAATGGCTGTTTGATAAATCTGTAAATGCATTCTCGAGTTAGTACATTGAAAATATATTGAATAACCGGGGACTATTAGATTTACGTAATTTGATTGAAATTTTAAATTCTCATATATACAATATGTGTACATATATGCATGCATTATCTCCATATTCGTCGTGACTACACAAAAATCCACTTATAATATGAATTGTATAAAACCACCGCCGGTTCTTTTGATTCGTAAATTATACCTCGAGACCATCATCATATTATAATATTATAGCAACAACAGAATATACAGTAGCAATTTGACTTATATATTACAACATCGATTTTGTGTAGCCGCCTCGCCGCACCTTTCGTCAAAGTCAATTGGGCGCTGTAATTATGAAATTTATATCTATATTATTCTGTCTGGGGCTAATTGCACGAAGTGATAAGTGGCAGGAGATTAAATATGATTTTTGTATATATATATATATATATATATATATATATATATATATATATATATATATATATATATATATATATATATATATATATATATATATATATATATATCCATATACAGTCTTATTTGAAGGTTTTATCACGTTTTATTTTAATTTTTCATTTAGTAACGTTTTGTGAATGAAATATAATCTCAAATATAGTTTCAAAGTGACCTATATGGAGTCGGTTTGGTTAATCACGATGTCCGTTACCATTGAAATTTACCATACCGTAAAGATGTATTTCTAATCAGCTAATTGTTAAAATTCATCATATTGCACCATGATCTCCGCAATATCACTCAATTTTCATTCAAATGTTAATTGTTCGCCTACACTACTACATCAAAGCCTGTAGTAAAATCTCTTTATGCAAATGCCCATTTTCGAGCGATCAGATCTGCAATCTGCATCAATATTCTGCAATTAGCAGCTCTAACACTCGACTCAATATTGTAGTTTAAAAATAAAATCAACTAATAGTCAATTTTTTTTCAATTTGTAATCAAATTCATTTCAGTTTAGAATATTTATTTCACAAAAAATTACTTCAAATCAGACTGAAAAATTAATTAACTCAAAGATCTTGATTCTTTTCCTATCAATTCCCTCAATTTAATATTACTTAAATTTAAAATTTTTAATTTAACTCAAGCTTCTATTCAAATCCGCCTTAATATCTACATTCAAGCTGGAAAATGAGATTCAGTTGTCTACCAAATTATTAACTCATTTAAATTTACTTAAAAATTCTATAATCAAAATGGTCGATCGTGTTAATTGTATCAATTAACTCAAACATCCCCCCAATACTGAGTTTGAGTTAAATTAAAATTTGAGTGAAATTTTCATGAAATTAGAATAAGTTAATAGTTTGATAGAAAAACAAAATATATTTTGCGAACGTAAAACTCCAAGTACAAAGTTTCAAATTATTAATTTCACTCAAAACATTATTAAATTAACTCATATCACGATTCGATTTCCTAAGTTGCCCGAATTAAAATTTTATTCCGAAAGTTTTTTTTGTCAAATTTAAGTTTATTGAAAATTCCAGTGGATATGCGGAATTTATTAAAATTTTGAAATTGTATTAAGAATGTGAATGGTTTTGAAAAACAATCATACTCGTTTTGGACTGAAAAATGGGATTTAAGCGAAGTTCTGAATGAAATTTAAAAATCAAGTGTGTTTTTTTAGAGGTTCACAACTTTGAGTTGGCAACACTGCTTTATTTGACAACCCATTTAACAGCTGATAGTTGCTTTTTGTTTAGTTTGGTTTGACATTTCATTATGGATAGACTTACATCAGAATTGTTGAATTTTTTTATCAAAATAATGATCGTCAAACTTATCGTGCACTTCGTCCATTTTATGGCGTATACGTAATCGTCCTTCAGAGCGGCTAATTCAAGTAATAATAGATCGTTTTCGGATCACGTTTACTCTTAATGATAATGTGTATCCCGTGAGACGCCGAACAGTACGCATACTGAAGAAGCTGTAACCACTGTACAGAAAAGCATTGAAGAAGATCCAAATTAATCAATTCGTCGCCGTTCTCAGCAACTGGGGTTTTGTCCTTCCACTTTATGGAAGATTTTACGAAAGGATCTTGGCTTAAAAACTTTCAAGATTCAACTTGTGCAGGAATTAAAGCCAAACGACCATCGTATGCGGCGCCAATTCGGCGAATGGGCTGAAGCACAAATTGATATTGATGTTGCATTTCCATTCAAAATTTTGTTCTCCGATGAAGTCCATTTTTGGTTGAATGGGTTCGTAAATAAGCAGAATTGTCACATTTGGAGTGAGGATAATCCACAAGCTTTTGTCTAAACACCATTATATTCACAGAAAATTAATGTGTGGTGCGCTTTATGAGCTGGCGAAGTCATTGGTCCATATGTTTTCAAAAACGAGGATGGTCTGAATGTTACTGTCAATAATGAGCGGTATAGAGACATGTTCCAACAGGACGGACCCACATGTCACACAGCGCGCGCTATATTATATACAATTGATTTATTCAAAGAAACTTTTGATGCAAGAATAATTTCGCGTAATGGTCCAATTAATTGGCCACCAAGATCGTGTGATTTAACGCCATTGGATTATCTTCTTTGGGTTTATGTAAAGTCACTTGACTACGTCGATAACCCAGAGACAATTGAACACCTGGAAATCAAATGATGCGAAAAGTTTGTGAAAATTGGTGTTCCAGATTGCGCCTTGTACGCGCCAGCCACATGGCCGAAATTATATTTAAACTTAATGTCATAAAATCTTCTATCCAATAAAGCCCGTTTCATTGATATTAAAAATATATTTCTTTGTTTTATTATGATTTAAACTTGTGTAACTCTATAAAAAATAACCTTTAATTTTTATTTGAATTAGTTTGAAATGAAAAATATCAATTTACCTCATTGAGATGAATTTGAATAGTTATGTCAGTTACAATTAAATTTTAAATTCGACGAAACACACAATTATTGAATCAAATTCTTTAAATGAATTTAATCCAAATACTTGATGTGTGTCAATTTTAATTCACAATTAACTTAAACATAGTCAACTATCCTTAAACTCCATTCAAACTTCGTTCAAACTAAGAAAAATAAAAGATTTGCTTTAAATTAACAATTAGTACATCTAAATATTCTTTAAACTAAATCGTCGGTTAAACTGGGTTAATTCGAAATTAATTTTAAATTTCACTCAGATTCCATTCAATTAGATTTAGGGAAATTCCTCATTCAAAATATGCAGATAATTTAACATTTATGCAGATAATTTAACATTTCTTATGCCAGTGAAATTCTCAAAGTTGTAGTATATTGGAAATTGAAACGCCGAAAATATTGTACTAACTAAGTTCTCTAAATAAATTCAGAAATTCTTCTTATTGCGAAGTTCCTCGATGTCTGCAACTCTATAACTACTCGACCTGGAGATAATGGTGTAATTTCATTTTTGAAATTCGCTTACTGAATATTTGATATTTCAGTGGATTTTCAACAAATTAGAAATATATTTTGCGAATGTGAAATATGTGGACAAAATACTTTTAAGTTACTTTACAAATTCCAAGCAAAATATTATTATTATAAATATTACAAATATTTCACAATCTTTTCGAATTTCTCATTTATATGGATGCGTTTTACGATCATAATCTTTCGTCCCAATACATTTAATTTTTACCTTAATTTCGAAACCTTCATTAAATCAAATTCCTATTTCGACTATAGAATATATTCTTTGCAATCAAAGTCATTCAAATTTGATAAGAATAAAATCAAAAATCTCAGTTTAGAATAAATGTATTTCAATCAACTCACTTCAACCTGGTTTTAAAAATTATTTTCCTATAGACCAACTTCAGAATTCTTTCAAATAACTTCAGTTTCCATTTAAAATTGGCTTATTTGCATCTCCTCCTAAAACAAACTATCACCTTTTCAAATTAAGGTGTAAATTTTAATTCAAAATACTTTCAATAATTATTTATATTTTAAAATACTAATTTTAACTCTAATCATCATCAAAATAATTTCGGTTTCCTACCAAAACATCAACTCATACAAAATTGCTGATACTTAATTACTTTATAGGTTGCAAACAAATTTTTAAATTTTATTTTAACTGAGATCGTGATAATTTTTGATAATTTAGCTCAAAATAATGGAATTTGGATTCTTAAAATTTAGAATTTTCAGTGAAATTTTAATCAAACTAGACTGATTTAATAGTTTGACAGGAACACAAAATATGATTTCTGGATTCAAAATTCGTTAAAATCGAGCAAATTTCAAATGAATATAGTTTAACTGGAATCGCGTGTCAATTAATTCAATACACCCTTCAAATTCCTAAACGGTACAAATTAAAACTTTCGCCAGAATGTGAGAAAATCGTTTTCTAAAGAGTTTGATTAGGAAAAAAAGTTTTACCCAATTTTGAATGGAAATTGAGAGATAATATTGATGTTGTTCAAAATCACAGTGAAATGTAAAATCAATTTTGATTGAATTAATTTGATTTAGTTTGAAAATTATGTGAACGAAAAACAATTTACACCATCTAGATGTTGAGAATTTTAAATTTGTATGAAATTTAAAAATGATTTGAATTTTGCTTGATGCTTAAATTATTTGAATTTTCATAAATTTAAATTAATTTGACGATAGTTTGATTGGAATATTCGGTTTATTTAATCTATTGCTGATCAGTAGTTTGAATGGCGTTTGTTACCTGAATTGAATTAATTTCAAAAATATTGTTTTTTTCGGCTCTTTACCAAATTATTAACTCTTTCAAATTTGCTGATAATTATTTATAAATTCCATTCGAATTTCTCAATTTAATTTTAGCTCAAAATATCATAATTATAGATAATTTAAAGTCAAAATATACTATGGATTTTTACTCAAAAATCATCGCTCAATGTCTGCCCAAATAAATAAATGATTTGATTTAAATTAAAATTTAGATATTTGAGTGGAATTTCTATCAAATTAGAATGAGTTAATAGATTGATAGGAACACAAAATATATTTTAAGTGCGAAATTTCAATTTATATTAATTTAACTTAAAACATTTTTTTACTCTTGAAATGCTTAAGAATCAAAAAAATATCGTTAAAATCGATTTTTCTAAAGTTCATTTTTTGAAAGTTCAAAGCACAATTTTAAACGTACAAATGTGCAATGTTCAAAAATTCATAATAATTTCAAAATTTCGAATTGAAATTCCACATTCTGAAATTTGTACGTAAAATTTGATCATAAAACAAAAATTGATAATTTTAATTTGATTTACTGAAATTTATGGATATTTTTCAAAAACCAGGCAGTTTAGAAAGCTTTCAATAAAAACAATAACTTGGAACTAAAAAATTAAAAAGTTTTGAAAGTCGATAATTTTGAACTTTTCTAATTTCTGACCGCACCAGGTATGGAACTATTTCAGAACTACATATGTAAATATGTGCATATGTACATATCTCTATGAAATTCAACTAAAATGATTTTTGAGTAAATTTCTGGAATATGGCCAACTCAGCAGAACTGTGATTATGATGAAATTCGGTAAATAAAATTCTAAAATTGTTTTCAAAATGTTGCTATTGTTTTTAATTTTCTTATAAAGTTATATATTCATATGGCAGTGTCATGGGAAGCTAGGTTGATGTATTGCTTTGCTGTTTACTGTAACCTCGTCGACTTTTTGCAAAATTTAAGTTTACTGAAAATTTAAGTGGAATTTATTAATAGTTTGAAATAAGAATCTGAATAGTTTTGGAAAGGGTGATGAAGTTTGAATTGGTGTTTGAAAAAAATTGGTGTTTGATTAGAAGATGAAGTTTGAAATCTGAATGAAATTTGAATTGAATTAATTTGATTTTGTTTGAAAATAGTGTACAAATGTCAATTTACACCATTGAGACGGATGATATCGCGATATCAGTGAAAATAAAATTTTTATTTCGATCAAATTTTGATTTTTCATCAAATTTTAGAATCCGATCAAATATTTGGCGATAAAAAACATTCAAATTCTGTAGAACTTTTAATTCCAACATACATACATGAACTTTATACATTTTTACATGTCAATTTAGAATTCACAACTAACACAAAATTTGAATTCCCAAATGTTAGTTAAATTTGAAGTTAATTTTAATTGTCACTTATATTTCAAATTTCTTTTAGTTAATTTTTTAGATTCCAAGCCTCATTCAACTCAACTCAATGAAATTAAAGTTTTAAACTCAAAAGTTAGAAATTTGAGTGGAATTTTCATCAAATTAGAATTAGTTTTTCAAATTATTTAACTCAATTTACGACTTCGAATTAAAAATTTTAAAAAAATGTTGTTGTACGTAAAAATGTTAAATGAAAATTTATAATTGTTTGAACTGAAAGTTTGAATGGTTTTGAAAACAAATTGATTATAAATTTAAAACGATTTATCCAATTTTGTAATAAAATTAAGGGACAAATTATGGTGAAGGTCAAAATCTGAGTGAAATTTAAAATTAATTTTCAATGACTTGATTTGATTTAGTTTGAAAGTGGTGTGAACGGAAAACATCAATTAACACCATTGAAATGAATACAACAGTGAATCATTTAAAATAGAATTCTAAATTTGAGTGAAATTTAAAAATGGTCTGAGTTTTTTTTTAAATAATTTGAGTTGTGTTAATTTTCATTAAATTTAAATTACTTTGATGAAAGTTTGATAGGATAATTATTAATTAATCCAAATTACATTCAGTTGATTTATTTTACTAAGTCAAATTCGGTTTGAAAATTCGAATTCACATGCTTTGATTTTTCATATGCTTAGTAGTTGGGTAGTTCGTAATTCGAATTCGGCGTTGTACATCCATATACTCTGAATTGGATAATGTTAACAAATTTCATCATTTTTTCGATTTCGTTTTAGTCATGTGAAGATGATCGATGTCAAATAATTTTTTTATCTTTGTTATCACAATTGATCATTTGTTCTTTAAATCAAAATATGTTATTTGTCCACTAAATTGACACATGCGTCAATTTCATGTTTACGTTATCCTCATTTCATAATTATAGAGATTGTATATAGCTAGAGGTATCTCAAACTCTTTGATCTTAGAAAGATTTGAATCAAAATACAGTGAAGTTCCCAAAATTGATGATTCTTGTTTCAAAAATGAATAAATCAAATTAAAATTATAATTATAGAATTGTACTGGTATACGTAAAATTCGGTTATACAGTTAATTTGAATTTCAAAGTATCAGAAATAATTTGGCAATTCCAAGTACACTTGCCATAAATAGAAATCGAATAGAATAACATTCTAATTCAACTGTATAATGCACTGGTCGGATGACGGGTATAATCCATCATGTGGAAAGATGCTGAGTGAAAGTGAACTTCTAGATGCTGAGCATTTTTTAATTTTTATTTGAGTCTTATTTTCATTTGGTTGGTATTAGTTAAATAAATTTATCCAAACAATTAAAATTCTACAACTTTTATATTTTCATTTTATTTTTATCGTATTTAAGACATTTTTTTGTTGTACTAAACAAGAATAAAAGTAACAAAAATGTTCATAATTTGTTGTACAAAAATTGTTTCGTTCGTTTTTTATGTCTCTCGCAAAGATTTTTTTTTGTGCATTCAAATCGCATTATAAGAATTAAAATCATAATTTCGCGCAATAATGTTTTTTTTTCGTGTTATGCGGTTCTTGCACAATTTCGATATAAATAAATTGCATATTGACAAAAGGGGTTGTGTGGGTGGGGTATAATTTACAAGATTTAGCATAATAATAAATTTGTGAATTTTAGTGCCGTTGCATTTTTTTTATTTGAATGGGAGGGCTATAAATTGTTTCGTTCGCGTGTAAATTGGGATCAACATTCCATTTTTTTTTCGTTTATATATCGATTGTAAATAAATTTGTTTTTTTTTTAAATTATTTTCATTTCAGGTATGTCGTTGATTTAATTGGAATATTACAAAATTGCGCATGCGTAAGTAGTTTTTTTAGTTAGTTGGCACACCTTATTTTATATGCTTGGTTTGTTCCACAAAAGTTGAATACTTATATTTTATCAATACAATACAGTTGATCAACATGAGACAAAGGAAAGGAAAATAATCTAACACTGAACATAGGTTCCACAAATTGTATCGTTCCAAGATAGTTGAACATCTGATACTATAGCGGCTTATCCATCGAATTCTAATTTGTTTAATAATTGAATAAGGTTATTAATTACAAGGCAAGATTTTATCAGAAAATAAAGTAAAACACATTGTGAGAGTTGGAATATTGATAATAATAATTACATTGGCAAGAACTTTAAGACTATAGTTCTATTTACAATATACAAGATTCGCTAAGGAAATTGTTACAAATCAAATTACAAAGGTTAAAATATGTTCCAAAGGCTGTGGAACATATTTTATATAAGACACAACATTATATAAAAACAAACAAATACAAATGATTAATTTAAAAATGGAGGCACCTTCTAATCCTAAATATTATATTCCACAGTTTAACGTTCACAGTTTAATATCATTAAAAATCTACATTTTATATTTAATTCGTGGCAGAAAACTTATTGTTCCTTAATAGTTCAGTACATTAATAGCTGAACTTTCTTCCACATTTGTTTATAGGAAACTTTTTATATTTTTCGAACTCTATTTTGTTTTATAACTTATGAGATGATAAATTAAAAGAAGAATAAATAGTGTAAGATTTCACGGCCAGGAACTTGCCTAGAAGTTTTCAGACAATTTTAATACAAGATTTGTTATTTTGCATAAAAAATTAAGATTGGGCGGATTTTACTCCAGCACTCAATGCCACTAATGGGCTCACGGTGCAATACCCACATTCACACAACATTCATTCAATCCATTCATCCCATTCACACAAGTACAGTATACCACCTGCGCATTGCATAGCTCCATGTCACCCTGTACAGTGACATGTAAGATGGGTCGGCCCCTACATTCCAACAGAGGGTCATAGATGTTTTCAATTTAATCACCGATCGTAATCGGGAGATGAAAAAACCCTTTTGCATCCCGCCTATGTTAGGATTCGAACCCGCTACCTCCCGATTCAAACGTCGCAGCTTTAACCACTGCGCTATTGCATTGCTCGGTTGCATTTGCATAACAAATTTTATATTAAAATTGTCTAAAATCTTTAACCAATCTGTCGGGAAACGAAGCCAAATTACATAGCTGAATATATGTTCCACATTTGTTTCATCTTTAATATGAGACACAAGATTATAAATGAACTATATCTTGGCAAGCTTACCGATTTTATTTGATCAATCTAAAAATAGGAGGAAGGATTATAGACTGTATATTAAATTCCACAACGATTATTGTTCTGGTTTCAAACGCCTATAGTTTACCATTCATGATAACTATAGTGAATAGTCCTGAAATGAACATAGGTTCTACAAATATTATCATTTTTTAAATATAGTAAACTTCTATTGATTTTTAAACTTTGATCTGATTTATCGAACAATTTTTAATAGTTATTTGGAGGCTATTTTTATGACTAATAATTATAAATTTAATTATTTCTAGGAATTCAAATTCTGTTATTTATTATGAATACATAATGGTATACTAGGGATTGCTGTAAATTCAAATAAACACGAATCATGTCAAAGTGTAATTTTACAAATAATTAAATTTGTGACTAAAATCATGTTCCTTGATGTGGTCAATCGCCTATCCAATACTCTCTCAATTGAATTACTGTTCTTAATGATTTTATCATCTGGCTTTTTAAGCAACAAAGCCAATACTGAACATAGGTTCCACAAATTGTATCGTTCTTCGACTTATCTATCAAATTCTATTTTGTTTAATAATTGTTTGGGGCTATAAATTACTAACCAAAGATTTATTAAATTATAAATTAACACGAGAACACTGTTTCAATTGGAATTTAAAGATTAAACATTTTAATTCAAGATTCGATAAGTAAATCATTAATCAATTCAATTGGGAATCATTAAATTTCTACAATCGTATGCATAGTCAGATTACATAGCTTAACATATGTTGCATATTTATTTTAACAAATATGGAATGTATTTCTTGAAAAATTTAACGATTTTATTTGGTTAATTTACAAATAGAAGAGAGCATCTAACCCTAAATATTGTGTTCCACAGATTAACTATAATATTATGTTCCACATATTAACTATAATATTATGTTTCACAGTGTAACTGTATCATTTAAAATCCACCTGCTATGATTGCTAACGATCTCGGAAAGATTAACAATTTTATATCATTCAGTTGAAATTAGCAGGAAGCTTCTAACTCTAAAAAATATGTTCCACAACTCAGCCATATCATTAAACATCCTGCTAAGTTTAATTTGCCATTGAGAAGTTAATATTGTTATCCTTCTAAGCGGCTATAGTTTAGCATTCATCTTAACTATTGACTAGTCCTAAAGAGAACATAGGTTCCACAAATATTATCATTTTCCAAATAAACTATATAAGAGTGATTTGGCATTATGAATAACGATATACGAGCAATTGCTGTATGCACGGGGCATGCCAAGGTTAAGTAATTGTGAAAATAATTAACTTGGTGACTAATTTCATGTTCAATGATGTGTTTTGTCGCCTACCAAATACTCTTCCAATGTACTTAACAATTTAAAGACAAAACAATAATATTTTCTTTCTCAGTTTATGCACGACTTAATTATTTTCTACCTTTATCTTATATATATAACACCGGAAGTTAATAATACTATAGTCTGAGAATATTTTTATTATCAAACTGATAATCAAATTTGAATCAACCTAGCTTGTTATACGGCGCATCTGTAACAGATATTCATCTATCTCGATATACCATGCATGCAAGTATAATAGAGCTGTATATGTAAATTACGGTTTAATTTTAGAATCTTCTCTATTTTTTTTTAAATTACAAAATTGTAAGACTGTAAAATATGACGAAATTGAAAGATTAAATTTCCATTTAGTTGTTATTTTATCTTGGAAAAAAATGTTAATGTTTAGTGAATAAATTTAAATATAAAATTTCATTGTTAGTTTACGACTCGACACGTAAATATATAAGGAAATACATACACATATAGTATAGCTAGGGAGACCGTTCATTAAACCACACGCACTCACACACCAAAATATACCCGGGGAAAAATTTGTTGTAGGTATATGTCATAAGTTCAATAATTTTTTGTTCATAATTATAAACTGTCACACACTCGAATATCATAATACATACGTAATTGCATTTTAACGATATGCCGATAGTACAATCCATTCATATACATATATCCGTCGAACACAAATCAAATAAATAAATTTTAATTCAATCATGTAAATGCATTGTGTAATTGAAATTTTATGTATGTACATTTCAATTTTCTTTATTTCATTTTTTAAATCGATATTGCGGTTGCATCATGTGCTCGTCGATGCGGTTGACGATAATAAAAATGAAAATATTTAGTTGGATGGAAAGTTGTGTGTAAGTGATATATAAGACGAAACTAAAACGGTACCATGGATTAAAAACTGATCATGTATGCTTATTTATTCTATTGATCGGCTGAATGATCATATAGATCACAAGAAATGATCGTAAATCATGAGAAGCTTAACTAAGATCGTTAGCACAGCATGTGGTGTATAGTTTGACTTTAATCCATTCACAATTTAAATCTATATATAGTGATCATCGATCACGTGTAACTAAAAAGATTAAGGTGCGATCATGTACATGTTGAAACATTGTTTTCGTAAAACAGGTAGGATGATGTTACTCCATCATTTAATTTTACTCTTAATCCAGGCTGCAGGTAACTAATTTGAAGTAGGCGATGTTCTGCAAGTTTTTTTGGTAATAGGTCAGTGCACAACGGACCGTCGGCGGTCCAAGTGTGCTGTAAAAAGCGGTCACCTAACCTATCACTCACGATAACAGTGTCAGTGAGGATATTAAAGTGCGGCTGGCAGCTGGCAGCCGTTCTTTGTATCTTCTAAGGCCACTGCTAAAATCTAAACACCTATCAAGTGCCGTGAAGCTGAAGCTTTACAAAGCGTTGATCAGGCCCGTTGTTATGTTGGGATGTGGAAGTTGGGCGCTGTCGGATGAGTACGAGAGGTGTCTCCTTACATTTGAGAGAAGAGTCATGTGTGTGATTTACGGGCCAAAATGCGAAATAGATGGCACATACCAAGCCCTGTACAATATCGAGATCAGAGATCTGATGAAGATCCCTGATATTTTCGGCTCGGTCACGTTCTGCGTGCTGATCCGGAACGAATTGTGCAGCGATCTCTGGAAGGAGAGTCACCATATGGTAGGCGCTGATGTCGTTGCAGGCGACGATAGCTCCACGGTGTAGAGAATGACTTGCTCTTCTTCAAGTTTCTCAAGCTCTTCTTCTAATACAGCAGAGAACAAGCCCAAGATCGAAACTGTTGGAGCCAGATTATTGATGCAGTAAGGGGCCAGTAATGGCCTTTAAATACTGTTTTATTATTTTTATGTTTATTATGTTTTTTATTTGTAGTTTCTTTAACAATTTTAAATTACTTCTGTAGGTGTCGGGATCAGAGTCGGGGTTTAAGTTCGCCTTCAAATATTTACTGTCGAAGTCGGACTACTTTTTTCACCGACTCTTTTGATTTGCAACTAATCAATTTTTGACAATTTTATTTTATTTGATTGCGCTTTGTTTCATAATGTTTTCTTTATATCAACTGAACATAGGCTTGTTGCGGGATTAATTGTAATATTGTTTAGGTGCATTTGTTTAGTGAGAATGTATTGTGCGCTGATTGATTTTGATTTAAATGATTTGGAAATTTACTTGAGGCCAGCTTCGTAGTTCTTCTGGGTTTGTTTAATATGAGATATTTTGTTCTTCACTTGCATGAACTCGCCATCTTCGAGAATAATTGCATATCAAACAAAATATGGTTTCCTTTTCGAAGATTAGCAAATATATCTTTTGGTTCTACTTCTATGTATTTTAGCTGATGAATGTAATTTGAACATTCGTTGCTCTACTCGCTGTCTAGGACTGATAGAATGGGCTTCCTCTATAATATTATAATATTCCGTGTGATTTCCACCGTAGTTGCTATACAGACATTTTTTCACAGTAGTATCGGTTTTAATTTTGATGCAATGTTTTGAGCTATGAAGTTTCCCGCTAACATCGCAAACATCATGCAGGGCGCAGTCGATTTTGATGTATCCGTGTTCTTGGCACTTAACACACTGTACTGGATTGATCATTTTTCTAGGTTCCTCGATGGTTATTCTTCGATCCAATACATATCTTAAATTATATTTCATGTAGTCGTTCATTAGCTTTTTTACCATCGGGTGCTAAATCGAAACGGCACTCAGGCTAAAGTACCTTATCTCTGTTTATTATATTAGAGATTGATTTAGCGTGGAAGCCTCAGCAGTGAGGACAGCAATATCGTTGGTGTCCACAAAACTCTTAATATCGTTAATTATAACCGCCAAGCCTTTTTGACGTTTTAGTTGGTACGTATGTAACATCAGAGCTAGCCTATTGAATTTGTTTATGCTTGCTCTTGCTGCTGATCTTCTTTTACTTTTAGGCTTAACAGTAATTTATCTGTTCATTCCCGTTTGCATTAATTTTTGGTCACATTAACCTACTTCAATATTTGAATTATTGTGATTTGTCGACGATTAACTGAAAAATGTTTGATTAGATCTGAGTCTCTACTCTCTATATATCTAAAAGAAAATCACAAAAAACACAAGTATTTATAGGACCGAACATTTTTTAATTCTACGTAGATGATTCTTCTAATAAGGATGATCTTAATGGAAATAACATTTAAACAGATTAGAATCGAGTCTAAAAGAAACTCTAATAAAATGTTCCTAAATGGAGGCTTACGGCAAGTTAGGACTGCATATATCCGAATATGTATTGAGGTATTAAACGATCATAACAATTTCCGATTTATTTAAAAATTCCAATCCCATGTTGTTTGTATGTTGCTTTTAGAACAGATTTAGGAAAAACTTTACTCAGCTTCATTTCAAAGTTCCTTACAAATTTTAGTAAACAGTTTTTTAAATTTCTCCGAAATTCGTAAACTATTGCATTTCCATTCTCTTTATTAAATTTTGAAAATCTATAATTGTTTACATCAGGAATAATTCTTCAATTTTTAAATTTTTTTAAATATCTCTCGGTGTGGTTGTAACAACCAGAAGATTATTTAGAAAATTAAGCACAGGCTTACTACTGCAGAGAATAATATCTTAAACTATAAAATAAATAAATCTAATTCAAAGCAATTTCTGCTCCGAGTGAGTGCAGTTAAACCCGATGAGCATTTACACAGACTTTCTGAGGAGTTAAGCCTATTATACTTATAGGATAGTAGGATTATAACAGTAGAATTTTAACAGTTCGTTATTTAAAATCTGGATATGTCTTACAATAATGTATCGAGAGCCATTGCATGCCCCAATGCACCTTAATCGCAATGAAGAGATACAATTTGAGCAAACACAGATAATCTGAAGTCCATTAAGTTTTTCTACAAAAGTCCTTAATTCCACAACCGGCCATCACACAACAGACGTATAGAAAGTAAAGGTAAACCAATCGATTTGCAGATGAACGGTATCATTTTAGGCATAAGGCTCAAAAATGGCTGAGTGCTGATATTTCCATGAAAGCTCATTATCGGTGTTATTCTACATTCTATAATCTGACCTGTTGACCACTCTACCTGAACTGCGTTGGTTTTCGGTATCACCAGATTTCTCATCCACAATTTTAATTTATTTTCCATTGCTTGCATAAAATATATAACAAATTGTATTTATCTGGTAATATTCCTGCCCTTCTCCTTCACGCAAATATCTTATACTATATAATTCGTATAAATACGCCAATTAAGATTAAAATCTTAAATATATTTACATTTTGCATTCACATATTGTCGCTTTTATAAAACCATCATCGCAACGAGGTAATAAAAATTCAACGATAATTTTCGTAATACATGCCGTTTTTTGTTGTTGTTGTTGTTGTATGGAATAAAATCATCGATCGATTATGATCGCGTCTTTTTGAAATCATTTGACCTTTCAGTCTAATTTTTATTTTATTTTAATTTTTGCAAGAAACTGTGTCAATTACTGACAGTAGAAATTTTATAAAATGATTGTTTTGCATTTTATGATCGCGGCTCTTAGCGTATATAGTATTATCCAATATATAATACAATCAATCGTATGCCACACCTTCTCGAATCAATAATTTGTTTTCTTATTTGTGTCTTATTGTTCGACGTAGAATAAAACGTTATTAATTCTTAGAAAGGTGTCAAATGTCATTTGGACTATAGACTATATATAGAGTTATTAATAGACGTATTTGTTGTGTTCGATGAAATCATTCTAATAAATAAGCCAAATCTGTATAATAATTTACCGCATATATAGTAACTCGAATACAGTCTACAATAAACTGATGTACATGTCGGTCGAATTACTTAACCCCATTGTCGCACATCTATGAACCAGAACACACAACAATAAAGCGTTTAATTCGTTAAATAAAAAATAAAATAAAAAATTCAATTTCTTAATAGTTTCCAATTATAGAAATCATTAAATGACTTCTAATAAATCATAAACGTACATCTGCCGTATTGTTATTGTAGACATCATAGTAATAGTGTATATGCGCTGTATTCATAATTGAATTTCATATAGTTTAACTATTTTCCTCATAATAACAATAATAAATTAATCGAAATTATATGATTTTATTTCATTCATCATGTTTTTTTTTGTGCTATTTCTCACCGATCACCGAACAATCATCAATCAATTTGCGATCTGACGATCAACCAAGACGATCTAATCTGAATAGAATCGTATATGTGTTTATGCAACATACTCGTATTTACGTTTGCCATGGGTTATTTTACTTTCTGTTCGGTTATTATATTGTCATCATATGAATGCGATTTATGTCGACCTTGAAATAATTATGTTTTGCGGATCAAATCTACATGCATATACATATATGATGAAAAACAATATACATTTCCTTTTAAACATAATTAATTATGTTAGCCTAGTTCATAATAGCGGCACGACTCATTTGTCATTCTGTGGAATAGTGGTTCTAAATCAATCGGTATAGGAATTATTTTTAAATTTCAAACTTTATTCCAATTCAATTCAAACGTTCTTAAAATTCTGAGCAATTTGACTTTTATTCAATTCAAACCAAATATGATAAAAGTTGAATTTGATTGTAGTTTGAATGTATATATTTAGTGGCATTACAGAATTTTTTTTAAATCATATTGGGTGATATATTTTTATCCAACTCTAACTCTTCGAACTATGTATTTTTGTTTCAAATTCAACTTGAATTTCACAGATTCTTCAAAGTAGGATGTCCTCACCGAATTTTCAGAGAGATATTTAATTTGAATTATTTGTTTATAGTTTAAATAGCATCACACAAAACTAGCGAAACTACATTTTGAATAAAATTTGAGTTAATTTGAAATCATTTGAACATTGATTTTAAATCTCTATTTTTTTAAATTTTAAATTAAAGTTGGGCGGATTACTCCAGCACTCAATGCCACTAATGGGCCCACGGTGCAATACCCGTACAAACACATATACGGACACATTAAAAACGCCCTACCGTGATTTTTGGTCACCACCGGGAATCGAACCCGAGACCCTCGAATAACAAAGCAAGGACGCTACTTGCTGTGCCAACGAGAGCGGGGAAACTCTCTAAATTTAATAAATGTTCAATATTTGTGTGACATGTTATTCTGTAAAAATTGGTAAAACTCTGAATTTAAGCTTATCGATTCAAATTGAATAAAAACAATTAAATTTAACTATAATTTGAATTATTTAAATAACTGAACGAAAATCAGTAAAATTCGACCAGTTTTAAAATCGTCAAAAAACTTTAATACATCAATTTGATTTGAAACTCAGCACATGAATTAGATTTTATCCGAATTTTATTAAAGTTTGGAATTAAATGTTTTTCAGAATTATACCAGCAATATGTGTAATTGACTTAAATTTAATTCATAATAGCATCCTGAAAAAGAATTTGATAATAAATTGAATAGAATTTAATTTTCAATATTTTGAATTGGATTCAAATCAAAACAGTTAAATTTGGCAACAAGTTGAATGAAATTTGCGTACCGTTTGATATACAATATGAATATCTCGGATTGATGAAAAGTTTGGGTTGATTTGAAATCAAACATGGTTTGAACCAAATTTGAAAAATTAATATCATTTGCTTTTAAATTTATTAAATTAAAAATTAGTGTTGAATAGAATTTGAAACAATTAGTAGAGAAATTGAATAAATTAAAAAATTTAGCTTTGTCTGGAATTTAAAAAAATGCATATAAGAGCTGGAATAATCTGACATACAATTTGATAGATTAGAAATAGAAGAGGTCTGAGGTTGGAACTAATCTTGACTAGAATTTAAATGAACATTTGAATTGAAGTTAAAAATATATGGTAAAGTTCATTTTAACAAAGAAAATAAAAAACTTGATAAGACTTTTTGACGACGAATAACATTAATAATGAATAGAATATGTGAATTTTTGAAAAGATGTAAGTTTGAAGTATAATTTGATTTGAATCCAAAATTAAATTGAATACAAATAATATTCAAATTCGACTTAAGTTTGAGCTTATTTCTTAAAAAATCAGGCTCATATAGGTTTTTAATTTGGGAGTAAGTTTGACCAAATTTGATTAGATTATATGGTAAAATTTAATCTAACTACTATTTGAATTAATTTTAGTTTGCACGGAACAATTCACCTCAAAATTTGATTTCAACGACCAATTTACAATTTTAATTTGTATTGAATGTTTATTTCGAATATATTTCCCAATTACGAAACATTCTGAAAAGTATGCAAATGCATAATTTTACAAAAGAAAATTTGAACGAAATTTGTTTTGCATTTAATATCGAACATTTATAAAAATCGGTTCAAATCAATCAATAATTTGACTATAGAATTAAAATAAGCATTTGACCATAGTTTGAATAGAATTTGTGTAGTATTGTGTGAGATCGAACATAATAATCAAATACGAAAATGTTTAATAAGTTTGAATAAAATTTGAATGAAACATTTGTATACGGTCAGTTGTGACATCTGTCCTTAACTAGAAATACAAATTCAATTCGAATTTGAATATAATTTGTACTTGATTAAATGCTCATAGGAATAAAATAATTTGATTAGAAGACAAGAAAAAATTGAAATAGAACTTGACTACAATTTATTAATGTATATGAAAGAGTTTTTAAATTTGAATATAATTAATTATGTTAACATAGTTCATTGCAGCGGCACGAGTCATTTGTCGTTCTGCAACAATGGTTTTTAATCGGAGTATAGGAATTATTTCTAAATTTCACTTTCAAGTTCAAACTTTATTCAACTTTGTTTCAAGTGTCGCTCTTGGATTTTAATAGTTTTATTATATTTATTTATTATTTTATAGTTTTATTTATACCCAGTTACATTTAATGTAAATTTAATCAAAAATTCTGAGCAAGTTGACCTTTATTCAATTCAAACCAAAATTTGATAGAAGTTGAATTTGATTGTAGTTTGAATGTACATATACATACATGTATATTTATTATCATTATACATTTTTTTTATTTAAAATCAAATCTAATTATGTGATTTATTTGTAAATGTGAATCAGTAAAATGTGAATCAGGTGATGTATAGTTTGATTGAAATAAAAAACTAAACTTGAATTTTTCTTTTTAATAGTTTGATTTTTTATAGTTTGACATCACACAAAACTATCGAAACTAAATTTTAAATAACATTGTAATCGAATTTGATTTAAATCCCAGAATTTTTTAATAGTTTGATTACGATTCGTGTTACATATAAAATTTGAATAAATATTCATCTATTTTAAAGTTAAATTTGATCATAATTTTAAATATTTGATAAGAAAACCAGAATTTATACCAAAATTTGGATTTGTTCCTAGTCCAATTGATTTAAATTGAATCAAACTCGTTAAATTTGACTATAATTTGAATGGTATATAAAACGCATACATCTACCTAAAGCGAAAACCTGTAAAATTCATTCAGTTTGGAAATCAAATCTGGTTTGAACCACGAAACTTGAATCGAAATTCACTAATTTTGGTTACAATGTATTTAATTTGTTAATTTATTTGAACGAAAAAAAAATTGAAAAGTAGATTTACAATAAGTTGAACCCAGATGTTAAATATTTATAATTCGGTTTGAAAATCATTGAAGCGAAATTCGGATTAATATTGAAACGAATTTGAAATTCACCTCAGATATTGATGTTACCCGATCCCGAATATTATTAAAATTAGATAAATTAAATGCTTTCCAGAATTACATGAATTATGTAATCGAAATAAATTAAATTTGATTCATAATAGGATCCTGAAAAAATAATTGAATACCAAAAAAATTTAATTAATTTTGCAATAGTGTTTCAATACAATTTGCGTACATATATAGTTAGCGATACATTACAAATTCGATTGAGTTTGATTGGAATTTCAAATTAAATTTGACATGATTAAACTTTAATTAAAATTGAATTAAGGGTATAGATGTTGTGGCGTATATATGTGTATATCTGTCCTCCACCAGAAGTTAAATTTGAATTCATATTTGATTCGTATTTGAATATATAATTTGTATTGAATTCTAATCAAATAAAAAAAAATTATATTCAAATTTATATTTGAAAATTTATATTTGACCCATTCAAATATTTTGGACTTGAATGGAATTTCAAATACTATTTTTAATTTGTATAAAATATTTATATTCTGGCAAATTTACTTTTTAATTCTAATCAAACCGAATGGAATTTGATATAATATGAAATTTGGTTTGGTTTGATTGATTAATTTGAAATTAAATTTGATAAGAATTTAGGTTTGATTAACATTAGAGTAAAACTTTTGTGACTGTGAGATCAGTCCTTAACTAGAAATTAAATTTGTTTCAAATTTGAATATAATTTGTAATTCCTTTGATTACAGCCCTATGCGTATAGGAATAAAATAATTTGATTAGAAGCTAAAAATTTCAAAGTATTTGGAAGGGAATTTTCAAACTCAAATTTGAGTGTAATTCTATTAAAGTTTAACTAGAATTAAATATGGTTTGAAGGAAATTTGAAACGAATTTGTATGTTAACGGTTTACTCGTATGATCCAAACTAGAATCGGATTGATTTAAATTTGAATTATTTTCAAGCAATAAAAATCTGAATTTTTTAAACTAGAATTCAAGTAGATATTTAATTTTAGTTACATTAAAACTAAAAAAGAATCATCAACTAAATGAATTGAAGCGTTGGCGTGCGTCTACCTACAACTTTAAACAAACACATTGTAACTGTGTTCAATTAATGCTTTTCCGTTCAAGCTTCTTCAAACGCTTTCAAATTATAATCGTTATAATTACGCTGAACTAATAGTTTTACTTAAAATGTTAACTGAACTCGAATCGCAATTCAAACTTCATTTCATAATATTTCCGTTAATTTTTTTTATTGTTATCAAATATTTATTTCAAATTTCGAAACGAATTTAGTAAACATATTCGAAATTACACCAAAACTCGAGTTAAATTATTAATCTATGCAAAAGTTAATAATTTTATTGTTTCTTTTCATTTTTGCACAAAATTGTTCTTCGTCGTTTACAAGTTTGAGTCTTTTTTGTAATATCATCATTTTTCCTATCAAACCACATTCAAACTTCATTCAAGTTTGATTCAATTTTGATTGACTCAAATTCCATTTCCTAAATTATTACTAATCTGCACAGTCTAATTTAAATTTCGCAATTTTTAATTCTAACTATAGTTTCTGTATTCAATTTCTGATATGTGTATATGAAGTTTGAACTTGAATTTTACTATTTTATATAGTTTTATTGAAATAATGGTTTTTGTTTACAAGTTTAAAGTCAATTTTGTAAAGCAAAAGGTTTAGGACTTGATTTAATTAATAGTTTCCCTCCCAAACTCTATTCAAACTCATTCAAATGCGAGCTAATATTTTGATTAGAAAAGTACTCACATTTTAAAATTATTTTCTAAATAAAATTTGATTCAAATTATTTTAAAAATTGCATTGTAATTGATATTGAAATCGCAAATTAACTTCTTTCAAATTCTATTGAAAATTTAAACAGTTTTAATTAAAATTAATATTCAATTAAAGGATCTGGTACGCGGTTTGAACTACTGCGGCGGTATTACATCATCATATTAGTTTTTGGAAGCTTAATGACAAACAGAACACATACACATATTCTATAAGCGTATACGTTTCGGTTTCATCTAATTGAATATTACGGAGGGCCTTGAAAATTCTTCCAGTCAGAAGTTAACTACAACAAGGTAACTAACTTGTCCATATATATAACTTGATGGTAGGTGGTTATTATCGGAAGCGCTCCAATATCTAGAATTGTATATGATTTCAAACTTGAGTTTTATATTCTATAACACCAATTTCCGGTACACAGCTCGCCTAAAGCAATACCCAATTGTGATACAACAATGTAACATTGTTTAATAAATCAGTAAAGAAATTTGCATGAAACCACAACAAAATAATTACGCGAATTTTAAGCGCCAAAAACATTTTAATTCAATTCACATCTTCAACTAATTCAATCAAGAAGTCATTACGATTACGATTATGTAATTGACTCTCGGTTTTCTATATATTTTAGGTATATGTATATAAATATTCAATAAGTAAACACAATTATCTTAATTTATCAAAAAAAAATTCCTTTCAAATTATTATTTTTGCTATATGTGTAGACGATTCGCAAGAATACATTATTTGATGTAATTAGCATTCATTAGACAACGCTAATATTTATATAATGATTATAAAAATATGTATTCAACGTAGTCGCGGTCGCAAAAGAGATCGAGGTTGATGTTTTTATTAATGCGATATATGTGTACATACATATATACGTATAACATATATGAACACACAGGTGGACGTTTTAACTCAAGATATTATCATAACAATTAAGACCTTAATTACATTATTTATATATGAATATGTATATAACTATGGACATATAAATTTTGCGCCAGCCCACCCAAATCCAAATCCCCTCATAAATCATGATTATAGTGAGCGCGCGCGCTTATACGAACACCAATTTTCATCAAATCAAAACAGAAAAATTTCACCGAAAAAGCTTAATCGTTCAATTAATAAATCCGAATTGATTGTCTATATACATACAGATGTATATATATAGTTTGAAGTGATTACACAATTCCATTTGCATTACAAATTAATTTCCAATATGTCAATATATGCATATATACATATGTATATGTAATGCGCGCAGTCCGCACCTTTCGAATAAATCGTTAAATGTTATGATGATGGTGTTTAAATCCATCTTTGTGCACATTTATGCAAACTATTTTTACAGTATTTCTGGTCATTATAAAACTTCCTGTAATCGAACACTAAAATAGTCAAACACCGCAACTATATATTGTTTACACGTTCGTATGTAGTATGTACACACATATCCACCCAATCAATGGAGCGCGCAATATAAAGTGTGGATCTACTCATTATTTGTTATATGTATATATGTGTATATATGTATATACACAATCATGTACTTATACAGTTTAGGAATGTGACCATAGAACTTCTTGTATTATTTGCTAAACCCATCGCTTTACCTTCCGCCACTATACAGACCACCATATTAAGAAGGTTCGCTATATTTGCACATAACGCGCAATAATTTATAGTGGCTTTGACAAACAATTTTTTTGTTTTGTTTTATTCAATTTATCCAATTTGATTTATTGATTGTGAATATGTAAATTAATAAAAATAATAAAAAAATAGTTAGAAACAACAACACAACTAATATTATTAGATAACTTATTAACGGTATAAAGTATATAAGTATGTAAGTGTTAAGTATTTTTTGTATATAGAAATATATTCGCGGAAATGATCAATATCTTACATACCGCGATTATCACGTATTTTGACTATTGAGTTTGGTTCAAAGGTGTTGCGCGACTTTATCATTTCTAAACAATGTAATCAATTTTATGTTTTGATATGAGCGGGGGATTTATATGAAAATTAATTGGTTGGGTATTTAAATTCGACACAATGCACGGTATGTATTGTGCGATTTATGTATTCTTGAAAAGCTAGGTTTAACCCGCATCACAGCCTTCTATACTATACTTCTAGAACTCTCTAATGGAAAAATATAAGCTAAATAACGGTAAACAAATTCATGAATAAAAATAACCAACAAAACGTATTAGAGCATCGTTAAAGAAAATTATTTTTCTTTTTAAAATTGTTATGAAAAAGACGCCTAGGGTACGCGTCCAACATTATAAAAATAATAAATGTTAAGGGTTTTATTGTCATCGAATCATGTATTAATCGAAAATTAATTTTATGATTGTGGTCCATTGATATACCCGTGAAAACATAAATTCCGTTATTTTGAGTCTTCCCCATCAAAAATGTGTTAGGATGAATGTTAGTAAAATACTTACTTTAGCACCATTCCATACCTTAAAAAATTGTCCCTAGACATGATTTGTATAATTCCAACAACAATTCTGATGCCTTTCCCTAGAGCCGTTTAAATACCATAAAAGCCTTGTTTATGATAGCAACAATCACTGCCGCTACTATTCGTTTTTGTGTTAGGCAATTTTTGCTAAAATTTTATGTTATCCCTGATCTATAGTCTCACTGTAGGCGTGTGTATCTCCAATATTGCTATAATTATCAGGTGAAAGACTGAAAGTAATCTTTATCCGTTCGTATAGTACCTTTACTACCGTTCGTATAGAGGATAATTCTTTTATCAGTTTCTCCTTGCTTGGTTGCCTAATGCTACTTCCAAGGAGGTGTGCTCTCATTTCTGTTGTGGCTTTTGGTCATTGACAATTTACTTGTTAAGATGCAGCAATCTGGCTCCATTGTATACACAGTTACGATGATGATCTTGTTTTGACAGTTCAGGCAAACATGTTAGTATTATCACGAAAACATGTCTTAATTATTGTGGGGGCATGGTTGAAAGCCAGTATTTCCTGGAAGAATCACCTGAAGCCTCTCGATGTTGTCGGTTATTTAAAATGCGTTTTTTAATATCTACCGATATTATATCGTGCGATTCTATTGAGTGGTGGCCAGTGGTTAACCTGATGGCTGCTTTAGCCAAGCTTAATAGTTTACAAAATATTGCTTGTCAAAATCTTGTCATTACTAGGGCTATGTGTTCAACGCCACTTCTTGATATGGAATCCATTCTTTCCGTGCCTCAGTTATACACCTTGTTCTGCAGCATTTTGGGCATGGAATGTTCTAGGTTCTATCGTGGGACATAGACAAATTCCTAAAAATGCTTCTTCATGTTTACCAGAAATCGATATTGATAATAACACATCACTGCCCAGATTCGAGTTCTTCAATTTAATCTCTCGTTCTAACCTCAGTGCTGGTTTTGGAATCTAATATCCTTGGTCTGACCTGAGACTGTTCGGTAGTCTCGTTTCGCATTGCACTGTTTTTGAGGTGGGATTAATACCGCTGACACGTATTACTATAGAGCCGTAAAATTACGCTGTTAAAGACAAAAGTATTTTTCTGTATTTTACAGATAGTAAAGTTGTACTTAATTCTTACAAAATTCCTTGACTGTTTCCAAACTCGTCAAGGACTGCAAATATTTCATGAACCATTTTACGGAAAGAAAACTTTAATAAACTACGCTTTGAAAGACTTAAGATATCAGTGGCTTGAGACTTCTAGCTATCGTAAGGCGAAGTATTACATTAAGACCCTAATTTGAGGGCAACTCAGTATATGCTTTATCTTCGAAAAAGTTAAGAGCCTTGGTAGTGATTCTTACAACCTTATTTATTTCAATTTTATACTTAATAGCAATGGCCAGCGGCTGATTAGGGTTGGTTACGACACCGCATATTAGGTCAAAAAAATAAAGAGAGACGGCAAAATTTTTGGTGACATAATCCCGAGGGACAAAATCCCACGGAACATAGTGCTAAGGGTACAAAATCCGGAGGATACATAATCCCGAGCGAACAAAATCCAGAATGTATAAGATCCCGAGGGTACCAAATTCCGTAATGCCGAGGACATCATCATTTATTTATGATTTCCTCGGGATTAATGGATTTTAAATTGTTTTCTGAAAATAAAAGAAAAAATTTTAACTATTTCGAAAACCATTCGAAACGCCAATAGTTTCACTTCCATTCACTCGACGTCGACGATGGCGCCTTTATGTAAAGAATATTAAATTTCTAGGAACACTTTACTTTACTTAGATTGATTTATTTATATTTAGATTTTATCTTATAAGTAAAAATCCAATTTAAACCCGACCGAATTTTTTTTTTTGGTTTGGAGATCGAATGTAAAAAGCTAGGATAAATAACTGTCGTCGCCAATCAACCTTAAATTTCGTTTGGCTTTACATACACATACATGCATTCAATTGTTGTAATTTTTTTTAAATGTGTGGAAGCAGACAAGAATTTTTATAAAGAAGATACTCTTTTCTGTTCTGTAAAAATTTTTATTTACTTTAAGAGCATGTTGTCCATGGAAAGAGTAAATAGTAGAAAAGGAATTTCATTTATTTTGATGCTATAATTAAACGCCCCATACTCTGAAATGAATAATCTTGCTCACAAAAAAATAATCTAGCTCCCAACAATATCAAATCATCTAAATATAAATGAAAAGTTTTCGAAAATTGGTTCTGAATAAACCGTTAATTCGATTTATTAACCTTAGAATGATTAGACCAAAAATAAAATTTTTGATCGTCTAAATCGCGTATCGTAAACCATTCAAACACAGGCGATCGAGTCGATCGTCCAACCAATTTCTTCAATTAAGTGCTTTACTCGTTTGTGGAGCATTGGCATAAACATTATCTTTTTACATATAGTCCCAAAAAACGGGCAGGTTATTTCGCACGACCCAGTTGGCCAATAAAGGTCTTCTCAAGGAGAAATTACACGTCCAGAAAACTTTTGACGCATAAACTCCATTGTAGTATGTTGTATAATCTTGCAATGGAAAAAATATCATTCAAGTCCAATGCGTGGATTTAAAGTCATTAATAAACATTGAGCATTGGTTTGTAACGTAATCCATTCACTGTAATGGTGGTAAAAAATAACCGAACAAACTTCATTGTGAATGGATAGGGTTTTTGGCAATTCTTGGGTTTTCAGAAACCCAGATGCAATTGTTTTCGCTCCATAAATGCGTTCTTCCATACTCTTGAGATTTTAGTTACTATACAGTATACAGGGTGAGTGTTATAAAATCGGTTAATCTTTGTACTATAGATAGGAGAAAAATACTTCTAATGAAAATTGTTGAGTGTCGGGGAGGACGTCTATAGTGGTGATATTGAAATGATATTGATATTTAGTAATTTAATTTCGAAGCTATCGACTAAAGTTAGGTTTTTTTAAATTGGAACCTAAAATAAATACTTTTTTCAACACAAAATTTATAAAATGTGTAAATTCAGAGATATTAGCAAAAACTGATAATCACTAAAGCAAAAGAATACTACATATCATTGCTGTATGAGTTATCTGCAAATGATTTTAGACTATACGAATTCAATTTTATCATTGGGCGAGATAACGATTTGAACAAAATTCAAATTTCTTTCGTCGTGTTCTTTAGACAGACGATACAACCTTTAAGAGACGATAATGTGAATAGGCCTAATTTATACATTAGATGCTTTCCGTTAACCACCATCATTGGAGTGTAAATGCTTGGGCTGGAATAATTGGATCTTCCCTACAATTGGACCATTGTTTTTTATGATGCAACAACAGAAAAAGATTTTTATTAGAAGATTTGGCCAATCCACTGGAAGATATTTCGTTACTTGGACGACATGATATGTGGCTTTTTTGAGTTGAATGGTGCACCTCCTCATTTTGTAATAGTTTCTCGGCACCAACTAAACTTAATGTTTTCGAATAAATGGATTGGAAGAAGTGGTTCTAGTTCTTATCCAGCACGATCACTTGATTTAACATGTACGGATTTTTATTTACATTTTTACATTTTTAAGAAACAAATTTCAATATTTGCTCATATCTCTGAAACTGAGTTTCATGAATGTAAACATAACGAAAAGCTCAGCTTCTCGTTTATGTTTGATCAAACAAATTTTCGAGATTTTATGTTATCAGGTTAAAATTCCATTGATATCATTCTAACTTAATTAATACACTGGTTAGGTTTTAAATCTATCTATTTTAAAATTCACTTCGAACAGAAATTCTAACTCACTTCAAAACTTGATAAAATTGATGATTTTCAAAGTTTCATAACATTGTCAAAAATGTTTCAGAACGTTTGATCAATAAATACGTCATTAAACTTATAGCCATAATATTCGATTTTAATTTGTATCTGTATACATACTTAGACGTGATAGCTGGTCCAAATGAGGAAGTGTATTTGATCAGTATATTTGGACGGGTGCCAGGGTGTTTTTTAAATTTAATAAATAAACAAAGCAAGCCATATTTTTATTTTATGGAAATTTGATCAAATTATTTTGATTTGAATGTTCATGTCGAAATTCGATAAAAATACTTAAAATTTTAGCTATGATTTTCTAATAATTTAACAAAATTTAAGAATTAAATCATACGGAATTGAATTAAATCTTATTAAAAAAATTCAAAATCCATAAATCTATCAAACTTAGTGTAAATTGAGTATTGTTTGTAATCGACATGTTATGTACAATTGAAGGGTACTGTACATATTCGCTTATGTGATATGACTAATTTTAAAAAAATAAATTAAATATGAATATTTTAATATTCGATCATACGAACGTATGTCATATTAAAATAATAAGATCGTATCAAATTCATATTTTGTTGCACGATCACGATCATCTACAATCTATTATGAAGCAAATCAATAATAATCCACGATCTACAATCGTAGAAATCCAATCACTTAATAGTGTTTATTTGGTGAAATCCAATTTTGAAATATGATCAATAGTCCTAATAACTATTATATTTATATATTGATGAACGATCGATTGATCATCGAAATTGTAGATCTATTATAGAGATCGAATCTATAATGTACATGATCACAGTGTGGTATTTGTATATAATTGATTTCAAAGTGCTAATTTAATCGATAAATAAAATATAATTTCTGATTGTTCAATTGATCTTGAGTAACTACTAACTATTTTTAATAGTTAAGTGTGTGGCGGTTTAAATACAAAATTTTATTATGTGCTAATTATGATTGCGAACATTGAAAAATCAGCTAAATTTGAATATTTTTATTAAGTATCTTAGTCACAACTCACAATACAATACAATATATATTAGATTTATGTTAGATAAAGTGTTAATGACTGTCCCACAATACAAATAAATTATTTTCTATAGTGGTATTATACAGCAGACAGAATTATTTATTGCAAAACAACATTTAACTGCATGATAATAATGGTCAGATAATTTACATATCTCGAAAGCGCCAGTATATATATGTATATAGTCTCACAAGACATTTTCGTATGTGTGCGGTATAATTGGAAACAGGAAATGCGCTGTTTTCCTCTCTCTCCCAAATAATTGAATTAAATTAATGTAATTTATGTATACACACAGCAAGCAAGTCCATTTCAATTTTTTTTTTCGGTAAAGTAGTTAACTACAGTTGTATATGCATCTTAATTGGATAATTGGACATAAAGTTTTTAAATTAATCGTAATTGTTGTTGTAAGTTTTTGGATAATACGCGCGAGTATATGTAATAATTTACATTTTCTGAAAATTATTAAATTTTGCGCGAAAACATAAAATTATGGTTTAATTGGATTTTTTGTAAATGGACTAAAAGGGTGGCAGATCGAAGATACATTGCCATGACCTAAACATGTGCAACCAATTTGTAATCGATTAATTTGGGTTAAGCCGCGTATAACATAAGTTTATAACTATTTTTTTTTTGTTTATACAATAATTACATACATAAACATAAAACAAGGCATCGTCGCATATAATTTGTAAAAAAATATCGTTGCAACATTATGAAACTGTTGTTGAGATACAGCAGATTTTTTTATTTTTTGTGTATAAAAAATCTTGTAAAACTGCTCTTACTATATCGCCTACCTAACACACATATTCGAAACTAAACTAAAATTACCATTATAACTATTACAACTATTATATTATTCGTATATTATAATAATATGTGCGCGCCCACATATGCGGTTTGTTATTTTTCTTAGAAGAATTGGATTTTTCATCAATAATGCATGCATATATTACCGTGCGCACGGTGTTAACATTTCATTGAATTTGTGTATTGTTGTGATTGCTCGATGGCTTCCTAGAGAGGTGGTTAAGTTGTTTTCATAAGAAAGTTTAATGTTTGTGTGTTTTAATTTTTTGAGTGGTTATCAAGAGTGACTAATTATAATGGTTTTGATTTATTTATTAGTTCCGGTATACGTGCCTTAAAGAAAGTGTTAGAAAAATTATATTTGTTTAAAAACATAAAAAAATTAATTTCACAAATCATACTCCCTTTTAACTTGCAGCAAGTATAAGCAATATATTTTTAACTGTTTCAATTAAAAGCGTTTATTGGGCGGTACTGTTTTAATGAGCACTAATATAAAATATAAAATATAATATAAAATTTCAAAAATTTTCAGATTTTGACAGAAATTATTAAATTCTGAAATTTATTATTTTCTAATATCATAAATAATAACAGTGTTAAAGGCCATTACTGGCCCCTTACTGAATCAACAATCTGGCTCCAACGGTTTCGATCCTGAGCTTGGTCTTCATACTGTCTTAGACAATCTGAAGAGGCCAAGTCGTTCTCTACATCGTGGAGCCATCGTCGCCTGCAACGACCTCTGCGCCTACCATATGGTGGCTCTCCTTTCAGAGATCGCTGCACAATTCGTTCCGGATCAGCACGCAGAACGTGACCGAGCCAGCGTACTCGCTGAGATCTAACTTCATGTACAATATCGGGGATCTTCATCAGATCTCTGATCTCGAAATTGTACAGAGCTCGGTATGTACCATCTATTTCGCGTTTAGGGCCGTAAATCACACGCATGATTCTTCTCTCAAATGTAAGGAGCCATCTCTCGTACTCATCCGTCAGCGCCCAACTTTCACATCCAAACATAACAACGGGCCTGATCAACGCTTTGTAAAGCTTCAGCTTCACGGCACTTGATAAGTGTTTAGATTTTAGCAGTGGCCTTAGAGGATATAAAGAACGACTGCCAGCTGCCAGCCGCACTTTAATATCCTCACCCACACTGTTATCGTGAGTGATAAGAGAGCCCAAATATTTGAACCTCCTCACTCCCTCAAACGTGTGGTGGCCACTACTAAAATCTGGTGTGCCATTGTCTCTAAAACCAGAGGTTAGGTATTTCGTTTTGGACTTATTGATCTGGAGTCCAACAGAAGCTGAAAACTCTACAAGCGGATCAAGTATTTCTTTCACTCCGTTGCTATTCAGTCCAATCACGCATATGTCATCTGCATATGCAAGCACTTGATTGGACTGGCGATATAAGATGTTGCGCTGAGGTGTTTCAGTTTTACGAAAGATGTACTCCAACATGAGATTAAAGAGTATCGGGGACAGAGCATCTCCCTGCCGAACACCCGAGTTAACTGCAAAAATTGTCGATAGCCTGTTCTCAACTTTAACACAGCATTGAGACTGCGTCACTGTCATCCTACACAGTCGTACCAATTTTGTTGGCATTCCTAGGTATTCCAGGGCAGACCACAAACTCTCTCGATTGATCGAGTCGTAGGCCTGCCGGAAATCCAGGAAAACCTGATGTACGGAGATGGATGTCTCATAATATTTAGATAGAATCATCCGCAGCGAAAAGACCTGATCAGTGACTGATCGATTCGGACGAAATCCTCCCTGATAGTCACCAACCAAGCCCTCCGCCAGAGGAGTGATTCTATCCAATAAAATGTATGACAGTAACTTGTATGCTGTGCAAAGGAGAGCTATACCGCGATAATTCTCACACTACAAGCGGTCTCCCTTCTTGAAGATGGGGCGTATCGCGGCCACTTTCCATTCATCAGGCATAACTTCGGTTCGCCATACTAATCGAATACGGTCGAAAAGACAGTTCCACAAAGTATCCCCTCCGAATATCAAGAGCTCCGAATTAATGCAGTCCACTCCAGGTGAGCGGTTTCGTTTCATTCTCTGCATGGCCTTAGTGAATTTCTCATGGGATGGCTCCTCAGCGCAAATCTCCGCAGACTGTTTTAGAGGTGGCTCAACAACAGTCTGTGACGCATGATGAACATCAAGCAGCTCAGTAAAGTGTCCACTCCATGCGTCAAGTACTGCGTCGATGTTGACACAGAGGTTTCCATCCCGGTCCCGAATGGCGGTTGACGAAGGCCTGAAAGTATGGTGCAATCCAGTAATTCCTTTAAAGAAATTACGTGAACTGCGCTCATTGCTGAGTTGTTGTACTTTCAGAACCTCGGCCTTCCACCATTCTCGCTTCTTCCGTCTACAAATCCGCTTAGCTGCCCTTCTTACAAGAGCTGCCTTGTTTTTCCTTGCGATTGTGAGACGTTGTTGCACTTCATTATGGGCTATATTTTGTTGCTCAACTGCAAGACGACACTCGTCATCAAACCAATCATTCTTGGGTCTGACTTTCACTATACCTAAAGTCTGTTGAGCAGCACTGACAACCGAAGTTTTCAGTACCTCCCAGACAGAGTTCACGGAGTCAGACTGGTAATTAGCTCCCTCAATGTTGTCGCTGACAAGATCCTGATATCGTTTCTTTTGATCTTCATTTATCAGACCATATAATATAATATACCATTGGTATAAATATCTGAAACCGAACAACACCAATTTCCTGAAATTTCACAAATTATAATTCATTTTATTAAAATTCTTAAAATTTTGAAAAACCCATCTTTGAATTTAGTATAAATGCAAATTCTGGAAATTTTGTCAAACTCATATTTTTATTTCAATAAAAATATAAATTGTAATCTAAGAAATTCTGAATTTCTTTTGAATCGTCAAAAATTCGAATATTTTTTTTTGTACTAAATTTTCTAAATTTTGTAGATTAATAAAAAACAATTCAGCTAAAGCTTTCTCCTAAACTGACACCAAGTCATTGAATTTTCAAAGTTCTCAAAATTTTGGTTTTCAAATTTGTTCCGAATTTTAAATTCATTATTTATAACTGAGTTTTAATTAATTTTTGATCATTTTAAATTTAGTGAAATCAAATTTATAAAATTATCCAAAATTGTAAAACATATTTACTTAATTCTGAAATTCGTTGACAATTTGATAAATAAAATGGTTGAATTTTGAAAATTCAAAAATTGTAAAGAATTTCTACCTCGTTTTGTGTGAGAATGAATTTATTTCATTTTGTTTCAAATAGATTAACATTTCGTCAAGCTGAATTTGTGATCTACTTGTTTTATGGTAACTCGTTGGAATTTTATAAAATGTTCAAATTTTGCAGTTTTTTTTATTTACAATTTCAGTAAAGAAATTTAAAAATTTTAAAAATTAAAAACAATTATAATCAAGTTATTAAATTGCGAAATTCTTAGAATGAAAGATTAGGGACTTTCTATGAACCGAATATACATAATTAAGACGAAAACATTTCTGAAAAATCTCAATTTTAATGTACATTTCCGAACTTTTCTAAAATTTCTTATCATATCTCAATTTCAAATGATTTTAAATTTTTTACCAATAACCACCAATAAACCAGTATAAGTTCACTGAATTTTGTAGGATAGTAAATATTTTGAGCAAATCTTTCCCTGACAATAACAATAGAACTTTCAAAAGTATTCATAATTTTGTTGTTCAAATTTATTCAAAAATTCTCACGTTATTTTTTATAACCAATTTTAATTTTGAAGCCCTCTGAAATTTCATTTTTGATCAAATTTTTGAAGTTTCAAGCTACTCTATAATATATTAATTTTTTATAATTTAAAATTCAGTTATTTATAAGCTGAAATTAATTAAATTTTTAACGTTAATTTTGTAATGATTTCTAAAATCATTTAAAATTGTTAATATTTTACTAAATTCTGAAACCTTTCATCAATTTGTCTTTTTTGTCTGAATTATCAAAAAATTTTAAATAATTGTCGAAAACTACTTTTAGTTTTTTTTTGAACGGGCTTGAAATCCAATTAGCTGGTAAAACATGATTATTAATTCGTCACATGTTGGAATTTTATAAAATTCTCAATTTTTTCAATGAAAAATTTTAATTGTACAACTTCAGGCAAGTAAAATTTTATAATGATTCAGAAAAATACTGAAATTCTTAGAATGAAAGTTTAAGATTGTATAAACTGAATACAAAAATATATAAATTTGACGACACCTTTTTTTTAGAAATGATTCAAAATTCTGAAAAAAAATTTTTTTGACATATTTCTCTGAGTGAACAAAGGTTCAATTCATTAAATTTAAATATTTAATTAAATGTGGAATTATCTTAATAATGTCACATATTGGAATTTCATAAAAGTTTCAATTTGTCTAATTTTGAACAATTTTAATTTTACAATTTCAGTCAATAAAATTAAAACTTCTTTAAAAATTAAGAAATTATAAATAATTATAATTAAGAAATTAATAATAATAATTATAATAATATTATCAATTAATAATAATTATATTGAGTGTTAAATTTTCTAAAACTTCACATACATATCTCAATTAAATTTGTTTCTCAAATGCAGAAATTTAATTTCTTCTGACTTATTTTCGTATCACTGTTATTCTCTAAATTATAAGTATTCATTCATGGTATTTAAATTGGCCGTAAATTCTCTACTGAAGAAATTCTAATTAAACTCAATTTCATATTGGATTGAATTTTATGCAGTTTTAAAATTCTGTTCAATCTTTCGCATATTTTTAATTACTCAGAATTAATCTGAAATTAAATTTATGAAATTTCAGATTTTGTGAATTAATGTTAAAAAAATAGTTTGAAAAGTTTTAAAGTTTGTAAAATTTTGAAATTAAATTTAAATTTAAATTACTTACTAATTTTTTTACTATTCATTAATTTAAACATTGAAATTATTTCCAGGTCCCAATAACTACTAATAATTAGTATTAATTGAGTTTTGTAGAAAAGTAAAATTTTCTGAGCAAATACTTTCTCTTAATTTGACAAAAACTAATCAAATTTAGAATTTTTTAAAATCTTCATATTTTCTGTTCAAATTTATTTAAAAAATTTCCAGTTCGAATCCCTCTGAAATTTCAGTTTTGATGAAGTTTTTGAAGTTTCACGCACCTCTATATTTTTGAATAATTTCAAATTCAATATTTAGCTGATAAAATTTTTAAAGTTAATTTTGAAATTATTTTAAAAAACCTTAAATTGCAAACAAATTTGTTAAGTCATTTAAAATTCTAAATATTTTAATAAATTCTGAATCTTTAATATTTGGATTCACATAAAGTTTTAAATTGATGCCCAATACTTGCATTTAAACCACTAGACTTTTAATTTTTTTTAAATTCTCGTAAAATCTGGTTGCATCTAAAATGTTCATTAAATTTTACAAATTCCTAATTTATGAAATTTTAATTTGTACTACTACTCTGACAAATTGCTTGTTAAATATTAATTAATTCGTCACATGTTTAAATTTTATAAAATTTTGAAACGTTTTATCTCTACAATTTTAGTTTCTTAAAATTTTTAAAATAATCGGGAAAATTTTGAAATTCTTAGAATGAACGTTTAGGAATCTGTAAAACGAACAGTTAGAATATATAATTTTGACGATAGTTTTAAAATGAATAAATGAATCAGAATTCTGGAATTTTTGATTCTAATGTAACTTTATAAAACTTGATTTTCTGAGATTTCACATATCTCAACTTTAGATGATTTTAATTTTTTTTTCATGTTTTTCGTAAATATTGAAATTCTTAAGTTAAATATAATTCGTATAGTTCCCTATTGAAGCAACTCTAATTAAATTTAAATGTATGTTGGGGATTGTAATTTCAAATAATTTTTTAGTTTTTATTTAATAAATCCAGAATTTTTGTCTGATTTTTGCCGTTATTCTAAATTTAGATATTTTAGTTATCCGGGATTCTGAATTCTATTAAAACTGAACTCAATCAAACAAATTTTACAAAATTTTTTAAATTCTTGATCTAAAATACGTCATATAATTTGTAAATTTTCAGATAATTTACGAATTAAATGCAAACAAAATTATTAATCCTTTCAAATTTTGAAATACCTATAGTAAAAAGCAATTTATGGTTTCTAAATTTGTAGGATTAAAAATCCTTTATCCTTTATCCAAATAGTTTAATAGTAAATTTATAAAAATTAAATATATTTTTAAATTAAAATTATTTTTATAAGATATATTATTAATTTTTTTAAACTATTAATTATATTTCAAAAAATTTTAAAATGTAAACACAAGATTAATGGAAAATAATTCATCTTTTACTATCACGAAATGTCCCATAAACTAAAATTCGCCGACATTTAGATTTGTCGTTTCAACGGCCTATTAGTTTGGGTTACCATCGTAATGGAGAACTTCTATGCTTCGTATCAGGTCATATTTTATGTGGGATCAGGTTAAAAATAATTAAAATCCCCACACATCTATTATTCGAATGAAATGGCCCATATTCAAAATTTCGAGTAGCTGGCACTTATGGTTTGTCGTGTTACCTGGTTAGTTTGGATTACCATCCTGACCACATAAAATATGACCTGATACGAAGCACAGAAGTTTTCTATTAGGATGGTAACCCAAACTAATAGCCAGGTAACACGACAAATTTTTGTATATGGCCATTTCAAGAGAAAAAAAATTGGCTGCATATTTTAATTATTTTCAAACTGATACATAATTTACCAGATATGCGGCATGAAAATTTGTCCAGATATGAATTTAATTTAATTCCCGCTTACACGACAAATTATAAATGGGTGTGTAATTCTAAAAATTAATTTGGATGACACCAGAAAATCACAAAAATATTTTTATGAAAAAAATTAATTTTAGTTTCTAAAGTAATTGCAATTTCAAACAAATAAATATATGATAATTATGAATTATGTCGAAAATGTATATTTTTGTCTGCTGGAAAATTTCTACTGAAAATTTTCTACCCCATAATATATGTCGATAAGGCAGATTTTTTTCTGCTGAAATTTTCTACTAACTTCAGAAGTATGCCAAAAATATAATATTGTTTTTTAGTAAATTCTCAGTTCTGAGTTTCACCTTAAATAAATTTTGAATTACTCTAAAATTTCATTTGAAAATGTTACCGTTCTAGATTTTAAAATTCAATATTTATTTAATTTTAATAAATTTTTGAAAGTTTTAATATCGAAGCATTGTCTATTTTATATTTTATTCTGTGCCTTTTTACGCTGAAATTTTCATAAAATCTCATATAAACGTCGGAAACTTTAATTCTTTTAAAATCTACGGTTGTTTCCAAATTTTTTTTTAAATTTGTCAATTTTTATAAATTTTCTTATATATTGTAAATACATTAAAAAGGCAATTTTGTAAATTTCTTTCAATGCAAAGTGAAAATCTTTGATTGGCTAAATGTGGAAAATTCGTATCTTTTAACTAGGATTTTCGGAAAAATATGAATTGTAAAAACATGAAAGCGATTTACTAAAAACTAAACTCGAATGATTTAAAATTTCGTTTAAAAAACCAATTTTGTGTAATTTGTGCTTAAATACTGAAATTTAATTTTTGAGAGTGATAGAAACAAAATTTCAGTAGAGTGACAAAGACAAAGAATTCGTTTTATAGCAAAGTGTTATAGTTAAAGTCACAGCGTAACAACATAACGAAAAATTATTTTATGGGATTATTATTTTTTATTAATTATTTTGCAAGACTGTGTTTACGATGTTTTTCCATGGAATTCAAACTTTATGCGTGATTTACACGTTCCAACAATGTTGGCCAACAAAAAATAAAGAGATTAGTATATCGCGAAATTCATTTGAAAGACAAAAAACAACATATAAACAAACAAAATTTTGTTGGATTTTTTTCTTTTTTTTAAAATTTGTTTCCATAAAACTAAAATAAAAAACAATGAAAATGGCGGTTTTTTTTAATGTCAAATTTTTATAGCGCAAATCAAATAAACAAACCGTAATAGCCATGAGCCACAAGCATTTCACTGTTCATTATTCACTGTTTTTCTTTCAGAAAAAAAATATAGCTATAAGAAAGATGTTGTGCACCAAAACTATCCGTCAAAAATTATATTGTAATTTGACATCGCCAAAAAAATATAGCACGACGCCATTTTTGTATTATGCGTTATCTCTTTTTATCGCCTATACATTTTTTCTATTGCGTGTAGCTCTGAATGTCTACAAAAAATTTTGGAAAACATTTCTTGGAACGTATAAATTAATCAAATACCAAACTTATGGATATTTTAATGTGGATTTTTAAAGTTTCGGATAATTTCTAATATTTAAGTTTCCTAAACTACGTACGTTAATTCAAATTCGAAACATTATTTGAATTCGATTACATTTATTTGCTTGAAAAATTCGATAGAGCATCTGAAATTATGTAATTAGGTAATTTTATGAAATTTCTAACAAAAATTCAATTTTGAAATTTGTCAAATACGATGTTGGATTTAACAATGTTGTGACTAGTAAGTAACATATTCTGAATAATATTTAAATTTTTCTAATATACTTTTGCGGTTTGAACGTTTCATAAAAATAAAAGTGCAATCAACATCAAATGAATTTTGTAGCGTCTCCTGGCTAGACTGTAGTCCTGACATGAACGATTGCTCGGTTCATGACAATAAATATGTTCATGATCATCTTGATCGCAGCGACTACTATAATGTTACTTGGTCGGTAATATGAAATGAAGAATTATTTCAAATGTAAACACAATTTCTTAAATTTTTCTGGCGGTATTGAGAAATTTACATCTAAATAAAAGCATAACATTGTAAACCGGCCTATAATCGCTTATGCGATTGCACTATCAAGGATCCCTCTTTAGTCACATTAATATTCCAACATAGTAAGATTTAATACAATTGCTCATGATATACCTTAAAAATATCGATCTCACATTATTACGTCACAAATTTCATAATTTACTCAAATATGATTAATGAATATTTTTGACTGACATAATGGTTTTTTGTGTCTATATGCTACTTGGCCTTAAATATATTTTTTTTGGGCGGAAACTAACTGCATGTAAATTAGTTTTTTTTGTGTCTTTGAAAGGATGTAAAATTTTCGAACAAAAATTATTAATTAAAAGACAACACTTGGAAGAAGACAACTAAATAGTACTATGGAAATTATTTTATTAATAAACTTAAAGAAAATGTGTGTAACCTAACGAACGATTCGTTCGTTTGACAATAATATGTATTATTGAAGACAAAGCGACAGAGACGAGGGAACAAAACTATTTTTGTCTATTCAAAATACATTTTTATATTTTTTTTTTTTTTGTCAGAAATGTTGGAACTCTGAAATCCCAAACAATGGGGGAACCCAAAACGAAACGAAACGAAAGAAAAAATTAAATCTATGAATTATTAATTTCTTACGTCTTATTATATTATTTGTTACTGTTTGTTGTTGTTAAGATTATTTATCTTTTTTGTCCGCGATGTTGGTTAGCAGTTGGCACATCAGCTATTGTTTGTTTGTTTTTGTTGTCAAACGCGGTGTTAATTTGTGTGGTGACAGTTTTGAAATAAAATCATTTGATTTATATACATTCGCGATCACTTTCGATCTTCATGTGTGTTATGTATATATGTATGTAATACGGCGCTAAACCCTATAGGTTACCAAATGGTTTAATTATTCCCTCTTTAGGACTTCTTAATTATGTATTTTATCTTTTGTGTTATTGATTTTTAAATTTATAAATTATTTATAAGACATTTTACTTTATTGTTGTGCACAAACAATGAAATGTATTAATTTGGAATGTTGTGTATTAGCTACTTCGAGTGGGTTGAAACTATATTTAAATAGTTTTTTTTTAAATTATTATTGTTATTGAAAATATTTTGCAACTAATGTAGCTAACTACACTGCGTACTTAATAAAAATAAATTTGTTGTCTTGAATTTGATCTTATTTTTAACAATTTTTTTTTCGTTTCAGGTATGACCGGTGATCAAAGTGTGCGGATTATGTATGTGTGAATTTTTATTTTTTACAGCAGTCGAATTTTAGAAGATTTTTGAAACGTATAGGTAAAATCCTACTTCTACTATTGTTGGGAATTTAAACCTTTAAAATTTGTACTTCTAAATTGGGAAGTTGGGGATTGGAACATTGCTATTTGTAATGTGGTTGGAAAATATTTAAATTTTAGAGATTTTAAATTTTTTTGCATACTTAAGATGTTTAATTTTGAAATACAAAATTGGTAATATGTACATATTTGAAATAATTACCTAAAAGTGAAATAACACTAGAAACTGGCCTTTATAAATTTAGAATTTCAAACTCCGAACTTGATAGATTCAAATAAGCTTAAATTATACAAATTTTTATTGTGAACACATGTTACGTGTTTCTGAAAGACTTGAGAATTTCGAATTTCTGAGCAATTTCTACATATTTTTCGTTGAAAATGCTGGGTTAAAATTTAAAAAAATTATTTTTTTTATTTCTTCTCGAAAATGTTTGACTGCCTTTCATAATTTGGATCTGAAGGTCTGCAAGTATCTGAACTCTAAGGCCTGTGAATTTTGAAGTTCAGAAAAAATCGGGATTAGGAATTGGCATTGCAAAATTTAGAATTTGAAAGACTAAAATTTAATTGCTTCACAAATGATGCTTTACTAATATAGACAAGCAAGTTTTGCCGTCATTGGATTTAGGAATAATTTTGTATTTGAACTTTTAATGTTGGGGTTGATAATTTAGAATTTCATTCTTGTGGAAATTTAATTCCTAAACGAACGGTCTATGGACAGTTTCAGAATTATAGACATCGTTTTTGATATGTACTTCGAAATTATAGATTTATTAATTTCAAAATATACCTCTAAAAATTTGCATATTTTTAATTTGGTTACAAGAGTCTATAGTAAATTTTGTATTCGTGAATTTAAAATGAATTTGAAATTTTCCACTTTACAATCTGGACTTTGACTTTAAATTTTGTAACTTAGAGTTTAGAATTTTTTCAATTTTAATTTTGTTATTGAAACATCCAAATTGAACTTGGAAAACAGATTTTGCATCTTCCATTATTATATCTAAAAAAAATTGAAATCAATAATTTGAAATTTAAAATTATTAATATAATTACATAATTTAAAGTATTAATTTTTAAATTTTGGAAATTTAGAAATTAAATTTTTTTAAATATTACAATTATGATTACAAAAATTCCTTACACGGAAATTTGTAACTTAGCAATCTGTAAATTAAAATTAGTATAATCGTCACAGAAAAATGTTTTATAGATTCAAATTTAGTATTTCAAATTTTGTAACGCGTTTGTTCTCCCAAATAAAATCATCCAAACAGATTTTGTATCATACATTAATTTGGACCTTGAGAATGGTTACCTTAAAATTTTTGGAATTTCAAAATATGACTATCTGATTTAAAAATTTTAAAATAATAATTTTCAAATTTTTGAATTTGACTTGCAGAGTTCAAAACAAAAAAATATTTTAGAATACAATTTTTAATTATTATTTTTTAAATTTTTCTAATTATTATAATTACGACCACAACAATTCATTACGCCTAATTCCGGGATTTGGGAACCTGGAAATCAAAATTATTAGTGTTCGTTCACATAGAAAATTTCACAGATCCAAATTTATTGTTTCAATTTTTGGAATTTAAAGTTTTTGGCCTCTCAAATCTAATTTCAGAAGTTGACAATTTGATTTTAAGAAAATTAGAATTTCCGTATGTATTTGGAAATGTTAAATACCAATTTTTAAAGCTAAAAATATCTCAATATTTTTACATTTTTATATAATTTGGCCCCTGTGGTCGGGGGGCACTCACATGTCTCGTAAACCTAAATTGCACGAACATGTTTCCCGCAAGAATACCACCACAGTATCCTTTGCTTGTCGTAGGAGGCGACTAAACGGTTGGATCGCTGGGCTGACGACCCGCATCCGTAAAAAAAATAAAATGTTTATAAAATCAACAAAAAGAAAAATGGATACCGCCAAAAAAACACCGGACCCCCGCTCAAGTACCCGGATACGAGATTTAGGATCGGCACGTGGAACGTGCAATCACTTAGAAAACCAGGAGCGTTGGAGGGCCTAATCACGTGCATGAAAGAGTATCGGCTGGAACTCGTTGCTCTTCAAGAAACTCGCTGGCCCAAAAGTGGAGACCATGTGTCCCAGGGCTATACGTTGCTCTACAGTGGAGATGATCTCGGAAATCTTGGAGCTGGATTTCTTCTTGGGCCGCAGGTAAAGAAGGCTGTTTTGGATTTCCAAGCAGTCAATAACCGATTGTGTAAGCTTCGCTTGCGCATGAAGTTAGCCAACCTGTCGATAATTTGTGTACATGCGCCCACAGAAGTCAGCCAGCCCCAAGATAAAGACTCATTTTACAATGACTTGGACGATCTGATGGGATCTATACCCGAACACGACGTTAGAATGGTAATTGGGGACTTTAATGCTAGAGCTGGCAGAAATCAGACCGACTTATGTGAAAACATAGGTCCGTACTCCCGACACGAAACTGCGACCGATAATGGTGAGAGAATGATGTACTTTGCAATTGCTCATGATCTGAGAGTAGCAAGCACATTCTTCCCTCACAAAAACATACATCTAGAGACATGGACACATCCTCGTGGAACTTCCCGCAGCCAAATTGACCATGTGTTAGTTTCTAAAGGACGGGCTCGAGTTGTGCAGGATGAGAGAACTTATCGGTCAGCAACCAAATACGTAGGTAGCGATCATCATTTGGTCGCTGCAAAGCTACGATGGAAGTTTTCGTACAAGTCTGGGAACACAGCGAACCGCATGGTACGTTTCGACTGTGAAAGTCTGGTAAATGAAGATCACAAGAAACGATATCAGGATCTTGTCAGCGACAACATTGAAGGAGCCAATTACCAGTCTGACTGCGTGAACTCTGTCTGGGAGGTACTGAAAACTTCGGTTATCAGTGCTGCTCAACAGACTTTAGGTATAGTGAAAGTCAGACCCAAGAATGATTGGTTTGATGACGAGTGTCGTCTTGCAGTTGAGCAACAAAATATAGCCCATAGTGAAGTGCAACAACGTCTCACAATCGCGAGGAAAAACAAGGCTGCTCTGGCGAGAAGGGCAGCTAAGCGGATTTGTAGACGGAAGAAGCGAGAATGGTGGAAGGCCGAGGTTCTGAAAGTACAACAACTCAGCAATGAGCGCAGTTCACGTAATTTCTTTAAACGAATTACTGGATTGCACCATACTTTCAGGCCTTCGTCAACCGCCATTCGGGACCGGGATGGAAACGTCTGTGTCAACATCGACGCAGTACTTGACACATGGAGTGGACACTTTACAGAGCTGCTTGATGTTCATCATGCGTCACAGACTGTTGTTGAGCCACCTCTAAGACAGACTGCGGAGATTTGCACTGAGGATCCATCCCATGAGGAATTCACTATGGCCATGCAGCGATTGAAACGAAACCGCTCACCTGGAGTGGACTGCATTAATTCGGAGCTCTTGATATTCGGAGGGGATACTTTGTGGAACTGTCTTTTCGACCTTATTCGATTAGTATGGCGAACCGAAGTTATGCCTGACGAATGGAAAGTGGCCGCGATATGCCCCATCTTCAAGAAGGGAGACCGCTTGAAGTGTGAGAATTATCGCGGTATAGCTCTCCTTTGCACATCATACAAGTTACTGTCATACATTGTATTGGATAGAATCACTCCTCTGGCGGAGGGCTTGGTTGGTGACTATCAAGGAGGATTTCGTCCGAATCGATCAGTCACTGATCAGGTCTTTTCGCTGCGGATGATTCTATCTAAATATTATGAGACATCCATCTCCGAACATCAGGTGTTCCTGGATTTCCGGCAGGCCTACGACTCGATCAATCGAGAGAGTTTGTGGTCTGCCCTGGAATACCTAGGAATGCCAACAAAATTGGTACGACTGTGTAGGATGACAGTGACGCAGTCTCAATGCTGTGTTAAAGTTGAGAACAGGCTATCGACAAGTTTTGTAGTTAACTCGGGTGTTCGGCAGGGAGATGCTCTGTCCCCGATACTCTTTAATCTCATGTTGGAGTACATCTTTCGTAAAACTGAAACACCGCAGCGTAACATCTTATATCGCCAGTCCAATCAGGTGCTTGCATATGCAGATGACATATGCGTGATTGGACTGAATAGCAACGGAGTGAAAGAAATACTTGATCCGCTTGTAGAGTTTTCAGCTTCAGTTGGACTTCAGATCAATGAGTCCAAAACGAAATACCTAATCTCTGGTTTTAGGGACAATGGCACACCAGATCACTCACGATAACAGTGCGGCTGGCAGCTGGCAGTCGTTTTTTGTATCCTCTAAGGCCACTGCTAAAATCTAAACACTTATCAAGTGCCGTGAAGCTGAAGCTTTACAAAGCGTTGATCAGACCCGTTGTTATGTTTGGATGTGAAAGTTGGGCGCTGACGGATGAGTACGAGAGATGGCTCCTTACATTTGAGAGAAGAATCATGCGTGTGATTTACGGCCCTAAACGCGAAATAGATGGTACATACCGAGCTCTGTACAATTTCGAGATCAGAGATCTGATGAAGATCCCCGATATTGTACATGAAGTAAGATCCCAGCGAGTGCGCTGGCTCGGTCACGTTCTGCGTGCTGATCCGGAACGAATTGTGCAGCGATCTCTGAAAGGAGAGCCACCATATGGTAGGCGCAGAGGTCGTTGCAGGCGACGATGGCTCCACGATGTAGAGAACGACTTGGCCTCTTCTGATTGTCTTAGACAGTATGAAGACCAAGCTCAGGATCGAAACCGTTGGAGCCAAATTGTTGATTCAGTAAGGGGCCAGTAATGGCCTTTAACACTGTTAATTATTATATAATTTGGAATAATTCATTTTGTAATTTTAATGTTTTGATTTTAATCAGTAATCAATAAGTCTTAAACTTGCTTTCGAATAATGTATGTGGCGATCGTACTGGATCATGTCACTTATTATTTTTAAGGCTTAATATTTAAATATATTTTTAAAAAAACGATTGTTTAAATTAAAATATACGTTCGAAAAATTTCTCTGAGTTTTCTCACTATCATTTTTTATCGATCGATCATGATCGCACGCGTATGCGATCATATGCATATTTTCACTTTAAACATATTTTTTTTGTAATGTTTTGGTTGAATTATCATTCAAAAAATCAAAATACTCATTTCACTGCACTTTATAGATCACAATCAAACTTCAGCTACTTAACAATCAGTAAACACAAATTTAATATTAACAATTACCAACAACAAATAATAGTTTTTAAAAACTAAAAAAAATAAAATAAAATAAAAAAGACAAACATCGATCATAACAACCGCCGCTTAATGTAAAAGAAATAAAATTCTTTAGTTTCTGTTGAACAATGATCGTGATCAGATTGTTTTGTTAATTCGATCGTATTTTTCGAAACGTATATTTACGGGATATATACTCATTAAATAAATAAATTATTTATTTAAAAAAAATAATAATTTTGTTGACAGTGGAATAAAAGAGTTAGTTTTTTTATTTTATAATTTACGATCAATATTGGTGATTTCGTTAAAAAAGTGATCTTTTTAAAAGTTTCATAAGTGTGAGATTAAAATTATATTAAATTGTTATTAAAAAATAAAATAAAAGTTTTACAGTGAATACTTAAATATTGTGAAATAGTTAGTAATAATAATAAATTTAGAGATCGCGATTGTTGTCTTCCCCCGATTCAAAGTGATTGTGATCATTTATTTTTAAATTTTTGTTTTTTTCTGTGTTTTGTGCTGATTGATCGATTTATAATTTATAAATTGAATTGATATTGATTAATGGAAATTCAATTAAATGACGCGCGTGTCAATTGATCAAAATTCCCAAAATATATTGCCTTTTGGGGGGGAAATTAAAAAAAAAATTATTATTTTTTGTTTAGTGGATATGTTATAAATGAGATTTTAATGGAAGTTGGGTTTTTAATTAACCAAAATTAATGATGGAATTATTATTTACGATCAGTTTTGGATTAAATTGGAATTTTTAATTTTTTTATGGAGAAATAGTTTCTCAAGAAATACATTAAGATGTAAATTAGATTAGTTTATTTTATAGTTTTTAACCAGTTTCTTGGCGATTTGTATATTGGGGCTGGTTGTGTTATGCGCAAAATTATGTGATAAGTTATGTAAATTTTTGTGGTTTAGCGACATGATATGCGGAGTTCTTCAATGACGAAACTATATTCGATGTTGAGGTCATACGACATGTTTAACGGTTTTATATGTTATATGAATGTTAATTTTCAATTGATTAAACACGAATGAGTTTCTTAATTAGTACCACGCTGAGTTTACTAATTTTTATTTAATTAGTAATATTTTTAACTTAGGGGCATCTGCCGCCTCATGATTTTATAGCATCGTATGGTTTTTTATTACTTTTGGTTACGAAATTACAATCGATCGTTTATTTCTTAGAAACCTCCATGTTTCTCTATTGATCAATTTTATGAATTTGTTGTAAGATAGAACAGTTTTCAAATTCCAGTTTGAATTGAGCTTTTCAAATTTATCTAAAATTTAAATTTATCAAAGTTTCCTTAATTTATAGAAGACCCAAATTTTTCACAAATTATGTGAAAAGTTAAATTGCTTAGCAATCAATTTTATTAAATGTTGTACTTATTTGATTGAAATTTGAATGGTATTTAAATCATATTTTAATTTTAAATACAAGCCAATGAATAGTCGTAAATTAAACTTGAGCGTTTCGCTTGCTTCATTACAATTTGATCGAAGTTTGATGAAAGTTTGATTGAGGTTTCATTTAAACTCAAATTTGTCTCAAATTTTGTTTATCATAGTACCTTGGACTTCATTTATCGAAGCTTAGGCCAAGGCCAGTTGCTGTTACCGAACTATTCAAATTAAAATCAAATTTCACTCAAATTTTAATACATTTATATATGGTTGTTAGTACGCTGAAAGGATATGGATTAAAATTCTATTCAAGTTTTTTTAATTATAGAGAATGAGTTTGAAGATAACTAACATTTTTATCAATTACTCTTTCAATTCAAATTTTATTTCAAACAATTCCAATAATTATTTGGAATATATAACCCACTTTAGCTTGAAGCGATATTTTTAGGAAGTTTGAATACAATTTGATTCAAGTTTGAACAAAGTTTGAATACAATATTCATAAATTCCATTAACACTAACTTTATCCTTGCCTTAAGCGACATACGTACATGACAATCATCAGCCGTCTACAAGATAAATTTTGATCAAATTGATTTTAATGATGTTAAAAAATGTTAAGTCCACTAAAGTTGCTTAATAATAAATCAACAACATATATATGTATGTATACAAATTCGAAACACACCTTAATTATTGCGTGGGTGGCGCTAACTCTACGCACACAAAGTACACAAAATAACAAACAAACAGCAAATACATATATTTCATATCTACCTGTTGTATACCCTCGACCGCAGGACAGATCATGTTCGCGGAAATTTTTTCAAAAGATAATTTGTTAAGAAAACAATATTCAAATTACCAGTTTTAACACAATATTGCTGTGTGCTGAAGCATTTAACTCATCGTGGTCCATCGATCAATAAATTTTTTTCTGAAATAATCGCATAGAGTTTATTGCCCTTATATGTGCACCAGGCCATCTTTATGGTTTATAACCAATTAATTCTTTTATTTTTGTATTTTTAAGACGATCGATCGATCAGTTGATTAATTAATATATGAATTTTAGTTTTAAATAACGGTCAACGGAAGATAATCATCTGAAATTGTTATAATTCCGTTAAGAAACCAAAACAAACAACAACAAATATATGCAAGCTGTCGATCAACACTGTGGCGCACGTATGGTGCTTATGCCTAGTTTGTGTGTGTTTTTATGTTATCGATACACACGGTGTGTGGTACAATTTTTGGAAAATTTGGAAAGTTTTAAATAAATTAATGAAAATTTCATAATTTTTTTTTTTTTGATTTTTTGCTTCGTATGTTTTTGTTTCTATATGCGATAGTTTACATTACGAAAGGGCCGCGCGTTTTGTGCGTTTTGTTATTGGTATGTGCGGTGTGCGCGCGTGTTTTTGTTTTATGGATTTTAGGTTTTTCTGACTATGGTGGTAATAAAATGAATAAATTTCGTAAAATATTTCGTTGTGCCTGGGTTAAGTAAATAAATAATAAAAAAAATTAAGTTACAAAGAATTCAAGTGTTGAAGTTTTGATAAAGACATTTTTTGTGTGTGTTTATAGATATTTTGTATTTTATGATTTTCTAATCTATAATATAGTTTACCGGTAAAATAAAATTCGATATTTTATTAAGGCAATTTTATCTTTTGAAATTTTAATATTTTATAGTTTTAATTAATCACTCTTGTGTTGTAAGATAGAATAAATTTTACAAGGTGGCGCCTGGTTTAGTTAAACCTACGCAACAATTGTGAACTGTATACATATCTATTACAACAAATACTTGTAGTTCAAATTTGTAGTTAATAAAATTCAGTAGGCCTATCAACTAAACATTTTTCGAAAACCTTTTTTTGCTAAAATTTCTTTGAAGCAAATTTTAAAGAAAATTGAGTTAAATTTGAATGGTCGTTTAGTACATTTTCAACTTTGAACATAATTTCTATGAGTAATGTCAACTGCTTATAACGTGTGAGTTATTAGCGGCCTAAATAATAGATTTTATGCGGCCTGGACTAAACCTGAGCTCATTTGGAAGATTCTTGTTCTAACAAATTTCAAGATTTGCTAAACTTAAATGATTTGCTAAAATTGAATCACAGTTTTATTAAAACAAAGTGAAAATATATTTTTGTTACAGCCTTCCATTTAGCAACATATTTGATATTGAGTCCAAACAAATTTCCAAATTTGACAGACTTATGGTTCAAAAAGATTACTTTGACGTTTCAAAAAGATTACTCTAGCTGGTTTGATTGATGTATAAGCGTGATTTTTTATTATCCAATTGGACTGGTAACTAGACCCTGAACTATGATTTTTAATTGTGTGTCGGTGTATACATATAATGACACATTTGCCCGTACTAAATAAAAACTCAATCAAATTCAATGACATATACGTACCCGATTGTTCCAATTCTGTTACTTTTATAACATTTATTGTATGTACTCGTAATTTGAACGAATGTGAAGTGCACTTGAAACATATCTTTTGTTATTTTTCTAAGCCGGTCGTAACAAATTACTTATTGGTTTAAGAAGAATATACAAGATTTCTTTCGTCAAGCATCACCACACTATACTATATGTATACTTATATGATGACCATGAAAAAGTTCGTTTGAATGAATTTTAAAGCAACAACACTTCCATTGTTTATTGATTAAATAAGAAAACCGCAAAAATTTCGCTAAATGGCGTAAAAACTAAAAAATTGTTAAGAATTCCTATATAATGTTGATTTGTTAAAAGGGCGCCAAATCTAAAACCACACGAACATTTACCAAACTTTTTTGTCTGATCGATTTTTAAATAAATCGATTGATTAGTTGTTTAAATAAGCGCGAATAAGGTATTTTTGGGGTTTTGATCGTGGCGTCCTTGAACGACCTGTTTTTTTTTATTAAGTATACAACTTATGTTATTAAGAATTAAGTGTTGAATATATTGCTTAAGTAATTTTCTTGTTTTGTTTTAATAAGAAATTATTATTACTATTTATTTATTGTTTTTTTGGTTGATTATAATCTTTGTATTGTCATACCTGTCACAACAGAATGTGCGTTGTCGGCAGATTAAATGATTTATTTTGAGATCGAATAATTTAGACCAAAGGGTAGTGAATAATTTTGCTTTGTTTGCGTTTTAATGAGGGCAAGGTTTTTAAATCTCATTCATATACATATACCGCTAATACAACTCTCCCCCCGCATAAAAATCACTTTGAATAATTTATATATGTCGCCGACAGATCAAAATAATGCGGTAGGTCAGTATAAAAGAAAGCAGCAAAATGTCAATGTATCATCTGCAAAAAGCTTTTGAACAAACACTTCGTTCACCTGGAACCACGAACCATTCATCGGTCACTATTGAAACGACACCGCTTAAAACAGAAATACATAAAGGATGTACCGGTAAAGCACATGCTTGTGGTACAATAAAAAACCGTATATTTAAACTAAAAGATCATGACATAGATCAACGGAATGGAAGTAGTGGTGGTGGTGGTGGTAAGCACGCCGCCACCCCAAATGGAAATAATGGAAACAATAAACATAATCATCGCAAGAATAGTTTAAGCTCGGAAACAATAAGTGATAGTGGTTCAGAAGTTTCAAATATAGAATTATGGAACTACAATAATAACGGTAATTTTTATTATATTATTGAAAAAACTATAAGTAATTTATATTATTACCGCCTACCCAAATATATCACTATTCAATAGTCATATCACCAACGCATAATAATAATGGCGGTAATACGATGACAACAACACCAACTGAGAATGGAAAACAAAGACGTCGCACAACAGAAAATATAATTTCCGTTGATGAGGTGGACAAATGTTCAACACATGCAGCAGGTAATCATATAAATCAACAACATGTGAAAAAATACAGTTTAGGAAGTCGGCGCAATCGTTTGTATAGTGATGGAGATCAGGATGATGAAAATGAGATGGCGGGTAATAAAAAGCAATATTTAAATGGAAATTTAAGACGTAGCTTTCGTGGAAATTCACGTACATCACCCGGTGGTGGTGGTGGTAGTAGTGTACGCCCGCCATGGCAGAATGTATATTCGAAAAATGCATCGCCATTAAGCAGTAATCAAAATGATTTGACATTTTCGAAAAATAGTCAATTACGATCATCGTACACGTTTCGTTCGTCGCAACGTAAGAAGGGCGAAAATTGGATTAGTGTGTGGCAGAAATCATTTTTTATGCGAAATGGCGGTGGTGTTTATAAAACGCTAGAATCGTTTATGGCTGATAAGGTAGAGTAATCAATTTGTTTAATAATTTTAATCTTATCGTGTTTAGAATCTAATCAAACCACATTTTCAAATTCTTTTATTATTTTGGAACGATTTTGATAGAATATTCTAGGTTTGACTACAATTTGAATTCAATTTGGATTAATCCAATTTTTGTATTCAAATTTTGTTTCATCATACCTATTGTACAAATTAATATAATTTTGAGTCGTATCAAATTTTGAACTTAACTGTAATTTAATGATTAATTGAATTTTAGGTCAAATCCGAGTTAGGTTAGAGTGGCTGCTCCGGCACACTTAGACCATAACGCCCTATTGTGATACCACAGGAGATTACTTTTCTTTCTGGAAAGGCTGTCCATTAAGTGCTTACCGATATGCTTATGTCTTCTGTGTGCTAATGTCTGAAGCATAGAATGAGCTTATGAAGTTAATTAAAATCTCTTCGCCCTCCTTGTCCATACAGATTCTGCAGAAGACCCCCTTGAAGTTATTCCAGGATTTCATCCCAATTTGATTTTATTTTCCTCAATGTGATTTTAATTTTCTTTCTAAAATTAGCATGGGCGACACATCTATTTATATCGCGGAAATTTCAACGGGCAAAAAATTATAAATTAAATTATAACTCTGGCCCAGTGGTGGCCAACAAAGTCCCATACTCAATTGCTATGAGAAAATAACCGTTCCTACAAAAGCTTTACCAAACGAGTTTTTTCGGTTTTAGTTTTCATTGAAAAGTAGGCCCCACATTTATTTATATTGCGGCAATTCCAACGGTCAAAAGATTATCAAAGCTGGCGTATTGGTTTCTTATAGGGCCCTTAACTTAATCGCAAAGAGAAAATAGTCGTTCTTTCAACGACTTGCCTAGAAGAATCTATTTTCCGCCAAATAAGTTTTACATATTAAAAAGTCTGGGATGAGCATTTTAGTATATTTTTTTGTTGATGAAAAGTCTGTAATAGTAAAAATGTAAAAAAACCTGGGATGAACCAACTGTATAAATTAAATATGTATGTATTTTAAAAAAGTCTGGGATAGATTATTTGCTTGTGTTGTGAGAGGTTTTTTAATAAATCCTAGGATATCTTAGTCTTAGTTCATGTCTATGTTTCAAGCCTAGTTTTGGCCAAACTTGTTTTTTTACGCTAGACACATGGGGAGTCTTACTGTCAGTATCGGAAACCCAGGCTATCCAGCTGTTAAAATACTTTATCAACTTATTAAGAGAAGAGTGATATTCAACGGCAATGCCACCCATATTCTAAATCAAATTCGAGTCAATTGTAGTTGTCGTACAGAAAATCTAATTTTAATAAAATAAATCTCAAATTCCCATTCGTTATAAAATTGCTTATTTTCCATGTAATCATATAGTTTATCTCTAGGGTTTGATTAAACGTTGCCACCCTCATTGCTACAGTAAGTAGCCTCCTTGCTTTGGTATTCGAGGGTCTCGTGTTTAATTCTCGGTGGTGACCAACAATCACGGTTGGATGCTTTTAATGTGTCATTATGTTCTAAACGTTTCATGAATATTTTCTTATCTTCCTGTATTCCTACTATTGAACGACTTGGCAAAAGTTGGTTCAATTCCTCTATAAGAGAAGAAGTCGTTTTTTGGTCTTTCCAACATACTTGAGGAGTGTAATTTTTTCTGTAATGATTGCTGAGCTTATGGAATCCAATGCTCATCATTAATGCTAATTCATTGCATTGCACTATACTATAGGCTTCGATTCTTGCTTACGGTTCGACTTTAAATTCCAGTTGATGGCTATAGTGAATGATTCTCTATTACCTGCAAATTTTTAGTGCTTCGTCATTCGGTGAAGAATAACTATGCTTTCTGGTGTAATCTCTTTGATAATTTTGCTGTATACCGGATAAGATCGTAGAAGCTTCGATTTATTTATTCGATTATTATTATTATGTCCAGAAATGTTAGGTCGAATAGATTCTCCAAGCCATAGGTTAGTATGCTATATAATCAATTTGGTTTATCGTTTGCCTCTGTACCACGGCAGCGTTTCATACATTTAATGGATGTTATTACTGCTTTTTATAGCCAGTCCTCCTGCCGTCATAAATGAACATTTGGCTACTTCATTTATCTTCATCAGCTGAAGGTTCCGGATCATGTTTCGATACTTAACCTTCTCGACTCGTGTTATGTCCAATTGCTTGGTCTCTCCTCAACTATCCGCATTCTTTTCCATGTGATTAGAATTATAGTCGCTTTCAACAGATTTGCTCGAAGGTTCTTCTAACTGCACCAATCATTTCGTAACAATACGAGAACAGGTATAGAAATATACTTTAATTACTCAAAAAGACCACCACAAACTTCCGTTTGCAGAGAAAGGACGGCTACTGATGGCATATTCCAATAACCAACACTACCAACAATTTTTGAGTATCAGATGAGGATATTCAAATTGGCTTAGTGCATTTGAAGACTCAAAGATATCGAATGTCGTTCTCTTCTATAGTTGATACAGTCTTTTGGATTTTGATAATCGAAGATCTGAAATTTTGGCTGTTAATTTAGTATTAGCAGAATTTGGGAATCTTTAATAATCTGATTCTACAGGTTTCATTTTTGGGTTTTTATTGTCAAATTTCACCACTTGTACTACTAATGAACTCAATTTTGATTTTTTCAATGTTTGTAGTGATAGCAAATATATTTATCAAACTCTTTCAAATTCGATTCAAAACAAATCAATTACAAATGTTACGAAACTACCAACATTTTTTTAAAAATTATTTCCAATCACATCGCAAATTAACTAAATTGTTTCATATCCTTTCAAACTCGTTCCATTCAAATCAAAATCGATTAAATACTGTCAATCTGAAATTTTATATTCGAACACAACTACAATTTATAAAGCTTTTTAAAACTCTTTCAACGTTTATTTTAAATTGAGTCAGTTGAGTTTGAGTAAATTAGCCAGAATAATCAAAATTTGATTAGAATTCGATTCAAATTTGAATAATGTTCAACATCCATTTCTTTTAATCCTAAATTTGAGTTTATGATTTGAAGAATATGTTTTGTTAAACTTCTTTCAAATTCAGTTCAAACTTGCTTCACAATAAATTGGTTTGCTTCTGAAACTAATTAACTGCAAAAAGATCAATTTTGGGAAATCACATTTAAAACATAGATGACTGTAATCTAAATAATTTAGAATTATTAAATTAAATTGATATCTGCAGATAGTTTGTTTTATTAACAAACAAGGGTCACTGTGTTCATTTTTAAGTAAAGATAACTAGTTTTAATAAAATGAATATTTTTACATAAATCAAAAAATTTCTATGAAAATCAATTAAAATCGTTTATTGTTTTATAGTAACAAGTTCTTTTAAAAAATGTTTATGTAAATTTAAATAATATGTATATGTATAACTACAGTTATCAATTTATTTAAAAAAATATTCTTTTTTTTGTAGCAGTTATTCACTTTAATAATTCACTTCAAAATAATGTCTAATTTTAGGGTAATTTTCATTCATAACACAAAATCGTCAAAAATTCAATTAACTAGTCTCTTATTAAAAATCCACAGAAATGTTAAATTGTGATTAAAAATCTGGTTTATAAACGCGCCGATTGCGTTTTGTGCTAAATTTGTCCGCCCATATCGATACACATAATATAAGCCGTGAAAATTGGACGCGCGGTGTGTAACCTTTGTAATTAAAAAATCGATTTTTCATTTAAAATTCAAAAATTATAAGATACAATCATATATATACGTATAAGATACTATAAAAAATCTGTAATATCGTCTTAAGGCTAAAAAATAAAATAAAATAAAAATAAAAAATGTGTTCCAGTTATTTATTCCGTCCCCTCGATAACTGCGTGATTCAATTATTACAAAACCAATTTGTATATACAGCGCACTATAAAGTCATCATAAATATACTTAACCCAACTGATAGTTTGTTTTATAAAAGAAGAACTAACACTTAATATATAAATGATCAGTGTTAGGTTTAGGTTTTTTTTTATCTACATTTGTCTATTTATAGTGTGTCAAGTCATTGACATTCTCATGTATTTGTGGATATTTATGGCTGTATAGTTTTTCATCGCATTTCACTTTCATTATCAGCGCCCACACAAAAAAAAGAATATTTAAATTTTTTCGTTAAGAATTTATTATTTATCTTATAATATATGCGGTGGGTATATTTATGTCGAACCCTTGACTTAAACGGTGTTTATGTATGTATACTATTTATATTGATCAGCAAAAACTCCCACGCAAATGTAATAAAATCTTACACCCGTGAACCTAACCTTCTCTGTGCGGTTCGTCGTTATCAATCAATTCTCGTCTACTTTCCATCTAAGCACAATTTTTTTAATTTTAAAAATGTTTTTTGGAAAGTTTATTCCATTTATGGTATACTGAGTAATCAAATAAACTTAAAAGTTTTTTATGTGCTAAGATTTATCTTGTGCTTGATTTATGTAACACGTTTATTTTTTGTTTTTCTCAGTACATATACTTACATACTTTCTCAACGCGGTCCACACGAGTAATAATTTTACTTTTAATAACGTATTTCGGCGAAAATATGCGATTTAACATTAAATTTAGCTTATACGCATATTTACTATATATGCCAACATTTTTCAGTAGACGTGCGCATGCGCAATTATCTTTACCAGATTTAATAACTTAATTTTTTTATTTTCCCATCCATCGCTGCATTTAATTAAAACCGGCTTCACGAACATGCAATTTGTTCATATTCGGCAGTTCTCTGTGTGGCCTCTAATTAGCCTCGTTCGAAATGTGTGTGAGGTCTGCTCTGCGTTTTAAGATATGTTCGCAAATGGCGATAATCACATACAACAAACAGGAAAATTTGCTGTATCATTCCAAGAATATTTCAAATATAATAATTTGATTGATTTGCAGTTTATACATATATAAATACATTTATATAGTTGGGGAAATACGAATATGACATTAATCTTGCATCTGATTTGCCAATGGCGACCATATACATACATACGAGTACATATTGACAATCTATAAATGCATAAATTATTGATTATAGAGCAGCGGAATAATGGGTGGGTATCAGTATATATGGAATTTTTAATATTCCAATTATCACATATAAAATATAATAGATAAGGAGGAGGTTGTACATGTGCAATTTTCTTGGAAACGATTTGACTCATTTGACGTGCAATTAATTTAAAATGATTTATTACACTTAAAGTTTTTTGTTATAAAGTTTAATCGTCTGTGTTGTAATGATTTTGGCCGAACATCAAATTATGCTGGAGTATAAATATTAAACTTAAGTATAAGGCTAATAATCAAATCACAGTTCAAATTTTCATGAAATTCTTAATTTATAAAACTTATTTCAAATTTTTGGGACCTCTTTCATTTTTTTCAGATTAGTTCAAAGAGTATAAGGAGCATAAAATTATTATGTTTCCTTTCAAATTCCAAAATTTTAATTAGATTCTAAAAATTTGCCTTTTTAATGTTCACTCAGATGAGTGAACATATATTCAAATTTATTGGAAAGTACTTTGAAATTCACTTAAATTTCTAATTTAAACTATAGTTAAAATATTTTTTCTTTCAAACTCTCTTTCAAATTTTAATCAATCATTGATCTCAGAACAATATCAATTTTCGTTCTACTAATTTCCTTACACGTTTGGGCAAACAACATACATCCATTGTTACCCAAAGAGCGACTCATTTAAATTCAATTATTTGAATTGGGTTTGATTAAGTGAGTTTCAAATTCAACTTGATTTTTTTATTAAAATTAAAGACTAAGTCATTTTCGAAATAATTTCTTTAATTCTAGGAATCTAGACGAAAATTTGTATTAATTAATTTACAATTAATTAATTAGCATTTTCTTTATTCATGGTCTTTCATTGCAGAGAGCTTAAATTTAATATATAGCTTACCTCGCTGAATGATTTAATTTATTCAAATTTCCAATCGCTTTAATCTATTAAAATCATTATATGATTGGGCTTCGGACCCAAGGAACTCACAAACAAATAAATTCTTTTAATTAATTTTTACAAACTCTAGAGAAATAAAATTTGTTACATCGGTTCATTACGCTAACATTTTGAACAATTCAAATTTCAACATGATCCGACCGAGTCCGACCAACCGCGTCCCTCATTAAAAAAAAATCTTTATTTTCTCTTCTTGAGCCCCAGAGGCTCAAAACTCTACCAACTTATTATCCAATTCAAGGACGCACGGCTACAGGTCCGTTTTAATTTATCTTCTACGTCTTGCTTAGCTCCAGGCCAGTCGGTCCATGGATTTTGCAGTTTCAACATAAGGTCATGAATGTGTTATCATCAATTCCATGAAAACTCATTTCTTACAACTTATGATGTACAGTATCGCAAGTTTGTTATTGTATCGGTGCAACAAGCATAAGCTCCATGAGAATTTACTAAATTAAGGAATGGACTTATATTGGGCTTTTAATGTAATTATAAGTCTTTTTAATTGATAGGTTTGGTTTGATCGATGGTTTAATTAGATTTTTATTTAAAATTTAATTGATTTTGAATATCAACTTGAGATTGCTTTTTGCTACTTACTTTCGAATTGTTTTTTTCAATTCGAAATTTTAAATTATTTTTTCCTATAATAATTTGATTAAAGTTTGATTCAGAATTAACGAATGGACTAATGGAGATTAATTTCTAACACAAAACAACCACATTAAATTTATAATTGTGGTAAAATAAGTCAAAAATAAGTAATACGAATTTTTATTCGCATGTTAACAATAGTTGCTCGATAGGACAACGTTACTATATAACTAATCGTTGTTTATAGCTGATGACAACTACCAAATATGAGCTCGCCCCATTTCATCATGTTCTATATTATTGGAACCTCTTTAAATGGAAAGGTTTATACTCAAGGTGACTAAGTACAAATATGAAATCGTTATGTTCAGGATTTAAAAAATATGAGATGATAGTTTACGATACTAATTGTTAATTTTCATTTGTTTTTCATAAGGAACATATAGGATTTAAACGAATGTCAACATTCAAAGCTTTTGACATTTTTGATATAAATGAATTAGTGATTTAAGAATTCATTGAGGTCGGAACCATTATATAAAAATTTAAAATATTATAAATTTTCTTATCAGGAATTTAATAAATAAGTATTTTTTTAATTTGCGAATATAACCGAAATTCGATGTTTGTTTGGATCAACAATTACGGCTAAGAAGGCTTAGTTTTTCTTTACTGAAATTGCTGTATTTCCATAAAATAAAATTTCCATTTATTCTGAATTATTTACAAATTTAAAAAAATGCATTATAAAATTCCGAAGATTTCTTCAAATACGGTTTTTTATCAAATTCTAATATTTTGTTTATATATTTTTATATCAAGGAGGGCTTGAGTTAGTTAGTAACTATCAAGGCGAATGAGATTCGAATCGATCAGTCACTGATCAAGTCTCATCGCTGCAGATGATTCTATCTGAATATTATGAAACATCAGGTGTTCCTAATTTTCTGGCAGGCCTAACTCGATCAATCGAGATAGTTTGTGGTCTGCTCTGGAATACCTAGGAATGCCAATAAAATTACTGGGTATAGAGTGATAGTTACGTGGTCTCAATACTGTCTCAAAATTGAGAACAGACTATCGAGAATTTTTGCCCTTAACTTGGGTATTCGGCAAGGAGCTGGTTTATCCCGATACTCCTAATATGATGTTGGAGTATATCTTTCGTAAAACTGAAACAGGTGCTGGCATATGCATATGGCTAATACGTAATTGAACTGAATAGTAACGGAGTGTAGGAAACACTTGACCCGCTTATAAAATTTCCAGGTTCGGTTGGACTTAAGATCAATGAGTCCAAAACAAAGAATGTGATCTTAGATTGAGAGGATAACATAGAGAGCGGCTGGGAGCAGGCCGTAGTGCTTTGTATCCTTTGAGGCCATTCTAAACACCAAACAAATGCAACTAATTACAACGCATTACAGAGTGTTGATCAGGTCCGTTGTTATGCTTGGATGTGAAAGTTGGACGTTGATGGACGAATGCGATAGATGGCTATTTGAAAGAAGAATCAAACGTGTGATTTACGGTCCAAAACGCGAAAAAGATGGTATTTACATACAGATTTCTGTACAATATTGATATTTTATACATGAAGTAGGATCTCAGCTGGTTCGGTCACGTTCAGCGTGCGGACATGGAACGAATTTATACTCTGAAAGGAGAGCACATTATCGTATAGGTGCAGAGGTGGTTGTAGACGGCGCTTCACGGTGTAGAAAATTACTTGGTTTTTTTTCGATTGTTAGTATGAAGACTAAGCTTAGAATCGAAACCGCTAAGGGACCAGTAATTGCCTTGATTTAAGATTGATTTAAAATTTGATTGATTAGTTTTATTTAAGTATATAGATTTGAAATTCGATTCGTAATACATTTCCCATCACATGTTCGCATAAATGAGTTTTTTTGTGACTTTAATAATCGAACCAATTCTTCGGTTTTATTATTTAAATTCATGATTGGATTGTGGTGCGAGATGGTGCATTCGCGGTTTACCAAAAACTACCACTCCTATCATGACTTCCGGTGGAGTGGATATTGTATCTCCACTTTGAAATTCTTTACATCATAGTTTACGGTGGGATTTTTTTCATACAAATTTTTTTCGCTAAAAACAGGAAACGGAGGGACGGTGGATTTTTTTTAAATATTATGATGTACTATGCTTTCACGCTTTCTGATCGTAATATTTGCACATGATTATCTTTTGGGAATTAGCTTTAAAATTTCATTTAGGTTGAAATGTACACCAAAATACAAATTCTCAGACTGGTTTAAAAAAGCCCACAATCGTTCATCCATTACTATATATTGAAAATGTAAATTAATTACAACAATGCTTGTTTGCCGCCCTCAGAAATGTTCAGTCTGCATTCTTTCTGCCTCCTCCTGCGCACCTTCCGGCTACTCCACGATTTTGCATGATATTTTATTGGTTTTCATATTTTAAGACAAAGCCGAAATTCATAGTTGATTTTTCAAAACATCATTTAAATGTGTCTATTCAAACAACCAGTTTTATAAATATGTGAGTAGATGCATAAGTTTACATGTTCGTATTTCGCATGTACAAATACTTAAATGGATCCCCGTACCTTCTTTAAATTTTCCTTTCATTTTTGAAGCTTTTTTTGGTTTATAATTGTTCCTTCTCTTCAGCAACTAAAACCACTCCAATGGTATAATTCGAAAATATTTCACAATTCCACTGGAAACCATGCTATGAATAATGTTTCCACTGGAATTTAAATTCCAGAATAAATTTACGTTGCTCGATCGGACAACGTTACATAACTAAACCGGTATTTCTATATGCCAATATACGAGTAAGAGCTCTGCACATTTTACCAAATCGAATTGAAACCTTTAAGGTTTAGTAAAAGGAAAAGGTTTAAGCAAGTAGGAATTAGCGGAATTTTCAAAAGGTTATGAGAATTTGAAAATTTTGAGAACAGGTATCTTCAGTATTTTAGGAAGTTTTTGAAAATTTTAAGATTTTGGAAATTAGGATTTATTTAATCCAAATCGAAATGAAACCTTTAAGGTTTAGTAAGTACTTGTAGAGTTTTCAATTTCAGCTTCTGTTGGACTCCAGATCAATGAGTCAAAAACGAAATACATGATCTCTGATTACAGGGACAATGGCACACCAGATTTTAGCAGTGGCCACTACACTTTTGAAGGAGTGAGGAGGTTTAAATATTTGGGCTCTCTTATTACTCACGATAACAGTGTAGGTGAGGATATTAACGTGCGGTTGGCAGCTGGCAGCCGTGCTTTGTATCCTCTAAGGCCATTGCTAAAATTTAAACACCTATCAAATGCCGTGATGCTAAAGCTTTACAAAGCATTGGTTGATCAGGCCCGTTGCTATGTTTGGATGTGAAAGTTGGGCGCTGATGGATGATTGCGAGAGATGGCTCCTTACATTTGAGAGAGGAGTCATGCGTGTGATTTACGGCCCTAAAACGCGAAATAGATGGCACATACCGAGCTCTGTACAATATCGAGATCAGAGATCTGACGAGGATCCCCGATATTGTGTATGAAATAAGATCTCAGCGACTACGTTGGCTCGGTCACGTTCTGAGTGCTGATCCGGAACGAATTGTGCAGCGATCTATGAAAGGAGAGTCACCATATGGTAGGCGCAGAGGTCGTTACAGGCGACGATGGCTCCACGGTGTAGAGAATGACTTGGCTTCTTCTGGCTGTAGGACAGTATGAAGACCAAACCCAGGAACGAAACCGTTGGAGCCAAATAGTTGACGCTCAGGGGCCAGTAATGGCCTTTAAATACTGTTTTATTATTATTATTATGAGAATTTGAAAATTACAAAAGAGGGAAATCTAGATGTTGACGTTTAGAAATTTAAAATTCCAATCGGTCTAAATTTTATAGAAATGAAAAGATTGGTGAACTATCAAGCAAAACACCATCTTTTGGCAAACTATAATTTTACTTTCACTATTTCGACTCAGTGGTGGATCTGAATTTATTTCAGCTATTTCATCTTCAATTTTCCGTGTAGGACATTGTATAGCTGTTTATCATTACAATACTTGATGGTGGTTTTCAATGATCTCCTTTGAAGTGGAGGCGTCAGTTGAGCATCTGTAGCGTAAATTATCCTCGACGTGTACTTCATTCAAATTCGCTAGTTAACTATGCGCAATATCTATCGGAAATTATGACAGAGGCCTTCAAATGTGATTTTATAGTTACAAATACATTTTTTTTTGTATACCAAACATTTCAATTTTCTCTCGATTTTTGAATTTTAGGTAAAAATTTCCGACCGGCGTTCATAATAGATCGAAGTCGTCAAATGAGTCTAATTTATAATTTTGTCTCGGTTTACAAAAACACTTCAAACATGAACGAAATTATGAGTCAAAGCTTATTGAAATATGTGATTTAGCGAATTACGCATATTTAATATTTTCTTTATTAAACATTTAAGAATAATTTTTTAATTTGCGAATTTAAACGAAACTTGACCTTTGTTTGGCGTCTGTAAACAAAGAAATGTTTCTGTATTTTTTAGCAGTTTCTTACAATCTTAACTTATTCTGAAATATTTACCAAATTCTGATATGTATAATTATATTGTTCTTAAATTTTGTCTTACAAGAAATGTTTTATTTTGTTTCAAAATTTTGAAGATCTCTTGTTTAAATTCTGAAAATTAGAAATTTTAAGGTAATTCTAATGTTAAAGTTTTGTTATATCGAGCATTCGTCTAAAGTATGATTTAATCGCTTTGTGATTGTGCATAGTATTTTGGAGTAGACTTTTAAACTATGTAAAATCAAATGTCCAAAGTAAAAATTATAAAATGTCAACTGACACCACCTTCGGATTCAATTTCATAGACTAATTTTAAATTACTTATAAATTCTGTTTGACTAAAAATTAAAATTGGACACAACATTTTATTGTTATCCAGTTCTGAACTTAGTTAGATTTTGATGGTTTTGTTTAGCAACTATTGATCTTATTTTTGTTATTTGGCTGGTTTTTCGGTCGAGATCCATCAAATCAAAACTTCGATCAAATATTGCATTGTTAAATTTATATAGTCTGAGTTGTTTAAAAATTTCGAAATAATTAGAATTTCTGTACTAGTATTCTAATATTTTAAGTACGTATTGTAAAAACCAACACAGCACATAGCCATAAATCTTGCATCATGTTATACGGAATTTTTATAAAAGTATTTATATGCATATGTATCTTATCCGCGCTCGTAAAATAATTATATATTCATTCTAAGTCAATAATAATTAGCATAAATTGTAATTTCAAAACTAATTGCATCCTATTCGGTTAATTTAAAAAATAATTATTTGTTTGGCTTCGTTGGAAACGAACAAACTAAAATTAATTTATTAAGTATTTTTTAAAAATTAATCATATTTAATTGCTCCAATAATTACAGCTGAACATATAAGAAAGTAATTTACATCTCACAACACAAAATATAGTATTGTACTACACCTCAGCAAGAATCAGACTTTCTAGGCATACGCGCATGTAATTTTCTATTCAATGAATCTATAATGTACATATGTATGTGCGCACAGACCCGGCAAATTATTATTGCATCGATAAATTCATCCGTTTTATACTTTAATTCTTATATACATAGAGTATAAGTCACACCTCGGAATGAATTTCTTTCATTCCATATTTAAGAAATTTTTTTTTTTTAATTTTTCAATTTTCCCAATTCATTAATTTCTAAATCATGCGTGTGATTTTTATGTTAAAAATGTAAAACAAAAAATGATGAGCCCTAAACGAAGCCATTGAACTGTTTATGAGTTACACATGCAACGTGCGTTCGAAGTTTTATATTTCGTATTTTGTATAACAGATATATATTGTATATGGGTATGTTAGATTGGAAACAAAATGTATGTTTTTTTGAACACTTGGATCAACATTTCGACACACAATTCAATAGGGAATTTTTTCGTCTGGAGATACGTTTCTGTATATACAAATTTGTATGTGCTGCATGAATGCACGGAATAATAATTTTTTGTTGGGTTTACTATACAAATCGATATACAATCATTGCGGAACCGTTCAAATTTTTTTTATTGTTTGTAAACATAAATACGTTTTGTTGTAACATTAGGTGGGCTAATATTTTAAAAGGCACTTTTTTCAGGGCCAAACGAAAGCATTTGTATATCGACTTAATAAATTTAATATCTGTGTAATGGATCACATTAAGAGCATAATACAAAAATTATCATAAACGTTTATGCCGTATATACAGTATACACATATACAATATAAAGACTTTCCATTTTCTTATCACCAGAAAAGTATCTCTCTATTCTGGTATAATATATCCCATAAAAAACCAATTAAACTCTCTAAAGACCTCGTCGTCGTCGTCGACAAAATGTATTCAGCCTCCCGTATATATGTACATATGATTAATGATGAATATCGGATACAGAATATTGTTTTGTATATGTACGACACGTACATATATAAAACACACGTTCCTATATGTAATTTGCCCAACCCATGTTGTAATTACAAAATTTTCTTTTCAAATTATTTTTTGTTTTTTTATATGTTTTTCAAGAAATCCGATTAGATAAGAATTAAAAAAAATTAATTTAAGTTTCATACAGAAAAAAAAGTTGCGCGCGATGAAGACATTCATTTCCAAATCTGGAATTGTACACAATAATACAAAACAAAGCAAAAAAACAAAATTGGTTCAATTGACTTTCACTTGTGCGCGCGCGGAATATGCACATACATGAATTATTTATGTTCTTATATTCGCATATGATATATATATATTGTAGTACACATATAGACGAGTAGAGTTGGTAATTATTCAAGACAATTTATACGAGACAGTAAAATAAAAATGTACATTTAAAGTTAATTTAAACCTTCCGCATACTTGCACTTAAGAACTTTTATTTCAGACGAAAGAGACTCGAAACAAATGTTTCCATTGGTTGTTAGAAATATTGCATGTGTACAAATTTATTAACATACACACAAACTCAAACCGATTACCATTCAATACGTATAACGAAATTTTCGATATACAATTTTCAGAATTGCTTGGTTTGAATATTTTAGAATTAAATAAAAAAATCTTAGTTTTATCTTACCACAGAATTTGATAAAATTTTATAAATTATATTCCGAATTTCGTGAAACAATCAAAATCTAGTAAAACTTACAGAATAATTTGTTGAAATTTTAGTATTTTTACAAAAATGTTTAGTAATCTGCACCATATCCTCCATTGCTAAAAAAAATAGCATATTTTATTTAAAAAATTTTGAAAGTTTATATATTTTTTCTAATAGGTTAAATTTCGACGAGTCAGTTAATCCCGACCAACCGAAATTCCGGAAATCGGAATCTTTTGCATCGACAAAAAATAGTTTTTGAGCCGTAAAGTTATTAGTTATCAGCATAGTCTTACCTGCTACTCCACCCCCCATCGACATTTTATCGCCGATAATGGGAATAGTTGTTGTCGTGGACAATTTCGAAAAATACGATTCCAACCAAATTTTTAGTTAGTAGACTTAAAAAGTTTTAGTAGCCATGGTAGATAGTAGTAAGTAACAACTTTACAGACGGTGAGAAAGTTGTGCAAAATTTTAGTTGAGTTGTGCAAAATTTTAATAGTGAGGTAAAAAAAAAACGAAAAAAACGAAAAGATTTGAAATAGTGAGGTAAAAAAAAAGGAAAAAAAAAGATTTGTGGTTTTTGGATAAATTTGCACAGGTTCTATAATACTACAACAGGTGATATATATATATATTTTGCACGACTAAGATGATTCGAAGAAAATAGATAATGATAAATAAAATAAAATAAAATAAAATGTAATGTTTTATTTTTTTTGAAATTAGATCGTACTATGTAGCGTATAGTAAATTGTGTTTTCGTAAAAAAGATTTGTTGTTTTAGTCATTTATACAACTCAGAAATTTATACAACTATATTCTATATTACAGTCGATATAAAATATTGTTGTTTGTGTTTTCGTTGTTGTGGAAATTTGTATAAGTACATATGTATATAATAATAATAAAACACACGGTTCGGAGAAAAAAGATAAGAAAAAATGATATTTAATGAAATGTGTGTGTCGGAATGAATTAAATTGATCGGTGGCGCTAAAAATATAAAAAAGAAAAAATGTTGAAGAATATGATATGTGATAAGAAAGATATTTTTTTATTCAATTGATCACTGGCACTAAAAAAATATAAAGATTAAGAAGTTTGTTGTTGGTGTATGTGTGTATGTATGAATATGAGAATAACATTGGGGTTGGATATGAAATAAATAATTAGGAAAATTATTCGTAGATTTATAATAGATATTTTCCATATGTAATATTAAGAAATTTTCGGGGCATTTAAAAATCTTAGGTATGACAAATTGATGTAAACGTCTATATGATTTAGTAGTAGATAAAAATTGTCAACTAGACAGTAATATTGTGTTAGATACGAGATTTATTGTTGTTTGTGTTTCGTATATGAATATTTGTTGTAATTTCTATCTAACACGGTTCGGAGAAATGAGATAAGCAAAAAATTAAAATTAAAATAGAATAAAAATATGTGCGATAAGAAGAAGAAATCCGATGCATTATTGTAAATCAAATTTTTTTTCTTTTCGTCATAGTATTGTGTACATACATATATGGAATTAATAGATTTTTGTTGTTTGTATTTGTTTTTACAAATTTTGCAAGTATGAAGCAATTGACAAAAAAATAAAAAATGTTCGATATAAGACTTGAAGTTCTGTTAATAAAAATTTTAAAAAAATACAGTATATATAAACAAAAGAAAAATCATAAACAAAAAAATAAAAAAACCATCAAATAGAAAAAGAAAACATTCCGCACCGTGTTACTGTAAAAAAGTGAAAATTGAGAATGGTGATAAAAGAAATTATAACCCAATGCGTTGTATTATTTTTATAGTAATGTTAAATTAACAGATTTGTGTTATTTTTAGTGTTGTGAAGGGTTTTTTTTTTTGATATTAGATCGTAAATAATAGTATTATAATATAGCGTATGAATATTGTTTTAAATACGAGATTTAATGTTGTTTGTGTTTTCGTGTATATAAATATCTCGGAATCGGAATTTATTTAAATTTCGGAAACAATTAAACAGATTTATTATTACAGTATTAATATTAAGCAATCATGTTTTGTCATGTTTAAGACACGAACTCGAAAAAAAGGGAAATTTTAAAAGGAAATAATTTAAACGAATATTTATAATTGTATTTAGCTTTAAACCTGTATTATTTGACAATAAACGTCAAAAAGTATTGCTAGAAGTTAAAATATTTTAGATAAATAAAACATAAATAAAATATATTGGTTTAATTAAATATAATTTCCCCAGTATTATTCCCGATGTTCTCTATCTAGAACTTGAAGTTCTGTTAATAAAAAAAAACGCAACAAATGTGATTTGACAAAAAGTATAAACAACAGAAAAAAGAAAAATCATAAACAAAGATAATCAAATAAAGAAACAGAAAACATTGTGTTTATTTTTAAAAATAATTTATTTATTTATAAAATTTTTTGTTATACCTTAAAATTAAATCGATGAATTAAAAATAGCGAATTTTATTTCTCAACTATTTAGTGTTTTCAGTAATTATTATTTGAAAAAATACTTTCAATTAAAAAACCTTCACAAAAATAAATATTTTCTATACTACACACGATTCGAAAAGAAAAAATAAAGTAAAAATTTGTACAACTTCACAATATTTTGTTACAAATGTAAACCCGGCAAATCAAGAATATCGATATCTGTTCTCTATACTTTTGGGTTTGCAAGGTGGGAAAATTCCCAATAGCACATCCTAGGAATATACATAGGAAATGAAGAATGCACGAAATTAAATTTAGAACTTACTAAAAGGCTTAATAAAATGTAAAATTTTACCACCACAAGAACTATATCACTCCGTTCTCCCTATCAAGCAGAATAACAAATTAATGTTTACCTTGTGCTTGCACTTGTAGTAAAGACAAAAATCAGAGTGAATGCATTCACTCTGTTGATGATGCTGGGCATTAACAGGAACTTGGGCGCTGCACGAATTTAGAAAAGGCACTCGAAAAGGGGTACAAATTATTACATTATATCTATGAGATATGGAGTTATAATGTTGAGCAATATGATATACACACTCAAACTGGAGGTTTGTTCACTGAGATGATGAATACATTTAAAAAAAATCGAAAATCTATGCTTTTAAAGTATTTAGTACCAATAATAATACAGAATAGATCGTTTGTTAGGTAAAATGCATATGTCTAAACTATATAGCATCGAAGGTAGTTAACTTCAAAGCAATGAAGAATATATTAAATTTACGAAAATAATAATATTCCTATTATTTCAACTAATATTCGATGCATGGAAAGATATGAAGTGTTAACTTTAACAGAGGTTAAGGAATATAGAGTTACGAGTAATAAGAGGAAATATTTGGAAAATTACGACTCACTACCACATGGTCATAAAAATTGCAAAACAGGTGTATGACTTACCCGACCTTTTATTTAAAAAAGATAATTTTGTTGTAAGATTTTAATGTTTCATACAATTTTTAGAAATATACGCAACATGTAAATTATAAAAATTACAAGATGAATAAAAATTAAAAACAAAGTTATTAAAAAATTATAAAAATTTAGAAATATAAATAAAATATTATAATAAATAATTTTAGAAAAAATATTATTATTTGAAAAAATACTTTCAATTAAAAAAACCTTCACAAATTTAAAATAATTATTTTCTATATTAAATTACATAAATTGTAACATGTGATAATATGTATTATGTAATAATTTATTCTGTAACTATAACTATAATTTATTCCTTTAGAAATTTTCCGCATATAATAACTTTTTTTTATTATACAAACATAAAATGTGAATATTAAAAATAAAAATTATTGAATAAAAAACTTTAAAAAATATTTCAATTTAAAATTTGTAAAATTAGAAAATTATTCGCAGATTTATAATAAATATTTTGAAGTTCTGTTAATAAAAAACACGCAGCAAATATGATTTGCAATTATTAAAAATTTAGGAATAAAAAAAATATTATTAAAAATAATTTTAGAAGAAAAATACTTTCAAATAAAAAAAAACCTTCACATACATACATATTTAAATTAATTATTTTCTATATCACATCACATAAAATGTAACATGTAATAATATGTAATATTTTATTCTGTAACTATATTTATCCTTTAAAATATTTCCGCATATAATAACTTTTTTATTTTTAAAAAACCATACTTAAAATTATTAATGAAAGGAGAAACAATTTAAAAAACAAACATATTTTAAATTAACATTTGTAAAATTTAAGTTAATAAAATAAGAAAAAGAAATTGTGAGTAAGGTTGCGAGTTTTAATTCAAGAACGATTACGTTTTGAGTAAATCAAGAACGATGACGTTTTAAAAAATCATAATTTCTATTTTCAAAACAATACAGCAATAGTTTTGATTAACATATCAATCGAAGTGATTTCAATTAAAAAACCTTCACAAATTTACTACACGCGATTCGACATGATTCGTTTATGAATATTTCGGATACGAAAACAATTAGCACTGATTGGTGCTAAGAATATAGCCTAATGAATATGTGTAGCTCTTGTGCGGTCTGTGAAATAGGAACATCTAAGAATATAAAATAAAGATGAATATGATTTGTTGTTGTTTTTTTCTTTTTTGTAAATTTTCCAAGTATGAAGCATTTAACAAAAAAATAAAAATGTTCTATATAGGACTTGAAGTTCTGTTAATAAAAAAAACGCAGCAAATGTGATTTGACAAAAAGTATAAACAACCGAGAAAAAGAAAAATCATAAATAAGGAACATCAAAAAGTTAAAAATGAAAGAAATTATTAAAAATTTATAAAAATTTACAAATCAAAATAGAAAAAATATTATTGAACTGAAAAAAAATACTTTCAATTAAAAACCTTCAAAAAATTAAAATTAATTATTTTCTATATTACATTACTACATAAAATATAACATGTAATAATATGTATTATTTTATTGTGTAACTATAATTATAATTTCTTTCTTTAGAATATTTCCGCATATAATAACTTTTTTTATTTTTAAAAACCTAAAAGTGTGATTATTAAAAATTATTAATAAAAGGAGAAACAATTTAAAAAACAAAAATATTTAAAATTAACATTTGTAAAACTTAAGTTAATAAAATTAAAAAAAAAAGAAATTGTAAGTAAAGTTGCGAGTTTTAATTCAAGAACGATGACGTTTTAAAACATAATAATTTCTATTTTCAAAACAATACAGCAATAGTTTTGATTAACATATCAATCGAAGTGATGCTGGTGCGTTACACAAACTATCAAAATTAATAAAAATCACAACCATTTTATTAATGTTCTATTTATCTTGAATAATTTCCACTTCTAACAATATTTTGAAGTTTATTGACAAATAATACAGGTTTAAAGCTAAATACAATGATAAATTGAATGATAAATTGTTTAAAATCTTTCCTTTTAAAATTTCCCTTTTTTCGAGTTCGTGTCTTAACATGGTATAAAAAATAATTAAACATAACAAAACATGGTTGCTTAAAATTCACTAAATGCATTAAATTAATTAATTAAATGCATATCAAAAAGAAAATTTTTTCGTTTTTCAATTCTTCATTCATTAGAAAATATTTGTAAAATTATTGTATTTGAATATAATTATTTTTCATTCATAAACTCCGACTGTACCGCTGGTTGGTAAAAATATTGAAATGAAAACAAACTCAATAGATATTACGAGAAAGCTTTAGAAAAACAGTGTGTGGGAAGACTTAATCACTCAATATCAACACTTTTCAGTGATTAGTTGCAAGTTTTATTTAAAAAGAGATCAGTGAATAAATAGTTTTTTGAACGAAATACAGAAATTATTCGAGTCTATTACTATGATAATTTTGACTGCTATCAAATAATTTGTGTACGCATGTGTAACGTCTGATTTTTAACGCATGTGTAACGTGAGATTATACATACATAATTATAAATTCTAATAGTTATTAATACATCAATGTGTTAATTTTATTCCATGAAGAAATCTGTTCCATCATCTTGCAATCATAATAATCTATTTAACATAAAATTCGTAATTAATAATTCGTAAAATATATAATTGTCCAAAATATATAATTCATAATTGTACAAATATTTGTGATATTGTGCAAACTGTTGTCACAAAAATTTGAGGTTATGAAAACAAAAATCGACATATGTATATGACATGAGGAAAAACTTATGAGGTGGGGAGATTTACTTCACATTTCGGACAGTATAATAAAAAATTGTGAATGTAAGGGAATAATTATCAAACAAATGTCAAAATTAATATTAACGATTTTTCATCACAGGTTTCGCACACAGTCTAAATCATAGACGTTTACATCATTTTTTCATCAATACCTAAAATTTTTAAAAGGAATACTTTATAATTATATTACAAGTTACATAATAAAATATTACATGTAATACTTATAGAATAAACAATACTAATTTAATTAATATTACATATTAAAAATAAAAATTATTGAATAAGAAAACTTTAAAAAATATTTAAATTTAACATTTGTAAAATTAGAAAATTATTCGCAGATTTATAATAAATATTTTCCATATGTAATATTAATTAAATTAGTATTGTTTATTCTATAAGTATAACATGTTATATTTTGTGTAGTAATGTAATATCGAAAATAATTAATTTAAATTTGTGAAGGTTTTTTAATTGAAAGTATTTTATTTTTCAAATAATAAAAATATTTTTTTTACTTTTATTTCTAAATTTTTAAATGTTTAATAATTTTTTATTAAGTTTTATTCATCTTGTAATTTTTTCGTTTTATAAAGTATTATTTTAAAATTAAACCTATTGTGTGCCGAAAATTTCTTCAAATATATTAAAATTATACTTATAGAATAAATAATACTAATTTAATTAATATTACATATGGAAAATATTTATTATAAATCTGCGAATAATTTTACAAATTTTAAATTTAAATATTTTTTAAAGTTTTTTTATTCAATAATTTTTATGTTTAATATTCACATTTTATGTTTTTATAATAAAAAAAAGTTATTACATATATGCGGGAAATTTCTAAAGGAATAAATTATAGTTATAGTTACAGAATAAATTATTACATAATACATATTAATAATTAGAAAATAATTAGTTTAAATTTGTGAAGGTTTTTTTAATTGAAAGTATTTTTTCAAATAATAATATTTTTTCTAAAATTATTTATTATAATATTTTATTTATATTTCTAAATTTTTATAATTTTTTAATAACTTTGTTTAAGTTAACACTTCATATCTTTCCATGCATCGAATATTAGTTGAAATAATAGGAATATTATTATTTTCGTAAATTTAATATATTCTTCATTGCTTTGAAGTTAACTACCTTCGATGCTATATAGTTTAGACATATGCATTTTACCTAACAAACGATCTATTCTGTATTATTATTGGTACTAAATACTTTAAAAGCATAGATTTTCGATTTTTTTTAAATGTATTCATCATCTCAGTGAACAAACCTCCAGTTTGAGTGTGTATATCATATTGCTCAACATTATAACTCCATATCTCATAGATATAATGTAATAATTTGTACCCCTTTTCGAGTGCCTTTTCTAAATTCGTGCAGCGCCCAAGTTCCTGTTAATGCCCAGCATCATCAACAGAGTGAATGCATTCACTCTGATTTTTGTCTTTACTACAAGTGCAAGCACAAGGTAAACATTAATTTGTTATTCTGCTTGATAGGGAGAACGGAGTGATATAGTTCTTGTGGTGGTAAAATTTTACATTTTATTAAGCCTTTTAGTAAGTTCTAAATTTAATTTCGTGCATTCTTCATTTCCTATGTATATTCCTAGGATGTGCTATTGGGAATTTTCCCACCTTGCAAACCCAAAAGTATAGAGAACAGATATCGATATTCTTGATTTGCCGGGTTTACATTTGTAACAAAATATTGTGAAGTTGTACAAATTTTTACTTTATTTTTTCTTTTCGAATCGTGTGTAGTATAGAAAATATTTATTTTTGTGAAGGTTTTTTAATTGAAAGTATTTTTTCAAATAATAATTACTGAAAACACTAAATAGTTGAGAAATAAAATTCGCTATTTTTAATTCATCGATTTAATTTTAAGGTATAACAAAAAATTTTATAAATAAATAAATTATTTTTAAAAATAAACACAATGTTTTCTGTTTCTTTATTTGATTATCTTTGTTTATGATTTTTCTTTTTTCTGTTGTTTATACTTTTTGTCAAATCACATTTGCTGCGTTTTTTTTATTAACAGAACTTCAAGTCCTATATAGAACATTTTTATTTTTTTGTTAAATGCTTCATACTTGGAAAATTTACAAAAAAGAAAAAAACAACAACAAATCATATTCATCTTTATTTTATATTCTTAGATGTTCCTATTTCACAGACCGCACAAGAGCTACACATATTCATTAGGCTATATTCTTAGCACCAATCAGTGCTAATTGTTTTCGTATCCGAAATATTCATAAACGAATCATGTCGAATCGCGTGTAGTAAATTTGTGAAGGTTTTTTAATTGAAATCACTTCGATTGATATGTTAATCAAAACTATTGCTGTATTGTTTTGAAAATAGAAATTATGATTTTTTAAAACGTCATCGTTCTTGATTTACTCAAAACGTAATCGTTCTTGAATTAAAACTCGCAACCTTACTCACAATTTCTTTTTCTTATTTTATTAACTTAAATTTTACAAATGTTAATTTAAAATATGTTTGTTTTTTAAATTGTTTCTCCTTTCATTAATAATTTTAAGTATGGTTTTTTAAAAATAAAAAAGTTATTATATGCGGAAATATTTTAAAGGATAAATATAGTTACAGAATAAAATATTACATATTATTACATGTTACATTTTATGTGATGTGATATAGAAAATAATTAATTTAAATATGTATGTATGTGAAGGTTTTTTTTTATTTGAAAGTATTTTTCTTCTAAAATTATTTTTAATAATATTTTTTTTATTCCTAAATTTTTAATAATTGCAAATCATATTTGCTGCGTGTTTTTTATTAACAGAACTTCAAAATATTTATTATAAATCTGCGAATAATTTTCTAATTTTACAAATTTTAAATTGAAATATTTTTTAAAGTTTTTTATTCAATAATTTTTATTTTTAATATTCACATTTTATGTTTGTATAATAAAAAAAAGTTATTATATGCGGAAAATTTCTAAAGGAATAAATTATAGTTATAGTTACAGAATAAATTATTACATAATACATATTATCACATGTTACAATTTATGTAATTTAATATAGAAAATAATTATTTTAAATTTGTGAAGGTTTTTTTAATTGAAAGTATTTTTTCAAATAATAATATTTTTTCTAAAATTATTTATTATAATATTTTATTTATATTTCTAAATTTTTATAATTTTTTAATAACTTTGTTTTTAATTTTTATTCATCTTGTAATTTTTATAATTTACATGTTGCGTATATTTCTAAAAATTGTATGAAACATTAAAATCTTACAACAAAATTATCTTTTTTAAATAAAAGGTCGGGTAAGTCATACACCTGTTTTGCAATTTTTATGACCATGTGGTAGTGAGTCGTAATTTTCCAAATATTTCCTCTTATTACTCGTAACTCTATATTCCTTAACCTCTGTTAAAGTTAACACTTCATATCTTTCCATGCATCGAATATTAGTTGAAATAATAGGAATATTATTATTTTCGTAAATTTAATATATTCTTCATTGCTTTGAAGTTAACTACCTTCGATGCTATATAGTTTAGACATATGCATTTTACCTAACAAACGATCTATTCTGTATTATTATTGGTACTAAATACTTTAAAAGCATAGATTTTCGATTTTTTTTAAATGTATTCATCATCTCAGTGAACAAACCTCCAGTTTGAGTGTGTATATCATATTGCTCAACATTATAACTCCATATCTCATAGATATAATGTAATAATTTGTACCCCTTTTCGAGTGCCTTTTCTAAATTCGTGCAGCGCCCAAGTTCCTGTTAATGCCCAGCATCATCAACAGAGTGAATGCATTCACTCTGATTTTTGTCTTTACTACAAGTGCAAGCACAAGGTAAACATTAATTTGTTATTCTGCTTGATAGGGAGAACGGAGTGATATAGTTCTTGTGGTGGTAAAATTTTACATTTTATTAAGCCTTTTAGTAAGTTCTAAATTTAATTTCGTGCATTCTTCATTTCCTATGTATATTCCTAGGATGTGCTATTGGGAATTTTCCCACCTTGCAAACCCAAAAGTATAGAGAACAGATATCGATATTCTTGATTTGCCGGGTTTACATTTGTAACAAAATATTGTGAAGTTGTACAAATTTTTACTTTATTTTTTCTTTTCGAATCGTGTGTAGTATAGAAAATATTTATTTTTGTGAAGGTTTTTTAATTGAAAGTATTTTTTCAAATAATAATTACTGAAAACACTAAATAGTTGAGAAATAAAATTCGCTATTTTTAATTCATCGATTTAATTTTAAGGTATAACAAAAAATTTTATAAATAAATAAATTATTTTTAAAAATAAACACAATGTTTTCTGTTTCTTTATTTGATTATCTTTGTTTATGATTTTTCTTTTTTCTGTTGTTTATACTTTTTGTCAAATCACATTTGTTGCGTTTTTTTTTATTAACAGAACTTCAAGTTCTAGATAGAGAACATCGGGAATAATACTGGGGAAATTATATTTAATTAAACCAATATATTTTATTTATGTTTTATTTATCTAAAATATTTTAACTTCTAGCAATACTTTTTGACGTTTATTGTCAAATAATACAGGTTTAAAGCTAAATACAATTATAAATATTCGTTTAAATTATTTCCTTTTAAAATTTCCCTTTTTTTCGAGTTCGTGTCTTAAACATGACAAAACATGATTGCTTAATATTAATACTGTAATAATAAATCTGTTTAATTGTTTCCGAAATTTAAATAAATTCCGATTCCGAGATATTTATATACACGAAAACACAAACAACATTAAATCTCGTATTTAAAACAATATTCATACGCTATATTATAATACTATTATTTACGATCTAATATCAAAAAAAAAAACCCTTCACAACACTAAAAATAACACAAATCTGTTAATTTAACATTACTATAAAAATAATACAACGCATTGGGTTATAATTTCTTTTATCACCATTCTCAATTTTCACTTTTTTACAGTAACACGGTGCGGAATGTTTTCTTTTTCTATTTGATGGTTTTTTTATTTTTTTGTTTATGATTTTTCTTTTGTTTATGTATACTGTATTTTTTTAAAATTTTTATTAACAGAACTTCAAGTCTTATATCGAACATTTTTTATTTTTTTGTCAATTGCTTCATACTTGCAAAATTTGTAAAAACAAATACAAACAACAAAAATCTATTAATTCCATATATGTATGTACACAATACTATGACGAAAAGAAAAAAAATTTGATTTACAATAATGCATCGGATTTCTTCTTCTTATCGCACATATTTTTATTCTATTTTAATTTTAATTTTTTGCTTATCTCATTTCTCCGAACCGTGTTAGATAGAAATTACAACAAATATTCATATACGAAACACAAACAACAATAAATCTCGTATCTAACACAATATTACTGTCTAGTTGACAATTTTTATCTACTACTAAATCATATAGACGTTTACATCAATTTGTCATACCTAAGATTTTTAAATGCCCCGAAAATTTCTTAATATTACATATGGAAAATATCTATTATAAATCTACGAATAATTTTCCTAATTATTTATTTCATATCCAACCCCAATGTTATTCTCATATTCATACATACACACATACACCAACAACAAACTTCTTAATCTTTATATTTTTTTAGTGCCAGTGATCAATTGAATAAAAAAATATCTTTCTTATCACATATCATATTCTTCAACATTTTTTCTTTTTTATATTTTTAGCGCCACCGATCAATTTAATTCATTCCGACACACACATTTCATTAAATATCATTTTTTCTTATCTTTTTTCTCCGAACCGTGTGTTTTATTATTATTATATACATATGTACTTATACAAATTTCCACAACAACGAAAACACAAACAACAATATTTTATATCGACTGTAATATAGAATATAGTTGTATAAATTTCTGAGTTGTATAAATGACTAAAACAACAAATCTTTTTTACGAAAACACAATTTACTATACGCTACATAGTACGATCTAATTTCAAAAAAAATAAAACATTACATTTTATTTTATTTTATTTTATTTATCATTATCTATTTTCTTCGAATCATCTTAGTCGTGCAAAATATATATATATATCACCTGTTGTAGTATTATAGAACCTGTGCAAATTTATCCAAAAACCACAAATCTTTTTTTTTCCTTTTTTTTTACCTCACTATTTCAAATCTTTTCGTTTTTTTCGTTTTTTTTTTACCTCACTATTAAAATTTTGCACAACTCAACTAAAATTTTGCACAACTTTCTCACCGTCTGTAAAGTTGTTACTTACTACTGTAGATCCAAACGTCACAGCTGTAACCACTATGGTATTTGCTCGGTATAATTCGAGTGATAATATATACCGAATTTCTATAAATTACTATCATTTCGATTGAAAATTCAAAATTTGAAGAAAAAAACTGAAAATTTTTATTAATATTTTCTAAATTTGGGAATTTTGAATATTGGAAAAATTGCTTTAAAATTTAAAAAAATTTCACTATATATTGGAGATTTTAATGAGCCACTTATAATTTTAAACATCCAACAATTCGAATATTAATTTTAATCTTCAGAATCATATATACGTAAAATTCGATTACAAAATTTTAAAATTTCGGGAATTTGGAAATTTTTAAAAATTTTAGTTTTTCAAAACCGAATTAAAATTCAAAATTTTAAACGTCAAATGTGATTTCAAATTTTCATTTTCGCAATTTCAGAATTTGGAAATTAAATTTACAAGAATACCCATTTTTTTAACGTACGAATTACAAATCGCTAAGGCCAAACCACATCTAAATCTTAAATATACTGGCTGATTGAATGAATCAATAAAATTAATCAATATTACTCGAAACCCAATTTTAGAAATTCTGGATTTTATTTAATTTTTTTTCTACAAGCTTGCAACTAAATTTTAAAATTAAAATTTGGTTGTATTGTTGTATTCGAAGTTTTGCAATTAAGACAAGAGTTTTAGCAATGTACTTTGGAATATTATTCAAACTGAAACTTTTGTGCATTGTAATTTCTATGATTATATAATCCTTAGAAAACGAAATTTAAACATTTTTTGAAACCATAGCACGTTTCGCATCTCGAATCCATCATATACCGGCTGCCTGTTGAATCATTGTCAATCATAATGAAGATGTGGAATAAAATATTTAATTTAAGCCCTTCTTATCTTTCGAACAAACTTTCTTTAAAAAAATGGCTCTCTCTAAAAAAGTTTTTGAAATGACACTAAAAAGTATTAGAGAAATTTTTCAAAATTTTAAAATTCACACAATTTTAAATTATATATATAACAAGACATATTCAAACAGTAAAACTGTTACACTTTAGTTTAAGACATTTTCCAAATTTAGATTCTGCTTAGTTTTGAAAAAACATGTAAGATTAAACGATCGCGCGCAAAATATATATTTTTTAAAATATTTGAATTTGAATTTTTTTTTAATATTTAAAATGGAAACATGCATATTTTTCTAAAATCCAAGAAATTTTTTATAAATTTTTGAAAATCTGGTGACTTAAAATTTTACTGAAATTTATAAATTTTCAAAATTTGGTTTAAATTCCTTATTTCAAATGACATTCTGAAATTCAAATAATTCAAAATATGCAAAATATCCTAAGATTGTATCTAATTAACCTTCTCTAACCTAACTATGTGAATTTTAAATATTACAAAAACTTCAGAAATGCTCAAAAATTTTAAAATGTCGCCATAAACTATTTTAAAACTTGAACATTTCGAATTTTTCTTTTACCTTGACATGCCACGAGATCAACCACGTTTGAATCATAAGTTCAAATACATCTTTATGATTGAATCAATCAATTTAATTAATAATATTTGTGGATTCTTATGAATTTGCTAAAAATCAGATTCAGAATTTAAACAAATTTCTACAATTTTGAAACTCTGTTTAAATTTCCAATTTAATATTTCTAGAATTTAATAATAAAAATCATCAAAATAGAATTTCAGATTTGATGTAACTGATTTTAACAAAATATTCAGAATTTCGAAATTTAACTCAGAGTTTGAGTTACGCGTATATAGAATTTGACAAAAATTTAAAAGTTAATTTCATAATTTCATATGAAATGTGATAAAACTTTCAGAATTTTTCAAATTTCTTAGAGAACCATATCCTCCATTTCAAAGTCCTCTGTAACAAAATTTCTCATTTTATTTATTAAGCGTCATTTTTAACCATTTTAAATTCAGGACCTAAATTGTCGCTACTTTTCATGGATATTTTATTTTTTTCGGAACGTGAGATGTGGCAGCTCCAAAGCAGAAATAATTTATTTGGTGCGTCTAAAAATTGTAGGTATTGTATTCCAAGAATAAATTGGTAGTACATTAATACAATAATTGGAGCTTTGTGACATAAAGTGTGTATTCCGGACAACATAATTGTATAGTATGTCTTGATTCTCAAATACACAAAGAAAACTAAAATTGAGGAATTAATACAGAGAAGGTTGTTATTTACAACTTGGTCCAGCGAGAGAGAGTGAGACAAGATTAAGAAACCACAGTTTGGCAATCTCTAATTCAAATTAAGCTGGCAGTCGTTCCTTGTATCCTCTAAGGCCACTGCTAAAATCTAAACACTTATCAAATGCCTTGAAGCTGAAGCTTTACAAAGCGTTGATCAGGCCCGTTGTTATGTTTGGATGTGAAAGTTGAGCGCTGACGGATGAGTACGAGAGATGGCTCCTAACATTTGAGAGAAGAGTCATGCGTGTGATTTACGGCCCAAAACGCGAAATAGATGGTACCTACCGAGCTCTGTACAATATCGAGAAAAGAGATCTGATGAAGATCCCCGATATTGTACATGAAGTAAGATCTCAGCGAGTACGCTGGCTCGGGCACGTTCTGCGTGTTGATCCGGAACGAATTGTGCAGCGATCTCTGAAAGGAGAGCCACTATTTGGTAGGCGCAGATGTCATTGCAGGCGACGATGGCTCCACGGTGTAGAGAACGACTTGGCCTCTTCAGATTGTCTTAGACAGTATAAAGACCATGCTCGGGATCGAAACCGTTGGAGCCAAATTGTTGATTCAGTAATTTAAGCCTTTAAAACTGTTTAAAAAAAAAAAAAATTAATGTTTTCTATCTCGCATCATTTCTTATTTATTTGTATTTAATTCTGGTGCAAACTGAAACATGGTTTACTATGGTACTCATAGCCTTCACCCTATCCTAAAAAGTCGTTAGCAATTAGTCTTTCGAAACAAAATAAGTATGTTGAGACGAGGAATTCTTTCTGATTTTGCGCAATTTTAGGATAGAAATGTTGATGATACTGCAGGGATTTATGAAATCTAGGTTCTATTTCAGGTGAGGAATATTTCGAATAAGAGTTGAAGAAACAAAATTATTTTGAGAAGAAAATTTGGAAATCCCAAATTCCGAAAATTATCGAATAATAGTTGAAATTTAGCAAAATTTTGAATTTTCGTGAAGATATTGAAAATTAATTTTAACACATTTTTTTGAAATTTTGAATAATAAGAGTATGTCTATCCTGAGATTTGAGACTTAGTTTACATAACAAAATTTTTGAACTATAAAGGAATTCTGATCATTCGAAAATTTAAAGAGTAACAATTTAACAAAAGAAGCTTTTTAAAGAAGAATTTTGAAAAGATAGACCTGAATTTTGGAACTATGTTTATAACTAGTGACTGGAAATGTTGAAGCCTAATATTCAATTTACCTTTATTAGGAATACTATGTTTGATCATTTAAGATTAAGAAGTAAAATAATTTAATCATAATTAAAAATAATTTGCAATTCAGAGTCTTGGAAGTAAAGTAAAGTATCCCATTTAAATCTAAATTATCAACCAAAGAGTTACAAGCGTAGATTGATTTTTGATAATTTGAATTAGAATGAACACACTATGAAAGTAGAGCAGATTTTTTTTAGAACTGAAGTTTCCCAATTTTTAGAATCGGCCACGACGGTTTTGGAAAATACACTTTATTGCAAACTACCAGTAGAGTTTAAAAGTGTTTTGGTCTAAATACCGTATGCAAAATGATGTAGCTACATATATGTATATTCTGATAAAAGTAACTTTGTAATGAATTTTGAGTGCCTTTCTCCAAATAAGAAATACGATTTTATTAATCAGAGCTTTCAAAGTTAAAAGATTAAAGCTCATTTATCATATTTATTGTTTTTCAGATTCTCTTAACAAGCTCGCAATTGAACACGAATTCTTTAGAAATTTTTGCAAACTTCAGGGTTTCTTTCTTTTTATTAAAAGCTTGCTTATGAATAACTTATGGCTAAACGAATCGGATTTGATCATCAGAAGTAAATAATTGATTCATACTCTTAGCACTAAATCTAATTTGCAGTTTTGAAAACGAAGTGATCTTGTTTCAAATTTCTAATGGTTTCTACCATGCAAATTTTAATTCGGTATCCAGAACTAATAAAAATTCTAGATTCTAAATTTTATAATTTAAATTGAAGGTCTATTAAACTTGCAATATTTTGAATTAATATTTCGGTTCCGTAGAGAAATTAATTATAATTTATTTGAGCAAAATCAGAGTTTTTGTCAGAGTAAATTTTAATTTTTGAATTTTGAGAAAAGAAAATAAATTATTTAAATTTTTCATCTTTGCATGAGTTTAAAGAAATTTTGGTCGAAAACAAAAATTAAAATTAAAATTTTAAAAATAACCCAAAATGCGAAGAAGATGGTATACATTCCGAATTCTGTATATAATATCGAGATAAGATCTGATGATAGTTCCCGATATTGTATATGCTATTATGATCTCAGCGAATACGCTGGCTCGGCCACGTTCTGCGTGCGGTTTATGAAGATTATGATCAGGATCGAAACCGCTAGAGTTAGATTATTGACACAGTAATGGGCTTTAAAAACTGTTGATAATAATTACCAATGGCATTCTGCGGTTTAAAAATTAGAGACAAAAAAGCTGAGTAATCTTCACACATTAAATTATTTAATGTTTCATACAGATGGATACCGGCCGTTCATTAAATTTAGAAATCCGGTATCTTCTCAGTAAGGCGAGCTAAAATGTTAGTAAAGCTAGAGATAAGGAAAACATATTTTATGAAAAACCATTGTCGTAAATAGAAAATAGGAAGCGTTAAAATATGCGTAAAATGTCTGTTGTCTGATTATTTATTGATGGATCTTTGAGTCGATCGCACTTTGAAGAGAAAGAATATGAAAATTCCGTTAAAAAAAGCACTTTGGAATTATTGATTTGGACAGTTTTATAAAATAAAAGTAATCGAATCACTTATCTCATAATTTAATCAAGATTTCAATAAATTTTGATTGCACTCCGCTTTATATATTCAACTTTCCAAAATGATGGATTGTCTAGTCGCGTAACCTTCAGGAAATCAATAAATGTGCGCCCAAAATACGAAATGAGATCAGACCACACACCATTTTTTCATTTAAATCAATTCTACTTGTAAAGTAAAAGTTACTTAAGATGAGGAGCAATGACAAAACAAAAAAATGTGTAATAAGCAGCATATCACATTCATCTTTTTGTTTTATACACAAATAAAGACATACACACACACACCCGAAACCTTTAAGAATCTGTGAAACAAATTTATAATAAATTCAACATCCTTGAATTTCATCTTATATTGTATTACACAAAATATAATATAAGACGACAATTATACATTTTTTTGCGCGCTTGTCTTAAATCTTAAACATGTTCAACCTTAAAATTGTCATAAAAATTTGGGTATATCAATCAAAACCGGGTATATAGAGTATTGTGTTGTGTTGTAGACGCAAAAACGCTTGAGGTGTTGAATTACGAGTTGACTTTTATTTGACTTAATATATTTGCGCGCAAGATTGATTGCGATAATTTTTGACAGTACCCATAAAAAAACATATATTTAAGTACCACGTCTATCTATATATATATATATAAGCGGTTCATACAGGGTTAACATGAAATTCATGAATATTAATTAGTTTCCATATTATTATTATTTGCTACCAAAAAACTATAATTTCATAATAAAACGTGACATTTTTTTTAAATTTAATTAGCTTTAGGTACACGGTCGCGCGGTTTATAAACGGGTGTATATGCGTGATGATGATGACTAAACTCTTTGGTATATATAGAATTTTGGTTAAACGGAAATTCTACAATTTATATATAGAACTTAAATTAAACAATTCATGTTTCATAGCCAAACTATTATACTGGATTTTGGAATCAATTGATAATCGAATTTTTTTTTGCCAAGTTCTGTTTGGCAAACGCATGAATTATCAGAGGTTTTTGTGGGTTTTTTAGAAATACTATTTTTTAAATTCAGTATATAACAAGTTTTTAATCAGCATATTACTGATTTTAAAATTTTGGAGATAGTTAAATTTATTCTGATTAGTATATCAATCCTTCATTGAGAACTCACGGCTTTTTTCTAAAAAAAACACAATTCTTCGAATTTACAGAAAAGTTATGCGTACGTAGATCACTAATTTAAACTATTTTTTCCAATTCATAGGATTTATTTGATAACTTTTTCCAATTTAAAATTAATTCGAAACTTTTCAAAAGTAGTTCAAACATTTTTGAAAATTTAAGAAATTCAGGTTCTTATAATTTTGAGATTCAAAAGTTCACAAAATTTAAAATTATTATTGTCTGCCAGAATATTATATATGGACTATTCAAATGGCCGATTCCGATTATTTCAAATTTAAACTATATCTTTTAAATTTTGAAAAATAAAAGGAATTCTTTCAAAAATCGGATCAGATTAAGCTCCTGTGGCAATTCTGACCAGCGCTGTAACTAGAGTATGGCCAGTATAGTCGTGGTCATAGGTGCCGTTTGAAATCGGCGCCAAATTTGCTAAAATGATGCAAGTAAAATTTGAAATTTAACAATCAATAATAAAATTAAAAAAAAGTTAAATTTGCCATTTTCTTTTCATAAATTATGTTCAATATTTAAAATCCCCTTTTACCCTATGCCAAGCTAATTCTTAAAAAAAACATACTGTCTAAACTCTTATAGGAAAATCATTTTGAATTATTTCTATTACACTATTAGATTCTATAATTTCTCTTCTCTAGTGATGAAGTTTTTACTTGGGCGCCTTTTCATTTTTTTATTTTTTACAAAATGAGTTTTGAGAAAGAATCTGATACAAATATTTCATCGAGTAGTTTCTCAAATATTCTGAATTTTATTTTCAAGTACATACATCATCGTAGCCCGTGGGTTTTAAAACACAGTAGGCAAAATTAAATTTTGGATGCTAATCGAAAATTGAAATACAATATAATATATTTTTCATTTTTGCATTTTAACATTCAGTGTCCAAAGTTATTGCAAAATCATAAATAAAATAATCAAAAATTAATTAATAAAAAAATGGTATTTCAATTCATAAATTGGTAAAATAAATTTTTGGTTAAATTAACTTTCAAAAACAAAGCATCAAAAAAATTTTTTTTGTGAAAAATTATTAAGTTTGTTAAGTAACTCGTACATTAAAGCCAAAAACTGTATTACTGTAACTGTAATATCGCCTAAGTGAGTATCGCTAAAGCGATATACAAAACTATCAAAATATCTCGATGCCAAGTTTTAGCCAATCTTTCCAAGCACTTATATAGTAGAACACATGAAAATTTGTCTTGTATCAGTGCTTGACAACTTTTCGTGTGTTTTATAATGTGAATGCTTGGGAAGGTCGATTAAAATTTGATATCAAAATTTTATTTTTTATAAAATAATTTTTAAAAAAAATCCCGATACAAAATTTTAATCGACCTTTCCAAGCACTCACATAGTAAGATTGTATTTGTTTGTTTTGATGAATTTCTATTTTTATAAATTAATTTTTATCCTGGATGATGAAATGAACGGTGTGAATGTACTAAATGAATGGTTTTGGGTACTAGCCATCTTGCTCAAAACGACGAACCGCGCCTGCTTAAGTTCATCCAGCGCATGTATACTTACGCCAAAAATTCGTAGACTATATACATATCTACATGCGCTGAATGTTACGAGAGTTAAATTATTAAAGTTACACATAAAACAGCAAAGAATGTACATTTTTTAAATGTAACGTGAACCTCTTTAGTACTTTGGCAGTCTTATGAACAGGAACAAATCTACAGTTTGCAAAGAAATTCCTTGTAGAATATCGGTTTGCTATACCCAAACTTTTAGATTGTTTGATAATAAATTTGTAGAATAGTATACATATAGGCGCAATATTTGTAGTTTGACATAGGTGCCACTAGAGATTAGTTACGGCATTGGTTCCGACCCATGTTAAGTATCACTCAAAATTTATATTGTGTAAATATTTGATTTTTTAAGCTTTGCAAGATATATAGTTTAAACTATATACCTTTCATCGAAACTAGCTGATTTGATAGTCCATAAGCCAAATTGTTGTTTGCAATGAAATTCGTCAACCAAAATTATCCCGCATTATTTTAAATTTTACTCTGACCACGGTTAAATTTTACTCTGACCATTACTCTTTTTTAGTGGCGAATCAATAATAGATGTTTTTAATTGAAATTTAGAAACTTAATGGTTCCAAATTTTACAATTTCCAGCTCCGAATAATTCGAATTTCAGAATTTAGCTGTTATAGAATTTAGAAGTTTTAAAGTTAAATAAATGTCAACAATTTACTAAACCGCATTATGTGGAATCGAATAAATAATTTCTCAAAACTACAAAATTCGAGTCATGTAATTTTGATAATTTTAGTTCTTTCGAAATATTCAAGTTTACCTTTACAAATCTGAAATTTTGATGACGCGTTTGACGTTATTTCCAGATATATGAGATCAATATTTCTAATTTCAAAATTTTGAAATTTCTTAAATCGTTATTGGAAGTTTTTCTTAAATTTATCAGTTCTGGATTTCTCCAATTTGTAAGATTTAATAAATTCTAGGAATTTTTAAAATATATTGTTCAAATTGAATTTTTTTGAACTCTAAAAAACGATTCATTATAATTTTTAAATTGTTTCCAGTCACAGAATTTTGAGCATTTCAGTTCACATAATTTTAGAAATTAAAATTTAATCATAATTTTAAAATTCGATTGAATTTTGGTTATAAAGTTCATCAAATTGTTTCTGAGTATTTTAGAAAATTCTGCGAATTAAAAATATATTTTGAAAGTTTTATAGAATCTAGCCAGAAACGAACGTCAAAATAAACTTTCTAATGCCTTTGAAATGCTAATAAATTATATAATTGCGTTTTAAATTTAAGATACCAAATTCACTAACTTATTTTAGTGACGTTGCTAAAATGGTCAGTTAAGGCCAATTGCATGGCTCAATTACATAAATTCGTAAAAGGAGGAACATTCTCCTGTTATATTTCTCAAATCGGAATTTAAAATTTCGATCGAATTTATGAACCGTTTAATATGAACCCAGAAAGAGTGAAAATCGTTAACTTGGGGAAGTTTACGACATACATATATATCTGATAAAGCTAAACACTTTTTTACAACGAAATTTCTATTTTTGAAACAAATTCTCTAAACTCTCGACAAGTTTTGTATGAACCTCTCTCGGCTCTCTGGGGAAATAAAATGTATCGAGACATCCTTATGTTTCTGCGTCACCAAACAAAACAAAATCTTGCCATTAATGGGTTAGTATTGGATTTACCTTTAAGTTTCAATACCAGCACTGGGTCGTCCGTTATAAGTTAACAACATGCCGTTAAAATCATCTCTTTGTTGAAGAAAGATTGTAGTAAGAAATTCGTGTAGTTAGCCAGATGTAGGCACACACCCAGCAAAACTTGCACACGGCAAAATCTCAGTTGAAACAAATCAAAACCTGGACAAAAATGATAAACCCAACAATGTGTTCCAGAAATTCTTCACTATATACGATCAATACTCATTTGCTCTTAAGGATGGTGCGTTAAAATAATGTTTTCCTTTCTGAATACGTAGGAGTTTGAACTATCAAGCCAATATCCCTAAATCAACAAGACTGATGAAAATTATGTAGTTTAAAAATTATTTTAATTTAACCAATTTTATTCAAGGGTTACTACCATTATACTCGAGGGTTTCATACATCTAATAAAACTATTTTAGTCCAAACAAATTTTTGTTTTGGTTTATTTGATACTTTTCTTTTTCATCTAAATATAGATCGCCTCTGCTGCGGTACTATAATCTATTAGTTTTAGCACATAAAATATTTAACGGCGATAATTTACTGTAATCGTCTTTGATTTCAAACGATTGTGTGACTATATGTGATGGCTATATGATTAAATTTCATTACAAGAGGAAATCGCCCGTGACACTGAACACAAAGCCGCGGAACATATGGTGTACGCGATCAATTTTTTTTGTTGTTGTTAAATTTCTCATGTTTTAAGATTAAATTTGATTAATATTCCGGAGCCGCGCAATACCCTTATTGTCTTTAGTTTATTTTAGTCGTAATTATGCGCGCATAACTTATCTGTGCGTACTTAAAATGGAAATAAGAGAAAGATTAAGCGATAGTTTTTTTTTGTTTTTTTTATTTTAGTTGTCTTGTTATTTTATTTTATATACTTGTAGAATTGAATTACTTTCTTAATACACAAATCGTAATAATATTTAGTTTAAGGAAATAATGTTACATTCCATATGGAGTTGACAGAACAATTGATTTACTTAAGGGAAAAAAATATTTGTTAGGTGACAAGTTGCAGTCGAGCGATGATTATGATATACTCAACAAAAACTTGACTCGCTGATAGAAATTGTGTTGGTGGCGGCAGAATAGTTTTTGTTTGTATAAAATTATCCATGCCAAGAATAAACACGGAAACATAAAAAAAATAGCTGATGACAGAGTACTGCATAACGAATGAGGCTGAGAACGATAAAGCACGTTTTTCGGACGTGCATTATGATAAATCGAACAAAACTATTATTTGAAGTATGAAATAATGTATCCAAAGTAGTAATTGAATTTAATCGATATGTATTATATAGTGTCGAATTCCTAAATCAGATTTCAATATTGTTGATGACTTTGAATATTTGAATGCCAATGATAACTAAACTAACTGATCCGTTTTTTATTTTTTATATTTCCAGGTGAAACTAGACGAGGGCGACATCGTCAGCAGTGAAACCGAAAACATTGAAAATGTATGGCTTATTCATCGTGGTGGATTTTGTTCGGCAATTAAATTGGCCACCCCATCTGGCGAACCGGGTAAAGTTTATATCAAACTCCAGCACAATGGCGAAACAATTAGTGTAGATGAAGATGACATTGAAAAGGCAAATCCATTAAATTTGGATTTGATCGAGGACATATGCCAACTAAAACATTTAAACGAGGCATCTGTATTGCATTGCGTGCGACAACGTTACGCAAATAATTTAATTCATACCAAAGCTGGACCCATACTTTTGGTGGTTAATCCAATGGCACCATTGTCGCTGTACTCTGAAAAGGTAATTTTAACTTTTTTTTTTTTTGTTTTTATGCCCACAAGTTAATTTAATAAGCTACATGCCTGCTGGACTTAAAATAATGATACAAATAATTACAATACACGGTTGCGTGAATTATATGCATTCAAAATTATACCATATGTAGAAAAAAAAATGTTCGATCTATTCGTGATTTATCAATTATTTGTGCTATGCAAGTGAAAGTTAATTTTTGAAATGCATTTGTTTGAATGATGTTAAGGTCTTACAATTATTTGATGGAAGGGATTGTAAATTTACAGGAGAGGAATTCTGGCTAATTTGCTATACAGGAATTTCATGTTTTGAATTTTTCAAAATACCTGAATTAGAAGACTATAAAGTTATTAAATTTGTTCACACCTCGAGGATACATTGAACTTGAGAAAATATCTATGTTAAATATAATACTAAAATTTTAAATATAAATTCATAATTTTCACAATCGTGTCTCGCCTTATTTTCAAAATATTTTTTCTCTGTTTGAAGCATTGTTAAGGTTTTGAAATTTTCTTGCGGTTTCTGACACGCCATTATTTGAAATCCTTCAATACGATAAAATTAATTCTAAAAAAATCAAAATTTTTGAAAATTTGTCCGTCAAATTCTGGAATTGATCAAAATACATATTTTAATTTTTCTATAAAATTCTTTAAATTTTTGAATTTCTACAATATTTTCAAATGTATTTTTGAAAATTTTGAGAATTTGATTAGTTTAAATCAGATCAAATTAGTTTTATAAATATTTTCAATCAATATCCTTATGAAAAATCCTAATTTATTTTGGTTGAAAATTATGAATAAAAATGGTTTGGCAAAATATTCAAAATTTAAAAAAAAAAATCAACTAAAATCAACAAAATATGATGAACAATTTTTTAACCAACCAATTTTCAGAACTGTTGTACAAATATTATTAATATTGGAACTTCCGTTAAGTATGTCAGTAATATGGATGTCAGAATTTAAAAATGTCATTTGTATTTTTATAAAATTTTCAAACTTTCTTTTCCAAATATTATCAACAGGAAAAATTCGAAATTTTCATAATATGTAAGTAAACGAAACGAATTTTGGAACCAAATGGGAATAAAATTGGATAGAAATGTCAAATTTTAATTAATTTTTAAAATATGATATTGAAAATTTACACTACAAATCTGTTTCGAACTTGTCAGATCTCTTACCAGTTTCATTTCATTTTTGAAGTGTCTACTCCTTCTGAAGTTTGTGTGAATTCTTAGTCTTATTATTTTCAAATCGTACAATTCATACATTCATATACAACTGCAATATGTAATTCTATTTGAATGTGAATGAAATTCAACTAAAATTCATCGTTTTAGATTTGAATAGTGTTCATGCAAAACAATGTTTCTCAAATATCTTTTAAACTTCAAACATTTTTACTTCAACTTCAGTTCAAAATTAGCTCAATTTCAGTTTAAATGCTATCAAAATTATATTTTTAACCTCACAAATTGTAAAACCGATTTCAAATTCTGATACGAATGCACCTGTTGTGCGAACTTAAGTATATATTGGAATAAAAATGGTTACCAAATATTTTAGCATTCTAGGTAATTCAATAATCTATTAAAATTATTTTGAAAACACATCAGTCTATTAGAACTTGATTGAAAAAAAATTTTTGGAAAAACATTTAATCTCACTTTTCCAACATAATACAATTTAAATATCATGTTCTCATTCAAACTTTACTTACAAACAGTTGTTTTACTCTTGGAGTTTGATGAATAGAGGTTTCTACTTTAAGTATGATTTAAATCGAGTTTGAATAAAAAAACTATACTCAAATGCTACGATTATTCTCTTCAATCTAATTTTAATACAATAGGCTTCGTATAATCGAATAGGTATATTTGAATTGAATTAGATAATTCGTGTGATTAAAAATCCATTCTGCCCAATTCATACAAGAATTTAGTTTTAAAGTCACGCACATACATACCTCAATTTTACAAAAATTAAGTGATTAACATTAGTTTCATAATATAAAGTTAGTCTCTCTGCACAAGGTCGTTTTAATTTTGTTAATTTTATTGAATGCTTCGTTCACCTTTCCGCCCCGCACAATTGCAGAGATTAATTAAAGGCAATTTACCAAAATTAATTGTGAAGTTCAAAGACATTCAAGTATTCAACATCACGATTGTTTCCATCATTCAAAACAAAAATTAATTTTAGACGAGCTCCCACATTAAACGATCTATATACCACTACTTATGCTGAGTAATAATGACGTGAGTGCGCGCGCATTAGACAAAAGGAAACAAAATAACATTTATAATGAAATTAAATTTAAATAATGAACTTGCAATAATAATTTAAAACATTACGCGCTACGATCGATCCACCAACGCAGCATGTAGCACAAACGAGACAAAGACTCATTTAATGTATCAACATTTCTTATGTGTATGCGGTTTTTTAAATAATTTTTTTCAGGTTGTTTCAATGTTCCGTGGTTGTAAAACCGAGGACATGCCACCGCATATCTATTCGCTGGCACAGACCGCCTATCGGACTATGTTGGAAACGCGACGTGACCAAAGTTTAATATTTATGGGCCGATCCGGTTCCGGCAAGACAACGAGTTTTAAACATGCACTATACTATTTGGCTTTAGCAGCAGGTAAATATTTTTTTGTTGTATTCATACGTAAGATTTCTAAATTAATTAATTTTATTTTTAGGTTCAACCAATAAACTGCTCACCGCTGATAAAGTAAACGGCATCAATACTATCCTAGAAGCGTTTGGAAACACAAAAACCACAATGAATTCGAATGCGACACGATTTTCGCAAATCTTGAGTTTGGATTTTGATCATAGCGGACAAATTGCATCGGCCTCCGTACAAGTATTACTTTTGGAAAGATCTCGTGCTGGTCGCCGAAATGGTATGGAAACAACGTTTCATGTTTTGTATCGGTTACTCGCGGGCGCTGAAGGTAGCCTACAGAAGGAATTATGTTTGGAAAATGTTTCATTCGAGGATAGTAATCCATTTATTCAACTTTCCCACAAGTTGGAAGATCGCCAAAAGGCATCAGGCGATTTTCTACGTTTGGTTCAAGCATTCGATGCATTAAATATTGATAAAAATGCGGTGAAAGCGATTTGGTGTGTTTTAGCTTCGATCTATCATTTGGGCAGTGCTGGTGTAACGAAATTGGGTACCGGCAGCTTAGCACGTCTTCAATTTGCAAATCCGCAGGCAGCTCGAAAAGCCGGCACGCTATTAGGCATTTCAATGGAAGACTTAACATCGACGGCATTTCCTAATTTGTCGGCGGGTACAAATAGTACGAGTACACCAGCTAGATCGCCAACCGAACCGACCACAGAAAATTCAGGTTGGGAAAGTCTTGAAGGCTTGGTGATCGGCCTGTATTCTGAAGCAATGGCAGCTGCAGTCGCGTTAATAAATAAAGCGATATCGACGTCGACTCATACCATAGCCAGTATTTTATTAGTTGATACGCCTGGATTTCAAAATCCGGCTAGTTGTGGTATACAAACTGGAGCCACGCTAGCCGATTTACGGCATAATTATTTGCAAGAACGATTACAATTGTTGTTCCATCATGTAACTTTGGTGGCACCACGAGATCGGTATGCTCAAGAATTGGTGGAAATCGAAACAGAAGGTCTTCCGGAAAATAACCCAGGCCCGTTAATCGCGCTTATGGATAAAGCTCCACAAAGTCATGTGGTTCGCACATCGCAACGTGATTTACGGGATGTTGATCGACGTGGTCTGCTCTGGCTACTCGACGAGGAATCAATGTATCCTAATTCGAATGATGAAACATTCCTGGAACGACTTTTTAGTCATTACGGCGATCGTGAACACCAAAGCCTATTGAAACGATCGTCCGGCAACAAACAATTTATATTGCAACACATGCAAGGCACCAATCCGGTTTTGTATTCAGCAAACGGTTGGTTGAAACAGAGCCGCGAGCACCCGGCCACCAAATTGGCCACAACAATTTTACAAGACAGTAGTAAAGAAGAGATTAGTAAATTATTTATTGGATCGTTGGCTCGTGGAACGAATGCAGTATTCTTTGGATCCGTAGCCGGGATCGAAGGATCACAATCATTGCGACGCGTATCAAGCATTCGTCGCTCGTTTACTTCGGCCGGCGTGAAACGTAACTCTATAATGTTACAAGTTAAATTTACGATCGACGGTATTGTGGATACGCTTCGTCGAACCGGCACACATTTTGTACATTGTTACCTGCTTCAGCATAATGGTGGCACAACATCTGCCGTTGGCACACCAAATAGTTATGCGAATACCAATCAAGTTATCGATTTGGTAAACATTCCACTGTTACGAAGTCAAGTACGTGGTTCACAAATTATTGAAGCGGCTCGACTTCATAGGCTCGGTTTTCCCGAATCAGTGCCGCTAACCGAATTTATAAGACGATTTGGTTTGCTCGGTGATAGTGCAGTAAAAGATCCGACAGTGGAGCAGATTTTATCGAACAATGAGATCGACTCGTCAACATATCGAATTGGTCCAAGTCAGGTGAGCGAATATGTTTGTGTACTAAAAAAATTTATATTTTTGTTTTATGGTGGTGCCATCTATGTTCGAGTAGTTAAACTATAAGGCGATCAAATCGTGCTTTTTAGTACGAATTAATGAATTTTTAATGAAATCGTATGCAAATGAGTTCGTAGCACAAACCGATCAAAACAATAACAAAATAAAGTTTTAAAGTAGTTTGGTTTTTTTTATTAAATTTCATTCGAATAAATCAAAATGATTAATAAAATATTTATTGATTGATGAATAAATTGATCAACGATGATCGTATGTATATGATTTCCGCGATAATTACGAAAGCCAAGAAATTTATTATATTTTGTATACGAAATAATTGCGATCGTGCCGTTTAATTATATTTAATTTTTGGTTTTACAGACAAATATGGATGGGTTGGTTTATAACGGTTATGAGTTTGTGTTTTGAATTTTAATTAGAATTTTTTTTTGGTAGATATGTTGAAATTTGATTGATTGAAAGGTTATTGTGTTAGTTCGATGGCCTTTTGCTAACTCGTACATATAATAAGTATACACTTCACGCGAAACGTGATTTACGCGCGCATCGAAAATGATTCACCCAAATAAACTAAATATTAAATGCAAAAGTTGAAAGTGACAAGAACTATAATTGGATTCTTTATTTTTTATTTTTTTGAAGTTTCTTTTCGATTTCTTATGGTTTTTCTTTGAATAAATTATTAATTTGTTAACTTTCTTTTGATGAAAGGAATTCGTAATTTTTGAATTATCCATAAACAACGAGAGATAAGTTTTCAATAAGTTTTTCTAGATTAGTAGGTCTGTTTTGTGTTCGGTTGATTAAAATAATGTTTTTAGTTTTTGTATTCAAATGGTCATCTCTGAATATTATTAATCAAATTTAACATATGTTGGGTGGGTATCTTGTAATCTGCTAGCATTATTGAGGGTAACGATATTGTAAATTTTGCAAAAAACTATAATACAATTCGTATTACTTCTTCGCGATTAGATTAATTCGTTGAATTTTACTTTTACCTCTTCGTAATGTTTTGGTGTTGTGTTGTTTATTGAAAGGGAAATAAACTCAGTAATATGCAAATTTTATGTTTGTCACTTCAAATGAAAATAAATCTTTTTTACAACAATAAAATTGTGGTTTTAGATGAACACAATTATCTTTGGTCGTAAAATTCAGCGCACACGATGTGCTGTGTGAATATAATTATCATGGTAATGATACTGATATTTGTTTAATTTGCATACAGCTTAGTTGTTTATACATCCATTAGTTAGTTTTATGATTTGCGTTTTTATTAGTGCTGTGTAAATTATAGATACACAATTGTTTCGATTCATATAATTCGGATTATGAGAACATGTATCGGTGAGTTAAGTAGACAATTTTACATGCTTGGTTGCGACTCGTTTATAATGATCGATTTGAAATCTATAAAACATCGTTGGCTCTTTAATTATCAGAAGCTAGTTTTAAACAACACAACCTTGTAACACGTTCTTGGACCTACTTGTTCTTGATAATTATTCGGATTGACTTCTGGTTCTTTCCCGGAAAACACGAATTATTTTCAATTTAAGTTTAAAAGTTTGATCAAGCATCTAATAAAAATTTTTAGAATTATGTGTTGAATCATATAACCATAAAAATGATTAACTACAATTGCTTTTTGCAATTATGAAAATAGAATTTTAGAAATTGATCCCAAAACAATTAATAAAATGTAAACAATTCGTATAATTTATAATTGCAGTCCCACCATGTCAATATAGAAGTTAATGAGAAAGGAAATCAAGTGATTTTTAGGATCCTAGAATTTTAAAGCAGAACTAAATTCTTGCAAATTGCGGAGTCTAATTTTAGATGAGTTATGATTATCCGTTATATTGTTTGCAAAACAAATCTAAAATATAAATAAAATTGGTCCAAATCTCTTAATTATCACGAACTAAATACATCACTCGAATAATGTAATAAAATGATCAAAGAAATTATAACTAATTGATAATTCGTATTGTATTAGAAATCTCGCAACATAGGCAACTAAATCAATAATTTTACGATATTTTATGTTATTTTTTTTTCTTACCATAACACATAAATAATTAGCGATCTCCAAACAACACTATACAATTTAAAACTTCTGCCGCCCAGCATGATCTACTGACTAACCCAGATTAATAATTAAGATCATATATCAATAAACATCGAACAACAATAACAACAACTACAAACCATTCCTATTCACACTTTTAATTTTTGTTAATTGATCAAAAACCAACAACAATAAATATTTTGAACGATCTTCCGGATCTTTTGTGTTGTGTGTATGTGTGTGGTGACCTTTATTTTATAAGATATGCAACTTCTATTAAGTCATTTTAACCGTTTATCTGTGTCGCGGAGATTATTAAATAAAACCACACACATAACACACAAAAAATATCATAAAGATCGCGCGCCTATTTTTATACACGCAAAGATCAAACGATTTGATTTCTTCGAGAGATTAATAAAAATTAATAAAATTTGCATATTGTAATTTCGCCGAACTCTTCAACAATAAAAAAATTTCTAATAGTATTTTATTGCAAATTTGACTGAGATTTATCTTTAGTGACAAGTTGTGATGAAATTTGGAATATCGTGTCAGAGGTCGGTAAAGTCATAAATTTAATGATTTTAACATACTTTATGCGATGAGGGATACGCAGGTTTTTATTTTGTGATACGCGCAGCGATCAACATATGATTACCCGAAATAACTTTCTTTCAAAAACCATTACGGTCGGTTTATAATGGCAAGCAATAAAACCAAAATTAACACCATAATTGAACAAATATTTCATCTAAAATCACTCAAAAACTTTCACATTCCACTGTTCAAATAGATGAGCCTCTAATATCAATAGAAACTCTTTATATACATTTCTAAGACAATAACCACATTCAAATTTGCTACCGCATTTTATAATTACAGACAATATCTTCGATTATTATGTATGTATACATACATACTTACATATAGATCTCTCGAAATTTGGCCTCAAGATTTTTAATGATCGTGTCTCTATTTAACGATCATCACATTGGTACATAATCTCCCATACCTAAAAAGAAGTACATACATTTATCGTGGAAATGCTTAATGGTTTTTATTACTATATGTTTGTCATTAAAATTAAATAAGGCATTTGTCTTTATCACAAACAGCGTAAATTAAACCGCCAAAAGCTAAAAGAAAAGTTCAAATAAACATTTTTTGCAATTTAAAAACAAACAAAACGAAATATTTTTAGTGAAAATAACGCATCCGCAGGTTTTCTGATTCTGACATCCAAAAACCAAAAAAATAAATAAATAAATGTATATATGATAAACGATCGCATTTACTTATATATACGAGTATGATAAACAGTGATCGCGATTTTAAGAATATATGTATAATGTATGTACTACATGATTATTTAAAAGAAAAACAAAATTGCGAAGATTGCCGCATAAAATTTCTTTAAATAAACAAACAGAAAAAATTACTTTCACATAAACGGAATATACATATATTGATCATGTATTATAAAAAATAAATGTTTAAATCGCCGATCATATAAATTGCAAATTTCATTTTGGTTTTGTTAAAAACTGATCCATTTACATTACTTAAAAAAAAACAAGCTGAAAGTGAATTTCTTTTTTTATTATTTTTATCGTTGGATCGCCTTCTTAAGAAGACATTTTTTTTTTACCGATCGCGCATTTTTATTTAGCTCGTTATGTAAAAACTTCCTATAATTAATCCACATATCTTACCATATCACAGCAGATGACTATAATTATAAAAAAAAACTATCGCACGATAATAACACACGATCATGTAACCAATTCAATTTGTGTTACGTAATAATCTTTTCTGTGTTTGGATCATCTCACAATTAAGTGTTTTTTATTATCAGTTTGTTGTTTGTTTTATAGCTTAATGCGATTAGTTTTGCTTGCTGCTGTTTTTTCTTTACGGATTCTCTTTAGGAAAATTATTATTTACTTATTTATATTTATGTGATCGTGATCGCTGCCCGATAAAACATATAACATTTAACTCTCTATAATAAGCTTTTAGAGTTTTTTTTTTTAAATTTTTATGTATTTTTAATGTTGGCTAAAGGAATTTAAAGCTCGTTCAAACCACTTTCAAATATCAACATTTTTTAACAAATTGGAAAATTAATAATAGTTTGAATATAGATATGTATGTATATAGGTAGTCTGAAGATAACTTGAATAATAATTAGGTTTAATATAAAAAAATCAGAAATTTACTTAAGTTCTGGTATATTAGAAAATTTGGAAATTTATAGAATATATGTTACGGTATTATGCGTAATTATTTGGAGCAATAGTATTGCCACAGACAAGCTGATGTACAAATATCAGTGGTATACGATTCGTTAAATATAAACTAGGCTTTCTTAGCAGGTCGTGACGTCTCAACCATATCTATGTGTACATTGTGGTAAGAAGGTAATACGTGACTTGTTTATTCAAGTATAACTCTAACTTAAATTGTGCAAGAGTGTTCGAAACTTGAGGGCCACGAAATGTTCTTGACCAACGTTGGAGTCACATATAGATTAGTTTTGAAAGATAACAGGTATTAATGGTTAATTAGATAAGAATTAAACCGCTCCGGAAAAACTATAATAATATATATCATTAAGGCTTCTTGAAACAATGAACACTCATTACTAGAAGCTAGTTAGAATATCTAATTTGAATATTTGCACAGACAACCTTTCTTTCTGACAGTAACTTCAAGAAAGCTTTTCTTTAAACGTTACGAACTGGTTATCAATATTACTTTAGTTATGCATCAGGTTGGTAGTTAGTAGTCATTTGAGATGAAAATATCTTTCAGCCAATTCATTAAATAAAATTAATTAAAAGTGGTTTATGTATATCACTGCGCTTTTCCATCTGTTTAGTATTTAATGAGAGGTTAAATATAATTTTGTTTTTTATATGCCACAAGTCTCTATTCGAATTCTAGCATATGGGATTACACTTAGCTGTCAACAAAAAACCTTAGATTCATTTTTTTTTTAAATCACAAAGTCTTCCATCACCAAAATCACCACTCATAAGTTTACGTGTCAGTTGGCACCTATTTTGATAAACACCTTAGTCAACAGAAAATAATGTGTGATAATATATTGTCAATACATAAAATTGGAATGATGCATCCATTTTATGGAAAAATTAATCGAAAAAGAAGGCGCGAACTAAAACCATCATGTGTATGTACATTACTATTTTTATAGCATAGTAAAAATTAAGTTAAAACAATCTCAGCTATAATGAAAACATTTTATTTTATTATCAACCTTTATGGTTTAGGTACTAAACAATATTTTTTAGTCCATCGATTTTGAAAATTTCATCGGTATTTGGCTAAAGATTTGGCTCAAACGCAACTCGAAGTATTCGACATTTAAAAGAATCAAACTATTTGTTTACAAAAGTTTCTAATATTTTAGAGGTCACCGAAGTATAGCTATATACTTAAAACAGAACAACAGTGTTCAACGATAATTACCAACTTGTGTTTTAGATTTAATTAAATCGCAGTTATGTACTGTATGAACATATTTCTTATACAACCAGAATGGATTGTGACATAAATCAAGGATTTAAAAAATCAATGAATGAATTGTATTTGTCACCCAATCTATTTTAAGCGTGTCAATGTGAATACAATATAATGTTTCATGAAACCAGTTTTTACTTCAATATTCAGGATTGTTGTTTCGGTATTTTGGAAGTGTCTTTTTATTATGAAAGCTTTTAGAAATCATAGAATTAATTCTAAAAAGGTTGAATAAACAAAGTGCGCTCTTCAATATCGTTCTAAAACCGCTTACTATGGTTATTTTATTATTCTAGTTCACATGTAAACACACCTTAAAACTCTTAAGTTATAAATCAAACTAAATGCTCGAATCTTTAAACATTTTGGAAGCTTATTGATAAATATTTAGTAACTTGTCGTCAGGGAAAAATATTTGTAACTTCAGTCTATTCGTATCTCTAAGGCAGGCTTTAACCATCCTTATTCAATGAGCTTTCTTTTATATATAAATGGAGAATATTTCTGGAGTGATTTTTTTGAGGAGGTGAAGGAACATGATAACCAATTGCAATGTACGTGCGGCAACTAATTTAAAACTCATTTTAATCCAATAAAGACAGGATTTAGATAAATAACCTCAAGGCAATCAGAAAGGGTTTCAGTCTCAAGCTTTTCGCATGAAATTTGATGAATGAAAGCGATAAAATAACACAAATACGTCAGATAATATCAACGTTCGTAGGTGAAGTTGAATGTATACTAATCGAATGCGTAGTGTTGCGATGCTGCTTACTTTAATTCACAAGCTTTTTGTTAAATAAGTAAAGTTAATTAGCCAACTGCTTCATGGTCTAGAAATAAGCATTGTGCCAAGTAAAGACTGCCCATTATTAATTCGCTTCATCCAACAAAGTGGTTAAAGTTATATTTAAAATCAATGTAACAAAACATGTTTCAGAGTCACTTAAACTTTTAGTATACAATTCTTTATCATTATTTTAAAATTTTAATGGAATTCAGTTTATAGGTAAATTCTGGGATATGGCCAACTGAAATGAGACTGGGCTATGGAACTGAGATTGTAAAATAATTTTTGAATAAAATTCTAGAATATGACTTACTTGAATAGAATTTAACATTTCTTAACTGATTAGTGATTATTGACGAAATCGCAAATGTTAGGTGGCAATATAATCCAGAACCATCGGCTACGCTTAGCTGTCAATAGAAAGGTGTTTTACATAAATAAATTTAATATAAAAACACAGATATTAAAGAAGAAAAAAACCGCCTTTTTTAATTCGGTACCCCAGAACCTCTGGATGGTTCTGCGGTACCGCATATTATTCCAGAAGTTTATTGAAAAATTATTTTGGAATCTCATTTTCATTTATGTATATGTCGAATTTCATCATAAAATTGGTTAAGAGATAGCCTAGTTCCGAACCATGAAGATAAGTAGTTCAATAAATCTAATAAAGTGAGAATTAGAATTAATCTGAGTACATCTGCCTCAATGACTCATATACAATTTTACCGAACTCAGGATGTAACTTGAACCGAGTAAAAGCTCAAATTTCAATTATCAATTATCAGTTTTAAAATATATCCATATATTTCAATTTTGAAGAATCAGATTTTCTCCATTTTAAATTTTGTTCCATGATCTTATACTACTTCCAAATTTTGAAGTACATGTACTTTAAATAGACTGTCAATTTCTTGGAAATCTAACCTTCAAAAAAATATATTCTAACTAAATGCATTCATTCAGCCTATTTAGTACGAGAAACTTCGAGTTCAGATTGATCACTGTATCTTAAACTTTCATTCGGCTTACAAAAAATTACTGTTAGAACTGTTAAATAAAACATCAAGATTTAATATCTGAATGTAGTTAACCTAAATGGTTTTAATATTTCGAAGACATGCTAAGGACATTTTTTTTTTTAATTCTTGGCTTAATAAAATTTAAACCTTCTGTCAATATAAAATAGTCTAAATTTCAGTCAAAATTAGGTAACGTCGTCCCAATGTAAGCTGTAAGTTTATATTATCCGATTCCGTTACTGCCTTAGTAATTCCGATTCAAATTCTATTAAAGGAAATAGTTACAAATTATAAGAGCAGAACAAGCATGAGATGTAAACTATGGGGACGTTCAAGTTCTAACTAATCAAGTATGGCAAAACCTCCTGAGTCTACCCAATATGCATACAAAAATAACGTTTATAGCACAATGACAACAAATGTTGAGGAACTCGATGGAAGGCAGAGCTCGTTTAAACTTGTTATCAAACATTGAGGAAAGACTGAAAAATCTAGTCCTAAGCATATGTCTAACACACAGAGTCGGATTGTTTTAACGTCATCACATTCTGAAATTTCTGCTAGATGGAAATTTGACGTTTATACAATTTTGAATTTTAAATAGTGTTTGAAAAGTAAATTTTGGTTGAAGCTTTGTTTCTTAATTAAATTTTAAAAATTCGGAATATTTTGAAACTATTTTTCACGTATACGGTTCTGAAGATAAAATTTAAACTTTGAATTGTTGAATTTTGAAAATTTCAATATTAAAGCTCATAAATATCTCTAATTTATGGCGAAATTGTTTTGAGTTTAAGAGCATTCCTCCAATTTTTACAATAATCAAAATTCACAAATTTAGAGAAATTTAACTTGAGTTTTAGGATATTTTTGAAATTTTGGGTTTTCATTCTAAAATAAGGTTCAAATTTTTATAATGTCATTCGAATTATAAAAAAATAAAACAAAATTTTCAATTTTTATAAATTTCCGTTAATATACAATCTTTCACGTGATAAAACTTCGATGAATCAAGTTTCATCAGATTTTCAAAAATTCATCAAAATTTATAAAGTTTTACAAATTTTAGAAAAACTTTCGAATTCCTATTTAAATAAATAGAAAATTTTCCAAATTCTTCAACATATTTAAAATTCAGTATTCAATTTTTTGTATTCCGCACTGAACATAAATTTTACAATATTTTTCAAAACTAAGCAGATTCTAAATTTTGGAAAATGTATTCAATTTTAGAATATTTTTCAGAGTTTTGACGAATACTTCAATTTGTATAACAATTTTATTATTTGAATTATAAAAGATTTTGTGATTTCAAAGCCATTTTTAGAGAGAGAGAGAGATTTTGTATCAAGGTCGCATATACCAAACCCAATCCTTTGCCAAGTTTGCTGGTTAAGTGGAAAAGTTTAAAATCAAATATCGTATTCCACATCCTCATTTTAATTATCAATAAATTCTGGCTATATACCATGCTTATTGGAAAGATGTGAAAAGAGTTATGCTTTTAAAATATTTTTTTTTTTCTAATGAGCTAAACACACAACATTATCAGTTAGAATAAAGTTCAAAAGGACAATGGTAAAATACTTGTCTTAATTGCAAATTTTTAAATAAAATAAATATAATTTTCAAAATTATTTTAATTTTATTGATTCAATCGATCCAAGATGAACCGTATACCCGTACGAAAACTTGTGGTTCAGATGTGGAATTTGTAGGTCGCTATTTAGTTTTATAAATTTTGAAAATCATAATTCGAGCTCAAATTTGACGTTTACAATTCTGAATTTTACATTTTAAAATTCGGAAAATTTTGTAACCGAATTTCACGATCATATACGATTCTGAAGATAAAATTTAAGATTCGAGTTGTTAAAATTTTAAAATTTTTAATATTAAACAGTGTTTAAAGCTGTGAAGTTTGGAGCGGAAGTTCTTGGCTTCGATTCAAGTGGAGGCAGGTCCAAACAAATTGAAGAAAACCAAAAAAATAAAATAGATATGTTGGATGAGATTCTAAAATGATTTTTTTAGATATTTGTTAGAAGGCCCTATATTTAATACTGACACCGGTAACGCAAATGTTTTAATGATGTCCAACCATATCAACACGTTTATAAGATTTTGTAATATCGTCCATAGCGGAAGGTAGTAGTCTCTAGTTCATCTGTATGGAACGCTCCATCATAATTTATAACGCAAACTTTCTGCAGATACTTTTAAATTATATTCTATATACATAGAAGATTTCCACAGCGTGGAAAGTAGAAATATAAACTCGACCGGTGTGTCATTTCCTCGCATTCAAACTAACACAAATGACGATCTCATTGTACTCCTACTATGATCTTTAGACGACACACTTACTGCGATAAGGACGCATAGTATCGTTTCTCAATCGATTCTTCAAATAAAGAATAAATAAATAAATGTTATTCCAATTATTTTGTTCAGTGCGTATATCTTCTATCATATCTGGTATAAGTGGGGCCCTCAGGAGCACGAATTCTCAATCTATGTGAACCTGTAAAAATATAGGATACTCATCTATACTGAAACTACCGAGTACCCTGAGTTTCCAACCAGAGAGGGCTGGGTGAATGAGACGGTTATGGACAACCAGGCGCTAAGCTTCTTCTCGGATTGCTCAAAAATTGATAGAGGGGTTGGCTATAGGGTGTCCTGTGAGACACTAGCGGTCAACCTCTCTTTTCGTCTTTCCGACTTTTGCAGTGTTTTCAAGCTAAACTTATCGCGATAATGGAAGTCATGGACTGGTTGAAGTATAATGTAATCTCTACGAGGGATATTCGCATCTTTACGGATAGCCAGACTACTCGCTACAATCCCATTTCCTGACGTCGAAGGTAGCCTAGAACTGTATGGCATCTTTAACTATAATGGCTGATCAGTTCAACATCCGCTTGACATGGGTGCCAAAGTACTTCGATCTCGTAGGGAATGTCAAGGCAGATGAGCTGGTGCGCAAGGACTGGATATAAAGATACCGCTTGTTTTCTGTAAACTGCTGCTTCAAGAGGAAGCCATAAAAGAAACGAACGACAGATGGTCTAACGCTAGTTCGTGTGTAATAACCGGGCAAGTCTGGCCTAGGCTTGACTGGTTCAGCTCCGGCCAACTGATATGGCTTCGACTGCATCATGTACATTGTCTCATTAAGGTAAATGCGCTCCCCGCTCGTGGTTTCTGCCATAGCTGTGGTGTTGAGGAGGAGGAAGAAACTGTGCTCGATCTGCTCTGCACCTGTCCTAGTCTAGCGTAGAGTAAAATAAAATTTATGGGAACTTCCCATTGGACGACCTGACGGATCTTAGTAAGATTGATGTCAAGGGCCTTTAATGCTTCTTGATAAGCTCAGGATGGTTCGACGAGTGAAGAGGAGGTAACAGAAATATGTTACAGCTACGGACCAAATTGTGTTTATCAAGATACAATTTTGTTACACTTTGCAATTTTGTTTGGCCAATTTTTTAATTTGACAATGTTGAGTTTTATCCACTCTAATTTCCTATGGCATATGTATGGCGGCAACTGCACAAGGAGGAATTTAAAACTCGAATTTATCAAAAATATTTTACTGTATTCAAAGTTCTTCGTCGAAATTGAATTTATGATTTAAATCGCCGTGATTTTAGAACTCGAATCACTTTTAATATAATCTCGGTTGGCTTTCAGCGTGCACAAAACACTTTCATTGGTCGTAAGATCAGTCCAATATTTTTTTATGTATTTAGTTCTTATCATCGGTTCATTGGAATTTTTGAAAGTGAATTTTCTTTTTAAAATATGATAATAAATATAAATACTTTCCTTTTTAAAAATGCATGTTTCCACTAAACACATATGTACATGTGTATGTATGTTTGTATTCATAAAAAAAGTACAAGAAACCAAGAAATAACCCGTTAATTATATGCATAACAATGAAAGATGCAATTTTATACTCGTATGTACACATATGTACGTTTCTTAATAAAATTTACGTATAAATTTAGGTAATAAATTAAATCAACAGCAACTATAATTTTTTATCGTTTGATGAATAAATGGTATAGTATAGGTATAAGACATAAATTAAGTTGGAAGCGAGAAATATGTTTAACCCTTTGATATACGGGTGTCAGTCCCTTTGAAAATTAATCATAAACGCCATTTAATAAAACATATATGAATTAGTAAAAAAGGGAAATTTAATTTCACTTTTACGACCGTCTCGGACATAAACCATAATATGCATGCGTACATAATTTCATAATTTTCATAAATCTTTTACAGTCTGCTGTGTTTGTTTTGTTGGTTTTTGATTTCCTTCCGTATAAAGACATATTTGTCTATCATCTCGCATCATATATTCACATATTTAAGTAGATTTAAACGTTTTTTTTTTTAAATATATTTATTATTTAAAGACAAACAATAAATTAAGTTGACGAAGATCTTTTCTTAATTAATTAAGAAATTTTTTATTTATTTGTTTAGACAAAAAAAAAAACTTTCGATTGAGATTTTATGTTATTTAAGATGCGCGCCTAGCTTCGTATATAGTTCTCAAGCTATTTCTTTTTTGATTTTATTTTGGTTTGGTTGATTAATGATTTATTTTGCAAATTTATTGTAAATAGAAGACAAATGCAAAACTTTTAGGTTTGATTTATTACTTCGAGTTATGAGCTTGAAAATATAATTTATGTAGCTGATTGATGTGAAATTATTACCGTAAAGTTGTAGCAGTAGTTCTTAAATAGTTCTAAGTTTAATTTGTCAGAATAAATTAATTTTAATTTTACTTTAAAATCTTACTGAGTCAACAATCAGGCTTCATCGATTTCGATCCTAAGCTTGGTCTTTATACTGTCCTAGATAATCTGAAGAAGCCAAGTCGTTCTCTACACCGTGGAGCCATCATACCATACAACGACCGCTGCGCGTACCATATGGTGGCTCTTCTTTCAGAGATCGCTGCACTTTATTCGTTCGAGATCCAAGCCAGCGTATAATTGCTGAGATTTTACTTCATGCACAATATTGCGAATCTTCATCAGATATCTGATCTCAATGTTGTACAGAGCTTGGTATGGAACATTTACTTTACCGTTTGGCCCGTAAATCACATGCTTCATTCTTCTCTCAAATGTAAGGACCTTCCTCGTCCGTCAGCGTTCAACTTTCACATCCATACATAATAACGGGCCTGATCAATGCTTTGTAAAGCTTCAGTTTTACGACAATTGATAGGGGTTTAGAATTTAGTAGTGGCATTAAAGGATACAGAGAACTACTGCCTGCTGCCAGCCGCTCTTTAATATACTCATCTACATTGTTATTGTGAGTGATAAGAGAGACTAAGTATTGGAACCTCCTCACTTCCTCAAATGAGTAGTGACCACTACTAAAATTTGGTTTGCCATTGTCTCTATAACCATAGATCATGAATTTTGTTTTGGACTCTTTGATTTTGAGTCCAATAGAAGCTGAAAACTGTATAATAACTGCGGATAACTGCGGATAAAGTATTTTCTTCACCCCGCTGCTATGTTGCGCTGAGGTGTTTGAATTTTACGAAAGATGTACTCCAACGTGAAATTAAATATAATCAGGGTTAGAGCATCACTCGGCGTAGAGATGGCCAAATGATGATCGCTCTCTAGCACAACCCGAGCTCGCCGTTTAGAAATTAACACGAGATCAATTTGGAAAGTGGAAAGTGTTACGAGGATGTGTCCGTATTTCCAAATGTATTTCTTTGTGAGAGAAGAATGTGCCTATTACTCTAAGATCTTGAGCAATTGCAAAGTCCATCATATCGATCGCAGTTTTGTGTTCGTAAGAACATCGTATTCCGGTAAAGATCCCATCAGATCGTTCAAGTCATTGTAAAATAAGTGTTCATCTTGGAGCTGGCTTCCTTACTTCATGGTTGCCTTACTTCATGCGCAAGTTATTGAGTGCTAGGAAAACTAGAGTAGCCTTCTAGAACAATGTATAATCCTGGAACACATGGTCCTCTATTTTAGACCAGCTGTTTTTTGAAGAGCAACGACTTCCAGCCGATACTCCTTCATGCACGTGATTGGGCCTTCCAATGGTCCAGGAGCGTTTCTAAGTGAATGTACGTTCTACGTGCCAATCCTATATCTTATGTTCGGTATTGATCGTATTGTTCTTTTGTAGTGAATGTATCTGACTTATTATTTATCTTTGAAGAATTTTTATGTTCCGAAATTTAAGGTCATTTGGATGTTTTTTTTTTTACCAATTTTTAGCAATATATTTTTGAAGTTTCTACGTTTCACAAGGCTATTTGAAATCCAACATTTCAGATTTAACTGAAATCTATTTTAAAATATTTATTTGTAAAGCCCCCATTATAACTAAATTCTTTGAATAAATTTCACTTAAATAATCTGAGAACTCTATAGAACAAAGTCATCAATAGAGTGACAGTGAAAACGATTTACACAAACTAGATAATTAATGTTAAAGTTTTATTTTAAAATATCACTAGGAATCGAACTTTTAACAACGAGGTCAGCCAGATCATTTAAAACAATCACCTCATCTCCATTCATATTCTTGTGTTTTGGAGCCAGACGTGTTTGTATCTTTTATTCTTTAATTGTTTTGGCACTCAGTAAATTAAAGGTTCATTCACATATATATATAAAACTAGCCGAACTATTTAATCCGAAGGTTGCAGCTGGTTATCATATATGGTTCCGTCTTGCCTCCAAAACTTTTCGTTTCGCTTGCCAATTACAAAATTTTACATAGAGAACATTACATGGCTTACCATTTGCTGCTCTCCTGCGATAGGCATATTCTATTAGGTCCTCACTAAAAGCTGCAAGAAGATGGGCATTATTGGTCACGTTCAAAATACTCTCATGTATGTTCTCTTTTTCTGAACCATTGCAATAGAATTTTCATCCTTTTGAGAGATGCAATTTCTGCCATTTATATTTTATTCTCTCCAATGTTTTCCCCGCAGTTAAAATCTATCATCCATTATTTTTAGATCTCATTATATTCATATAATTGAGGCATTGCCAATAATTTTTTTACACTTCTCATGAAGTCGACATCTGCATCCTCCAGCAACATTCAAGAAGGGTGGAATATGTTCCCACATACCCTGCAATTGATTGTTTGCTGTTCCTTCTGAATTTTTACATTACAAAGGTAATTTATTTACAAATGAATTAGAATTTATTAATACACGATATTGTATTAACCAATAAATCACTTTAAAATTTACCAAATCTATTTAACACGTACATATACATATAATAATAATAACAGTTTATAACGGCTATTATTGGCCCCATACTGTATCAACAATTTGGCTCCAATGGTTTCGATCCTGGGCTTAGTCTTCATACTGTCTTAGGCAATCTGAAGAAAACAAGTCATTCTCTACACGACCTCTGCTCCTACCTTATGGTGGCTCTCTTTTCAGAGGTCACTGCATAATTCGTTCCGGATCAATACGCAGAACGTGACCGAGCCATCATACTTGCCGAAACCTTACTTCCTGTACAATAATATACAGAGCTCGGTATGTACCATCTACTTCACGTTTTGGACCGTAAATCACTCGTATGATTCTTCTCTCAAATCGAAAGAGCCATCTCTCGTACTCATCCGTTAGCGCCCAACTTTCATATACATACATAACAACGGGTCTGATCAACGCTTTTTAAAGCTTCAGCTTCACGGCACTTGTTTCTATTTTTAAAACTCTACAAGCGCATGAAGTATTTCCTTCGCTCCGTTGCTGTTCAGTTCAATCACGCATATACCATCTGCATAGGCAAGCACCTGTTTGGACTGCCGATACAAGATGTTGCGCTGAGGTGTTTCAGTTTTAAGAAAGATGTACTCCAACATGAGAATTAAGAGTATCGGGGACAAAGCATCTCGCTGCCGAACACCCGAGTTAACTGCGGAAATGGTCGATAGCCTGTTGTCAACTTTAACAGAGCATTGCGACTGCGTCACTGTCATTCTACACAGTTGTACGAATTTTTGCATTCTCAGATATTTCAGAGCTGACCACAAACTCATAGGCCTGCCAGAAATCCAGGAACACATAATTTTTGACAGCTATCGAATAATTTGTGTACGCATGTGCAACGTATGACTTATACATACATAACAATATATTGTAAAATTATTAATACAAATATTAATAATAACGTGACATTAAAAGGATTATCGCATCCATTATTTTAATATTAATTTTTTTAAATGTTCTGTGCAATTTATTAGTTGTTACAGAAAATTTGAGGTTATGAAAACTAAAATTGACATAACACTTAAACTTATGAAAACTGGGAAAAAAACTTATGAGGTGGGGAGATTTATTACACATTTCGGACAGCATAATAAAAAATCGTGAATATAGGGAATAATTATCAAACAAATGTCAAAAAATTAATTCACATACAATTTATATCGCCCGATAGTTAGTTTTGGTAACACTTTGTTAATTTTTAAGTAAACATAATTAGTTTTAACAAACCGAATATTGTTTGCTTAAATTAAAAAGTTAAATCAAAACATTAAAATCAAAAATTTAGAAAAATTACACTACAATGATTTAGCCGTTTTTTATTTTATATAGTAAGTCGATTTTAGAAGTTATTTATTTTTAATGAAACAGAAGAGTTTCAAAAAAAAAATTGGGAAACAAATTTATTGCAAATTGGAGTCTTTTTGCTAAAATTACAAAACTTTTGAAAGCAATTTGTTTATTGTTTCTTTTTAAATACATGTATGACGTAATTTTTTGAAAAAAAAATTGACCTGCAATTTAGGGACAAAACCCCGAAAAATGCCAAAATATTCAAATACGTTGATGGGTGTTAAAGTAATGTAATAAATTAAACACTTATATTTTATTTTTTTGTTTGTGTTTTATTGATGTATAGAAGATCAATCTTTCATATTAATATTTTGTTGAACCGCCTTTTGCTTTTATTACACCGGTACAACCCCGCAACTGATGTGCAAAAAAAATGGGCAAGCAATTATTTTATTTTACGCCTACCGTTCTTGGCCGTCATTTGGGTGCAGATGTTTTATTGCCTGTAATTAATTTTTTAGTATAAATAGTGCATATTTTGTAAGATTAAGTTATTCTGTAAGTGATCCTAGACAAATAAAGAATAAAGTGCAATTTTAGTTAGAAAAATGGGAAAAGTTAGTGAGCAGTGTAAAAGCAATATGTTGATTTTGGCGCGAGAAAATTTAACCACGCGTGAAATAGGTGAATGATTAAACATTCCTAAAAGTACTGTCGCGTGGAAGATTAAAAAAAATGGAGAGATGGGCGGTACACAAAGAAAGAAAGGCTCTGGAAGGCCCAGAAAGACAACGCCAGTGGAAGATCGTTTTATACTATTACAAAGTCGTCGGAACCGTTTTAAAACTCCATCGGACATAAGACAGGATCTTGACCGAGCAACGGGAAAACAATTTCAGCCAGCTTAGTGAGAAGAAGACTTGTTAAAGCTGGTTTGAGAGCACTTAAACCAGTCCAGAAGCCTGAGTTCACATTACTAGTAAAAAAAAAACGTTTGCTATGGGCCCAGGAGCATGTTAATTGACTCCAGAGATGTGGAATGATGTGATTTTCTCCGATGAATCAAAATTCAAGCTGCATGTTGGAAATGGAAGAATTCTCGTAAGGAGAAAACCTGGCGAGAGACTTAGCACGAATGTCTTTTAAGACTTCCACCGAAAAAAGAAGAAGTTATGGTCTGGGGATGCTTTTCTGGAAATGAAACCGGTCGATTGTGCTTCCTTAGTTCAAGCGTTCTGCCGGTCCTTCAGAACGAATTTGAGCCTTCTGTGTTAAAGCTTTTTGGCGAGACTTGCAAATTTATTTTTCAACAGGACAACGCTCCGTACCATACCGCCAAAATTGTGAGTTATTAATTTTGAATTGTAGATAGGCAAATTGGCATAGCATAAATAATTTGTTTTGCTTATCATTTAAAGGTAAAAAAAGTACTTCGATGAAAAAGGTATCGATGTGTTGAGCTGGCATAGTTCAGACTTAAATCCAATTGAAAATATTTGGTCTATAATGAAGATAGAAGTACCAAGGAAGTGCCCAGAATCGATTGAAGCTTTAAAAAGTTTGTTGATGATGATTTGGGAATCCATATCTCCTGCGACTTTGAAAAATTTATCAAATTCAATGAATCGGAGGTGTATCGCTGTTATAAAAGCAAGAGGCGGTTCAACAAAATATTAATATTAAAGATTGAACTTCTATAAATCAATAAAACACAAACAAAAAAATAAAAAATAAGTGTTTCAACGTATTTTGAATATTTTTCGGGGTTTTGCCCCTAAATTGCAGGTCAATTTTTTTTTTAAATTACGTCATACATGTATTTAAAATAAAACAATAAAAAAATTGCTTTCAAAAGTTTTGTAATTTTAGCAAAAAAAGACTCCAATTTGCAATACATTTGTTTGTCCAATTTTTTTTTACCAGCACTGTATTTTATTTTAGCAATAACGAATTCATTAATAACTACAATTATCAAATTTATAATTATCAGTTATTCACTTCCAATATTTTTTTTAATGAAAATGGAAGGAAATTTTGAAAATTCGGAAAATATTTAGTTTAGTGTTATTACTCAAAAGTCATTACTCAAAAACGTCATAAATTCAGTTAACTAGTTTCTCAACACAGAATTATATTTCCTCTGTTAGAGCTCTACAATTATTTAAGTTAGGGCCTGGAAACGAAAATTCGAAAATGTAACAACCACATCATGTATACTAGATAAATCTCACGATCAATCAAAACGCGAAAAAGTTTACAAAATTTGCATAACCCTCATCATAATTATTAATATATTCAAATCAATTTTAGTATTTTTTTATTATTGCTTTTTGTCTGATTAAAACAAAGCAGCTGGAAATAAAAACTATCATAATAGGTAATATTATATTTAATAAAAATTTCGGAATAGAAATTAAATGAATTGATGATGGTTTTCGGAGAAAGTGAAAACTTCACATACATATAAGCGCCTGAGATCGCGGGAGATACATGGCTTTATTATAATATATAATATATTTATGATAGATATCAATCATGTTAAGTAGTAATTTTGAAATGATTTTTTTTTTCATTTTTTAAACCAAACTAATTAATTTTGTGTAATAAATTCCACAGGAAAAAACAAAAACATAATAATTTTGCGAGATCTCGCGCTACACGTGTTTAAGTTGTTGTATGAGATGAGGAGCGAGTGGAGGGAAAGTATTTTTGTGTATACAGAAACTTCCAAAACATACATAACGTAAATTACAGGAAATAAATTAAAATCCAATTGTCCACAAGTCTATTAACCTTATTTTAATGTTACATACGTATAAGATGCGATTATTCTTATCTTTCTTGCAATATGTACCTTAAGGAAAACACTTTTAACAGAACATAACAAAAAAAATTTAAAGTTCAATTATATGTATGTGATAACGTTAATCGATACAAATAACAAAATTCGTAATGTGTGAAAGTGTCACCATAAATAGAGTGTGCAGATGAATTTGCATATTATACAATCATCTCAAATTCTTACATATATACGTATGTATATATGTACATATAGATATAGATGTGTTAATCAGATAAGAAATTAAAATGTGCGCGCGGTGATATTTGAAATGAACCCTTGGGGCATACAGATATACTTGTCTATAAATAAAATAAATAGAAAACTAATTGAACTTTTATTTTGTTGCGCTGATTTCTCGTGCAAAAAAAGCAATATTTGTATTTTTTTTGTATTTTCAATTGAGAAAGGTATATAAGAGTGTCGATCGCGATATATAATATAACAACAATAGATATATTTGATCATTTATTATATTAAGGTTAATATTGAATTCGTGTCTTAATAATTAAAGTCGTAATTGCTGAGTTATATTAGACATTTATATGATTAAAAGTAATTAGTGAGAAAGAAACCTAGTGAGCTCAATTTTTATTTGGTTAGTCGTTTGCCTATATTTGGTGGTGGGTTGTGTTAATTTGTGTTTGCGCGTTGTTTGTAAGTTATAAAGACGCAGAGAAGAAGAGATCATTTTAGCGATAGACGTGCGTGAACGAAAGTTTAGAGGTCGTAATTTGATGTAATTTAAAAACAATTAAATACTTTTTAAGCCATATTTAAACTAGACTAGACTACTATGGTCATCTTACCTATGTGATAAAAATTTATATTTAGGATAAGGACCAGGTCAGTGCTGGATAAACTTAAATAAAATTAATTTTTCAATTGGTTGTTGACTTAGCCGAAAATTTCGGGGTCGAATATACTGATGTACTGACGGTTCGAAATAATAATTTAAGCTATCTCTTTCTTCTTAAAGGATGTGTGTTAGCAAAATATTGATTTAAAATTGAAATCCGATTACCTATGTATGTAGAATCCGCCAGATAATTGACTAAACGAGTTTAAGCTAAATCGGATTTAGTAAGTGGCAATCCGTCTAGCATATTACAAACAGAGTATAATTCCGATACCAAGTCAAGTTTGACAATGAATTAAATTAAATTAAAGAAACATATATAAATTAAACAAATTGCATAAAAAAACATATTTGAAAAAAATTTCGAGACCCTTTCATAAATTTTTTTAATTTTCTTTGTCGATACAAATTTAAAATAGAGATGAATTATTGGAATTATGTTAAATAGAAATATAGAGAAAAAAAGTTTGAATGAAGTTTGAAAATAAAAAATAATTGAAGAACACAAATGGTTCGTGGAACATTCATTCGGTATAATTCTAACTATTACAGTTTTTGATGTAAATATATTGAAAATTCTAAGATGTGAATGAAATGTGTTGATTGGAATTGAAAATTCCAATTCAAAGTTATAAAACTTAAAATTTGATAAACGTTCATCCAGATTATGTACGATAATTTTCAAAATTTAATAATTTCAAATTTATATTTTAAATTGTATATCATAAATTAAAATTTTGGAAAGCAAGCTTTTCAGATCTACAAATTTAAGAATACAATTCGATGATTAAGAATTTAGGATATTGAGAAAGTAAAAAATTGAAAAAAATCGGAGCGATATGCTTTAAATCATTACGAGATCAGCAGTACAGACACCGCACTACTATCAATCGGTATTTAGTTGTCATTATAAAACCAATCTGGTTATATATTTTATAGTATAAATAATTGATAACGTTGAAAATTGAAAGTTTTTAATTTTCAGAATTTGATAAAATTTTTAAATTCCCAATAACTTTTTTTAATAAATAATAAACGTCATGAAATTTCGAAATTTGTTGATTTTGTAAAATTCAAAACATACTTTTGAATTAAACACATTTAAGAATTTTCGAAATTTTGTTGTAAATACTTTAATGAAATTTTCAAATTTTCAGATTTTAAATCTCCAAATTCCAATAATATTTTCAAATTTTAATGAGAAAGTTTGAACTTGCTCAAATTTATTGCAAAATATTAGATTTATATAAAATACATATCAATATTTTATAAAATTTCAGAATTTGATAAATTATAATTTTGAAATCCTTAAAATTTAACAATTTTGTCAGAATTTTGGATATATCGCGAATTTAATGACCTATTTAAAGAACAGAAATTGTAATAAGCTTGGGTAAATTTTCAAATTTTTTTGGTACAAAATTCAAAAAACACTATAAAATTTAACACTTTTTTAAATTGTATAATCGGAGAAAATTTAGGAATTTTCAATTAAGTTTTTAGAATTTAATAAACTTGCTTAATTGGCAATACTCAAAAAACACATTAAATTTAACTAAAATATGAGAATGTTTAAAAAGGTCAAATACGTTCAAATTTTGATATAATTGCTCAAAATTCTTTAGCATAAATTGAAATATTTAGATCTTAAGTATTTAGTATAAATGCTAATAATATTTTCTAGAATTTGATAAACTTGCATGAAATTTTCAAATTTCCGAATTAAACTTTGACAAATTTGCTTATGTTTTCAAAAATGTTATCACAAGTTTCATCGCGAATTAAATAAAATGTCATACTTTACTAAATACAAATGATAAAATGTCGAAATTTCCAATAACATTTTCAGAGTTTGATGAGCATTTCAGAATTTTCGGAATATCAAATAAAATTTTATAAATTTTTGAATTTTCAAATTTGATCATATTGGAAAAATTTAACCTTAAATTAAATAAAACGTCAGAATAAATTAAATCGTCAAAATTTAGCAAAATGCCGTATTTCTAATAACATTTTCAATATTTGATGAGAAAGTTTGAAAATGAGTCGCCACTTAAAAGGTGATAAACTTGCTTTTCCAAATTTGTTCATATTGCAAAATTCAATGCAAATATTAGATTTAAATAAAATGTTGCCAATAAAATTTAAAGGAGGCATCTTCAAGAGATGAACTACGGTTAAAATTTGTTAATTTTACCCTTTTATGCTTATTCGATCGAATTTCAAAAAATTATGTTGTAAAATTAAAAGTACCTTTAGAATACAATACAATTTCAAAACATTTCAAATTATCTCAAAATCAGTTCAAGGAAATTTGATTAGAGTTCAAATAAAATATAAAATCAATTTTGTTACGGTCCGAAATTCTCAGGAAATATTTCCTAATCAAATTATATTCGACTTAAATTGAACTTTAAGTATTCAAATTTTAATAAACGTGCCTTCAAATAGTATTTTAGTCGATTTTCAAAGTATTAGAGAGTTTGAATAGTATTGAAAAACAATCAAAATTTATTTTAGATTTGACTAATTTTAAAACTTACATAATCGCATAATAGAGCAAATAGCGCAGTGGTTAAAGCTGCGACGTTTGGATCGGGAGGTATTTTGGAGGGATTTTTCATCTCTCGATTACGATCGGTGATTAAATTGAAAACATCTATGCAGAGGGTCATAGAAAGAGTTGGAATAGTTGGAATATAGAATTCCTGGGCCGACCCATCTTCCATGTCACTACTGTAAAGGGTGACATGGAGCTATGCAATGCGCAGGTGGTACACTGTACTTGTGTGAAGGAGATGGATTGGGTTGAATGAATGTTCGTGTGAATAAGGCAAGGCTATTATGGACCAAAAATGTGTACTTTAAAAAAAAACATAATTGCATTGAATAGAAAATATTCAAAATATATATTTAATCGAAACTTGAAATAAATGAAAGTTTCAAGCGATTTTTCTTAAAATTGTTTTCTTAATTTTTCATCAAAAAAGTTCATTAAAAATTGAATTTCCCTTGTGTTTTGTACAATTCCACAAAATTTCAATGAAGTTTGAGGTCAGCAATTTTCTACAATCAAATTTTATTTCAATTCAACCTATAGAATCGAAGGTAAATTTTAATATTTCAGTTGAACTCGAATATGCATTAAATTGAATATTTCCAAAACTGATAAAAATTAAATTTTACGAAATTTGACTGAAATTTAAATAACTTGGTTTGCTATTTGACAATCAAAAATACGTGACAAAAATGTTAAAAATGCATTTTAATTCATTAAATTTAATGATAACGTTGATCGTATAAAGTTTAAAAACTAATTTTTAGTAGAATTTAACTGTATTTTGAGTCAAATTTTACATCTCGTAGTTAATATAAATTGAATGAGTTTAATAGCAAAAACATAAAATTGACCAAATTGCACTCAATTAACAATTTTCGTTGTCGACACTGTTCACATTTCTGTTTACCTTTTTTTTAAATTTTGATAGTTTTGTGAGACCATAAAAGTAATATTCGTTAAATTTGTCTGGACTATTGAGAAAAATTTGATTTGATATGAAATCAAATTATTTCAATTTGAATATAAATTGATTCGAAGTAAAATAAGTTTTGGTAGACTCTGATTAAAATAGGAATAGCTAAATTGTTTTTTTATTTTTTATTTTTTTTTTATTGATTTAAATATTACAACTGATTACATATATCATCTAGTAATTTCTCTATCTTTCTTATGTTCAATTTGCAGAGATATAACCCATTAGTTAGTCTCTAAAAATTTGGCCACCCTATTGTAGTCTTCCCAATTCCAGTGGTTTCTTTCTTTGGAGCCTTCATACTCCATTTGTGTTACTCAGCATACCACGTAACTCAACATTTTCATGTTGACCAAGCCGTTGTATGTGTTTCTTTGCATGAATTGTTATTTCTTCGCTGACGTTTTCCATCCGGAGGTCCCTATGTAGGTTATCGTTTCTTATGTACCAAGGAGCGTTCACTATTCCACGTAACTTTATTTTGAAAAGCTTGTATTATTTTAATATTGGTTTTCTTAGTACAGCCCCAAAGCTGAATACCATAAGTCCATATAGGTTTTAAAATTTGTTGGTATAGTAGCAACTTATTAGGTATTGACAGCTCTGAATACCTTCCAATTAGCCAATACATATTTCTATATTTAATGTGTAGTTCCTCCTTTTTCTTTTTAATGTGCTCTTTCCATTTTAACTTAGCATCGAGAGTCATGCCAAGATACTTGGCTGTGTTAGCATAGGGAACTTGTTTGGAATTTAGTTCTATTGGTATCCAGTTAACTATTTGATTGGTGAAGTTAACGTGCATTGATTTTTCTTCATTTAGCTTAATTCGCCATTTTTTGGTCCAGTTACTAAGTTGGTTCGTAGCCCGTTGCAGTTTTCTGGTCGCTTCGTCTACTTTATAACCAGTAGCTAAAATTGCTGGACGATACAGCAAATGTTGCTATTGTTGTGCCGCTTGTGTTTGGTAAATCACTTGTGTAAAGTAAATACAACACTGGCCCTAGCACGCTACCTTGGGGAACCCCTGCAGATACCCTCTTTAGCTCGGAAAATTTTTCTTCACATCTAACGCGAAAATATCTTATCAATGTAAGATTTCAATATCTGAAAGTATTCTTTTGGCAAATCTCGATGCAGTTTATATTCCAATCCAGGATGCCATACTTTATCGAAGGCCTGTGCTACATCCAGAAATATTGTTGAGCATATTTTCTTATTTTCAAGTGCATCTTCAATAATACTTGTAATCCTGTGAATTTGCTCTATGGTGGAGTGGTTTTCTCTAAATCCGAACTGATGTGGTGGTATTAGCTTTCTCTCAAGTATTATAGGTTTCATCCTTTTGTATAACAGTTTCTCAAAAATTTTCGAAAGTACTGGAAGCAGAGAAATTGGCCTATATGACTTTTTATTATTAGATGGTTTGTTCGGCTTTGGTATCATAATTATTTCTGCTACTTTCCATTGCAGAGGTACATATTTCAGTCGAAATGAAGCGTTGATTATATGAAGAAGTTTTCGCACCCCTTTCTCAGGAAGTGCCTTCACTATTTCACCTGTAATTAAATCATAGCCAGGAGATTTTTTCGTATTTATGTTATGGCTAATTTCATTTTTCAACTCTCGTAGAGTTACAGGTGGTATTTTCCTACAATCCTCCTTGTGCACTGGTATTATATTTTCATCCGCTGATTGTCTAGCATATGGTTGGAACGTTTCTTCAAGATGAGATGCGAACAGTGCTGCTTTCTGTTTGGCACTTGTTACCCAATTTCCCTCATCATTTTTTATTGGCGGTATTTGATAATTTGGTCTTTTTAATGCTTTTGTAGCTTTCCATAGAGAATACTCTGTTTCTTTAGTGTCTGTAAGACTACGAAGATAACGAGTGACCGATTCATTTTTTAGTTCTCTTATTCTGTGCTTAAGCTTATTGCAGAGGTAATTAAAAATTATTTTGCTTTGTGGTGCTCGGTTTCTCTGCCATGTTTTCCTTGCTTTCCGTTTTTGATTAACCAAGTCCCTGATCTCGACTGGATAAATGAAAATATTACGCTCCTTGTTTTGGATTACAGGGGTGCTATCCCATGCTGCTTGTTGTATATTATTGATTAATAGTTCCACTTCATTTTCTAATTGAACCGGATCCTTGATTGGTACAAGAAGATCGGTGTTATCTTCAACCAATTTCCTAAATAATTCCCAATTGGTTTTGTTATTTGTTAGTCTAGGTGGATTTTCCTTATTAACGATCGTGGAACTAACAGTCATAATGACGGTCGAGTGGTCCGATGAGAGACTTTCACTATTTTCTAGAAAAATGTGATTTTCGGATATACCTCTTGTAATGTAGAAATCAATTAGATCCGGAGTTTTGCTTGTGTCAGTAGGCCAGTACGTTGGTTTTCCTCCTGAATGAAATTCACAATTGTAAGCTCGACCAGCGGCGTATAGTTCTCTACCCTTTGGAGTTGTTAATCTTGACCCCCAGAAAGTATTTTTTGCATTGAAATCACCTCCAATGATAAAATTAAATCCTAGCTGGTTCAATAACTTTTTATAATCCTCTTTATTTAAATTATACCTTGGAGGACAATAAATTGAACAGACATTGAATATTTTTTTATTGTTAAGTTGAATGCTGATAGTAGCTACCTGCATACTTTCTTCTTCAATTTTTATTCCCTCATGATGTTGAATATTTTCTTTCACAAATATTGTTGATCCCCTTCTTGCTCTTTCTGCTGGATGTAAAGCGTGATAAGAAACGTAACCACGCATTTTGGTGTATGAGGTTCTAGTAAGATGGCTCTTTGATATTAAACATATATCAATTTTTTCAGTATTTAAAAAGATCTCTAACTCTGGAATATGTTGGATTAGGAATAGCTAAATGCAAAGCTGAAAAGTGGCATAAACTGTAAATTTGAAATTAATTTAGATACAATTTGAGGTTAGTTTGATTGAAGTTTGAAAAGAAAAAACTAAGTTTGACGAAAATAAAAGAAAGAACGACGGAATACAATTCTTATCTTTGTACATATCCGGAAAGTGGCAAATGGAACACCAATACCATGTTTGTAGTATTTCGCTTAATCAGATCGACTGATTTTATTGCGATATATCGTCGAAAATTTTTGACATGTCCAGGAGATTACCATTTTTTTGTGAAAGTTTGCCGAACCATTTTTATAAATATGTTCTCCCACCCAAATGCCCAGTCATATCATTCTTTAAAATTATTAGTTTGATCATAAAATGATCCTGTTTGCTTCCTGTTTGTTTGGACATTTCCAGAAATAAAATAAAATTAGATTTGAAAAATGTGGAACTTCAATACATTGCCCGCATAATAAATCGTGCGGCAGTACTATCCACGCACACACACAAATACACTAAACTTTGCCTCGAGACAAAAACGATATCCAATTCATCAATCGATCATTATTTATCCAGTAATTGATCATGATGTTTACTAGCCGAATGACTGTATGTCACGTTTTGCAATATATCGGCTAATCTATAACTCAATTACAATGTTAATTACTATATATAATATATTTAGAGATCATGAAGGTTATCGCATTCTATATAAAGTTTAATTGAAAAATAAAAATAAAAAAATAGATCAAATTAAAAAATTGTCACAATCAACACCATGTCTGATCGCAAGCACGCCTAACTATAATTATTATGAAATAATTATATTTAATTTGGTCTTAAAATAGACGGTATTTGGTTGTTTATGTTTTTTTATAACTTAATTAAAGCGTCACGATCGCGATCTTTCACTCGGTTATGATCATTATTTTGTTGTTGTTGTTTTTTCGAAAAAAAATAAATATGTATATAGACTTATATATTGTGAATGACCTCAATACAATTTTCAAATCAAGTTCAAAGTCAAAACTATTGTTTTTCATTTTCTTCTCTCGTGCAGCACCGATGGTCCCAAACTCGATTAAAACTCTTAAAAAATTCATTGATCGCACGATTTTTTTTGTTATTGTTTAAAAATAAAATTTACAACATGATCAACCGGAAGACATACGATTTAAATTTACTGTGTATGTATGTATGTAAAGATTTGAGAAAATTTTGTGTTCGATACAATTCCCCTACCGCAATGTAATCAAATTGTTAAAATTGTAATGAGAAAAGAAAACTTACTTAAGTTATAACTTACACTATATACCTATCACAGTGAATACTATATATGTGTAATGCAGACTAGAATTTTTAAATAATTGTTTTTCTTGGTTTGTATACGAAATGAAAAAGATTGATCGGTTCAAGATATAATCGCGATCATATTAGATTTATTGTTGTTTGATGTTTTTGTTTTCATTTTTTAAGACGAACATTGAATTTTTTATGTGTGCTCGCTTCTCGATCGAGAGAGTTCAATGAAATCGTTGTCGCTACCTGGCTGGATAGGTTTTTTTTTCGTTCTGGTGGGTCTCGATCTTATTTTTTCATTTTTATTTTTTTGGATGGTTGGATGATATGTATAATTTTTTGTTTGTTTATTTGGTTTGGGATAGAAATGGTCAATGCGGGATATATAAGTTGTTTTTGGAACTAATTTTTAATTATTTTTCTGCTTTGTATGTATATACATATATATATATTTTCTTGATGGATGAGAATGAGAATGCTATTTTGAATTTTGTATTCCTTCTACTTGAAAAAAACTGGTTTAACATTATATCTTTGAAAAGTTAGAAGGGTCAATTAAAAACCACGATGGTTTGATCTGGAAATGGAGCCAGAACAACTTTGTAGCGCGTGTTGCGATATTTCAAGATAAATGAGCCTGGGGCCTAAATAGTCGTCGATACGATTTAAGAAATCAACACTGAATCATCCATTCTAAAAAAATAATCAAATCATTAGTTAAATTGGCAACTATTACCTTTCTGTAATACATTGGTGTATTTATTATACAGTTGAGTTTTTTTACTGTTGTTGTTGTTGTTGTTATGGATTTCCTGTCTTTTTTAAGATGCTTCACATTTGACATTATTATATACCACATCTATCATATAATACTGCAAATAACATCAAACTATTATAAACTTTCTAGATTCATTGTATAATTACTAATTATTTACAAATTACCATCAATTATACATTTTTCAATTTGCAAAAAAATTTACGAAATAGGTGAATTCACAACGAAAAAAGAAAGTTTCCGTGGTTTTAAATCAAAAAAATATCGAAGATGCCAATTTATCTCCACACACGCTGACATTTCATTTAGATTAATGTTGACTGTATAAGATGTTGTGACTACTTGAATTTTAATTACAGCCAATTAATACAGTAATGTTGACAACAAAAATTTCAGTAATTGCGATTTGTAAATAAATAAGTAAAAAAAAAAAAACTACACTATCGAGAGTTAATTCTTAAACACAGACTCCATAAACACATGTTTAAATCGGTGAAATACAATGATGGTTTAGAAAATAAAAGTAGAAATAAAAAATTGTTTGGTTAATTAATTTTTTTTGTATGTTTTAATTGATTGTGAATTGCTTTAAGTTTTGCAAATTTTGAAAAAATGAAATTGAAAGACGTGAAGTTGGTATATACGTATAATTGGGAGATTAAATGTTAGCTCACTCGTTCGGACGATTAAATAATTAGATTTTCTAATTTTAATTGTAAATATTCTATCCAATTTCAATTAAACAAATATTGTTATAGATTATATGTCAAATATTAGAAATGTATGCGAAACTCTATATACTAAAATGGTAAGGATTTAAAATTGGCAAATTCAAAATTTAAATTATTCGATAATTTCGTGTGATCTTCAAAATTTGAATTCCTTTGATTCATATAGTCAGTTAAACATTTTTTAGCTTCAAAATTTTTACCAAACATTTTGTTTCCAATACCAGAACTTAACAAAACTCAAAATAGTTCATCAAATCATATCTGAAAATTTTGCCATCCAAAATGTTGTAAAACTTTCAAAATTCGACTAAAGAATTTCAGAATTTCGATTCTTATATCTTCATTCAAATTCAATAGTTGAACGATTTTTAAATTCTTTTAAATTTTTTCAAATTTTTAATTCATTTTGACAAATTTTGGAAATTTGATTCATTTAAATTTCATCAATGTCACAATTTTCAGCATTTTCAGAATTTTAACGATTGAATAAAATTTCTAACATTATAAATCCGAAAATAGTAAAGCTTCTGAATATATCTCTAATGTACAATTCGATTAGATTCAGCTTGTTGTTAATCAATCGTTTACTCAGAACTTATCAAATTGCTCCAATGCATTTGACGGGATCCTACCACATAAAAATTCAAAACTAATTTATACTCGTATATAGCTGCAATTCCAACGAACAAAAACTCAATTGTTTTAAGGAAAAACCATCGATGAAAAAAAAAACAATCAAAAAGTTTCCCATTTAGAAAATACCCGTTCCTTCAAGAGCTTGGCCAGTAGAATTTTTTTCTAGAGAATTTATTTAATTTTACATTTCAAAAAAGTCTGAGAAGAGTATTTTCGTACCAACTGTATACTTTTGTATAGACGCAAAGGTCTGTGATGAGCCAACTGTATAAATGTCAAAAAACCTGCACCAAATTTATAAAGTTTTTACGCTCGTGTTGTTAGAGATAATTTTAAATTTTCCTGCGGGATAAAAATTCAAGGCAGTCATACATAGATACATCTAAGCTACAATATGACGATCGTGGACGTAATACTTTATTTGAGAACAAAAATGGTATATAGTGGGACCAATTGGCACGAATACGTTCGCGGACGCTTTACAATAGCTGTTCGGGCTATCAATTGTTCTGACCTACCAGTTATACATCACTGCTGTAACTAAATAGGTATATATTGGACCTCTATATAAATTCTTTCTCTGATAAAAACAGTCCCATCCCCTCGATTGAGATTTAAAACCGGATAGTTCACCGGAACTAGTGACCTCAAAGGATTAAGTCTTATCCAAGGAGGAGTGTCATATTGTTCTGGTACGACCCTATAATCCATACTCTATTGAGCACAAGAATATAATCATTGCCGAGAGTTATCAACATTATACATTTGGCCCGAGGATTCTGGGGCATGAATCATTTTTCGGGGGTTATGAGTGTGGTCCTTATTTTCTGGGGTTACCAAATTAGAAAATGATTCCTCGTTTGTTGTCAATACGAGAACTTGTAGCAAAAAAGTTTGTTGATTATATAAACATTTGTGTATATGCGTTAAACCTTTATCCGAAAATGGTCGAATCTATTGTGACGAAATTGTCTGTATTAAGACAATTTCGTCACAATAGATTCGACTTACAGTTAACTATCGCAATCGGCCGACAAAAGATGGCCGAATTATCATTTTAAAATCCGACTTACAATTGGCAGCCAATAGGAGATGAACAATGTCGGTCTTTTTTCTGTATTCCAATAAACAGTTGAATCAGACTCACACTTTTTAATTACAAACAATTGGGCAGCCATAATAGGATTTGGAAACTGTTAGTCTTTTGTAAGAGATTTCTGTATTCCATTAAATAGTCATAATCCGACCTACACTTGTAAGTTATAATTAACAGCCACTAGGAGTTGAATTGAACACTGATGGACTTTAGTCCGCCATTTTATTCTTTTAATTAATTGTGGACTTAGACTTACACTTGTCAGTTACAATTGATATTCAATAGTAGTTGGTCTTTTGGAAGTCATTTCTTTATATTCCATTAAAAATTCGAAATGAGACATAGGCGCAATCATAAATGACTGAACAATTATTGATCGACGTTTGACAGTCAGCCTATTGACGATTGAAAAAAAATATTGGTTTACGAAAATCTGTTTATTTATTGGATTGTCAATTGTAACTTACGATGTTAGGTCGTCCGAGTATTTATTGGAATACAGAAATATCTAAGAAAATACCAATTCCGACTGGCTGTCAATTCTAAATAAATTAAAAGTGTAATTGTATGTCGCGTAATTCGGCCATGTTTTGTCAGTCAATTTTATAAACAATACAGTTGACTGTATACTGTAATGTTTATAAAATTCGCCCATTTTAAGAATATTGCAGTTAAGTTAAAAAATGCACCTATACTTGGTGGATAACATTTTACAAAATCTCAATATAGAATAGACGGGAATTAGAGAGAAGAATAGAATATAGAATAAGACGGGAATTTTAGAGAGAATTCTTAAAGGATCATTTAGATTGCAGAATTTGCATTTTTTGGCAGGGTGGTAAAATTGCTCTTTAAATCGTAGCTCTATAGCGAGCAAATTAAATTCATTGGTGCTGCACAACATCTATGTACGATAAAATAATTATATCTTTAATAAATTTTGTTTTACATTTAAAAATTATTGATTTGTATTATTTATTTTGTAAAATTATTTGTATTTACATTTTTTCGGAAGTTTACAAAAACATTTTCGGGACAACAGTTGGCAATAATACTAATCTTTGTCTCTACGTACAAGACCATCGTTTAGACGGTGTTCCAAACGAATCAGATCATCAATACATGTTTGAGATTCCAAACTCTGCTTCAGGGCAAGAGAAAATCCTGCACCCATAGCCCTCTTTTGCTAAAAAGTCCTCTTTGTCATTTCCTGCAACCGTTTTATGCCTCATAGTAAAGTGTGTGGTTGGCCAACTAAGTTTTGATCCGGGTATAGAACGTAGAACTCGACGCGAGTGTAAGACAATATTACAAAAACGTTTGGTTGAAATACACCCAACAGAGGAAACATGTTTTTCTTCGGTTGCATTCCGTGAACTCTAGCTTCAAGAGTTTCTGCCATTTTCAGTCATCCGTCCTTCACACTAGCCCTCAGACAGAAGATGTTTTTATTAGACCACATATCACCTACGCGTTCACAGTTATTCGTGCCTTTGTGGCGCTCTAAATTTTGACAATATTATCGAAACCACTAATGTTATTGTTGAGACTCCCTATTGGAATTTAGCTTGCAGATTAACAAACCATGAGGTCTTGCGTTGGAGTATATTCTCCTTCGTTCCTTACAAATCCGGTAAGTTAATGCCGGTTCTGATGGTAATGATATTACAGCATGCATTTCCCCTTATAAGGGAATATCTACTGCATCTGTTCCAGACTTGCATTGCTTTTAGCTTTGCTCTACAATCTTGGTGGAAGAGTAGAATTATTTTTATTCCGAAAATTGGCAAGTCGAACTATACCGACCCCAAGTACTTTTGGCCTATTTGCCTGTCATCAACCTTTCTCAAATCTGTAGAAATGATTGTTGATAGATTCATTTAATTATCGCTCCGCTCAGTAACATGCAACATGCTTTCAGGCTTCGCAAATCCTGTGAAACTGCACTACATGAACTTGGAACTAGGATTGAAAGATCACTGTGTAATAGTGAGTTTCTTGTGGGTACTTTCCTGGATATAGCCTTTGATAGTACATCGTTCAATACGATTACTATTGCCTGTTCCAAATATGGTATCTAATCTACCATTGTCAAATGGATTGAATTTATTCTTAATCTCGCATCGTTTCCTCCTTATCTCCGAGCTAGATGATTTCGGTTTCAGTCAAAGTTGCCAGAGGTTGTCCACAAGGAGGAGGGCTTTCACCTCTGTTGTGGCTTTTGGTCATTGGCGAGCTTCTTGTAAAACTTCAGGAATCCGGATTCATTGCTCAAAGTTACGCTGATGACCTGGTTCTGACAGTTTCTGGTAAGCTCTTGATTGTCTTATCTGATTTAACGCAACACGCGGTTCTCATTGTAGAACTGCAGTGGTGCCTTGATCAGGCATGTAAAACCCTCTAAAACGGACTTAGTTGTATTCACTAGACGTAGGAATTACTGATGCATTTGCTGCGCCATCTCTTTTGAGTGTAACATTAATAGCTCAGCCTACGTCAAACACCTTGGTATTATTTTACATAATATACTCTCTTGGAAGTATCATCTGGATTACAAACCACAAAAATCCACAGCGATTTCTTGGCAATGCAGAAGAGCTTTTGGTAACTCTTAGGGTTGTAACCCAAAATGCTTTTTTATATACAAATCAATGATTCTGCCAATGCTAACAACATATGCATCTGTGGTTTGGTGGCCAGTTGTCAATTTAAAATCGTCACTGGCTAAACTCAACAGTTTGCAAAATATCGTATGTAGTAGGGCTGTTACTGAGCCCATGTCTTCGACTCCGCTTATAGCTATTTATTTATTTCGTTTTTAGTACTACTTGCTCAGCGGCGTTTCACTTGAAATGTGTTGGGGCGTGGAACGCATTCGGTACTATATCGCGACATAGCTTAATTCTTAGTGTGTTTAAACCAGCTCAGCCGGAGTTGCCTGAATTTAACTTTTTCAAAACATTTGAGGTGGTTTATCCATCGAGAGATATATGGTTCTTACCAAACTTTCTCAAGCCGATATCTGAATCGCAAACATTTTTTTCAGATGGATCGCTTTCTGAACAGCGTGCTGGCTTCGGTATCTGCTGCCCATCACTGGGTCTGAGAACTTCTGGCAGTTTGGGTACTTACTATTACTATTGATACTATTTCTCAAGCAGAATTAATCGCGATTACTCGCTGTGCCATTACAGCTATTAATTTCGCGGTTAATGGTAAATATATTATTTTCTGTACTGACAATATTTATCATTTATAAATTTATCCTCAACTCCTAAAATAATCTTTTGACCAACTCTAAACTGGTGGATGATTGTAAGAATTTTATGAATCTTCTCTGCCGCAATAACAAAGTTACGGTCCTGTGGGTACCTGCGCATTGTGACATTGTAGGTAATGAAATCGCAAACAATTTGGCAAAAATTGGCTCACGTTCATGTTTCGTTGGACATGAACCTGCTTTACTTCACTTAAAGCAAGCGTGGTCATCCACCCCCAGCTCAATTAACAGACTATGTACGCTCTTTCATTAAAAAAGGATAACTTAAGAATACTAGTATCGATTCTTACTGGCCATGGCCGTTTCAAGGGTGATCTCCATAGCATATTCACTAGCCAGCAATGCCGTATGCGACGAATACACTACATCGGCAGCTAACCTGCTTTCGACTGTATTAGATCTCATCTGTTTAATTCCAGGACAATTCCTGTGCATCTACTTCTATTTTCTCTACCTTGGTTCAAACTTCTCCAATTTGCTAAGGATGCAGAACGCGTGTGCGTGTTTTTATAAAATCCAAGGTTTGCACCATGGAACCTTTGTGGCATTGACTGCGGAACCTTAATGGGTTCCAGCCAAATTTAATAATAATAATATTCGTGCCTCTATCTGTATTATTATGCCTAACGTACAGTAAAATCTTTAATTCACCCCACTTTATAGTAAGAGTGGTTTGCTTCGTATGTTCTGGGTATCTTATGTAGAGTCTTATCATTACCTTATATATCATCAATTAATTGGACTCGTAACACAGAACTCTTGCCTTTAATATTGTTTTGGAAATTAAAATTTAAAATTTTTTTTTGTAAATATTTTGCTTAAGACCATCTAAATAAGTTCTAATTTTGCCTAATATTGGCAATTTTTTCCTATTACCAAACAAATTGTTACTTGGGTAGCCAATAATAGACAACTTCATTCCTAAAATTACTCCAACATCTCTTTTGCACATCATAAATTGAAGGTGCATGTTCGGGTTAGTTTAACATCAAGGATCAAAATGTCCAGATGTTTGACCGCCTCTGCTATACCTATAGTATTTCGTTGCCTATATAAACAGAAACAACAATGCTCTTGTTCCGTTTTTATGAAATTATATGGGCCTTCCGATGGATTCTTTGGTTGAGGAATAGAAATCGTTTGATCGTACTTACCCAGTACGAGAACAATATTGTTATCTGCGAATTCTAGGGCCAATTACAATCGGCGTATTCACTTCGTCACCGTCTTAAAGCAACGCCGCTATGAGCCCATTCGATTCAAGAAATTTGGAGGAATTTGATATTCACTCGCTTACTTTCCCTCCACAAAGTGTTTACTATTTGTGTCGATTGATAAAATTTTACAAATTATATTGACGATATTGGCATTAGTCCCCAACTGGAATGATGTTCGTGATTTTAAAAATATTTGAGAATTCAGTCAGCGAGGATATAAGATACCAATAACTGAATCAATTTTATTGAATAAATTTATCCGAATTACAAAAATTCAAACTACAAAGTTTAAATCGAAGTCATACCGAACTTCTAACAGAATTGCAAGAATCTTATTTTTTTAATTGGAACAATAAGTACATATATGTCTAAACGCAAGCCTAAATTGAAATCAAAGACAAAAGTGTTTCACTAAAGTAAAGTTAATAATTTGATTTAACTTTAAGCTTCGATTTGGCTTACAATTTACAATTCGCCGGTTACAAATACCTTCTTAATTACCTATTTGTAAGTAATACCCCATATTTTCCACATTACCACAGCTCACATCATACAATAATTACTATATAAGCGATATATGCATTCATATTGCATCACATAATAACGTTTAAGCAACATAAATAAAATGCAACGCAACATAATTATCGATGTCACCCTTCCAATTATACAAATTATGGGAAAGTATTTTATTTTCTTGTAATTTTCTTTTAATAGAATTTGAAACAACAAAAAACCAAATAAAACCTCCTATCGCTCTTCTATCTATTTACAATTTCTATTTATTCAATACATAAATATACGTTCCTATATATAGAAGAAATATGCTTAATTTCAAAAAGAAAATTAAACATATTTTCCATACATACCTATACATAATAATTATGTAATGACAGCACGAACAACAACTATATATACAACGGCGACGAAACGATTATGTTGATACATTTGATTAGCATACAAGTGAATTACGAGTATCATATCTCTCTATATATGTATGTATGTACATATGTATGTAACTGCAAGCAAACAATCACAACAAAACATCTCGCTTAGTATTTTAATTTCTTTCTTTATTCCAACGTCTTGTCTTATATATCTTATATGTGCTTTATGCCGCCGCGCCGCCCGACCATATTTAAGATTTTGTGTCTTAGTTTTAATGTTTATTGTTGATTTCTTTAAATAGAAAACATCGATTAGTTGAATTTTGATTGCATAATCGTATAGGTTATATATTGCTTCGCTATATTATTTCGTCTGTATCGTTTGTCTTAGGAATTCATATAATCTAGGTATGAATATATGTTTCGCACGTTATGCAAACTTTACATATTTGTATGTTGCTAAGCCACAGTTCGATGATTTCTAAATTTGAATTATGATTATTTAAACGTACGCATATATACATATATACGATAAATAAATGATTATCATGTGTGTCATCTGTTTGCGTACAATGATTGAAAAGAGGTGCGGGTGGGAAATTTGTTTAAATACAAAGAAGACCGGAAACTTGGTTTGGTGCGGGAAGAGATGCAAAGGAATTTATATTGTTGTGCAGGATGATTCAATGTCGATTAACAATCGAAGAAATTTCAGACTAAATTTAATGTTGTCGTATCTGTCTCGTATGAGAATTTATTTCTGTTTGCGCGTTTTGAATACTAAATACGATTATTTATGATTTGCTAGAACCCGCAGTCGACGTCTCTGCGCGCATCAATTTTATTTATGTCTTTCGTAATAATGGAAAAAAAATTTCTCACATACAAAACAAAAATTCTATAAACAATTATGAATTATTAATCATTTCAATATAAGACTCGCTCGGTATACATATATGTATGTATGTACATACCACTTACATGTCAGCTTAAATACTTCCTTGATCGAGTGGACAGAAAATGGGTATAAATTTTCATGTTGGTTTGAGATTTTAATTTTTTATTTTTTTTTTGTCAACACGATCGCACATTTGAAAATGTGTGGATTTCATATTAATTCAAGAGGATGGATGATCGAAAACCGTATGTATAAGTATAAATAAGAATTGCGTGTAATTTACCACCTCTGCAGTAGTAGGTAATTCAAACGATCGATCTTAATTTTTTCCGACATTTTTTTTTCTGTATCTTTATAATTATGATTATAGTAAATATAGGAAAAATTATTTTCACTTTTATTGTAAATTGATAATGATTGATCGTGGAATTCTTGTGCCTTTTATATTAAAAAAAAAAAATATTTTGCGATCTATAGCTAAATAGACTGATGATCAAGTGTGTTTTGAAGTTCAAGAACTACTTTCTTTCTAGTTTTTTGTTTTCTTTTTGTTGCTGTGCATGTCATATGTACATGAGAATTATTGAGTGACAAATAAGTATAAGATATACGCTTGCGAATTATTGATGAATTTCAATTTATAAAGTCTATTGTCGCGCGACTTTCGAAGAAGTCATGGGAAAAGACTTCCATTTACTGTCATAAAATTTCACAATGCATATACTGTATGTGTTTTCTTGATTGCCATAACATATTTAACTTGAAATGAAGGTTATGGTTGCTCCAAATCAATTGTACAACTGGCTTAAAACATGTAATATATTCTGGCGTGTTACGGCAGACACATACAAAAGAATATGGACAAGTTGCCTATACAGAAAGTTGTAGTAAAGTCCGCAGACATCAAATTTTAACAATTTTGCGCGTGTCTCGATGACTGGCTAGCACAGGTTGATAACCCGTCATATTTCTAGTGTGAGTAGTAACAAATAGCTTTGCGCAATATTTATGTTCCGGCGTTAAAAACTTTTTGACTGGCATCTCCTCCAGTTCCCAAAACTTCCGTAATGTTTGGTCCACATTAAACTCCTTCTTATCTTGGTATTCGGAGATTCCGCAAGTACGCTTTTTCCCCGAGAGTTTTGTTTCTTGTAGGGGTGGAGAGTGGTTTGTTGTTTCCATTGACTTATGAAGCAGCGTTTTTCTTGGACGATTGCTAGACGTATGACCCTTGAATAAGCAGTTGCAGCAAATCTGAGTTTGGAAAACAAAGTCTCAGTTTTGTTCATGATCCACATCCTTATATTGGGAACACACATGTTCTTAACATCTGGTTCTTAACTTCCGCTACCCGGTTTCCTTTGTAGTTGATATTCGCCCGTTGAAGGCTCTTTCAGAAAGTGAAGCTGCCCTCATATATATACGGTTGATCCTAAGGTTTTTTCGATTCGAATTCACGACGTAGACAATATAACAAAGTTAAATTATTGAAACATTTCTATAATGAGATGGGACTAATTTAGCTTTGTTATGTTGCATGAGTTCAGCGTCGCGTGATTTTCCATCTATTCATCTGGAATTCACATACGAAAAGCTTTAAGCGTTTCGAGCATATCCAAAGACAAATTTAGGGCCGACCGCTCGAATTTTTCCATTGCGTATTTCTGTAATTTCTTAACATACGATCGAGCTTTCATATATCGAAATTCAAAAGGAAATTTATGGCGCATCATCTCCTTATATCCATGTATTGCAATTTAAATTCGCGCTCTTTACATCGACACATTGTTTTTCTGTGCCTGCTCATCAAGGTTTAGGTCTTCTTTCGTGAACTGTTAATTTGTGCATCAGTCTCTTGTGCTGTGAATTGTTGATTCCATTTGAATACCGCTCGATTAGCCTCCTTACAATACATAATTCAGATCGACTGTATAGTATAATGAAAGTATAGTGAGACCACCGCACGCTATTTATCACTTAATCCATGGCCTTATTAGCTGCGGTCGACAACACCAAAAAAACTTCCCAGATGATCACGAGTTAGTTTCAATCTTTCAGTAGTGTCAAATCGAATAAGTAAATCGTTATATTCTTTAACTGCTGCCGTTCTTTGCGACCACTTTGAGCTGTACAGTCACATCATTTGCATAATTGCAGACATTTTATTTATTTCCATCGCTTTTATGTGGAATGTGTGCAACATATTGAATTTGCAGTCATTTTCCTATTTGGAAATCACATCGTCGACATTTTTTGTAAAAAAACCTAACCTCAAAACGACATTGTTGTTGTCGAATAGAAATTACGCAAATCTCCGTGTCCTATATCCAGATGGGTTATTGGAAGTATGACATGAAGTATGGAAGTATGACAAATATGCATTCGTCTAAACTCAATTTATATCCGACATGGCTTTGCTGTTGCATTCAACCTCCCATTCGCTGCTATGAATCGGCACCGCGTTATTTGCGACCACTTCCAGCTATACAGCATAATTCCAGATATAATTTTGTATGTACCGAAGTTGATCTTTGACATACCATCGACTTGTCGATCGAATTCGAAATTAATTTTCTTGCTCCTCCGAAATGCAGTGATAATGTACTTATATAGTGTCGATGGTCGATCATGGTATACGAACACATGTTAATGTTATATAAATGTTAGACCCAGAATTTAAAAACTGTCCAAGTTCTAGTGATTTTCACTAATTTTGATATTACAAAAATAATTTAATTCAGTATTGTTGCCGATCAGAATTCTATACGACATGTTGTGTTATGTATACATGTTTCGAATTTTGAAACATTTCGCCACTTTTCGATTCGAATTGAAAATTGGATTTTTTATGTTTTCAATTCCGAATTATTCAATTTAAATTCTTTTAAAATATTAAATACCAAAAAAATTTTTTTTTTAAATTTCCAATCCAATTCTAAAAATTGTATTGTATGTTTAGGGTCTTTTCAAAATTCGAATGTAAAGTTTTAATTTAAATTAACGAGTGTATCTAATTTGCTCCAATACCAGATTTAGCGTCATCTGGATCTCGTATTAAGAACTAGTTTGTGATTTGCTAAATATATGTTATCATTACAAAAAGAAGCAACAGAGACAAATTCTTCGACGCATAGGACTAGATCAAGATGTAAAATAAAATGTAAATAACGATTGTCTAGAAGAAGCGGACGAGGACTACCGCTTACACGATTTTTGCAGGTATCCGACCTTTGTCAGAGTTAGATCCCGAGTGATTTTTTGAACATAGATCAGTTTTGGTCCAATTTTTGGTTCAAACTTTTACAGTTTGCTATAAGGTTGCAACAGTGTGATTTTGCGATTTAAGATAGAACTTCGAGGTTTGCACCATGGGCTCATTGTGACCTTGCATGCGAAACCACTGTAGAATCCAACCGTTTTAATCAAAAAAAAATTATTTTCGGTATATTTTGAAGAGGTCGTTAAAATGAAATGAAATTTTGAGATTGAAAATTAAAAATTGTTCAGTTAAAAATTACTTTGGTTTTATCGAATTCTCTTGTAGTCATTCGAATTCAAATATAAAATTTGTTTCAAAATTGTGAGTTTGGAAAAATTTAATAATTATTTTCAAATGATTAGGTTTTTAACCATTTTTTGGTACCTCCTATACTTGCGAAAATGACGAATACCTACCAAAGGAGCTACAATGCTCATACTCATGTACTAAAAAAAATTTTTCATCACCTCTGCAGATGAGGATTAAACATAATTTGTAGGTAAGCTCAGCTCATTTATTTAAACACTTGCACCAAGCATTGTAAAGAAGTGGGCTTAAACTATTTAGCTCATCTACAAACCACCGAAAATTAAAATGAATTTAAGACTCATTTCTTAAATTTGGTTTCTAAAATTTACCAAAAATGTATTCAAAATTCAAAGAATTTCGTAACACTTGTTTTGAAGTTCATAAAATTTTAATTTTGTCAAATTTTGAAAATGATGATCATATTTTGTTCACGGTCAGTTAGCATATACTAACTTGAAGATGTTAATAGGAGAATATCTGATGTTCCTCATAATTCATGATTAGCTTTCGAAATTTGGCCAATAAATCGAGGTTGTAAGAGATCTCGGAAACATATGAGAAAATCCTTAAAGTAGAAAAATCATGAGCTTTGGAAATAATTCCAGAGCTTTTCAGAATGTGATATGATATGATATCTCATTCGAATGGCTGTATATCAAATGGAAAGACATCGGTCGAACATCGGGATGTGTATATTTCGCTGAAAATAGAAAATTATTCAAATTTCGTATTTTCATAATTTAAAAAACCGACCCTTTAGAAATTTCTCGCGCTTTTGTAATTTTTGCACTTTTGAATACTCGCCAGTTTTCTTTTAAAATTCAACAATTTTTAGTAAATTGTCGCTTTCTGTTGTGTGCTAAATCTCTGACGCTTGACAATAAGGGACCTTTAATCAACTTGGATTGGAATTTTGAATGAAAATTGAAGTGCAATTTTTTCAAATCCTAATTATTGATTTTGGAAAACAAGTCTCAATTTAAATTTTAAATTTTGAATAGTTTTAGTTTTTTAAAATGCTTTGAGATGCTTCGAAATAATCATCACATCATTCCAAAACATCAAATTGAAATAGTTTTGTTTTAAAATTTTACGACAATTCAAACTCTGAAATTTCAATTAGAATTTTAAAAATTAAATAGTCTCAAATGTGGTTATATAAAAAATTGTAATTCTTTTGAATTAAATTTTGCAATATTTCGAAATTTAAATTTTAAACTTAAGTATTTTCTTTAAAGTGGAAAGATAATTGAGCATCCTTAATTCTTTTGAATATGTGGCAGGTGCAACGATTCAAACTTAACATAATTAATTATTAAACTTATAATTAATATACAAAATGTAACGGGATAATGGACAAAGTTTTTTCGCTGAATAGGTAAAATATTCTTAAAACCTTGCCCACAAATATGAGTCTCATATGGGCCAGGATTGTAAATGCATATCTTTAAAAGTTTTTATTATGAAAACAAGTTGCAAGTTGCATTCCAATATGAAAGACCATACAGAAGAATCGATTTGACGAGCCTTAAAAGATATAGCGGGCACTACAGTCGCAAAACATACATTTTCCTGAATATACCAAGAGTAATTTAGACTACAGACGTTAATATGATAATACCGCAGATTGAGTACAACCAAACACATGATACATGATTAAACAAGATAATGCTTCAATATTTCTTAAAAGTAACTAGTTGGCAGGTTTTATATCTTTGCATATCTGGTTCAATAAATTGTCGAATATCTATGGTTTAAGCTTAGGCGATATTTACTAAGATAACCTTGTAAAATAGTCAAAGGCTAGAGATGTACTAGTTTGGTTATACACAACTCTCCATTCTTCGCTTAAAAGACCTCTTTTTAATTGGATCTAGTCAATTTGTGGGCTACTTCAATTTTGAAATCGACATATTTTCTTGATTGAAAATATTTTAAATTAAATAAAAAATAATTAAAAAATTTAGAATTTTATACAATTTTTAAAATTTTCCTGTTAAGTATATACATTTTATAGAATTTCACTTGAACTTTGCAATTTTTTTTATTTCAAATTACAATTTAATTGCTGCAACACATTAAATGTAAATATTAGGAAACATCATTTCCAAAAGGTCGTAATCTTTTAATCAAAATCACGTCGTAAATCGCGCGCATATGATCGATGGATGGGCGAAAGTTTATTTTTCTTTTAATATGTATATACAGTATATGCTTTTAAGAAGAAACAAGACAAGCATTTTAAAATATCTTTTTGCATGGCAGCATCTTCTTTCACTTCTTGTGTATACATATTTAAAAACTAAAAAGAATTGTATAAAAAAAAATTGTACAAACAAAAAATTGTAATTTTCTAAGAATCCCATTAAAAATGGTAATTATTACAATAAATTGAAAGATATCTTCACTTATGTGTATATATGTATATATGTATGTACGACGATAAGAAGACACGATCAACATACTAATTATGATAAATGAAATGAAAAATTTTAATCGAAACATGTTTGCGAGTGTCGTCGCGATGGGATATCCAAATCTCGTTTCTTCTTGGAATTTTATATATGATTTGGAATATTACGATTTTATTGGTATGTTTATACTGCACCAGAATCGGATATCAGATTCATTAATTATGCCCAAAAGCGTATATAAATAAACTACTTTTACAATTAGACATTGAATTTAATTATTTTATTGGGCTCCCTAAACATAAATTGGTTTGCTCGTATATACAGCTCGTATCTAAATTACTTAATTAGCGATCGGCCAATTTGAATTGCCTTCCACACACATACAAAAACACGACGGTTTTATATGACATCCGGTCTTAAATGCTAACGACTTTTTATTGTATTAATACAACTAGATCCGACACCGAATATATTTATATATAGAATCTAATCTCAATCATCCATGAGGATACAACTTTCAAAATTTGTTTTTCTTTCTAAATCTTAGAGGTCAAATGTTATCATCTTCGTCCAACGTCGAATAAATCGATAATATGTATATATACATATAAGAAGTTACCAAGAAATCTAGACGTATATACAGGTTTCTTGATTTAATGCCATTTTTACCAGAGAGATAAGGCATACACACACGTACATTAAAAGAACAAGATGTAATTTATAAGATAAGACAAACAACGATTAAAATATGAGAGGAAATCATTGAACTTTGAATGTTATCGACATAAATTATTTTTATTAATACTTGGTTTGATCTTTCCAACTTACCACAATAAACAATCGAAACTAAAATTTACTGTAGTGCGGGTTTAACCTATTGGTACAATAGCGGACTATAAATATTTTTTGTTTGGAATTCGGTTTAATGTGTTATGGATATCGCATCGATCTCGCACGATAAAAAATTTAATTGATTTTGCAATCGCGATAAAATTTACTTACGTCACCGTCTTGAAACTAAATGATTTTAGTTACCCACATGAATATTGTTAAATGTATACAATTAATTTATTAACATATTTTTATTTTCTTTACAGGTAAGCGCTGAAGATATATGATTCATTAGATAGTTTATGTAAACATTCTTCTAACTGTAAGTAATTCAAAGGTATATTAAGTTGGGGCGCCAATTATTTTAAAATATTTTTTGCGGCCATAAATTTATAAATACATATATACATATTAGTTTTTATAATTAACAGACGTTAATTAATATTTATCGAAGTTAAAAACTTCATCAGCGACTTAATTAAAAATTACAGATTTATATACAAACATATAGGTATATACTTATACATTACAATACCCAACTAAAATATGGTTACATGTAATACGTAAGCGTATGTATATAAGAAAAAAAGTGTTACATGAGAACCTGTAATGATTAAATAAATCAAGCAAAGTGATTAGACACTTTAATTTCCTTATTGCTGTCGATCACGCTACTTATTGATTTATAGATGAACATTTATAAATGGTAAAGTACAGAGTAGATTTTTTTTTTTTTAGTGTTTTCACAAATTTCCTCAACTTTCTAGCTAATTAATTGACCCACTAACAGTAATGCCGACACCTCTAAACCTGTCAAAACAGATTGATTATTGTTATTTGTATTTATATTCGATTGTGTGATTCCTCGGTTTCGAATTTTCAGAAGGGTCGAAACTTAACTGCGTTTTGTGCTTTAGGGAAATATATTTTTGAGCTGCCAACTTTTTTGAATCACTTATAAAATGTAAAAGGGTTTTTCGGTTTCAAAATAAAAACACAAAAATTTTCAGAATTTAACGAATTCAGATTACTTAGATTTCATTGGTCTGCTAGCTGCCTGTTGCTCCACAAATGTTGTTTATTGTTACCGAATTATTTTCAACAATGCTTGGTATTTCGGAAAATATTTCGGATGTATCGATGTGAATTGATATTTAAGAATTATTCCTAACCGAATAAAAACAATCTTTTTGTATAAATGTATCTGTAAAACTACGTATTATCGAATAAAATTTAATTAGAAAAAGTAACGAAGAACATTAAAATAAAGTTTTATGGTGTGATAAATGTGGGGTGTCTTAGGTCTATAGCTAATAGAAAAACCACACCATTTGCAAAGTTATACGGGTGGAGAGTGTTTTTTATGCTAATTTCGTGATATTTGTTAAAGTTCCATATCAAGCGAATTTTCAAAATTTTTCCCGATGTTCCAAAGTGGAAAGGGTGGCCAAAAATTAAAAATGTTTTAAGTTGTTTTGGATTTAGACTAACAGAAAAATACCACAATTCGAAAAGTTACAGGGGGCTGAGGAGGTTTTTTTATGAAAATTTCGTAATATATGTTAAAATTTCATATGAAGTGGATTTCCTAAATTTTTTACGATGCCCAGAAATACGGTGACCAAAACGAAAAGTGTTTTTGAGTTGGTTTGGAACATTTTACCATCGTTGGTTTCAGTTTGTTGTTCAACTTGTTTGCCTCTCACCACTTGTGGAAATGATTTACCTGCTATGCCTATTGGCATCGTGTTTCTGTCCACTGTTTTTCAATATGAAGATTTTTGAAACTCCTTTGATCTTGTGGCTGTTTTCCAGAAAGGTTGCGGAATTTTTAAAGTTGTTTTGCTCCCTCACAGCTTCAGTAATTTACGGAATGTTGTGCTAAGCAGAGTATACATTTCAGTGGAGCCTGCAGTATCTTTATTTACTGTATAGACTTTTCTATGGGTGGCTGTAACAAATAATTATATTGAATACTTTGGAACTAATTAATTTAAATAATATGTTCAACTACAAAAGTTTTGAATACTAAATCTCTTTCAAAATTGGATGAGCTTTGTAATTCAAATCTTGCAAGTACTCAGATGTTTCCAAACAATTAATTATTATGTTAAAATTAAATTTTTAAAAAACTGTAGCTTCCTACAACCATACATCAAAATTTAACAGAATACCGAGTTTCTGGTGAGTTTCGATTCTAAATTTATAAATATAATTGTGTGAAATTCGAAAAAAAGACAAACACATATACTTACCCATTAAAAAATCCCAACCGTGATTTTTGGTCACCACTGGGAATCGAACCCGAGATCCTTGGTTAATCAATGTCGCTATACTTACTGTGCCAACGTGGGAAGCTGTTTTTTTTCTAGATATTTCAAAATATGAGGAGTTTCAAATATTTGGGCTCTCTTATCATTCACGATAACTGAGTGAATGAGGATATTAAAACGCGGCTAGCGGCTGGTAAAAGTGTTTTGTAGCCTCTAAGGTCACTGCTAAAATCTAAACACCTATCAAATGCCGTGAAGCTGAAACTTTACAAAGCATTGATCAGGCCCGTTGTTACGTATGGATGTGAAAGGGCGCTGACGGATGAGTACGAGAGATGGCTCCTTGCATTTGTGAGAAGAATCATGCGAGTGATTTTCGGCCCAAAACGTGAAGTAGATGGTATATACCGAGCTCTGCACAGTATCAGAGATCTGATGAAGATCCCCGATATTATACAGGAATTAAGATCTTAGCGAGTACGCTGTTTGTGCAGCGATCTCTTAAAGAAGAGCCACCATATGATAGGCGCAGAGGTGGCTGCAGGCAACGATGGCTCACGATGTAGAGAATGACTTGGCTTCTTCAGATTGTCTGAAGAAGCCAAGACATTGAAGACATCATGAAGACCAAGCTCAGGATCGAAACCGTTGGAGCCAAATGTTGATAAAGTAAGGGCCGGTGGCTCTTAAAAACTGTTATTATTATTATTTCAAAATATCAAAATTTAACATTTCTAGAGAATCCAAATTTTTAATATTCGAAAATAAAAAATCGAAACAATCATTTCAAACGACCTTCTAAAAAACACCGAAAATATTTCAAAGTTCTAAAATTCATATTGGAATTAGAAATGTTAAATGAAGATGTACGAGTACTTAAAATTCTCAGTTCAGATTTTTAACTTATTAAGTTTTAAATTGGAAATATTTTTAGCGTAACAATCAGTGCAATGAAGAGCAAGAATCAGAAAGAAAAATTCTGAAATAATTTTAAGCAAACTTATCATTTTAATTCATACACGATCTCTATGTGATGCAGTTAAATCAGTATGACAATTTTATCTGGCTGGAGCTGGCACTGAAAAATTAATCTTTATTAAAATTTCCGTTATCATTCATCTTGTAGATGTGAAGGAAGGCATCCTTTTCCTTCTAAGGATATCACACCTCTACTATGGCTGAATCTTTTCAGATTTGAAACAATTACACTTTCATTTTGTCAGTGGCAAAGAAGTATGTATCTCTTATTTTGTCAATGGCATGAATTCTAAGAATTCAAATAAATCAAAAATCGATAAGCTTCGATATCCAAATTTTGATAAGTAGCCCAAATGTTTCAAAACTAATAAATATTTAACATATTTACATTTTGATAATTTTATTATAAAATTTGTTTGCTGCAGATTTGCCTCAATATTTCAAAATTCTAATTAAAATATATGAAATTCGAACATTTTGTTTGAAAAAACAAAGCTGGATACAATAGTAATTCTAATTTGATATTAGGAAATGTTGAGTATTTTGAATTGTAAAGGAACTTTATATTTTGAAATTTCTACACATGTCAAAATCCGAAAATTTAATATTTCAAGAATTCAAATTTTTGAAATTTAATAAATTTTTAAATCAAAATTATTTAATTTTAAAAATTTGGATTATCCAGTATGTCGGATTTAGTATTTCATTTAAATTGAACTGACGTGGAAATTTCCAAAATATTTCTATGAAATGTTAGTTTTCAAAAATTTTAATTGTTTTAAAGTGACATGTCATTTGAAACGAGGCATCAATTCAATTCAACCTGAAATTAGAAATGTAAAATGAATACAAGAATTCGGTAAAGAAACTGGAAAATTAATTTCAAATTTCATTTAAATCATAGAAAATATTTCAAATTTTGAATTCTGGGGCACTACTAAGCAGTAGTTTTTCCGACTATTTTGAATTTTCGTCGGCTATCGTTTTACTATAAGAAAGAAAAAGGAAAACAATATTTCAATTTTATTATTTTTTACCTCTTTTTTCCTTTGTCTGCTATAGCAAAACGATAGCCGTCGAAAATAGTAGGTGCCCTCCTTTTTTAATTTGTCGTTTTAGCTAAAATTTTCTTAATTTTTGAAAATTCATTAATAAATTTCGAATTCTCGCCTAGAAATTTGGAAAAAAAATTTTCGGTTCTAAAATATTCATTTTTAGTGTATTGGTTTTGGATGGCGTTTGGATCGGGAATATAACCTCTGAATAGGATCATACGGAATCTATATAATCTTAGTAAATCTTTTTATTTTACGAATACCGTGAGTTATAGTAATCTCGATCCAATGGAAAGTGAGTTCCTCTTTATTTTTTCACAAGAATGCCTTGTTTTTTTGCACATATGTACGTACATGACTTGCTGGGACTCAAGAGTTTCTCGGAATTTTGTTTAACCCATAACATGTAATTATAAAAAACTCTTGACATATTATAAAAAGCTAGAGGTCTCAATAAGTGTTCGATACTAATTTAGTACTACCTTAATTTTTGCTGTAAATAAACATATAACTATATTACCATTTTGATGAACCACTTTAAATTATATAGGCCAAATATAGGCATGAAGGCATGAATTTTAATTGTGCTGCCATTGTACTTTTATGGCCACTTATTGTATGGTACCAAGATTTGTGGTGTCTGGTTAAAAGTTGAAAAAATTCTAAAATTGGTATAACTTCAGACACTAAATTAATATATTGAATTGTAAAATTTGAGCGTTTGTTAAAATCTTACATAAAATAATTTAAATTCAATATGCTACATTTAAGACAAAAATATTAGCTCTTGAGAGATCTCACAATACTGTTAATACATATATTAAATAAATAACAGATTTTCACGAGTTTATTAATAAATTTCGAAAATTCCAATTAATCAAAATGTAATTCTTTTCTTATAAACAAACCACGAGAAACATATTGCGCAAATAAGTACACATGCACTTGAATTGAAAACTAAAATCAATTTGGTAAATATCAGAATAATATTTTACATCACATTCGAAATGTATAAATTTCACTTTTATCGCGCACAACACAAAATTAAAAATATTATCGATCGATATATACATACATACATTCATAAGTATATCAATGAACTTAAGTTGTTCTGATTTTCAGCTACAGATAAACTTTGTATGACGCTTTCTTGTAAAGGGCTTCATTTTCAACTCACTGTGGAACATATATTCGACAAGATGCATAATTTTTTACATGGTTTATGTAGGATTTCATGAATCTTCTTGCACCTTCATGAAAATAAATATGGGACACCCATTTAGATAATTTTTAAAAGTGTGGTAACTATATTAATTTTTAGCGTGGAACATATGTCGAGCCTTTATCTGCCGAGTATAATTGATTCATTAGTTTAATGCTCTCTTATCATTTGTTGAATATTAATAATTTTGGGACATAAGTTCAATATTCTTATTCCATCTTTGTATGTTACACAAAGAACACCTGTAATCGAAAGGAAAATGAAAAATGCATTACACTGGAAATTTCACATTGTAAAGTTACGAAAATTAGAAAGAATTGTGGCGCTGGTGATTAAGTGGACAGGAAAAATTATGGAACCTATTGTGTTTTAATAATCGTACCTGTGATCGTATTCAGTCATAGTTGACGCACGTTCATGGTTTCTATAGCAAAATAGTAATTTGATGAATTCAGATAGTTGATTTCGCTTAGCTATCTAATAAAATGGGAAAATTGGATGGTGGCTTCGCAATATATACAATGACGTATTTTAGTTGTTTTTGTGAAACATATTTGATACTCTATTGTTATATTTATGTTGAGTATTAAAAATTCTGAAACAAAGGTTCGACACTTTTATTTTGATTGTGTTACACAAAGTACACCTGTAATCGAAATTAACAAATGTGCGATCAATACTCAAATGAAGCAGACCATGCTTGAAAGTTTTATTTATCTATATTTGCGGGAAAATGAAAAATGCATTGCACTGGAAATTTCACCCTGTAATTAATGTTACGGAAATCAGAAAGAAATATGGCGCTGGTGATTCAGTGGACTGGAAAACTAAGTTTTGTGGAACCTGTTGTATTTTAATAATCTTAGCTGTGATATTCAGTCATAGTGGACGCACGTTCATGGTTTCTATAGAATTTGATGATTTTTTTAACAGTGTGGAACCTATATTAGGTTTTTAGATAATTGATTTTGCTTAGCTGTCTAATAAAATGGGAAAATTGGATGGTGGCTTAGCAAAATATACTATGACGTACCTATTTTAGTTTTAGCAAAATTGTGGAACATATGTCCAGCTTTTATCTGCCGAGTATTTTGATTGTGTTACACAAAGTACACGACCAAGACGTTTGCAATTTGAAGTGGACGTAGGAAAAACACGCATTGTGGAACCTATTGTGTTTTAGCAGTCGTATCTTATTGCATTCAGTCTTAGTTGACGCAGTACTTACGTTATATGATTTCTATATGGTTTGATGATTTTTTTACACGTGTGGAAACTCTATTAATTTTTTAGGTAGTTGAGTTTGGTTGGCTATCTAATAAAATGGGAAAATTGGACGGTGGCTTAGCAAAATCTACTATTTATTTTAGTTTAAGCAAAATTGTGGAACATATGTCCAGCCTTCGTCTACTGAGTGGAACTAGTCGATTAATTTAATGCTCTATTGTCATTTATGATGAATATTATAAATGCTGTTATTTAGATTTCACACTCTTGTTCCGTCTGTGTAAATGTGTTACACAAAGTGCACCTGTAATCGAAATCATTATATGTGCGCGATCCATTACACAAATGAAGTAAACCATTCTTGAAGGTTTAATTCATTTATATTTGCAGGAAAATCCATTGAACTGGAAATTTCATTCAATAATTGATGTTAGAAAAACTTGTTTGTAATTTGAAGGGTATGAGAATTGAGGTACTATATAGAAAATGTGGGCGATAGGTTAGTAAAAGAGATAAACTTAAAGACGTATCGATTTTTTTTTTTTTTAATAAAAATCAATCAAACTGAAATATGTTTATACGTATAGATAGCCACTAATACGTTCAACGTTTTATAACACATAATTCCATATAACATAAATTGGAGAAGTAAAAGCTGAATTTAAATAAAAAGAAAACTAAAAACCGCGACATGGTGTGTGCATCTACTTGTTGGTTTGTTTTGTTTTTTGTATTGTATATATAGTTTTTTTATTCAGCTTTACACTTATTTACGTTAGTTGTTGTTTCAGTCTTAATCGAACCTTCATCACTGTAACAAGTGGATTGAACATAAAATAAAAAAAAAAGAAAAAGTTCGCGGTTGAAAAGAAAATCCAAGAACACAAAAGTATTATACAAAAAATTGAACTGCGGTGTATCAAGTGTGGATCGTGTTATTATATGTTGTCAAGTGTATATATATATATGTTGTGAAGTGAATCTATATAATCTTTCTTGTGTTGTTCTTGTTTTGTGATCTTAGAACAAAAAAATAAAATAAAAAATCTTGTCTTACAGAATTTTTAATTGAAAATCTACCTGTTTTATATTCTTGTTGTTGCGAAATGTAATCAAACTTAAACGGTAAAAGGTATAAGAAACAACTTCTTTTTTTTTGTTGTGTTGCACTAACTTGATCTTCAAACATCGAACGAAAAAAAAACTTCTTGGTTGGATTTTTCGTAATAATTTCTTATTTTAGTTTGAGAATTTTTAATTTTTTTTTTATTTCTTGAATGAATATGGAAGTAAAATAGTTTTTTTACCGTTTTGTGTACTGTGTATGTACATATACATACAATACGAATTACAATTCAATGAGGAAGTTTCTTGTAATTTATAAAAAAAACACAAAAAAATTTCTTTTGATTGATTGATTTTCCTTATTTGCGCGCATACAACAACAGATACAAGAAGTTATAGAACCGTTAATTGAAATTATTCGTTGTTTAGTTTTAGAGAACATATACATATTCATTCAAATAAAACTATAATTCGAAAAAAAAAAAAAATTTAATTAGCTTTAATCGCGATATCATCTTTCGAGTACTATACACTATACTATACTCATATATACCTTTTTTGCTAAATCGCGGTAGAAAGTTTTGTGTTTCTTACGTGCGATTAATTAAAAAAAATGTTTCTTATAACTTTTACAAATTAAGACATATGTTTTTATATTCTCGAGTATAAGACCATATTTTTTAATGCATTTTTCATGTATGTTTAGGGGACGATAAAATTAGAGTAAGATAATTAAAAAAATAATAATAATTAATTCATAAAATGGAAAGTGCTACGAGTAATAAAAAAGCGACTGGAATGCAGAAATTTTATACAAAATTTATTCACAAAATTGAAGACTTTCCTCCCAAACTAAAGCTGCACAAGCACAAGGATAAATTTAGTGTGCCAAAAGATACGACCGTGCTTGCATCATCACAAAACGATAATATTTCAGTGAATAGTTTTGATATACAAATTCCGGTCGAAAATGTTCCGCAAACAATTCAACCACCCCCGCGAACCAAGAAACGAAATCTAAATAAAATTGTAATCCCGATAAAATTGGTCGAAGATGGACACGATGAAGTGGATAATATTGTGACGGCAGGGCCCAAGAGTTTGTCGCTCGAAGATGAAATATTCGAAGAGCTGGAAAAGGTGGCGCACGATGAGGCCAAACTTAATGAAGTGCTCAAAAATTTCGATAAAATATTAATCGATTTTAATTGTGAACGCAAATCAAACACCAAGCCAGTAGATGGTTCGCCTAAAATTTTATCCGCAACGCCCATGCTCATGAAACTACAAAAATCGAAAACATGTAGCATTATAGAATCACGGTGTATACTAAAAGGTGCACACACATCGATGAATAACACGACGAATCAAATCGAACACAAAATTTCAGATTCGATCAAGAATGGTTACAACTATTTGCAGGTGACCAAAAGCTTATGGAATCTACAGGAGTTGGAAAAATTTTCGAAATCCGGTAACAAGCCTGATTTTAAATTGGACGAGAAAATAACGCAGAAATTAAATCAGCAGCTAAGTAAAATGAATAAGGTAAAGAGCCAACTTCCGCGTGCCAAAAGTGTATGGGATATTCGAGCAACTACCGGAATTCCCACACTAACACGAGCCGTCTCGAATAGTAAAATTCCTATTAAATTGTCACCGTCGCGTAGTTCGAGTTTTATCAATAACAGTAATACGAACTTATCGGTGGCCCAGTCGAATAAAGAGTATAAGAAACCGCTATCGGCTGTGTCGCCCAACACGGCTAAATCGACCACCTCTATAAATAAAGTTGGATTGGCGTCTCGAAAATTCTCGCTTAAACCGGCAACTAGTGAACTAGTGCTTAATAATAACCGAGGTAGTAGACTGCATTTGATGCCCCAAAAATCGCCCGGATCTCTTTCATCCACAGCTAAGGGTAAAGAAATTATACGAAAAACCGAATCTCTCCACACCAAGTCAAAATCAACCGTGAATTTGGCATCGGTTAAGACGGCGAAACCGAGTATGGTGAAAAAAGAATCATCGCCTGCGGTTAGGCCGACTGTAAAAAAATCAGCCACCTCGACAAATTTACGACCATCAAATCGTGTTCTCGGTGAGCCACAGCAGAAGCCCAAGGATTACGCGATTTTAATTGTGAATAAACCGAATACAACGAAACCGGCGAATAAAATTCGAACACCACCAATGGCCGCACCTAGGACTATTGTGTCACCTCCATCACATACTAATAGTAGCACAGTGAAATCATTAAAATTTGCCAAGGAAACAAAACTGAATCAGCTGGAAACGTGTAAAATAATCGCACCTCAATTAAATTTTAATAAAAGCGATTCGACAAAACCTCTTGTGAAACCGGTGAAACATGTCACCAACAAAACGAACTATACTAATACCGTAATTTTAGACACGAGTGATAAATGCGAATATCAAAGTGATTGTAGTGATGATTCGGGTCATATCTCGAACGAAAGTGATGACTTATTAAAAAATCCGATTGTTGTTGTTAAAACAGGAAAAATCAGTGAAAAATTAATTGAAAAATTTGAAAAAACGGACGGCACAATAAAAATAGTGATGAAATCACAACAGCAGCAGCAGCATCTGCCGAAGAAAAATATTGGTGTGGTTGCGCCAACATCAAAGTGTACGCCAAATAAGGTAATTTGTTCGTGTATCATATACTAAGACATTATATATTTTGTATAATTGCAGGTGAATGATTCATTTTTCTATTGTTTGTTGCATAAGGTGAATGAAATAAGAAAATCTGTGTGTGTGTGTTGTATCGCCCTCTTATAATTTTCCAATTCACTGGGGTTTGAAATGATGACATTTTAATTTACTCATTTTTAATTTTTTTGTTGCTATTTCAATGCCATCTACCCGCGATGATTTATATAATGAGTGCCGTCGAACTTTGCAAATGATATACAAAGACGCGCAGATAAATTTAATTCTGTCAATTATGTGGAGTCAATTTCTTGTTTGTCATTTCCGGTTCGGTTTTGGCCGTTTCTTTGTATTCGTTATACCACATTTTATTTTGTGTTTTCATCGCAATGTCAGTGCAATTTGAGACGTGCTGTCATCGTCGTATGAAAATTGTGTTAGCTGCTTGCTCGTTTGTTATGTGCACAAATTTGCATAATATATTTTCTGTATATATGTGATCTGATGATGTCTTTTGTATATATGATAACAAGATAACTGCTAATTTGCTTATATGTACATTTACAGTGTATATACGGTGTCCAATGACCTCTCTCGATATACCTACTTATATAAGATGATGGACGCAGCATACAATTAGTTACGGTCAGAATTGTTTTGTGTGTTCTGTTTTGTCCTAGCGCGTCTTATACATTTAATATTGACACTTGTTCAACATACACGATGTGGCATTGACTTTTTTTTGTTTGGTTTGAAAGAAATTGTTGCAAATTTTTTGATTACATTGCTTAAAACAGTTATGCAAATATTTTAGTAACATATTTTAGCAATCGATGAGGTTATTAGAAATAATATTAGAATTTTAATTATTCGAATAGAATTTCATTTAATTACGATTATAAATGTTAGATTATACGAGTATACATAGTTTGTTGACAACTTTTATACTATATCAAATTAAAAATGGTTGTGACCTGTTATTTCGACATGTTTGTGACAATATTAGCATAACCTACTGCAATTATTTAATTTCTATAGTTTAATAAAATATTTTTAATCGATCATGTTTCAACTTTTTTATGATCAGATGTTCTTCTCTTTGCATGTAGAATTTCTTATTTATACTAAAATTTCTAATATTTTTGTAAAGTATGATAGAAAATATCAATAAACAAGTGTCACAGATCGATTGATCGAGTATACTCACACAAATTATGTTAAAAATATCAAATATGTCGGTTATATACGATTCAAACGTTCATACCATTTTACTCAATGTTTAGATGAGAAATTAAGATCGAGTGATCTCGAGTCATTTTTAAAATAAATTGGGATGATAGTTTGTATTCAATTTATCTATATACAATTATATCTGAATTAATCGATCACAATATTTTTAATAAATGTTTCGTTCAGATGTTATGATCATTATAGATTTATATCAGGCGATCGTTCACAAAGACTAATAGTATATTGGTAAACAGTTAGTACATAACAAATTGTTTTGATTCGAAATTAGAATATAAACGAGATATTAAGATCGAGTGATCTCGTGTCATGTTTAAGATTGCGATCGCAAGAGTTTTGATAAATTTGAATGAAAAGTACTATAATTCTAACCAATTTGTGATCACAGATCAATTGTTCGAGTAATCATACAAATTATATGTTAATAATCTCAAATATGTGGGTTGTCAGATTCAAATGAATAATCAGATCAGTGTAGATTTAGGCGATCAGGCGATCGCAGTGCAAATTGAATTTTCTTTACATAACAAATAGTTTAGATAAAACTAGAATTTGAATGGTAAATTAATCTTTGTGGTCATTTTTAAGATTATAATCGCGAAATTTTTGATCAATTTGAATGATGTGTTAAGTTAACTATAGTTTAATTAAAGTATATATAAGAAAAAATTAATAGTCATGCGATCACAGACCAATTGAGTACTTAGGCAAATTATGTTAATAATCTTCACTGAGCACTGATCGAATGTCCAAACGAATTATATCAAATACGAGTATGTATGTGAATTTGATTTGAATTATACAAGATTTAATCGATCACAATACATATTTTTGATAAATATTTCGGTCAGACATGTTCATTAGAGGTTTAGATCAGACGATCGTTCAGAAAGACTGCAATATAGTATTATAGTTTAGATTCAATGATCTTGAGTCATTTTTATGACAGCCGGTCGTTTATAGAGATTATAATATTTTGGTAAGCAGTGTTAATTGAATTTTCGTTACATAACAAAAGTTTAGATGAAACTAGAATTTACATGGAAATTTAAATAAATTATGTAAAAACCAAGCGATCATACAATATTTACCTAATATTTCGAGAATGAGATCAGATGATTTTTGGTAAGCAGTCTAAATAGAATATTCATTAAAAAGTAAAACTTGAATGAAAAATTTAGATTGAGTGATCTCGAGTTATTTGATAAGATTGGGAAATTATACATAAGGTTAATTAGTCTTAGAAGTCTTAGAAAAATGACTGATCAAATTACGATCGGGCGATCTCGGCTATTTTTAAAAATTTGATAGCGAGATTTGTAATAATTTATAATGATTAGTGTATAGTGTTAAATTCACAATTTAGATCAAGTACGATTGAGGTGATCGCTCCCAGAGACTGTAATGTGTTGGTAACAGTATAAATAGAAAATTCTTTACATAACAAGTAGTTACGAATCTAGAATTTGAATGTGAATTTAAAGTGCAACACAAATATTTATTCAGTGGCGAGTTCCAAACTCGAGTCCATCTATAATTGGTTTGGTCCTTTGCAGACGTCTTACTGCCAACAGACTGTCCCGCATACGGGATATCTCAATGTTTTCGTGCTGTCGGTGGCGAGAATCATGAGTCATCGATGTATTTCATCTTTAAATCTCGGTGGAGGTCTTCATTTCTAATGTACCATGGAGCATTTACATTATTCCTATGTATTTTGTTTTGGAACGTCGGTATCATCTTGATGTTCGTTTTCTTGGTACAACCCCAAAGCTGTATACCATAGGTCCATAACGGTTTCAGTATTTGCCGGTATAAAAGCAATTTATTGTGTATGGATAGTTCAGAATGTCTACCTAAGAGCCAATACATCTTCCTATACTTCATGTTCAGCTCTTCCTTTTCCTTTTTTACATGATATGTTCCACCTCAACTTGGCATCCAGCGTCATACCTCTGCATAGGCAACTTGTTTAGAGTTGATTATGATTGGGATTCTATTAGAAATATTTTTATTAGTAAAGTTCACATGCACAGATTTAGTTTCGTTCAGTTTTATTCTCCATTTTTTCATCCAATTGTTGACTGAATTTGTCGACTTTTGCAATTTGTTAGTACGAGTAGCTTCTTCTACATTGTTCCCAACTGTCAAAATCGAAAGTATCAGCAACATAAGTTGCTTCTTCCATTAGTGGTGTATCCTCAGGTACAAGACGGGGCCATACGCTACCTTGTGGTACTCCAGCTGAAATTTTCTTTAGGTCCGAGTATTCGTCTTCATATTTTACACGGAAGTGTTTGTCAGTTATATAGGACTTCAGAGTTTCATAATATTGTTTGGGAAGGTCCCACTTGAGCTTGAACTACAATCCAGTTATGTGTACCAAACTCGGTTAAATGATTGCGCTACATTCAGGAAAACGCTTGAACATATTTTTTTAGTTTCTAGTGTACGTTCCTTAATATCTGTGATTCTATGAACTTGTTCTATAGTCGAGTGGGGAATGAGATTTCTGTTCACCATTGGAGTTAAGGAGAAATTTTTCAAAAATCTTGGATATGGTCGGGAGTATGGATATCGGTCTAAAGGATTTTTTATCGTTACATTGTTTGTTAGGTTTTAAGTTCATGATTGCCTCTGCCACCTTCCATGGCCTTGATACGTATCATAGTCTAAACAAAGCACGGATTATATGAAAAAGTGTACGTATCGCTTTATTTGGTAGTCCTTTACTGATTGGTCCAGGTATGAGGTCGTACCCAGGAGACTTATTCATGTTTAAATTTGAATTTTCTTTTTTAGCTCTTGTAAAGATACAATTTGTATTTCAATCTCATCAGATCGTTTCAGTAGGTTAACATTTTCATCCGCAGTTTGCCTGGGTAATGGTTGAAATGTTTCTTCTATAGGTGTCCCGCAAACAAGTCAGCTTTTTGTTTACCGCTTCCAGCCCAGCTTCTATCCTCATTTCTTATTGGTACCTTACCATAAAGATACGATTATTCTTTAATGAAATGATGCAACAAAACGTATTCGCATTAGGTAAGATTTCGGTTTTAACAATTCAAATCATTGATTTGCTTCTTCAATTTCTATAAAAAATTTAACTTTCTGGAACTATTTGAATTTGGGCCATTTCTAGAACTATTTGAAAGTTAAATTGTAAATTGAATTCAACTCAAATTTGTATAGATAAAACTAAATTTGATTTGATACGTTTACTGTGAATTCCGAAGATTTTTCGAATTTATACTTACGTCAACAAGTTTTTTTTTAATATTCTAATTTTGCCATTCAAACTCGAATCAGATTTGATCCAAACTTGGGTCAAATTTATTCTAGTTGAAATTGAAGAAATAAATTATAAATAAAAATATTTTAATTTAAGGTTAAATGTCGACTATTTGATCTATAACATTCAAAAAAATTCAAACTCATGTCAAACGTCGGCCACTATCTATACTCAAAGTTCGTTTGGTTTATGTCAATTCGATCCAAATTTGAAACAAAATTGTTTGTAAATTTATTTTTTTGACGTTGCAAAATTTTGCAACCCCGCACCACACACAAGAAATATAGACGCCTGCATGTGTTGCCCAACAAAAAATACTTTAGATAAATTATGTGCAAATAAATTTAGGTCTTTACTGCAATTAAAACAATTGAAAAAAAAATCTATTTGAACAAAATAATTTGGCAACAATTAGAGTGTGACATTGAAATAGTTTATGTTTTCGACAAAATTGATGTTACAATGTCTCTCATCATTGAGTGCATTGTACGAAATGTTTGCTTAATTCCCATACACCGTGCATATATACGAGTACATATGCACATACACTCTAATCATTTCCTTTACCCCAAACACTTTCTTATTATAAATTTCGTATGGCAAACATGTTTTACAACGAAACTCATAAAAACCACCAACACCTGATTCACACAGAACAAAAACTAGAAATACTTAAACATAAACCGCCTACATGCACACACAATATCATATAATCTTTTAAGATGTGCAATTCAAAAAAAAAAAAAACTTGATAGTTTTGTTTTGTTGTTCTGTGTTGTGTTGTCTTAATTCCCATATATAAGTATATATGTATACATAAATAACGAACCGAAACGAATTAATTTTCATAGCCGCGCGCGGTTTGAATTAATATGCATGGGAATACATCAAAAAATTGGTTACATCCAATTAATCATCGAGTTAGTTGACCCGTCCCACTCGACAGGTCAACACATTTTTAAAAATTTTTTATGTTTTTTGTTAAATATTTTAATTCAGTTGACCCATTGACGTGCTATATGATGCATTTAGCCTATATACTAAATCCCATTGAAACTCAAAAATTAGTTAAATGTTTCTTTAAATAAATAAAAATTCTTCATACTTCAGACTTACATAAACAATACTATAAAAGAGAAATTTTGAAAGTGTCTCGAATTCCTAAATTCGACAAGTTCAAAGATTTTAACTTTTGATTATATATTTAGTGTATACAGAAAAAAAAAGGTTTTGGCTTTCAAAAAAAAAAAATTATAGAAAAACGTAAATAATTCATTCAATTGATCTGATTTTACCATTTGCATTCATTACCAAATAGTTTTCAAACTACACTACTACATATATTAAACTAGTTAACGATCGAACGTACATATGAATGCATGCATGTGTATCGGAAATTACCATTTAGGCATGGCATATTGTCATAATTATACCCTATTGTGTCATTTTAACATACTTTTAATTATTTAATTGATCGGTCGTACCTAAATAATAATAAAAAAAAATCGGTTAATTGTTTAGATTTCGTTTTGAATAAATCAAATTTAATCAAACTCTTCATATCGCATATAGTTTGATAAATAGACTTACGCCTAAAATGAAAGCATAATCGGTTTTTTGTTGGCCAAAAACGTCAAAATCAACGGTTGAACGGAAATAATATTGGTCGTGGGAATATTTGACACCGATCGCGATCGCTATTATACAATCTGTAAAAATAATTTTGTAGTGCATACGTTTTTAATTAATTAGTTAGATGTGCTTGAACCTTAAATTTTGATCGCGAACCACACGCATTCAAGATTAATTATATTGTTACAGATCATTGTTTAGAAAAATACATAACTGATGTAGTGATGTGTAACTATCTTGTAATTAGAATGTATATCATTACAAAGGCTTTGCGTTCTTTCCGACCAACGAGATTCTCGTTCAAAGTTCAAATCCTGGATCAAACTCCAAAAAAAAAAATTAAATGTTGTATTTTGAATCAAGATTTTGAACGTAATTTGAATAAGTTTTGGAAGTTTCTACTCCTGTTACACCCATTTTCTTTGCAAAATTTATTTTCTCTTATTTGAATAACATTGGAAAGATCAAATTATAAAGGACTGCAACTTGAATAGATGTATTTGATTCAAACGGTAATATATTTATCCAATATTTAATGAAAACTTTTGGTTTATTATTAAATTTGACGGTATAGCTTGAATCAACATTTTGTATTGAATTTGAACGAGTTTGAAAGGAGTTTGAAACGAAAAAAAATTGGAAAGGAAATCAAAAGTTTGATTGAAAAATAAATCAAAATGAAGCGTGACTTTTTATTCCATCAAGATTTTGACTAAAATTTAATAATTGATTCAAAATTTAAGAATTCTTGAAATCTAAACCCATTTGTGATAAATTAATCGCCATTAATTATTGTTGACCGATCAACTCGGTAAAAATATTTATTTGATTATCGTTCGATACAAATATCTACTCCAATTGTAGTCAAAACCGTAGTTAATGACAATTAATTGAGTCTAATGATCAAATTTAATCCAAATTGTATTGAGTTTGAATGAAATAATATTTATAATAATAATAATAATATTTATGTATTGAATCGAGTTTGAAAGGTTAAATCAGATTTTAATTAATTTCAATTTAATTGAGTGTGTTTTTCACATTGTCAAAATAAACGAATAAAGTCTGAATTTGTCGAATCAAAATTGAATAGGATTTATGAAAACTGAAATGCTAATTTTTCGATTTGAATTGAGTTTGGATTAAAGTTTAACATTTTCTATAAACTATGTGATCAAATTTGAATAGGGGCTAAGTTAATTTGATTCTCGATTTAAATTCCAATATGACTGCCTGATCAAATAAATCAGATTTGACGAGAGTTTGATTTACGGACTCAATTCCCGTAGTTCAGAAAATTAAATTATCCTCCACACTATTATCAGTTCAACTCAAATTTTAATCAATATCAATTAAATGTTTGAAGTTTGAATTGGGCCTCAGTTGAAAAATGTAAATAATTATAAATTTAAATTATTATTATTAAATTAAATTAAATTATTATTATTATTATTAATTTTAGTTTCAGCTCATAATTTGTGAGAGTGAAATGTTTAAACTTAAATGGAATTTCAACTTTCTCAGTAACAGGCATTTTCAAGTTTTTGCTTGATATTAAATGCTAAACAATTTTTAATGCCTGTGTCTTTCAATTTGAGTATATAGTTAGCCTAAACAGTTTTGTTCAAGTTTGAATTAAGATCTCTATTTCTCTGAATCAAATGATCAAATATGTATGGAGTATAGGTTTAATTAATGGTTTTTCTGGTTCAAATCAAATTTAAATCAATTTCGATTCAAATACGACTATAATTTTTAATTTGAGATACTTACTATACTGAGTTCAATTTTTAATTGATTTAAATTTTAAAGGCTTGTGCCTTTTATGCGAGTTTGAATACATAACTTGAATAGTTTAATTAGAATTTATGTAAACTGAGCGTTAGTTCAAATCTTATTTTAATTTGAGCATTTATAGTGGATACAGTTTGGCACGAATTTGATAGAATTTTTCGACATTTTTAGTTTAAATCTATTTCAATTCAATGAAATGAAATAAGTATTTGTAATTTGATAATGCTTGATTTCAGTTGAAAAATAATCAAATTTGAATAGATATATTTAAATTTAATGTTTCTGGTTCAATTTTAATTAATTTTAATTCAAATGCCACCGCGTTTGTTACGGGTTGGTTTAAATTGAGGTCTCAAATTTGAATCTCCACTATTCTAAGATCAATTCAAATTCAAACCCTTGTGCTTTTTAATTTGATTAGTTAATTGATGAAGGTTTCGTCGAGTTTGAATATATTACGAAAATTGATGTTTCAACTTTTGTAGTTCAAATTAAATTTCAATCAATTTTAAATTAAATGTGCGTATGTAGATTTTTAATTTGTAAAGTACTTGAGGAAGGTTTGACTCAAATTTGAATATCATTTACGCGTAAATTAAAGTTTCGATTATTGTGGTTTAAATCAAATTAAAACTGAGTACTTTTTGACTTGAGTCGTTAATGGATAAAGTTTGAATTAAGGTCTAAATTTGTCTAGTTTATGATTTTTATCGTTCAAGTCAAATTTGAATTTGAATAGTTATTTGATTATGTTGGACAAGAATTTTTAAATTTAGTTTTATATAATTTTTCTGAGTTAGATCAAATTTTTACCAATTATAATTTAAATGCAATGCTATTTAAATTGTCTGCAGAGTATGGATAAACTTTGACTTGAGTTTGACCTGAAATGTCAATTTATAAATAAGTAATTTTTTAAATTGAAGAATTACTTATTCTCAAATGTTTTTTTAATTGTTGTTGCGTGTGGTATGCAAATCTTTGAAGACTACCTACAACATCAGTTTGTGTGGTATTCAAAATTAATTTTGATTTGTTAGTTTGAGAAGTAATTTTCAATTCTAATGAAATTTTTAATTTCATTGGTTTGAATGGAATTTGAATTGACAATTTAAGTAGAATAAAATTTCGGCTTTTACTGATACGGGTCAAACAATTTTATCTATTTGTGCTTTTTGGAGTTGTAGTCCATTAAAATTTAACTGACTAGAGTTTGAATTGAGAATTTAAATTAATTGAATTTTGATGTTTCTCATCCAAATCAATTTCAATTCGATTACGCATGAGTCAATGGATTTACTTAACGGATACAGTTTGAAATAAGGTTTCAATTTGTTTGAATTACATAACTAAGTTTGAATATAATGAACAAAATTTGAATTGGGGGTTCAAATTATTACAGGATTTAGGTAAATTAAAGTTTTCAATTCAGATCAAATTTTAATTTGAGTCGTGATTAGATCAAATTTGACTCAATTTAAAATTGAATAAACGGATTTTTGACTTGTACTTGAATAGAGCTCTCAATATTGGTGAACAAAAAAGTCAACTTTTCTGTCACATTTGTCCAAATCAAATTTTAATAATTCTTAATTTGAAAAGTAAATGAGTATTTAGGTAAATTGAAATTTTAACTTTACTATTAAGAATAGCCCGACTTAAATTTAAGATCTCTATTTGTTTGGGCCCTGCAATCAAATTTGAATTTAATTTACGTTAATTGATTATTCGCGTTTTTGGTTTCAAATCTTAAATCTTAATCAATTTCAATTCAAAGGAGTGTTCGGTAAATCTTGACTCGAGTTTGAATATAAAATTTGCAGTAAATTAAAGTTTCAACTTGTAGTTTCAAATCAATTAATCAGATTGGTACGACTCAAATTTGAATTGATAATTTAAGTTAATTTAAATTACAACTTTTTTGTAATAAGTTTGACTCAAGTTTGAATTACAATTGATCAAATTTGAATAGAATTTGCATATATTATTCATTTTTTTTGCGATTCAAAATCAATTTTGTATCATGTTCAATTCAAATGCGTGTGCATAGTGTAATTTATTTATGCGTCGAATTGCCAAGTGCATGTACATTGTGAAGTGATTACAATTGTATTATGTGATCTACATTTGCTGTTTTTACAAAATGCAATATATGTTTGTTACGTATATATATAGCATTTAATGGTGTACCTTACAAACAACGAAACAGTTAATTAGAAATTAGAATTAGCTCATACACAACAATTGTGATCTTACATGCATGAATTTAATTAGAATTTTATAATAACAATTATACAAAACAGTAAATTTACTGATGTGTGTACTACATGTACGTTCCATATATAAAATCGTTTCGATTCGAAATAGAAAATCAGCATTATACGATCACATTATTGTTATGTTGGTTCTGACGTCGATGCGCATCTCTAACATTTGTGTGATGCAATATTGTAAACACTATTTATTGATATAAGTGAGTTTTATTTTATTTTATTACAGTTGGCACAACATCCAAAAAACTTCTAATAATTAAATTAACATTTAATTAGAAAAATTTGAATGCGCGCCAAAATAAAGCGGAAAATACTATTCCGCGGACAGAAACATAAGTCGAATAATATAAAATCTGTTAAATAAATAAAAGTTTATTATTTTGAGAACAGAAATTGAGTGCATGACTGACGTTTTTTTTTTTTTTTAAATTTTATTTCCAGGTTTTATTCCGAGCTGGAGTACTAAGCCAACTCGAGGGTAAACGTGATGAATTACTATCCGATCGGATAATACAATTGCAAGCGTATTGTCGTGGTTATTTGGCTCGGCGACGTGTTGGACAACGTCGTGTTCAAGAATTAGCCGTTCGTTGTATACAGCGTAATGTAAAAGCATTTTTGGCGGTGCGCGATTGGCCATGGTGGCGACTTTTAGTACGAGTTACACCACTTTTGAATGTACACCGCACGGAGGAGCAGCTAAAAATTGCCCACGAAGAATTGGCTGGTTTAAAACAAAAATTAGAGAAAATCGAAAATGAACGGAATTCATTGAAGACGGAAAATTGTCGACTTGAATCAAAGGTAAGTTTCTAATTTTATTAAGAAACTTTTTTTTTTAAATGTCATCACATCATCAATCGATTCTATTGTAAAGGGTTCTATATATGCGGGAGAATGTATGTCTGTTATACACGATGTGCATATATGATGGAAAATAATTAAAATCACGATTTAGGCATTTATATACGAACCTCTCACCAAATATTTTGATTGATGCTTTTTATAATACACAAAAGAAGGCGCCTGAATAGATAAATGTCACACAATGCCTGTACAAGTGAAAGGTTTATAATTTATTTCCGTTCGTTAAACTCGTGCAAGTGTTTTGTTTGTTGAACACGAAATTAAAAGCAAATTAAAATTTATTTCGCGCATGTGAGAGAGGAAAATTCTGTTTTTCTATTTTATTTTATTAATTTCACTTTGAAGTAATTAAAATGAAAATTTATTAAGTAAATACACATTGTATAACCCTTAGACGCGTGTGGAATGATTAGTGCGTATAATAGATATTCATGTATAATACACAAATTATTCGTCATGATTCAGCGGAAATTTTTGTTTACATTATTAGTATGTCAATATTTTTTTGTTAATAATACATCGCAGAAAATGTATCAAATACATTAGGATGATGACAGGCCGGAAAATATAGACGGGAAAATAATATAAATGTTGACGCAATATATACACGAAATTTTTCTTGTTTATTTAAAATATATCGAATATTTTATTTTGATGGAGCAGTTTCATTCATTGCGCGCGCGGTTACTCAGCTAATTACTAGTGTGATCTACAATACATCATTTTTTTTAGCATTTTTGTGTCATTGTGACTTGGTTTGGGCGAGCCATGAATGGTCATTCATAATTACATTCTTCGATAGAAGCGTGTGATCCCTATTGTACGATAAATCTTTCATGATTGCAACAACTGCAAGAACTTACGGATGTTCAAAAAAAAGTTGGATATACCGTGAGTGCCGAATTATGGGTACTCCAGACCCTGGGACCAGTATTAATTATAGGGGGTTACTAACAAATTTCTACCAAAACTCATTTTAGAATCCCATCATGTTCACCCAACATGTCGAATTTGCTATTTGTCCACTTGGTCTGGGGCTCAATGTCTTTGGCAGTTTGCTTTGATTAGCTCCATGAATTCTGCACTGTTAACAGACAACAGAAATCGAGGATGAAGAATTCCTTTTGAATCCTGCATCTGTTGAGGTTCAATACCTCCCGATTCAAACATCACAGCTTTACCCACTACGCTAGGTATAATTCGACTGCTATTCAGAATTTAATATTGAAAATTTTAGGAGAGATGGGTCCTACTTAGTTAAATGCAAATTCGAAAATTTTGCTAAAATTCTTGGAATTTTTTAAATGTTGATGAATTTTTGTAAATCGTTGAAACTTGATTCATCTATTTTTTTGGCACGTAAAAGTAAGGGTATTATTCGCAATATTGCGACTTTTAAAAATTCACAGAAATTTGTAAAATATCTAAAATTATGTTTAACAATTTTTATAATTCGTGTGATATTTTGAAATTCGAAAAATTTTCTTTATTTCGAAATAGAATACAAAAATTGAAAAATATCATAAGTTAACTTTAGTCTCTAAACTTGTGAAGTTTGAATGTTACAAATTTTAAAAATTCAACAATTCGAATTTTAAATTTTATTCAGAATCGTATACATACGTGAAAAAGATTTACGAAATTTTCGGAATTAAAATTTAATTAAGAAATTTCAGAGTTTTAAAACTCTTAAGAGTTAAAAATGAGTTAAAATTAAGAATTGTAAACGTCAAATAAACATTGCAAACGAAATTTTTTTCTTAACTCGGCATGCCACAATATCAAGATCTGAATCATATAATTTTAAAATATTTTCAAATTAACGAAGCGTTGAACTTTTTATAAATAAATTTACTATCATCGGTTGAATTCTTTTTTTTGTAATCTGAGTGTTTTGTTGAATCGGCCTAAATACACCTTGCATAGTTAATTCAAGTCTTGTACTTATTCATCACGTTAACCAAACGAGCGGTGGTTATGAATCCCATGGGTTTCTGCATTTGTAGTATATTAGATAGCCCATGCCATGTTGGGTCAACGGAAACAAGTGCTTACCGGAAAATGGAACAAGATAATTTTATTTAAAGGCGGCCATATCGAAAATTGAGGTTTGTTTCGATTTGGAATATCTCTGAACAAATTTAGAAAAAAAACAAACCATTATTTTTGGTTTCCGAGTGGTGTCATTTGACCGTCAATATAGCAGATCTCATTAGCATTATGTGATCTTTTATTGGTACGTTCTTTCCAAGCACTGCCAGGTATTTGTATCTCATATCATCCTATATAAAGGGTGATTTTTTTGAGGTTAGGATTTTCATGCATTAGTATTTGACAGATCCCGCGGGATTTCAGACAAGGTGTCAAAGAGAAAGATGCTCAGTATGCTTTAACATTTCAAGAACTGAAGCCGAACGATCTGCCACAACGTCGAATTTTCAGTGAATGGGCCCTAGAAAAGTTGGCAGAAAATCCGCTTTTTTATCGACAAATTTTGTTCAGCGATGAGGCTCATTTCTGGTTGAATGGCTACGTAAATAAGCAAAATTGCCGCATTTGGAGTGAAGAGCAACCAGAAGCCGTTCAAGAACTGCCCATGCATCCCGAAAAATGCACTGTTTGGTGTGGTTTGTACGCTGGTGGAATCATTGGACCGTATTTTTTCAAAGATGCTGTTGGACGCAACGTTACGGTGAATGGCGATCGCTATCGTTCGATGCTAACAAACTTTTTGTTGCCAAAAATGGAAGAACTGAACTTAGTTGACATGTGGTTTCAACAAGATGGCGCTACATGCCACACAGCTCGCGATTCTATGGCCATTTTGAGGGAAAACTTCGGAGAACAATTCATCTCAAGAAATGGCCCGGTAAGTTGGCCACCAAGATCATGCGATTTGACGCCTTTAGACTATTTTTTGTGGGGCTACGTCAAGTCTAAAGTCTACAGAAATAAGCCAGCAACTATTCCAGTTTTGGAAGACAACGTTTCCGAAGAAATTCGGGCTATTCCGGCCGAAATGCTCGAAAAAGTTGCCCAAAATTGGACTTTCCGAATGGACCACCTAAGACGCAGCCGTGGTCAACATTTAAATGAAATTATCTTCAAAAAGTAAATGTCATGGACCAATCTAACGTTTCAAATAAAGAACCGATGAGATTTTGCAAATTTTATGCGTTTTTTTTTAAAAAAAAGTTCTCAAGCTCTTAAAAAATCACCCTTTATAAACATGAAATACTTGTTCCACAAACTAATAAAAAATAGTTTAATTAAACTGAACATAATTCAAAATAGTAAAAACAGCAATTTTGATTTGTTTAAATATAATAATGATTCTAAAGTTAAACCTATTAAGATCAGCAACGAGTATTCTGCTTAAGAAAATATTTTTTTTATAGGTTTTTCTGAGTTTTGAGTCTCTAAGTTAAGAAAGATATTCTTGAAATTTCAACTGAATCCAGAAAATTTTCTTGGTCGCCAACTTTAAGGGTTGTCAACTCGTTTTTGGACCAAAAAATAGAAATGGCTTTAAATATCAAAATATTTCTGCATTCTCCAAATGTGCGATAGCTCTATGTATTTATAAGATCAGCTGTTAGTTCCCAACTCGGTTTTTCTTTCTGGGTTACCTGCCCCTTCTCCTTTTATACACCAACCGAAAATAGAAATGACTTCAAATATAAAAAGTTCTTTGAATTTCTAGGTGACGGATTTATTGAGTTAACCTAAATCTGAAAAAAAATTAAAATCCCAACTCTTCTCTGTGGATTGGCAACTCTTCTCAACTAGAAGAAGGAAATTGTTTCCAAAAACAGTATTTCTCTGAGTTACGTCGAACTCCTAGTAAAACTTCGAAAGATTTACTACAAAGTTCTTCAGAATCCAGAAATCTTTCAATTTTCCAGTTATAAATATTCAAGAGTCAGCTTAAAAGCAAGAGCAAGAGTAGCTTATTGTAGAAATTTGTTTTTGTTTTATAGTTGTTGGGAACATATTTTTAAAACTTAATAAATAGCTTTTTAATTGGAGTATTTTTCAATTTTTTTTAAAAATGTTAGAGAGGACCGATATTTTCGGGAAGCACAAAATGTTCAATAATAGGACAGCTCATCCAAAACTTTTAATTAAAGTTTTCTCAATTGGAGATCCTAGATATTCAAAGACATTTTGTTATTTGAAGCAATTTTGAGTTTCTGGTTGAGAAGAAGAGTTTTTACCCAGAGGGGTTGGGAACCAAGAGAATTAAAATTGAAATTGTCTGGATTCAATTGAACTTTTAAATAAATCCTTGGTAATTTTGGAGGCCCTGAAACTAAGAAAAAATTCTATTTTTGAATAATACGATTATTGGAAACCCAGAAATTCAGTTTTTCTGGCTTTCGTGAAATTTTAAGTAAACCCCTTATATGCAATCTTCTAAAATCTTCAGTATCTGATCCTCAACGTGGCTTAACAAAGCTCTGTGTGTTTGTACACATTTAAGTATTTTTGATAATTAAATCCTTGTAAATTGTCCTTTCCTGTCATTCCTGAATACAGAAAATCAAAATACCCGAAACGTACAATTTTAGTCGTATTGTAAAAAATTGAATACAGCTACATACTTAGGTTCCACATCGAACAGCGAAAAAGTACCTCTGCAAATGATAATCTTAAAAAATTAACGTTTGTTTTAGTTAACTTTTTAACTAAACATATGAGCGTTGAATGGGGTGCTTAGAACAAGTTGCGCCATTCTTGTATCTCACATTTCTATTTGCATCTCGATTTAAATATTAAATATACATATGTTCCACCATACAATAAAAAAAAATTTAAGGAATGAATAGAACTGAACATACGTCCCACAATTTTAAAATTGTAATAAGTGCTTCCGATAAACCATGAATCTTATTTTACCAATTTTTATTTGTTTTTCGGTCAAATCAAATGCTTAACATACCTATAGGCTCCACATTTTTATAATTTCATTAATGTAATAAGGATTCTGAAGTCAATTCGCTAAAATTAGCAACGAGTATTGCATTTTTGTAAAAACAAATTAAAATCGTTTTGATATTATGGATGGAAATTTATCACTAAGTTAGGTCAATTGTTTCTCAAATAGCTGACAACAATGACAATTGTCTATTCTAAGCACATATTATACAACAAGATAGATAGCCGATAACTCTGACCTATAAAACCTTTCCCAATATACTATACATACATAATTGGATCATGCATTATTAAGCAAAACACAATCAGTTTACTTCCGGTTACATAAAATCAAATAGAAAATAAACTAAAAACCACATACACACGACCGACACGGAACCGTAATCAAAATAATTTACAACTTCCATCAAATTTGATTGATTTCCCAACAAATTCCAAATCAATTAAAATTAAATAAAAACCGTATGCCACTAAAACTACAATAATATAATTCTGGGTCAAAAAATAATAAAAACACAATTGAAATTCACTTAGGCCAAAATATGTATATACGTATAAAACTATAAAACGTTTTAATTATAGTTATTCCTATATATACAAAACCAGAAGACCATTAAAACTACGTTTGCCTAAATATATCAGCACGTTTCATAACAATGCATTATATGTAATCATCATATCTCTCCACCTACACACATTTTATATAAAAGTGTCCGGTATAAATAGAAATTCTACATACATACAACCAAAAAAAAAACTATAAATCTACTTTACAACAAAAATTACTAAATAGCTATAACAGTATTTATAAAGTTTCATTTAAGGGCACACAACCACACTATAAATCTACTGTGTGTGCTATGCACAATTGAGAGAATACCGCATAGATTCCGATTGACTATGGTCTGGAAATGGAAATATGTGTACGTATACATCCGTATATGTATAGGTACAGAAATAGATAGAAAAACTATTTTATTTACCGTTGGTTTAAACATATTTTTTATTGTCTTATATGTAAATCAAAGTTCAGTTTTTTCTTCTACATATACATATGTTGTTATGGCTTGATGCAGCTCAGCTCAATATAAAAACACATTATCAAACTTTTAAATTTTATATAAATACGAGAAAATACACAATGGGTCCTACAACACGCAACATTCAAAATAAAAATATAAAACGAACAGATAACTTAGACAAAAGTGGTGAAAGTATATCATCGCCCAAATGTTTGGATATGTAAAGGAAATTCTGATGTTTTCTGTCGGCTTGATGTCATCAGCATTTAATACTACAAGATTGATGAACATTTTTTTTTATGTTATAAGCTGGGTAAGACAAGTGACATATACCTAAATTTTACACTTGAATAGTTTCTAGATGTTGCCGTGGCCTACAAAATATTTTAATCGACCAATTATCTATATTTATCCGTAGCCACTAATATGGAACAACTAAATTCTGAAAAACAAAACCTAAAGTCCATCAATTTAGCCGTCTGGAACATAACTACTAAATTTTATGAAAAATAAAAAACCTTATTAAAATTGAATCCGCATGTGTACCTATATAAAGTTAGCTGTTCGCCTATGCTATCTGAAAAAAAAAAATTCATTTGGAAAAAATAGCTCAATTTAACAGTGTAATTTTAGGACTAACTTCACAGTCAGTTGGTATGAGCAAGTGTGGAATTATAGTTCTTAATTGTTATGGTAAGGAGCAGCGTGTTGCAAAACCAGTGTTCAAATAGATTTTCAAATTTGATTTATTATATGGAGGGGCTACTCCTGATCAGTTGTCTCTTTCCTTCTCATAGATAATTATTTGAAAATTAATTGTTTTCTCATTTCGAATTTTAATGAGAATTGCGTTGCTCCCCCATCAGCTAGCAAATTCATTTGAATTTGATGGATCTTCCCGACATTGAGTATATTTTAAGCGGCAATTTATTATTGTTACGTTAGGTGAGAAAATGTATGCTCCGAAGTGAGCTTCGTACATCTGCATCGGTGCTTTGTGTTGTTTTTTATATCAAATCCAGTTAATTACGGTGCGAATCACAAAAAACTTTAATAAAACCACTGAGATGATTTTTTTTTTAACGTTTGTAAATTTTCAAGTGGGCCACCTCATGGAAAGCGCCCATAAACGAGCCGAACTTGTATGAGTGTTAAAGGTGGCCGGATATAATTTCATACCAAACGAATTCTAATATTTCCAATAAGAGATATCAATTGTAATTTTGAAAAAGTTTATTTTCTTAAATTTCTGAAGGCCCTCATTCTATAACTCCAGAAGAGCAAAATTAGAAAATTTATTTTTGTTTAAAAAGGTCTTCCGGTATACGATTTCACAATGAAAATAGTTGTTACTATGAGCTTGACGGGCTTTTCAAGGTCAAATACGACGCAAACTTCTGTTTTATTTGAGGATCGTGTACATCCATATTTCTGTTATACTCTCTTATTGAGACAGAGACATCTATTATCAGATATTGGCAATAAAAGAAAAGTCACCAACAACTTTTGAATATTCATATTGCACGGTAAACTGCTCCCGTTTGAGTGTAACAGATATATCGTCTAGTGCAGATTTCAATTTAATTTTTGCTGGATAATAGCCAGTTTATCTTGCTGAATCCCTGAAAATTGAAATATCCATTAGTTAGCTTATAGTGACAAATATAGTGTTTTTTATGAGGACGATAATTGCTTCCAGAGTAAGATTAAATTTGTGAGGTAAATGCAAGAACATTGACATAATTTTTAGAATTTAGAATCACGAAAGCCGACCATAGTATATTGCCACTTCCACAAGATGAATGCCACAACAAACTGCTCAGATCTATTATATAATCTATTGAACTAGTTGAAACGGCGAAACGAATAAAAAATTATTGGTTTTGGGAACTTCATTGCGCTTCAGATCAATTATTTTATTATTTTTGGAAACTTATGAGGGCAGCCTTTTTAGCTCGAAACATTTAGTCCAGCGGTATTCCAATATTTTTAAGCCATCCAAAACATATGATTTGTTGATCTCTGACAAATAGGTCTCTGTTTCGGTGCTGACCTCCTCGTTTGACGTGAACCGCCTTCCGTCAAGCCATTTTTTCATATTTAGAAACAAAAAGTAATCGCAGCGCGCCAAATCTGGGAGAATAAGATCAGTAATTTGTAGCAAAATTGGACTAGTTTTGCTGTGGCGTTGCGGACCATTGAGCGTTTTCATGGTGAAAGAGCATTTTTTTTTGACAAATATTCGGTGAAAATGACATGTCTTACGAATTTCAAAAAACGGTGGCCATGACCTTACCGGTCGCGCCTTTTTTGGAGCAGATTTCCTCGCCGAAGTCTACTGCTTTGACGGTTGTTTAATTTCTGGTATGTAGTGGTGGATTCATATTTTGGTAACAGTCACAAAACTTCTGCCAATTTTGTTCCGAAGTTGTGATGCAATTTCGTTTTTATTCCACTGCCTTTCTGATGCCCAATTTTTCGTGAAAAATGTTTTGTTCGCATTCAATTGAGATATTTATACGGTGTCAACATTCTCTCTGATCTTCATTCGGTGGTCAAAAATGGATGTTGGACCACTTTTCAATTCATTGAACCAATATCTTGGTAATGGTATAATCATCGAAGATGCATGGTCCTTATAAACGGAATGCAGCTTTGATTTTCTCACACAAACGTAGCCACCCCATCCAAAAAAATGAATCGATTCACTGAGCGATATTGCTCTTTTTCCATGTTTGTTCCTTTAATTTTAATTTTAGAAATTATTTAAAAGTTTTTCGATTTGATAAAATCTAACACAAGTTAGAGTTTTCTAGATCTGTGGAATTGGCAGAAACAATCGTTGTAGAATATTAAGAGCATTACAAATTTCACTGCTGTTTCTTTAAAAAAATGGTCACAGAGATTGATGCTTTCAAAGAATAAATTAAACCTAGTATCTTACATGCCTGACAATAAAGCATAGCTCATCTTAGTCAATTTATTTTTGGTTCTGAATATTAAAAATGTCTAAAAACTCTTTCAAATAGTAATTTTATTGGTTACTTGTCGAAGTATTTTTGGTTCTACACAAACTGTTCAAAAATTATCTCAATTGGTCAATTTAAACATTCCTTCCTAAGTAAGTTTTTGGCACCCTGTAATCCTTTATAATCCTTTTCCAAACAAACCCTGATAAAAAAATATCTGAAAATTAGCTCAATCGGCTCATGGGGTTACTCTAGTATTTTTGGAACTCCGAATCTCTCCACAATTCGCTCGATTTTAGTCCAGACATTTTATTTTGTTTTATAAATTTCTGTGTATCAAAATTTAAGACAAGTTCGAATAAAAATACTTAATCGTAATAATATTTTTAAGAATTGCTATATTAAGAAATTCTGTAAGTAAAGGAGCCACGGTGGAATACTCGGACAAACAAACATATTTACACATTAAAACTACCCAACCGTGGTTTTCGATCACCATCGGGAATTAACTCGAGACCTTTGAATACTAAAGCAAGGACGCTACATGCTGTGATAACGAGGCGGGCTAAAATGTTACTCGGGCTAAACGCCCAATTCTAAAAATTTATCATGAATGATGAAAAGTTCAGTCAGTGAGTCCAATAGTCATGGACTTTTCATTTTCTCAACAATTTCCTAATTTAAGGGTAATTTTGGAAAATTTTATCAAAAAATTTAATAAATTCCGATTTTTTATAAAATCTTGCAATTTTGTTTATACTTTCATGAAATATGTACATAGATCAATTCTTAAGTTCTATTTATTCATTCTTAGATTTTTTTTAATTCTAAATTTGAACCTCGAATGACAGAATATAGTTTCAAAGTAAATGCTTTAAGTTTAAACAATTCGTCGAATATGAACAAATTTACTACGCTTTATTCGTAAGCGTTCAAGCTTTTAAATTTTAAATCACACTGTGAAATTGTAGCAAATTCTAATATTCAGGAGTTGCCTACAGTATTTTTAATATTCACAAATGCTCGTAGTAAATATCTCATTAAATCTTGTTCATTTCAAAATTTGCATCATGCAATCAATAATTAAACCACTCTTGATGGTTATATTTCAAATGTGCATAAAGTCGTTAGTTTTAGGAAGCCTACAATATGAAAAAACTAAAGTCCCAGATGGCAATCGAAATTTTGTTATTTCCAAAATTCGATCAAACATTGAAATTTTGCATCAACAAAGCAATTAAATCTATAGATCTAAATCTGAAATTCCAGCGATACTTTGATAATTTGCCAAAATCTAAGTGAACAAATTTTAAATTTTGCAAAAAATGTTTACAAATTCTAGAAATTTCGAAAATACCGATTTCTGGAAATTCATGAAGGAATTTTGGATGTTCGTCAAAATGTCTTAATTGTCTGAATTGTATTGAATATTTGTGTTGGGTGATTTCAAGTACTTCGAAACTAATCGAAGGCATTTTAGGTTAGCGGAAATCTTAATTTTTGAGGCATTGAAATCGAGTAAATATTGTGTTGTTTGCTGCAAAATGTGTATACAGTAATCACATAGCAATGCGTGTCGTAAAGGTGGATTTCTCCCCCGCTCAACATTACTAATCGCAAAATTTTCGGATCGTGCACAGCAATAAATTAAACATATCAGATTTTCTGTTTAATTTCTTGGCTTCTTCTTGGCGCAGGCTTCGTTTTTCCATCATTTTTTTTTTATTTAGTGTCTTTTTCGAAAAACAACTCGTTCGTCCGGCTTTATGTTCATATTTATTGTTTTCGTTTTTTTTTTTTTAAAGAATCGCGAATTATTCAACTAAGTTGTTTAAGTTTACGTATTGGAAATTATCCAAAAAAAATATTTTGGGATGTTTGATAAAATAATTATGAGACGTTATTTCAGTAAACTATATAATATAGGGTTCGGCGGTGAGAATCGATCAGTGGTTTTTTTCTGGAATTTAATTTCATAATTTGGGTCAATCGTCACACCAGCTATTTAAATAACATAAATATTTATTTTTAATAAAAGAATTATTAATTTTCTCAAAGATACAAATTAAGTGAAAAATATTTGCGCGGGTGTTTTAATTATATGTGTATACGATTATCTCTTTAAAAATTAAATTGTTAAATAAAATCGAACAGATGTTTTGATTGCAATCCAACCCGCAAAACATGTCCCTCACTATCGAACACGATATACGTATATAAGCAAATACACCAACAAACTGTTTAACTCATATATTAAATTGTCTGAAATGTACTTGAAGTCGGTCAAGACAAATCGCTCTGTTGACGAAGTGAATTCAAAATCAAAAAACTCATAAAACACACAGAATTTTACTCGACCGAGTGTTGTGATTTATTTATGCAAAATTTGTTGCAATTTTTGTTTTAATATTTTTGCAACACCGTGCGCTAAACACTTTATAGTATATTCATATGTACATACATATGTATATGTAGCAGCAAAAACTAAATTTATTTATATTTTTGTATGCGCGCCGAGAGATACGCGATATACGTAACATGAACTTTTTTGTTTTCTTATTTGTGAAAATTTATATAATTTTCGATTTTCTTCTTCGTCGACTTTGCTAATCGCTCTCGTAATATTCATTGTGTTTAGTAATTAACTGGTATGTGTGGTAATTGTTTGTCGTATTTATACAGTCTGCTGATAAAAATTAGTAATTTATTAAAAACACAAATACTCGTATCATCAAATTAATAAAATTTTTCGAACGGCTGTCGAAGTTGGTCAAAGCCAGAATTCCGAAAATTACATTTTAAAATGGCCTGAAATTGTGTTTTAGTAAATCTAATTTTTTTCTTAAATTTCCAAATTTTCATAAAAATTTCCTATAACCTTCTCTGAAATTGTTGTTCTGTCGCTGATTCGATTACAAAATTTGTGAATTTCAAAATTTTAATTTTAAAATTACATTTGATGAGTGTCTATATACGGTTTATACTCTATACATATAGATATTTTGCCAATCTTTGGAGAATTAAAAATTCAATTTGATGAATTTTCTAAGATAACTGGGAATATTTTAAAATTTTGGGAGATATTCTGGAAACCACCATAACTTAATGAGAGGGCAACCTTACCAATTTTTAAAATTGTCCAGAATTCAATGATACATCCATAACATTCGCAAGGCAGATCTGAGATACATTCAAGAAATTTTTCGAAGTATTTTCCAAAATTTTTCTTAAAACTGAGAATGTTGTTTGACATCAGATGTCTTTTAAACATTTCGTCAATTCGTCTAAGGTTCAACACATTTGTTAAAGATTTTGGTGAACATCAGAAATTAAGAAAATATTTATTAATTTTAAAAATTCTTTGAAATTTTATGTATTTTATAAAAATTTTGAAATATTTGCTAACATTCTAAAAACCTCTTGTAATTTGATGCATCTTATGACATTTGAGAAATCACCTAAAATTAAACCTGAGTATAGACATATTTAGCTGGAGTATAATTTCATGTTTGCCACAGAGTTGAAAATCATTAGAAAATCAAAATTTAGGAGTTTGTTTGATTAAAATTGAATGGAACCACCTTACTTCCTCGACTATATAGGCCGCAACCAGAGGATTTACTTTGGTTATGAGAAACAGGAATATAAATATTTTTGTTACGCTTAGTTCGCTTGCCTTGCGTCATTCTTAAAAGTTAATCTAGAAAGTGAGTCAAACAACAAAAAACTAATTTGTTAGATTTTAAAAGACAATGAAGGCCCTACAATCTCGTAGCTTATAGCAATGAGGTGTAAGCAAGGATTTATTAAACCAAACATCTTCACTTATGTAGCAAAATTGGTAAATCTGGGATAGTTAGTCTATGTAGGCTACACCAAGAAACTTTCAGATGCTTGTGTAAATGAGAATTAAAAATAAGTTTTGTACCCTCAGCTAAAAAATTGAAAACGTAAACTAAAATCTGCGAATATTTTTAAAAATTTTATCAACTTTTAAAATATTCAAAGAAATTTGTTGTATTCGAAAATTATTATAGGCCACAAGATATTATCTAAATATTTCGTCAATTCTTCTAAGATTCAACACATTTTTGTTAATGTTGAGAATTATTCTAAAACTTTATTACAAACAGTGTAAAAAAACCATTGAAAATCAATAATCTTTAAAATTCTTAAAAATCTTTAAAATTCAACCAACAGATTTTTTATTTAAATTACGAAGAATTTGAACAAAATTTGTCAAATATTTTCAAATTGAATTAACGGACGCATATGCATGATTTTCATAAGTTCGTCTCATTCCATCCAATTCTTCATCCAATTCTGTAAAATTTGTGAAATCTGTTCAAAATTATAAAAATCCCTTGATAGATTTTTGCAAAATATTCTAAATTTAAAATTTTTTTTAAAGTTATAAAAGCAAAAATTTTTAGAAACTCGGGGTAATTCGATAATTATTGTATTGTATCTATGTAATGACAACGTGTTCTTTTAAACATTTCGTCAATTTTTTTTCAATTCCTCGCCTTCTCATCCCAATATTCCTCCATATCAGATTCTTCAGAAACAACCTCCAGTATTGTGATTTCCGGATAACTACTCTTACTTTCCTCAACATTTTCCATTATCTCAACATACAATCATCAACGTAGACCAAACATATTCCTTTTCATTGCAACTACCATTAGCCACTGGAATCGTGTACAACCAACGATCCAAAACCCAATATTGAACTTAATTAACTATATAAATAACGTCCAACTACATAGGATGGAATATGATGTCCTTACGGACAGGCCTCACTGCAATCTCGTAGGTCTTTAGAGTATACTTCCCGCGCCACACTCGTATATAAATGAAGGATCTCATTCGACGGATCTGCGCCGAGCATATAGGGAAAACAAATAATATTCCATTCAATCAACTCATAAATGGTATGTCTTATCTATTAAAGGGTTCGTAACGTGAACAGTATTAGCTGGATCTTGAACGCCGTTCGAGTTGCGACTTGCACTTGTTTAAGATAACTTTCACGTATCGGACCAAGACCGACGATCTGACGTTGACCTTGCACGGATGATTGATGCACGATGAACCACGATAACAAGACTGGAGACTCTACTTCGGTTGCCACTCAACAACTCAAAAATAACTTCGTTTCATACAACTCCATCTAGCAATGCAAATCAACCCCAAGTTCACCTGAAAAAACCGCCAATTCCTCTGAATTGTGACCTGCGTGTGACATATATAGTCAAAAAATAGTTTTGATGTGGTATTTCACGCCGCACAACACTTTTTGTGACTATAAAGCTTCTTCTTTAAGCCCGATTCAGGTGACGACTAGAAGCAAACCAAAACCACTCTGAAATATTCCTAAACCAATCAATATAAATTACTGGCCGTTCTATTAAATATTTTAAGAACCGCCAACAAGTATCAAAAAATTTCCAGCATACAATTTTGTAATGTCATTAATTACCTAGAAGACAAGCAAATTTGTGATTCGGCACCATTAATGATTCAGAAATTCAAGGCTTACTTGATAGTGGAGCCGATATTTCTGCTTTAGGCAAAAATGCTCTTCATTTCATTAAATTTTAAATTTCTTCCAACAATTAAACCCTTGATTATGAAACTATATAAGTTGTTACAGGTTTACAACAAAATCTGTATTTTGGGTGTGATTTTTGACAAAATTGGAATAGACCCAGCGTCAAAGGTGGGAACCCGTGGTGGAATAGTAACGTAGCTCTGAGCGGTTGAGCCTGGGTCAAATTCTCTTACTGAATTACACGATCAGCGTTGGGGATGCTCAACCCATTAAACAACGCTATTATGCCGTGTCCCAGCTAAACAACAAACAAATTTACCAAGAAATAGATTAAATCATTGCTCTGGTAGACTCGTCTAATATTCAACCTTCTTAATTTTTAAATTTAAAACAGTTTTTTAAAACATCGATTTTTTATATCAAATTTAAAAAAAATTCTATTCGACTCCTAAGTTCTAGTTCGATAAATAAAATTTTGAATTTTTCAATTAAAGAGGAATGATTAGGACACAAAAATGTATGGTCGCGCTATTTTAGAGGAATTACTATGACAGTGCGCACATTAGTAAACTAACCAACTACAAATCGCATCGAGAATTACAAATCGAAAGAATTTTCTAGAAATCAAAAATTATAAAAAGCTCAAGAAATCATTTAAAGAAATTGCGAATAGAATCCAACAAATTTTCTAAAATTACATAAAACTTTCAATAAACTTTCAAGAATTTTCAATACAACATTCTACATCTTATTACATTTGAGGATTTTTCTAAAATGATTATTTTATTAATTTTTAAAAAAATTTACAAATTCGTTGCATCTTTAAAATATTGTGAAATCGTAAAATTGAAATTTCTTAAATTTGTTCAACTAAAAGTTTTATAAAAAAAAACTCACGGTCATTAACATAGATGTGTTGTAGTTTCATCTATATTCGTATTTAATTCATACCTTAGTTATTGCCAACAGCACTTTGAACGATCTGTGCAACTATAACTATTCTATCCATCTATAATTTTTCATCTTAGAGTCACCTCATTCAAATTTCACGGTTTCTTGACTTTGGTATACATTTCTTAGCTGCGGTTTAAGTGATAGAAAATAAATATTAAACCACAAACAACATTCTTACAATTACAAAGAATTGTATTTTATAAAGATACTGTAAGGAGCCAAACTGCTGTAGGCTAGGTCACATTGAAATAGTAGACCCAAAATATACATTATATCTTATATCTCCCGTTATAAAAACATGATCTTACTGGGCAATATACCAGGCTAAGTAAAAACTGTAAAAAAAAATCTAATATATGTACATACCTGTTAGCGCATATATCCGTTAACAATTCCAAACGATTATTAATTTATAAAATTTATTAATTTTTTTCAACTTGAAAAAATACATTAAAAATCACAAGAAGGTGTATAACCAACATGTATACTTCTAAGTGTCAAGTTATAACTCAAAAACAACAAATCATCTACATAAATACGTATGTATGCACATAAGACAGAACAAAAAAAAACAGGCTATCATGTTGCAGTTAAAATTCAATTTATGCAAATGCTGTCAGATTTTTTTTTTAGCACGATATAATCTTCTAGCTGATATAGCTAGAATTCTTTATGTTTTTTTTTATTACATACACTCAGGCTATTTAAGATGTACATATGTAAGACCACAATAAAAAACATTATAAAACCACATACAGACATATACTAAAGAAATATTTTATGGTTTTGCTGTTGGGATAAGTAGGTTTGATACGATTTGATCGTATTTTATTGTACAGCGTATGATTCGTGCATATAAAATTGGCAAATTAATATCCTAGGTTAGGTTGGTGTTGTGCAATAAGAACAGAGATATAGACAAAACAGTGCAATGCTACAAGTTTTCTTAGTTCTTAACATTTAATAGTAATTTTTGTGTCTATAGTTCTTAATTCTCATTTATTCTTAGTTCTTCGTAATACATTTGTACATAGCGAACCCAACAAGAGCACAGAATCTCGTGATAAATCATGCCCGCATTACTTGTCTAGCGAATAATCGCAATAGCGCATATAATTCTCAATTTGAAGAGATGAGTTAATTCTTAACGATGTATTGAAATAATCTGGCGAGTAGTTAATGAGGCGAGCATCACGCCAGAAATCCCCATTTTAGAAAACCCAAATATTTTATATTTGTTATACATACTTGGATTTGATTGTTCCAATTTTTTGCCTTTCGCTAAAAAATTTATGCATAGTATACTTGAAAAGAAATACGATGGGTTTTCTGACGTGATTATCACATCAGAAATCCTATATATTTCCTTTAAGATATTACTTACATTTTTAAATATATTTCGGTTGTGCGTGACTAGAATAGGCCAAAATCGGCAACTGATCAAGTCATAGAAAAGATTTTCAGAAAACCCAACTTTTATCGCGGAACTAATTGAAACAAACTATAATACACATTTTGGCCCCAGTATTGCCTTTGTGGAATCTCTACATTGGCTAGAATCGGTCATAGAGTATCCAGAAATGCCAATGAAGTGTATGTACAAACGCGATTCTGAGCCAAAGTGTGTATTATAATTTTTTTGAATTAGTTCCGTAATAAAAGTTGGGTTTTCCAGAAATCATCCATACAACTATTCCAGAATCACTTAAATTTGATATTTTCTGGATACTGGATGATGATGATTGTCAAACTATACCTTACCTCTGCTATATACTAGTGGAGAGATTTATTCTGTCTCGTATGCTTCATAATTATTTTTAGTCATGGTATTTTGCTTCAAGTTGAAGCCTATAATTGCAAAATTGCGTTAAATCTTAATTAATCTTAATAGTTATTTTTCTTCAGAAAAATATGGTAAATGATAGTTGATTCTTCTGAAAAACATGAAAATGGCAGATTAAGGTAATATTTCTTATATACCATAAGTGTGAAGATTAGAAGTAAACCAGTGTCTTTCCCACTTTGGTGGAAGTCCTCTAACTTAGGATGATGTCCTCTAACTTGGTATTTGGTATGTATCACCATAATTGATTTGATTGCTGGCGTTAAGTAGGATACTAAGTGGAAACCGCTAAAGAATTTGGAGAGTAGACCCACAAACCAAACCTTAGCTGTTATTCATAGCATGGCATTCACAGATTACATCATTGGCTTCATCACAGTTTTCTTCAGATACAGTTAAATAAATTATTATAAAACGTGTATAATGGATAATTTCTCCAATCACAGGTCTAAAGTGCTTCTCTAATAATTTATTGACATTGGCTAATTTTTATTTCTTCACCAATACTCCCGCCGGTACAATGGTTGGATTTAATGATTGAATCATTTGATTTTTTTTCATCACGCTCATCCCTGTTTCCAAATTGGACTTATAAAAAAGTTCGCCGCGAATGAGGCTTCAAATAAAATTCAACCGATTTTCTAAAATCGTAAACGCGATACTCAGCTCAAAGGTTTATTGTAGTTCCTAACGTGGACTAAATCTCCAAATATTCTTTAACATCCACAATAGTTTCTCTTTCTTTTGAGCAAATGCGGTGTATACTAGGGCCCCGCTACTGGAAAAATCAATTCTACACTCGTTACATTCCATTACTGTGTTTCTGTTTGGTAACCACAACCATCACACACTAGTCGAAGATTTTTTTCTGTGGGAATTTTCGTTCCAATAATATTAGAACATATTATCTGGTTTTAACTTCAAGTGGCCATTCCCAACTACTATCCCAAAATGGTTTAAATACATTTGTCTGCTGTAGTAAGTAGCTTGGTCGAGTACTTTGAGCAGTACCATATTCTTCTGACAGTCAAAATAAAGTGTCAGTAAATCATCCCTCGTTTCATTTTCAGTGACTCGAAGAATGATCTTGCTCAATTTTCCACCATTAAATGATTTTTTCTATTGTTTAAATCGAAGGCACGTAGAACACATATCTGTGTTTGGTGTTTTGAATCCCAGATTAAATCTGGTACAAAATATCATACGGAAATAGCTTTACCTAAAATTGATTTGGGGATACTCAATTTTGAACTGTCTTCACATTACCGCTATCGACAACTGTGACGGTAGGTATTGCCGCTTTCAATTAATTTCGCGGCAATAGTGTTGCTTAGTGGTGTTGAACGATTTTATAAATTTGTTCGATTGTAATTCCGTTGTTAACCTCCTCGTTTTTCTATACAGATTCTCTGCACTCTAGATCGGCCAATATTCAATATGGTAATAAACCATTTTTGACACACTGACAATAACTTGTTATGTCATGATCTTATAAAGTGTTTAATTGAAACTGATTTGCGTGGGTTATTTTTAGCGCGAACTGCATTACGTGAGTCTCACCTTGTCATCTTTGGCAATTTAGTATAGCCGAGTATCTATAAAGAATCAAAATTTATTTTTGATTACTTTTATTATCTTTTAGTTGTGAAGTTTAAAAATAATATAAAAACTTTTAGAACAGCAATCACCAGAACAATACTACTCATCACCCAAGTTTAAACACAATTGATTTATGGCGAAGAAGTTTTGACATTTGAGAAATTTTTTCGCCAAAAAGGAATAAAATCTTTGTGCAACCATAGTCTCATGTTTATTCGTATAAAATCTCAAATGGAATAGAATGGTTTTGATTTTCACACAATGATGGAATAAAATTGATTTGCAACCAGGTTTAATTTTTGATTAACATTTTGAAAGGGAATACGACTGTTTGGAAAAATATCAAAACAAATCAAATTTTATTAAACAAATCGAACCGAACCTCATTTTTAACTTTTTTTTTTTTATTAAATTTGGAAAAGCCACCGATCTACCTATTGTGTTTTAATATCTGCAGTTAATGAATTATACTTCACAAAAAACTCCTCTGTAAACTCATAAGTAGAGATAACTAGTTTTAAGAGAATAAATGTTTTCACATATATAAACTAATTTAAGGGACAATCAGAAAGGTTTAATTTAAATTCGCGTAACATGCAGTTTTTTTTAAAGTCACAGAAATGTAGGTATAGTTCGTGCAAAATAACACTGAAAATATTTTAATATTGTTGTCCTTGTCTTTCATACAGTTTTTGTAATTTAATTTATTGTATTTAATTTTGGGAGAGAGACATCAACCAGTGCCAAATTTGTTCAGCATGATATTGCATGAACTGTTGTCATTATTCTCCCATTCACCCTTCATAATTTTTTTTAACACATCACAATATTATAGCAATCCAAGGAGTTTATGATCTCTTTAGGCAATTCATATGTTTATAAAGTTAGCCCAGGATTCATCCCAGAAAAACGCAATGGCAACACCATAACTATAGCGACAGTTTTGTATCAACTATCAGCCAAGGATTTACTATCATCCTATAATTTTGTCCCATCCCAGGAAAAATATGTCCTAATGTCGCGACAGTTTCATTAAACTATCATCCCAGGAAATCACTATAATCTTGAATTTCGTACCAAACCATCTCAATATCACGATAAAAAAGACACACAAAAATGCATCATTAAAAAATGTAAATTAAACCATTCAATGATGTGATTTATTAAGTCGGATTCAAAAAAGATTGTGATAAAGTAACGGACGAAGTCACGTAATTTTTAATAATGGCCAACAAAAAAAAAACTTTCTCGAACGACTCGAGCCAATGTCGGACAAGCTCGGATGTTTTAAAGTTTGGCATACTAACACCAATTTATCCTGTTCGTTTCACAATCTGGAGCGCGACATTATATATATTTGTGCCTTGGATGATGTAAAAATGTTTAATTAAATAATTCTGAATATAGCTTTTCTCATAGGTGTACATGGGAATCTTTTGTTTTGCTGCCTAACCTCACTTTTAATAATTACACCGAAAATTAAAAAGAAATTTATGAAAATTCTAAAATCTTATGTATAAAATGGAATCTGAGTATTAATATTTAGTTGAAAGCTCGAAATTTAGAACTGTTAAAAGCCCTAACATTTATGAAATACTCGGTCAAATTTGCAGAATTGTTTTTCTAAATTTTAGTGATATAGAAATTTTAGAATTGTTTAAAAGTTTTATAAAACATCTCCAGAGAATGTATAAAATTTCTTCAAACGAGGAGGGAGTGAAATTTAAATTGAAATTTGCAGAGAAAATTAAGCTGCAATAATTCGGTTTTGGATCAGATACAAAATAAATTAATTATAGTTGAAAAGTCCAATTAAAATTGGACTAGTAGGAAATTTGAACCAAGATCATCTGTTGAATCAATTTACTTCTATACATATTTGTACGAGTTATATTTTGAAATAGCATTTAATGTCATCCAAAAACTTAAAAATCTTGACCGTTTCGATCAAGCACCTAGCTGATCAATCCACCTAAGAATGCTCCCTGAATTTTTTTAATTTCAATTTTAATAATCATACCTTCTTAGTAGGACTTTTGCAGATCTAGTAAAAGGAAATTTCATCAAATTTCAATTCACTTGCTTCCGTCCCTAACGGAAGGATTTCTTCGCTTAGGATATAACAAATTTTAAATGATCTTACAAAAATTATATTTTAGAAGAAGCAATCCTGGTTGTTTGGGTTTTATGAAACGTTGTATTTTCAACGTCCCATTTAAAGTTTTAGACATTTATAAAATGCTTTTTAGTGTAATTCTATTGTCTCGGGTAAAGATGAAGCTCCAAAAACTCTAAACTCGGAATATGATCATTTCCTGCTATCATGACGCCTTAGCACGGACAGAATTTAGGCAACATTAATTTACTCTTGTCGTTTTTATCTATATAATAGACCTAATTTAATTGTGGAAAGAGTGTATCTATTCATAGGTGTGCAACGATTGGGTGGGCAGCTATACTAACCTAAGATCAACTGAGAGAAACAAGATCTTACCGCTAACAATGGATCTGTGGATCTGACTGATGTGGATCGCCTTTTAAACAATTTAAAAAGTTTGGTAAAATATTGAAATGAGGTTATTTTGCATGAATTGATAATGTTGGTTCAACTTAATAGTCAAATGCACGAAAAATGCCAAAAATATATTCACATATTTTTTCTACAGCAATAAGTTCTACAATTAGTTAAGAGATGGCGTTGTTTTGATATAATTAGCATATAGGATATTAAGAAGACTACGTGTTTTCTTAAAATTTAGTCCTTAATGAGTTAATTATATAGATTTATGGTAGCAAAGTATTCAATCAAACATGTTTGTATTCTCTCGATGTTATATCAAAGTTCCAATTTGTTTACAATAGTTGGCAGGTTGTTAATTTTCAATTCCACTAATGTTTCTGAATCGGTCTATCAGTTCTCGGAACAGACCTACCAAATATCGACGTAGTCTCCTTCTAACTCAATACGTTTGTTTCAGAGACATTCGAAGACATATTTATAGATCGTCTAACTTTCCAAAATAGGCGTTTATGAGGTAGATGCTCATTTATCGTACGCAAGTTAGAATTCTATGGAAACATTTCGCTGCTCAGTATAATTAGAATAAGAAACAAATATATATATCAGTGAGTGTGAGATGAGACAAAAAATCATCTCAGTACAAAAATACTTTGTACTGAATTTGTGTAGGAATATAATATTTGCCGCAAAATAACTTTCGGTTGTTTTTACAGCAGAATATCATTTATTTAATTTGTAGACGACTCGATTTTTAAAATTTTCATCGTCTCTTTTATTTGCTGACCCAAAAAATTGTTAGCAACTTTACCGACTTTTAACTTTAAAAAAATGTTTAAGTTGTAATTGAAATGTACATGGTAAAATGGAGTAAAATCGAGTAGCCATATTTTTCGGCTTTCAATATTCGAATTGCTAAAGCCTATCGAATAATTACCCCTGTGGATGGTAATCATTACACCAACCGACACTTAATGTTTATCTACCTGATGCTTTTTATGGTTTGAAACAAACTAAAATCCGACGGAGCCAAATATGGCGGATTAAGCTGCGTTAGCCTACTGATTAATAATATTCGTTCAAAAGAATACTTTTTACAACTGATGCGCCTCTGTAGTCCTCTGTTTTGATTGTTGCTAGGTATCCGAAGTGCAAGTTTCAACCCATGCAATCAACGCTCATCCAACTTCCTCTTGCCCGATTCTTTACCAATGGACATCTGTATTTTCAATTTGTGATTATTAGAATTATGCACACTATTAAACTATAACTATATTTGACAGTGTACAATTTATATTATTTAGTTTGAAGAGTGTTATCGTCTCGTCAATTAGTGATGCGGCTGAATAAAAATAACGAGATGCCTTCTGAGCTATAGAACTAAAAGTGTATATGTAGTGTCCTTTAGCTACCTGTCTGTGTGCATGTTTCAACTCGAAATGTATATATGATAAGAACTTGAGTTTTGAAAAATTGTCGGGTTGCCGAATTATTTAGGGTCCTTCATTGTTTAGGCCTTAAGCAAGTGATAGTTTTTATAAAATAAATTCGCCGAATCAAATTCAGTATTTTCTCAAAATTTTGAATTTAGTAAATTTCTTAATTTTCTCTTCCAATTTTTGAATAACCTACTTACATTCTATATTGTATCAACAGTAATGATGTTATTTTATGACTTAAATGATTGATGCTTTCTTAAAACTAAATTTTCAAAATCTGCTATCACTTAGTCATACTGAAACTCTTTCTCCATTTGGTTCATTAACTTGTAAAACGGATACAATATGATAGATAGCTCGACATTACAAATCACATCTGCACTCCGGAAACACAAACAAAAATTTGATAACAGAAAATTTCGAATTTAGTAGTACAAACAACCCACATCGCTATGTGACAGACTATATATAAATTTCACTCTGTGTGTAGTACTACTATTTTCTCTACACACAAGTGTATGTACTACATAATTATGTGAGTAGTAGAGATTAGTAGCTGAATAAAAAAAAAAAAAAAAATCCGAAATCAAAACATCAAATACCGGACTTTCGCAGATGATCATTTTATTTTTATTTTTTTCTAATGGGTTTCGGTTCGGCTTGACGTTAATTGAGATGGAAATATGCTCAGTCTAGTAGTTACTGTTGTAACGTTACGTTAACGTGGCTAAAATATCTGTGATTTTAATTGTAATGTGTTTTTAAGAAGAAAATTAACTTTTTTGTTTTTTTTTTGTTTTGAGTTTTAAGAAATCGATCCGAAAAATTAAGAAAAAAAAATGATATTTTAAGATTTATAGTGTTCTGTTTATATTTTAAAGTGGTTCGTGTGGTGCAGAAAATTTATAATTTTAAACATTTTAATTATTATAATATGTGCGTGTGTTTGTGCCATACCGATTAATTAATTTTCGTGAATTTTTCTTATTTATAAACAAAACCGAGCTGTTTTTTTATTCTATAAAATGCCGTTTCCAACGACCACAGTTGTTAATGGGTTTCATCCACCGCCAACGATAAACAATGTTGAACGTAATTTTACCTCAAATACTATGACTGGTCGGTTGCCACCAGTTGCGCCACCAAAAACCACTAAATCTCCGACCATCAATATAAATGGTGAAGCCCGATCAAAATTTCGTGCCTCACCATTTAGGCCTTCGAAACAATTTGCGGCCGACGAGATTGCAATGGCAAAACCACCAATTCCGCCACAAATTTCGCATAAAAAATTTCAGACCACTATAATGTCGCATTCGTATAAATATGGTGGCCTGTCGTCGAACTATAAACCACTGACTAATGGTAGCAGCGGTGGTAAGGTAAAACCGATCGAGGTTAGTTTAAAATTACCGCTATCCCGATCTAATTCAGGCGAATCCATCATGTCCCGATCACCAAGTCCAATGTCGACACTATCTTCAATCTCGAGTATGTCACAAACGACCACAATTTCATCGAAATCGGGATCAATGCCGAGACGTGTATTTCCACAACATTATGACGACGATGATGCGCTTAGCGTGCACGAATTAAATGCACTGGAACAGGCACCGGTTGTATTCGACGCCAATTTATCATTTCTTCTTGGCTGCAACAAGCAAAGCGTGCATCAAACATTTCGCCCTTCGCCCGCTCATCAAGATCCACAAACGGCATCAAATTATTTAACCACCAAAATTGAATCGTTTCTCAAACGCACCGATCATGTAATGGATGACTGGAAATTAATTGGCCGGAACAATGGGAAATATCATGATGATCATGCGATCGATTTGATTGAGAAACGGCAACGGGATCGAGATGGTACACGGGGATTACGATCGCGTAGTGTCACTAATATTATGATCAAAAGTAAACAGATTGAACAAAATTTACCGCCTACTGAACGGATTCGCAGCCGATGCAGTTCAATTCATCGGGATGATGATTTAACGGATGACACGACAATAGCGGATGATGACTTTGATGAGGTAAAATGTGTTATGTAATTTTTCAAGTACATACTACAGATATATTCTCGATGGTATTGTGACAGTTACATACATAAAACTAAACACAAACAAATAGTTGGATTAGTGTGCGTGTGTTATTGTATATTGTATTTGTGTATGTACACGATCGCGGTGCTACTATTTTTATTGTATGTATGTATATACATTTGGAAGTTATATTTAGATCGAAAAACGCATATAACATTCTAACGCCGCGCCAATCTGTAATTTTACTTTTTTTGTTTTCTCTCTAAATACAATATCGAATGGATTTATGTAGGCCAATTGGAAAATTTTCATGATCTATATGTTAGAAAATACGAAACGATCGTTAAAAAAAAAACAAAACTGAAACAAAAAATAAATGGTTACAGTTTTAGTGTTGATTAGTTCCGCTTTGTGTATTTTCATTTATTTTTAATGTGATCACGCAGATGAAAGATTTAAGATGAAAATTTTCTTCTGTGTCGGGTTTTGAGAAAAAAATAAAATGTTTACGACTTTTTATAGTACACACGTCTGGCGTATACTATACTATATATATATATAGTAAATATTACTGTTTTATGATGATTGTGCTTTGATTTGAATGAATTAAAATTACTATATACATATACCAGATGAGTTTGCGCGCACAGTGTTAATTTTGTGGGAATCTCATAATCGGTGATGATCTCCGTATCTAATTTGTAAATATTGTTTAATAAATTTGTGATCTTAAGACATTTTTTTTTTTTGTTAACGATTTCTAGTCATTTACGAATGAAGTATTTTGACATTTTTTTTAAATCGATCGTTTCTAAAAATAGCGTTTTCGAATATGTATATATATACGATTGGCCTAAAAATGTTGAGAAATTACTGGTAAAATTATCATAACCCACACGATCATGTGATTATAATAAATCTAACATAAATGGATTAGTGATGATATGTGAAGATCGTTAATAATTTTACGTGATCATTTAGAATTGTTTAATATATTAAACGTTGATGCATTAAAATTTCACCGTCATAGGTATATGAGATGTTTAAATAACTTGCTACATTATAATCGGAGTGATCTCTGAATATGATAAATTTAATAGTTTGATCGTTAATTATTTGCTTATGATCAAGTTTTTTTTATTTTTTAATGTCTTTCAAAGTGCTCCAATGTTACGCTTTATTTCAAACGATTACAAATATTGAATTATGTTTGAAATCCGAGAATAAGTGTATACTGATTTGCGATCATTAGATGATTTAGCATCATAATTCTCGAATATCCTAAAATTTTGAAAACAAAAAAAAAATATTGAAATTCTTTAAATTCGTTTCTATTTGTAAACTTTCTGAAATGTGTTAAATTCTTTTAATTTTTAAAACCTTGAACATTTTAAAAATGTAAAATAAAAGGTATTTACAATCGTAAAATTCCTAAAGTGATAATCATAAAACCTAGCAAATTAAATTTGTGAAATTATATTATGGAAATTTGGTAAACTCTGAAATTTATTTGAATTATGAAATTAGTGTGGTAGATCTTTAGATTGGTATTGCCATTATGCAATACATTTTTTCATTCGACATTTGAACTTTTCTGAAATTCTATTAAATTTCACTAAAATTTAAAATTCTCTAAACATTGTCGAATGATAGTTAAATTCGCAATATACATAGAAGCCGCTAAATTTTATGGTTAAAAATCGTAAATTTCTTAAAATATATTCAATTTGATTGGTAACGTTGAAAATGTCTGTACAAATACTTATATTTAAAGCAAGATTATGCTGAATAATATTAGTAAGATAGGCCTACATCTTTGGAAATTTTTAAAATTTGTAATATTTCAAAATTAACAGAAACTGTTAAAACCTGATGCTGCTGATATTAGCTAGTTTTTGTGAAGATCGTTTTGATTTTAAATCTATAGCTAGATACGAAGATTCATAATACCAATTAAATCTCGAAAATATTAAATTTTAAGAATTTCAACAATTTTAACTTTTTTTTCGTTTAACTTGCTTTTACTGGAAATTCTGAAAATTTCTAAAGTACTTAAAAAAAATTCTTGAAATTCTCAAAATTTCTGATATTCGTAAAATTGATTTCTTTTTCAAATGGCTAAAATTCAGAAACAACCCTTAAATCTTAAATTCGTTTATTTCGAAATGGTTTATGTATATTCTTAAAATTAAATTTGTGGTATTTTACAAACTGAAACCTTTTAAAACTCGCCAAATTTTAAAACTCTTGAAGTTCTTAAAATTTATAAAATGTAAAATTTTCAAATTTTCTTTTCGTTGAATTTTTTAACTGGGAATTCCGGAAAGTCTTACAAATCTTTAAAACAATTTAAATTCTAAATTTGTTACCAATACCTTAAAACTCTTAAAAATTTTTAAATTTCTCATAGAATATATTTAAATTTCTAATAGAAATCTGCATATTCTGTACATTTATGAAATCCGTTATGGTAACATTTAAAATTTGTTAATTCCGAGAAATGTAATTCTATTTCTATTACTCTTGAAGTTCTTAAAATTTATAAAATGTAAAATTTTCAAATTTTCTTTTCGTTGAATTTTTTAACTGGGAATTCCGGAAAGTCTTACAAATCTTTAAAACAATTTAAATTCTAAATTTGTTACCAATACCTTAAAACTCTTAAAAATTTTTAAATTTCTAATAGAAATCTGCATATTCTGTACATTTATGAAATCCGTTATGGTAACATTTAAAATTTGTTAATTCCGAGAAATGTAATTCTATTTCATTTTTTATATTTGTTTGATACAGAAAAAATTCGTAAATTTTAAACTCGTTTATTTCGAAATCGTTCATATTCTTAAAGTTACATTCTTCAAATTTTACGAACCGAACAATTTTAAGTTCCTTAAGATTTTAAAAACTTTAAAGTTAATTTTTTATTCGTTGAATTCTTCAAATTTTGTTGAAAATCGGTCAGAATCTTAAAATTCATAAAATGTTAAAATCTGTAATATGTTTGAAATCTCCTTCTTTGATTATACGTTTTATCGATTGTTGTGATTTATCGCTAGATTCGTAGATTTTAATAAATTCATAAGTAATTTTTATTTCTTAAAATTTTCTCAAACTTCTAAAATTCTGCAAATTTGGAGTGGGGGGTATATTGTTCCAATATTCTAAATCTTTTAAATTTGTTTAATTTCTTTCTCGCTATTAAAATTTGTAAATGTCTCAATACTGTTTTAAACCATTTTAGATAAATTCTCTTTATCTTTTTGTGTGTGTTTCCATGTTTTGCACCCGTACATCAGTGCTGATTTAACACATGCTTTGAACATTCGTAACTTCGTGTTCCTTGACACTGAAGGTAGACGAATTTTTCAACCTCTTCGATTGGCGTGATGTTGATGGTGATTGATGTACTAATGTTCGTGTTCAATCTCATGACATTTTGTTTTACTGATGTTCATTTTGAAACCTACTTCATGTGCTACGCTACATCGTCTGCGTAGCCTAGATCTTTGAGCCGTTTTAGTGGCCCCCGTTCGATACCATTTGGTATTGTCAAGTTTGCGCGTTACGCTGTCCAGTACTATCAGGAACAGTAGTCAAGAGATAGTATGCATTCTTGTCTTACTCCTCGTGAGTTGAAGTATTTGTCACTTTGCTTTCCTTTGTGTTGAACCTTGTTTCCGGCATCCCGATACATTTCTTGTATTAGCTCAATTATTTTCTTTGGTGTGCCTATTTCACAAAGTATGCTTTCCAGATTGCGCCTCTGTTGATTAAGTCGAATGCGCACTCAAAGCCTACGAAGATTAGATTTAGTGGTGAATCCCATTCATTTGATTGCTCTATGATGGTACGGATCGTGTTGATATGATCTCTACAGCTCTTACTTGGCTTAAAGCCGGGTTGTTCATTTCTCAGTTGTTGGTTATAGATGGAAATATTCGTTCGAGAATGATCATCGCTAATACTTTTATTGTGCTGTTGAGGAGGGATATGCTTCGCCAGTTTTTACATTCTCTAGGTCGCATTTCTTTGGGATTGTTATGGTCAAACCTTCTTTCCATTTATGTGGAATTTTCCTTGTATTCCATATGTCAGCTAAAAGTGGTGTTAGAGTTATATTATTATAGATGTGTCGCACTTGAATATTTCAGCTGGTATCTTGTCTGTGCCAGTGGCCTTACTGTTCTTTAACTTCTGGATAGCAAATCTATAAACTCCGTTGGTGGATGGGTGTTGATAGTTTCGTTTAATTATAATAATTTGCCATCTGGGAGGTCGTAATTTTATTCGTTATCTACGCAGTTGTCCTCAAAGTGTTCTTTCCATCTATGCAGTGTCTCCTGATGTGTGGTTAAGGTTTGACCAGATAAATCCTTTATGGGTGAAATGTTCGTGTATTTTCCGGTGACCCTTCTTACACAGATTGCAGCTGCTTCCTCTGCAGTTACGAGAATGTCTTCTGTGTACTTTCTGCGGTCTCTTCTTGCCATCTTTTTCACTTGTTGGGCTATATTTTCATATTTCCTTCGGATTTCCGTCGTGTCTTGGGAACATAGTTGTAACTTGAGTGGACGACGTTGAGTTTTTTTTCACGTATTAGCGATGATATGGTTTTCTGATGTTGTCTTGGTAGCCGAGCACATTGGTAGCAGTCTTGATGTAGGCATCTTCTAGTTCCCATTTTTGATCAATGTTGGTACTGGTGTCATTTCAACCTGAACATTTATATTTCTAATTTTTTTTTTTAATTTAAAGTTTAAATTTACATTTGTTGATGTTACGAAAATTTTAACTTGCAAGATTCTTAAACATTTTAAAATAAAAATTTTAATAAAATTTTAAAATGTGTCAAATTTCTTTCTTTGATTTATAAAGCTGCATCCGTAGATTTATGCTTCAAATTTGCTCAAACTACTAAAATTTAGAAAATTCTAAAATTTTAGGATTCGTTATCTCAAAATTCAACTTTTTTTCGCTTAATTAACCTGGAAATTCTGAAAATTACTGAAATAAAAATTTCAAATTCCTAAAATTTTAAAAAATGGTTTCAATATTTTTAAAATTCTGTAAATTTGCGTTGTCACTGTTAATTGTAAAATTTAAAATAAAATTCCATTTCATAACATTTTTTTTAATTCTCTTAGATTCAAAAAATAATTTTAAACCTTTTAAAATTGTTAAAATTATTTAAAAAATGTTTTTTAAGTTTTTACAATTATATTTGTTGAATTCTTTAAATTATCACAGTTTTGATCCTTACATCTAAGACCTCTTCTTAAATTTTTTAAACTTAAAATTCTAAAAAATTTACTCTACATATTTTTAAAACTTTCTGTATTTTAAAAATACAACTTAATTCAAATCAAATCATACACAATATTTAAATTTCGTAAAATCTGTTGTAATTTTCACAATTCTTAAAAAGCTTTAAATAATTCTTAATATGCATAAACTTTTTAAAATAATATAAACTTAATTTGTACAAATTGTTAAACTCGCATAAGAGCGTAAAATGTATTTGTTCAATCCTCAATTTTTGTGTTGCAAGTTTTTGAAATGGTAGTGGCATAACATGTTTTCCTTTGGGAGTTGATAAAACTGGCATTGGCCATGTAAATAGCGTAGCAACTTTTCAATAAAGATAATTTTGTTAAATTGGTTTATTTGGAAATGGTTGATATACCCACAGTTAAGTTCTTTAATTTTAAAACTTTATTTTTAAAAAATTTTAAATTATAAATGTGAGTAAAATTCTGTTTCTTAAATTTAACTTTTTAAATTTATATTCGTTGAATTCTTCCTTGAATTTAGTTGAAAACCTTTAAACTTATAAAATCAAATTAAATTCATAAAATTTCAAATTTGTTAAATTTCTAAAAAAAAATTCAAATTGCTAAAATATTGAAAATTCTGCTCTAAACGAACTTCTTCAAATTTTTCAAATTACAACATCTTTCAATTTTTAATTCGTTCAGTTTATAATTTAAATTAAGTTGTGGTACCAAACCATAAAATTTAAAAATTTGTGTAGTTTGTATAATGAAATTCTAATTCATAAAATTTCTCTTAAATTCTCAAAAATTTAGAAACAAAAATAAAATTTCAATATTTTTTAAATTTGGTAAATTTTATAATTTTAAAAATATTTTACATTAATAAAATTCCTTGAATCAATATGTGAAATTCTATAAAAAAATTTTAACATTCATTTAAAATACTAGAAATTCTAAAAATTTACGGAGTTTTTAAAATTCTTCTAAATATTTGCAAAATGCTTAAAAGTCATAAAATTTCAAAACATTCGGTTGTTAGGGTTGAAAGTTTGCCAACTTTATACAAAACAATATATTTAGATTTACACTGTTAAAATTCAACCTTAAAATCATTTTTGACCAGATTCGGAGATCAAAAAATTATAAACGAGTGAAGCACGATTCGATTATCACGATCTAGCATGACACACTATTAAATAAAGTTTAATCAATTTTAATTATGTACATTGCATACAAAAAAAAATGTAATCATCTTTCTCGATCACGACTAAAAATTATCTAACATGATCTTACTTGTGACATTTAGAAAAGTTCATGACTCCTATTAATTAAGAAAACCACGATACCATATTATCTGAAGATGAGATCACGATTATTAATTTTCTTGTGATCTCGATCATTGCGTTGCTGTAGTTATAATGTATAAACGTAAAAAAAAAAAAAATTAGAGAGATCAAACACTTCCGGGAGGCGTCTTATCATCGTTTACAAAATGATAAGAATTTCATCTTTGAAGTTGTTGTGTACGAAATTTAGTATAAATTGAGATGTTCGTCTCAAGTGGAATTAAAAACACATAAATGGATCAAACATTTGATGTTGTATATGCAATCCTTATCTTAAATGCATACAGTCTTATCGCATTGGTGCTTTATATCGTATGATGACTTTTTAATATCTTAATTGTATGATTTAGGCACTTGATTTTAATCGATTTTTTTTTATTTTTTTTTATTTTATTCTAGTTATCCGAAATGACAGTTGATTTAGCCGAGGAACATTCGGCCACAAATATGACAAGCGAACGTCTTGAAGCCGAAACGGCTGAACGTTTAAAACTCGAAAAAGAGCTGCAAGAGCAGCACAATAAAATCCGTAATTTACAGGAGACATCGGAAAAATTAGAAATGGAACTGATATGTGCTAAATCCGATTTGAATGGTGTGTCGGAGGATGAGGATGGCGATATGGATGAAAACGGATCGGGTGGCGTGTATAAATTAAAATACGAACGGGTTGCGCGTGAATTAGAATTTACCAAGCGTCGCCTACAAACACAACACGAACATGATTTGGAACAGTTGGTCGGTTTGAAAAAACAGTTGGAGAAAAAATTATCGGATGCGTATGAAGAGGTTGAAGAACAGCGACAAGTTGTTGGACAATGGAAGCGTAAAACACAAAAAATGACAAACGAGATGAATGATTTGCGTATGCTGTTGGAGGAACAAAATAGCCGGAATAATTTGTTGGAGAAGAAACAGCGGAAATTTGATTCGGAATGTCAGAATTTACAGGTAACGTGTTAAATCGTCTGCGATTATGCGTCAACATTTATATTAATTTTGTTTATATTCTCCAAATAGGATCAAATTCGTCATGAGAAACTGGCAAAAGAGCGTCTGGGTCGAGAGAAAGATGTCCTTATTGCTGAAAAATTCACTTTGGAACAAAATCTAGCTGTAAGTATTTTTCTACGTAATGTTACATAAACGTTTCACGCGTCGATGCAATTCAATGAAATTATCCTCGATTATGATTAATCGATCTAGCTCATCTTGAATTGATATTGATCTTTATTTACTATTTACTTATTCGGATGCATTCAATTAGTTATAATTTTGTTGTTGTCAATTCAATTGAGCTAATTTTTGTGTGATGCACACAGAGCCGAATTCGTTTAATCGCTCATTCAATTTCTGATATGCCTCATTCGCGATAACGACACACATTTTGTGTTATGTCGTTAATTAATTGATAACAAATGTGTACACATACATGAGAGATTACGTCTGCCCCTTTCTCTGTTTCATATCTAGACTATTGAATATTATTTATCGTGCAACGATAACAGAAAATATAAACACAAACTTCGATAGTTCACTTATTGGGTAAACAGACGACGTTTTTGTTTTTATTATACATGGAATTCCGCTGTGCCATCACCAAAAGCAGTTGTCATGCGATAAGACACATAATTAAATAATTAAATAAATTTCATTTGAGTCATCATTCGTATTAGTGGCGATGCCACTTGCAACACCGTGCAATCTCGTGCAACATTTACATATTTACTTTTGTAAATGCAAGATCACGATTTTGTGCCCACGTTTCGATGCCCAAAATTGAAACGTTATGATACAAATTATACAAACCGCCTTTATACAACAATTCGTCATTGATATTTTGGCATTTAGCTGTTAATGGACGATAAATTATCAAAGAAAACGAAAAAAATATGTTTAGATTATCTTATCGATTGTGTTTGCTTGCTTACTTACATACGGCTCGTCTCTCTCGCGCGCATACTATTTAAGTAAAATGTTTCGCTCTCTGAACTACGCGCTTAGCGTATGATGATTTCACGATATTCTGTTTTTTTTTTAGTTTTGGTTGACATTCAACATGAATGTGTTGTGTGTGTGGTATTCGATTGAATAGATAAAGTGATATTTGTGTTGTATTTTTAGGACACTCGTCTTGATCTTGAACTCAAGGAGGAGAAGTTGGCGGCACTACAAAGAGATATGGAAGAGATTACGTTTAGTGGTGGCACTGAAGAAGAAATTGCTCAGTTGAAACGCCAAAAAATGGAATTAGAACGTCGTACGAAAGAGCAGGAGGAGGAGTTGGATGAAATGGCTGGACAAGTTCAAGTAAGTTGAAAGTGATTAAATATTTTATTAATTTTATTGTTAAACGATTACTTATATTTTGCAGTTATTGGAACAAGCAAAACTACGCCTTGAAATGTCATTGGAAACAATGCGTAAAGATGCTCGCCGTGAAGCTCAACAACGTGACGATGAATTAGAAGAGGCTCGTGGCAATTCGTACAAGAAAATCAAAACTCTCGAATGCCAATTGGAGACGGAACACGAAGAGCGAACCCTATTGGTGCGAGAAAAACATGAATTGGAGCGACGTTTGGCCGCTCTCGAGGAACAAGATCGTGCCGATCGGGCAGCCGAAGAACAAACAATACAAAAATTAAAACGTGACCTGAGAAAGTATAAAGCATTATTACGCGATTCACAAACACAACTCGAGCGCCTTAAAGCTGAATCGCCAGGAAAAGCATTGATCCGACAATTACGCAATCAACTAGAAGATGCTGAAGCTACACGTACAATGGCGGTTAAATCACGCCAAACGGCCGAAGCAGAGCTAAGCGATCTGCAACTTATGTACGAAGAAGCGCAACGAGCGCGCACCGATGCCGAAGAACGTGCGGTCGCAGCACAACGTGACCGCGTCGAACTTCAAGCACAAATCGAAGAGAACGAGGAAGAAATGTCTGAACTGATGAAAAAATATTCAGCATCCGTGAAGCAGCTAAATACGGAGCATATTGCGGCCTCTGAATACGAATTTAAATTAGCCGCCCTAGAGACTGAGAAAAATCAATTGAAAGAACAAATAGCGGAGCTACAAACACGTTTAGAAAATATTGAAAATATGGCCGATCCATCGACAAGCGCACACTCGAAACGATTAGAGTTACGAGCACGCGAATTAGAATCACGTCTTGAGTTAGAACAAGCGACAAAAGCGCGTATCGAGAATCAATGTAGTCGACATAAAGATGCGCACGATAAACTCCAACATGATATCAATCAAATTAAAGCTAAGGAAATGCATACGAATGAGGCGCTTAAAAAATCACAAAAGAATTTGCGTGAACTGCGGGAAGAGTTCCATGTCATATCGAATCGGGAGCAAGAGTCGATAACACGTCGCAAAGATTTAGAGAAAAAAATCGAAACGTCCGATTCGGAATTGGCATCGGTTCGGAATGATTTACGTTTGGCATTGCAACGAATTGCTGATTTACAATCGGCTATGGAGGAGGGTGATACGGATCCGACAGAGAGTGAAAATGACACAGATAGTTCAGATGAATCGTTTAACGATCTGGAGCAACGATTAAAATCGATTAAACCGCTTAAAAGTATCAAAGAGACAAATGGATTTGCGTCCGAAACAAAAGTACTACTACGCGAGGGCAAAAGTGACAATAGTCCTAGGTAAGTGTACACGTAGGTTCTCCAGTAAAACAAAATAATTTTTTTCGGCATTGAGTGGGTTAAAATTTCAAGCTAACATACTAAATTTTCTCGAATCATCTAACACATTTCTCTATTTTTCTCTCTCCCATTTTTTTTTCACTGCAATCGTGTAATTATTACAAAACCCAAGTTTCTTTCCATTCTAGAATTACAGTGACCAATTCGTCAACTGGATCAATGGCCGGTGGAGATAATAAAGGGCATAGTAATGGTGATACATCATGTGCATAGAACAAAACCGAATAAATTAATAAATTATTTATAAATTAAATTATAATTATAAATAAATAATATAATCGATTTTATGTAAATTTTAATTTTAAACCAATTTTTTTTATTTTTTATTATTTTATTGTATCTTAATTGTTATTTAGAATTTAATTAAATTTTATATAAAACACAAAAAGAAAATAATCAAATTACCTAATTTACGATAAAATTAAAATCGCTTTCCAAAAAATAAATAACATTCAAATTTGAAAGCGGCCTTAATACTACAAATATAAATATTTAGCAGTGTACTATATAAAAAAACACCATAATAAACATAAAGTTTTGCAATCGTCTTATAGATGGCAGACATATTTATAAAGAAATTTAAACTACTCTTTCATATTCGTTATTTTATTACAAATAAAAAAAATACAAATAATATATAAAGCAATAATTAATTAATTAAATAAATAAATAATAAAAACGCTTTTTACATAAATATAATATAAATAAATTTATATAAAAACATATATACATATTAAAATATATTTTGTAACATATCAGTTCCAAACCATTTTTTGTTCTTTGAGAAAATAGAGTGTGAACTTTCTAGCACGCATTAACATTTTTTTTATTTTGGTTGATTACTTTATATGAATTAAACTAGCTACATACCTGAAATTTATTACTTATGTTTTACAGTTGAATATGTTAAAAGTAAAACACAAACACATACATATTAGTTTTGTAAATTATTATTTTTTAGTTATAAATTATTAATTTTAAATAATTCTAATTACTTTGTATGGCCAAATAATTTAAACAACAACAGAAAAATAATGTATTCTTAAATATTTGAAATAAAATACATAAATGAAAAATTTAATCAAATTGCCTAAAATAATTTGGAGATGGTTTAATTTAAGTGCCGGCTCTTGAGCGGTGGATTACCTTCTGGAACGTATGAACGTATGGAATGTGTTTTCATAACTTCAGCGATCTAATGTTTACATTTACAGTCTAGCGGAATAGGAGAGTTGATCTAGTTTTGCTTATTCGTTCGTAAATTGATTCGAGGCTATGTTCGTGGGAATTTAGCACATGTCGACCTATTTTACAATCTATCAGCTTACGAGACATCCAGTAAATGTTTTGTTCTTTTTACATTGTCATAATTGGAGTATTCTTAGCCATTGATAAAATCTCACTTACATATAATTAGAATAAATTGATACAACTAATAAATTTAGCTATTATTGATTCGATTCATTAGAGGTTTCAAAAATTAAAAAGGTCTCTTATGTCTAAGACCTATTTGGCAGATCAAAAATTTTGTGACGTTTTAATCTTTCCCTCGTAGTGGTAGTGAGATGTTTGTTCACCAGTTCATTTGGATGAATTGCCAATCTTGAGTGATACCTGGTACTGGACTATCACTCTTCCCGGTGCTTGTACTGTGATGCTTAGAAATTTAGACAGGAACCGCTGAAGTATATCCAAGTTCGAGTTGCTGACCGTTCCCCACAGAGCTGTATGCCTTATAGTATTTTATTTTCAATCGATAAACTTGATTTTCTGCATATGAGCCAATACTTTTTTGACAGTTTTATTCCCAATTGCTTTCATTTTGTCCATATATGTTTATGCCATGATAGACGTTTGTCGACGTGAATATCTTAATATTCTAACTTCTTCGGGGGACTTACCGGGGGTTTTGATGTTAATAATAATAATAATAATAACAGTGTTAAAGGCCATTACTGGCCCCTTACTGAATCAACAATCTGGCTCCAACGGTTTCGATCCTGAGCTTGGTCTTCATACTGTCTTAGACAATCTGAAGAGGCCAAGTCGTTCTCTACATCGTGGAGCCATCGTCGCCTGCAACGACCTCTGCGCCTACCATATGGTGGCTCTCCTTTCAGAGATCGCTGCACAATTCGTTCCGGATCAGCACGCAGAACGTGACCGAGCCTGCGTACTCGCTGAGATCTAACTTCATGTACAATATCGGGGATCTTCATCAGATCTCTGATCTCGAAATTGTACAGAGCTCGGTATGTACCATCTATTTCGCGTTTAGGGCCGTAAATCACACGCATGATTCTTCTCTCAAATGTAAGGAGTCATCTCTCGTACTCATCCGTCAGCGCCCAACTTTCACATCCAAACATAACAACGGGCCTGATCAACGCTTTGTAAAGCTTCAGCTTCACGGCACTTGATAAGTGTTTAGATTTTAGCAGTGGCCTTAGAGGATATAAAGAACGACTGCCAGCTGCCAGCCGCACTTTAATATCCTCACCCACACTGTTATCGTGAGTGATAAGAGAGCCCAAATATTTGAACCTCCTCACTCCCTCAAACGTGTGGTGGCCACTACTAAAATCTGGTGTGCCATTGTCTCTTAAACCAGAGATCAGGTATTTCGTTTTGGACTCATTGATCTGGAGTCCAACAGAAGCTGAAAACTCTACAAGCGGATCAAGTATTTCTTTCACTCCGTTGCTATTCAGTCCAATCACGCATATGTCATCTGCATATGCAAGCACTTGATTGGACTGGCGATATAAGATGTTGCGCTGAGGTGTTTCAGTTTTACGAAAGATGTACTCCAACATGAGATTAAAGAGTATCGGGGACAGAGCATCTCCCTGCCGAACACCCGAGTTAACTGCAAAAATTGTCGATAGCCTGTTCTCAACTTTAACACAGCATTGAGACTGCGTCACTGTCATCCTACACAGTCGTACCAATTTTGTTGGCATTCCTAGGTATTCCAGGGCAGACCACAAACTCTCTCGATTGATCGAGTCGTAGGCCTGCCGGAAATCCAGGAAAACCTGATGTACGGAGATGGATGTTTAGAAGTTGTCTGTGTGATATTTTAATATGAGGCGTCCCAATATTATAAATTAGCTAATAATTTTATTTATTTAAAATTCACAATTTGTTTATTATTTCGCTTGTTTTACAATTGTTGTTTATATTATTTTACAATTATTAATTAATTATATTTACAATTATTATTCAAGTTAATTATAATTTATTTTATTTATTTTTCACCACTACGATACACACTATGACAAAAATGGCTGACTTGTTGTCAAGAAAATAATTTTAAGTTTTTATCACACGTTGTTTTTTTGTTAAAACTTTTGAGACGAATGAATTTGTTGTTTTTTGTTTTGTTGTATGACGTCGCCTTCGTCTTCGTTTTGTGTTGAAGGAACACATGCGCCGGCGACGGTCAACATTGCACTTATGTGGTGCAGTGGATATTTATTGCATCACCGAACATTGTTAGTTCGTGGTGATGTTGGTTGGATGGCGATGGTTTTACTATAAATGTTTTATAGTAATGGTTCGGTTATTGGATAGTGTTGGTTGGATAGATTGATATGTGATGGGGTTAGTGAACGCTTAATTCAAATAAGTTGGATTATATTTGAATTTCACTAATTATTTTGTTTGTGGCAGAATCGAATATCGGTGAGTCGAATATTCGAGCTGCTACAGTACCCCCTCTCCAGATGAGAAACCATGGGTTTTGAGACGTTATACGTTGAACCGGACGGTTTTGTATCGTTTGCTGGCTGATATCTGATCAGCCGTGTTGAGAATACCGTACGCCGGTTTCAATCTGTCTATTGAGATTGAGTGGTGTTTGTCTTTGATTGAGACAATGAATTGCTTGCGTAAGCGGCGTATAACTTTGTATGGCCCATCGTATGGAGATTGTAATCCAGTTCGAACCTTATCAACCCGGACAAAGACGTAATCGCAATTGTTGAGCGATTTTGGAACGAATATGTTGTTTTCGTTCGTTGGTCTTGTTGCCGTGGGGATAATATTTTGCATGGTGGTGCGGAGTTGGTCGATGACTGTGTCGGTTGTGGATGGAGACGGTAGAGGATGTTCGACGAAGAACTCACCGGGTAGCTTGATGGTTTGACCGTAAACCATTTCAGCTGGTGAGCACTTCAGATCTTCTTTAACCGTTGCTCGAATACCAAGTAGAACGATTGGTACTTCGGAGCTCCAGTGAATTGTGTTGCCTCGGGCCTTGAGAGCAGCTTTGAGCTGGCGGTGGAAGCGTTCGACCATGCCATTGGCTTGTGGGTGGTAAGCCGTTGTACGTATACGATGCGAGCCGAGGAGTTTCGTTAACTCCGAGAAGAGCTTCGACTCGAATTGGGTTCCTTGATCAGTTGTGATGTCAAGTGGAACGCCAAATCGTGATACGTAGTTTTGAACAAATGTGGTGGCAATGGTTGCTGCAGACATGTCGCTCATGCAGTACGCTTCTGGCCATCGAGTGAAACGATCGACACAGGTGAGTAAGTATGAGTATCCATTGGATGGAGGAAGTGGTCCTACGACATCCAAATGAATGTGCTCGAATCGACCAGGTGGAATTGCGAATTGTCCAAGAGGCGATTTTGTGTGTCGCTGGACTTTCGATTTTTGGCAGGATAAACAGGATTGTGCCCAATGGGTCACGTCTTTGTTTATGCTGGGCCAAAAGTATCGAGCAGTAATCAATTTACGAGTTGCGCGGACACCAGGATGTGAGATACCGTGTAGTGTGTCGAAGATGGTTCGACGTAGTTGCTCTGCGATGTACGGGCGATTTGCACCCGCAGATGTTTCGCAGTAGATTTCGAGGCCAGGTAGTTTGAAAAGCTCCAGTTTCAGTGATGAACTGGCGTGACAAGCAGAACCAGAAAGTAAATTCTGAAGTTCCAAGTCTGCTTTTTGCGCTTGTGCGATCTTGTTGCAGTCGAAGTGAGTCTCGACTGTGGCCGTTTCGTTTGCTGTTGTGCGCGAAAGTGTATCCGCGACAACGTTTTCGGTACCTTGAACATGCTGGATGTCCGTGGTAAATTGACTAATATAATCCAAGTGGCGTGCTTGCCTTGGATTGCGTTCAGTTTTAGACTGAATTGCTCGAGTGAGAGGCTTGTGGTCGGTGTAAATTGTGAAGTCCCGACCCTCGACAAAATATCTGAAGTGTTTGATTGCTAGATATATTGCGAGTAATTCCCGATCGAATGCAGAGTATTTCTTTTCGGCATCCGAGAGCTTCTTTGAGAAGAATCCCAGGGGCTCCCAACACTTGTCGTTGTACTGTTGCATGACTGCTCCGACAGCAGTGTTTGATGCATCAGTAGTAATGCTGAGCTTTGAGTCGCTCAGTGGATGAGACAAGAGTGTTGTGCGTGCCAATTCAGCCTTGAGTGACGTGAATGCGTGTTGACATTCGTCAGGCCAAGAGAAGTTCTTGGCTGTTTTGGGCTTACGTAGTAGTACTGCCAGGTGGCTGTGAATTGGGTTGAGTATTTCAGCGAGCTTTGGTATAAATCGGTGGTAGTAGTTGACCATGCCGATGAATCGCTGAATACTTTTGATTGAGGTTGGAGCTGGGAATTCTTTAATGGCATTGATTCGGTCTTGTGACGGAAGGATGCCATTAGCGGTAATCTTGTGGCTGAGGAAATCAAGAGTGGATGCGCCGAAGACGCATTTTGAGCTCTTGATGTGAACATCAAACTCGACAAGTCGTTGGAAAAGTGTTTCCAGATGGAGTTTGTGTTGTTCCTCAGTTTGAGATGCCACAAGAATGTCGTCTATGTAGACGAAAACGAAGTCGAGATTTCGAACGACTTCGTTCATGAAGCGCTGAAACGTTTGTGCGGCATTGCGTAATCCAAATGGCATTCGGGTGTATTCGAAGAGGCCAAATGTAGTGGTGATTGCCGTTTTGAAAACGTCTTCAGGTGCCACGGGAATGTGGTGATAACCTCTGATGAGATCAAGTTTGGAGAAAACTTTGCAGCCATGTAAGTGCATGGTGAAGTTTTGAATGTGGGGTATCGGGTAGCGATCCGGTATCGTAACCGTGTTTAAACGCCGATAGTCCCCACATGGCCTCCAGTCTTGATCTTTCTTCTTGACCATGTGAAGTGGACAAGAGACGGAAGATGTCGATGTTCGACAAATTCCTAATTCCACCATGTGTTGAAATTCTGCTTGTGCAGCTTTGTGACGCACCGAATCTAGTCTGCGTGGTCTCGACACGGGCAGATGGCCTTCTGTGACGATGTGATGAACCACGTTGTGTCGGACTGGCATTTTGTAGTTCGGCTCTGCTGTAAGTAGTGGGTACTTTTTGAGCAGAGTGCCGTAGCCGTTGTCGATGTTAAAATGGATCGGTGTTGGTGTGTTAACACGAACCATTGTGGCGTTTATTGACAGCTTTGTAGCTGGATCAATCAGCCGTTTGTTCTTAACATCAACAAGAAGTCCGAATTTGCTTAGAAAATCGGCGCCAATGATCGGACGGTTCACTGCAGCTAGTATGAAAGCGTGCGTGAAGGTTCGTTTGAGTCCGATATCCACGTTAAGCAATTTTGTGCCGTACGTGTGGATGATTGAACCATTGGCAGCCGATAAGACTAGATTTGAATTTCGATTTGACAATGTGTAATTCATTTTGAAATTCATTGCTGGAATAACCGAAAGGTCAGCGCCAGTGTCGACTAAGTAGGTGAGTTTGTTGTGTTTATCGTACACAAACAAACGTGACGTATATGGTGTGTTTGTGGTCAGGGGAGGCATGTTGCTCTCAACCCGTGACTCTAACAGTTTTTTTGGTGGTCAATGTCCATCTTTGCGGCGGCCGCGTACGTCGATGGTTGCGACGTGGTGAAATTGCACGGTGGCGTGCATTTTCTGGCGGCTCTACCAAACTTTGTGTGGAACCAGCATTTACCATGTTGATATATGTTGTTGCTGGGACTGCGGGTTCGATTGCGTGAGGGAGCTCGTCGTCCACGCGAACGGCTTCGACCTCTGAGTAGCCCGTCGAGTCTGGACTCGATTCTTGACAGTCTTTGTTCGAGTGTGTTTGGTGATTGTGTTGAACGGGGAGTTCTGTCTCCACTGCGTTCACGTGATTGCCGGTATGGATTATTGATTTGACTGACGCTTTGAGATGTGATGTTTATGACATCATACATCTTGTCGGCTATCTTGGCTAACGTTTGTGTGGTGGAGGATTCGGGCTGTGCTACCAGCGCTATGCGAATCAACTCCGGCATTTTACGTATCCACAAAGATTTAATGATATTTTCATTAAAACTGTTGTTAGCTAGTGTGTGAATGTGCCGTAAAGCGTCAGATGGTTTTTGGTCGCCTAATTGCTGGCCTGAAAGCAATTGTTCCAACTGACGTTCGCCCGATGGTGCTAGTCGTTCTAGCAGCGTTTGCTTTAATGTGTTGTATTGGTTGGTTGTCGGCGGATTGAGGAGGAGATCCGAGATCACATCGCACGTTTCTGGTTGCAAGGCTGATAATGTTTGCAGGTACTTTGTTTTATCAGCTGTTATACCTTGCAGTCCGAATTGTATTTCGGCGAGCTGAAACCATGTGTTTGCTCTTTGTGGCCAGAAAGGTTGTATTGTTATTCGCTGATGTGATGCCGCGATCTCTATTTTTGGACCTTGTTGATCTTGTTCATCGTCCGACATTTTTGCACAAACCAATAAAACAAATCAAAATACAACAATACAATATTTTAAAGCGGAATGGTTACCGTGTAAAAAAAATTAGTTGACCAAAAATGAAAAATTAAGCGGAATGGTTACCGTGTAGTGAATGGTTTGAAGGCCGGGATGCTCCTTCTTTTTAACGCCCGATGCGAGATACCCCCGAATATGGAGTCCCTTGCGTCCTGCCTTATATTGGGGGGGGCTCGTTGAAATTTAAGAATAGATGTAAAAAATAAATTTAATTCATGCGAGGTGAATTATTGCAGCGAGAAAACGACCAGGGTGTGAGACTATGGATGGGTGTGCACGTGGTGGTGAAAAAATATATATAAAATGTACAGTAATAATGATTCTACGTTAATGTTTTTTAATTAAAAGTGATTCTACGTTAAAAATTTTAATTAAAAGTGATTCTACGTTAATGTTTTTGAAATATTGTTAATGAAAAATTAAAAAAAAAAAGAAAATTTTTAATAGAGAAAAAATATTTACTAATAATAAAAATAAAAAAAACTCTTATCTGGGTTTTGTACAATGCTGATGATGCTGCTGCTGTTGTTGTTGGTCGTTGCGGTGAGGGTGGATCGCTTCACCGTTTGAATTGTCCCGCCGTTGCGGTGAGGGTGGATCGCTTCACCGTTTTAGTTGTCCCGTCGTTGCGGTGAGGGTGGATCGCTTCACCGTTTATCCCGCGTTGCGTGTGTGGGTCGTCCCCTACACCACGTTTTTTAATTTTTTCTACGCACGTAATTTTCTTCCCACGCGGAATTTTATTTTGTGCGTGTTTTATTCACACAGCGGTAAAAACCGCCGTCGTGGTCACCAATTTAGAAGTTGTCTGTGTGATATTTTAATATGAGGCGTCCCAATATTATAAATTAGCTAATAATTTTATTTATTTAAAATTCACAATTTGTTTATTATTTCGCTTGTTTTACAATTGTTGTTTATATTATTTTACAATTATTAATTAATTATATTTACAATTATTATTCAAGTTAATTATAATTTATTTTATTTATTTTTCACCACTACGATACACACTATGACAAAAATGGCTGACTTGTTGTCAAGAAAATAATTTTAAGTTTTTATCACACGTTGTTTTTTTGTTAAAACTTTTGAGACGAATGAATTTGTTGTTTTTTGTTTTGTTGTATGACGTCGCCTTCGTCTTCGTTTTGTGTTGAAGGAACACATGCGCCGGCGACGGTCAACATTGCACTTATGTGGTGCAGTGGATATTTATTGCATCACCGAACATTGTTAGTTCGTGGTGATGTTGGTTGGATGGCGATGGTTTTACTATAAATGTTTTATAGTAATGGTTCGGTTATTGGATAGTGTTGGTTGGATAGATTGATATGTGATGGGGTTAGTGAACGCTTAATTCAAATAAGTTGGATTATATTTGAATTTCACTAATTATTTTGTTTGTGGCAGAATCGAATATCGGTGAGTCGAATATTCGAGCTGCTACAGATGTCTCATAATATTTAGATAGAATCATCCGCAGCGAAAAGACCTGATCAGTGACTGATCGATTCGGACGAAATCCTCCCTGATAGTCACCAACCAAGCCCTCCGCCAGAGGAGTGATTCTATCCAATAAAATGTATGACAGTAACTTGTATGCTGTGCAAAGGAGAGCTATACCGCGATAATTCTCACACTTCAAGCGGTCTCCCTTCTTGAAGATGGGGCATATCGCGGCCACTTTCCATTCATCAGGCATAACTTCGGTTCGCCATACTAATCGAATAAGGTCGAAAAGACAGTTCCACAAAGTATCCCCTCCGAATATCAAGAGCTCCGAGTTAATGCAGTCCACTCCAGGTGAGCGGTTTCGTTTCATTCTCTGCATGGCCTTAGTGAATTCCTCATGGGATGGCTCCTCAGTGCAAATCTCCGCAGACTGTTTTAGAGGTGGCTCAACAACAGTCTGTGACGCATGATGAACATCAAGCAGCTCAGTAAAGTGTCCACTTCATGCGTCAAGTACTGCGTCGATGTTGACACAGAGGTTTCCATCCCGGTCCCGAATGGCGGTTGACGAAGGCCTGAAAGTATGGTGCAATCCAGTAATTCCTTTAAAGAAATTACGTGAACTACGCTTATTGCTGAGTTGTTGTACTTTCAGAACCTCGGCCTTCCACCATTCTCGCTTCTTCCGTCTACAAATCCGCTTAGCTGCCCTTCTTGCAAGAGCTGCCTTGTTTTTCCTTGCGATTGTGAGACGTTGTTGCACTTCATTATGGACTATATTTTGTTGCTCAACTGCAAGACGACACTCGTCATCAAACCAATCATTCTTGGGTCTGACTTTCACTATACCTAAAGTCTGTTGAGCAGCACTGACAACCGAAGTTTTCAGTACCTCCCAGACAGAGTTCACGCAGTCAGACTGGTAATTAGCTCCCTCAATGTTGTCGCTGACAAGATCCTGATATCGTTTCTTTTGATCTTCATTTATCAGACCTTCACAGTCGAAACGTTCCATCCGTTTCGCTGTGTTCCCCGACCTGTACGAAAACTTCCACCGTAGCTTTGCAGCGACCAAATAATGATCGCTGCCTATGTATTTGGTTGCTGACCTATAAGTTCTCACATCCTGCACAACCCGAGCTCGCCCTTTTGAAATTAACACGTGGTCAATTTGGCTCCGGGATGTTTTGCGAGGATGTGTCCATGTCTCTAGGTGTATCTGTTTGTGAGGGAAGAATGTGCTTGCTACTCTAAGATCATGAGCAATTGCAAAGTACATCATTCTCTCACCATTATCGGTCGCAGTTTCGTGTCGGGAGTACGGACCTATGTTTTCACACAAGTCGGCCTGATTTCTGCCAGCTCTAGCATTAAAGTCCCCAATTACCATTCTAACATCGTGTTCGGGTATAGATCCCATCAGATCGTCCAAGTCATTGTAAAATGAGTCTTTATCTTGGGGCTGGCTGACTTCTGTGGGCGCATGTACACAAATTATCGACAGGTTGGCTAACTTCATGCGCAGGCGAAGCATACACAATCGGTTATTGACTGCTTGAAAATCCAAAACAGCCTTCTTTACCTGCGGCCCAAGAAGAAATCCAGCTCCAAGATTTCCGAGGTCATCTCCACTGTAGAACAACGTATAGTCCTGGGACACATGGTCTCCACTTTGAGGCCAGCGAGTTTCTTGAAGAGCAACGAGTTCCAGCCGATACTCTTTCATGCACGTGATTAGACCCTCCAACGCTCCTGGTTTTCTAAGTGATTGCATGTTCCACGTGCCGATCCTAAATCTCGTATCCGGGTACTTGAGCGGGGGTCCGGTGTTGTTTTGGCGGTATCCATTTTTCTTTTTGTTGATTTTATAAACAGTTGATTTTTTTTACGGATGCGGGTTGTCAGCCCAGCGATCCAACCGTTTAGTCGCCTCCTACGACAAGCAAAGGATACTGTGGTGGTATTCTTAGGAAACATGTTCGTGCAATTTAGATTTACGAGACATGTGAGTGCCCCCCGACCACAGGGGCCATTGATGTTAATACTACTTGTGAAAACTTCTATTGTATTGGGAAATATCCAATTCTAAGTATTGCGTTGAATAAGTACGATAGATCGAATACTTTTATTTGGCAACTGCTGCAAAGTGATAAAAAAGTATCGCTGTTTTGACTTCGAAGATAGAAAACTTCGTGATTGTATACGATTCATATGCAACAGCGATTCCAATTGACTTTGGATGTTGTTATTCTATTCGGCTACAGTTTCTGATGGATATGGTTGGAATACTTTTTCGAAATGGTCTGTAAATACCTCAGCCTTTTTTCATAATTTCTCGCCCAGTGACCATCACTTTACGATGTTGTGGTTGTTTCAGCTTCTTATTAGTCTCTTTCCATAGTGAATAGTTTGTGTTTTCTGTTGGTGAGAGTCGTGATAAATATTCTTGAATTGATTGGTTTTTTTTCATTGATCAAGCATTCGTTAGTCCGTTAGTTCTCCTTAATCATTTTGATAAGAATTGAACATTTCCCATTCTATTCTTTATCATTTTGTACTGGTGTTGACTTCCAAACTGCCGACTAAATTTAATTAATTAAAACAGTTTTAAAGGCCATTACTGGCCCCTTACTGAGTCAACAATTCGGCTCCAGCGGTTTCGATCCCGAGCATGGTCTTCATACTGTCTAAGACAATCTGAAGAGGCCAAGTCGTTCTCTACACCGTGGAGCCGACTAAATATACTTACATTAAGATGTTCCAGTGCTTGATCTCTATCACTCTCCGTCTTTAATTTAATGTTTGCGTTTAGTTTCTCTGTTATCTTATTTCTGAAGTTGTTCCAATCAGTTATATTGATGCGTAACATTCGTTGTTTCTGTGTATTCACTGCTTGTGCACCCAATGTGATTAAGACCGGCTATAAAGCGGTAACCCAAAGAATTATAAAAATGATCAAATTGTTCCATTTTTATTGCATGTTTTGGTGGGCAGTATGTGGCCGAAATTGTTATAGGACATAGCCTATCTTCTATTACTACAGTAGTTGCTTGTATATATGCTCCTTTTCATACTTTTCCACTTCATGGTGTTTGATTGATTATGTTTTTGATTATAAGTGCTATGCCACCATGTGGTGTACCATCAGGATGGTTTGTGTCATAGATGGTGTATCTTTTTTTAACTTCTTGTCCATGCCGTTGGTATTCCAGATTGCTAGTTTAAGGAGTCTGGACATTGAATGATTTGGAGACAATGGTCACATATTACTAATATACATATGCGACATTACTCATCTTTTATATGAAACTTTTTCAACCGAGTTATTTTTCGCAAGGGATGCATATGCAACTATATTTTTATGTTAATACATAATTTTATAGTGGCATAATTATTTATTATTTATTATTTTATTATTATTTACACCCTAATCTAAGTTTGAACACTGCCCAACATCCACACGATTCCAATTCCTATGACACCGCTCTTTCTTTACCTCCTCACCATTTCCATATATAGATTTGGCGCTATATTAATTCTTTATATTTGCCAATTGAAAGAAGAAATTAAATAAATTAAATTAAAAATTATTTAATGCCAAACCGAGTCTTGAACTCAAGTTCACAATTCCAAATGCAACGACTCTGCTTACTGGACCACCTGCGTATATAACTTTTGTGTTATACAAATCTTTTATGTTTGCCAATTCAATCGAGAAAATTGAAAATTTTAGCAACATGAATGGCTAATTAATTATGGTCATACACATAGAGATGGCTCTTACATTTTCATTACGGTCATACACAAAAGATGGCTCTTATACTCGCCGAAGAAATTAAATTAAAAAAGTATTGACGCTGACGAGAATTGAACTGAAGTCCACAAATGCAAAAGCAATGACGCTGTTAACTGCACCACCGCCGTATATGGAATGGACGGAATGGATGCATATTTGACCATCACCGTATATTTTCATTACGGTCATACACATGAGATGGCTCTTATACTTGCAGAAATTGAATGTAGATTTCAACATAAGCTGTGTTGAACCAATTTTACAACATAAATTAAATTAAAAAAAGTATTGGCGATGACGAGTCTTGAACTCGGGTCCACAATTTCAAAATCATTAACTCTGCTTACTCGACCATTGGCGTATTGAAAATACATGCTGAACAACGATAGAAATCTTTACAAAAATGCCATAAAATTTAGCACACCCCACTCCATGGTAAATCGAATTCGAGTTTAGGAAGGCTATGAGTGCTACCGAGTTATTAAAAAGCCAAACCGTTGAAATAACGAACACTTGTTCGATAAAATATGTGCCAGACTGATGACAACAGCAGTAAAGTTTTGGCCATATATAGCTTGGTTATACGACTGTAACTCCAATAGAAGCAATAAATTTGTACGAGATTAATCAAATCAATGTTATCTCAAAGAGTCAACAGGTTTTCGACGTATCGAAAAATTTTGGGCTATATTGGAAAGAGTGCTGAAGTGCAAAAGTCACATCGGTAGTTATGCCAGAAACAGAGAGCATCAAACAACATGTACGTGATTTTATCCGTAATAACGAAATCTATATAGAGGTGATTTGTGGAAAAATTTCAACTTAATCGTATAGAACCTTATTATCATTCGAAAGAACATTTCTTGCCATTTATTTTTTATAAACTACTTCTTACAAATGATGGCCGCAACTGCGATGGTCTTTTCTCAAATTAACCAATTTTTTATGACGCGTTCGAGAATATCGAGTGGTCTCTAGCGAATGACACGAGTAATGTTGGCTTCCAATGCCTCAAATCTAGCTGGTTAATTCACATATACTTTGCACTTTGCGTAGCCCAAAAGAAAAGAGTCTTGCGCCAACTTCTTGGAACCAAATGTCGTCGAAGTCGGGCTTCAATTTCACGCAGCACATATTCCAAATAGTGGTCTCGACAGGCCTATTATGTCAACCGTAACTTGGTCTGAGCGCACGAAACACATTCCTCACAGAACGCTGATTTTCGTAATAAAGCTGAACAATTTGTAGACGCTATGCCGGGCTCAGTCTTTCCATGAAGAAATGGCAAACAATACTGAACAAATAAAAACACGATGGCAGTTTGAAACTATGCTTGCGTCATTTGTCAAAAAGAAACAAATGAAAAATTCATCTCTAGATGTACTCTTTTACAAAATACTCCAGCGAACTGGCGCATTCGATTTCAATTCGCTAAAATATCGTAGGTTGTTGACATTATTTTTATTGTCGACGTTGACAAAAACACTGCCAAGTAATCTACGTTATATTTTACGTGGCGAACATTCACAGTTTAAATGTAAAGCCAGATGATATAATTGTCACAAAACGGGTTTTTTGACTAAAGAATGTACGAACAAAGAAAGGGGCCCGCAGATGTTGGAACGAATATGGACATCTTGCCACTAAGTGGCGAACACGAACTGTGAAAGAATCGAAAAGATGTACGCACTTATCAACAGGGGAAGTGATCTAAATTTTTTCACAAGGTGCACATTTGAGACATTTGATCATGTGGAACTGGAACAGCTGATAACATCATTTCACGGAATTGGTTCTAGCACACTAAATACGATTGGCCAGGTTCCGTGCGATTTAATAATAGATGTTGGGACGAATGTATCGAATAACAGTTATTTGCCGAACGTTGGTACCCGAACTTGCGGAAAGAGTTCAGAAACTAATCGTTTAGAGACAGGTGATGTTCGTAACCAGATTGAAGAATGGATGTCTGAGGGAATTATTATAGCAAACATCTCTGATTATGCCAGTCGGATTGTTTTAGCCAATTAAAAGGACAGGGAAAAACTGCTCTGCGTCGATTACTGTACCCTTAATAAAGTGATCGTAAAGGACTGGCATCCATTGCCAATTATAGATGACCGGAATCCATTCCACATCATTTAGTGATCGTTATAGTCGACCCCCGTATCTATATTTTTTTAATGTAAAATTATTTAAGCGTTGGAAGGTTTCACGTACTTAAACCAGTTTTCCGGCCATCAACAGACAGTTTATTGAGTGCCGGTATTATAACTCGATGAATCCTTTCAACATGTTCATTTATTTACCAGGGGACTAGGTGGTCTGGTGTGAAGCTGTCTTGGGGGAATCAAGTTGGTACTTGTTGCCAGCTCCGCATCTTGCAGCTTCCACAAGTGCGCGTGTTACCTCCCCGTGGTGACCACCGGGCAACTAATACACCATGTTCTTATGTGGTGTATTAGGCGAAAACACGGCGCTAAACAACTGGGCCGGGTTAAGGTGTCAACCGTACCGTGCTGATAACCGGCCAGGCTGGGGGCCCAGTCTAAAAACTAGCACAGTCTCTAACGGTGTATCCGGATACTTGGCGCCCTCCGGATCATGCAGCCTTACCTGTGCATTGCGGATCTCTGCACAGGTGGACCTCCTTTCTCCGCTACTCGTGGGAACTATTATGGAAAGTCAAAATAGTGAACAAAAAGAGACCGGTGCTCTTAAAAAACCGGAAACCAGTGCTATGGAGACATCGGCCTTTAGGCCCGGTCTCCAAAGTGCAAAAAGGGGCATAGGACCAAATGAGGCTGGCTCCTCGAAACCAAAGGGCAGAGGCACGAATGTTGGCCACTGAGCCAAAGCAGGAGGGTTCCGAGATCTCACAGCCGAAAAGGCAGAGATCCGATGATGAACCGCCTACGGTGGCTAAAAAGAAACGGGTTCCAGGAAATGTTACCAAGCGCTTCAACGAGGTGCTAAAGGAGCACCTGCTCATGGCAGTCGTTGACAGGGCTCAAGAAGGTGGGAGCATTACGGCCCTTAACTGGAGGAAGGTGGAGAAGGCCTTAGCCGCCATCTTCCTAAAAATCATGAGGGAGAACCCAGGACCTGCTCCGTCCTGCCGAGACGGAGGGTGGCATCGGGGTCACGTCAAACTGACTGCCTGTGCCGATGAAAGGTTGGTGGCCCTCTATAAAAAGGCGATCGGCAGCCTGGGCGAAGTCTGGCCGGGGGCCAAATTAGAAGTGGTGACGAGGGAAGAAATTCCCTGCAGGCCAAGGGCGCGAGCCTGGATACCTGCGGAGCCTAGTGATCCAAGGGAGATCTTGGAAATGTTGAAAATCAGCAATCCGGATCTGCCAACGACCACCTGGAGGATTGCCAGGTTAGAAGAGGTAAAGGCGGTAGCAGATCACAGATCGGCCGTCATTATCATCGACAGAGAATCCGTGGGTGCTTTGGCAAAAAATGATTTGGAGGCCAAATCAGCTATGGTTTTGGAGCGATTACGCTCAAAATCTATAAGCGTGATGAGGCTGACAGAGCTGGGGCACCTGCAGCAGGGGGGGAAACCACTTGTGGTGTCCCGCCTGGTGTTGATGACCCAGAAGTCCGCGCCATCCCGGAGGACGCTCAGGAGACACTATCCCTGGACTCGGAGATTTCGAGATCATTGGGACTAAGCTGTGCGCTCCAAACGGACGAATCGACGTCAGAGGAGTCTGACTCAACAGTGGTGGAGGGAAGCAATATCTAATGCTTAAGATCCTTCAGATCAACCTCCATCACTGTAAAGCCGCCTCGGCGGCCCTTCTGAAAAAATGGAATCTGAGTCCATTGATGTGGTTCTGGTCCAGGAGCCTTGGGTCAATGGTGACCGGGTGCTTGGCCTCAGAACTCCCAAATATAAATTACTACACGGGAAAAATGAAGGTAAGATACGTTCCTGCATTCTCGCTAGAAATAATCTGAATATTTTTATTCTACTAAATTACAGCAACGCTGATGTAGTGGTGGCTAGCATTGAGATGGGTGGGCAAAATCTCTGGCTAATATCAGCCTACCTACCATACGAGGAGGAGGATATACCACCAGGTAGGTTGCGCAGTGCAATAATGGAGGTTCGAAAACGAAAGGTAGCCGAGTCATCATGGGCAGTGATGCTAATGCGCATCACTCAATCTGGGGAAGTACAGATATAAACAGGCGAGGTGAGTTACTCCTTATTTTATTTTAAGTACTAACCTAAATATATGTAATATCGGTTGCAAACCAACCTTTATTACTAAAAATAGACAGGAAGTGTTGGACATCACACTTGTCTCGGATTTTATTAAGGAGAGGGTATTGAACTGGAAAGTGTCCGAAGACCATTCCTTTTCTGACCATTGTTATCTCCAGTACGAAGTGGATACAAAATCCACTAGCAAACCACCCTTCAGAAATAGGAGGAAAACTGATTGGGAGTGTTTCAGAACCATTCTGGGTAACTTATTACCGGTATCGGTTCCAAACCCTCCTGCATCTACACAGGAGCTTGATGCTCTAGTAATCAGGCTATCTGATGCTTTTAATAAGGCCATGTTAGGTGCATGTCCTATCAGTAGGCCCTTGGGTAAATTTCGGCCACCCTGGTGGTCGAGAGAGCTCCAAGGTACTCGTATGAAATGCAGGAGATTGTTCAAGAGAGCAAGGCATACAAATGCTGCTGCGGATTGGGACTGTTATAAGGAAGTCCTGAAAACCTATAAGTACGAGCTGAAAGCAGCCAAAACGAGAGCCTGGAGGCTCTACTGTGGCAATATACAGGAGTCCTCGGAGGCGGCCAGGCTATGCAAAGTACTATGTTCTAGTCCTTCCATTCCGGGCTATTTACAACGACCGGATGGTTCATGGACTACATGTAGTGAGGAATCCCTGGAGCTATTACTAGAAACGCATTTCCCGGAGTGCTCGGTACTAGCTCCGGAGCGACCCTTGATAAATAGGGGTATAGACTCCGTAAGTCATATAGTAAAAAGGCGGAATATCCTATGGGCAATAAACAGCTTTAAGCCATACAAGTCGGCAGGACCTGATGGCGTTATCCCTGCAGATATCCAGCGAACTATTGACTTAACCCTACCCTGGCTGGAAGTTATCTTCAAAGGCAGCCTAGAACTCTGTCACATTCCTAGAAAGTGGACTGAAGTAAAAGTAATATTTATACCTAAGGCGGGAAAGAGCTCTCACTGCTATCCCAAAGACTTTAGGCCTATAAGCTTATCTTCTTTTCTGTTGAAAACACTGGAAAGACTAATAGAGGCTCATATTAGAGGCTCAATCAAGCCGGGCGAGCTGTCGGGATCTCAACACGCATACTGTAAGGGACGATCGGTGGAAACAGCTCTCCACTCCCTTATAGGCCCGATTGAGAAATCACTTGAATATAAGGAATACTCAATGGTAACCTTCTTGGATATAGAGGGGGCCTTTAGCAACGTCAGACCGGGGGCAATCACTCGGGCCCTTGCGTGTCTGGGGGTAGACGGGTCACTCAGAGGCTGGATAGATCATATGCTTAGAGGCAGGATCGTGACAGCTTATCTGGGGGGGACGTCTGCCGCCAGATACGTGAGCAGAGGGACACCTCAAGGTGGGGTTTTATCCCCCCTTCTATGGAACTTGGTCATAAATGACCTGTTACTAAACCTGGAAGGACAAGGCTTCAAGGTGGTTGCTTACGCGGATGACGTTGCTATTGCGGTCTTCGGCAAATATCCTAGTACGCTGAGTGAGCGCATGCAGTGCGCGCTTGGCTATCTCAATGAGTGGGCACGCGGCTGCGGATTGAACGTAAACCCACAGAAAACAGAGCTGGTCCTCTTTACCAGGAAGCACAAACTTCCTCAGTGTGACCCGCCAATACTAAATGGTACTCGCTTGATCTTTACGGATAGAGCAAAATACCTCGGACTACAATTTTTGGACAGCAAGCTAAACTGGAAACCAAACATCGTAGAGAGAGTAAAGAAAGCTGATATAGCGCTCTACTCCTGCAAAAATGCCATTGGAAAGAGATGGGGTATGGAGCCCCACATAGTACACTGGGTCTACGTCTCAGTGGTCAAACCTATACTGCTGTATGGGGTTGTTGTCTGGTGGCCAGCGTTAAAAATTATGGCCAACCTTAAACTATTGATGAAAGTCCAAAGAACGGCCTGCTTGTGTATAAGTGGGGCTCTCTGGAGCACACCTACTCAAGCTCTGGAGGTTCTCTTTCATCTTACTCTATTGGATATTGCGGCCGAGCAGCTTGCATCTTGCACAGCCATTCGGCTCAAATCCATATCTATGTGGACCTGTAACAATGCAGGGCACTCGTCTATCCTATGCAACAGGGGTATTCCGGAAGCTACCGACTACGCTATTCCCTTGCCATCTGCTGAGGTGAGATTCCAAACTGAGTTTCTCACCACATAGGACTGGGTGAACGAAACGGTTATGGACAATGAGGCGCTAAGCTTCTTCGCGGATGGCTCAAAAAAGGATAGAGGGGTTGGCTGCGGGGTATTCTATGAGGCACTAGGGGTTAATCTCTCTTTTCGTCTTCCCGACTTTTGCAGCGTTTTTCAAGCTGAACTGATCGCGATAATGGAAGTCATGGACTGGTTGAAGTATAATGTAATATCTACAAGGGATATCCGCATTTTTACGGACAGCATGGCTGCTATTAAAACGCTACAATCATACTCCCTGACGTCGAAAGTATCCCAGAACTGTCTGGCATCTTTAAATGAGATGGCTGATCAGTTCAACATCCGCTTGACGTGGGTGCCAGGGCATTTCAATATCGCAGGGAATGTAAAGGCAGACGAGTTGGCCCGCAAGGGTACAGCACGCCTAATAAACCAAAGTAAGCGGGATATAAAAATACCGCTTGCTTCATGTAAACTGCTGCTTCTGGAAGAAGCTATAAATGAAACGAACGTCTGATGGTCTAACGCCAGTTCGTGTGTAATAACCAGGCAGATCTGGCCTGGTCTTGACCGGTCTAGATCAGACCAACTGATATCGCTTCGACGACACCATATTGGTATGGTCGTAGGAGCTATAACGGGACATTGTCTCATTGGGATACATGCGAGCAGACTGGGTGTCCCAGCCCACGATTTCTGCCGCAGCTGTGGTGATGAGGAGGAGGAGGAAAACGTACTCCATCTGCTCTGCACCTGTCCTAGTCTAGCGTACAGCAGAACAAAATTTATGGGAACTTCCCCATTGAATGACCTCATGGATCTTAGCAAGATCGAGATCCGTGACTTTAAACGCTTCTTGGTGAGCTCAGGATGGTTTAGCGAGTGAAGGAGGAAACTCAAATGTGGTACAGCTACGGACCAATTTTGTGTCTATGCTAGTCTTTTAGGACGGCCACCCTTACCTAACCTAACCTACCAGGGGACTCCGGTTTTCACTAGTGTGAGATGAATGTTTTGCTCTCTACAGAAGTCTTGGTAGTTTTTGTAGCAGACAGTGGTTGATATAACAGAAAACAGTCAAGTAGTTCTATAGTGCTCAATGTAAATGTTCGTCTCCTATTGGTAGTGGGTTAAGAAAACCATTTTGTATGCCTACTCTCTCGGCTAAAATACTCTTTATACAGGTGTTTCTACACGATTCGCAAAGTTCGCGAACTTTAGGGATGTAGTAGTCTCCGTTGAATGTTTTCTTCCATTTTTCTAGCAATAAAAATACCATTTTCATGAACTTTCTGAACTAACTCACTTTGAATTGATTTCGGTACACAAAATAGATTTCCACCATCCGATTGTTGCTTGAATTACACCTTACACCTCGTTTATTGGAATAGTCTTCATAGGGTCCGTGCTGCAATGTTATTCAATTAATCGTACGGTCGTATCTTTCTGAATTTGTACAGGAAACTAAATTGAACACCATCACTACATCATTACGGCAACGGCATGATTCATTCGATCGTCGGGTCTGTGTTCTAATTTAAACTGTAATTCGTGGAGCTGAAGAGCCGATCCTGTTATATTCGTGCTCTGATATTACTCTTTTCTCCATCCTACATTTACAATGTCAGTAACAATTGTAAAACTTATCCCAACCAATCAACGGCGTTGTTTCTTAAAGTGTATGCACTTTTGCAAGCACCTTCAATTCATACGAAGCGTATATCTTTCTGGTGTATACACCAGAAAGATATACGCTTCGTATGAATTGAAGGTGCTTGCAAAAGTGCATACACTTTAATAAAATACGCGGTTGATTGGTTATCACTTATATAAGTGATGTCTTGCGGCTAGAATAATACGTTGGCTGAAACTTCAAATTGCCACCCTTCGGTAGAAGTATAGCAACAAATCCAAACTCTTTGTAGCATTGTTGTGAAGCTGCGTCTGCGCCGTTGGTTTGTAAATTGCCAAAGCTGGTTGATCTACTAGTCGTTTTAATGGTGATCTTACTAAGATCCGTCAGGTCGTCCAAATGGGAAGTTTCCATAAATTTTATTCTACTAGACTATAAGACAGGTGCAGAGCAGATGGAGCACAGTTTCCGCCGCCTCTTTCTCATCACCATAGCTACGACAGAAATCATGGGCGGGGGCACCCAGTCTGCTCGCATGTACCTCGATGAGACAATGTCCCGTTATAGCTCCTAAGGCCCTACCAATATTGTGCCGTCTAAGCGATATCAGTTAGCCGGATCTGGACCGGTCAAGTCTAGGCCAGATCTGCCTGGTTATTACACACGGCGTAGCGTTAGACCATCTGACGTTCGTTTTTATTGGTTCTTCCTGCATCAGTTTACAGGAAGCAAGCGGTATCTTTATATCCAGCCTGCATTGTGATATATTGCAAACCTTTACATTCCCTGCAATATTGAAGTGTTCTGGCACCCACGTCAAGCGGATGTCAGCCATCTCATTCAAAGATGACAGTCAGCATGAAAAAAATTGCAAAAGTTGGGCAGACGAAAAGAGAGGTTGACCCCCTAGTAACCCAGAATATCCCGCAGCCAACCCTTTTATCCCTTTTTGAGCCATCTGTGAAGAAGCTTAGCGCCTGATTGTCCATAACCGTCTCATTCACCCAGTCCTCTCTAGTGGAAAACTCAGTTTGGAATCTCACTTCAACAGATGGCGAAGGGATAGCGTAGTTGGTAGTTTCAGGAGTACCCCTGTTGCATAGGATGGATGCCCTATGTTGTTACAAGTCCACATAGATATGGATTTGAGCCGAATGGCTGTGCAAGATGCAAGCTGCTCGGCCGCAAGATCCAAGGGAGTGAGTTGAAAGAGAATCTCCGTAGCTTGAGTATAGGTGTCCTCCTGAGGTCCCCACTTACAAACACAAGCAGGCCGTTATTTGAAGTTTCAAGGGAATCTCTTCCCTTGTAACTTCTTCTACTTTAGCCCCAGGCCAGACTTCACCCAGGCTGCATATCGCCTTTTTGTAGAGTTTTACGTTTTACGTGACCCCGGTGCCAACCGCAATTTAACATTCGATCAGTAATTTGATGTAAAACCCGATAAACTTTGCAAAACTTTTTATTCGTTGAATGAACTCGGTAACACTATTCATCTGATACTCAATTAGTATGATATGTGATATGTGATGTCATGTGAAGAGATGATAATGATATGAAATGAGTTGTATTTAAGAAGATATTGATATTGATTGCATGATATGAGATGAATTTTGGCTTTTACTTGCTGAGATAAGAGGTCACAAAATATATCGTGGCATTGAGGGGGGTGTACCGAGCTCGATTACCAATTATAGCCATTTACTGCAAGCAAAGGAGATCCATGGAGGTTATTTTGCTAGATGCGATTTTGTATCGGTGCAGTTATTTCGTTATATCACAGAATATAAAGTTTCATACAATTGAAAGTGAAACGTACACACATGAACACAGTTCACACTCATTAAATGATGTCATAAAAATAATTAAAGCGAATATGTACTATAAAAAACTAAAAACATAATGTCTTGTATATATCGCTAAGTAATCTTCCTAAACTATAAGAATTATAACTTTTATGAATAATACCGATATTAATCTTGAATTATAAAACATATATAGTGACAAAAACGTCTGTGAAACGAAATGGAAGAGTGCCCACAGCGCATTTAAAACAATAGTCTATATAGGTTCTGTGGCACAACTATGTTACTTTAAAACGATTTTAATTCGTGCGCTGGCTGCATACAATCACATATAACCGAGTATAGTTGATCGTAGATACATTGCTCAGATCGGAGTTGAACCTTCAAATGTAATGTTAAGTATATTCGTCAAACCATATAAAGGTCACTGACGAGATTTAATTATACTTAATTGAATGATTGAACAACAGAAGTGTGGCAATATTTGCTTGGATGTTATAATATACTAAACCAGATCTGTAATCATCTATAATTATTTGTATAATTATTTGAGGTTGATATGGCCAAATCTCAGTGGAACCAAACAGTCAGTTTACTTCATAGTTGCAGCTCTTTGAAAATTTCGTTAGAAGAAGATTAACTGCAAGCAATCTGTTTCTCTCTCTCGGTTTTTCCTCGAGACGATTTCCTGTTGCGCTGTTCTTAGATAAATATCTCACAGTTCACCGTGACGCATCCGTTTTTTACCCTATAGAATTTAGAAAAATAAGGCTTATGGCATCCATTGGTAGCTTTAACAGGTAAGTTTTGGTCTGTAATGTCATCCTAAGTCATATAGAAGATGCCTTCCGTTAAGGGCCCTGCGGAGTTGTGGGCCCTCCATCAGTGTCAAACTATCAGACCAGGAAGAGAGCCTGGCGCATGATCTCTAAGATCTGTAACATTCCGTTGGAGCAGAGAACGAATAAAGACAAGGATACGCTTGCGTGGGCAAAACGTATCACTGAGCCAAAGCAGGAGGGTTCCGTTGTGATCTCACAGCCGAAAAGGCAGAGATCTGATGATGAACCGCCTACGGAGGCTAAAAAGAAACGGGTTCCGGACAATGTTACCAGGCCCTTCAACGAGGTGCTAAAGGATCACCTGATCATGGCAGTCGTTGACAGGGCACAAGAAGATGGGAGCATTACGACCCTTAACTAGAGGAAGGTGGAGAAGGCCTTAGCCGCAATCATCCTAAAAATCATGAGGGAGAACCCAGGACCTGCTCCGTCCTGCCGAGACGGAGGGTGGCACCGGGGTCACGTAAAACTGACTGCCTGTGCCGATGAGAGGTCTGTGACCCTCTATAAAAAGGCGATCGGCAGCCTGGGGGAAGTCTGGCCGGGGGCCAAACTAGCAGTGGTGACTAGGGAAGAAATTCCCTGCAGGCCAAGGGCACGAGCCTGGATTCCTGCGGAGCCAACTGATCCTAGGGAGATCCTGGAAATGTTGAAAATCAGCAATCCGGATCTGCCAACGGCCACCTGGAAGATTACCAGGTTAGATGAGGTAAAGGCGGAAACAGATCACAGATCGGCCGTCATAATCATCGACAGAGAATCCGTGGGTGCCTTGGCAAAATCTGGAGGCCTGGTCAGCTATGGATTTGGAGCGATTACGCTCAAAAGCTATAAGCGCGATGAGGCTGACAGACCTGGGGCAACTGCAGCAGGTGGGGAAGCCACTAGTGTCCCGCCTGTTGCTGGTGACTCAGATGTCCAAATCATCCCGGAAGACGCTCAGGAGACACTATCCCTGGACTCGGAGATATCGAGATCATTGGGACTACGCTGTGCGCTCCTACCGGACGAATCGACGTCAGAAGATTCTGATTCAACAGTGGTGGAGGTAAGCAATATCTAATGCTTAAGATCCTTCAGATCAACCTCCATCACTCTAAAGCCGCCTCGGCGGCCCTCCTGCTCAAAATGGAATCTGAGTCCATTGATGTTGTTCTGGTTCAGGAACCTTGGGTCAATGGTGACCGGGTGCTGGGCCTCAGAACTTCCAAATATAAAATACTACATGCTAAGAATGAAGGTAAGATACGTTCCTGCATTCTCGCTAGAAATAATCTGAATATTTTTATACTACTTAATTACAGCAACGCTGATGTAGTGGTGGCTAGCATCGAGATGGATGGGCAAAATCTCTGGCTAATATCGGCCTACCTACCGTACGAGGAGGAAAACATACCACCAGGTAGGTTGGTTAGTGCAATAATGGAGGCTCAAAAACGAAAAGTAGGAGTCATCATGGGCAGTGATGCTAATGCGCATCACTCAATCTGGGGAAGTACAAATATCAACAGGCGAGGTGAGTTACTCCTTGATTTTATTTTAAGTACTAACCTAAATATATGTAATATCGGGTGCAAGCCAACCTTTATTACTAAAAATAGACAAGAAGTGCTGGATATCACACTTGTCTCGGATTTTATTAAGGAGACGGTATTGAACTGGAAAGTGTGCGAAGACCATTCCTTTTCTGACCATTGTTATCTCCAATACGAAGTGGATACAAAACCCACTAGCAAACCACCCTTCAGGAATAGGAGGAAAACTGATTGGGATTGTTTCAGAACCATTCTGGGTAACTTATTACCGGTATCGGTTCCAAAACCTCCTGCATCTACACAGGAGCTTGATGCTCTAGAAGCCAAGCTATCTGATGCTTTTAACAAGGCCATGTTAGGTGCATGTCCTATCAGTAGATCCTTCGGTAAATCTCGGCCACCCTGGTAGTCGAAGGAACTCCAAGGTGCTCGTATGAAATGCAGGAGACTGTTCAAGAAAGCGAAGAGCACAAATGCTGCTGCAGACTGGGACTGTTACAAGGAAGTCCTCAAAACCTATAAGTACGAGCTGAGAGCAGCCAAAACGAGGGCTTGGAAACTCTACTGTGGCAATATACAGGAGTCCTCGATAAATAGGGGTGTAAACTCCGTAAGCCATATAGTAAGCAGGCGGAATATCCTATGGGCAATAAACAGCTTTAAGCCATACAAGTCGGCAGGGCCTGATGGCATTATACCTGCGGATATCCAGCGAACTATTGACTTAACCCTGCCCTGGCTGGAAGTTATCTTCAAAGGCAGCCTGGAACTCTGTCACATTCCTAGGAAGTGGACTGAAATAAAAGTAATATTTATACCTAAGGCGGGAAAAAGCTCTCACTGCTATCCCAAAGACTTTAGGCCTATAAGCTTATCTTCTTTTCTGTTGAAAACACTGGAAAGACTAATAGAGGCTCACATTAGAGGCTCAATCAAGCCGGGCGAGCTGTCGGAATCTCAACACGCATACCGTAAGGGACGATCGGTGGAAACAGCTCTCCACTCCCTTATTGGCCCGATTGAGAAATCACTTGAATATAAAGAATATTCAATGGAAACCTTCTTGGATATAGAGGGGGCCTTTAGCAACGTCAGACCGGGGGCAATCACTCGGGCCCTTGCGTGTCTGGGGGTAGACGGGTCACTCAGAGGCTGGATAGATCATATGCTTAGAGGCAGGATCGTGACAGCTTATCTGGGGGGGACGTCTGCCGCCAGATACGTGAGCAGAGGGACACCTCAAGGTGGGGTTTTATCCCCCCTTCTTTGGAACTTGGTCATAAATGACCTGTTACTAAACCTGGAAGGACAAGGCTTCAAGGTGGTTGCTTACGCGGATGACGTTGCTATTGCGGTCTTCGGCAAATATCCTAGTACGCTGAGTGAGCGCATGCAGTGCGCGCTTGGCTATCTCAATGAGTGGGCACGCGGCTGCGGATTGAACGCAAACCCACAGAAAACAGAGCTGGTCCTCTTTACCAGGAAGCACAAACTTCCTCAGTGTGACCCGCCAATACTAAATGGTACTCGCTTGATCTTTACGGATAGAGCAAAATACCTCGGACTAATTTTGGACAGCAAGCTAAGCTGGAAACCAAACATCGTAGAGAGAGTAAAGATAGCTACTATAGCGCTCTACTCCTGCAAAAATGCCATTGGAAAGAGATGGGGTATGGAGCCCCACATAGTACACTGGCTCTACGTCTCAGTGGTCAAACCTATACTGCTGTATGGGGTTGTTGTCTGGTGGCCAGCGTTAAAAATTATGGCCAACCTTAAACTATTGATGAAAGTCCAAAGAACGGCCTGCTTGTGTATAAGTGGGGCTCTCTGGAGCACACCTACTCAAGCTCTGGAGATTCTCTTTCATCTTACTCTATTGGATATTGCGGCCGAGCAGCTTGCATCTTGCACAGCCATTCGGCTCAAATCCATATCTATGTGGACCTGTAACAATGCAGGGCACTCGTCTATCCTATGCAACAGGGGTATTCCGGAAGCTACCGACTACGCTATTCCCTTGCCATGTGAGATTCCAAACTGAGTTTCTCACCACAGAGGACTGGGTGAACGAAACGGTTATGGACAATGAGGCGCTAAGCTTCTTCACGGATGGCTCAAAAAGGGATAGAGGGGTTGGCTGCGGGGTAATCTATGAGGCACTAGGGGTTAATCTCTCTTTTCGTCTTCCCGACTTTTGCAGCGTTTTTCAAGCTGAACTGATCGCGATAATGGAAGTCATGGACTGGTTGAATTATAATGTAATATCTACAAGGGATATCCGCATTTTTACGGACAGCATGGCTGCTATTAAAACGCTACAATCATACTCCCTGACGTCGAAAGTAGCCCAGAACTGTCTGGCATCTTTAAATGAGATGGCTGATCAGTTCAACATCCGCTTGACGTGGGTGCCAGGGCATTTCAATATCGCAGGGAATGTAAAGGCAGATGAGTTGGCCCGCAAGGGTACAGCACGCCTAATAACTCAAAGCAGGCGGGATATAAAGATACCGCTTGCTTCATGTAAACTGTTGCTTCTGGAAGAAGCTATAAAAGAAACGAACGTCAGATGGTCTATCGCCAGTTCGTGTGTAATAACCAGGCAGATCTGGCCTGGTCTTGACCGGTCTAGATCAGACCAACTGATATCGCTTCGACGACACCATATTGGTATGGTCGTGGGAGCTATAACGGGATATTGTCTCGTTGGGATACATGCGCGCAGACTGGGTGTCCCAGCCCACGATTTCTGCCGCAGCTGTGGTGATGAGGAGGAGGAGGAAAATGTGCTCCATCTGCTCTGCACCTGTCCTGGTCTAGCGTACAGCAGAACAAAATTTATGGGGACTTCCCCTTTGGTAAGATCGGGATCCGGGACTTTAAACGCTTCTTGGTAAGCTCACGATTGTTCAGCGAGTGAAGAGGAGAAAACTCGAATGTGGTACAGCTACGGACCAATTTTGTGTCTATGCTAGTCCTTTAGGACGGCCACCCTTACCTAACCTAACCTAACCTAGCTCCTGTATTCCCTCCTTAAATGACACTAGACCAGTTTTTACTGATAGAATGAGATATCTGGGGTTATCTTGAACAGTGGTCGGGGGCACTCACATGTCTTGTAAACCGAAATTGCACAAAAATGTTTTCCTACAATACCACCACAGTATCCTTTGCTTGTTGAAGGATGCGACTAAACGGTTGAATCGCTGGGCTCGACCTGGATTCGTAAGAAACTCAAGACCTCCGCTCGAAACGAGATTTAGGATAATCACGTGGAACGTGCTCAACAGTGGAGTTGACCTCGGGAATCTTGGAGCTGAATTACTTTTTGGGCCATAGGTATAGAAGGCTGTTTTGGATTTCCAAGCAGTCAATAACCGATTGTGTAAGCTTGGCTTGCGCATGAAGTTAGCTAACCTGTCGATAATTTGTCGATACGGCCGTGGTTCTGAAAGTACAACAACTCAACAATGAGCGCATTTCTTTATGGTAATTACTAGGATTGCATCAAACTTTCAGGCCTGCGTCAACCGCCATTCGGGACCGATATGGAAACCTCTGTGTCAGCATCGCTGCAATACTCGACGCATGGTATGGACACTTTACTAGGGCCCTGCAGAGACTAAAATGAAACCGCTCACCTGGAGTGGACTGCATTAATTCGGAGCTTTTGATATTCGGAGGGGATACTTTGTGAAACTGCCTTTACGACCGTATTCGAATATTATGGCGAACCGAAGTATTGCCTGATGAATGGAGACCGCTTGAAGTGTGAGAATTATCGCGGTATAGGAAGGAAAATTTCGTCTGAATCAATCAGTCACTGACCAGTACCCTGATTCTCTAAGCAATACGATAATGTGTTAAAGCGTAAACGTTAAGTTATCGTGCTGTTTTTGCGTATTCAAATTCTCTAAATATCTGTCATGTTAAAATGTAAAGTATCATGATAAATAAACATCAAAAGTTAACACATATATTTCATTGTGGATAAGAGTGGCGATAACCGTATTCAATGTACAATATAAAGTTGGATAATTTAAAAATAATAATTTAATTTAATAAACCTAATTTATACGTTTATTTCTAATAATAGATTAGTAACTATTAAATTTTGTATGCCATCTTTTCGTTTGAATTACATTTATATGGAATTTTAAATATAAATTGATAAATTAAAACATCACTTCAATATACCAAAAATGTGCATATAAGTAATTTTCATAGATTAACCGTTTTAGCATTTTAATAACTTATGCATCTAGGATATTTTTCAACTGGAGTGGACTGCATTAATTCGGAGCTCTTGATATTCGGAGGGAATACTTTGTGGAACTGTCTTTTCGACCTTATTCCTGAGTAATGCCTGACGAATGAAAAGTTGCCGCGATATGCCCAATCTTGAAGAAGGGAGACCATCTCGGGAGGGAGATGCTCTGTCCCCGATATTCTTTAATCTCATGTCGGAGTACATCTTTCGTAAAACTGAAAAACCTCAGCGCAAAATTTTATATCGTCAGTCCAATCAGGTGCATGCAAATGCAGATGACATATGCGTGATTGGACTGAATAGCAATGGAGTGAAGGAAATACTTGATCCGCTTGTAGAGTTTTCAGCTTCTGTTGGACTCCAGATCAAGGAGTCCAAAACGAAATACATGATCTCTAGTTTAAGGGACAATGGCACATCAGATTTTAGTAGTGGCCACTACACGAAGGAGTGAGGAAGTTCTGGTAGCTTTGTACAATATCGAGATCAGAGATCTGATAAAGATCACCGATATTGTGCATGAAATAAGATCTCAGTAAGTACGCTGGGTCGGTCACGTTCAGCGGTTTCTGAAAGAACAGCTACCATATGGTAGGCGCAGTTTTTTAAAAAAAAAGGCATTTTTTTAAAAAAAATTATTTTAAAACATTAACTTAGTGGGCATAGTCTTGTTTCCTTAGTGCGTGATATTTGTCAAGAGTGCAAATTGTTTTTTCTTAAAATATTCACTAATAGAAATTATCATCATAAATAAACATTAGAAGTTAACACATTACATTGCGGATAAGAAGGACGATAACAATATTCAATATAGAATACAAAGTGGGATAATTTAAAAATAACAATTCTAATTTAATTGTTGATTTCAACTGTAACTGTAACAAGTCATAATTTAATTATTTGGTTTAATAACAATTATTATTATGGAAACTAAGTAAGTAAAAATAGAAAAGGGCTTAATTCATTTAATTCAGTAATATTATTAACATAACCTTTTTTTAGAACTAAGCAAAATAGAGGAAAACGCGGTAGCCGGGAACAAAAAAGCTTCCTAATTTCTTATATGGAAGAAAATATTGGATTTTCTCACGAAAGGGTTGATCTCCCCCTTACACAATGTCATTTTATTATTTATAACTGCAATAATCCCTAGATTCGAAGGTGATTCTGGAGTAATGTTGCATCAGCAGAAATGGCTGGAGCTCGCGAATCAATTAAATGCAATTGGCGGTTGCAAGAAAACCACTGAGAAGTGGAAACAGTATTGGCGTGATCTTAAGTATGTATTTTATTGCAAATAAGCATTTCCCATAGTTAATAACTCATTTGATAATTTAAGACGACTAGTTAAAGGAAACGCGGCAGAGGAAAAAAGCAAAATTAGAAGAATCTGGCCGTAATGGCCTAGTTACTCCTCATCTAACGAAGCTAGATGATTTGGAAAAAAAAGTCGTTAGTATAATAACGCCGGATTTGGTGGACGGTGATTTTAAATCTCAAGAAAAAGGGCTTAGTAAACCGGTAGGTTTTCAAATATCAATATTTGAAGAAGAGAGGTTATATGATACTAAATTTTTTTATAGACTATTGCATACCTTGATCTCATTAAATCCTCAACAGTCCCTTTTGAAGTCGATTTAGACGACATTACCGTCAGTGAATTGCCTACACTTCAAATACCATCAGAAGTAAATAATCCTAATGAAGTATGCCCAGAAGTCCACGTTAAACAAAAGGTTGCGGCTAGAGGATCAAAACGCTCTAGAGAACCTAGAACGTATGTTCAAACGCAATCTACATAAATTGGACGCCATAATGAATGCAGAAAAAGCAAAATTAGAACTAGAAAGAGAGAAGTTTGAATTAAAAAAAAAAAATGAATTAGAAAAAATTATGCTTAAGAAACAAAAACTTGATGTATTGCAAGGTATAGAGAAATTGCTGAAAGAAATTGTAAATAAATAAGAACTGAAAGAACATATGTATATATTTTTATTATTAAATTAAATTGAATTTATAACTATAAATGAATTGAATTAAAAATAAATAAATTAATTAAGTATTTCTAAATTAAAATTTAATTTATGAAAAATATTCCGAAACAATCCTATTTCGGGTCATGATACCTCTCTCCAAAAAAGATCCATTAGGATCAGTTTGCGGTACTTCTTCTTCCACTACTTCCTCATCAACATCCTCTACAAAATCATGATCACTAATTGGTACATTAGCCTCTACCATAATATTGTGGAGTACAGCACACGCATTTATAATGGTTCCACTCTTTTGTGGTGTATAGCGTAGGATTCTATCTTTGCCCAAAATTCGAAATCTTCCTTTTAGGACGCCGTTCACTCTTTCCACGCAATTTCTTGCTTGTTTGTGCGCATTATTATACGCAGATTGGATGCACATCTTCTGCTCGTCGTATCGGAGTCATAAGCCATGGCCTCTGTTCGTAACCACTATCACCTTACATTAAAAAATAGATAAATAAAACCAAATTTATTTGCTATCTTAACGTGCAAATGACCAACCTATTAACCATGTGCTTGTATTTCCACGTTCATATAAATTCATTAAGTGGGTTTTAGCTTGGCTGTTAGCAAATACATAAGAGTCATGCGCCGTACCCCCATATCGCGCATTTATATTTAAAATTCTTAAATTATAATCGCAGATCTAAAATAGAAAGTAAATAGTTATATTTGGATACCCTTATATATGTATTTACTTACTATTTGCACATTTTTAGTGTGTGCTTTTTTACTTCCACTGTAGTAAGCGTGCTCTACTGTTGCGTTGGGCTTTTCAATTTCAATGTGTGTACAATCGATCGCACTAATGATTCCAGGGAATCCAAACTTTTCATAAAATCTAAAAATTAATAATTAAATAATAATCTTAACTATTTCTATTCAATTCAAACAAAAATTATCAATGTATAATTTAAACTTACATAGATTTTACTCTGGCAACTTCAATTTCACTTTGTGGAAATTTAATATAATGGTCACCTAATTCATTATCGATGGCCTTTGAAACAATATCGACACATCGTGATATTGTCGTTTGCGATAGTGCCAATAAAAAGTCGTGTCCAACATTCTTTTGATATCCACCTTTAAGTACACAAATTTCATTTTCACAATAAAAGTAATACATTTATGGACTTACCATTCGCAACAACACTTAGAAAAGCTAGAATTTGTAAGTGATGTGGAATCGAAGTGTTTCTTTGAGCCGTTCGCAATATTGGTTCTAATTCTTCAATTAAACGGGACACCAAATGTTTCGGTAGTCTATAAAAACTTATAAACATTTGTCCCGGCAAATTAAATGGATTTTGTTTATCCCTTAAACGCAATCGAGTAATTCTCATGCGCCGTATTCTTTGAATTTCCTCAATTTCCTCTATCATCAGACGAATCATATCTTTTATTATATATAGGTACGAGTATATGTATGTATATATATATATATATATATATATATATATATATATATATATATATATATATATATATATATATATATATATATATATATATATTTATATATATAAATTTAAAATAATTCACCCACTAAATCACACAGTTTTGACGTTTCTGTTTAATTTTTATTTTGCTGAATAAAATATATTGATGCTAACAATAACATTATCCTGCGTTAAGTTTTGTTTACATTAACTTATCTTGCGTAAAATTTTATTTACAGAATTTGATTTTAGCGGGCCAAGATAAATGAACACGTTAACTTTTTCATAAGTTAAATTTATCGCGTTATCACTTTACAATTTATCTTGATTTTTAGAGAATCAGGGTACAGGTATTGTGCTGCTGATGATTCTAACTAAATATAACGAAACATAAATTTGCGTACATCAGGTGTTCCTGGATTTCCAGCCGGACTATGACTTGATCAATCGAGAGAGTTTGTAGTCTGCTCTGGAATATCTAAGAATGCCAACAAAATTGGTACGACTGTGTAGATTAACAGTGACGCAGTCTCAATGCTCTGTTAAAGTTGAGAACAGGCTTTCGACAGTTTTTGCAGTTAACTCGGGTGTTCGGCAGGTATATGCTCTGAACTGCTAAAATCTAAACACCTATCAAGTGCCGTGAAGCTAAAGTTTTACAAAGCGTTAATCAGGCCCCTTGTTATGTATAGATGTGAAAGTTGGGCGCTGACGGATGAGATTTGAGAGAAGAATGATGCGAGTGATTTACGGCCCAAAACGTGAAGTAGACGGTACATACCGAGCTCTCTACAATATCGAGATCAAATATCCGATGAAAATTCCCGATATTGTACAGGAAGTGAGATCTCAGCGAGTACGCTGGCTCGGTCACGTTCTGCGTGCTGATCCGGAACGAATTGTGCAGCGATCTCTGAAAGGACCTACCGTATGCTAGGCAAAGAGTTCGATGCAGGTGACGATGGAGCCACATCGTTGATACAGTAAAGCCCTTAAAAACTCTTCTTATTTATTATTATTATCTTAGACAGTAAGCTTATAGTTGGAAGCCAAACATTAAGCAAACATTGTAACTGGCTCTACACCGCCGTAGTATAACCTGTACTTATGTTAGGAACGACTAAATGATGGACGGTGGTCACCTCTTGGCTATAAGTAGAAAAATGAATGTGTGTACGTACATTAGAGGTAATATTTCACCTTCTTCCGTTCGATATTTTTGGTAAACAAAAATCGATCGCTAAAGATGGAGCTATGTGGAATCTCGACTAAATCACGACTACTTAATGCTTTGATAAAGGTTTTCGGATCATACCGTTCAAGAGAATGTCCAAAACTGTATAACTATGCAATTATTCTGCAACATGTAATATCCTCGAATGATATTACAATCAATTTGGGCACACTCTTAAGGAGATGAGCGTTCATTTCAACATCCTGATTGTTTGAGTGTTTATTAACTCAAATGTTTTTTTTTTTTTTTTTTTTTTTTTTCTGCTTCCGCTACACATTTTCATGTGTTCCAGGAGCGTCAAACACGCTAAATGAAAGGAATGAAAGGAGTTTTGGAACCGACTGGATCTCTGGAATCCGATATCGAGTTTGCTGACCACGCTAGCGTCGGTTGCAACTCTGATATTCCATCGGGTACGGAGAGTCTGCTCCTCAACTCGGATGGCGACGGACCCATGGCGGGGGCCAGTCAGCACACGGGACCGAGACGTCTGGGTAAACGTCGTCGCCAACGTCTCCAGAAACGATTGTCTGGGCTTGCACTGGGCGCGATTCCTGAGCAGCGCAGTGATCCCTCCGGTACGCCGAAGCGTGGTCGTACCACAACTGGTACCACGCCAGAAACGGCTGCTAAAAAACCGCGGTCGTACGCTAATGTAGTCGCCGAGTCATCAATTAAGAAAGTTTGCGTGCGAGAAAATAACTCGGAAATTCCTCTCAACGAGGAGAAACTGGGTATTTTCCGGCACGAATTGTGTCGTCGAGTGCTTGACTCGGCTAAATCATCGGGTTTTGTGCGGCAGATGCTTAGGTGCTATCTCTCTGATGGTGTCTTCATCTGTAGGTGCAACAACGATGAGACCTACAAGTGGTTTGGAGAGCAAGTCTCCAAAATGAAAGACATTTGGAGTGGTTGCCAGCTATCAGTTGGTGACCCCTCAAGGCCGCTTCTTCTACTGACTTGGATCCCCGGTCCGCCAGAGGATCCTAGAGTCGTAGCAACCAACCTGAGACTGATGAATCCGAACATTTCGACTGAGGGATGGAAGGTTGTCCGGTGCAAGCGTGAGGCGAATCGCCCATCGATTGTTTTTCGGGGGTGACCAGAATTCCTTTGAGAAAATTGCGGGTTACGGTTTAGCGTTGCAATACGTGCTAGAGAGGATCTCTTTTAGGGTCATCTCTGGTCCGTAATTGTTTCAATTATTTTATTTTTATTTTTTTATGCTGGACTTCAAATGATGGCCATGCTCAAAATTAAACAGATTAATTTGCAACATAGTAAGTCAGCTTCGTTGGAGCTTAGGAAACTGCTTTCTATAATGCATACAGATTTTTGTCTAATTCAGGAACCGTACCTTCGTGATGGTGCATTTCTGGATTGAATTGCAATAATGGCAGACTTTTCTATAAGAACTCTGTCGGTAAAACTAGGGCATGCATTTTTATTGGCAACAAGATTAATGCTTCTCTCGTTCATGAATGTAGCTCGGCTGATCTTGCGGCAGTGCTCGTCACTTTAACACTCAACAATTCCTGCACTAAGCTGGTGCTTGCATCAGTTTATCTACCGTATGACTCTATCTTACCTCCTCCCTCAGAGGAGCTGGTTAACCTTGTGACATGGAGCAAGCACAAGCACATCCCTCTTGTAATCGGTTGTGATGCTAATGCTCATCCCTCGGTTTGGGGTAGTACGAATATTAATCAGAAGGGAACTTCTTTGCTAAACTATTTAAGTTCTTCTGATCTTGAAATTCTAAATATTGGCAGTGAGCCGACGTTTGTTAATTCCATTCAACGTGAGGTGATTGACATCAGTTTATGCTCTATGTCTATTGTTGATTTAATTTTTGATTGGAGGGTGACAGATGATGTTCTCACCTCTGATCACAGCTGTATCTCGTTTAACATTAACCTTAAACGACCACCGATAAAGCCTTATCGTAACAGGAAATTAACCAATTGGGGACTTTTCTCTAACGAACTGGCTTCTTTACTTACCCCTCCGAGAGTAATTCGGTCGAGTAACGACATTGAGATACAAGCGTCTTTACTTGAGTTGGCAATTTCGACTGCTTTTGAAAATTCTTGTCCTCTTATTACAAATCAGAAATCTAATAACAAACCCTTTTGGAATTCTGACCTTAAAAGGTTAAGGAAATCCGCTAGGAAACTTAAAAATAAAGCAAAAAACTTCAATCGTCAGATTGATTGGGATAATTTTCTGGTGGGTCAGAAAGCATATAAACGAAGTTTAAGATCCGCTCAGAGAGCTTCGTGGTTAAACTTCTGTGAGGAAATTAATAGCCTGTCGGCTGTGGCTAAACTAAACAAAGCCATGGCTAAGAATGGTGTTTGTAGGCCTGATACTCTTCGTCTACCTGACGCCAGCTTACCTCCTGTCATAAAGAAGTTGGTGAGCTGCTTCTATCTGTTCATTTCCCTGGTTGTGCCATTGTCAACTCTGATGATGTTACTACCGTATTATCTAAGGCTCCTTTTGTGGCTCCTGATTGGGACATGGCTTACGAGCTGATCAATCTCGATGTTCTACGCTGGAGTCTATTTTCCTTTGCACCTTATAAGGCTGGTGGGCCTGATGGTATTTTCCCGGCTGAATTACAGCACGGGTTTCCTATCATTCAGGACCATCTGATAAACCTTTTCCAGACGTGCATTGCCTTCTGCGCTGTTCCTAAATCCTGGAGCAGGAGTAGAGTCGTTTTTATTCCAAAGGCCGGCAAATCCGATTATACGGATCCCAAGTCTTTTCGACCTATTAGTCTATCTTCAACTTTTCTTAAAGCCTTAGAAAGAATCGTCGACAGATATATTAGAGACAAGCACCTAATTACCTTCCCGCTCAGTAACATGCAACATGCTTACAGAGTTGGTAAGTCCTGTGAAACGGCCCTACATGAACTTGTAACTAGGATTGAAAGATCCCTCCATAACAAGGAGTTTCTTGTAGGTACGTTCCTCGATATAGCGGGGGCTTTTGATAGCACCTCGTTTATCTCGATTATTAATGCCTGTAATACTTTTGGTATTAACCACACCATTGTCAAATGGATTGAATCCATGCTCAAATCTCGCACAGTACAGATTGAACTGGATGTCGTCGCAGTCTCTGTCAAAGTTGCCAAGGGCTGTCCCCAGGGGGGTGTGCTCTCGCCTCTTTTGTGGCTACTGGTCATTGACGGTTTACTGGTTAAGCTTCAGCAATCTGGCTTCATTGCACAGAGCTATGCTGATGATCTTGTCTTAACAGTTTCAGGCAAACACTTGAATATTTTATCCGTTTTAATGCAGCAGGCCTTAGATATTGTGGAGGCATGGTGCATTGACAAGGGTCTGCACGTCAACCCGTCTAAGACAGATTTAATTGTGTTTACTAGGCGCAGGAGTGGCCTGGATATATCCACTCCTTCTCTCTTTGGGAGACCGATTACAAGATGTAACCAAGTCAAACACCTTGGTGTTATCTTAGATAGCAAACTTTCCTGGAAACCTCATCTTGACTACAAAGCACAAAAAGCTACTGCCATATTTTGGCAATGCAGAAGGGCTTTTGGAAAATCATGGGGTCTAACACCCAGGATGTTGTTTTTTATTTATAAATCGCTGGTCTTACCGATACTATCTTTATACGCGTCGGTTGTGTGGTGGCCATTTGTTAATCTAAAGGCGTCTACTGCTAAACTTAATAGTCTTCAAAACACGGCTTGTAGAGCTGTTACTGGAGCTATGTCCTCGACTCCACTTCTTGCTTTGGAGTCCATTCTTTCCTTGCCCCAGTTACACACTTTTATTCGTGGCACTGCTTGTTCTGCAGCGTTTCGCTTGAGGTGCATTGGAGCCTATGGAATGTTCTCGGTTCTATCGTGGGGCATAGACTAATCTTTAAAAACTACACATTTTTACCAGAAATCGATATGGTTAATGATAGATCACTACCAGAATACAACTTCTCCAACTTATTCAAGGTGGCTTATCCTTCTAGGGATTTGTGGTTTTCGGAGGATTTTCTCCAAAAATTAGACGAGTCCTTAGTCTTTTTTTCAGATGGCTCTCGTTCTAGCCTCAGTGCTGGATTTGGAATCTACTGTCCATGGTCCAATCAGAGATCCTTTGGCAGTCTTGGTATTCACTGCACTGTGTTCCAAGCGGAACTCATAGCGCTGACGTATTGTGTTATGGAAGCTTTGAACTTCGCTGTTAAAAACAAAAACATTTTGCTGTGCACTGATAGCAAAGCTGTGCTCAATTCATTGAAAAATCCATTGACTGTCTCCAAACTTGTCAAGGATTGCAAACGCTTCATCAATCTTCTGTGCTCCAACAATACCGTTACGGTAATGTGGGTGCCGGCTCATTGTGACATCGAAGGGAATGAGATCGCGGATTGTTTAGCCAAATCCGGTTCTCAGCTAACTATATTTGGACCTGAACCCGCGGCTCCATTATCTTTTAACTACGTCAAGAAGGTTATAAGGAGCTACGCTTTGAAAGATCTAAGAACACAGTGGCTTGCTACTGCTAGTTGTACTTTGGCGAAGTACTTCATTAGCGAGCCCAATTTGAAGTCTACTAAATTTGCTCTATCTTTGAAAAAGGACCAGCTAAGAATCTTGGTCGCGATCCTTACGGGTCATGGTCGATTTAAGGGGCATCTCCATCGAATGGGTTTATCTCAGGATGTTATTTGTGATGACTGTCTTGAGGAAGATGATAACAGCTTGCACTTTGTGTGCAGTTGTCCAGCTTTCAATATTATTCGGCTTCAGATTTTAAGCTGTAGTTCTATTAATGTAGATCAGTTGTCCTCCATACCTTGGTTCAAACTTGTACAGTTTGCTAGGGCCGCAGAGCGCTTCTGCGATTTAGGATAGAATCCTGGGTTTGCACCATGGGCCGTCCCGGCATTGAGTGCGGAATCCGTTCGGGTTCCAACCAATATAATAATAATAAAAAACTCAAATGTCATCGGGAACTACAGGGCAGTTGAATTACCCGTCATATGGATACTTACCGGACACTGCATTTTTAGAGAATATGCGAGAAGGCTGAAAGCAAATTACTTCTGTGGAATCTGTATGGATAAAATCTCGGATCTCAAAAAGTGCCGTTACACGATATATGAACGACGTATTTTCATTATTGAAGAATATCTTAAAAATAATGAAAGTTTGGCAGTCGCAGTTCGAAAATTTCATACAAAATATGGTCATGGAGAATTTCGATAAAAGAGTTCGTATATGCCAGCAAAGCTGTGGAGCCCATTTGCCCGATGTGATATTCCATAAATAACCCTATCCTATGTATTTTATGATTGAATTAAAAAATCACAATCTGAAGACTAAAAACTGTGTTTTCTGTTTAATCCAAATCTTTCGTTAATTTTGGGACACCCTTTAGTATACGAGATATCTCACGTCTAAATGACTTCAATTGAGGTGAAAGGGTAGTAAGTATCCTATGTGGTAGGGAAGTAAGGGAAGTAAGTATCCTAAGGTGGTCTGGTGCGAAGCTGCCTTGAGGGAATCAAGTTGGTACTTGTTGCCAGCTCCGAATCTTACAGCTTCTACAAGTGTGCGTGTTACCTTCCCGTGGTGACCACCGATGTTTTATGTGTTGTACTAGGCGAAAACACGGCGCTGAACAACTGGGCCGGGTTAAGGTGCTAACCGTACCGTGCTGATTACCGCACAGGCTGGGGCCCAGTCTAAAAACTAGCCCAATCTCCACCGGTGTATCCGGATAGTTGGCGACCTCCGGATCATGCAGCCTTAGCTGTGTATTGCGGATCTCTGCACAGGTGAACCTCCTTTCTCCGCTACTCGTGGGACCTATTATGAATAGCGAAGATAATAAACAAAAAGAGACCGGTACTCTTAAAAAAACCGGAATCTAGTGCTATGGAGACATCGGCCTTTAGGTCCGGTCTTCAAAGTGCAAGAAGCGGCATACGCACAAATGAGGCTGCCCCTCGAAACCAAAGGGCAAAGGCATGAATGCTGGTCCTCCAGTATGAAACTTTCAGACCATTCCGTTGGAGCAGAGAACGGATAGAGACAAGGATACGCTTGCGTGGGTAAGGCGTATCACTGAACCGAAGCAGGAGGGTGCCGTTAAGATATCACAGCCGAAAAGGCAAAGATCTGATGATGAACCGCCTATGGAGGCAAAAAAGAAAAGGGTGCCGGATGATGTCACTAGGCCTTTCAACAAGGTGCTAAAGGAGCACCTGATCATGGCAATCGTTGACAGGGCTCAAGAAGATGGGAGCATTATGGGCCTGAACTGGAGGAAGGTGGAGAAGGCTTCAGCCGCGATCTTCCTAAACATTATGAGGGAGAATCCAGAACCTGCTCCGTCCTGCCGAGACGGAAGGTGGCACCGGGGTCACGTTAAACTGAATGCCTGTGCCGATGAAAGTTCTGTGACCCTCTATAAAAACGCGATCGGCAGCCTGGGCGAAGTCTGACCAATCGCCAAATTAGAAGTGTTGACGAGGGAAGAAATTCCCTGCAGGGCAAGGGGGCGAGCCTGGATCCCTGCGGAGCCAAGTAATCCAAAGGAAATTATGAAAATCAGCAATCCGGATCTGCCAACGGCCACTTGGAAGATTGCCGAGTTAGAGGAGGTAAAGGCGGAGTAGATTACAGATCGGCCGTCATTATCATTAACAGAGAATCCTTAAGTGCTCTGGCAAAATCTGGAGGCCTGATCAGCTATGAATTTGGAGTGATTACGCGCAAGGTTTATAAGCGCGATGAGGCAGATCTGAGGCATCTGCAGCAGGTGGGGAAATCACTTGTGGTGTCCCGCCTGGTTTTGGTGACCCAGAAGTCCGCAGCATTCCGGAAGACGCTCAGGAAACAATATCCCTGGACTCGGAGATGTCGAGATCATTGGGACTACGCTGTGCGCTCCTACCGGACGAATCGACGTCAGAAGATTCTGATTCAACAGTGGTGGAGGTAAGCAATATCTAATGCTTAAGATCCTTCAGATCAACCTCCATCACTGTAAAGCCGCCTCGGCGGCCCTCCTGCTCAAAATGGAATCTGAGTCCATTGATGTGGTTCTGGTCCAGGAGCCTTGGGTCAATGGTGACCGGGTGCTGGGCCTCAGAACTTCAAAATTGAAAATACTACATGTGAAGAATGAACGTAAGATACGTTCCTGCATTCACGCTAGAAATAATCTGAATATTTTTATACTACTACATGACAGCAACGCTGATGTAGTGGTGGCCAGCATCGAGATGAATGGGCAAAAACTCTGGCTTATATCGGCCTACCTACCATACGAGGAGGAAAATATACCACCAGGGAGGTTGGGCAGTGCAATAACGGAGGCTCGAAAACGAAAGGTAGGAGTCATCATGGGCAGTGATGCTAATGCGCATCACTTAATCTGGGGAAGTACAAATATCAACAGGCGAGGTGAGTTACTCCTTGATTTTGTTCTAAGTGTTAACCTGAATATATGTAATATCGGGTGTAAGCCAACCTTAATTACTAAAAATTGAAGTGCTGGGCATCACATTTGTCTCCGATTTTATTAAGGAGAGGGTATTGAACTGGAAAGTGTCCGAAGACCATTTCTTTTCTGACCATTGTTAACTCCAGTACGAAGTGGATACAAAACCCACTAGCAAACCATTCTTCAGGAATAGGAGGATAACTGATTGGGATTGCTTCAGAACCATTCTGGGTAATTCATTACCGGTATCGGTTCCAAACTCACCTGGATCTACACAGGAGCTTGATGCTCTAGTAACCAAGCTATCTGATACTTTTAACAAGGCCATGTTAGGTGCATGTCCTATCAATAGGTTCTTGGGTAAATCTCGACCACCCTGGTGGTCTGAAATGAAATGCATTGGACTGTTCAAGAAAGCGAGCAAGACAAATATTGCTGCAGATTGGAACTGTTATAAGGAAGTGCTCAAAACGTATAAGTACGAGCTAAGAGCAGCCAAAACGGGGGCCTGGAAGCGCTACTGTAGCAATATACAAGAGTCCTCGGCGGTGGCCAGGCTACTCAAAGTACTATGTTCTAGTCCTTCCATCCCGAGTTATCTACAGCGACCGGATGATTCATGGACTACGTGTAGTGAGGAATCCCTGGAGCTATTACTATAGAAACGCATTTTTCGGAGTGCTCGGTGCTAGCTCTGAAGAGACCCACGATAAACAGGAGTGTAGACTCCGTAAGTTATACAGTAAATAGGCGGAATATCATATGGGCAATAAACAGTTTTAAGCGATACAAGTTGGCAGGACCTGATTGCATTATCCCTGCGAAAATCCAGCGAACTAATGACTTAACCCTACCGTGGCTGGAAGTTATCTTTAAAGGCAGCCTAGAACTCTATCACATTCCTAGAAAATGAACTTTACTGAAATAAAAGTAATATTTATACCTAAGGCGGGAAAAAGCTCTCACTGCTATCCCAAAGACTTTAGGTCTATAAGCTGATCAGTTCAGCATCCGCTTGACGTGGGTGCCAGGGCACTTCAATATCGCAGAGAATGTAAAGGCAGATGAGCTGGCCCGCAAGGGCACAGTACGCCTAGTAACCCAAAGCAGGCGGGATATAAAGATATACCGATTGCTTCATGTAAACTGCTGATTCAGGAAGAAGCAAAGAACAGAAATGAACGTCAGATTGTCTAAGGCCAGTTCGTGTGTAATAACCGGTTCAGATCAGACCAACTGATATCGCTTCGACGGCACCATATTGGTATGGTCGTGGGAGTTATAACGGGGCATTGTCTGATTGGGATACATGCGAGCAAACTGCTCTCACCAGTCCTAGTCTAGCGTACAGCAGAACAAAATTTATGGGAACTTCCCCTTCTTAGTAAGATTGAGCTCCGAGAATTTAAACACTTCTTGTTAAGATCAGGATGGTTTAACGAGTGAAAAGGAGGCTGCTCGAATGTGGTATAGCTACGGACCAATTTTGTGTCTATGGTAGTCCTTTAGGACGGCCGCCCTTAAATGTGTCGAAGTGGTTTCTCTAACCTTACCTAACCTATTCGATAGATTCGTAAACTATCCAATCCCAGCACGGGGAGATAACGCGAAAAATTACAATAACTGGATGGCGGACATGCTGATCATTCCAGACAATATTGTTCTTGATCCCTTATTGGCGGTTATGGAAGGCGATCTATTTACAACCGCATGCGTATATATGTTTCGCCATGAAACCTTAGCTATTTCAGTTACCTGCTTTAGAAAGTCCGGTTTTGGGGCACTACCGGATGTATAATAAAATTTCTATCTATATCAAATATGTCTCCTTCTCGCACTCAAACCGTCCTTATCAAGATATCGTAATTCCATGAACTATTCCTTTCCAAATATACTTGCATCAACATAATTGAAGGATAGATCGTTTTCGCGATTATAACCAACAACAAAGTAAATTCATTTAGGTAGTATATAGTTGTTGTAGAAATTGAAATTGTTTGTTTCAATTTGAATGATTTTGTGTCTTCTGCACATAAACGCAATTATCCATTGTTCACGTATAGGTAATTTTTTGCCTTTGAACAGGTAAATAATTTTCGTTTCGTTTTTCTTTTTTCATTTTTTTTTTCTAATTTTGTGCATGCCATCATATAAGTATGTAGGTATGATTATTGTTTATGTTTTGGATTAAAATCTATAAATATTTCTGCACCGAGCATTTATAACATCAGTTGTTGATTCAAGTGCCTTAAGTGAAGTAGTCGAATACACAGTAGTGATACACATTTTTTTTTTTACTTTGACTTGTGATATTTTACCTGTATACATACTCAACCGTGGATAAAATGCGGAAAAATCATCTATATACGTATACAACAATTGTGTTTGTGCTAATATTATTGCAATTGGATTTTATTTTTGGCCAACAATCCGCGGTGGGCCTCAATGATGATCCAACACATCCACGGAATAATGAAATCGTGGACAGTCTTATACGCAATCGAAATGATGTGACGAATGGGAATGGTCGGGGTCGTGGTTGGGCACAAACGGCCCAACAAATGCTCGGAGGGCCGACGGGCCAAATTATGGTGAATGTCGCAAAGGAATTAATTAATCGATCGGCTGGGAATAGTCAGGTATGTATATAACATTTAATCGGGAAAGCTTTCATTTTCTAAATTATCTTACTTCTTAATTATCTTACGCGCAGGTCTTAAGTTTGAATGTAACAAATTTATTAATACTCATCCTATTGAAAGCGTTAATATTTGCCGCCGGTTTAATTGGCGCGGGTAATTGGAGCCATTATGCAAGAGGGCGCGGATTAGAAAATCGTAAGTGTGACATTTTATAATAATACGTCATATATAGAACAATGGCAAGTGATTAGAGACGCTACATGTTATGTACATTTATATAATCGGTGCGGGCATATACAAAATAAGAAATCATAAAGCGCATCTTGTCACTTTTGATTTCAGCTGAAATAATTGCACCATACACACATACATACCATTGTTAGTCTCAAGTCGTTAACATTTTTTTTTATTTTATTGTCTTTTAATTAATTAAACAGCACCATTGTTGGAGGCAAGCGAAACGCCACTACTTATTGGATTTTTAGCGGCCCAAGGTTCACAACAGGATGGTTGCTTACAGCGGGCGGCGTGTAACCAACCGGAAACTGCATCACAATATTTACGAGCGGCACGTGCTATACTAAAAGGTTCTGAAATATTTGATCAGTAAGTAGTTTTAATAGATGGATACAGACCGACGCGTATATAATACTCACCCTGTTTATACCATAAACATATATAGAAAAATCCAGGTGAACACACGATACAATCAATTGGTGTACATGCTTGAACAGGCCACCGTTGAAGGTATGGAGGGTGCTCCGTGTGATATGATGTACTCGTGTTTAATATAGAAGAAAACACTCTCGACGGATTTTAAAAAAATTTTTATTTTTTGTAAATTTTAGAAAAAAAAAATTTGTTTTGTTTATTTATAGTCAATAAATTAATAAAAAATAATTAAATTAAATAGTTTACGGATTTTATTTGTCTTGTTATTTGATTAAAGTTCATTTGCTGATTCATCATTCTGTATCGCTTTTATATATTCCGGATAGTTTAGGTAACCGTCGTGATTTAAGTCGGCAAAATTTAGAAAGTCATCGATCACCTCTGAAAATTAGATAAAATATCTTTTGTTAATATGTCTATTGAGCTATACAGTTGGTTTATTTAGGTGATGTGCCTTAAATCGGGGTTTATACAACATTGTTGAATACAAATATAGCCCGCGAAAATACAAAATCCAGTTTTTGTATACAACTCAACCACTCAAGATTCCGGGGATTAACAAATGAGAATTTGTCAACGCATGATCAACCGAACGAAAGGAAAGCCTAAAAACCCAGTAATAATGTTTGATACAGCGGAATGTTCTGAAATTGAACGGAACTGACCTTTGGTCGCAGGCAATCACACGCTAAGAATATAAGCATGTAGCATTTAAACTAACGGGTGTTTTTTTAGAGGTTCACAACTTTGCGTTGGCAACACTGCTTTATTTGACAACCCATTTAACAGCTGATAGTTGCGTTTTGTTTAGTTTGGTACATTTCATTATGGATAGACTGACATCAGAGCAACGTTTGCAAATGGTTGAATTTTTTAAATCAAAATAATGGTTCTGCTCGTCAATTCGAGCTTATTCGTCCATTTTATGGCGTACATAATCGTCCTTCAGAGCGGCTATATCGAATAGCAATAGATCGTTTTCGGATCACGTTTACTCTTAATGATAATGTGCATCCCGTGAAACGCCGAACTGTGCGAACTGAAGAAGCCATTCTCAGCATCTGGGGTTGTGTCCTTCCACTTTATGGACAATTGACTCAAAGAAACTTTTGATGAAAGAAAAATTTCGCGTAATGGCCCAATTAATTGGCCACCAAGATCGTGTGATTTAACCCCATTGGATTATTTTCTTTGGGGTTATGTAAAGTCACTTGTCTACGTCGATAAACCAGAGACAATTGAACACCTGGAAATCAACATTCGAAGAGTTATTGAAAAGTTTGGGAAAATTGGTGTTCCAGATTGCGCCTTGTACGCGCCAGCCGTGGCGATCACATGGCCGAAATCATAATTAAACATTAATGTTATAAAATTTTCTATTAAAAATATATTTCTTTGTTCTATTTTGATTTAAACCAGCGTCTGTTCTCCATGTTGGGGCGGCTGAAGCGGGCATCTGCCTTGAATCAAGCGGCTCGCTATAGAAACGTGTACAAAGGTTGGACTGGATACCTTAAGATGGATTATCATCACCAGTACGTGATCCACACACGTAAACCGGTTGGGCAGCGGGCTAACTACCCACTCTCGTAAAATAATATCATGTTATGAACCCTACACCTAGGCCTCGGATTATTACTTCGGATTTATCACAACAACGACCTCGGAAATTGTACACGGACTACGCTATTAAATTGGTAACATGGAACGTACTAAGCCTACTGAGACCTGGAGATCTCCAAAATCTATCAAGTCAAGCCGAAGCCTACACATTAGACGTATTAGCATTACAAGAGCTGAGATGGTCAGGAAGTGGCATTCACGATACCAGCAATGGTTACACTTTCTACTATTGTGGCCATCCGAATGGAGGAGAATTCGGCGTCGGATTTCTCGTTCGTCGCCAAATGAATCAATCAATACGTCATCGACTTCCGCCCAATCAACAAGCGGATATGCTGCACAATAAGACTCCGCACGCAAAATTTAATATATCGATCGTCAACATTCATGCGCCTACTGAAGACAAGTCGGATGATATCAAAGATCTATTCTTTATCGAACTTGAAGATGTCATCAACAGCATCCCACGCCACGATATTAAAATCATCGTTGGCGATTTTAATGCTCAAATTGGTATAGGACTGCAGAAATAAACTCTCATATCGGACCAAACAGCTTGCATCAATCCAGTAACAATAATGGGCTTCGCACCGTCGAACTGGCAACGATGTATGACCTAGTTGTATCAAGCACATTCTTCCTTTACAAGAAAATCCACAAGGCAACGTGGAGATCAAATGATGGAAGAATAGAAAACCAGATTGATCACGTTATGAAAACCAGATTGATCACGTTATCCACATTCAATAGACAGGCAAAGAAGACCGTGCGCTGGAATCTCGATGCGTTAAAACAACCCGATCCTTTAGAGAGTTACCGAACGGCCGTCACAGATTACCTTGAAGGGCATAACACCAACCCCGAAGATCCATTCGATATTCAAGAGCAGTGGCTAACTGTACAATCGGCCCTTACATCCGCAGCACAATCGACCATCGGAAGGAAACCACCGAAAACTCGCAATGAGTGACGACCACTGCCGTCAGAGCGTCGAAAATAAACGGCAACTGCGTGAAAAATGGTTAACTCGGAACACCAGAAGCACTAGAGCGGAATATTTGAATGCAAGAAAAGAAACGACCAAACTTCTCCGGCACAAGAAACGCGCGCAGATGAGACACTTTATCAAAGACATCAGCTTCCATGCGGCAAACGGAAACCTCAGAGACACCTTTGCTAATACCAGGAACCTTACCAAAGATTTCCATCCTAGATCGACCGCCATCAGAAACAGGGATGGTGAGTTGAAAACAAGCCAACATGATGTTTTAGCGGTTTGGCCAACTCACTTTCAAAATCTGCTAAACAGGACTGATGAAGTGACCCCAATTCGAGCTATTGCTCCACCAGGCGAGGAGGACTTTATCCCGTACCCCACAGCAGAGGAAGTGGACGCCGCCATCGCTAGACTTAAGAGTGGAAAAACGCCAGGTCTCGATGGAATACCCGGAGAACTAGTAAAACTCGGAGGAGCAACACTGGCATCAAAGCTCTATGACCTCATTCTCGTTATCTGGGACCAAGAGGTTCTACCCGATGAATGGAAGACAGCACTCATCCGCCCTTTACATAAAAAAGGCGACCGTCTTGTGCGTACTGCGTACAAAGTGTCTAGCTGCAGAGTAGCAATTGAAGGCGCGGTCTCTGACCCCTTTGAAATAACATCTGGCGTGCGACAGGGCGATGCACTCGCGCCGACACTTTTCAATCTGGCGCTCGAGTACGTGATCAGGAAAAGCGGAATTAAGACTCAAAACTGCATTTTTAACCAATTTAGCCAAATTCTTGGCTATGCAGATGATATCGTCCTTCTTGGACGAAGAACTCAAGACATCAATGACAATCTCGTACCGCTGGACCGCAATGCTCGGCGACATCAGCAAAACAAAATATTTAGCAACATCCCGGAGCATTCCCAATGCCGATTTCGAATCCGGTGAACTCAACTACGATGGCGTACAATGACTTCAAATATCTCGGGTCAACAATAACATCTACGAATGATATTCAGGCAGATATAAAATCCCGAATTGCTGCCGGCAATAGAGTCTTCCACGCACAGTCGAAATTATTACGATCTAAACACCTAACGCGGGCATGCAAACTTTTACTGTATAAAGCACTAATAAGACCGGTGCTTACATATGGAAGCGAGAGCTGGACTCTGGCCACCACTGATTGTAGAATTCTTTCTACGTTTGAGAGGACGGTCATCCGAACAATTTATGGGCCAGTGAAAGTTGCAGAGGACCAGTATCAAATTCGTATGAACGACGAAATTAGGCAGCTTCTCGGAGGATGCGATGTTATTGAATACATCAAATCCAACCGAATCAGATGGCTTGGCCACGTCTCGAGGTCCCCATCAAATCGAATAATTAAAAGAGTGCGTTCCAACAACAACATCCAGCTGGGGTACAACATAGAGGAAGACCCCGATTGCATATATTAGGATGTCGTAACTGGAGGCAACGAGCGATGGATCGAGGTAGTTGGAGATCTACAGTGCAGGCGGCAAAATCCTTTCATGGGATGTAAAGGCCAGAGAGCGACAGAGAGAGAGAGAAATTTTGATTTAAACTTGTGTAACTCTATAAAAGCACCCTTTATGAATGCGTTGGTTGGTCCTTATTGAGGTCAACAGCTGGCAAGAGAAGTCACACCATGAACCGCTGATTCAACCGATTTTATTATTATTATTAATGTTGGCTGGAACCCAAGCAGGTTCCGTACTCAATGCCACTCTGGGCCCATGGTGTAAACCGAGGATCCTATCACAATTCGCAAATGCGTTCGGCTGCTCTGGCAAACTGTAACAGCTTGAATCAGGAAAGGGATGACAATTGCACCTACATTTAAAGATTTATATGATTAAGAAACCGGGCCCGAACTACCTCGAAAGCGGGACAACCACAAACAAAGTGAATGCTGTCATTGTCATCTTCAAGACAGCTGTCACACAAGGAATCTTGAACAAGTTCCATTATTTGTATATGGAATAGCGTCAGAATAGCGACCAAAACTCTCAGTTGGTCTTTCTTGTTTGCAAAATAAAGCAAACTTTGTAAGCCTCAGGTTAGGTTCACAAATTAAGTATACTTAGCCACTCGGCATGTATAGTGGAAGCTAGCCAATTACGCATAGCCTGCAAAAACATGTAAAGGGTATCCCAAAATTAACGCAAGATTTGAATTTGCCGCCATTTGTGCAATGGAGTGTTGGCAACCCCAAAAAAAAAATTTATTTGATAGCTGAGAGGTTAGGGTCAGTAAAAATGTTGCGTTAAACGATAGAACAACGTATTTTCATTATTGAAGAATATCTTAAAAATAATGAAAGTTTGGCAGCCGCAGTTCGAAAATTTCATACAAAATATGGTCGGAATAGTGTTTTAACTTCGTCAACTGTTAAGAGATTAATTGAGAAATTCAAGGAGACTGGATCAGTTCGAGACGCTAAAAACAAGCCGTCCAAATGTCATTTTCGAAGTTGTGCATGAGTGTTGGTGAAAATCCAGGAACATCAATTCGGCATCGTGGACAAGAATTGCATATTTCATGAAGCTCTCTGCAGCGTATACTCACTAAAGGTCTGTGTTTTCATGCTTACAAAATTCAATTAACACAACAACTGAAGCCTAATGACCATGCACAGCGAAGGGAGTTCGTTGAATGGATTATTGAGCATCAACAAGTGGATGCTGATTTTAGACGACAACGTTCTTAATAGGTTTCTTACCACAATTAAAGGTCAAGGACACTGCCGGTTCAGGTCCAATGAATTTCATACTTAAGCCTGCTTTAGCTAAAACCTCAGCTATCTGATTGCCTTTAATACCACAATGAGCGGCCTAGACTACCACATGATCGTAGGTCATGTGCAAGACAATAGCCTCCAATACCTGCACCAAAATTAGAGTGAGACCCGTCAGCGAAAAATACGAGCGATTGAGCCATCATGCTATTAAGCTTCGCATGAACAGAACTTGACTGAACCACATGCCACCAAACAACAAACGATTTCCCAAATGTTCTTCAACACTGCCAGAAAATGGAAGTGACCTTTTGAAGTTTCATTTCAATATTAGAATTCCAGGAGAGTTTACTTACTCTAGCAATCGCTTCTCCAAAAAGAGAAGGTGCACACAGCTCTTCAGTATTCCTACGTCTGGTGAAGACTATCAGACTAGTTTTCGATGAATTAACGTACAATGCCTCCTCTATAGACACCACATTTCTACAAATTGAAGAGCGCGTTGCGTTAAGGTATTTACCCTGAACCAGAGCAACTAAGCCATCAGCATAACTCTGGGCAGTGAATCCAGATTGCTGTAGCTTTACAAGTAATTCGTCAATAAATGAGAGCCACCGAAATAGAAAGGGAGTTCAGCTCGGCCACAGCAATGCGCGACCTTAGCAAAGACCTAATCCAAGTAACAATAGTTTGGTCAATTCCAAAATTAGTGCAGGCTTCAGTGATTGTAGCGAAAGAGGTTCTATCAAAGGCAGCCACAATATCGAGGAAAGTGCCCACAAGAAACTCCTGAATACTAAGCGATCTTTCAGCGTGATAAATTTTAATAATTTTTGGGCGTTAAGTTCAAATTAGCATGCAATATTGTAAAGCAGTAGCTGTCTGAGCTCAAAGCAGCAACCCATCCGCTTACTATAAAGGGCAACGCGGTTGATATCATTGCTATCTCGACTCGGTTTTTGAACAATTGATTGATACCCATTTAATTCCCTTAGGATTCCTATGTTGCATATTCATCTGTAAAGAGCATAAGGTACATCTAATATTACGAATCGACAGAATTTGGAGAAGGTATGTTGTCTTGTCTCACCAATATCGTTCTCTTGACTTCATAAGTCAATTTACGACTATTTTTACGACGGGATTTATTATCTCGTATTGAGAACATTCAATTTGCACCAAATATTAATATTCCGGACCAATTTCTGAGCCCCAATCAGCGATATTCAAGAGCTCTTCTCTATATTATCTCTTTTTGGGTCAGATGCATACCATTTAGTTCAGATATAGATTTCATAGTGCTTGTATTGCTAGATTTGATAGTCCAACCAGGACGACATGGAGCTCAGACGGACGAGAACAGCAGCTTATACTCTTCAAGCCAACGGATTCATTGAAAGAAGGCATTGTGAAATTGGGACTACGAACTACGTGATTTTAACCTGATTTTAATACGAGCAACCAGCATCTGACAGTGAACTGTATTAAATTGGTTAGGTGAATGCAGCAAATTCGAACTTCTAAAATCAAAGCTGAGAACACTGTTAACCTATATATATTTATAACCGGAGTAAAGTGGGATACATCTGCCGGTAATTTTTCCTGTAAGTGCTGGCTGATATAATTATCCTTATTGCCTTCATGTCCTCAAAACATAAGCAATGCTTTTATCAACCTAAACATATAATTGTGCCTGAAATGTCAAATCAAAACCCCTCTCGTCTCTAAATATCATTATTTATAAAAATTCTTACCAATAATTCGATCCAATTCATTATCTACATTATTATCTAATTCACCACCATCCTTCTCATGATGATGCAGATGCCCCGACCGATGCGTCGCCGCCTGTAACATTTCCAAACCGTCCAGCACATCGTTATGATCCGAATCGTGCACTTTAAAATAATAGAAATTCTTTTCATCGTTGGTCATTTCGCTCAACAATTTACTATCGGCTGCCGCCCATGGTCCCAAATCATCGCGCAAATGTTCTCGCTCGTGTTCCGCATGCTCGTCCAATTTGGGCGGATGTAGTTGGGCTTCTTGCCCCCTCGGATGGTGTGGACCACGTCGACCATCAACATTTTCGATCAGTTTAATCAAAATTATAAGGATAAATAATTTTATTGGCATAGTTACTATTGTCGTCATTCCTGTATATGCAACTATTATATAGTTGCGGTGTTGTCCACTGTGCGCGTACAAATCTGAAAAAACCCTCTCATTAATAGACATATCCTTTCATGCACCCCACATCACATACATATATATACGGATAGTAAACCATTTTAAATTGATTTCAACTTTGAAATAAGAAACAAAAAGGACAAGGACGACCCTTTTTTTTTGTGTTTTGTGTGTGCTAAAATAAAGTTTTCAATTATCCTTAAATAGAAACATATAATTTAAGGATGCAACATTTCGATTTTATTTGAAGTGACAACAATACTATATGTACGAGAGGATAAACTACAAATTTCAACATTCAGTCTGTGATCTGTAATTATTCGTTCGTCAAATTTCGACGACAAAGTGGCGAAAGAATATATACGAGACAGTCAATGTGTGTATACACATATACCGGGGGAGTATAAATGGACACAAATGTTATGATTTTAATTTTACGGATTTGCATTCTTATTTATCCTGTTATTCTTGGTCCTTATCAATTTGCTGTTGTCTAAATTATAGACGTTCGGTACTATAATATAACGTAACGTACATACGGGATGAATTAATTAACGTGCAAGTTATAGACTTGCTGAAATTATAGATGCCTGAACTATTAACGTGGTTATATATGTTTTACGTTAGCCGAAGATGTTTCCGATTTTATGGTAATTCTGCGTACCCTAATTTCAAATACATAACAAAAAAAAAAAATGTAGAAACGAAACTTGAAATTATTAGATCGTTTTATGCCCTCAGGCTGCACCGTGCAACCAAATCGATTATTTCATTATTATGGCGACATAATGTGTAGTATAGGGCGACATAGAAGAAGTGTTAGAATTTAGTTGCCTGAAGTTCCAGTGATTAATAGCCTTACTCGTGTACTTGGAATATTATATCGAAACTTGGTATGATGAAGGTGCTGATAAACTAAGAAATTAACTCAACAGCGGGTTGACAGAAAATTTTAAAATTCGATCAATGGCAGTTTTGCTCAACTGTTGAACTGGGCACAAGTGAAGGAAGGAAGAAGGTCTTAATAACCTTAGCCTATATTTCCCTGGTGATACGGAGGAGGTTAATTCGAACAAAGAATTTAAAAGATCATGTAATGTTCTGCGAGGATAGCGCAAGATATCTTATCATTGGATGCGATACAAACGGCCACAATATTGTTGTGAGAAGTAGTAAGTATAGTTACAAGCAGTAAGCACCCTACTTTTGTTAACGCAACTTAAGACAAGAGGTGAGCGAACAGGGAAGGTTATAGGAACAATCCCAAAGTCGGTGTTGAGGGTGTAAGTTATGATATCCATTCTATAGTGGATCTCAACAATGCATACTTACAACTACGTAGTTGGTCAGTAAGTGTAATCATTTCATCATACGAAAACAATTGTCTGCAGAAGCAGGAGCTGGAAAAATTCAGGAATTCAATAGAGCAAAAATATAATGGGTGGGAAACAAATAACGTGTCCTTACTGATTTTAACAAAGAAATCAGGAAAAACGATGTTCCTGGAAGACTTTCTGGGAAAACCTAAATGAAGTACCTGAGATTATCTAAGAGTCCAAAAGGCATATTCAAAAGGTGCACCAGATAACTTATCTCCTTAGCTTCAAGGAAACTTATAGGGATTTCTCATGAGGATCTGTATAGGAAACAAAGATATAAGAGATGAGCCCAATACTAATGAAAGCAGAACTTTAGGGAAGGAGTGGTCTGTGCAACGAAACTAACCATGGTGTAGAAGGTCAAGTGGTAACTAATCTCCTTCAAACCCCATAAATCACCTGGACCTGTGGAGTACTTCCGGTAGTTAAAATGGCATTATCTAAAATATTAGCCGTTAGCCTAAATTATGGTTACGGTCTAAAACCTCCAGATGAAGCAAAATTTTACTGACCTATAGGCCTCATTTTTTTATGCTTAAAACGCTGGTGAAACTGATTAATCGATACATCAGGGTGGCGAGGTACTATCTGCTTGGTCAGTTAGTAGAATGCTGTAGAGGGGCGAATAACAGCATCCTCAAGTGTTTATATACACATGTTGGTGAGGAGAGAAATATCTGCGCCAATTTTAGAAAGGAAACCTATAAAATTTTCCTACTATACCAAAGACTGCTCACAAGGAGGGGTACTACCACCTCTATTATGGTCGCTCGTAGTTGTTGAACTACTACCTGATGTAAGCCAGTTTTCTTATAAAACGATAGAATATTCCGATCATATATCCATAATAACAAGCGAGATCTCATAGAAAAATGCTGTGGACTATTAGGCAAATGGTCGGTAGGGCGAGGAGCGTTAGCCCAAAGACAAAGAGCAGCATCAACAATCAGATGATTTGTCAACGAATAATTTGTGCTGCAGTATATGGTGCGAGAAACCAGAGCAAAACCAGCAATGGTAAAACTGGCCAGACTCCAGAGATTAGCGTCCTTAAAATCATAAGATGAGAATCACACTGCGGTCGGAATACAAGCCCTGCTGGGATTGACACCGTTAGACACAGACATAAAAGAGGACCCCTGAAGAAAGCCCTTGCGAGCACAAAGGAATATAATCTAACTAAGGGAAGCCATAATCTAAAGGGACATCTGGAGATCCTAAAAGCAGCTGGTCATCTAAGTGGCATAAGGTTAAGCCATCAAATACAGCCCAAGGTGGATTTCATCCAAAAACATAAAATTAGCTGGGATGCCAGGGAGGATTGGAATAACAAACCCACATGACTCCGGAAGGATGCATAGAAATGGTTCACGGATGGATCAAAAGAAGGAGTAAGAGCGGGCACTGTTCGTCCACGGTATATCAAACACATGCCACTCACACTATTTTAACAGCAACAAGAATGATTGGAGGCAGGAATAAAAATAACTAACAAACTTGTATAATATCTGATAGGTAACCAGTTCTAAAAACACTTAACAAGTATTGCTTCAGATCCAATGCTTTAAGAATGCCTAAATATTCTGGTGTATAATAGCATGGTCGGTCTTGTCATAGTGCCAGGACATATGAAGGAATCGGTGGCAACGAAAAAGCATAGCTGGGTGCGCCAACCCCTTTTTTATCGGACATAGGAGGGGATAAGGAGCTGGACCAAATTGGAAATCAAAAAGGCCTGGGAAGCCATCTCAGACTAGAACAATAAAAAAAGCCTGTACTCCAAAAGCGATCTTAGGATCATAAGAAAATCAAATGTTTCTTCATGACTTTCCAATAAATCAATAAATTGTGTTTTCGAAATCAATAGGAACTTCTTGAATGGTAAACCAAAAGTGCCGTCTAATAATTCTAATACGTACAGAAAAGTACAACCAGCAAAAATTCGTATCGATCAAATTTGATGTGATTAGTTGTGCTATTAACCACCACTAAGCGGCTCCCAATTGCCTAATTAATTTAGCCTCCTCTTGAGTTTGCTTTTCGGTTTAGCTATCATTTTGTTTGGCTTGGACAACAAAAATTGAATAATTGAATAAATAAGAATCATAAATAGAATCATAATTTATTTGATTGATACTAGTGTTGCCTATGAATGACTGACTAAACTAATCAACCGTTTAGAAATGTTTGCGATTTAGACGAAAATATTTGCGTTAAGCACACAGCGCCCGTATTGTATGTACAAAACACACACAACATTTTTATTTCAACTAAATTGAACCACACTGACCAAAGTGCTGATATTCCAACATCCAATACAACACCTTTACAAATTAACGAACATTATTTTTCGATTTTAATCCGACATATATACTACTAGCTGCGACAATTATTATTCGCACTTTCCAAAAGTCGCGATATCGGCGTCACCAAATATTATTTATTTGGTTTCAAATTACCCTGACATCTAGTAAAGAGTAGCATAAACATTAGCTCTATTCACCTTTCAGAAATTCACCACATTTGCTTTTGTAAATTTGAAAAAAAAAAATAAAACAGTAGAACGAGTAGAAAAGTCAAAAGTGGATCGTATTTTTGTGTTGTTTTGACGAATTTTTATTTGTGAACTTTTTAAAAATCAAGAAATAAGAATATAAAACTTATATTTGTGATTTAAAACGTATATGGAACCAATAAATCATACTGTAAAGTAAGTTAATGTTGTATTGTGACGATGGTAGACAAGAAATGTGCGATTTAGTTTATGAAATGATGAAAATTTCTGATGATATTTTCGTGAAGACACGCAGAAAAAGCTGAATTCATTTACAATGTACATAAATACATAAGTATATGTGGATCGTTTAGAAGTGTTTTAATTTCAAAATGAACCACTTCAAGATCAGTATACTACATCGGATGATGAAAATTATGTAGATGATGAATTAGAATTGGGATGGCGCTCAAATATGTCTTAGATCGATGAACTTGGTTTGTCGTTTTCTAACAAAGTAAGTGCAATTAATATTACAAAGCAAGTGGATTTACTGAGAAAGAATATAATTTCAGTTGGGCCTATATTTTACCAGGATTGCAAAAGCATGTATACGTTTTTGTTTTTATAATGAAGTATAACCCAAAAGGTTTTATTTAAATTAGCAGCCGTCTCTCATATTGCGGTTAAACGGTTAATAGCTATTACATCTGAATACTACTGTTACATGTTGGAGTAACTTTATTCCGGATCACGGAAATTATTTGAACAAGTAATTCAGTCAGCATTTATTTGAAAGTATGAGTTTAGTAAAGTTTTGAAGTTGGATGAGATCAATTTTGATATGTTACTTATTTACAAACAATAACCTCTAACATAATATTGAACGAGAAAACTTTTTGCGAATTGTATTTGTTAAGTATTTTGTCAAAGTGTCTTTAATAATCTTCTTTATTGATAATCCTCGAAATTGACTAATCTAACAACTTTACATTTCTTCCCCTCCATAATTTTTCTAAACACTAATTTCTATTATTTTTGATTATAATAGTCGTTGACTATATTATATTCAAAATACACATACGAGTATATTAAATGTGTACTTACACAATATATTTGTCGGATAATCCCCTCAAATTATATAAAACACCGAACAGAACAAACTATATAATGTACTCGTATTCGTACATATAAATAAAATCACCCCTGAGGTGTTGTCAGTCATTTGGAATAACTTAGCAGTAGGCAAAAAAAAACTATTTTACATTTTTCCTTCGTTCGTTATCACTTACACTCTATATACATATATGGTTGAGTAACATCTCTTTTAGATATTATTATCATCTGGGTACAAAATTCGGGAAATTCGAGAGAACAAAAGTGAAAATGGAATTTTAATCGGATTTCGTTGATATGAAACTGTGAAAATGAATTCAAGAATAATTTTTTTTCTTGTATTGTTGTTGGCGTGTATATACATGGGGTTGAATTTACATTATTTTATTTGTTGGCGGACGTATGTACATAAATGTATTGTTATAAATATATGATTCCAGCATTCTGGTATAGTATAATTGGTGTTAAGGGATAGTGAATTGAATGCGAATCGAATTTTATATGTTTGATGTGGTCTTAATTTTTTTTTTGTATATAACCCAAGAGATAAATAGATTTGGGTTTTGTTATCCATATGATGACAGGTTAACCATATTGAATAGATTTTTTAATGTGAGTTATGGTTATATTGTTTATAAATAAAAATAATTATCACAACATTATACAACTATCACTATATATAACTATTACCTCTTGATTTAAAAACACATTAGCAGAGATTTAATTTAAAATTTGCACTTTTTGCTAAACAAAACTATTTCACTATTGTGATGGAAAACAAACTTTTTATTGTTATGATGGTGTTATGTGGGTGACAGATGGGAGACATGCGCGTTTTATTTCTCGAATGAAAATTTGCAAGAGATGGCAGCAACATGTACCGAAGTGATAATCTTCTAGAAGGATTTAACATTATAGTTTTTGAATTTTTTCAACGGACCGTACCCTCTGCTATATACTATAACTATATACTCAAAGGTTTACTCAACTAGTGACTATACCAAAATGTAATTAGGACTGTGCTCATAGCGGAGGAATGCCTATTAGATAATGCCAAGATTTCAATTAACGGCAATATTTCGAAACTAGTTTCACGTTGAAAGATGTAACTAACCTTGGAACTGAAATTTTTGAAACTCATTCAAGTTTCGATATTTCTCAATGTTGTGGCGGGGTTTTACTTAAAAGTGAAGCTAAATCCAGTAAATTCCCGACTCAATCTGAACATCAATTCATTTTCATCAATCTGAACTGTGAATTTCGACAAAAGGATTTTTTTTTTTTTGACAATCTTATTTATTCACATAAAATTTTACAATGTACCTAGTCTATAGACTAACAACATTTCTTTTTTGACCTAAATTGCTAAATTGTGTTTAATTAAGGTATCCCCATTGGTTTTCCTTATATTCTATTTACTGGTGTTACTGCCTTACGCTGACTATAGTGCTAACTCAAAAGGTTTTACTCTTTTCAGTCTTCTCACTGCTTCCCTGTGGTCGAGTAGTTGGTTGGCCTCAACGTTCGGGTGATTCTGGAGCCTCACTTCATGCTTCCGTGCAGCATTGTTCGCTTCTCTGGTGATAGTTTCCACTCTAAGGTCCCTGTCGAGGTCGCTATTACGTATGTACCAGGGGGCATTTACAATATCCCTTAGCACTCTGTTTTGGAATCTTTGAACGATATCCATGTTGCTTGGAACCCCACAGCTGAATTCCATACATCCAAATGGGCTTTAATATCTGCTTATATAGCATCAATTTATTGTTTATTGATAGATTGGAGTTCCTTCCCATCAGCCAATACATCTTTCTATATTTGAGTCTGAGTTCTTCACTTTTTTTCTTGACATGGACCTTCCATCTAAGTTTGGTATCTAGATTCATTCCTAGATATTTTGCTGAGTTAGCATGTGGTAATGGGACATTATTTAATACCACAGGCATTTGCCTGTTGATTTATTTTTCTGTTGGTGTAGTCAACACGTATGGATTTTGTTTCATTTAACCTGACACGCCATTGCTTCGTCCATCGATAAATCTTGTTCATCGCACTTTGAAGTTTATTGGTAGCTCCTTCTATGGTATCATTTACTACCGGTCAGGTCATAGCTTGGCGCATTGTTAGGATTTACATTTTTTTTTATTTCATTAGTCAATAGTGTAGGGGTGGTCAGAGCGATTTCTTGATCAATAGTTTCCTCTACTTCTTGGAATTCTTCTCTCTCTCTCTCTCTCTCTCTTGTACCTCATTAGGCTGAACAATACTTTCTAGATGGTCAGCGAAAGCTTTTGCCTTGTCTTCATTGCTTCTGACCCAATTCCCATTGTTTGTTCTTATGGGTGGTATTTGAGTTATTGGTCTTTTCATTCGTTTGGTTGTCTTCCACAAAGAATAGTCAGTATCCTTTTCATATGTTAATGACTGTAAATATGAGTTTATTGTATCATTTTTAATACACTGGGTTTCCCTCCTGAGTCGCTGTGTCAGGTTATTCAGTTTTTGTTTTTATCTGCAGGCATCCTGGTGTATTGCCATTTCTTCCTGGCTCTCCCATTTTCTTCGACAAGTTCCCTGATTTCTTTTGGGTAATTTGTACCTATTGTTCTTCTTTTGAACTCCGGCGTATTATTCCATGCTGACTGTTGTACGTCATTTATGAATTTTAAGGTTTCTACATCTTTAGTTGTTCTTCTGTTTTTAACGGTACATTAAGTTTTATTCTACTATTCAGCTCTTCTTTGAATCTTGTCAAGTAAGTATCTTCTATGAATTTTATCAAGTAAGTATCTTCTTTCAATAACCTATGATCAGAACTATGGCACAATGAAGGTACAAACGATAGGGGTTCTTTCGTTGAGACGTCTGTTTTAAAGATTGCTCATAGAGAAAAGTATTGACTAGTTTAAGAAAACTAGACTATTAGTACGCCAAGCCCTATAGTTAATACCGCATTATAGGGCCAAGTATCACAAGCTTTGATGCTAGTTTCGATAAAACAGGTTTTCTAAAAACTTGGGAAAATGGTAAAGTAAAAACGGTGACAAAAACTACCGATCTTATAGACCTGTTTGTTTCGGCTCCAACTAAATATTTTAATCCGGCCCGGATTTTTCTCAAAAATAATTTACACACATGCACATAAATATTCATTTGAAAATATTTATACTTTGTTTTTATTTGTATATATATTTATTTAATTATTCGTTGTTCCAAATTTTGTAGTTTAATTAATTTTATTTATTTATGATTCATTCACATTAATTTAGTTATATTGATTTTAATTTATAATAGTTCACCACCACTTTGATTTATTTTACCAAACTTAAAATATAAATCAGCAATGTCTGCCGTATTGCACGCTGAGCATACGAAAAATATTTGTAAAGACGTGTCGTCTTTTTGCTTGTTTGCTTGCTTGTGTTTGACTGTGTTGTGGTAAAGAGTGACGTCGCCTTCGTCTTCCAAAATACATGTCGTATTTTGGAGAGGGAACAGATGCGCCGGCGGCGGTCAACATTGCACTTGTGTTTTGAGTGCAATGAATTTGCATCACCGAACTTTGTTAGTTCGTGGTGATGTTGGTTGGATGGCGACATGCTTTACTATAAATGTTTTATAGTAGTGGTTCGGCTATTGGATAGTGATAGTTGGATAGATGGGGTTAGTGAACGCTCAATTCAAATAAGTTGATTTATATTTGAATTTCACTAATTGTTTTGTTGTGGCAGTATCGAATATCGTTGAGTCGAATATTCGAGCTGCTACAGACCCATCATACAGTTACCGCAGTTAAATTACTTGAGAAATTGCGAATATACTGGACAAGTATATTAACCGCTTCCATACTTTAAAACCAATATTATTAGTTGATAACGCGTATTCTGCTTTGTATCACTAGGGCCTGTTTGGCATCACACATGTCTCAAGTTTTTTACAAATTTTTGGACATCATTTTATATCAAGAGGTGCATGACAATGCAAAACACTAACAATGGGGCTCTAGAATGGCGAATATGAGATCGATAATTGTTAAAATCGATTCAGAAAAATAATATTTTTCATGTATTAAATAACGAACCTATATACGTATTGACCAATTGAAAGTTGAAAGATTTCGTATGTCATATAGATTTCTGCGTCATTAAAGGTACTACTAGTACAAGGTATTAGTATTACAGATCACTCATCGGTCTGAATTACTTTGTGAACTAACAGAAACCACGGGTAACAGATAAATTGAACATAAAGATCAAGTTAATGATATAGACAATGGTATAGATTATGCAGATGAATATTTTTCTGAATGTTCTCAACTGGCGCAGCATACAGTTTTATTCAGAGAAAATTGTGAAAGATATTGTAGAAAGTTGAAAGATTGTCAATAAAGACAGGGATTGTCAGGCCACGCTTTCAACCAAACAGTTAAAACAATTACTCCTCAAGGAAAACAATCAATCAATACAAGAATAATTATCACAACTGTTGCACAAACAGAAAATTTAGGATATTCCACTTTGCAGAGCAATAAAAAAACAAGTGAAACAACCACTGCAGCATGGTCCTTCGAGTCCTTAAAATAATGTTTACTGAGCCAGAAATAACGAAGAAACGGCTGAAATATTTGCGGAGCATTTTAAAAGAGTATAGTTTATTAGTATCCATCAGAATCTACTACGTGGAGGCGGATAGTCACATTCTATAAGATATTTGAAATCGCCATTACAAACAAATCTTACAATCACAAAATATACAATTTCAGAAGTAAAAACCTCGATTCACCTTAGAGACTGGGTATTTCCCAATATACAATGGAACGTCTCACAAGTAATATTAATATCAAAATAAGGTAGTTTAAAGCTATGTATGTGTTGAAATTGTTGGAAAAAATTATTACTAAAAGTCTTAGACCCCAATTGCTGCGGGAAAAATCTGATTCCGGGCTACCAGCTTGCATTTATAGGTCGGAACACTCCTCAATAGAACAAGTCTATGGAGTAGTTGAAGTTATTCAAGTTGCCTTGGAGGACAAGAGGTATATAGTTCTGCTTCCTTCATGGACCACAAGCTATTGATAGTGAGGCATGCTGGATTAAAATATATAAAAAAATTGCCTACCACATAATTTCTATGGAATTTTAACAGAATTCAAACAAGTAATGGCACCTTTCCTGAACATTAGCTCGTTTTTAGCAAGATTTTCTTCATTTGTATGCTATTTTGCCAGAAAAAATCCGAAAACTGCGTAGCAACATTTGCAGATGGCCGACAGTGTTTTCATCACACGAAGAAAAAAAACAACAGAAGTAGTGCAGGAGAATATTAACACGACACAAGTTTGGATGAAAAAATGGCGAAGTAAAATACAATTAAAAGAGGGACACGTCCACCAAAAAAATTGAATAGCCATAAGAAACACCACCGTCTAATGAAACTAAATATTTAGGAATTAATTTCGAAAAAAAATTAAGTGTATCGCTTGAAAATACACTGCTGCTCTATAAAGTTACATATATTAAAACCACATACATGGAATTCAACTATTTGGGCATTTTATTTGGGGATCAAGAGTAACGAATTTAAATTGTAAATCTAAACTTGCCAGTGTAAAAATCGGAAAATTTACTGAATGTATCTCAGAATGCTGCTCTGCGTGTAAATTAAAAGAAGTAAAAAAACATACTCTGGCTCCACAATGATTAAATTCTCCCAGATCTCTAGCACTTCTGATTTAACTGTATCTGGATGAGTGGGAATATTTTTGCTACTTTTGGGATTAATTCCTGCAAACTCAAGAGTGTTGTGCCTGGATCCTTAGCTGCTTCTGTTTACATTTGCATGTATTATGCATAGTTTATCCAACTCAAGGAGGATCTAAAAATTGGTCGCAAGGTCAAATGGAACATCCTATGCGGAGACTGTGTTTTATTAATCGTAATATACTCGCTTACGCTTTAGAAGATGTACTTTCGGGCCATCCAACAGTTTGTCTTCCTTTATGTAGTTGGTTGATCAGGCAAAAAACTATTCTCTGCAATACGATAATACGCTAGGAATCATATTCAAATTTAAGATATTATTGTGTCACGAAGGTAACATCGCGCACGCACAATAAACTGGTCAATTCATTCGAGCAACAACACATTAATATCATTTGTTTGTATATATTGAATCTGAGAAATTTATTCCCTCATTTATATGCACACATAAGTCCCTAATTTAAATATTAATTTCAAAGGATAAAAAAGGAGGGTAACTGATAACATTTTCCTGATAAAAATATAGATATTTTCCAATGATAATTTTCAATCATATAAATTTTATCGTATCACTTAATTATTATTATCCTCATCATCATCAACATCGTCATCATTGTGCTCATCCTTATATTGTCGCAGATGAAAAAGGGTAATTTAAAATTCATTTTTGAATATTATTTTTCCTAATTATTTTCAAATAAACTATTTGAAGTCGTTTTCCGTTTTTCTATTTTTCATTTTATTTTTATGTATGTTGATTTCATAACATACATTATACATTTATGTATGTATGTATGTACGTACATATGTACATTTTGTTATGTAAAGTGGTTTTAATGTTATTAACCATCATCGCATATCATACATATATACAAACAAGCATATGTATACGTAAATGTAATGTTCGATAGCAAAAAGATCAAAAATTTATAAATTCAAAGAGATTCGTAATATCTATACCACAATAATGGAAAGGGTTGAATGGTAAAATGAACTTTAAAATGATTTAAGGATTTTATTTGTCTCAATATCAGGACTAATAGTCAACAAAACAAATTTCACTGCCAATCCATATAACAAGCTACCTTACTGGTTTCTCGCATAAATATACTCACACAATCAATGTATATAAACATGTATGTATGTATATGTTTTGTATATTGTATTCATGATAACCTCAAAATTTAAATCCGATTGAATATTAATGAGATATTTTTTCTTTGAAAATTTTTCTGAAATATAAAACACAACAACAACAACAACGAATGAAGACAGAAACTTTTCAATTTTGTTTTTGTAAATAACAAATATAAAATGAAAATTATGTGATTTATTTTCATTGATTTGGAAATTTTAAATTTCGAACAAATCTTTTTGGATGACTTTAAGTATAAAGTAGTGTATACCAGTACTTTAATATTTAAAGAAGAGCCTGATAATCAGGCAATGTTCATTATTTAGAAACAATGTGGTACTTTCGAGATTAATAGTGAATTTGGAATTTTAGTGCCTTAAAGTGTCTATCCCCTGCTAGTATAGCTTTATGATTTGCTTATTTATTTGTAATCACTAATCATAATTCTGTATTTATTCAGGGCCGCTACACCTATTAGGACAATTTTAAATTAATATCGTAAGCAATACGAAAACCAAAATTAAGAGAATTTCGTAAATGTTGATAATATAAATAAGAATTTTAGTCATATAAGAATATTATAATGAAGATGTAATGGATAAAGATTAGATAGAAGAAAAAAATAAAAATTAGGACGTTGTTTTTTTAATACATAAGAAAAAACAATTATTTTTAATGTTTAAAGTTTATCAACATTCATCTATTGTTATGATATGTTTAAGAAATATTATGGTATAATAAATGAGATGAAAAAATTGTAAGTCATTGGTTATTATAAAATAAAAACAACGCCCTAATTTTTACTTCAAAATTGAAATTAACTAACTTTATTTTTTATTTCCATAAAATATATTCCATAAGTTTATCAAATTGAGGATAAGTTTGTAATGGTGATTACAAATCAAGCAAAAACTGATTGCAGTGATCTAATCTATGCGTTTAATTCCGTAACGGTTTACTTACAATATCGGAAAGAAGAATCTTTTACCATCACTTTGAACAGTAACTGTTCAGTTAACAAATTAAAAGTGGGTTTAGATTATATCACAAACTGTCCATATCGTAACATCAAATGGATCTTAAATATTCCATTCAATATGGCACCGCAATACGAAACCTTCCAAATTTTTAAAATCTAATCCCATGGATGAGCTTCCAGTAGCATCGCGGACAATCTATAAGAGTTCATCTGCTGAATACTACTACAAAAATTCAACAATCGAAATAATGTTTTATTTGAAGCAATCTAGCAATTTTATAAAAACCCACCTGCCTGCATAAATATTACAACAAGCATATCCACCTATTGCCTTATGCAGCTTCTTCATTGCGATCGGTAAATATATTTGGATTCGACAATCATACCAAACATTATACAGGGTATTTTTTTTAAGCTGAAACTTTCAAATTTCTTGGAAAATAAGCCCGCTACGTTAAAAATGACCATAATCAAGATTAAATCACTCCGGGAGGAAAATACATTAGTGCTAAACTTAGGACCCCCGCCCCTCCTTGTAAGGGGGGTGGGAGGCAACTTGGAAACTAAAACAGGAACCCCAATTTTTTATTGCAGATTCGAATTCTACGGCTAAAAGTACATAGGATTTCCTTGAAACATTTTTTTCGATTCATGATCATGTAGATGGCGCTATAGTCGATTTCTCCTACTGAGAACCGCTATTTAATATCGTCTATTACAGCGCCATCTATCATGAATCGAAAAAAATGTTTCAAGGAAATCCTATGTACTTTTAGCCGTAGAATCCGAATCTGCAATAAAAATAGGGGTTCCTATTTTATTTAAGAGTTACCCCCCACCCCCCTTACAAGGAGGGACGGGGGTCCTAATTTTAGCATTAATGTATTTCCCGCTCGGAATGATTTAATTTTGATTATGGTCATTTTTATCGTAGCGGGCTTATTTTCCGAGATATTTGAAAGTTTCAGCTTAAAGAAAACACCAAGTATAGAAAAGCCTATTAATAAACATCAATTTGGCTTTGACGGGGAAAATCTGATTAAATTCTGTGAGGACTCCAATAACTTTTTAACATCACACAGATACATATTCTGTTCGTCGGGCACGGAAATCTGGTTGGATCTCCTGATGTACAACCATTTAAACATTATGTACAAAAAGGAAAACATCACGATACCAACTATTACAAATGTTCAAGGAGTTCCTGGTTGTGGTAAATCTACATGGATATTATAAACAACCTTAAACTTGGTAGTGATCTTGCTCTATGCGCCAGTAAAGAAGGACTAGCTGATCTTAAATTAAAAGTTGCTTCTCGTTGTGTTAAAGAAAATATGGATTTCAATTAAGTTAAAGGTAACTATACAAATCGGTTGCTTCTTATCTGATACATGTTTGCTTCGATTATGAAACGGTATATTCATTGATGAGTACATGATGGTGCATGCTTGTTATATCGGACTTGTGGTTATTTTAAGCAAATGTACAGTAAGGTTTTCCTTCTGGGTGATAATATATCATATAGATGTCCTGCAGATGTTACGTTTGCTCTAAAGGAATTTTATCGTAATATCAGCACTAAAAATTCCGTGGAAACGTCGGTCGAATTTCTTAATTTGCCATCAACATTATCCTCTTTCACCAAGGCAGATAAACAATTAGTTTCTCAACTCACCATACCATCAACTATAGTAAAGTCATGACGATCCATGAAAGCACAAGGTTTAACATCACCAAATGTGATGTGTGTAAGAACAAATCCGAAACCTTATGAATTATTTGATAGTGTGCCTCATATACTATAGTTGCTATAAGACACACACGTTCTTTCAAATATTTTTCACCAGTTGAGAATGACAGACTACACTCACTTGTGGCGAATGCTCGATCTTACACAATTATTATAAATCAACAATCTTCTATATCTACCATTATCCAGCCTTTACGAGAAATTTACGATATACTTCCAGGATGTGAAGAAGATGGCATCAAAAGCTTCTAAATTTTTCAATTTTGTTCTAAAAACTAATTACTTAATTTATGTAATTGGTGAAAGCTCATTGAATTGTAACATTAACAGTAAGGAATACGTTGGAAATCATTACGCTGTTTTTAGATGTGATCGTTCATCATCAATGGTTTCCAGAATAGCTATAAATTTAACTCCATCATCTATCGAGCATGTGTGCGTAAAAATCAAAATAAATCAAACGAATCTGTTTATTTATACAGCCTACATATCACCTATAATTAACAAAAAACACTGGACTCAGCAGTACTTAGAAGCTATACAATGGGACGCTGCTTTAAACACTAATAATGTAAACCGAGATGCTAACAAATTCTACCAAATTTTCTTACAAGGTTTTGAAATCAACATTCCACTGCTGGAAAAAATCTAATATTCATCCTCCTTGGTGTGACGACCATCTGATGAATCTGAAGAACCGTAAATCTAAAGCCTATATGTCAAGATGAGTGAAAGTGGTTTAGAATCGGATTGGACTCCATTCCTCCAATCCAATGAAGAATTTGATACATACTTCAAGGAAAAGCACCTCTCATATATTGCGGATGTACAACGATAGAAAAAAAGTTAAAATACAACTTAAAGCTACGATGGAAGTTTTCGTACAAGTCTGGGAACGCATGGTACGTTTCGACTGTGAAGGTCTGATAAATGAAGATCAAAAGAAACGATATCAGGATCTTGTCAGCGACCACATTGATGAAGCTAATTACCAGTTTGACTGTGTGAACTCTGTCTGGGAGGTACTAAAAACTTCGGTTGTCAGTGCTGCTCAACAGACTCTAGGTATAGTGAAAGTCAGACCCAAGAATGATTGGTTTGATGACGAGTGTCGTCTTGCATTTGAGCAACAAAATATAGCTCATATAGTGAAGTGCAACAACGTCTCACAATCGCGAGGAAAAGCAAGGCTATACTCTTACTAGGAGGGCAGCTGAGCGGATTTGTAGACGGAAAAGCTAGAATGGTGAATTCCGAGGTTCTGAAAGTACAACAACTCAGCAATGAGCGCACTTCACGTAATTTCTTTAAAGGAATTACTGGATTGCACCGTACTTTCAGGCTTGCGTCAACTGCCATTCGGGACCGGGATGGAAACCTCCGTGTCAACATCGACGCATGGAGTGGACACTTTACCGACTTGCTTGGTGTTCATCATGTGTCACAGACTGTTGTTGAGTCACCTCAAATACAGACTGCGGAGATTTGCATTGAGGATCCATCCCATGAGGAATTCACTAGGGCCATGCAGAGCCTAAAACGAAACCGCTTATGAACCTTTTAAATTAACTTGTGATGCTTTAGCGATGTTGCAATTGGGTTGGTTTTATCACAAGCATTTGAAGAGCTCAACTTACCAGTAGCATATGCCAGCAGGACGCTAAGGAAACAAGAAATGAATTATTCCACTATACAAAAAGAACTTCTTTCACATGAATGTTTGAACTACTGTATTTTCCAATTCTACTACTTTTTTGCTCAATTAACTCCGTTTGTGTTTCTTTATTGAGTTTATTTGTGATCTGTTTGTTATAATTCGGACAAGATTGATCCCTTATCTGCCCGCTTCACCGTTTCCCTCCGTACTCGTACCTTCAGCCTTCGAAGTAATGGGACAAGTAAAAGATTTCCTCCTGGATGTTTTTTGGGACATCGGTCAGCTGTAACACCTTCCATCCCACAGCACCAACAATATATTCTATTGCGAGGTTTCGTGCAGTCGAAGTGTCGGTGGCCTACTACCTTACAATTCCAGCATACTACCGAGCTGTCATCTCTCCTCGTAAAGCCTCGGCGTCTATCCGATCGAAATCTTGGCACCGATCTGTTATTCGTAGTCACAACTTCTGCTGCTTCCTCGTGTACTTCATTACAAGTGGGGACCGTCTTTCTGGGTTGACTAATCGATATTTTCGTTGTCTGTGGTATTTTGGCCATCTTCTCCCTATTTCCCATCATTCTGGCTTCATCAATGTTGCGGCAAAGTTCCTCCAGTTGAGTGACTGATCCTATGTTTGCAATTGCCAACTGCAGTCTGTATTCCGGGATCATATTCCTTTGTAATACATATACTTTGTATTGCTCTTCTACCGGTGGATATATCCTTGAGAACAACTTCGACATATTCAACAGATAATCGGCAATGTTTTCATTCGGTCGTTGATATCTCTCGAATATCTCTTCTTTCATTATGAAGTCATAATTCCTGGATTGGAAGCGGTTTTTGAGCCCTCTCACAAGCTCCTTCCAGTTGTTGAATTCGGTTGCTTTGACTTCATACCACTCTAGTGCCACACTCTCAAGGAGCTTAAAGAAACATTTAAATATTTCACTCATCTGTATTTTTTCTGCTCTCGCATACAATTCAATTTTCCACAGAAAATCCGCCAGATTAGGGTTATTGTCTCTTTTAAATCTAATCGGTCACTTATCTACTGCCACTCGTCTTCTTTGGATCACATAAGGTGCCTCTCTTGTTTCTTCATTTGTGTTTGCGCCTCTGTGCAATGCTTTTGGTAATCTCCAATCAATGTTACTGCTGGGTGTTGGAAGATTCTGTAGCATTCGCCTCAGTTCTGTGTCCGTAAACGATGTTTCATTAGAGATCCCCGGTTTTTGCTGAGGGTGTTCTTTGATCCTCTCTCTCCTAGTTTGATGAACCACTAGTTTACCGTCGTGGCTTGGATCATTAACTAGCATTGTCTGGATGGACCTGTGACCTCTTCCTCTGCCAGCTCCCAATGCTGCCACGTTGCCTTGAAATGTTGTGGAGGATGGAGTACTACCACCATGGGATGATGCTGCTTCTTCCGTTGAAATGCGGATGGTTCTGCTAATGTTTCGGACAATTCCGAAAAGTATGGAATCTTTTTCCTCATCCTCCCCCAAACAGCGAAAAGCCCTGTCCTGGTAGTGTCGAATCCTTGCCTTTACAAACTTTTCGTTTTGCTCATCTTGTTTTAAAATATAGTTTTTTAGCGACTTTTGGAGATCTGTCAACATTTTAACAGAATGCGTGAAGTCCTGACCATCATCTCTATAATCCATTGGTGGTTATTTAGACTTTTTATATTTTAATAAAGAAAACACTAGTTGTGTTTGGTGTTTAATTTGTGAGTCCAGAGCTTTGGTTGGTAATTGCGTGCATATTAAAAACCCTCAACACATCAACCCTGAACCATTTCTTCTATACCAATACAATGGAATGGAATTATTTTATGAGGGGTCTCAGAAAATTTAAATTTCAGCCTCATTTTATTAGAGATGGACCCGTTTGCAGGTCCATCTCTAATAAAATGAGGCTGAAATTTAAATTTTCTGAGACCCCTCATAAAATAATTCCATATAGTCACTCTTCACGTATGTAACTTTCAAATCAAACAAGCTTTTTGTGGTAAAATTTTGTTGTTCTATTTGGGAAATCCACTTTACCATTTACGATTTTTTTACTTGCTATATATACGATTCAGATTATCAACTTTCCACAGCCATTACTGTAGACAAACAACATAAGCTAATTTCGACTCCTTCTCCTATGCACACATATATATATATATATATATATATATATATATATATATATATATATATATATATATATATATATATATATATATATATATATATATATATATATATATATATATATATATATATATATATAAATACAAACACCACTCGCATACATACATTTCTATATTATGCATTATGTGCTTTAAAAGCTTTTTTTATGTATACTTTTAGATGGAATATACCAAAAGTGCTTTTTTTTATATATAAATAACGTTGAATGGAAAATTGAACGATGATCTTTTGCCATAACTTTTACATACAGATGTGTATTTAAATTTAGCGATTAATTTTCAAAAGAAATATAAACCTCGGCACAGTGTGTATATGTATACATATGTATGTGTGTATGCGACTATATACGGTCATTTTATATTTTTGTTGTTTAGTGCGAGTTTAGTATAAAAGCTTAATAGAAAAATAAAAGCATTAGAGTGACCACATCAGACAAACTTTTAATGTTTTTTTTTGTATTTTATTTACAAACAAATGAAAAAAGGATAATGATAAGGATAAATTATTTAATGGGTTTAGTTGAGAGAGTTAAGAGTTGTTGATGATGATGATGCTGATGTTTAGAATTTTAGATGTCAAATATAAAAAAAAGTTTGAATTCACAGAATTTCTTTGTCGTATATACATATATAATACATAAGTAAAATCCACCTACTTACCGTCTGCGATTTATAATACGATTCAGGCTCTCGCACAGCTAATCAAAAGCTTTCTGATTGAATAAACAATTTTTGATGTACGTACATATATAATTTTTGTGAATAAAATATATGCTAAATTAATTTGTTTGTCATTTTGTTGCGCACATTAAGATTTCTATCATTTAAATTTTAAATGTTTATCATAACATTATATCCAATTACCAAAAACATAGATTAGATTGATTTTGAGAATTGTTTTGGTAAACGAGCTCATTTATGACATTTTATCTAATTTATAAAACACGACGACCCACTCCCTCAAAAAAAAAAAAAAAATTTATTCAAAATCAATATTCTTAACCCAATTGATATTTTTATAATTGCCTAACCAAACAAAATATACTGTCAACTCTATAAATATAATAAAATCTATACCACTCAACTATACTGTTTGTTTACAAAAATAAAAATTAGATGAAAACAAATTTTGTATTCAAACGTTCATTTTATCTCAACAAAACCTGACGAACTCAAAACTATATGAACAAAAAGATGGCAAAAAAACTACGATATATACGACAACAAATAGCAAAAAAGCTTTAACAATTCTAAATAGAAACTTTAATTAATAAAAATGGAGTATGAATGGAACATAAATAAATAATATAGTTTCTGTATGGGTTTTTGGAAGCCAAAAAAAAAACTAAAGCGAGTAGTTTGGGTGTGGTGAATAACGGGGCTGGGATAAGCTTCGTAGCTGCTTTTAAATTCCATTTAAATTAATTTAAACCTAGCACAGTAGATTTATTTAATTCTTCATAACATCTTTTACATTTAATTGATAAAAATATTCATATACTTTTAAACTGTTTTCATTTTCGTTCACGCTTTAAAATTACTCTATGTACTGACGGAGTGTGGAGTGAAAACATTTAGAATATTAAATACTACTTCTTGGATAAATATACCTTTACAGTAACTAATAGTTTGGCATGATAATTGGTATCCTTTAAAAAAAATACCTGATAAAAACGCGGGTGGTGGGTGTGTTTCAATAGGGTAGGCGTTGACTGTATATAACCATGGCTTAATGGTCTATATTCCAACATTGTAACTATGTGGAAATCACCAATTATGTTTAGTATACTATTCAATACTGTTGATTACTATAATCAGAAAACCTCCCAAGATACGTTGAGGAATCGTAATACTCGAGTGAGTGATGCAGAAATGGATAATATCAATCCTTTCCAAAAGAGTCAGATTCTACCGAGATCTCCTACGAGATCCTGTAACACGTTCACCACGAAGATTAACAAAATAATACCTACAGAAAATGTTGAATTACCGAAAAATACTTTGCCAGAGAACAATAATTGTTCTAAAAAAGAAGAAATGCTGTATCAGGAATTGCGTAAGGCCAATGATGCATTGGTTGAATCTAACACATAAGGATTCTTGCAAATGAAGTTAAAGCCCTTAAAGCAAAGGAAAACGAAACTGAGTGGAAAAGAGACAATTCCTAAAATAATCCAAAACAATCCAACAAAAATTACCTCCACCCCCAATAGTTATAGATGGAGTTAAAAACTATGATCTACTGTATGAGAAAATTAAAACAATAACTAAAACAGAAAAGTTTAATACAAAATTGATGAGTGAAAAATAAACTTAGAAGATGGTGAAACCTACAGAGAAATGACAAAAATGTTAAGCGAAGGGGACTTTGAAAACAAACAAATCAGATCAATTAGGGTAATGGCTACAAATCTGCACTCTACATGTAAACCAGAAAAAATAATTGAGGACCTGAAAGGAAAAGGTTTTAATGCATCTGAAGCATCAATTAAGCTAAAACGGAAAAGTAAGGAGCCTCTGAACATGGATATGCTGACATTCAGCGCAGATGATGATATTGAAAAAATACATCAAATCAATCGACATACTCAAAAATACAAAGAACCCAGGTGTGTCAAATGTCCAGGTAAACACCATACTAGAGATTGTGTCAAACCCACAGATGAACAGCCTAAATGGGTACATTGTGGAGAAAACCATCCAACTAATTACAGAGGAAGCAGTGTTGCTATTTAATTGCATAATATCAAAAATAAAAACATAAATGCTAAAAATACAAATGTAATAAAGAAGCAAACTGTCAGAATAAACAGGCCTGAATCATTTAAAGGAGAGTTAAGGCGTACAACGTTGATAGCCTCTCAAGCAGAAGTGGGCAAAAAAACTTACGCTCAAGTAATGATGAGTAACGAAAACAGACAAAAAACTCTTCAAACAGACGACATAAATCAAACGCTTAAGCTGATATTAAGCAAACTTAATACTTTTGGTCAGCGTTTTTAGAAACTAGAATACAGTACTAAATGAGCCATCCCTAAACAAAACCATGTCTAACGACTTAAGAATTTTATGCTGGAATGCCAATGGACTCCAGCAACACCAACAGGAATTGCAAATGGTTCTGGACGCAGAGAAAATCGATGTTTGTCTCATCTCTGAAATTCACTTCACTAGACAATTGGATTTGTAATTGGAGGAGATTTTATTGTAAAAAATATCCACTGGGGTTCTAGACTAACAACAACTAAAGGTAAAGAACTCCTCCAATGCTATCAGCAAATACGGTTGTAAAGCCTTATCAAATGGTAAACCGACCTACTGGCCAACTGATCCAATTAAAATACCAGATCTAATTAATTTCTTTCCAATACTTTTGACATTAAGTGAAAGGATCATTCAAAAAGAAAGCTATCCTAGTTTAGTAAATAAGCACACAAATTGGGAATACTTTAGACTGTCTTTAGAAAGAAAAATTAACTTAATGGTTCCGCTAAGGAGTGAGAAAAAGCAGTCAGCTTGGGAAAATACTCCTGAAGTTAAAAAGAAAATTAAGGGAAACATCTACCCTAGAGAAATTAGAGAGCTCTTGGCAGAGAAAAGAAGGGCAAGGAGAATATGGCAATAAACTAGAGTCCCTCAACTAAGCTAAACAATCTGACTCAGCTACTTAAAAGAGAAATCAAAGATCTGAAAGACGAATCTATCAGTAGCTACCTCAGAAAATTATCTAATGGTACTAGTACTGATTATTCGCTCTGGAGAGCAACCAGATAAATTAAATAGCCAATAATGCAGGTTCCTCCAATCAGAACAGAAAATAAAAAATGGGCCGGAACTAACGAAGATAAAGTACGAAGTTTTGCGGAATAGCTGGAAATAATATTTGAACCACATGATGACCGATCATTGGAAGCCGAAATAATAACTGGAGAGGTTGTACAGGAAAGTGAACAAATCCTACGAACATCACCAAAAAAAGTCAAGTATGAGATAAACACAAATATGAATCCGAAAAAAGCGCCGGGTTATGACCTTATCACAGCAGAAATTTTAAAAGAACTACCAAGGGAAGCATTATTAAAGCTCACCAATATTATAAATGCCGCCTTTCGATTGAAATATGTGCCCAGCCTGTGGATAATTGCAGAAGTAATTATGATTCCTAAACCTGGGAAACCACCACACAAAACTGGATCATACAGGCCAATATCACTATTACCAGTTATGTCTAAACTTTTTGAAAAGTTATTAGTAAAAAGGCTAAATCCGATAATTGAGAGGAAAAACCTGATTCCAAATCATCAGTTCGGTTTTCGCAACCAACACTCAACATTAGATCAAGTACACAGAATAACTAATATTATTGAAAGAGCATTAGAGGAGAAAAAAGTCTGCTCAACGATATTCTTAGACGTTGCACAGGCCTTTGATAAAGTTTGGCACGAAGGACTTAACTATAAGTAACTGTACTACCAATGCAATTCACTACAATATTAGAATCATACTTGAAATATAGATTCTTTAGAGTAAAATTAAAAGATGCCTATTCTGAATTGAAACAAATCTAGGCAGGAGCACAGCAGGGCAGTGTATTAGGTCCGGTCCTATACCTATTGTACACTAATGATCTCTATAAAATTTATCGAGTTAATACAATTTGAAGGATTCATCGAATTTGAATATTTTGAACTACGAGAGCGGAGAAGTTTGGTAAAAATGAAACAAGGAATAATATTTTCGGCCAAAAAAAAATGTATTGTCAACGTAGTCGTCTTTAGTTCAACGTTTTTCCAATTTTTCGATCCATTTCGAATAATACGATTTCTCTAACCCTTCAAAATAGGCGTTTGTTGCGTCGATGATCTCCTCATTAGAGCCGAATCATTTTCCGCCGAGCCATTTCTTCAAGTTCGGAAACAGGAAATAGTCGCAGGGGACTTAGTCTTTAGAATATGGTGGATGTGGAACCAATTCGAAGGGTAATTCATGGATTTTGACCATGGCAACTACACACGTGTGCACCCGTGCATTGTCTTGATGGAAGAGAACTGTTTCTTCGCCAAATGCGGTCGTTTTTCTTTCAAAACGTCGTTGAAACGGTAGAATAAGTTGCAGTAATATTCGCCGTTGACTGTTCTTCCCTTTTGAAGGTAATTCATGTGGATTGTGCCCCGTGCATCCCAAAAAACTGTGGCCATGACCTTGTTGGCCGATAAAACCGCCTTAGCCTTCTTCGGCACAGATTTGTCAGTAGAAATCCATTCTTTAGACTGTACATGATGGTGATGGGTACATGTAAAAACTCATTTTTATTTCGCTTGAAAATCGCCAAACCTGCCTCTGAAGTTGTCACACGAGTGCGTTTTTGGTAGATTGTAAGCAAACGTAGAACCCAACGCACGGATAGCTTATTCATTTTCAAATGTTCGAAATATCTGAGATGCCAACTATCTTAGCTATCTCGCGCACTTTCACTTTGCGGCCTTGCAATACCGTATCATGGATTTTGTCAACCATTTTTGGTGTGGTGACTTCATTTGGACGTCCTGAACGTTCGGGGTCAGTTGTGCTTGTACAACCACAACAAAAATCAGTAAACCACTTGTGAATCATTTTTATCGATGGTGAAGAGTCCCCAGACGAAATTCACTTTTTTCCATGTTTGCAAAAAAACAATGGGTTGTGTGTTTTCAATTGACAGTGCGATTGTGGCACCCTCTTTTGCAATTTTACCAGAATTTTTACTGCGCTCTCGTATCTATCGGAAATCACAAATTTTTTAATTCTCGAATTTATTGAATTCTTAGAATTTATTAAATTTATTGAATTTATCTAAAATTGTCGAATTGTATAATTTATAATTCAAATTAGTTTAGAATATATGGATTCAAGAGTTTAAAGTTTATAAATTCTTTCCAATTTATTAAATTTAGCAAATTATAGAATTTATTACAGTATTTATCGTAAATTAAAATTAAAAAATTCTTTGGAACCCTTGAAAGAGAAGCTGCAAAAATTCATGATGTCGCCCAGAAAGCTATGGAACCATGCACAATTCATAAAATCATCTTTTTTCAATATATGGGGTCTAGTTATTAGTGTCTCATCTTCTTTCAAAAAGCAACATTAACAGCTGTTCAAATTATTTGTTATCTCTTGATTTTAAACAAGTTGTGATTGAAGCGTTTTTGGCACTTAAATATAGTATACACAGTTATACGAACATATTATTATTGTATTGGAACTACGTCATGGACAGTCACTCTCTAAATCTATAGCACGTGCATAGTGCAACTCTGCACGACGCCTTCGGACCATTCGAAAGTCTTCATGGTAGCCTTAGTTTTCGAAAGCGTGATCGATTTTTTTTTTAAATATTTTATTTATGATAACAATAAATTTTTTTTACAAAGTAACTAAACATTTTTGACCAACAGCGGTTGACTGTGACAGTATAATAATAAAGCACTCCTATGTATTGTTTCCATAAAGTGTATTCAGGTACCTCAAAAGGTTTTACTCTTTTGAGTCTTCTTATAATACTCTCTTGATGAAGTAGTCTTACATAGCTTTGATGTTAGGGTGATGATGGAGTTTCTCTAGTTTTTTTCAGCACACTTCTTTATTTCACTTACGACTGTGTCTATTCCGAGATCTCTATGAAGGTCACTGTTACGAGTGTACCAAGGGGCGTTTACAATCCCTCTGAGAACTTTATTTTGAAATCGTTGAACTATTTGTTGATTGCTGATTTTGGTGCATCCGCATAGTTAAATTCCATATGTCCAGACCGGCTTGAGCGCTTGTTTATAAAGCATAAGTTTATTATGAATGGATAACTGAGAGTTTCTACCAAATAACCAGTACATTTTTCTATATTTTAATTGAAGCTCTTCTGCTTTCTTTTTCACGTGTACTTTCCGCTTTAACTTTGCATCAATGTTCATACCAAGGTACGTATTTGTGCTTGATTTGCATGTGGTACAGGAATATTAGTGAGAGTCACAGGTAATGGTTCCATTGATCTATTAGTGAAGTTAATGTGAGTAGACTTCGATTCATTCACTTTAATTCCACTTTGTTAGCCAATCGTATATTAGTTATGGTTATTTGTAGTTTGAATGTGACTTCACCGATTGTGTTACCAAGTGTTAAGTCACTTGTAAACAGTACGAAAAGGAAAGGTCCCTGCGGGACTCCTTGTTTAACTTCTTTTATGCTGGAGTAAACTACTTTCTGTTTAACTCTAAAGTATCTTCTTTTCAGCTATGACTTAGCAGTTCGCAATACGCAAATGGCAGAGTTTTCTCGAATTTAAATATTAAACCATCTGTCCAGACTTTGTCAAATGCCTGCACTATGTCCAGAAATATGGCTGAACACATCTTTTTTCTTCTAATAATTTTTCTATTAAATCTGTTATTCTATGGACTTGATCGATAGTGGAAACTTTCTCTCTAAATCCAAACTGATGGGGCGGAACAGCTCCTGATTATACAATTTCTGATTTAATTCGTTTTTATAATAGTTTCTCAAACAGTTTTGACATATTAATTGGATGAAGTGAGATTGGCCTGTATGAGGTTAATTCACTTGGTGGCTTACCTGGTTTAGGTATATCATTATTACTTTTGCAAGATAAAGGGACGTGACGGAGTTTAAAGGAAGCATTAATCTTGTCCGATATTTTTTTAATAGTTTTGTTAGGTATAGTTGTTTGAGAATCTCTCCAGTTATCAAGTCACATCCTGGTGACTTTTTAAGTGCTACTTGGTTCTTTATTTCTTGTGTTTTAGCATTAGTTAATGGGATTTCCTGTATCAGGTTAGTTGTATGGTTTTCAATCAGTATATCGTTACTTAAGTGTTGTTAAATTGGGCTGAAAGGTATACTCTCGAGATGATCCACGAAACTTTCTGCTTTTTCTACTTAGGCTTTGGCCAGGCGACCATTATTTGTTCTTATATAGGTGGTATGTGCATAACTGGCCTTTTCAAATATTTGGTTGCTTTCCACAATGAATAACCACTATCTACGATAAAAGGTGAGAGATTGTAGATATAAATTTATTGAGTTATTTTTAAATTCCCGTATTTCTCTGCGTATTCGTTATCTTTGACGCGCTTTTCCACCTCATGTTCTAATATTTCTTCTGATGAAAGTTGTGTATTTAAAATGATGCTATGGTTTAGTTCATTCCTAAAATTTGTCCAATCAGTATATTTATTTGTTAACGTTGGCTGTTTATCATTTGTAATTATTATCATTAAAATAGAGGAGTGGTCAGATGTGGAGTCAAATCCTTCCTGCATTTGTATATAATCAACCGATTTTTCTTTAAGTTATAAAGAAGTCAATTAGGTATGGTGTTTTATTTTGATCGCTGGGCCAATAAGTTGGCTTACCAGTAGAACGCCAGTTGCAGTTGTATTTAATTATTGCATGATGAAGCTCTTTTTTTCTTTTGTTGTTGTAAGTCTTGATCCCCCCCAGTCTGTATGTTTGCGTTGAAGTCACCCCCTATTATGAATTTTTCATCTAGCTGCTTGAAGAAGTGAGTATAAGCATTCTCTTTGATGTTATATCTAGGTGTCAGGGATGGCCGTTTACGCGTCATCTATTATTTTCTACATTGACATGTCGAATATGTATTTCAATGTAGTTCTTTGAAATGTCGTTTATACAATTGTATTAAAATGTTAAAATAAATAATTGGAAATAAATTTGAATGTATACATTTACTAATTTTCATTTCGTGTTTGCTTTAAATTTCAATCTTTTTTCACTCAAAATTGACACTCATTTTGAGAGAACAATATATATATATATATATATATATATATATATATATATATATATATATATATATATATATATATATATATATATATATATATATATATATATATATATATATATATATATATATATATATATATATATATATATATATATATATATATATATATATATATATATATATATATATATATATATATATATATATATATATATATATATATATATATATATATAGCCATTCCACGCGAAATCAGACACCCATCCGGGGGCAAGGTGTCCAATTATTATGAAATTCGGTGAGATATGGGGTCAAAATACGCGGAGTTCCGTTATACTTTGTTTCTGTCGAAAACTCAAATGTTCACATCTTTAAATTCGTGTATCTTAAGTATTCCCTGTCCGATTTTCACTTAGTAATAGCTCGTTGGAATGACAATTGTACATACTTTAACTTTTAGGATACATTAAATCACCGTACCTTCATGGTACAATCACATATTTTTATACATTTCTATATCAGAGGAAGTTAAAAATTGAAACGAAATGCCACGAAAGCCAGCCTTCAGTGACCATACGCTGATCAAATAACGACAGCACAACAACTTTTCGATTGGGCTACAAAAAATGAATCAAACATTACTTTTAGATTTTGTACAATGGGTACAGAAGGGTTGCACGATAACCAGCAAAAAAATTTGATTCAGTAAATGCCATCAGAGGACCTCATTATCATTCCTTTATTCCCAATGGTAACAACCACTACACAGCGCGTCGATTTTCCAATTTTGATAATTTTTATAATTTTAAATTAAAAGAATTTGTAAATAAATTAACTTTATTGGATAAAACTGTAAAAGTAAGAACCAAAATATGAATTTCGTAGTTTAGAATTAATAATTCTACTGAAATGTTAAATTCCACCGTAACTTGTTATGACGTTTTGTTCTATAAAACTCAAACGCGTTGAGTTTTGGGAAAGATGGCTTATTTGAAAGGTATTGTCAAGTGCTTTACGATAAACAAATAAAAATAAAAATGAAAGGGTGAGCATTTCGATCTTTCAGCAAAATACTATTTAAAACTGAAATTTAAACGATATATATTGTACATTAACACCAAAGTTTAAAACGCTTACCTAAAAGTATGTACAATTGTCTTTCCAACGAGCTATTACACGTGAAAATCGTCGGACAAGGAATACTTAAGATACACGAATTTAAAGATGTGAACATTTCAGTTTCCGACAAAAACAAATTATAACGGAACTCCGCGTATTTTGACCCCATATCGAGTTTTTACTCAAATTATATTTTTTTTTATCTAGACTTACCATCTCCCCGAATTTCAAAATAATTGGGTATCTTGCCCCGGATGGGCGTCTGATTTCGCGTGAAATGGTTGTATATATATACATATATATTTATATATATATATATGTATATATATATATATATATATATATATATATATATATATATATATATATATATATATATATATATATATATATATATATATATATATATATATATATATATATATATATATATATATATATATATATATATATATATATATATATATATATATATATATATATATATATGTGTGTATACAGTGCAACCAATTAGTCTCCGTACACTGAAAATATACAATGAGATCGGTCATATAAACGTTCATAACTTTGTTATTACTGATTGAATATTGCTCAGGTTTGGTTTTTTAAATAAAAACTCTTATTATTTAAAACTATGTAAAGAAAAAAATTCAAAATATATCTTTAATAACAACAATAAAATAATTTATTATAAACTTAACAAAAAAATTGCAACCATTTAGTCTCCGTACACTGTATTAAAATTCTCAATAAAATAAAAAAAATGGTTTGGTCTGATTGGATTTTTTTTAGTAATCCGTAGGACCACCTTTGACCTTAATAACCTCCCTCAGCCGTCTTTGCATTGATTCTACCAATTTTCTGGTTACTTCTGGCTCAATTTTGTTCCACTCATCCTTCAAAACTTCAGCGAGATCTTTCTTGTTTCTCACAATCCGCTTTTTAATCCTACGTTTGAATTCGGCCCAGAGATGCTCAATCGGGTTCATATCTGGACTCTGTGGTGGCGTATGTAATTGCTTTGGGCAATTATAGAGCAGCCATTCCTTCACCATAAATGCCGTATGTTTTGGATCGTTATCTTGCTGGAAGATAAACGATCCACGTATGCCAAATTCCTCTGCAGTAGCGTGTAAGTTTTCCTTTAGAATGTCTAAATATAGATGCTTATCCATAATAGACTCTATGATGCGAAGCCGTCCAACTCCGGATGCATTCATACACCCCCATACCATAAGGCCACCTCCACCATGCTTTACAGTCCCACATAGATTTTTGGTTTTCAGGTGTTGATTTGGTTTTCGCCACACTGAAACGCGTCCATCTGACCCATGTATGTTAATTTTTGTCTCGTCACTAAAAATAACATTATTCCAGAAACTGATTGGTTTATTTAAATGGAGTTTTGCGAAAGCCAATCTTTTGGCTTTATTTATTTTGCTTATGAATGGCTTCTTCCGCGCTATTCGGCCTTTGTAACCAGCTTCATTTAGCATATTCCGAACTGTTTGTGGGCATACTTTAATTTCATAGTCCGACTGCAAATTTTGGACAATTTTAGGAGCGCTCAATTTTGGATTTTCTCGAACACTCATCAAAATACTGCGTTTTGCAGCGCTGTTTAATTTTGATGGTTGTCCAGATCTAGGTTTGTTGGCTACGGATCCAGTCGAATTATATTTTTGACAAATATATTGGACAGAAGAACGGCTTCGTCCAACTATATCACCAATATCCTTATAAGATTTGCCTTCACTTTTTAGTTTAACCATCAATTCTCGAGTTGCGATCGGTATTTCTTTATTACACGCCATTGAATTTAATTTTGATAACTGCAGAGTCACTTTGCTATTCAAATCAATATATTAAACTATAACGGATTATAATAACGGTGATACGAATGCAAAATAAAAAGAAATCACCGAAAATGAAATAATATTTGTCCTTTATTGAGTATTTGAATACAGTGTACGGAGACTAAATGGTTGCAATTTTTTTGTTATGTTTATAATGAATTATTTTATTGTTGTTATTAAAGATATATTTTGAATATTTTTCTTTACATAGTTTTACAAAAAGTTTTTTTATTTAAAAAACCAAACCTGAGTAATTTTCAATCAGTAACAACAAAGTTATGAACGTTTATCTGACCGATTTTCTGGTATACTTTCAGTGTACGGAGACTAATTGGTTGCACTGGCTGCAATATATATATATACCTGTCACGAAAGTTGTTGCTAGTAATTTTTTTGGGCTGGCCTTGTAAATAATGTCGTGATAGTGGTTTCTTTTTCAGCTGACACTTAAATATAATGAAAATATGTATTTTAGTGTTGCCATAGCGTTTTTTGGGGTTAGAATTTGGGCCGTCTTCACATACATTTGCTAGATTTATAAAGAATTCGGCTAGACAACAAACATACCCGACAAACATTTCAATACCGACAGCTATATATCGGGCTAAAAATACCGTGTGTCGGTAATAATTACAACAACAACAACCGAAAAATACCGATCATCGGTCACAATTACAAAAACAACAACTCAAAAAATACTACAAAACAAAATAACAAACATTTTTTGTTTTATGTTTTTTTGGTTAACCAGTATATGTTAAACTAACTATTTGAGTGAGTGAGACAAATTATGATTTGTCATTCATTAATTATTATTTGTTATTTTACTTCATGTCGTCCTCTACATTCATTTAAATATTTAATTTTATTTGGTTTGCGCGATGAAAAGAAAAATTAATTACAGGGCCAATACCAGATTACCAAATAAAGACAATAAAATTACGGTAAAACAGTAACTTGAATTGAGCTTGATAAACTAACATTCAATAAAAAACAAACAATTACTGAACAAATTGCTGAGAAGAAATTAAATCTATTAGATTACCGAGCAAATCCCATCAATTTACCGTGATATAGAAATTTGAGATTATCATAAACCAAAATACAAAAACAGAAAATAATTTAGTCTAATCTCCCAAATCCCCAAAAAATTACATTGAAATAATGGCAAAAACTTCTTAAATATTAGTTGACATAGTTAATGTAAAGACAGGATCGGGAGGTACCGGGTTCGAATCCCAACAGAGGCGGGATGCAAAAGGGATTTTTCATCTCCCGATTACGATCGGTGATTAAATTGAAAACATCTATGACCCTCTGTTGGAATGTAGAACTCATGGGCCGACCCATCTTCCATGTCACTGTACAGGGTGACATGGAGCTATGCAATGTGCAGGTGGTATACTGTACTTGTGTGAATGGGATGAATGAATGGATTGAGTGAATGTTGTGTGAATGTAAGGTAAGGCTATGGACCGTAAAAGTGTCTATGCCAAGTCCTTTTAAAAAAAAAAAAAAAAAAAAAAAAAAATGTAAAGACATTGTTTTGTTTTGTATTTCATAATAAATTATTATAATTTTTTTTTCGACTATTTCGAGGTAATTTAGTGGTCTTTGTTCAGTCGTAGTTTTTCCTATTTTAAGTTCAATATTGTATCAAATGCTTTGTAACAATTACTCGGTAATATTTTGGATCTAGCTCGGTAAAGAATTTTTATTTTATTTTAACGAATTACCGATCAAAGTTCATAAAATTACTGCGAAATAGTAAAAACAAATTGTAATAATTTATTATTGAAACACATCATGATGTGATCACGTGCACATATTCCTTTTTTTATTTATTTATATTCGTTTCGTTACTAATCGTCAGTAAGGTAATAATCGTGGTCAAGTTAAGACGTCAGTTTGTGAATAAAAAAATAAAAAAATTTAAGGAAATAATTCAATTTTTTATGATATATAGCAAATGGTAAGAAATTTTTATAAATTTTTATTAATTTTTGATTATTTTGTTTATATTTCAATTATAAATTATTACAATATTTTTTTTTCAAATATAAATCAATTCAATTATAAATTGTTATAAGTTATTTTTTGACGATTTCACGGTAATTTTATGGACTTTCTTCGGTAATAAATTCGTAGTTTTTGATAGTTTTAATTTCAAAATTGTGCTTAGAGGTTGTGCAACAATTATTCGGTAATATTTTGGATGAAGCTCGGTAAAGAATATTTTTTTCTTGTGTATTTCAATTATTAATTATTACAATTTATTTTTTGACGATTTCGCGGTAATATTATGGACTTTATTCCATAATTCATAGTATTACATATTTTTAATTTCAAAATTGTGCTAAGTTGTGGTATTGCAACAATTGTTCGGTATTATTTTGGATGATAAATAAATATCTTTTGATCAAAAATGATAATATTATTGCTTTTCAATATTTAGAAAAAATTGATAATGAGTTGTACATCTATGATTCGGAAACAACAGCAAAATAACATTTTTATGACGTTCCGGTAGCATCAAGCCATTTCAAGATTTTTAAAACTACCACAGTGCAAACAAATTCAGTTTATTGGAAACCAAATGACATCGCCTAAAACCTATTTTGTATAGAGTGCTCTGAAGGAGAGAGATATAGGGTTTTTTTTACCAATTACCACATAGTAAAATGTAAGCCATTTATGTCATTCGTTTTCTAGATTTAGTACCTACTAGTTTACGAATTATTTAAACGTTTAACTTAGATGTTATCAGTTTAAATATATGCTTTTATGCTTTTATATATATGGTTTTGATCGCTTTCTATTGTTAATCTATATAGATAATTCTATTACATGCATTTTATTGTATATTGTGTTTCAATTTAGGTAGAATGTATTGCGTAGTGGAAACCACTAAACCCAGTGGGATTATTGAATGTGTTGCGGTTTGCAAAAAATGGTTTATAAATTCCAAGCTAATGTGGCCCACGTATTATTCGAAGGCGTTTAAAAATAATGCAGATGTTAATTAGGACTGGGTACCATATGATTTCCAAATGCTAAAAAATTATATCGGTAAGTACTGTGGATTTACATGGTATCTCACTTTGTCATATTTCAGAAACACAACCTGAAGTGATTAACGCTGAGGAAATATATGCGCAGTTCACCAATTCGGAATCGGAAAATTTTACCTGACAAAAAATTCAACAACTTATAATTTTAACGATAAAATGGAATAGTCCTATTCAGATCTTAAAAAAAAATTTTTTTAATTGTTCTGCGCAGCTTTCAGTGATGTAGAAAAAAAAATTATAAAAATTTTGATGGGTCGCATTTATCTTAGGTAGTAAACTTAAATAAAATAATAAATAACCAATAAAAAGAATTATATTTCAGTTTTAATACTCAAAACATTAAAAATGATTATGTATTTATGTTATTACAATCATATTTCAAGTGAAAATTAAAAGGTCAAAAAAAAATTGCACGATGTTTGGAACCAATGTCAACATTTAATTTTGGTACGGACTAAGGAAAATAAATGACCAAATGACATTCATATCGAACAAAACCACAACAACATAAAAAGCAAAATCAGTTTTCAATTTAATTCTTAATTTATCGAATTAAATATTAATTTCAAAAGTGACAGTGATTAGAAGTTAAATTATAAAAACATTTTGTGATTAATAATGTTCCTTTTCCATTTAAATACATATACAACATAAAAATGTAAACAATAAACATGAAATATTGTACTTAATACATCACTGTGTATCCGCCATAGTCTTTCTGCGCGATAACTGTCAGAATTCCAGCGAGATTTGAATACTACTATACACCCGAACTGGCTGAAGAACATAATAAACCGTTTCAAGCTCCTCCTATTTCAAGTTGGAAGATGAATGATACCATTGAATAATTACATATAGAAGGTGACACTTCCAAATTAGCAGCGACATATGAGCATGGCGTCAACAATCTTTACTAAATTATATTAAAGTATCTTTGCTTTTTTAATTATTGCTAGGTTCCTGTGCTACGAAAAACCATATAAAAAAAAAATATTTTTTCATTTCTTACTACTTTATATTTATATATATGTAGTGTATACTCAAACCTTTAATTTCAATTTACTGCTGGCAGCGCTATAACAATTTATTTTTTTTAGTGTCATTTCTATATGTAATTATTCAATGATGGTTTTTTAGCCTATATATTTTTAAAAGAAATATAAATTTATTTATTTATTAGTTATTAGTCAAAACCACTAAAACTTTATTGTTTTATTATGAGTTTTATTTTACAGTAATTTCGTACCACAAAATTGCTGATGTGGTGAAGTAAAATATTCCTGTAAAAATTGTAAAAATGTTAACGTATGAATTCCACAGTAAAGGCTGACATATTACAGTAAATAAAAACGTTAGAATACCGATCCAATAATGTAAAATTGACACGTAAATCTTCCGTAACAAACACTGACATTTTACAGTAACCTTGTACCACAAAATGCTGATTCGGTTAAGTAAAATTTTCCAGTAAAATTTTTAGAAATATTACCGTATAACTTCCGCAATAAAAGCTGATTTATATCAGTAATTAAAACCGTAAAAATACCGATCCATTAATGCCAAATTGACCCGAAAATCTTCAGTAATAAATAAGTAAAATATTCCAGTATAAATACCAAAAATGTTAACGTATGAGATCCATAATAAAGGTTGACATATAACAGTTATTAAAACCGCAAACATACCGATCGGGTTATCTGAATTTGCACGTAAAAATTCAGTAACAAACACAAACATGTTACAGTAATTTGAAACTGCAAAAATACCGAATCGGCCTGCCCACAAGAGCCACAAATTGCGTTCTTTTGTAGGTATTATATCGGTAATTGACCGACACGGTTATTGGTATTTTCTGAGTAATTTTGCGGGTCAAACATTTGAAAATGTTTGTCGGGGTATATCGCACTGCTGTCATTCGGAAAAAATTCAAAAATCATTATCCAATCCCATTTTCATTCAATTTGTCAAGTTCCATCATAATTGGCCAAGGATTGGTCTAGTTCCAGAACTTTATCCAAAAATCATTTTCTAATCCCATTTCCATCAATTAATTCGAATTCATTATAATCGGTATAGCATAGTTCTCATTGTCATTTTCGGTGAATTGTCGTTTTCGGTGAACTGTCGTGGAACCGGTTGGGAGTATAGATATCGGTCTGAGTTTTATCGCTACATTGGTTGCTAGATTTTAAGATCATAATTACCTCTGCCACCTTCTATTGCCTTGGAACTTATCTTATAGTCTAAACACAGCATTGGTTATATGGAGAAGTTTACGTTATGAGGTCGTACCCAGGTGATTTTTCATGTTTAAATATTGAATTTCCTCTTTTAGCTCTTGTATAACGTTTGTTCTTGGTAGCTCGCAAACAAGTCAGCATTTTGTTTACCGCTTTGATCCCAGCTTTCATTCTACTTTTCTAATTGTAAAAAAATAATAAATAACGCGTAAACCCCTATCCCGGATCTACAGTTACCTTATAAAACGACCTTCAAAACCTTACTATTATATCGTTTACATATTCTTTTAATTATTCATAATAATTCCAGTGTACATAATAAAAAACTATAAATAGTTTATATTTATACCATTCATTGAAGTGCAATTGAATTAGAGTTTATTAAAATATGCTTGACAACAACAACAATAGCAACAATATAAAATCATGCATCTTCAACTATATCCTCGTGCTACCCTTGCAAAATTCGAAAACTTTTCACTTCACCGCGGTGTATATAGTGCTTTCTGACGATTTACTCGTATATTCCAGTGTGTGTTTGCGAGTATATAGTCGAAGGGGCGAATTTGTCATTAAGTTCGAGCTCTATCTTTCTTGCTCTGTATGTATACACTTTTATATGTGTACTGTACTACAACAACACCAACCAACAGCAACATAAAATGCGTTTAGTATTTTTTAAGTGGATTTTATTTATTTTGTTTTTATGCTGCTTTTTATTTTTTAAGGGATTGGGGTAGAGCACGCGGTGGTGATATGAAAATATGTGCACTAAATTATATATACATATACATATATGTATATGTGTACTCCTTGACTATGGTGAAATGAAAATGTTAAAATCGGATGTTAAGATGTACATACACTATGAATATAATCATAATAGAAATAATAATGATAATAATAATCAGAATAGGAAAATAAAAATGAAAAGAAAACTCCGCCCTCCTGATGTGAAACCCTAAAGGCATACATATGTCGAATTTTTCATTTTCATTTTGGTATATTACGTACATACACGATTTTTTCCATATATGTACATACATATACATACATATACAACATAATTTGTGTATACACATGGTATTATGTTATATGTGTACGCTTGTATCCATACTTTTATATTTGTTGTTGTTGGTGTTTTTTTTTTTAATGCGAGATGATACGAAATGATAATTTCAGTCAGAATTTTCATTTTTTTTTGTTTTTTTTGTTCGTTTTCTCCACTGCTGTATATACATTTTCATGATAACACATAATCTCTCTGTATAAATAATAATATAAATTCTATCTACTATATTCCCATACTCTTGGCGCGCAACTATAGAACACATCATCACGTCATTATCAAGCAACCCTGTGTATCTAATATGTACATGTATGTACATATATATGTATATGCTCTATACATGTGGAGAAAATGTGGATAAAACATGATGAGGGGATGGTTGCGAAAAGTTTCTATGCGTCTTCGTTTTTGTCATTACAAATTTTTGTAATTTTTGATAAGATGGAAATAATTATTTATTTATTTTCTCTACTTTATGCTTCATCTTATTTCGATTTTGGGCATACATACTCGTACATATATACATTTTATAGATTTTCGATTTTTTTTTCTTCTCAATATTGATAACAACAACAAAATTGTACGATAAAATAATAACGTCGTGGGTGATATGATATATATACACGACGTATGTATATATACATAGCTATAGATATAATAGACAAGCTAGATATATAGGTTTGAAACAAAAATATAAATTTTCCAATTTTTTTGTGAAAACTGTTTTATCTCAAACTTATTTATTTATCGGATAAGATTAATATGGGGATTGGGAATTGATCGAAATGGGATTTATTAATAGTCACGGTGATATTTTTATATATATACTGTGCGAACTATTGTCTATATACATATATGTAGATAGTAGGTACTAACCCGTACCCAAACATAAATTTTCGTCGCTTCACACGTGTGGTAAACTATCATAACTATGTTTATATACATGAAAATTGATTTTTATGTATTTTCATTAAATAAAATAAAATGATAATAATTAGACTATGTACCACGCAGCTAGAATAGATATTTTTTCAGATCAGATTCAACAGTTTTTTTAATTTTTGTTTAAAGCCGATGGCTTTATTCTTGAATCTTTCTATGAAAGAAACTAACAAGAAGTAATTCTTGCAAACTAAGTTTACTTGTATGAATTAAGCCTTAACCTATTTTAGTACTTATTATTCATAAAATAGTGTTTAAAAGCCATTACTGGCCCCTTACTGCGTCAACAATCTGGCTCCAACGGTTTCGATCCTGGGCTTGGTCTTCATACTGTCCTATATAGACAACCAGAAGAAGCCAAGTCATTCTCTACCCCGTGGAACCACCGTCGCCTGCAATGACCTCTGCGCCTACCATATGGTGGCTCTCCTTTCAGAGATCGCTGCATAATTCGTTCCGGATCAGCACGCAGAACGTGACCGAGCCAGCGTACTCGCTGAGTTCTTACGTCATGTAAAATATCGGGGATCTTAATCAGATCTATGATCTCGATATTGTACAGAGCTCGGTATGTACCATCTATTTCGCGTTTTGGGCCGTAAATCACACGCATGACTCTTCTCTCAAATGTAAGGAGCCATCTCTCGTACTCAACCGTCAGCGCCCAACTTTCACATACAAACATAACAACGGGCCTGATCAACGCTTTGTAAGGCTTCAGCTTCACGGCACTTAATAGGTGTTTATGATTTTAGCAGTGGCCTTAGAGGATACAAAGCACGACTGCCAGCTGCCAGCCGCACTTTAATATCCTCACCCACACGGTTATCGTGAGTGATAAGAGAACCTAAATATTTGAACCTCTTCACTCCCTCAAACGTGTGGTGGCCACACATATGATACACACCAAAAATCATTATCACCTAAGTGATCCATCATATAGCTAAGAAGTTCGTCTCGTCTGCAGCAGATAAAAATTTCTGTATATCTCCAGGTTGGCAAATGTTTTTTGGGCGAAATCCAACAGAATTTTTTTTCAAAAATGCAGTGAGCTTGGCATATTTTATATTGATATTGTGATTTATTGCGATCATAGTTTTCAGCATCGATTAAGTTACCCACATTGAACTTGACTTACATTTGGCTGAAAATGTATTATTTGTAAAATAGCCTTTTTGGGAAGTAAGTCTAAAGCTATTAACTCTGCTTCGTCATTAATTTTAGTTAAATAATCCTGATCATCCATTTACATGTTAGATGCAGTTAGAAAAAATTTATCCATTTACAATAGTGACAATTAAGCAATAAATGGAAAGGTCACAAAAAATGTCCAAAAATTTAACTTTTTTTTTTGTCAAACTTAAAATTTTTTAATAATTTGCTTGATAGACGCAAATCAATTGGTGCGGTATAGGTTAATCCTGGCCTGTTTTCGACGCTTGAAATTCATGATCCGATATGTCAGTATAAATTTATTAATAAGAATAAACACTAATAAAATTTATACTATAGCCGGTATACCGCTGTTTGCGAAATTCTTTGAATTTGCAGTTAACGATAAGTAAGAAATTAATCCGCAGGGATGGCCGAAGTAGATTACGCCATATAATCTAGGTAATTGTCGACACGTAGAGTATTACGTATATAGATTATTTGGCAATATTTTTTATCAACGTCGACTAGTAAGACAACGTCAACAACCGAAGATATTTTGGTATATTGAAATTACAAATAGAAGCCTGCTGCTTCAATATCTAGATATGATCGATTGCACGGCGGTTACTGATAATGGATTAAAAGTGATGGTTTAAAATTTTCTACAGTTGATTTCCGTTTACTTAAAACGATGCATTCAAATCACATAGGTATTTGAACAAAACACTTGCTAAGCTTTTGTATATCTGCGTGAATTAAGCGTATCTGCGATACGAATTAAGCGATTCAGTTAAGCCGTTTTATAAATAATAATTTGGCACGTGTATGAAATTTGTCCTAAACCTGTCCTTAAAAAGCAATAAAAACAATTTCCAGAATGTCCCGTTGTATAACGAATCGTGCAATATTGGAAAAAATAGGGGAATAGGATGTTTAGAACTATACCATGTTTGATATGACCACATATAATAACGTCGTATACATCGACTAATCATTATGAAGTTATCATCTGAGGATTTTCCCAAGAAAAATGGGATTATAGATCTTGGTATATACGACATTATGGTCTTTGCTTTCTATGGTTTTTAAAGAAATTCCAGATAAAAATCTTATATTTGACATATATGATGTCATATCAAACTTGGTTGTCCTAAACTCTCTAATCCTAAACTCACTTCCAAAATTGAAATATTTTCCGGATAGTTTAGATCCAGGGTTTTTCCAAGAAAAGTGGTGTTTGAATTCCAGTGTTTTCCCAAGAAAATGTAAAAAAATATTTTTTTGGTAGACCTATATGCCAAAAGCAATATTTTAGCAGGAAAAAGTCACAAAATCGGTTAAATTATTAGATTTAAAATAGACTAACTCATGTAAAAAATGGAGGATCACAAAATTCAACCGCCTATAAAGAATTGTGAATTTTGTTCTAAAAAAAATTCTATTTTTATTTTATTCTAGAACAGCTTTCGAATTATCGATTAAAATTTAATTGTATCTTACCTAGCGTGAAGTAATGTCAGAACTTTAAAAAAAAAATGTATAACAGATACACTAATTTTGTGGACATTCAGATTACAGTGTAATTCTAAATTTCTAGGTTAATTATGAAAATATTTTAATTTAAAATTTTTCTAACTAAATTTTTTTAAAAGAAATTAAAATGAAATCATAGGCCGTGTGTCAATTGGTTAAAAAAATAGTTAAAAATTAAATTTTGACAGGAAATTCAAAATTATCGTATTATGTTCATGGTGAACAAACAAAAATAAATTTGAGTTTTCTGCCAAAATTTTAAGTTTTAACACATTTTTAATTTGCCAGTTTTCCACCGTTTAATAAAAACGTAGAAAATATTAGATGACGCGTAAACGCCCATCCCATGATCCGCTATTATGTTATATATATATATATTTTTTGAACAGTTTTAAAGGCCATTACTGGCCCCTTACTGAGTCAACAATTTGGCTCCAACGGTTTCGATCCTGAGCATGGTCTTCATACTGTCTAAGACAATCTGAAGAGGCCAAGTCGTTCTCTACCCCGTGGAGCCATCGTCGCCGGCAACGACCTCTGCCCCTACCATATGGTGGCTCTCCTTTCAGAGATCGCTGCACAATTCGTTCCGGATCAGTGTACTCGCTTAGACCTTACTTCATGTACAATATAGGGGGTCTTCATCAGATCTATGATCTCGATATTGTACAGAGTTCGGTATGTACCATCTATTTGGCGTTTTGGGCCGTAGATCACTCGCATGGCTCTTCTTTCAAATGTAAGGAGCCATCTCTCGTACTCATCCGTCAGCGCCCAACTTTCACATCCAAACATAACAACGGGCCTGATCAACGCTTTGTAAAACTTCAGCTTGACGGCACTTAATAGGTGTGTAGATTTTAGCAGTGGCCTTAGAGGATACAAAGCACGGCTGCCAGCTGCCAGCCGCACTTTAATATATCCTCACCCACACTGTTATCGTGAGTGATAAGAGAGCCCAAATATTTGAACCTCCTCACTCCTTCAAACGTGTATAGTGGCCAATACTAATCTGGTGTGCCATTGTCCCTGTAAACAGAGATCAGGTTTTTCGTTTTTGACTAATTGATCTGGAGTCCAACAGAAGTATTTCTTTCACTCCGTTGCTATATTCAGTCCACTCACGCATATGTCATGTGAATATGCAAGGACCTGATTAGACTGGCGATATATGATGTTGCGCTGAGATGTTTCAGTTTTACGAAAGATGTATTCCAACATGAGATTAAAGAGTATCGGGGACAGAGCATCTCCCTACCCAACACCCGAACTAACTGCAAAAAATCTTGATAGCCTATGTTCTCAACTTTAACACAGCATTGAGACACTGTCATTATACACAATCTTACTATTTTTGATGGCACACAGCGAGATATTCCTGCGAAGACCACAGGCTATCTCGATTGATCGAGTCATAGGCCTGCCGGAAACCTAGGAACACCTGATGCACGGGGATTTAAGTTTCATAATATTTTAATAGAATCATCCGCAGCGAAAAGACCTGATCAGTGACTGATCGATTCGGAGGAAATCCTCCTTGATAGTCACCAACCAGGCCCTCCGCTAGAGGAGTGATTCTATCCACTATAATGTAGGACAGTATAACTTGTATGCTGTACAAAGGAGAGCTATACCGCGATAATGGAGATGGGCCATATCGCGGTCACTTTCCATTCGTCAGGCGTTTCCGAATTAATGCAGTTCACCCCAGGTGAGCGGTTTCGTTTTAGTTTCTGCATGGCCTTAGTGAATTCTTCATGGGATGGATCCTCAATGCACATCTCCGCAGTCTGTATTTGAGGTGACTCATCAATAGTCTGTAACGCACGCTGAACACCAAGCAGGTCGGTAAAGTGTCCATTCCATGGGTCGAGTACTACGTCGATGTTGACACAGAGGTTTCCATCCCGGTCCCGAATGGCAATTGACGCAGGCTTGAAAGTATGGTGCAATCCAGTAATTCCTTTAAATAAATTACGTGAACTGATCTCATTGCTGAGTTGTTGTACTTTCAGAACTTCGGTCTTCCACCAATCTCGCTTTTTCGAACTACAAATCCGCATAGCTGCCCTCCTAGTAAGAGCAGCCTTATTTTTCCTCGCTATTGTGAGACGTTGTTACACTTCACTATGGGCTATATTTTGTTGCTCAACTGCAAGTCGACACACGTCATCAAAGTTATCATTCTTCGGTCTGACTTTCACTATACCTAAAGTCTGTTGAGCAGCACTGACAACCGAAGTTATCAGTGCCTCCCAGACAGATTTCACACAGTCAGACTGGTAATTAGCTCCCTCAATGCTGTCGCTGACATGATCCTGATATCGTTTCTTTTGATCTTCATTTATCAGACCTTCACAGTCGTAACGTTCCATGCGTTTCGCTGTGTATCCAGACTTGTACGAAAACTTTCACCGTAGCTTTGCAGCAACCAAATAATGATCAGTGCTTACGTATTTGGTTGCTGATCCATGCTCATATCTCGCACTGTAGAGACTGAACTGAATGGCGTCCCAGTCTCTGTCAAGGCTGCCAAGGGCTGTCCCCAGGGAGGTGTGCGTTCGCCTCTGCTGTGGCTTTTGGTCATTGACGGAATGCTAGTTAAGCTACAGCAATCTGGCTTCATTGCACAGAGTTATGTTGATGATCTTGTCTTAACAGTTTCAGGCAAACACCTGAATATCTTATCCGATTTAATGTAGCGGGCCTTAGATATTGTGGAGGCATGATGCGTCTAAGACAGATTTAATTGTCTTTACTAGGCGTAGGAGGAGTGGTCTGGATCTATATGTTCCTTCTCTTTTTGGGAGACCGATTAGATAGCAAACTTTCCTGGAAACCTCATCTCGATTCCGAACTATAAAAAGCTACTGTCATATTTTGGCAATGTAGAAGGGCTTTTGGGAAATCTTGGGTTCTATCACCCGGGATGTTGTTTTTTATTTATAAATCGCTGTTGAGTGGTGGCCAGTTGTTAATCTAAAGGGTTCTACCGCTAAACTTAATAGTCTTCAAAACAGTTCATTCTTTCCTTGTCCCAGTTACACACCTTTATTCGTGGCACTGCTTGTTCTGTAGCGTTGAGGTGTATTACGGCCTGGAATGTTCTCGGCTCTATCGTGTTACATAACAAATCTTTAAAAACTACACTTCATTTTGACCAGAAATCGATATGGTTAATATGATAGATCACTACCTGAATACAACTTCTCCAACTTATTCAAGGTGGTTTATCCTTCAATAGATTTGTGGTTTTCGGAGGATTTTCTCCAATTATTATGGACGATAGTCTTTTTTTCAAATAGCTCTCGTTCTAGCCTCTAGTGCTGGATTTGGAATCTACTGTCCTTGGTCCAATCAGATATATTTTGGCAGTCTTGGTTCACTTTGCGCATTGTTTCCAAGCGGAACTCATAGCGATGACGTATAGTGTTATGGAAGCTTTGAACTTTGCTGTTAAACACAAAAACATTATTCTCATTATTCTGTGTACTGATAGTAAAGCTGTGCTCAATTCATTGAAAAATCCCTTGACGGTCTCCAAACTCGTCAAAGATGGCAAACACTTCATTAATCTTCTTTGCTCCAACAATACCGTTACGGTAATGTGGGTGGCAGCACATTGTGACATCGAAGGGAATGAGATCGCGAACTGTTTAGACAAATCCGGTTCCTATAGCTAACCATAATGGACCTGAACCCGCAACTCCATTATCTTTTAACTACGCCAAGAAAGTTATAAAGAACTACGCTTTTAAAAATCTAAGACTACAGTGGCTTGCTACTTTAAGTTGTCGTTTGGCGAAGAACTTCATTAGAAAGGACCTTTAATCTTTGAGAAAGGACCAGCTATGGTCATGGCCGATTTAAAGGGCACCTCCATCGATTGGGTTTATCTCAGGATGTTATTTGTGATGACTGCCTTCTGGAAGATGATGACTGCTTGCACTTTGTGTGCAGTTGTTCATCTTTCAATATTATTCGGCTTCAGGTTTTCAACTGTAGTTCTAGTAATGTAGATCAGTTGTCCTCCATACCTAGGTTCAAACTTGTACAGTTTGCTAGGGCTGCAGTGCGTTTCTGCGAATTAGGAGAAAATCCTGCGTTTGCACCATGGGCCGCCCCGGCATTGAGTGCGGAATCCGTATGGTTTTCAACAGACATCGAGCAAATAGCGCAGTGGTTAAAGCTGCGACGTTTGGATCAGGAGGTACTGGATTCGAATCCCAATAGGGATGCAAAAGGGATCCTTCGTCCTTGATTTCGATCAGGCTGTTGATGAACAAATCTATGAGCCTCTGTTGAGAGTGCAGAACCTATGGGCCGAGCCATCGTTCATGTCAGTGCAGGCTGGCATGGAGCTATACAAGGTGTAGATGGTTAAAGAAAATCGGACCTGTGGCCGTCAGTCCTCGATTTGGCTGGCAACGGCGTAAGGTAAGGACGTAAATAAAGCTAACTGCGAAAGAGCTGGGAGAGCCTTGAGGCCCATAACATGTAAAGATTAAAAGATAAAAAAAAAAAAAAAAAAAATTATTTTCTTTCACAGATATTGTTTATACTCCTCTTGCTATTTCTGCTGGATATAAAGCGTGATAAGAGACGTAACCACGTATTTTGGTATATGTGGTATTTTGGTAAGATAGCTTTCTGATATTACACATATGTATATCAATTTTTTCAGTATTTAAAAAGATTTATATAACTCTGGAATATGTTGGATTATTCCATTTGCATTCCAGATTACAATTCTTAATATTTTATTTATCATATCAGTTTAGTATAGTCTCTCTTGTTTTATGAGCCGTGTATTTAGCGGTTCGATGCTTTTAAATATTTTTTCAAGCAATTTACTGATTTGCGTGGGGTCGTATTTTGTAGCCCGGTTGCCACCACTTGCGAAAACGGCTTGCGATCAGTTGTGTTTATATAGATGTGGTAAAGTTTCCTATAGGTTGGTGTTTACGCTATTGGCTACCTGCGTTTTATAATATGATGGACCTTACCGTGATTTGTCTCTAATGTTTTATAGTTCTTTGCTGCTATATTAATACGTATTATAAGGGTGATCTCATTTTGTATATATTATTAGTAAACTGGCACAGCTATAAATTTCAAAAGTTATTTGTAAAAACACTTTCTGCGAAAATACAATCCATTTATATTTTCATATGTCCGAATTGAAGCATCGTAATTATTGTCAAATCTGGCATTCAAGACGACTCGACAATTACGAACTAGTTTTGTTTGCTTGTTCTCTGCGTTAACCCCATTTTGTATGAAACGAATAGGACCACTTGAATGCCTCATACTACAAATTGTCGGAATACATTACAAAAAAAAAAGAAGAAAAATTCAAAATATCAATTAACACCAACAAAACGGAGCTGATTGGAGTGGAAGAATGAAGAAAACGAATTATTATCCTAAAAGTGTCAAATTTAGTACAATTATCCTTCGTGTTGTGTATATACATATATATACATACATATGTATAATATGTACTTGTAACATCTGGGCCATATGTCAACCAAATAATCATAAAATAATTGTTATTGATAGAAAATTAAATCGAGGGTTAAAAATTCATACAACTATACAAAAAATCGAAAATTAAAAGGAAAATTGAAAATTTTAGGATTTGGTTTTTTAAAATTTTTTTTTTTTTGTAACCTGACACTTTTCATAATATAATTTTGGTATTATGCGAATGGTGCAGTGTACCGCACTAAATATTTTCAGTACGTTCTATATAGTGTATCATTGCGTTATCGCATCAATTTTTACATTTAAATGGATCAAAACGATTAGAATTTGGTTATGAAACCGAAATACTAGGCCATGGAACTTAATCAATTCTAGCATATACGTATACTATGTATGTATGTATATACGAGTATATATGTGTACATCACACAAAAATAAAAACGCAAATATTCATTAAAATAACTTTAGAGCTTTTTTTATTTATTTTTTTGTGTGTCTCTCACTTGAGTAATAGCAAAACCATATACCAACCATATATATGTAGATACATAAACGTATACATATATACAAGTATGTACGTATATACAACGTTGTTACAATTTATAATGACAAAAAAAAAAAAGTTTAAAATTGAAAAAAAAAAATGAAAAATTGTGTATCTCGCGGCTGAATATTTAATAATTTTGGTATCGTTTTTTGAATAAAAATAAAATTTCTATCATGATCACAATATAAATTCATCATGTGAAAGAATATATCTGGATACGAGAGGATATACACCAACATATAGAATGTAGAGTTTTTTTGTTGTTGTTATATGCATATATGACTATATACACTCGGTTGATGTGTATACACTAGGATATAAAAGCTTTGAATTCTTAGCGCATATAATTACATTTTTCTAGTTAAAATATATTTTTGTAAGTAGTTTTCAAAATACAAGTAAACTGTTATTACTACTGTGGTTTTCCTTCATAGGAAAATAATCATTTTCTGCTCATATATAGTAGCACTAATTCCTCTTCCAAGAGCCAGAGTCTCTATAAAACATTACGAGATAGTTGATAGACCTAATGTCAAAAACAAATCAGGACGTTGTTTTTTAGTCATAGAAATTCATGCCAAACTAATCATTCTCAGTCAGCAATGGTAATCGCGAATCAGGGTCGATATCCATTTCATTTCATTGAAATTGAGCTTGCTAAATTTGTAGGTACCAAACTCTGGGTAGTTTATCGCCCTCCTGACTCCAGCCTTCTTTCTTTTGCTGAATTTTTGGAAGCACAACTCTCGAAGGATAATAAATATGATAATATTTTACTTGGTGATATAAATATTCCAACAAATTAGACATAAGATTTTGCGATAAATTATAAAAACTTATTGACAAGTTCTGGTTTAGTCGTCACTAACACGAATGTTACTTGTAGTGCCGCTATTTGTGAACGATTGAAATATTGTTTAATCCACCGCGTGCATCACATTTATTAACAATTATTGCGGCCAACAATTTCACTTGGTTAATAATTAAGAACAATAACTTATTTTAATAATTCTCATATAGATCGGGTACACTTATTTTATATATTTACACAAAGTTATCTTTTTATATATTATTCCGGCTAGCGCACTGTATTATTATATTCTGTTAATATTAACTTTATTTTAATTACGCTGGTAGTACCCGTGTTTTTAGTTTCACGCTCGCACAACAACTGATGACTTACTATTTTTTCTATACATTATCATATGATACGAACAAGATCGACGGTACATTCTTGTTTCGATTTTTTTTATTTATGGTACCTAATGTACTCGTAATCTTTCCGCTAGATATAAGATACCGGTGGTTTAAAATATACATTGCAGGCAATAATTATAAATTGTCTGTGTGGCGGATGATATACCACCACATCACCCTCCTTCAAATGAGAACCCCCTCTTAACTATGAAGATAATTCTAAGATTTCCGGATTGACATGCATTTTAGTGGGGTATGGATTGAAATCGAACTAACGGTTTTAAATGTTTGCGTTTTACGTTAGTCTCAGCTAGGATACCATAAGCTGGTTTTAATCTGTCCACGGAAACATTACTATTCCTTCCATTCATGTCTAGAATGAAATGTTTCCGAAAGCGACGAATTACCTTGTACGGTCCTTCGTATGGCGGTGTTAGGCCTGTTCGTACTCTGTCGATAACGAAAACATGCTCGCAATTTTCTAAATCTTTTGGGATAAATATAGATGGATTAGATGATTTACGAGTATCAACAGGTATTAAATTGCACATATTCGCACGAAGCTTATCTGCAAAGTCAGATGGGTTTATATCCTTTTCAGTATTGGTTCCGAAAAATTCTCCTGGAAGCCTTAAAGCTTGTCCATATACTAGTTCGGCTGGTGAGCAATGCAAATCTCTTTTAACAGATGCCCGTATTCCCAGCATGACCAGAGGAAGCTCGGTACTCCAGTAGACTGTATTACTGCGAGCCTTGAGCGATGCTTTTAGTTGTCTATGAAATCGAAAGGGCTACCTTGATCAGTCGTGATTTCAAGAAGTATCCAGAACCTTGAAATATATTGCTCAACGAATGTCTTAGCAATAGTGCCAGCTGAGCTATCTTGAATGGGTTATGCTTCGGGCCATCGAGTGAATCAATCGACAATGGTAAGTATATACCTGTTACTCTCGGATGGTGGAAGAGGTCCCACGATGTCCATATGTAAATGTTCGAATCTTCTCGAAGGTAACTCAAAACGACCCGGTTCAGATTTTGTATGTCGATGAATCTTACTTTTTTGGCAGCCTACACATTCTTTTGCCCATTTCGCGACATCCGTATTCATGTTAGGCCAAAAGTATCAGCGGACAAAACATCTGAACGAAATGATTTTTCTTGAAAATTTTTATACGGCAAAACTGATACATCTGCACCAGAGTCTACGAGAAATGTTAGTTTGTTCATATTATCTCTTACAAAAAGGCGACGGTTTAGTAATCCCCGATCATCTGTCGCGCCTTTGATCGGAACATTTATTTTTTTGAATCGGATTCTTGTTTAGCAATATTATTTTTTCGGTGTTGGACACAAGGAAGATAACGCTTTCTTGCTTCATGGCCAAATTTGTAGTGATAATAACAATTTCCATTGTCATCGATGAAACGACGTCTGCTCGTACTCCGAGGTCTCCGTGCAAATGATCTAGATCTATCTTGGTGTCTTGGAAATGAAGGACTTCGACCTCTAATAACTAATTGTGTTAACATGCTTTCCACGCGTGCTAGTCGCGATTCCACTTGCTCTATCTTGTTTGTAGATTGTATTTGCTCCTAAACTGATCGACTTGTTGATGGTCTGTCGACGGATGATATACCAACAGTTGTTGCTTCGTAAATTCGATCGGAATTGGAAGTAACTCATCAATTGACTTTTCACCTATTGCTTGAATTGCTACTTAGACTGGTTCGGGTAATTTATGAAACCATAACGTTCCGATGAATTTTTTATCGATAGATTCACTCCCCAGGTTAACCATTGACCAATACACCTCACTTGCCTTTCTTTCGCCGCTTCGTCAAGACCGACTTCAGCTTTTCATTTTTCTCTTCTGGTGGTGGGTTAATAAGAAGTTCTGATATTGTCTCACATATGTATATCTTCAGGTAAAGCTGAGACAACGTGATGATATTTTGCTGTGTCGGACTTGATTGAGCAGGCTACAAACTGAGACTCGACTTGCGCAAACCATACTCCGGGATTTCGCGACCAGAAAAGAGGATATTTTAATCGAGATGAATTAACAGCATCGATTTGGGTATCTGGGGTAACAAATTGTACGTTTGTTGACTCTTCTTTATCTTTCGTGGGGGACCCATTCTATTTGTAAACAATTTATTCTATATGTGAATTAAGAAAGACACATTTGATGATGATAGATTCGGAACAATGGTAATGTTATTTTGCAACAAGGTGTACCCAAAGAAAAAATAAATAAAAATGATCATGGGCCACAAGAATATATTGAAAACCGGGATTAAAATAAAGTTTTACAATTGAATAAGAAACAGAAGCAAACATTGAATAATAAATTAAATACATAAATATAAATTGACTAGGTATTTTGTGTAATACAAAGATATAAAAAAAAAATGTATGCACTAGCCACAAATATTTTCAATAAATAATATATATAAAAAAAAATTAAGGTATTTAAATTTAATAATAGCCGTGTTTCTTGACGTATGATCTGATCCGAATCAGATCATATCTGCTTCTCTTTCATTTGTATAGCCGCGTTTCAAGAAATCAACACAAAAATTGTACTATTTTTTGTTTTTGTATAAAATTTTTGAACCAAAATGCTACTAGGATCAAAATAATAACCTAAAAACAAAAAATAATACAATTTTTGTGTTGATTTCATGAAACGCGGCTACACAAATGAAAGGGAAGCAGATATGATCTGATCCGGATCAGATCATACGCCAAGAAACACGGCTAATATAATAAAATAAAACGTTCTACTCAAGTGTATTTTGCTGACTGTTAAATTTGCCTCTAGTACTGTTTATAAGGTTGTTGATTTGGTCCAATTTTCACCATGCGTTGATTCCGTTACCAGATGCGTTATTTCGGTTGATTTCCAGAATATTCCCATATGTATTATTTTCTTTCAACTGGGCAGTATGATGGACCAGCTAGCTGGCTCCATCGTTAGCCGATATCGGCTTTCCGGGGCTCTATAGCCTTATAATATTTAGCAATTTATGGGATCGCTTGCTAACGATTGATTTTAATAATTTTATCATAGTGGGAATATTCTTGATCATGTTGTATCCAGTTTTCTAAACATTGATACAGTTTCTACATCAACCGTATATTCGAACTTAATAAGTGATCATAATTTTCTTTTCTCGAACTTTCGTTTCGCATTGAAATATACTAGAAGAAAAAATGAAAAAAAAAAATCACTAACTTGGATAAAGTAAATGAAAATTTTAGTAATTTGTTGTGTTCATTACCATTTAATATGTGTTTGTCATCAACAAAGTGAATTGATTATCAGGTTGTTGAACAATTATAATATAATAAACAATTGTTTTTGTACGATTTATCGTTGTACTTTGGTTTCAAGTTTTGTGAACTATATAAAGAGTATAAAAAATAAATACATGTCTAAATGCTACACGTGTAATTTTAATCAGAACAAAAACCAAGTGGAATTGCTCTGAATGCGAGAAGAAGAAAAAGTTAAACCGGATTGATGACACCTGCTGAGTTTCATCTAAACAGCGGCCTTCAACATTGTCCAGTCAATCAAATGTCATGGATATGATGAATGAAGAGTTAAAGTTAAAAACTATAAAGCTTTAAATGATAAATTTGAAATTATTGTTAAAAACTTAACCGAGGAAAACGCCAAATTGAACTGCCAAGTGTAGGTTATGCAGCAAAAAATCGATACAATGGAGCAGCTTGAATACCAAAACTCAATTGATGTGGTTGGAACCTACAGAGGTTCCGCACTCAATGCCACAATGGGCCCATGGTGCAAACCTTGAGGAGCTATCCTAACTCGCATAAGCGCACTGCAGTCTTAGCAAACTGTAAAAGTTTGAACCATGAGATGGATAATAACTGATCTGCGTTCAAAGATCCGTACGAGAACACTATACGGATCTAACTTCAACAAAGGCTGGACAGCTGCAAAGGTAGTGTAGGCAGTCGTCCACTTCCTCCAGACAATCGTCACAAAGATCATATTGAGCTAGTCCCAGGCGTTGGAGATGAACCTTGAAACGTCCATGGCCCGTAATAAGAGCAACCAGAATTCTGAGTTGGTTCTTTTTTAAGGATAATACATATTTAGTGACCCTTACATTGGGTTCCATGATGAACCGTTTTGCCTTACGACAGCTAGACGTAAAACACGACTTTTGCGCCAGTTCAAGTAAAGCGAAACTTCTTAATATCATCCTTATCACCGTTGAAAGAAAGAGGAATTGCTATGGCTCGGGACCACATAATTTACTGCGCGAATCTCAGAATCTGAGACCATATTTTGGTCAAAAGAAACCAAACCCTGCACTGACTTCTGATCGAGAGCCATCCGCGAAAAAAACTATCGACTCAGACAACTGTCTATAGAAATCCTGAGAGAGCCAAAGTTCTTTCGAAGGGAAAACGACGGAGAATGAATTGGTGAAGTTAAATTCGGGTAAAAGCCGGTCATTCACCATTTCAACCTCCGGAATATGTGACGTAAACTTATTAAGAATTTGTCTATGCCCCGTACAAGTCCCGAAGGTATTCCATGCCCCAATGCACCTCAGTCGAAACGCAGCAGAGCACGCCATACCAAGAATGTAACACTGCAATTCGGGCAAGCATAAAATATAGACTCCATAGCAAGAAGGGGAGTAGACGACATATCCCCGGTTATAGCCCTACAGGCTGTCAGCTGCAGTCCATCCAACTGCTACATACGTATAGTAAGGGTAAAACCAGTGATTTGTAGATGAATAACATCATTTTAGAGGTCAGACCCCAGGAATTGCCAAAGGACCTTCTGCATTGCCAATAATGGCCTTTTGTAGTTTATGATCAAGGTGAAATTTCCAGGAGAGTTTACTATCTAATTGCTCTACCAAATAGAGTGGGAACAGATAAATTAGCACTGTGTCTACGTCTGGAAAACACGACCATATCAGTTTTCGACGGATTGACGTGCAACCCCTTTTCAACACACCAAACTTCCACTATATTAAGGGCGTTCTGCATCAGATCAGATAAGACGTTCAGGTATTTACCAGAAACTGTCAAAACGAGATCATCCGCGTAGCTTTGCACGATGAACCTAGATCGCTGCAATTTAACAAGTAATTCATCGATAACCATGAGCCACAGCAAGGGTGAGAGTACTCCTCCTTGAGGACAGCCTTTGGCTTCTTTGACAGACACTGATGAGCTATCTAACTCAGTCTCAATTATACGGGATTTGAGCATTGAGTCGATGAATCTAACAATGGTTTGATTAATATTAAAATTGGTACACGCACTCGTGATCGAAGAGAACGAAGTGTTATCAAAAGCTCCCGCAATGTCCAGGAAGGTACCTACAAGAAACTCATTGTAATTAAGTGATCTCTCGATTCTAGTAACGAGTTCATGTAGAGCAGTTTCGCAGGACTTGCCAGCTCTGTAAGCATGTTGCATGCTACTGAGTGGGGAGGTGGTTAAATAGTTATCTCTAATAAATCAGTCGATGATCCTCTCTAAAGCTTTAAGAAAGGTAGAGGTCAGACTAATGGGCCTTGACCGCCCTCGTTAGCACAGTAAGTAGCGTCCTTGCTTTGTTATTCGAGGGTCTCGGGTTCGATTCCCGGTGGTGACCAAAAATCACGGTTGGGTGTTTTTAATGTGTAAGTATATAAGTATATATGTGTTTGTCCGGGTATTGCACCGTGGGCCCATGTGGCATTGAGTGCTGGAATGATCCGCCCAACTTTATAAAAAAAAAAAAAAAAAATGGGCCTAAAAGCTTTAGGGTCGGTATAATCCGACTTGCCAGCTTTCGGTATGAAAACCACTCTACTCATGTTCCAGGATCGTGGTACAGTACTAAAAGCAATGCACGCCTGGAACAGATTGAGCAGGTAAGTACGGGTGGGTAGAACACCATGCTGCAATTCAGCAGGGAAAACGCCGTCAGGACCACTCGATTTGAACGGTGCAAACGACAAAACACTCCAGTGTAGAACATCAGTAGTGATCAGTCTACGGGCTAAGTTCCAATCCGGCGTACCGACAAAAATGTCAGGAGGCTCAGAGGCAACCACACTCGAATCAACAGAGTCACATCCAGGAAAATGGACAGACAACAGTAGCTCACTGAAGGTAGGCGAAGGCTATCAAGTTTGCAAGTATCATTCTTAGCCAGAGTTTTGTTAAGTCTGGCGAGAACAGATAAGCTATTAATTTCAACACATAAATTTTTCCTCGCAGCTCTCTGCGCTGATCTCTAGGCTTTTTTTATATGCTTTTTGACCAAAAATCGATTTCAATCAGAAATGAGATTCATATTTTAGGCTTTATTTTTAATTTTACGCACACTTTTCCTTAACTTTTTAAGTTCAGAACACCAAAAGGGTTTGTTAAGCTTCTTCTGGTTGTAAATACGAGGGTACGACTTTTCAAAAGCATCCGAGATTGCTTTCGTTAGTACAGTTGCCTGCAAATCGAGATCTGAGATAGATCTAATCTGATTAGGCAAATCTAGTAGTGAAACGAGCTCAGAGAAGAAAGAATCCCAATTTGTTAGTTTCCTATTACGATATGGTTTAACCGGTTGTCTTTTAAAGTTAATATTAAAAGAGATGCACCTATGATAAGAGGTGAGAATATCATCCGTCACCCTCCAATTTAGCATCAGGTCAACGATGGTCATAGAGCACAAACTAATATCAATCACTTCTTTACGAACCGAGTTGATAAAAGTTGGCTCACAAGCAACATTGAGAATCTCTAACTCAGAGGAGTAAATATAATTCAACAGTGAGGATCCTCTACTGTTGGTATTCGACCTACCCCAAATGGTATGGTAAGCATTAGCGTCACATCCAATCACGAGAGATAGATTGTTGACCCTACACCACACTACAAGATTCATCAGTTCCTCTGATGGAGGGGGTGAGATGGAATCATAGGGTAGATAGGCTAATGCGATGACAAGTTTAAAACGTGAGGCAGCATACACGAGAGTGATCAGCCGTGCTGCACTCTTTATTAAGAGCATATCATTAGAAATATAAATGCACGCTCTGGTTTTAAGGAAATTTCTAATAATGTTTGATTTAAGACTACTACGCTTGCCAGATAATATCTGCCCACTTTTGGAAAATATCCTTTCCGAAGGCGCACAGAAGTTGCCACTATTGAGAGGTGTTTTTTGGCCAACCTTGCTGTTTCGCTGCTGCATTAGTGCATCAGTTAAAAAACTCAACGATGTTTTTGGCTTTTACATGAATTTCGTTTATCGACTTAAGATTAAACTTAGTAAGTCTTCATGCTGCTACAATATTCGCTCCATTATCGGTTACGATAGTATATATGAACTCTCTTATGAGGATTCCTTTTATGAAGCATATCGTCCATTTTAAATTTTATATATTTTCAGGGGTGTATCGTTCTGAAAAAAGGAAGTAAAGATTTTTGAATCCAGCCTGAATCAATTAAATGTCATGTCATTGACATGTATGATTCATTTGTACAGCTGATCCACAAATCTGTCGCTACCGTAACATATTCCGTATAATTTAAATACATAAAATGTTGCATTTCTTTTATAATCATATTTAAAACTAAATTATTTAGTTTTTATTGTCGAGCAATTGTTGGAGGTCGCAATATGTATTAGTTCATGCCGAACTGTCTTGATGATCTTGGCACACAAGATACATTTTCAATTATACTTGCATTAGAACATTTGACTTACTTGCATTTGATGCACCAGGAACGGATGATTGTGAAATATTGGATTGCTTTGACTCTGGTGCGACATGTACACCTACATATATGTTTGGCATTCAAATGTGTTTTAAAATTGGACGTGGAACCGGCTTTATACGAAAATATATTTTTGCAAATATCACATTTTGAATCAACTATCGCTTCGTTTTCGGTTCATTTTAAAAACAAAAATGGGCAAAAATTTTAAAATACCCACTGTAGGCAATTTAGTAGTTTAGTATTTAGTAAATATTTATCATGTGTGTGTATACATATATTAATTCAACGAAAATAAGCAGTTAATTCAACGCACATCTCTAAATAACACATCAGATTTTAGTAGTGGCCACTACACGTTTGAGAGAGTGAGGAGGTTCAAATATTTGGGCTCTTTTATCACTCACGTTAAAAGTGTGGGTGGGAGGATATTAAAGTGCGGCTGGCAGCTGGCGATCATGGTTTGTATAGCCTCTAAGACCACTACTAAAATCTTAACACATACAAATGCCATGAAGCTGAAGCTTTCCAAAGCATTGATCAGGCCAGTTGTTATATGTATGGTTGTGAAAGTTGAACGATGATGGATGAATACGAGAGATGGCCCCTTACATTTGACAGATGAATCATGTGGGTGAGATCTTTCAAAATCAGAGATCTGATGAAGATCCCGGATATTGTACATGAAGTTAGATCTCATCCGAAACGAGTTGTGCAGCGATCTCTGAAAGGAGAACCACCGTATGGTAGGCGCAGAGGTCGTTGGATCGAAACTGCTTTAGCCAAATTGTTGACACAGTAAGTAATATATACAGATATTAAATTAACAGTAAGTAATATATACAGATATTAAATTAATATATACAGATATTAAATTAATCTGATTATTATTATTATAATATTATAGACTCTATAAATTATTTCAAAAAAGCTTTTATGTATATAAAGTTAACCCAGGATTCTACCCAGAAAAACGCAATGGCAACACCATAACTATAGCGACAGTTCAACTATCAGCCCAGGATTAACTATCATCCTATAATTTTGTCCCATCCCAGGAAAAATATGTCCTAATATCGCGACAGTTTCATTAAACTATAATCCCGCAGGAAATCACTATAATCTTGAATTTCGTACAAAATATTTCGTACAAAATGCATCATAAAAAATGTAAATTAAATCATTCAATGATTTGATTTATTAAGTCGGATTCAAAAAAGATTGTGATAAGTAATTTTTAATCTTGGCCAACAAAAAAAAAATTTCTTCGAACGACTCGAGCCAATGTCGGACAAGCTCGGGTGTTTTTAAGTTTGGCATACTATAACACCAAATTATCCTGTTCGTTTCAAAATATTTCAACGGTCGTGAGCGAGCCAATTTAACTTTAAGCTAACCATTTCATAAGTTTTTTGAAACGAACTATCCTGTTCGTTTGGTGTTAGTATGCCAAACTTAAAAACACCCGAGCTAATCCAAAACTTTCACTCAATTGACTCTGGAGGTGATGGGATCCAATTTCTCTTAAATCCACGCATTTACCCTACTTTTCCCTAAAAATCAGCAACAGTAGAAATTTGAGTCAATTGATAATTAATTTTAATAAAACCCGTCGAACTAACAATATTTGGTGTTGTTACTCTGGTGATGAACACTGCAACTAGAGTAGAATTTTGAAAATTGTCAAAAAAAATTGTTGGAATTGAGTTCTTCAATTCGGTATGAAAATATATGAGTTTGTTATTGTAAAATCTAAATCAACGAAAGGCAACTATCAGTAGTTTTTTAAAATCAAACATTTGTATAACTTTTATAGCCAATTGTACATTCAATAATTATTTTTTGTATTGTGTATTTCAAAATAAATTGAATGCCTTTTTCTATCAACCAAAAACAACAACAACAACGACGAAGTAAAAAATTTCCAAATAAAAAAGAAATTTTAATTTTTTTTATTTATCTGACTGGATATTTATTATTAAAATTATTTATATTATTTAAAATAACGCCATAGGATTATTTAATTTTTAATTTTTTATTATTTTAAATATTTTTAATTATTATTTCTCCATATTATAAATTATAATTTATTTTATACAATTTTGCAATGAAAAAAAAACAGATTTTTAATTTTTCGTTTTAAAATCAAGCGTCGTTGTATGAGGTTTGGTTAGGAGCGCATTTACAAAATAAAAATTGCAACAAACATTTCATTCTTTTACATTTTCCAGTAATTTGATCCTTAATTACATCGAGTGACTATGCGTATAAGAGAAAAATTAAATAGTGACAGACGACCGCGCACGTGCATTCTATTATGGCTAAAGTGAAAACAAATTGATTGCACAACAAACACTGTAACCTACCCACCATACATAGACATATATATTGGGGAGTGAAAAGTTAATTGAATGCACACTTCTATTATATACTGTATATATATATAGTATGTGTACGTACATCCTTGATTATCCTTCGTATTATGTATAACACAATTTTTTTTGTGATTTGATTTTGTGATTGTGTGCTAACCATCATCATACGACACACACACACACACACACACATGATAATAGAAAGGATACAGTTAATAATTTAAACATCATGCCGTGAAAATAGGCTGTATATAAAAAATGAATTAAGTCCTTTTTTTTTAAGGACGACAATTGCACAAAAAAATAAAAAATAAAACGGAAAATTATACGTTTGGTAAATTTTATTATTTAATTATATATTATGTAGAGTACACAGCTACCTAAATTGAATGTCAAAATATTTGTGTATATTATGTATTGTAGATTCATACAAAAAAGGACGAAACTAGAAATTATTTTAATTAAACTAAATTGTTATATGTGAGAATTACGTTTTTATAGCAAAATAATAATTTTATCGCATCACTTTAAATTATTTGTACATTATGGTAAATTAATGAGGGTAATTCGTATTGTTGTTATCTAAACCCGTGTGAGTGTCGTATAAGTATACCCGCACTTATAGGTCTGACATTTCCTTTTGTTACCAAGTCCAGTCATTTTTCACCAATGCCACATACGAAACAACCAAATAAGAGACAAAAGGCATGAAGGCGAGTGAGCGAGATAGTTAAGACAACCACTTTTTACCAAGAATGGCTTGCTTACACCCTGTTAAAGTTAGCCGATAGTTTCCAGCCGAAAAAAATCGATAATGAAGATAAATTTTTGTTTTGAATTGATGTATATTTTCTCTTTCTATCATTTCTATCATTTTCTCTTTCTATCATACCGATAAATTCCAGCCGAATTACAAATGTCGATAAAGAAGATTATTAATTCTTGAATAAAAGAGATACAATTTATTTCGATACATTTGTGAAATATTTTTTATTAATACTGGTAGAAAAAGTTTTTTGTGGGGATCCTGGGAAATTTATATTTTCCAAAATCATATGCAAATAATTTATATAAATTCTGCCTCTAGAGTGTTATATCTGGAGATGGCTTGATTTAAAGTGTTTATTGATTATTTAATGCAAGTTATACCTTAGAGAAATAAATGATAAGATGTTGCGTGTTGTTTATGAAAATTTGTCAGTAAAAATCTGTACACTTTAGTGAAATTTTCTAGTCATAGCTATTGGAAAAACACTTCAAATCAATCCATCTCCAGACATAACACTCTAGAGGCAAAATTTTTATAAATTTTCAATTATTTGCATGTGGTTTTGGAAAATATAACTTTCCCAGGATCCCCACATGAAACTTGGACCAAAACAATTTTCTAGTCATAACTATTGGAAAAACACTTCAAATCAATCCATCTCCAGACATAACACTCTAGAGGCAGAATTTTTATAAATTTTCAATTATTTGCATATGATTTTGGAAAATCTAAATTTCCCAGGATCCCCACATGAAACTTGGACCAAAACAATTTTCTAGTCTTAGCTATTGGAAAAACACTTCAAATCAAGCCATCTCCAGACATAACACTCTAGAGGCAGAATTTTTATAAATTTTCAATTATTTGCATATGGTTTTGGAAAATATAACTTTCCCAGGATCCCCACATGAAACTTGGACCAAAACAATTTTCTAGTCATAACTATTGGAAAAACACTTCAAATCAAGCCCCATCTCCAGACATAACACTCTAGAGGCAGAATTTTTATAAATTTTCAATTATTTGCATATGATTTTGGAAAATCTAAATTTCCCAGGATCCCCACATGAAACTTGGACCAAAACAATTTTCTAGTCTTAGCTATTGGAAAAACACTTCAAATCAAGCCATCTCCAGACATAACACTCTAGAGGCAGAATTTTTATAAATTTTCAATTATTTGCATATGGTTTTGGAAAATATAACTTTCCCAGGATCCCCACATGAAACTTGGACCAAAACAATTTTCTAGTCATAACTATTGGAAAAACACTTCAAATCAAGCCCCATCTCCAGACATAACACTCTAGAGGCAGAATTTTTATAAATTTTCAATTATTTGCATATGATTTTGGAAAACCTAAATTTCCCAGGATCCCCAAATGGAACTTGGACCAAAACAATTTTCTAGTCATAGCTATTGGAAAAACACTTCAAATCAAGCCCCATCTCCAGACATAGCACTCTAGAGGCAGAATTTTTAAAATTTTCAATTATTTGCATATGGTTTTGGAAATGGAGCTTTTCCTTATAGTATTATTATAAATTGTCTTACAAAAAAAATTCAATTTATCGTATTATTTACATCCAAAAATTAAAAATCTTCTTTATCGACCTTTATCGGCTGGAAACTATCGACTGGAAACCATCGGCTGAATACTTTCTATGTGAATTTTTTTTCGGCTATATTAATATATAATCTGCATTATCAATTTTTATAACTCTCGGCTGGAAATTATCGGCTAACTTTAACAGTATCTTGCTTACTGTAAAGGGAAATCTGTGGACAGCTCTGCACGGCCCTGGTAAGTGTAATTGAGAGATCAATGTTTTCGCAAGAGTTTTGTATGGTGGCGTTCCTTGATATTGAGGGCGGCTTTAACAATGTGAAGATGGTTAACTCGGAGCTGGCGGAATCCACCATTAGGAGGCTTGTGGCTAAGGGAACCCCGCAAGGAGGTGTCCTGTCTCCTCTTCTCTGGAACATAGCAATCAATGGATTGTTGTTAGAGCTGGAGAGAGAAGGGATCGGAGTGATTGCGTATGCTGATGATGTAGCGGTATCTCATTACGAGGTGGGGCATCAGATGTAGACTGGCAATCAGCTCGTCCAAAACTGAACTGGTACTCTTTACTAGGAAATTTAAAATCCCGGTAGTAGGTCCATCTATCTTAAATGGCAGGAGACTAGCTTTTACTGATAACGCAAGATTTCTGGGCGTAATCTTGGACAATAAGCTTAGTTGGAAGCCACATTTTGGAAAGAGTTATCAAGGCTAATACAGCCATTTACTTGTTCAGAAATACCATAGGAAAGAGATGTGGCCTGAAGTCGGAGTTGGTACACTGGCTATTCACTGCTGTATTGAAGACCTGTACTTATGTATGAGGTGTATATGAGCGTGTGTTGGCCAGCTCTTGATAAAGTAACCTACAAGAAGGGGATCGAGAAGGTGCAAGACGAACTGGCGAATCTAGACTACGTTACACCAACATTATGCTATCTGCCCCTCAAGAGAGTCTTGGAAGAACGGGTCGATTTCGGAAGAAGAAGCATTGTAGTTCTTTACGGATAGCACCAAGCTACACTGTAAAGTAGGAGCTGGAGTCTTCTGTGATAAATTAGGAGTAGACATATGAGTTCGTCTCTCTGATCACTGCAGCGTGTACCAACCAAAAGTGATAGATATTGAGGAGGTCTTGAATTGGTTGAGACATAATGTGGTATCCTCGATTGATATCACAATTTATGTGGACAGTCAGGCAGCACTCAAGTCACTGGATTCAGTTTCTCTGACATCTAGGGTCACGTTGGGTTGCCACTTGCCTCTGAATGAGATGAGGGAGCATTTCAACATTGAGATAGTCTGGGTCCCCGGCCACTCGGACGTCATGGGGAACTAGATAGACATGGTACAACTCTCCAACTGCAACCAGAAAGGGCAAATTTGGGGAGGCCTATTGAGTCACTCAAGACAGTGCATAAAAAATTGGCAGTAGCCTCAGCGAATGAAAGGTGGACCAATACTCTCTCATGTAGTGTATCAAGGCAAGTCGTAAAAACGATCGCGAGGATACTCACAGGACACTGCCTACTTGGAGAACATGTGAGGAGGCTAGGTCTAGAAACAAATGATTTTTGCAGAAGCTGTATGGACAAAAGACATAAATATATGGGTAGATTCTTAATGAACTGCCTCTCTGATCTCGAAAACTGTAAGGTGCGAGATATATCACACTACATATATATGTAGCTCAAACTGGTTCACATAAGGGTAATAGGGAAGTAAGATGTTGTATCACAACGGACCGTCACCGGTTAAGCATGCCGTAGCAACCACTCAACCTAACCTAACCCAACCTACCAAAAACGACAAGCAATTTTGGCTGCACGATGTTTGTTAAAATTTAAATAAAGTTAAATGGAGCGCTGAAATATTTAACTATAGACGTCTACGAAATAAGTTGGTAGAATAGACGCGCTATACTACTACTACTATAAACAGCTAAAGGAAAGGAAGCTCATCGGAATTATCCAAAGTGATTACAACACAAAAAGGAATTAAATAACTGTAGCATGGCGTCAATAATGGGTAAGCAAGGCGGAATAATAGTGGAGATCGATTGCAGCTATTCATAAGTGGAAATAAGTTTCCCTCACAAAAATATACATAAATACACTATAGGACGTCTTGGGCATCACCAGATGGCAAGACCAAGATCTAATGTTGTGCACAGGGATGGGCATTTACTCGTCATCTATTATTTTCTACGTCGACGTGTCAACAACTCGTATAGGCAATGTAGATATCCTAGACAACGCAGAGTGATTTGGTGAACTACAGTTCTAATCTACGGTGGCCAGATTTCTTAAAGTTTAATGCGATACGGGCGGCGACAGTTTTGTAATCTCATTCAATATATTTTAATCTGTTTTCAAAACAGGTTACGAGTAGATTACTTTTTTTTTTTAAATTAAAATTGGTTCATAATCTATCTCTATAGAAATTTAGGGTTACATTGTAATCTGAATGTTCACAAAATTAGTTTTATCTGTTATACATTTTTTTAAGGGTCTCACATTATTTTACAACTAGGGAAGATAAAATTAAAAGTGAACCAGTCAAATTAATTCACTTGAATTTTGTCCTAAATCGGTTCTAAAAAAAAATAAATTAGAATATTTTTTAAGGACAAAATTCACAATTCTACCTAGATGGTTGAAATTTGTTCTAAACCCTAAATATATTTTTACATAAATTAAGCTATTTCATTTGGCATAGGCCTATACCCAAAAAAAAAAAATCTTCAAATTTTCTTGAGATAATCCCGGAAAGCGAACATAATATAATGACGTAGGTATATACCAAGTTGTCATTGGGTCTCTACTACCCCAAAATTAGTTTAGGACAACCAAGTTTAACATGACCTCATATATTTCGATTATATGACTTTTCTAAATTGTTGCTCTAAGGCCTAAACCTCCTGCTTTTCTAAAAACAGAAGTAATTTTCGGATATATACGATGTTAGTTTCCTAGTCCTTTCTGAATAGACAATTTGAAAAAACATATAATCGACCTGTTATATATGAGGTCATACCAAACTTGGTTGTCCTAACGCCTCCAATCTCCCACTGTTTCCAAAATAAAAACGTTTTTTAGAAAGCTTAGACCTAAAGACATCTTGGATATACGTCATTATGGTGTTAACTTTCTAGGATTTTTTAAGGAAATTCCGGAAAAATCATATATATTTAACATATATGAGATCATACGAAACATAATTTTTTAAACGCGTTCTTATCCCTTATCCCTTATCTCTTCCAATATTGAACAATACGTACTATATCGAGACGTTCTGCTTTGCACACTAACGCATATAGGTATATGAGGAAATTGTCTGCTTTTAGGCACGATTTAGGGCAAATTTCACATACGTGTCAAATTATTATTTATCATGCGGCTTAACTGAATCGCTAGTCACTAACAGGTTCGCATCCTCTTATATTTAAACATTTGGCGAGCGATAAATATCTTTAAGTGCACCTAATTTAGTTAATTTATAAAGTCCAAAATCGGTTATATTCGAACAATGAGATACACTTAATTCACGCGGAGCAACACAAAAGTTTGACAAGTATTTCAGGCCAATATTTGTGATTTGAATGCATCGCCTTAAGTAAATGAAAACCAATTACGTACAATTTTTAACGATCACTTCTTATTTTTTCCTCAATATAACAAACGTCGAAATCAAAAACAGCAGATTGGGAAACGACAGACTGTTTACAAGTAGAATTCGAATTACAGCAAAAAGGCAACCCGCGGTCATATGTGCATAAAGCGGAAAAGTACCATACTAAAACTAATAAACACATCATTTTTCTTGAGGCTCATCATAAACAAGTTCGACTGTATTGAAGGTACAGTCTTCTATTTGTAATTTCAACATGACAAAATGTCGACGTTGTTAAAAAATATTGCCAAGTAATCTAAGTAATACACTCTACGTGTCGGCAATCGCGTAGATTACATGGCGTAGTCTATACCTCGCCCATCTCTGGTTGTGCAATTGTATGTAAAAAATGATATTTTCCGAAAATACCTAAATTACCTTAATGATAGGTTTCACAAAAATTGGGTTAATCGCCAGTTACCTGGCAAATGATTATCTTTTTCGTATGAAATTGCATTCATTTTTGTATTTTGTCAATGTAATATGATTATTTATCATTTATTTTAACACGGAAATAATTAGCCACCTGTTAAATATTTAGATGATCGAAATTAATCAGATAGATATATAATTAACAGGTCATCCGCAGATTACATTGAATTATTGAAATAATCTAAATTGCTACAGATAAATGAATCGTTATGCAGATTTATCTCTCCGCATGCTTTCTAAAATCAGTTTTGACAAACAAATAATTCAGAACGTAAAAAAAATCTGTGGAATCGTAATTGCTCACGCGAGCCATTTGGCAACACACCATTCGATTTTCCTGTAGTATATACAGAGAAAAATAAATCTCAGGATTTACTGGGATTTCGTTTCCAGTAAATCTTTTACACTCGCATAATCTTACATGTAATACTTACACCATTCTAAATGATAAAATATGGAAATTGTGGCCAATTTCCTTAACATGAAATATGCTCAAGCTTTTTCTCCCGAATGATTAAAGCATATTATTGCCATGATTGTGGTGAGCATGTCATATATCGAAGAGAAGCCACTTTAATGCGGTAAATGATCGAAATTGTATAATGTGTCACTCATCAAACCGTTATTTCCTATTATACGCATTATAGATATAAGTTAAGACAGGGAGACATCCTCAAATTGAAATTTACTTAAAATTCGCTCTAAAGTGAAATTGTACCCTAAACTTAACTCAAAAAAAGTCCCACTCAAAATATATAATTCAAAGTCTTCAATCTCAATCAAATACTATAACAAAAAAATTATAGCAAATTTTGTTTAAATCTATCCGTTAAAAAGTCTGTAACACGCGTTTAAAACTCCACGTTAAATTTCACTTAACTAGAAATTCATTCAACATAATATATAATTTAACATCTACTAAAATTCAAATATGTAATTATAAAAACTTAAACTTTAAGGCCGGGCATATTTAACCACATGTTCGATTTCAAGCAATGGTTTTCGTTTGGTAATTTTCGTCGGTATCTCTTTTCATGTGCTTGACCATGTGCATACCTAACGCCGTTGCTCATTGATTTCCCAATATATTTTAATTTATTAAATAAAAATTTAAAATTTTAGCAGAAGTTCTAACATCAAGCTTTAAATTTGGCCACCGTATAGTTTAGAACTAGTTCACTTAATCACTCTATCAATCGTCTACAGTATCAACGTTTCCTTCAAATTATCTATACTATCTACGATATCTACATTGTCTACGTTGTCGACACGTCGACGTAGAAATTAATAGATGACGCGTAAATGTCCATCCCTGATAACGAGATATGGTTTTTAAATACAAAATTTAAACATTTAAACTAAATTCAGAAAGATTATCATTAACGATTTTATTTTAAATAATTTGTTTTTTAAATTTCAAGGCTTTGGTGCCCTTAGTTACGAAAACGATTCAAACTCAACTAAATCTTACCAACTCTTTTCTGGATCAGAAAATAAAAATTGCTTCAAATATTTATCTTAAATTGGCAAGGTGAAGATGGATATCATTTTTCAATCAAGATGATAAATCAAGTTACAGCTGAAACCAATCTATACTCTTATTACCATAATCACAACCGTGATACTTTATCTTATTAACACAAAACAAATTTTACAGGCGCTGAAACTATATGGTTTGAGAAAATGAGGGCAATCACATCTTCAAATGTCGGCGTCTATTTCACCAATATGCTGTGGATATGTCCGTCTAAGTTGAAACAGAGCGATTAACATTCATCAGGTTCTTCGTTCCGAGGAATACATTCATCTTCGGGATGCCATCAATGCTGACGGAAATGAATAGAATGTCGGCAGAATAACAATTCTCCCCTACATACGTCAGAAGTCCGTGACATATGCATGAATACGCTCAAGATAAAGAACGCCGATTGCTACATACACATATCCTCATTTGGTTGGTTGAGAAGATAAGATCAAATGAAATCTATGATGTGATATCAGCGGAAATTCCCGCTAATGAAGAAGACCCATATTTAATATATTTTTTATATGAACGCAAAATTACGATTTCAGCACTTTATTAAATGTCCCTGGAAGCATCGCACTGCGTAGCGGGCGTAGCCAGCTAGTACTTTCCTATTTTTCAGTTATCAAGCTCGAATTTCACTTCGATAATTTTCGGAATTGACCCAGCAATTGGTCGTGCTTCATTTGTGATCAGGTAAGTAATCCGTGTTTGTATCTCATATTTTTAGATTTCATTCTCCTGCTTGGTCCAGCAAGATTCATCTACCTTTCCAGAAACCCCACCTCTATTGGTCACAAATGTTCGATGAGATTCAGGTCTTGTGACTGGGTGGACCAGTCCTTGACTCTAATTTTCTTTTTTTCGAAACTAATCCACCATAGCGCGTGCAATATAGCAAGCGGCGGAGTTGTCGAAATAAGTCTTCCAGTGTTTAGCCGCTCGATGCTAGAAATATAGCTGATACTATACTCATTCTACGGTCGAACTATATTGCATTTCCGTAATATTTGGAAAAGGCTGTAGAGGCAGACGCATGTACAATTAAATATTTACGAATTAATATTGTACATGATCCGATTAAAACCCTATTTACAAATCGTATAATTATGAAAAAAATGTATGCCTTGTAACATGTATGTTGAGAATCAGTGATTTAGTTATAATTATACGCCTTTTATGAAAATCATGAAAACATATAAATGTTGAATTGCAAATACACTGTGCACAGGATAAACGAAAAAAAAAGGAAAGTTTTTATGTTTTTTTTTCAAATTTGAATTTTTAATAAGGTAAAAGGTTTATGTGTAATTGAGCTATTCCCATTAAAATATTATCATTATTTCTACCTTCTGTTATCTGTTTACTAATGATGTAAAATACCTACATATATAGGACATACATTTTTAACTCTTAATTAAACATTTTTTTTTTTGTATATTTATGTATATGTACGTTATAGCTTTTAGCCAGGGATAGCCCTTCATAATTTTGCTGCTTTCCTTTTTTTAACATTTCAATGAAATAATTAATTATTTTCAAAATGGTCATAATTATTATTAGGATGATAAATTATGAATATTGTTTTGGCACAGATAAAAGAGATTTTTTTTTTGTGTCCCGTCAAAACCAATTTTCAATTCAACGTTTTAATTATTAACATTATAAAAGGTTGGACCCGCTTATCTAAATGTTTCAATAAATATTTACTTATACGTTTGCATGGTAACAGGTAACGAACACCAGAGAAGGCTGCATTCAAAATGTTAAGGTTAAAGATGATTTTCGGAAACTAAGTTAAACCTCAAAATATAATCAAAATTATGTGGATTTTTGCTTCTCGTACATCATTCTCCGTCTTGGAAGAGAGCAGGGAGTCACATTAACGACGCCTATACGTCGATGGATGTCCACTAATCTGCCTAATTTCAGACATCTTTGATGAGACACTTTGATGAGGTACTCGTAAGGAAAGCAGGAAACTGTTCAAGAAAGCGAGGAACACAAATACTGCTGCAGACTAAGACTGTTATAAGGAAGTCCTCAAAACCTACAAGTACGAGCTGAGAGCAACTAAAACAAGGGCCTGGAAGCTCTACTGTGGCAATATACAGGAATCCTCGGAGGCGGCCAGGCTACGCAAAGTACTATGTTCTAGTCCTTCCATCCCGGGTTATTTACTACGACTGGATGGTTCATGGACTACATGTAGTGAGGAATCCCTGGAGCTATTACTACAAACGCATTTCCCGGACTGCTCGGTACTAGCTCCGGAGAGACCCATGATAAATAGGGATATAGACTCGGTGAAAAGGCGGAATATCCTATGGGCAATAAACAGCTTTAAGCCATACAAGTCGGCAAGACCTGATGGCATTATCCCTGCGGATATCCAGCAAACTATTGTCTTAACCCTACCCTGGCTGGAAGTTATCTTCAAAGGCAGCCTAGAACTCTGTCACATTCCTAGAAAGTGGGCTGAAGTAAAAGTAATATTTATACCTAAGGCGGGAAAAAGATCTCACTGCTATCCCAAAGACTTTAGGCCTATAAGCTTATCTTCTTTTCTGTTGAAAGCACTGGAAAGACAAATAGAGGCTTACATTAGAGGCTCAATCAAGCCGGGCGAGCTGTCGGGATCTCAACACGCATACTGTAAGGGACGATCGGTGGAAACAACTCTCCACTCCCTTATAGGCCCGATTGAGAAATCACTTGAATATAAGGAATATTCCATGGTAACCTTCTTGGATATAGAGGGGGCCTTTAGCAACGTCAGACCGGGGGCAATCACTCAAGCCGTTGCGTGTCTGGGGGTAGACGGATCACTCAGACGCTGAATAGATCAAACGCTTAGAGGCAGGATCGTGACAGCTTATCTGGGTGGGGCGTCTGCCGGCAGATACGTGAGCAGAGGGACAACTCAAGATGGGGTTCTATCCCCTCTTCTTTGGAACTTGGTCATAAATGACCTGTTACTAAACCTGGAAGGGCAAGACTTCAAGGTGGTTGCTTACGCGGATGACGTTGCTATTGCGGTCTTCGGTAAATATCCATGTTCTCTTTACCAGAAAGCACAAACTTCCTCAGTGTGACCCACCAACATTAAATGGTACTCGCTTGATCTTTACGGATATGGAAATAATAAATGGAAAGAGATGGGATATGAAGCCCCACATAGTACACTGGCTCTACGTCTCAGTGGTCAAACCCTTACTGCTGTATGGGGTTGTCGTCTGGTGGCCAGCGTTAAAAATTATGGACAACCGTAAACTATTGATGAAAGTCCAAAGAACGGCCTGCTTGTGTATAATTGGGGCTCTCAGGAGCACACCTACTCAAGCTCTGGAGATTCTCTTTCATCTTACTCCGTTGGATATTGCGGCCGAGCAGATTGCATCTTGCACAGCCATTCGGCTCAAATCCATATCTATGTGGACCTGTAACAATAGGGCACTCATCTATCCTATGCAACAGGGGTATCCGGGAAGCTACCGACTACGCTATTCCTTTGCCATCTGTTGAGATGAAATTCCAAACTGAGTTTCCCACCAGAGAGGACTGGGTGAACGAAACGGTTATGGACAATGAGGCGCTAAGCATCTTCACGGATGGGTCAAAAAGGGATAGAGGGGTTGGCTGCGGGGTATTCTGTGAGGCACTAGGGGTTAACCTCTCTTTTCGTCTTCCCGACTTTTGCAGCGTTTTTCAAGCTGAACTAATCGCGATAATGGAAGTGGTTGAAGTATAATGTAATATCTACGAGGGATATTCGAATTTTTACGGACAGTCTGGCTGCTATTAAAATGCTACAATCATACTCCCTGACGTCGAAGGTAGCCCAGAACTGTCTGCCATCTTTAAATGAAATGGCTGATCAGTTCAACATCTTGCACTTGACATGGGTGCCAGGGCATTTCAATATCGCAGGGAACGTAAAGGCAGATGAGCTGGCCTGCAAGGATACAGCACGATCGTCAGATGGTCTAACGCCAGTTCGTGTGTAATAACCAGGCAGATCTGGCCTGGACTTGACCGGTCCAGATCAGGCCAACTGATATCGCTCCGACGACACCATATTGGTATGGTCGTGGGAGCAATAACGGGATATTGTCTCATTGGTATACATGCGAGCAGACTGGGTGTCACAGCCCACGATTTCTGCCGCAGCTGTGTGGTGATGAGAGGAGCAGGAAAATGTGCTCTGCACCTGTCCTAGTCTAGCGTACAGCAGAACAAAATTTATGGGAACTTTCCCTTTGAACGACCTCACGGATCTAATTAAGATCGAGATCCGGGACTTTAAACGCTTCTTGGTAAGCTCAGGATGGTTTAGCGAGTGAAGAGGAGGAAACTCGAATGTGGTACAGCTACGGACCAATGTTGCTAGTCCTTTGGGACGGCCACCCTTACCTAACCTAATCTAGTGGCAGAAATCTTTTGTAATCTCAGGCTATTAGGTTGACTTGGTGTTGGTGGCCCAGCCTAACGTAAGTGGCTTCAAGGTTCGCTTACATTTTTCTTAATGGTACAAGCTAAGTGATTAAAATATAGGATCTAAGAAATATATCAAAAAAAATGGTTTTTCTCTTTACATAATTTTTTTGAAAATGATGGAAAGCTTCGATCATAAAAAATAACGTAAATATGCTTTTAAAGAAAAGCTTCCACTTTATTCTCATATACAAACTTAAAACGATATACATCAGAACCATATATAACAACAACAAACACCGGTAAAAGTTTTTTTTTTTTTCATTTTGTTTTCCTTCTGAGAATTACAAATACATATATATAAAACTAAGAAGTAAAAGCAGAAGACGCTAAGAAGGAAATTTTAAGAAAAGTAGAAATAAAAATAAAAAAATGTTATATGTGTATACAAAAAAATAAGAACACACATAAGAAGTAAAATTCGACTTAATCTAATTTTATTAAAAAAAAAAAAAAAAAACTTTAATACAAAAAATAAAAACAAAAAGATCAGCGTCGAAATAAATGTCCTTTTAGTTAACTTTACTTTCTGTTTTCGTTTTTTTATATATATACTGATGCTGCTGCTACTTTCTTAGATACATCTTTCGTATTATTATCATTATTATTATTATTATTATTATTTTTTTAAGATAAAAGAGCACAAGAGTTGCGAGTTAAAAACATAAAAAATTAAAAGAAAAAAAATGTTTTACTTCGTAAGAAATTTTTTTATTTTGTTGTGTGCTTTTCTGTTTTGACTCTTTGTGTATGTGAGTGTGTGTGTGTGTGTTGTGAGATGTTTTTCTTTCGTTTATTAATGGAAAACCTATTATCTAGAAAATGTTATATGTTTATTTAATTAACATTTTTAATAAGATTCACATGAATATTTTCTCGTGTACAGTCATTGAAAATCGTTGTATATTATACGAACATCATATCATAATTCTGGATCAATTGGTAATCAATGATAATATTGTCTAATATATTTTTATGTGAAAATTATATAAGATCTCCAGCAACTTTCATTATTAACTGCACTAAAGTTTTTATTATACATGCAAATTCCTTTATTCGCCAGATAGACGGTATAGGTAGCACCTTGAAACTGCACCAGCCAAATAAGCCCGGCACAGCGAAACCTACCCCAAAATGTATTACAATTTTATTACAATTTATTACACCAGGTCCCGATTTTATTACACTTGCTGTTCGCGAGAAAAGCGTGGTTGGAGTAGCATCAAATTGAATTACTTACACGCCGCCACTTTGTAACTTTTGATGCAATTGTGATATCAATATAAAACTTGGGCCAGAATTTATTACAAATTAATTACAGTTCACTGATTAGACGCCAAAAAGTAAAATGTAATTATTTTGTGTAAAAATCAACTTTGTTTAATATAAATAATAATAATAATAAACAGTGTTAAAGGCCATTACTGGCCCCTTACTGAATCAACAATCTGGCTCCAACGGTTTCGATCCTGAGCTTGGTCTTCATACTGTCTTAGACAATCTGAAGAGGCCAAGTCGTTCTCTACATCGTGGAGCCATCGTCGCCTGCAACGACCTCTGCGCCTACCATATGGTGGCTCTCCTTTCAGAGATCGCTGCACAATTCGTTCCGGATCAGCACGCAGAACGTGACCGAGCCAGCGTACTCGCTGAGATCTAACTTCATGTACAATATCGGGGATCTTCATCAGATCTCTGATCTCGAAATTGTACAGAGCTCGGTATGTACCATCTATTTCGCGTTTAGGGCCGTAAATCACACGCATGATTCTTCTCTCAAATGTAAGGAGCCATCTCTCGTACTCATCCGTCAGCGCCCAACTTTCACATCCAAACATAACAACGGGCCTGATCAACGCTTTGTAAAGCTTCAGCTTCACGGCACTTGATAAGTGTTTAGATTTTAGCAGTGGCCTTAGAGGATACAAAGAACGACTGCCAGCTGCCAGCCGCACTTTAATATCCTCACCCACACTGTTATCGTGAGTGATAAGAGAGCCCAAATATTTGAATTTCCTCACTCCCTCAAACGTGTGGTGGCCACTACTAAAATCTGGTGTGCCATTGTCTCTAAAACCAGAGATCAGGTATTTCGTTTTGGACTCATTGATCTGGAGTCCAACAGAAGCTGAAAACTCTACAAGCGGATCAAGTATTTCTTTCACTCCGTTGCTATTCAGTCCAATCACGCATATGTCATCTGCATATGCAAGCACTTGATTGGACTGGCGATATAAGATGTTGCGCTGAGGTGTTTCAGTTTTACGAAAGATGTACTCCAACATGAGATTAAAGAGTATCGGGGACAGAGCATCTCCCTGCCGAACACCCGAGTTAACTGCAAAAATTGTCGATAGCCTGTTCTCAACTCTAACACAGCATTGAGACTGCGTCACTGTCATCCTACACAGTCGTACCAATTTTGTTGGCATTCCTAGGTATTCCAGGGCAGACCACAAACTCTCTCGATTGATCGAGTCGTAGGCCTGCCGGAAATCCAGGAAAACCTGATGTACCGAGATGGATGTCTCATAATATTTAGATAGAATCATCCGCAGCGAAAAGACCTGATCAGTGACTGATCGATTCGGACGAAACCCTCCCTGATAGTCACCAACCAAGCCCTCCGCCACAGGAGTGATTCTATCCAATAAAATGTATGACAGTAACTTGTATGCTGTGCAAAGGAGAGCTATACCGCGATAATTCTCACACTTCAAGCGGTCTCCCTTCTTGAAGATGGGGCATATCGCGGCCACTTTCCATTCATCAGGCATAACTTCGGTTCGCCATACTAATCGAATAAGGTCGAAAAGACAGTTCCACAAAGTATCCCCTCCGAATATCAAGAGCTCCGAATTAATGCAGTCCACTCCAGGTGAGCGGTTTCGTTTCATTCTCTGCATGGCCTTAGTGAATTCCTTATGGGATGGCTCCTCAGTGCAAATCTCCGCAGACTGTTTTAGAGGTGGCTCAACAACAGTCTGTGACGCATGATGAACATCAAGCAGCTCAGTAAAGTGTCCACTCCATGCGTCAAGTACTGCGTCGATGTTGACACAGAGGTTTCCATCCCGGTCCCGAATGGCGGTTGACGAAGGCCTGAAAGTATGGTGCAATCCAGTAATTCCTTTAAAGAAATTACGTGAACTACGCTCATTGCTGAGTTGTTGTACTTTCAGAACCTCGGCCTTCCACCATTCTCGCTTCTTCCGTCTACAAATCCGCTTAGCTGCCCTTCTTGCAAGAGCTGCCTTGTTTTTCCTTGCGATTGTGAGACGTTGTTGCACTTCATTATGGGCTATATTTTGTTGCTCAACTGCAAGGCGACACTCGTCATCAAACCAATCATTCTTGGGTCTGACTTTCACTATACCTAAAGTCTGTTGAGCAGCACTGACAACCGAAGTTTTCAGTACCTCCCAGACAGAGTTCACGCAGTCAGACTGGTAATTAGCTCCCTCAATGTTGTCGCTGACAAGATCCTGATATCGTTTCTTTTGATCTTCATTTATCAGACCTTCACAGTCGAAACGTTCCATCCGTTTCGCTGTGTTCCCCGACCTGTACGAAAACTTCCACCGTAGCTTTGCAGCGACCAAATAATGATCGCTGCCTACGTATTTGGTTGCTGACCGATAAGTTCTCACATCCTGCACAACCCGAGCTCGCCCTTTTGAAATTAACACGTGGTCAATTTGGCTCCGGGATGTTTTGCGAGGATGTGTCCATGTCTCTAGGTGTATCTGTTTGTGAGGGAAGAATGTGCTTGCTACTCTAAGATCATGAGCAATTGCAAAGTACATCATTCTCTCACCATTATCGGTCGCAGTTTCGTGTCGGGAGTACGGACCTATGTTTTCACACAAGTCGGCCTGATTTCTGCCAGCTCTAGCATTAAAGTCCCCAATTACCATTCTAACATCGTGTTCGGGTATAGATCCCATCAGATCGTCCAAGTCATTGTAAAATGAGTCTTTATCTTGGGGCTGGCTGACTTCTGTGGGCGCATGTACACAAATTATCGACAGGTTGGCTAACTTCATGCGCAGGCGAAGCATACACAATCGGTTATTGACTGCTTGAAAATCCAAAACAGCCTTCTTTACCTGCGGCCCAAGAAGAAATCCAGCTCCAAGATTTCCGAGGTCATCTCCACTGTAGAACAACGTATAGCCCTGGGACACATGGTCTCCACTTTGAGGCCAGCGAGTTTCTTGAAGAGCAACGAGTTCCAGCCGATACTCTTTCATGCACGTGATTAGACCCTCCAACGCTCCTGGTTTTCTAAGTGATTGCACGTTCCACGTGCCGATCCTAAATCTCGTATCCGGGTACTTGAGCGGGGGTCCGGTGTTGTTTTGGCGGTATCCATTTTTCGTTTTGTTGATTTTATAAACAGTTAATTTTTTTTACGGATGCGGGTCGTCAGCCCAGCGATCCAACCGTTTAGTCGCCTCCTACGACAAGCAAAGGATACTGTGGTGGTATTCTTAGGAAACATGTTCGTGCAATTTAGATTTACGAGACATGTGAGTGCCCCCCGACCACAGGGGCCGGGGGGCACTCACATGTGTTGACATTTGTTTAATATAAACCTACTGAAATTCAACGAAAAATTCTAAAAAAGTCGACTTTATCACCTGAAATAATTTAGTACACCAGACCGCCACTATATTTTGGATAGAACTGGCCATTTTTTACACTATACGGTTTATATATATATACCTTGTAAATCGGTGTAATTTATTTATTTTGGGTAAAATCTATTTTAAGTCTTCGAAATATACCTAAAAAGTCGACTTTATCACCTGTAATAATTTATTACACCAGACTATTAAACGAAGATGATTTTTACAGAAAATAATTCAACTTCACCGCTTTACAAGGTGTATGTATACCGTATAGTGTTAACAGTTCTATCCATAATATTGTGGCGGTCTGGTGTAATAAATTATTTCAGATGATAAAATAGACTTTTTTGATATTATTCGTTGACTTGAAATAGATGTTACCAAAAATAATAAAACTTCACAGCCTTACAAGGTGTATGTTTACCGTATGGTGTAAACAGTGGCCAGTTCTATCCATAATATTGTGGCGGACTGGTGTAATTATTTACTACAGGTGATAAAATCGACTTTTTTGATATTCTTCGTTGACTTGAAATAGATGTTACCAAAAATAATAAAACTTCACAGCCTTACAAGGTGTATGTTTACCGTATGGTGTAAACAGTGGCCAGTTCTATCCATAATATTGTGGCGGACTGGTGTAATTATTTACTACAGGTGATAAAATCGACTTTTTTGATATTCTTCGTTGACTTGAAATACATGTTACCAAAAATAATAAAACTTCACCGCCTTACAAGGTGTATGTTTACCGTATAGTGTAAACAGTGGCCAGTTCTATCCATAATATTGTGGCGGTCTGATGTAATAAATTATTTCAGGTGATAAAGTCGACTTTTTTGATATTTTTCGTTGACTTGAAATAGATTTTACCAAAAATAATAAAATTACACCTCTTTTCAAGGTGTATGGATACCGTTTAGTGTAAACAGTGGCCAGTTCTATCCATAATATTGTGGCGGTCTGGTGTAATAAATTATTTCAGGTGATCAAATCGACTGTTTTGATATTCTTCGTTGACTGGAAATAGATTTTGCCAAAAATAATAAAACTTCACCACCTTACAAGGTGTATGTTTACCGTATAGTGTAAACAGTGGCCAGTTCTATCCATAATAATGTGGCGGACTGGTGTAATAATTTACTAAAGGTGATAAAGTCGACTTTTTTGGTATTTGTTGACTTGAAATAGATTTTACCCAAAATATTAAATTTACACCGCTTTACAAGGTGAATGTATAACGCTTAGTGTAAAGAGTGGCCAGTTTTATCCATATTATTGTGGCGATTTGGTGTAATTAATTATTTATGATGATAAAATCGACTTTTTTGATATTCTTTGTTGACTTGAAACAGATTTTATCAAAACTAATAAAATTACATCGATTTACAAGGTGTATGTATACTGTATAATGTAAACAGTGGCCAGTTCAATCCATAATATTGTGGCGGACTGGTGTAATAAATTATTTCAGATCATAAAATCGACATTTTTGATATTATTCGTTGACTTGAAATAGATGTTACCAAAAATAATAAAAGTTCACCGCTTTACAAGGTGTATGTTTACCGTATAGTGTAAACAATGGTCAGTTCTATGCATAATATTGTGGCGTTCTGGTGTAATAAATTATTTCAGATGATAAAATCGACTTTTTTAATATTCTTTGTTGACTTGAAATAGATTTTACCAAAAATAATAAAACTTCACCGCCTTACAAGATGAATGTTTACCGTATAGTGTAAACAGTGGCCAGTTCTATCCATAATATTGTGGCGGTCTGGTGTAATAAATTATTACAGATGATAAAGTCGACTTTTTTGGTATTCTTCGTTGACTTGAAATAGATGTTACCAAAAATAATAAAACTTCACAGCCTTACAAGGTGTATGTATACCGTATAGTGTAAACAGTGGCCAGTTCCATCCATAATATTGTGGCGGACTGGTGTAATAAATTATTTCAGGTGATAAAATCGACTTTTTGGTATTTTTCGTTGACCTGAAATAGATTTTACCCAAAATAATAAAATTCCACAGCCTTACAAGGTGTATGTTTACCGTATAGTGTAAACAATGGTCAGTTCTATGCATAATATTGTGGCGTTCTGGTGTAATAAATTATTTCAGATGATAAAATCGACTTTTTTAATATTCTTTGTTGACTTGAAATAGATTTTACCAAAAATAATAAAACTTCACAGCTTTACAAGGTGTATGTATACCGTATAGTGTAAACAGTGGCCAGTTCCATCCATAATATTGTGGCGGACTGGTGTAATAATTTACTACAGATGATAAAGCCGACTTTTTGGTATATTTCGTTGACTTGAAATAGATGTTACCAAAAATAATAAAACTTCACAGCCTTACAAAGTGTATGTATACCGTATAGTGTAAACAGTGGCCAGTTCCACCTATAATATTGTGGCGGACTGGTGTAATAATTTATTACAGGTGATAAAGTCGACTTTTTGGTATATTTCGTTGACTTGAAATAGATGTTACCAAAAATAATAAAACTTCACAGCCTTACAAAGTTTAGGTTTACCGTATAGGGTAAACAATGGCCAGTTCTATCCATAATATTGTGGCGGTCTGGTATTTTTTGGTATTTTTCGTTGACTTGAAATAGATTTTATCAAAAATAATAAAACTTCACCGCCTTACAAGGTGTATGTTTACCGTATAGTGTAAACAGTGGCCAGTTCTATCCATAATATTGTGGCGGTTTGGTGTAATAAATTATTACAGATGAAAAAGTCGACTTTTTTGGTATTCTTCGTTGACTTGAAATACATGTTACCAAAAATAATAAAACTTCACAGCCTTACAAGGTGTATGTATACCGTATAGTGTAAACAATGGCCAGTTCCATCCATAATATTGTGGCGGACTGGTGTAATAAATTATTTCAGGTGATAAAATCGACTTTTTAGGTATTTTTCGTCGACTTGAAATAGATTTTACCCATAATAATAAAAATTCACCGCCTTACAAGGTGTATGTATACCGTATAGTGTAAACAGTGGCCAGTTCCATCCATAATATTGTGGCGGACTGGTGTAATAATTTACTACAGGTGATAAAGCCGACTTTTTGGTATATTTCGTTGACTTGAAATAGATGTTACCAAAAATAGTAAAACTTCACAGCCTTACAAGGTGTATGTATACCGTATAGTGTAAACAGTGGCCAGTTCCATCCATAATATTGTGGCGGACTGGTGTAATAATTTACTACAGGTGATAAAGTCGACTTTTTGGTATATTTCGTTGACTTGAAATAGATGTTACCAAAAATAATAAAACTTCACAGCCTTACAAAGTGTAGGTTTACCGTATAGTGTAAACAATGGCCAGTTCTATCCATAATATTGTGGCGGTCTGGTGTAATAAATTATTACAGGTGATAAAGTCGACTTTTTTGGTATTTTTCGTTGACTTGAAATAGATTTTACCAAAAATAATAAAACTTCACAGCCTTACAAGGTGTATGTATACCGTATAGTGTAAACAGTGGCCAGTTCCATCCATAATATTGTGGCGGACTGGTGTAATAAATTATTTCAGGTGATAAAATCGACTTTTTGGTATTTTTCGTTGACCTGAAATAGATTTTACCCAAAATAATAAAATTCCACAGCCTTACAAGGTGTAGGTTTACCGTATAGTGTAAACAATGGCCAGTTCTATCCATAATATTGTGGCGGTCTGGTGTAATAAATTATTACAGGTGATAAAGTCGATTTTTTTGGAATTTTTCGTTGACTTGAAATAGATTTTATCAAAAATAATAAAACTTCACCGCCTTACAAGGTGTATGTTTACCGTATAGTGTAAACAGTGGCCAGTTCTATCCATAATATTGTGGCGGTTTAATGTAATAAATTATTACAGATGAAAAAGTCGACTTTTTTGGTATTCTTCGTTGACTTGAAATACATGTTACCAAAAATAATAAAACTTCACAGCCTTACAAGGTGTATGTATACCGTATAGTGTAAACAATGGCCAGTTCCATCCATAATATTGTGGCGGACTGGTGTAATAAATTATTTCAGGTGAAAAAATCGACTTTTTAAGTATTTTTCGTCGACTTGAAATAGATTTTACCCATAATAATAAAACTTCACCGCCTTACAAGGTGTATGTATACCGTATAGTGTAAACAGTGGCCAGTTCCATCCATAATATTGTGGCGGACTGGTGTAATAATTTACTACAGGTGATAAAGCCGACTTTTTGGTATATTTCGTTGACTTGAAATAGATGTTACCAAAAATAGTAAAACTTCACAGCCTTACAAGGTGTATGTATACCGTATAGTGTAAACAGTGGCCAGTTCCATCCATAATATTGTGGCGGACTGGTGTAATAATTTACTACAGGTGATAAAGTCGACTTTTTGGTATATTTCGTTGACTTGAAATAGATGTTACCAAAAATAATAAAACTTCACAGCCTTACAAAGTGTAGGTTTACCGTATAGTGTAAACAATGGCCAGTTCTATCCATAATATTGTGGCGGTCTGGTGTAATAAATTATTACAGGTGATAAAGTCGACTTTTTTGGTATTTTTCGTTGACTTGAAATAGATTTTACCAAAAATAATAAAACTTCACCGCCTTACAAGGTGTATGTTTACCGTATAGTGTAAACAGTGGCCAGTTCTATCCATAATATTTTGGCGGTTTGGTGTAATAAATTATTACAGATGAAAAAGTCGACTTTTTTGGTATTCTTCGTTGACTTGAAATACATGTTACCAAAAATAATAAAACTTCACAGCCTTACAAGGTGTATGTATACCGTATAGTGTAAACAATGGCCAGTTCCATCCATAATATTGTGGCGGACTGGTGTAATAAATTATTTCAGGTGATAAAATCGACTTTTTAGGTATTTTTCGTCGACTTGAAATAGATTTTACCCATAATAATAAAACTTCACAGCCTTACAAGGTGTATGTATACCGTATAGTGTAAACAGTGGCCAGTTCCATCCATAATATTGTGGCGGACTGGTGTAATAATTTACTACAGGTGATAAATCCGACTTTTTGGTATATTTCGTTGACTTGAAATAGATGTTACCAAAAATAGTAAAACTTCACAGCCTTACAAAGTGTATGTATACCGTATAGTGTAAACAGTGGCCAGTTCCATCCATAATATTGTGGCGGACTGGTGTAATAATTTACTACAGGTGATAAAGTCGACTTTTTGGTATATTTCGTTGACTTGAAATAGATGTTACCAAAAATAATAAAACTTCACAGCCTTACAAAGTGCATGTATACCGTATAGTGTAAACAGTGGCCAGTTTCATCAATAATATTGTGGCGGACTGGTGTAATAATTTACTACAGGTGATAAAGCCGACTTTTTGGTATATTTCGTTGACTTGAAATAGATGTTACCAAAAATAGTAAAACTTCACAGCCTTACAAAGTGTAGGTTTACCGTATAGTGTAAACAGTGGCCAGTTCTATCCATAATATTTTGGCGGTTTGGTTTAATAAATTATTACAGATGAAAAATTCGACTTTTTTGGTATTCTTCGTTGACTTGAAATACATGTTACCAAAAATAACAAAATTACACCGCTTTACAAGGTGTATGTATAACGCTTAGTGTAAAAAGTAGCCAGTTCTATCCATAATATTGTGGCGGTCTGGTGTAATAAATTATTCCAGGTGATTGTAATCGATATTTTGGGTTTTTTACTTTGAATTTTAATAGGTTTCTATTAAACTAAGTTGATTTTTACCCCAAATAATTAAATTTTGTTTTCGGTGTTTTACCAGTGAACTGTAATAAATTTAAAGTAAGTTCTGACCCAAGTCTCATCTTCATATCACAATTACATCAAAAGTTACAAAGTGGCGGTATAGGTGTAATAAATTATGGGCTAGGTTTCGTTGTGGCGGGCTGATTTGGCTGGTGCAGCTTCAAGGCACTGGTATAGGACTATCAATAAAGATTTTATATTTGGTTTACAAAATTTGTATATGGGTTTGTCTATAACTAATCACAGTGATTTTCCCGATTATTGTCAATTTAGGTTTACCGCTATTTTATTTGAAAATTGATGAAATATTATTTTTTTTTTAAATGCTGCCAATGGCTTTATTCTTGAATCTTTCTAAAGGGTTTACCAATAAGCTGTTTCATTTTGAATAGCCTGCTATTTGGGCTGCTGTCAATTTTGAAGCTGTCATCTTTTGACATTTGACAAGTAAAAACTACTCCATTACTAAAAATGCTCGCAAAACTAAAACACTTTTTGGTCGTCGTTGAGCACTTTCTCGGCCGGCAATACTGGAACTGGTGGAAAAATTTGAGCTGTTGGGACAAGTTAGTGATGTGATAAGAATCAAAACCGTGGACGTCGCTCAAGAACAACTGAGAATATTGCTGCTGTAGCATACGCGTAAAGTAAAAGAAAACCCAGGTTTGTCGATTCCTCGTCGATCTTTGGAATTAGACATTCCATACAAACGACATTACACCGTATTTTGCATAAAGACTTAGGTCGTAAGGCTTTTAAAATTCAGTTAATACAAGAACTCAAGCCGGTCGATCACCATAAACGTCGTATTTTCGCTGATTGGGTCCTTCAGAAGCATCATAATGATCCGGATTTTCATCGAAAATTCATCTTCAGTGATGAGGCCCATTTTCATCTCGGAGGCTACGTTAGTAAGCGGAATTGTCACATTTGGGGCTCAGAAAATCCAAGAATGATTGTTGAAAAGCCTCTCCATCTTCAACGTGTCACTGTTTGGTGCGGTTTTTGGGCTGGCGGTGTGATTGGACCTTATACTTTTTCGAAAATGAGGCTGATGCAACTGTTACGGTGAATGAATTGCGCACCGAGCTATGATTAATGATATTTTATGGCCAGAATTGAAAGACGGCCACGTGCCACACAAGCAACGAAACAATCGCAATTTTGCAAGAAAAGTTTCCTGACCGTGGTATTTCTCGAAGAGGTGATCACAATTGGTCACCGAGATCTTGTAAACTAACACATTTAGACTTTTTTCTTTGAAGCCAGGTGAAAGATAAGGTCTATGACAATGTGGCGTTAGGATCGGGTGGTACCGGGTTCGAATCCCAATAAGAGGCAGAATATAAACATGTTTCTTCATCCATGATTTCGATCAGGATGATTAAGAACACATCTATGACCTTCTGTTGGAGGCATTAATATTTGAAAATCATTTCGGGCATACGGGCGCACCGCGGCTTTTCTTGGCAAAACGTATTCTGGGTGTCCAATTTCGGGCCACTTTTTCAAACACTGCTGGCCGTATGTCACGAATAACACGACCAATGCTGTCTTCCAAGGCGTCAATTGTTTGCTGGTTTATCAGCTCTGATACTCGAAATTGAAAAGGTGATATATACTTTAAGACAAATATCCATAGAAACCTTCCGAATTTAAACTTTTGATTATCCATTGAAACGTAGAACTCTAATCATTGTCTATCTACTCCAATGGCTGCCAACAATGGTTGCAATTTCTTTTTATTCTGAACACAATCAGTTTTAATATCTTATAATTTCTTTATAAATTCCGTTATTGTATTTGCCTTAATTATTAACACTATCTGAGCATCTAAGGTGGTTGGTTTACTAACTGTATTAGATTTTTAATTTTGGATAGCCGGTGTGTTATAACATACGGTAGATAGGTTAGGTTAGGTGGCCCGCTTTTTTCAGCACACTTAGACCGGCGACGGTCCGTTGTGATACCATTCATTCAATTCATTCACACAAGTACAGTGTACCACCAGCGCAATGCATAGCTCCATGTCACCCTACCCTGAATAATGAAAGATGGAAGGTGGGTCGGGCCCATGAGTTCTAAATTCCAACGATCATATAAGTTTTACAGTTAAATTAATCATCTTCCCGTTAATCATCGGCATGAGATGAAAAATACCTTTGTTGGGATTCGAACCCGGTACCTCCCGATCAAAACGTCGCATCTTTAACCACTGCGCTATATTTGCTCGGTTGATAGATAGTTTAAGTCACATATGCCGGAGGTTGAAATGGTGAATGACAGCCTATTGCCCGAATTTAACTTAACCAATTCATTCTTCGGTGTTTTCCCCTCGAGAGAACTGTGGCTCTCTCAGGATTTCTATAGACAGTTGTCTCTCCTTCAGAAGTCAGTGCAGGGTTTGGTTTCTTTTGTCTCAAGTTTGGGCGCAGATTCTCGGGTAGTCTGGGCAAATACTGCACGGTTTTCCAAGATGAATTAATTGCACTTATCCATACTGCAATTGAGGCGTATAAGTTTAGTAATTTAGGCTAGGACATTATTATCTGCACGGATAGTAAAGCCGTGCTCAATACCCTTAAAAATCCTTTGACTACATCCAAACTGGTCAAAGCATGCAAACACTTCATCAATCTCCTTTGCTCTAATTCGAGGGTAAGGGTCATGTGGGTGTCTGCTCATTTTGGCGTTGTGGGAAATGAGATTGCTGACTTGTTAGCGAAAACTGGATAGCTATTAAGAAGTTCGCTTTACTTGAACTGGCGCAGACGTGGCGTTCTACGCCTAGCTGTCGAAAAGCAAAACTGTTCATCATCGAACCCAACGTGAGAGTCACTATGTGTTACCCTTAAAAAAGAGCCAACTCAGAATTCTGGTTGCTTTTATTACGGGCCATGGACGTTTCAAGGTTCATCTCCAACGTATAGGACTAGCTCATGATGATCTTTGTGATGATTTTCTGGAGGAAGTGGACGACTGCCTAGCGTAGTATTCGGTTAAGTGTCTCAATTCAAGCAAACAAGATTATTGTTCCAAACTACCCCCGTTTTAATTTTTTTATATACAAGGTGGATGTCCCATACTTCCCAGAAGTTCTTGTTGGTCATCCCTCTTATCAAAATTTATTGGTTGGTAAATGGGCAAATACTGTCACATAGTCTTCGGGATAAATGAGCCAGATTTACAAAAATAGATTTGTAGTCCAAGAGACAACCAACTACTGTCCAAAAAATAGTGTATCACAATTTATTTGTTCAAATTTTTATGTAATGGTTTATGGTATAATAGGTGAATTTCGTACTAGAAATTTCAATTATACATCCATAACTAGATTTATAATTTTGATTTATTTTAACCGCCTAAATGTCTACTATAAAATATAACATTCTAATACATATATACGTTTTTCAAAACGTTAGTATGATTTTAGTAAAAACTTCACACTCATATATAGGCTTGTGAAAATTTTACTAAATTTTTACTATTTATAAATTACGTGAGTAAAAAATAGTAAAAATTTCACTCGCATATATTTTATTATTTCCTGACAAAACAGTTGGCCAGAGACCCATTAAATCTTGAATTGATGAATTTGAAAAAATAATAGCCGATGACGTCATAATTTGAAAATTTTGAAATAATAAAAGAACACTGTTAAAGAAAGGCCCGCCCATTTTGCTCAACCCTGTTTATTAATTTTACAAATTTTGTATGTATTAAAGGCCCCTGTGGTCGGGGGGCACTCACATGTCTCGTAAATCAAAATTGCACGAACATGTTTCCCAAGAATACCACCACAGTACCCTTTGCTTGTCGTAGGAGGCGACTTAACGGTTGGATCGCTGGGCTGACGACCCGCATCCGTAAAAAAAATATAGTGTTTATAAAGTCAACAAAAAGAAAAATGGATACCGCCAAAACGACACCGGACCCCCGCTCAAGTACCCGGACACGAGATTTAGGATCGGCACGTGGAACGTGCAATCACTAAGGAAACCAGGAGCTTTAGAGGGCCTAATCACGTGCATGAAGGAGTATCGGCTGGAACTCGTTGCTCTTCAAGAAACTCGCTGGCCTAAAAGTGGAGACCATGTCTCCCAGGGCTATACGTTGTTCTACAGTGGAGATGACCTCGGAAATCTTGGAGCTGGATTTCTTCTTGGGCCGCAGGTAAAGAAGGCTGTTTTGGATTTCCAAGCAGTCAATAACCGATTGTGTAAGCTTCGCTTGCGCATGAAGTTAGCTAACCTGTCGATAATTTGTGTACATGCGCCCACAGAAGTCAGCCAGCCCCAAGATAAAGACTCATTTTACAATGACTTGGACGATCTGATGGGATCTATACCCGAACACGATGTTAGAATGGTAATTGGGGACTTTAATGCTAGAGCTGGCAGAAATCAGACCGACTTGTGTGAAAACATAGGTCCGTACTCCCGACACGAAACTGCGACCGATAATGGTGAGAGAATGATGTACTTTGCGGTTGCTCATGATCTTAGAGTAGCAAGCACATACTTCCCTCACAAACACATACATCTTGAGACATGGACACATCCTCGCGGAACTTCCCGGAGCCAAATTGACCATGTGTTAGTTTCTAAAGGACGGGCTCAGGTTGTGCAGGATGTGAGAACTTATCGGTCAGCAACCAAATACGTAGGCAGCGATCATCATTTGGTCGCTGCAAAGCTACGATGGAAGTTTTCGTACAAGTCTGGGAACACAGCGAAACGCATGGTACGTTTCGACTGTGAAGGTCTGATAAATGAAGATCAAAAGAAACGATATCAGGATCTTGTCAGCGACAACATTAATGAAGCTAATTACCAGTCTGACTGCGTGAACTCTGTCTGGGGGGTACTGAAAACTTCGGTTGTCAGTGCTGCTCAACAGACTTTAGGTATAGTGAAAGTCAGACCCAAGAATGATTGGTTTGATGACGAGTGTCGTCTTGCAGTTGAGCAACAAAATATAGCCCATAATGAAGTGCAACAACGTCTCACAATCGCGAGGAAAAACAAGGCTGCTCTTGCAAGAAGGGCAGCTAAGCGGATTTGTAGACGGAAGAAGCGAGAATGGTGGAAGCCCGAGGTTCTGAAAGTACAACAACTCAGTAATGAGCGCAGTTCGCGTAATTTCTTTAAAGGAATTACTGGACTGAACCATACTTTCAGGCCTACGTCAACCGCCATTCGGGACCGGGATGGAAACCTCTGTGTCAACATCGACGCAGTACTTGACGCATGGAGTGGACACTTTACTGACCTGCTTGATGTCCATCATGCGTCACAGACTGTTGTTGAGCCACCTCTAATACAGACTGCGGAGATTTGCACTGAGGAGCCATCCCATGAGGAATTCACTAAAGCCATGCAGAGATTGAAACGAAACCGTGCACCTGGAGTGGACTGCATTAATTCGGAGCTCTTGATATTCGGAGGGGATACTTTGTGGAACTGTCTTTTCGACCTTATTCGATTAGTATGGCGAACCGAAGTTATGCCTGATGAATGGAAAGTGGCCGCGATATGCCCCATCTTCAAGAAGGGAGACCGCTTGAAGTGTGAGAATTATCGCGGTATAGCTCTCCTTTGCACAGCTTACAAGTTACTGTCATACATTGTATTGGATAGAATCACTCCTCTAGCGGAGGGCTTGGTTGGTGACTATCAAGGAGGATTTCGTCCGAATCGATCAGTCACCGATCAGGTCTTTTCGCTGCGGATGATTCTATCTAAATATTATGAGACATCCATCCCCGTACATCAGGTGTTCCTGGATTTCCGGCAGGCCTATGACTCGATCAATCGAGAGAGTTTATGGTCTGCCCTGGAATACCTAGGAATGCCAACAAAACTGGTACGACTATGTAGGATGACAGTGACGCAGTCTCAATGCTGTGTTAAAGTTGAGAACAGGCTATCGACAAGTTTTGTAGTTAACTCGGGTGTTCGGCAGGGAGATGCTCTGTCCCCGATACTCTTTAATCTCATGTTGGAGTACATCTTTCGTAAAACTGAAACACCGCAGCGTAACATCTTATATAGCCAGTCCAATCAGGTGCTTGCATATGCAGATGACATATGCGTGATTGGACTGAATAGCAACGGAGTGAAAGAAATACTTGATCCGCTTGTAGAGTTTTCAGCTTCAGTTGGACTTCAGATCAATGAGTCCAAAACGAAATACCTGATCTCTGGTTTTAGGGACAGTGGTACACCAGATTTTAGTAGTGGCCACCACACGTTTGAGGGAGTGAGGAGGTTCAAATATTTGGGTTCTCTTATCACTCACGATAATAGTGTGGGTGAGGATATTAAAGTGCGGCTGGCAGCTGGCAGTCGTTCTTTGTATCCTCTAAGGCCACTGCTAAAATCTAAACACTTATCAAGTACCGTGAAGCTGAAGCTTTACAAAGCGTTGATCAGGCCCGTTGTTATGTTTGGATGTGAAAGTTGGGCGCTGACGGATGAATACGAGAGATGGCTCCTAACATTTGAGAGAAGAGTCATGCGTGTGATCTACGGCCCAAAACGCGAAATAGATGGTACCTACCGAGCTCTGTACAATATCGAGATCAGAGATCTGATGAAGATCCCCGATATTGTACATGAAATAAGATCTCAGCGAGTACGCTGGCTCGGTCACGTTCTGCGTGCTGATCCGGAACGAATTGTGCAGCGATCTCTGAAAGGAGAGCCACCATATGGTAGGCGCAGAGGTCGTTGCCGGCGACGATGGCTCCACGATGTAGAGAACGACTTGGCCTCTTCAGATTGTCTTAGACAGTATGAAGACCATGCTCAGGATCGAAACCGTTGGAGCCAGGTTGTTGACTCAGTAAGGGGCCAGTAATGGCCTTTAATACTGTTTATTATTATTTATGTATTAAATTAAATGACATATTAAAAAATTACCTGGTGTAACAGTATTGCTGATGTTAAATAAAAGATTAAATATCTTTTATTTTCTGGACAATTTGGTTCCATTTAGTGTAAATCGAAATTAGATTAGGAAATAATGTATTGAAGTTTATATTTATCTGCGAATTAGAAACATTTTTTATTAGGTTTTATATTTATTTTGTGGTGGGGTTTTCGATAACTTACTAATTCTGGAGCTTGTAAATGCTTGTACAGTGGCCAATCCTCAAGTATGTTATCAATCGACTTGTTATTGTTATCTCCTGAACTCTTTATTGCAGGGGTACTCCAGGGAGCTCTAAAGTGTTTTAAATCTTTTTTTATAGTAACACTTTCCGCAGCATTAGTATCAATATCTATTATTGAGAAAAAATATGTATTATTTATCTATAAGATATATTAATATGTTTGTTGATATTAATTTTGAAAAGCTATTAATAAATAGTATATATATATATATATATATATATATATATATATATATATATATATATATATATATATATATATATATATATATATATATATATATATATATATATATATATATATATATATATATATATATATATATATATATATATATATATATATATATGTATATATATATATATATATATATATATATATATATATATGTATATATATATATATATATATATATATATATATATATATATATATATATAGTTATGGGATCGAAGCACATCGGTTGATATGGTTCGAGCGAAAGTTCTTTTTAGGTCGTGCCGCGTTTAATTTAAATTAAACTCCAACTTATTTATTTTATTTTGGGATTTTATTTAGCAACATGTTAATCGTTGAAACTTGAACTATAATAATGGTTTGTATAAAATATACTTTGCATTATATTTAATAATTCTACTGATGCGGTAGATTTGGAAATACTGCTTTTGTTGTATTATACGTTGTTGTCCTTGTTGTTGCTGGTACATTCTGGGTATGTAACTCCTCCATCCGTAGATTTTCGCTGTCCTCAGTGAAATTGGTTTCTGACGATTTTCTCATCTGTTGTCGAAGTACATACTTTGATGTCAGGGGAGGTTTTGATTTTTGTGTATATGATGTTATTTATGGTTATTGTGCAATTGCTGATTTTTACCGGGCATATTACACGTGAATGGTTGGTTTGTTATTATTTGTTCGATGCATTTTTCATTAGTTGTATGTAGTTCTTCTTGTTTGCAGAAATATGTACCATCATCTATTTTGTTGCAGGGTTCGTTAGAGTATTTTGCAATTGTATTTGAAATTGATATAAATTTGGATGGGATTTGAAGGGTAATTAATAAAATTTAAAAAAATAAAAATTTATTAAAAATTAAAAAATTAATTTTTTTTTTATTGCTATCAATTGTAGCTTTTATATGTTACTACTGTTAAATATGGTAAACCATATAATTTTAATTGTATTTGAAATTGATATAAATTTGGATGGGATTTGAAGGGTAATTAATAAAATTTAAAAAAATAAAAATTAAAAATAAAAATTTATTAAAAATTAAAAAATTATTTTTTTTTATTGCTATCAATTGTAGCTTTTATATGGGCCCCGTTTGCTATCGTGCAAGCGGTGGTAGTATCCTTCAATATGCTTACGTATTAAGGTTATTGGGATTATTTGGCTTGTGGAAATACAATTTGCAAAAAAATACTTTCACTTACCAAGCAACAATCAAACAGACAATCGTTACGAATAGTAAACTTTTCATAATGCGGTTGTTCGAAACTGTTTTTTTCTCGTCGGATTGGTTTACAGGACCGGTAATCTTCTGATAGTTTGTTGCAATAGTTCACTTTTCAACAAAATTTGTGTAATTTTTTTTTATTTTGCACTATAGATTCACTTAATTACTGTGTTCTACTATGAGAATTTTTGTTGTAATTTAAGTTTACTTTAAGGCACAAAATTTTTATAATGTGTCACTATAATTGTTTTACACTGAGTTTAGCAAAAATATTCGTGTAATTTCTTGCACTGGATTCACTTAACTACTGTTTTCTACCATGAGAATTTTTTATCGTAATATAAGTGTCACTTTGCTGCGCAAGATTGTTATAATTTTTCACTATAAATGTTTTACACTGATTTTAAATTAATATTTTAGTTGGGTTATCCGAAAAAAATTTAAAATTTTAACACTTTTATTTGCAAAATAAATTGTTCAAACTGAAATTTGAACTCCACAGGCTGCGCCAGTTATGGGATCGAAGCACATCGGTTGATATGGTTCGAGCGAAAGTTCTTTTTAGGTCGTGCCGCGTTTAATTTAAATTAAACTCCAACTTATTTATTTTATTTTGGGATTTTATTTAGCAACGTGTTAATCGTTGAAACTTGAACTATAATAATGGTTTGTATAAAATATACTTTGCATTATATTTAATAATTCTACTGATGCGGTAGATTTGGAAATACTGCTTTTGTTGTATTATACGTTGTTGTCCTTGTTGTTGCTGGTACATTCTGGGTATGTAACTATATATATATATATATATATATATATATATATATATATATATATATATATATGTATATATATATATATATATATATATATATATATATATATATATATATATATATATATACATATATATATATATATATATATATATATGTCAGGATATAACGAACTACCTCGAAGACAACTGTATTAGGCGAATGACGATGATACCATAAATTTGCTAGTTGCAAAATGGATGAGGCAGAACCTTTTCGAGGATATTTTCACCAATATATACAGTTTTGCGATGTCGATTTTATTACGGATAAAACAAACCGATTTGCCAAAATACGTCCACTTATTTCACATTTGAATCAACTATTTTTGAGATATGCTCCCGTTGAAAAATGTATCAGTGGATGAATCAATGATACCGTATTATGGAAGATACCCATGTAAGCAATTCATAAGGAACAAACCAGTCCGTTTTGGTTATCAAGCTTGGGTGGCAGCTACTCGATTAGGATACTCTTATCAATTTGATATCTATCAAGTACGACATTGCACAAAAACAATTGTTCCGCAGACTATCATCTTCAATTAGCCTAGTGTGGTAATTATTTTATTACAGTACTTACATTGAACTACATTGGTTGTGAATTCGTGAAATATTATATTTTTTGTTTTAATGATGAAATATTTTTATAGTTTTGCATTTATAATCCAAAAAATAAAAAACATGTATATAAAAAATAAAAAACTACAAATTGTTGTTGTATCCCCAATGTTGCGTTGACGCAACACCCCATATCTGAATCCCTAGCTAATTTTACCCAGTTTTATTTTGTTTTAGGTTTGTTATGAACCGCGTGAATTCAAATAAACTTCTGTCACAAATGGGTTAAAAAGTATGTGCGTAAAATCGTTCGATGAGTTAACCACCTACAACGTTCACCTTTACTATACAAGGATAAGTAATGATTCGGACGGTTTTAGTAGAGATGTGGTAGAAGCCTATTTCGACCTATTGACAAAAATATTTCAATGCAGCCAGATTTCTCAGCTTTTTACAACTAAACAGGTTTTAATTTAATTCATTTGAAATATTATATATTTATAATTAACGAAAACATCTATATATATTAGACACAGGCTTGAATATAACTGCCGTCCTGATTGGACCCAGATTAGATTATAACCGCTTGTGGCTTTATGCATGTTGTATTATATTTTCATAGTTTGTGCACATTAGAATGCCTATATACATATTATTTAAACCCCCTTGAAGTTATCCCATGACTTCATCCCAGGATTTTTTACATTTATACTATCCCACACTTTTTCGTCTACAGAAAAAATATGTATGTATACAGTTAGTACCAAAATACTCATCCCATACTTTTTTAATATGTAAAATTTATTTGGTGAAATATAAATTGTTATGTGCAAGTGTTTTTAAGGACGGCTAATTTCTCATTGCGATAAGGTTCAAGACCCTGTTAGTAACCATTACGCCAGTTTTAATTATTTTGTGACCGTTGGAATTCCCGCAATATAAATAAATGTGGCGCCTTTGCCTACTTTTCAAAGTAAAGCAAAATCGAAAAAAAATTCGTTTGGCCAAGCTTTTATAGGGTCGGCTTTTTTGTCATATTGATTGAGTTTGGGACTTTGTTGACCACCACTGTACCAGCGTTGATGATTTTTTGACCGTTGGAATTTCCGCAATATAAATAAACGTTGGCACAGTGGTGGCCAGTAAGGTCTCAAACTCAATCGATATGAGAAAAAAGCCGACCCTATAAAAGCTTGGCCATACGAATTTTTTTTCGATTTTGCTTCACTTTGAAAAGTTGGCAATGGCGCCACATTTATTTATATTGCGGAATTTCCGACGGTCAAAAAATCATCAACGCTGGCACAGTGGTGGCCAGTAAGGTCTCAAACTCAATCGATTTGAGAAAAAAGCCGACCCTATAAAAGCTTGGCTAAACGTTATTTTTTATTGTAGCTTTCATAGAAAAGTTGGCAAAGGCGCCACATTTATTTAAATTGCGGAAATTCCAACGGTCACAAAAATATCAATACTGGCACAGTGGTGGCCAGTAAGGTCTCATACTCAATCGATATGAGAAAAAAGCCGACCCTATAAAAGCTTGGCTAAACGTTATTTTTTATTGTAGCTTTCATAGAAAAGTTGGCAAAGGCCCCACATTTATTTATATTGCGGAAATTCCAACGGTCAAAAAATCATCAACGCTGGCACAGTGGTGGCCAGTAAGGTCTCAAACTCATTTGATATGAGAAAAAAGCCGACCCTATAAAAGCTTGGCAAAACATTTTTTTTTATTGTAGCTTTCTTAGAAAAGTTGGCAAAGGCGCCACATTTATTTAAAATGCGGAAATTCCAACGGTCACAAAAATATCAATACTTGCACAGTGGTGGCCAGTAAGGTCTCATACTCAATCGATATGAGAAAAAAGCCGACCCTATAAAAGCTTGGCTAAACGTTATTTTTTATTGTAGCTTTCATAGAAAAGTTGGCAATAGCGCAACATTTATTTATATTGCGGAAATTCTAACGGTCAAAAAAATATCAACGCTGGCACAGTGGTGGTCAACAAGGTCCTTAACTCAATCAAAATGAGAAAAAAGCCGACCCTATAAAAGCTTGGCCATACGAATTTTTTTTCGATTTTGCTTTACTTTGAAAAGTTGGCAATGGCGCCACATTTATTTATATTGCGGAATTTCCGACGGTCAAAAAATCATCAACGCTGGCACAGTGGTGGTCAACAAGGTCCCAAACTCAATCAATATGAGAAAAAAGCCGACCCTATAAAAGCTTGGCCAAACGTTATTTTGTGGTTGTAGCTTTCTTAGAAAAGTTGGCAAAGGCGCCACATTTATTTATATTGCGGGAATTCCAACGGTCACAAAATAATTAAAACTGGCGTAATGGTTACTAACAGGGTCTTGAACCTTATCGCAATGAGAAATTAGCCGTCCTTAAAAAGACTTGCACATAACAATTTATATTTCACCAAATAAATTTTACATATTAAAAAAGTATGGGATGAGTATTTTGGTACTAACTGTATACATAGATATTTTTTCTGTAGACGAAAAAGTGTGGGATAGTATAAATGTAAAACATCCTGGGATGAAACAACTATACAAATTTTATATGCATTTTTAAAAAGTATGGGATGGATTATTTACACTAGTGTTGCCAGAGGTAATTTAAAAAAATCATGGGATAACTTCAAGGGGGTTTATTTAAGGTATGTTAATGATAAAAACTAAAAGTTAAATACACCAGCATTAAAGAATTCAGAATTATTATCAGTATAAAAATTTGAAATGGACTTTATTATGAGACGTTGCTCTTGGAGTACAACTTATCAAAAGTAAAATTGTTGAAGGCAGAAATAATCCACTGAAAATTGTTTTGTAGTAATAGTAAATAAATAATTAAAATATAACTAAACCAAATTGTCAAATTTGTAACATTAACCTTAAACCTGTTAAAAGGAACTATAGCAGAAAATAAGTTGGAATACCAAAGCTATATAAGATGAAATGCTCTGAATAACTGAATACTTTGTGTTTTTTGACTAATTTGAAAATATCCAAGACAAGTTTGTATAATTTAACCATATTTGGTAAAAATAAACATGAATATAATTATAATACAGTCTTTAAATGCCATTACGGGCCCCTTACTGCGTCAACAATCTGGCTCCAACGGTTTCGATCCTGGGCTTGATCTTCATATTATCATCTAATTTGATATTGGCGATCTTCATCAGATCTCTGATCTCGAAATTGTACAGAGCTCGGTATATGTTCTCTCAAATGTAAGCAGCCATCTCTCGCACTCATGCGTCAGCGCCCAACTGTCACATCCACACATAACAACGGGCCTGATCAACTCTTTGTAAAGTTTCAACTTCACGGCACTTGATAGGTGTTTAGATTTTAGCAGTGGCCTTAGAGGATACACAGTACAGCTGCCCACGCTGTTATCGTGAGTGATTAGAGAGCCCAAATATTTGAACCTCCTCACTCCTTCAAACGTGTAGTGGCCACTACTAAACACTGGTGTGCCATTGTCTCTTTAACCGGAAATCATGTATTTCATTTTGGACTCATTGATCTGGAGTCCGATAGAAGCTGAAAAGTCTACAAGCGGATCAAGTATTTCCTTCAGTCCGTTGCTATTCAGTCCAATCATGCATATGTCATCTGCATATACATATATGCATGATTGGACGGAATAGCAACGGAGCTATACAATGGTCAATTATAAAAAAAAAAAAAATCTCGGACCTGTAGTCGTCAAAAGTAAAACCTCTTAATTGTCAAGTCATATTATAATATAGATTTGTAAAAATAAAATAAAATAAAATAAATTGAGCCAACAATTTGAATATAAAATGTTTAAATTAATCCGGCGTAGCCAATGATCAATGGGATTATGCGATTAAAGTTGGGTATCTTTGAATGCTTTAATGTTCTCTAAATATTTTAAATTACTATTTATATGTACGAGTATGTACATATGTAATATATTAAGAAAAACCACATTGTTCCGAATAACCATATACAATCTCAGTCAGTATATGGCCTCGCACACATTTTAAATTGTTTTTCCAAATATAAATGTACTAAAAATGATAAAATTAAATTCGTTTTTTCTCCATTATATTATATATCCTTACGAAAACAACAATAACAATAAAAAAAGGACACAAAAAACTAAAGGATAAAACAAAATAATAACAAAATAAAACTATTTTTTTTATGTATGTATATTATTATATATATACGAGATATGTATATACCATAAACTTTATATATACAAAAGTTTTATTTTTTCTATCATTCTCACGAACTTTCCAACAAATTTTATTTTATCATTTTTTGGAAAACTAAAACAAAAAAATTAAACAACGAGAAAATTGTAAATATATATACGAAGCTCAATATACCAAAAAAAAAAAAAAACAACAAAATATCAATATAATATAGTATCCACAATCATGATGATGATGACGGAGAAAACGCTTAAAGCTATGTTCTATTGAAATTAAAAAAAAAAAAAAAAAAAAAAAAAAGCGAGCGATATTTTGTTTTATATTAATTCCACCATTTTGTCCAATCCACTTTGCACAATGTTAAAACAAAGAAAATTACCCCTTCACGTTCTTTTTTAGTTTAATCAATTTTTTTTTTCCCGAATCATATGCACACACACGTATTGTCATAGCAACCGAAAAACGATGATACGCTGCGATTGGTTGAAATGTATTCCTTTTTTAATTCTCCCCTCTTTTTATGGTTTCTATGGCGTTGCACGCGCGAAACAGAGTCGACAATATCGTGTAATATATAATATTATCCTTTGTTATTCGAATGGATAAATAAAAGGTACAGTCCGTTTCAAAAATTGGTTTCGATAAAAAAGGACAACCTTATAGGGTTAGGGTGCGACACGCTTTGTGTTAAAAAAAGAAAGAAACGTATCCTTTTTTGTGTTAAATGATTGACATTAATCCTCCTACACAATGAATATTGTCCTATCGTGTTGTATTGCGGGACCGAGAAAAATATATATCAAGGACCTCGTCATCGATCTACCTCTATCCCTCTCTCTCGCGCACACCAAATATTATTTGACGGGATACACGTATACAGTAGATTATGAATTTTAGCAAAGTGAATTTTTTCTTATTCGATTTATATTTCAAATTTGATGATCGACAGCATGGTTTGTTGTTGATTCGGTTTAATAAATAAATAAATACAAGTAATATATACCCAATAATAATAATAATATATAAGAAATCCTTTATACATATATCCTATAAAATAAATTCAGGATTTTGGTTTTTATTTGTATTTACTTATTTTTTATTTTTTGGTTATTTAACGTTTTATATCGTAGGGCACACGCATCGAGTGTGTCGCGGGAGTGAAAGTTTTGTTACATTTTATTAGTGCTTTAAAAATTTTTTTGGTGTGAAGTAACAATACAATTGCAAAAAAAAAATCATAAATTCCAGGATATCAGTGTTTTACATGTGATTGTCCATACCATTATGATTAAATAACAATTTTTTTTAAGTTTAGTAGTTTTAGAGAGAAAAAAAAACGAATAATTTACTATTAATATAGTTTTTTTTTTGTGTATAGTTATTTGGTGAACAAAAAAATAAATTTTAGTGAAATAATAAAATTAGTTAAACATAGCTATTCAAACTGTATCTTCCGTCGGATTTGTCTACCCATTTGAACAATAACGGTTCAACAGGGGGACACATATTAACAGGCACCAAATTGGATTTTAAAAATAATTGTGTTGGTACCGGAGGTACTGGACCAGGTGGCGGTGGTGGAGGAGGTGGTGGTGGTGGTGGCGTCGTTGGTGGCGGTGGTAATAATAGTGGAAGTGGCGGTGGTGGCACATCATCATCTTCAAATCTAGGCCTAAGCCCTTCGAGTCCCGATTCCCAACAATTTAATATATTTCCAGCGATTTTTAGTCGCCAATTAAATTTTTCGACGAGTTCGTGCGGCCAAGGCAAACTCATGGACGATCTGCGACCAAATTTAGTTGGTGGCCTATTGGGCCTCCAACAAGGACTACTCGACGACCATGCGTTGGCGCACGGCAATCTACAACATAGTACACAAGATTCAAAATTTATGTCACTCCAGGATAATAGACTAATGGGAATTTCATCGCACGAAAATCGTTTATTAGGTTTATCGCAAGAGGCTCGCAATTCGGCGGGCAATGTGCTAGGAAATGATAATAAAAATTCAGTGCAAAGAAAGTGTAGTAGTACACCGGAAGATTTTAGTGCGCTCTACGGCGGTATACCAAATTCGGGGATAAACGATACGTCGTCGCATCATCATACACCAGCTCACACGCCTCCATCACGGATATCCGATCACACAGGTAATGATAATAAGTAAAAATAAATTGTGTGTTTGTGTGTGTGTAGCAGCTGATTTTATACATATGTACATATATATATTCATCCTTAATCCTTTCGTACATAATACATAAATATATTGTGATTTATCTCTCTATTTAAACTATACAAACAAAACTAAAAGTGAACAATTAAATTACGGATAATAGGATTTCAATGACCATTGAATGAATTTATTAAAGATGTGCACGCGTCAAGGATTAAATAAAATTGTTTTGGTTGAATAGATAATTGGAAAGGTGTGAATTTTGTTTTGGACATTTGCGGCTCACACCAAAAAAATATTTAAGTGATTTTTTGGAATGTGTGTGTGTATTTGCATTATTTGGAATTTGTATTGGTCCTGGCGGAATTTATTTATGTGGCCGACGGCAAACAATTTACAATAAATTTAATTTTATCAAGTTATAGTGGACAGACACATGCCTATCAACTTCTATGTTATGTGGCTTGCTTTCCTACAAATTTCAATCAGGTTTGGGTGCTATATACTTGATCCGTCTATTTCAAATTAAGCATATTCCGTCGGTTCTTGTTGCACTGTTAATGAATATTTGCAGAAATGTTTAATAATACTTAGCGCAAAAAAGACATTTTATGGGTCTGGAACCTACGGTAAATTTGGTTCGCTTAGATATTTATATTTTTACCAGAAATTGAGCATTTGAACAAGATTCTGGAAGGTACATATACTCTTTTTTTTAAATCTACAAATAAATCCTATAGAGCTATCAGTTTTCAATAAAAGCCCTAACCACATTACTGTAACCTTTTTTTGTAAATTCAAAATATTTGAATCAAGGAACCCCACTGGAAAGTTAACGTCCTTAACAATCAACTTGTTCATTTTTAGATCTAGAAAAGATTATTCGAATACCACTATGGGAATTGTAAGCGAGTATTGAAATTTTGTAGAAATTTATTTTGGTCGTTCCGTCAACATAAATTTTTCAGATATGATATAGCTGGTAGTACCTATATTTGAACTTCAATTCCTTCCTCTAACAACTGGAAGAACACTTGCTGCATGTCATCAAATGGCTTGAACTTCAAAGCATCTATGATTCCATCGGTTCTTGTAACTACTAATGGTAATAATTCCTTGATGACATACGATGTCATTAGAAATAAGTCGTCCTAAATATTTTTGTTGTGTGTTCGTGTTTTCGTGGTAGAGATCTAAAATTATTTTAAACAGATATGGCTAAAAGTTGTCGTATAGTGTATATAAGGTCAGTGTAGATTGCGAACGTAACACGGATAAAATATTCGAATAAATTACCAAAACTACATTGTCACCCCGCCGCTACACTTACGGCAGTGCGCCAGAAGCGGTTTACGGGAATATATGTGATTATAAAGAGAGTATTACCTTTACCAAGACTTTCTAATAGTATTCTATTAGCGTGCATCAAGTTTGACTAATTTGGAAAGCTCGTTAGAACGCTTAATATTAACATATTAAACATGATGTTGTACCGCAGCCACCATATGGTAATCACAGTTCTATTTTCCAGAATCAGATTAGTGGGATCTAAATTATATGTGAAATCGTCACTTGTTACAGGTTGATGGCCCTGCCCCCAACCTCAGAAGGTCTATTGCAATCGAGATCACATTTGACTTCTAATTTCTCCAGACAAATTGTCAGAGATGGCCAGACCCAACGCGTCTTTAAAGGTTTTGTACGTTTTATTAGTTTAGGTTTGAACTAATACCGTCAACAGTTTCAAAGACATCGCAATTGGCATAGCCAGTAAAATTTGTCAATAAAATTTTGACTGTATTACTTGTGTATTGAGCAAATAGCGCAGTGGTTAAAGCTGCGACGTTTGGATCGGGACGTACCGGGTTTGAATCCCAACAGAAGCGGGAAGAAGAAAAGGGATTTTTCATCTCCCGATTACGATCGGTGATTAAATTGAAAACATCTATGACCCTCTGTTGGAATGTAGAACTCATGGGCCGACCCATCTTCCATGTCACTGTCAGGGTGACATGGAGCTATGCAAGGCGCAGGTGGTATACTGTACTTGTGTGAATGGGATGAATGAATGGATTGTATGAATGTTGTCTGAATGTAAGGTAAGGCTATGGACCAAAAAAGGGTCTATGCCACTTCCTTTTAAAAAAAAAAAAAAAAAAAAAAAATCAATGGCAATTCACTTTTTGTAAAAGGGCAAGTTAAGCCGTATACGAAGAAATTAGAGAATTATTGAAGTTAAATTGGGAATCCCCTTGGGGTGTTGAAATACAAACAAATTATTTTGTAGACGGATGAATTTTTACAAACCGGATTATTAGGTACATCTGTAATTATTTTCATTGCTTATCGAGAATAATTCATTGCGGTCAGGGGTTGCAATATTGTGAAAATGGACTCCACATTATCCCCATTCGAGAAAATTTTACGGGGAAAAAATTAAAAATTTTTTCTAAACTGATAACTGAAAGACATTTTGGTTTTGCGATATTATTGATCGCGACTCCAAAAGCTGGTTTAAGTCGAACGATAGATATGGATGTATTTTTCCCTTGATGTCCACCACAAAATGTTTTCTGTATCGTCGCATTACCTTATGTGGGCCTCCGTAAGGCGATGTCAGCCTAGTACGAATTTTATCAACCCTGATAAAAACGAACTCACATTTAACCAGAGCATGTGGTGGCGCAGCTGAAACTAGATTGCGCATAGAATTTCGCAGATATTTAATAACCTGATCGGACTCTGCTGATTGTTGATCTGGCAATTCCATAAAAAATTCGCCTGGTAATTTTAGTGGTTGTTCATAAACTAGTTCCGCTGGGGAACATTTATAGTTGGCGATGAAAACGTTCCACTTCGTTAGATTGCGGGTGATGAGGAGCTTTCCAAATTCGATGTCTGCCTAGCTTCGTTAATCTTGAAGACAGCTTAGATTGGCGTTATGTTTATAGGTACCCAAAATTTGGATATATCATGTTGCACAAAAGTGTTTGTTCAATCTTCTGGACATCTATATAGTGAAACGATCTACGGGAGTTAAACTGTATGCATATAGTGGTTCCAGTGATCCTAAGGCTGATTTTGTATTTTAAATCTTTGGTATGAAAGACAAGACTTGAGCCAAAAGTAACGATCCGCTTTTAATCTTCTAGTATTGAGACGGGTGGAACCAAAAAGTAATTTCTGAAGTTCCTCGTCAGGCTTCTGTAAATACGAAATAGATATGAGAGTACACATAGTATTTTTTCGATAGAGGTATAGTTGCGTTATCGCTTGTGCGTGGCAGACTGTCAGCAACAACATTAACTTTGCAATATAATGAATGTCCGTTGAAAACTGCGGGATAAAATCCAAATGACGAGCCAAAAAATTCACAAATATGAATTAAAAATATATTTGAATTTTTTTTCAAATTTCTTGAATCGATATAAAACGAATACGTTTAGAAGGCGGATTCGCGACTCAGTCCAGTTATTTTATTTTAAAGATTCATGGTTGATGAACCATGAATCTTTAAATTAAAACCGCAAAACAAATTCTATAAATATTCGTTATGATAGGGCAATTTTTCAATTAGATCTGCCGATTAACACCAGTAGTATGTTAGGGATAAACAATACAAGAAATGTCATATTCGTATGGGACTTACAAAATAAATTTTAAAGAACCATTTGTATGTTTAAAATCTTTTAATTTTTATAAAACCGTGTGACTCTCTAAAGTGCTATATCTAATGGACCAAAACCGATTAAAATAGATATTGTTTAATTGTTTAATACAACTTAAAATCATTTTTAAAATTGTGAATTAAGATGGTGAACTATTGCTGCGTGCCAAAGTGCAAATCAAAGGCTGTAAAAGCAGATGCCATAAAATTTCATCGACTTCCTAATAATGTTAGTTTAAAAAGATAATGGATAATAAAACTTCGCATTGGAAAAATGCTTTCCAAGTATGCCGTGGTGTGTAGCAAGCACTTTGAGGATTGTGACTACGAAGCGAATAAATTTCGAATAGGTACACAAAATATTATTTTTATTGTTATATAGAATATAATCTGATTAATATCGACTTTGTAGGACCACCAATATTTGGTAACAGATTGATGCAGTAATCCTTGTAGACCGCGTTTGAAACCACAATCGATTATGCGTCCGGATGTTTTATCCAATTCGTCTTATATCTTTTGCGGTAACTTTATTTATATTATTTAAGAAATAATACTGCAGTGGCTCTGCACGTGTTCTCTGCAGTATTCCAAGAAAGAAACATAGCGTGATGCTAAAAATGGAGTTTTTTTTATGGTTAATAACTTAATTAATTGCCACGTTGGAAACATCACATTCGTTCTGATTCGACTCTTTTATTTTCTGTGCCATTTTTGAAGCTGAGATGTCGAGCTGAAACCAGTTGGTACCTTTCCTAGATATTTAAAACTCGTTAATACATATTAAAAAATCGTAATACGTACATATATGTATTTAGAATTTGTAATGTTTACTTGAAACAGCGAAGCACTCAATTGCGAATAAAAGCGTAGATACGTGCTTACAGGTAGCGCTTAATCCTCCGCCAGCTGGACAACTACAAGTTGTTTTCATAATTTTTCGTATCACAAAATTTAGTTGTAGTTGCACGGCATAGTCCATAATATTGTTATGCGTATCAGAAAATTGAATACCCTTAATAAGATACCCTTTTCTCCGGCAGTGGCTTTTCTTTCATGAAACCATTCCGAAATTACTGCTCCACACAGCCATTGTAGGTTACGTCTGTCCGAATTCGCTTTGTGTCGGAAAAGCTGTAGTGTCGACGGCTGGCACTACATCACCCTTATAAAGTTTATGGCTTAAGTTTCCGAGATTCCATAGCCTTAACCTAAAAATAATTATAGCTTTAAATGGGTCTCTCTATACACATTAAACCGTTTAATATACCTCTTAGTTACAATATAACGGTTTTGCAACCACTCGTTTTTGCACCGACAGCTTTTAATTTAATTAAATTAATTATATTATTATTATTAGGATCCATTTTACTTCAAATCACAAACTGTTAAAACCGTTGATCCTGTCGATTTGTTATTCCGCGCCTTATTGACAAATGTATTTGACAATTAAATAGTTGATATACACAAAATAATGGTTAAGCTTGCTGTTAAACTGCAACCTAAAAAACAACGAAATTGCACACATTTTTATTTAAATATATTAATTTAAAAAATTTGATGAAATTATAAAGATTTTCAAATTCCGAAATAACATTCTTAACGAATTTACAAATTATTTTTGTTGAATTTAGGGTTATAATTTCTACACAAAACACAAATTTATTAATTAAAAAAAAGAAATGTTTAGCTAAACAATCGAGCACGAGTACTTACAATAATTTTAAACTTGTTATAAATTCCTGCATTTTGTCTGCTTGATATATTTTTACCATTTATCATCAATTCATCACATATGCGTCCAAACGATTATTGGAAATGTTCTATAATGTCGAGGGATTGTTGTTTTATTTACACTTTTTTTATATCACAGAAAAACAAAATTGATCTTTCAAAAGTGACAGTATGTTACTCTTTGTTCAACGCCATCTTCGTAACTGAATTAAAAACAAAACAAAAAAAAAACATAACATCGATAAATTTAAATCGAATACTAGATAAAAAAAAAAATTGAATTTTGTTGAGTAAATAACGGTTTATCGAGAAAATTTAACGTTAAATACAGTTCAGTTTCGATAATGCATGTTTCAGGGAATGCTCGGTATAACATATTGACAATCAAACTATCAATGATTCAATACATACATATATCCGGTAAAAATCATCCATTTGGAAGTAATGGCCGCGGTTCCGATAGGTTTTGATCGATTTAAATGCGTAACTCAAAATTGTTGGCAGAAATTAACCGAGATTCACATTAAATTATTTAAATGGAAGTTTTGTTCGATTGGTGAAGATGCCGAATTTAACATATGTACGACACTTGGCACACGGGTGTTCGATAAAGGTGGTCAAATTTTTTGATGTAACATATCAAATGAAAGATATTTTTATTACAAAACCAATGGTGTAAATATTTTTTTAAAACGGGTGTTTTTATAGGGTTACACAAGTTTAAATCATAATTAAACAAAGAAATTTATTTTTAATATCACTGAAACGGGTTTTATTTGATAGAAAATTTTATGACATTAATGTTTAAATATGATTTCGGCCATGTGGCCGACACGGGTAGCGTGTACAAGGCGCAATCTGGAACACCAATTCCCGCCAAACTTTTCGCAGCATTTGCGGTCGTATTTCGCCAATAACTACTCTTCGAATGTTGATTTCCAGGTGTATCTTGGTGGCCAATTAATTGGACCATTAGCGCGTCATGTTGGAACCACATGTCAGTACGATTAATGCCAGCTAACCGGGTTACAAAACCATTTCTATTTATGTCCCTATACCGCTCAGCATTGACAGTAACATCCTAACCATCATCGGTTTTGAAGACATATGAACCTGTTTGGCTTTAATTCCTGCACAAGGTGAATCTTGAAAGCTTTTAAGGCAAGATCCTTTCGTAAAATCTTCCATAAAATGGAAGGACACAACCCCAGTTGCTGAGAACGGCGACGAATTGATTGATTTGGATCTTCTTTAATACTTTCCTGTACAGCGGCTACAGCTTCTTCAGTGCGCACTGTTCGGCGTCTTACGGGATGCACATTATCATTAAGAGTAAAGCGATCTATTGTTATCCGAATTAGCCGCTCTGAAGAACGATTATGTATGCCATAAAATGGACGAAGTACACGATAAGTTTGACGAACAGAACCATTATTATGATAAAAAAATTCCACGTATTTCAGTGTTGCCAACCCAAAGTGATGAACCTCTAAAAAAACTCCCTTTAGTTGCGTTAGTTTGATTATTAATGAAGAAATTAAAACTCAGTTAAATCAATAATGATGGTTAGTAAATAGTAGGGCTTGAAATAGGAATTTCATTTCTTCTTACTTCTTACGTGAAGAAATTGTCTTAAATTATTATATTGGGAGCTGGATTGGAACTCGGGAATTTTTTTTTATGATTGGACTACATGTTTTTGTCTAAGAGAACTCAAAAAGTCATGGTTCATTTTCTTTTTGGTGAACGATTTTCCTATATATAAATTGAAAATATACAACTTAATTTTTTGAAATATTGAACGCAGTATAGATGAAGACTGAATCATATGCTTAGTAAATGATTTGATATTGAGTGATGAAATTTTTTTTTACTAAAAAGGGTAATGTACTCCCGATTTTTTACGCATGTTATTAATTATTTTGCATTAATACCACTCATTTGTTTCGTTCATTTTCAGTAGTTTAGCAAACACAATTTCATTAACATAAATTAAAGTATAATGGTTTTAGTACCTATGTCACTCCAATTTTAAACGTTTGTTTTTTATAACTCAGGTAATCCACTAAAAGTTTATAAAGTGCTGGACGTTTGAATCCAAATTTCAGTAATTTGATGGTTTGGTGAGATCCAAAAAAACCCGCTCCAACAATAAAACCTAATGTCTGAAAAATGTAAAACATTGACAAAACACCATCATAACCATATAGTCATAACTTTATCCATAGAATCGGAATCAGCGTGTATTTCAGAAAATCAGAATTTAAATTAGAATTTCTACATTTTCGAATTAATTATCGCTTTCAATTTATTAAATTTCGATTTTGTATTTTTAAAACTTAAACTAAATTTATGCTAACGATTTCTGATTTTTATGATCAAATTTTACGTACATAAGATTCAGAATCTGGAATTTCAATTCGAATTTTGAAAATATTGAAATTAGAATATAAGTTTCCGAATTGAGCGTTTCTAATAAGGGGCCATCATAGCCGAAAAATATTTCAGTAGGTGTGGTTCACCACTCAGGTTTTCCAAAATATAGGCTTTCAAGTGATTAGGATTAGTCAATTTTGGTTCATAGTAACAAAACTGAAATACATATATCGAAGTGTCCGAATTCGAGTGTTTAGTAAAAACTACTACTTTTTTAATCATACTTATTTCAAATAGAAAATTCAAATACAAAAACAGACGTATATATGTATATATATAGAATTCGTTACATAAGTTTACCTTACTTGCAGTATATATATATATATATATATATATATATATATATATATATATATATATATATATATATATATATATATATATATATATATATATATATATATATATGTATTGGGGAAGGCTCATGATTATACGTTAGTAGCAGACCACTAAATAAATAATTCACAATAAAAATTTAAAAATTCGTTATATCGAGACTTTTATTATATATACATATATACACTCACTTTGAATGTGAAAGTTGGGCGCTGACTCATCCGAGTACGATAGATGGCTCCTTACATTTGAGAGAAGAGTCAAAACACGAAATAGATGGTACCTACCGAGCCCTGTACAATATCGAGATCAGAGATCTGATGAAGATCCCCGATATTGTACATGAAGTAAAATCTCAGCGAGTACGCTGGCTCGGGCACGTTCTGGGTGCTGATCCGGAACGAATTGTGCAACGATCTCTGAAAGGAGAGCCACCATATGGTAGGCGCAGAGGCCGTTGCAGGTGACGATGACTCCACGGTGTAGAGAACGCCTTGGCCTCTTCAGATTGTCTTAGACAGTATGAAGACCATGCTCGGGATCGAAACCGTTGGAGCCAAATTGTTGATTCAGTAAGGGGCCAGTAACGGCCTTTAAAACTGTTTAAAAATAAAATATACACTCACTCATATAAATATTTATTTGTTGTTGTTGCTTTTAGGACAGGTTTAGGATAAATTTCACGTGGATTAAATTTTGGGAATTCTAGAGATAACATTTGAGTTTATCTCATTTTTAAAATCGAATACAATTCTACAAAGCTTCAGAAGATTTGTATTTTCCATTTTTTAAATTTTGATACAATCTAAAATTAAATAAATTAAAGTTGGGCGGATTATTCCAGCACTCAATGCCACATGGGCCCACGGTGCAATACCCGGACAAACACATATACTTACACATTAAAAACACCCAACCGTGATTTTTGGTCACCACCGGGAATCGAACCCGAAACCCTCGAATAACAAAGCAAGGACGCTACTTACTGTGCTACCGAGGGCGGATACAATCTAAATATAAGTTTTGAAAAATTTTCTAGAAATAAAATTTCGGTTTAACGAATTTTAAACTTGTGTAGCCAAATTTTACAATTCTAAATTTTAAAATTTCCCAAATATGTATTGAATTTTTACTTAAACAGGAGCTAACCAATGTTTTAAAGACACAAATTCCATATATGTACCAAAAATTAAATTAAATTTAGGATAGGACCCAGCTATTTCGCGAATTTCGAAAACTATTATCGTCGTTATAGCAAACCGTTATTTAATTGTAGATTGAGCTTGTAAAATGGTCATGATACTTGTGGTTCGGAATCAGCATTTTCTTTTTCCTGTAAAGATGTCATGTCACCAAGGGGCTTGCCTAGTTTAGAAAATAGTATTATCTGAGCACTTTTATTTAATTGGGAATCACCCGGTTCTATAAGTATTATAATGAAAATGTAAGTTAAAAATCTTACACCAACATCTTATAAAACATTTCCTGCAATCATATCTCGATGGTGTTTTGGAATTAAGAACTCTTTAAATCACTGGGTGGGAAGGATTTTCTTTCTTTAAAAATCAAAAACAAAGTAATTCAAGATATTCTGCGGCGATTGATATTATGAATGAAACAAGTTTGATGAAACGTATTTTAGTGCCATCACTGATGACCTCCTTAAATTACGTTTCAAGCTCTTCCTCAGTTTCCCAAACAATTTCCTGCAAACCATTCAGGTATACCGGCGAGTTAAACTCAACAAGATGACAGTAACAGGGCTTGGCACCTATCAGCATGTCTATTCTTTGACAAGAATCAAAGCTTGCATCAGCTGTATGTCATGTGGAAAAATTCTCCATTTGTTTTCTCCAGTTTTTGCTGAGTATTTGAACACTTCAAATTCAGTAGTGTATTGTCATTGTAGTTAGATTTAACTGTTATCAAAGCAGAACTAGTCTAAGATAATGCCTTGAATCGCAACAAACGATGGTTATTTGGCAATAAAATATAAATTACGGAGACGGTTAAGTGGTGTTCGATGATATGGATATTATCTGTACATCCATCGATAGTTTATCGAATGATGTTTTAGTTTACAATGTCGTCAAACTACTTGATTCGGATAATTTCTAATATCGTATTCAAATCGGTAATTGTCTTTACCACGGAATAATCGTGGATCCTTTCTTGCCAATAAATGTTAACGTAAAATGATGTATCGAAATGTGGCTTGGATTGTGGTTTAAATGTATGTGGTGCCCTTCAAGGGTGCAGAAGTGATCCTTGAAAGAAATTTAGAATGATAGCTAAAGTTATAAAGTGAAAATATTGGTAATTTATAATCATGAACGACTAGATTGATTGTTTTATATTCAGTTACATCAATAAAGGTGACTCCTCCATGGATTTCACATATGGTATTAGTGTTGTTGCTGTCCTTTGTGTTGATTACAACTCCTCTCTAGCAGTAAATTGTTGAGAGCTAAATTTTCTGAAGCCAAATTTTTATTTAGCATCAACATTACTAAATTATTTGCTTAACTACTTGATATACAACTTATGAATTTGGTCATTGGACGTTTTAACTCTGCCATGCTGCTAATTTGCCATCTTAACCTCGATTAACTTTATTGACACGCTCTCTAGCCCATGCCAGGAAAAAGGAGTTGTCTTCTTTCATCAAGACGACCTCACTTACTTTGATATTTTGCTGCTGGTGCTACAATTCGAATATTTTATGTAACATGGTGAGATACTTCAAGAAGAGCATGCCACTTTATTTTTTTATGTCTAGATGAGCAGCTACCTTTTCATTGTGGGCTTATAGGCAGGCATATTCACGAAAAATTCATCCAACTTTCTACGAGCATCTAAATTAGTTCCGTTGTCACTATAAATTGTACTTAGTATGACCTATTCTCTATGTGAATCTCTTCAGTACCCCTTCATTCACGAATGGACGTTTTAGTGTTATCCTTGGTGCGGGTAAGTTTCTCATATAATCTACTCGCCCAATTATAATTACACATAATGAATGCAGCTCTTTGAAATTTCTCTCATGCAAGATTTCGTTCGATGCCCGTGCTTCTTGCGGAATGTATGCTGGTTGTGAAAATTACAGGATGTTTTGTTGAATATCAATAACATTTGATTTTTAAGGCGGTCTTCTACTCTTAATAAACCGTTTTCACCAATAATTGGAAATACTAATTTATTGCTTCAATTTCTTCTTTAAATGTTTCGTGCTGAACCCATATGACTTAGTATATGTATATCTTCAATTCTCTCCAGATGGCATAAATCGGCAAAGCGAGCGCTGTTGCATGCAACAAATCTACAGGAGCTTAGAAAATGATTGCAATTTTTTGAGTTAGTTAACAGGGAATTGACAGATGCTTTAGATACCTCAGTTTTAGCCGCAATTAAATGCGTTGCGCTGAAATCGTTGGAATTGGCTGCTCTCACATATACTAGTGCTGAATAAGCTAACTCAGAAGCGTCACAAACACCATATATAGATGAACACCGCAAGATGACTGCGTCTGAAGATATCATATTAAATCGTTTCATTTATTTTTGTTCCATATTACTATCTCGCGAAAAACGCTAATACCGAGAATCATGTCGATCGTATGCATCGTTCCGATTCAATCCTAGCTTCTTTATAAGTGCTTAAGTGATATATGTAGACAGATTCTGAATACTGGTATAGCGTATCCATTTTTAACATAATAACCAATGGTAATATTAATCGATAATTGTGACTTTTCAGTGTAACCAACCTCAGCTCAATCATCATTCCTCGAGTGCAATAGATGTTCTGGGTGCTGGAATGACAACAACCAGTTGTTGGCTTATATCTCATACTAATTGTTTCAAAACTGCGTAATTATAGTTGAGTCTCAGTTTTAGGCATTGCGATCAGCAGCGTACATTGGATGCCGAAGTATGCAGATGTAGCTATATAATGTCAGCGAGATAGAACTTGCAGTTGGGAAGCGTAACGGTTCAAAACAGCTGTAATTCCCTTTCTGCGTATAATCGTAGAGATGGCTCCCAAACTCTGAGTATGTAATCATAATGTATGAACAATATGATTATTCATGATTATTTGTGCCGAACTAGATGTTTGCGTGATCTGGTATGTTATCAGTTCCAGAGGCTTTGTAATTTTTCAGTTTCATTATGGTACTTGCTCCGTTGATGGATGGGTGTTAATGATCTTGTTATAGGTACCGTCTGGCAGGTCCTGATTTGGCTCGCCAAATGGTTAGCGCTTGTCCATTCATTCATGCCCAATCATTCATTTATTTATTTATTTTATCAATTAAAGACATCAATATGTGTACATTTAAAGACATTTAGGATTTTAAATACAAAAAATTCAAATTTCAAAGTTATAAAAGTTAAATACATTTAGAATGTTTTGTTAAGGAATATTAAAATTATAATTGTCTGAAGTGTTGTTTCAATTTGAGGTTAAACTGCCCTTAAGAAAGCTCAAATTCAAAAAGGTCCTCGACATTGGAAATAAATTTAGATATCATATTGATTGGTTCATTTTCGTCGTAGTTATAGTACGTTTTTCAAGTTTTAACAGCTTGTATTGACGAAAATTACGGCCGGACACGTTTATCTTATTACTCTGAAGAATGAAAGAAGAGTCTACGTGACCCAAAAGTACATTTCATATGATAAGGTAAATTGTACTTGTAGTTCCAGTTTTTTTTCCTCATAATATAGAGTAAAACTCGCTTTTGTACAGGGCAAACCGCTGCTGCATATTCTAGTTTAGATCTTATGTGTGCAAAGTATAGCGGAAATAGCGCATTTTAATCTTTAATCTTGGTGGCCCAACGGCGAATAAACCCAAACATGGAATTGGCTTTCGTTACACTCTGATCAATGTGTCTGGAGAATGAAATATCATTGGGAAATATTACAGCGAGGTCTTTGACTGGTGACTTGTTCAATTAATGCCCCATTTATAATTTAATTGGAAATTATTGGACTAGAATATTAAGTTTGAACTGGTTCACTTTACATCAAGTACAAATCTTGTCAATATCGTGTCGTTTGCGTAATTAATAGATCGGAATATCTTAAGGTCATCAGCAAACAAAAGTACAGAAGAGTGTTAAATTATATTAGTAATGTAGTCAATAAATTTCAGGAAGAGATATGGACCTAGATTTTTCCAAAATAGTATTCGACTTATTTTTCGATTGGTGGTATATTTACACGAGAATGTCTTCTGTGTGTATTTCCTACAATCACTCCCGGCCTTTTTCTTTCCTTGTCGAGCTGTATCCACGGTTTCTTGTGTTGCCTTGATAGCCGAACACACTTGCAGCAGTTTTCACGTGGGCTTTTATTTTATTTGAGTTGAAGCGTTTCATTAAAGTTTAGTCCTTGAGTACTCGCACCAGTTGGTTTGATTCTGAAAGTTGTTTTTAGCAGTTGGTGATCACTGTGCACATCTGCTCTCGTTGCTTTGACATCTTAAAGGATAGACATTTTTTATCTACCTTTCATTCTGCCATCTGGTGGCATGTCCAGGTGTATTAATAAATTACTTTTGTGTGATAATTAATATAACATTTTCCCGTAATGTCATTACGGTGTGCACTATATAGATAATGCGATTTGTGGGGCTTGAACTGCTCGTATAGGATTTATTTTGTTGTGTCATCAGCTTCTTCTGTGGGCGCATAGTACTGTATATGATCGTTCTGTTTCTTATTTTCGAGTGGAGTTTTAGGTTTCTTCCACTCGAGTTTTTCTTTCCTTTAGCCGTTATTATAGTATATTTCTACGCTTTGTTCGTGTGTGTCTGCTCTGCCAGAGCATATCATATAATTTTCCCTGTGTTTGTTGTTATTATCTCTACTTCATTTTTATTATTTTTACTTCTCTGAGGCCGAGAATTTCTGCATTTCTTTCTCAGCTTATATATTTTGGGTTACTATATGTTATAGTTTCCGATCATGTTCCGTTTGAGTTCTTTCTTATGTCCCAGTTTCCGATTCATGTCCGGGTACGATGCCGGTTTGTAATATTTCTTCTTAATTTGGATTATAGAATGATTGGAACAATGAATCCTAGCCCAGATCATAGGCTGCTGAGTGAGGCATAACTTGCATACCGGAAAGAGGGGGGTGAGGGTGAGGTTTTCCGAAGCGGTGTCACCTATTTTCTTGTATACGTTGCATACGCGGTTGCTTGACCTCTTTGATGAAGTTGCTGCAACCTTAACTGTCTCCGCCAATCGCCTACGGATGGGTCACATACTGCTCTATGACCAAGTTTTGATAAAATTTAGTGGATGTGTTTTAATGGATGACAAAAGGTTCGAAATTGGATTTGAACCAGTTAGCAGCGATTTGCAGTTGTGGGCTTAAAAGCAAGGCTGCTAAAATTATCCATTCTAAATGGAACAATATTCCTGCCAAAGCCACTTTGAAAGTTTAGCAGAGTCTCATGAGGAGCATCAAACAACATGTGCAGAACAAAATTTGAAATTTAAACCAATTCAAAAATTTTGTGCAATAAATAATCTTTAATTAAAACCGTTTGGTATATTTCAACATGTGCTTCTTCCTATATAAGCCAAAGTAATCGCCCTTTTACAAAATACTATCTGCGACGTTGGCATTGTCTTATTTGTCGAAGTTGGCAAAACCCCTTGCCAAGTAATCTACGTAATATTTTATGTATCGACAACCACGTATAAAACACAGCGTAAGGTAAAAAAAAGCTGTTCACTTGGCTGAACATACTCCGGGGATTGGTTAAGTTTCACGGTGCAGATGTCTACGCGTTATTTGCTACAGATTGTGGTCATCTTGCTGTGTTGTCCTTCTTTTTAACTTACCTAAATATATACTATATGGTCCCTAGTATATGAGTGTTTGACACAACCATCTATCATATATGCGTCACTGAGTAGTGGTGCATGTCATGTATTGTAATTTGGCACTTCCTGAAATATATTTGTGTGGTAAGAAACAGTTGATATGTTCCTTTGGTTAAAAGAGCGAGATTTAGCTGAAAGATAGCATATTGCCCATTTAGGCGACCCTATAAGCATGACATAAGATTAACGTTTGTTCAGGATCTAAAACTCATACAGCATATATGACATTTTTGTAAAAGTTTTATTGTTGCGCAATATTGTTATTTGAAATATAATTTCGCGAATTACAAACCATTAAAACATAATATATATAGTTAAATCATAATTAACGATATATAACATATATAGAATCAAAGATAACATCTTAAAATCGAAAAAATTGACTTGTTTGATCTCGGCACAATATCCATTCGGTACACATGTTTACTTTATATCAATTTGTCACATAATTCAATCACAACATCGCCCCTCGGACCAAACAAAAACCAACCATATATACCAAACCCAAATCATTATTTACAAATTAATGCTCAATAATTGTAAGAATAATAATACGAGACGACAATCAACTCAACAATTGTTACTTTTACACTTGTAACCCTCATAATTTTACAAAATTTGTAATTGTATGTACAGTACCTACATACATAAAAAAAAATGTATTCCCTTTGTAGTATTTTGAATATAGGAGGAAATCTCTTAATTCATCAGTTAATTCTACAGTAACCATATGCCCATAAAAATTTATGAACTGTGTCGTGTGCTCGGTATATACGAGTATGTATACCGAGAATATATTAAAGGATTCAATGAAGTTGTATTTCAATTGTATACGTTGACACCTTGAAGTTTTTGAAATTCTATTCGACCCTTTTCCCTTTTGTATACAAAATTTATATTTTATGAATGAACATTAGTATTTTATAATTGTCTTTTGATACTTGACGCTGGGATTATATTAGATGTCCATATGGAAAAAAAAAACACAAAAATCTTTAAAAGGATTTTCCAGCTATACGGGAATTTGAAATACTTAACCGCTGTGATTTCATTGATTGGAAATTTGTTTTTTGTATTTTCAGTCATGCAGCGTTTTAGTATTTTATTTATCATTCCAAAGTGGTTTATAAAAATATAGATGGTCTCGAAACGCATACATCTCATAGTTCACGAAAAGGCTAATTACAAACCTATATCATACATATATGTATGTGCAGAACGGAGATTATAATCTTATCGAAATTATATCTATCATATCCACTTCATTTGACATAATCATTTTAAAAGCTTTAAATTACATCTGCTTAAATAATTTTTATATTTGGGTTGCGACACATAAAAATCCAACATAAAATTAATCCAACCCTCTGCCCCTGTGTTCTATATATATATATTCGCTTTGTACTGCAGGAAACAAAAAAATAATATTAAAATCAAGTGCGGCTAATTTAAATTAGACGAACCCTCCGCACGTTTTAAGTTCATTTACCGCATTATTTATTCATTTATCATCGTGTGTGTGTGTGTGTGTGTATGGGCGCGCTCATTATTTACCACCCAAACCGAATTTATTGCATTGAAAGAACACCTGCGCCGTTTAAAATATGCGGAATAATTTTCCAACCTTTAACCAAAATGTTTGCTCGAATTATTTCGCCTTAATGTATGTTAAAGTGTTTTCATCCTCGCACCAAATCTTTAATGGTATAGCAAACCAAAAAATAAAAATAAATAAATTATCATCAAATTTTAATTAAATTAAATAATTATGTTTTTGTAATTTAAAATTTTTATGGTTTAATGAGGATAAATTAAAATGTTATACATTTTTTTTAGAAATTTTGTGCAGACATATTATAATTATTATGAAAATAAAAGAGAGGACATTTTAAGGATTTTATTTTTTATTCGAAAACGGAAAGGTATAAATCATTTGCATATATTATCCTTTTTATATTATTATTATTATTTATTTAACGTGTTGTTGTTAGTTGCTAATTTAAACTTTAAAATCGGTAAAAACGAGAAATTTTAATTATTTGGACTAGAAAAACACTTGGCTCTATATATTATGTATGGAAAAGGATTTCTTAATTTTTAATGTATACGCGAGTACGTATACGAATCGTACGATCAGGGATGAGCGAGGTAGATTACGACAAGTAATCTACGCTGTTGTCGACACGTAAAATATTACGTAGATTACTTGGCAAAATTTTTTGTCAACGTCTTGACAATTAAGACGACATCAATATCTACGATGTTATAGCATTTTGAAATCGAATTCACCAGTTCACAGTTTTATTTTGAAAAAGGGTGATTCAGCTATCATAAAAAACTAGTTTTCTATTTTAACAAGAATAGGTTAGGTTAGGTAAGAGTGGCCGTCCTATAGGACTAGCATAGACACAAAATTGGTCCGTAGCTGTACCACATTCGAGTTTCCTCCTCTTCACTCGTTAAACCATCCGGAGCTTACCAAGCGTTTAAAGTCCAGGATCTCGATCTTACTAAGATCCGTGAGGTTGTTCAAAGGGGAAGTTCCCATAAATTTTGTTCTGCTGTACGCTAGACTAGGACAGGTGCAGAGCAGATGGAGCACATCTTCCTCCTCCTCCTCCTCACTACCACAGCTGCGGCAGAAATCGTGGGCTGGGACACCCAGTCTGCTCGCATGTATCCCAATGATACAATGTCCCGTTATAGCTCCTACGACCATACCAATATGGTGCCGTCGAAACGATATCAGTTGGCCTAATCTGGACCGGTCAAGTCCAGGCCAGATCTATCTGGTTATTACACACGAACTGGCGTTAGACCATCTGACGTTAGTTTCTTTTATGAGATTATGCAGCAGTTTATATGAAGCAAGCGGTATCTTTATATCCCACCTGCTTTAGATTATTAGGCGTGCTGTACCCTTGCGGGCCAGCTCATCTGCTTTTACATTCCCTGATATATTGAAATGCCATGGCACCCACGTCAAGCGGATATTGAACTGATCACCCATCTCATTTAAAGATGCCAGACAGTTCTGGGCTACCTTCGACGTCAGGGAGTATGATTGCAGCGTTTTAATAGCAGCCAGGCTGTCCGTAAAAAATGCGAATATCCCTCGTAGATATTACATTATACTTCAACCAGTTCATGAATTCCATTATCGCGATCATTTCAGCTTGAAAAACACAGCAAAAGTTGGGATGACGAAATGAGAGGTTAATCTCTAAGTACCTAACAGAATACCTCGCAGCCAACCCCTCTATCTCTTTTTGAGCCATCCGTGAAGAAGCTTATAGCGCCTCATTGTCCATAACCGTTTCGTTCACCCAGTCCTCTCTGGTGGGAAACTCAGTTTCGAATCTCACCTCAACAGTTGGCAAAGGAATAGCGTAGTCGGTAGCTTCCGGAATAAGCCTGTTGCATAGGATAGATGAGTGCCCTGCATTGTTACAGGTTCACAGAGATATGGATTTGAGCCGCATGCATGTGCAAGATGCAAGCTGCTCGGCCGCAATATCAAAGGGAGTAAGATGAAAGAGAATATCCATATAGCTTGAGTAGGTATGCTCCTGAGGGCCCCACTTATACACAAGCAGGCCGTTCTTTGGACTTTCATCAATAGTTTAAGGTTGGCCATAATTTTTAACGCTGGCCACCAGACGACAAGCCCAGACAGCAGTATAGGTTTGACCACTGAGACGTAGAGCGAGTGTATTATGTGGGACTCCATACCCCATCTCTTTCCAATGGTATTTTTGCAGGAGTAGAGCGTCTTTACTCTCTCTACGATGTTTGGTTTCCAGCTAAGCTTACTGTCCAAAAGTAGTCCGAGGTATTTTGCTCTATCCGTAAAGATCAAGCGAGTACCATTTAATGTTGGCGGGTCACACTGTGGAAAGTTTTTGTGGGTTTGCGTTCAGTCCGCAGCCGCGGGCCCACTCAGAGACGTAGCCAAGTGCGCACTGCATGCGCTCACCCAGCGTACTAGGATATTTACTGCAGACCGCAATAGCAACATCATCCGCGTAAGTAACCACCTTGAAGCCTTGCCCTTCCAGGCTTAATAACAGGTCATTTATGACCAAGTTCTAAAGAAAGGGGGATAGAACCCCACCTTGAGGTGTCCCTCTGCTCACGTATCTGCCGGCAGACATCCCACCCAGATAAGCTGTCACAATCCTGTCTCTAAGCATTTGATCTATCCAGCGTGTGAGTGACCCGTCTACCCCCAGACACGCTGAGCCTCTAATGTAAGCCTCTATTAGTCTTTCCAGTGGTTTTACCAGAAAAGAGGATAAGGTTATAGGCCAAAAGTCTTTGGGATAGCAGTGATAGCTTTCTCCTGCCTTAGGTATTAATATTACTTTTACTTCAGTCCACTTTCTAGGAATGTAACAGAGTTCTTAAGGCTGCCTTTGAAATTAACTTCCAGCTAGGGTAGGGTTAAGTCAATAGTCCGCTGGATATCCGCAAGGATAATGCCATCAGGTCCTGCCGACTTGTATGGCTCAAAGCTGTTTATTGCCCCTATAGGATATTCCGCCTTTTTACTATATGACTTACGGAGTCTACACCCCTATTTACCACGCGGGTCTCTCCGGAGCTAGTACCGAGCACTCCGAGAAATGCGTTTCTATTAATAGCTCCAGGGATTTCTCACTGCATGTAGTCCATGAACCATCCGGTCGTTGTAGATAACTCGGGATGGAAGGACTAGAACATAGTACTTTGCGTAGCCTGGCCGCCTCCGAGGACTTCTATATATTGCCACAGTAGAGCTTCCAGGCCTTGTTTTGGCTGCTCTCAGCAGGTTTTGAGGACTTCCTTGTACAATAACAGTACCAATCTGCAGCAGCAATTGTATTCCTCGTTTTCTTGAACAGTCTCCTGCATTTCATACGAGTACCTTGGAGCTCTCTCGACCACCAGGGTGGCCGAGATTTACCCAAGGGCCTAGTAATAGGACATGCACCTAACATGGCCTTATTAAAAGCATCAGATAGCTTGGTTACTAGAGCATCAAGCTCCTGTGCAGATGCAGGAGGGTTTGGAACCGATACCGGTAATGAGTTACCCAGGATGGTTCTGAAACAATCCCAATCAGTTTTTCTCCTATTCCTGAAGGGTGGCTTGCTAGTGGGATTTCTATCCACTTCGTACTGGAGATAACAATGGTCACGATTCGTCCATTCGGACACAGCATAGTCCCAATGATCTCGATATCTCCGAGTCTAGGGATAGTGTCTCCTGAGCGTCATTTCCAGGATCTCCCTTGGAGCACTAGACGCCGCAGGGATCTAGGCTCGCACCCTTGGCTTGCAGGGAATTTCTTCCCTCATCACCATTTCTAGTTTGGCCCCGGCCAGATTTCACCCAGACTGCCGATCGACTTTTTATACAGAGTCACAGACCTTTCATCGGCACAGGCAGTCAGTTTAATATGACCCCGGTGCCACCCTCAGTCTCGGCAGGACGGAGCAGGTCCTGGGTTCTCCTTTCTGATGTTTAGGAAGATGGCGGCTAAAGCCTTCTCCACCTTCCTCCAGTTTAGGGCCGTAATGCTCCCATCTTCTTGAGCCCTGCCATGATCAGGTCCTCCTTTAGCACCTCGAAGGGCCTGGTGACATTAACCGGAACCCGCTTCTATTTAGTCTCCGTGGGCGGTTCATCATCAGATCTCTGACTCTTCGGCTGTGAGATCTCAACGGAACCCTCCTGATTGCCTGAAAATTGTTAGAAAACCCGATGGAAATTGATAACTTGACAATTTTAGTTTAAACTTTATCTCCCCTATACTTTGTGAAATAATATCAGAGCTGAGCAAAACTGCATTATGTAACAGATAATAAACTAAGTTTGCGAACATTTAGATTACATTGATTTTTTTTTAAATATTTCTAACCTAAAAGGCACTGAAGATTGATTTCACGAAGACGGATATATTTTCCCTTGCTATTAATATCCGAGCTGTAAACCGATAAAATTATCAAAATAATTCATCAATAACCAGAACAAATTATCCGTTTCCAACTCTTACAAATTAAAGTATTTACATCTTATGGTCGGATGGAAATACTTTGAATTTATATTCGACCTCGTGAACCAACCTGAAAGAGAGGAAATGAATGAATTTGTTGGGCAATTTTAAGCGATTTTATTGGTTTGAGGCTAGAATGTAAATAGCGAGGGTAAATATGCATCCACGTGAAGCAGCCTCGAAGGTAACCAGAATGTCAATTTAAGAGAGAACAAGACGTTCTCTTTTTTTACCCAGATCTTGTTTATTCTTTTTTTTTTAAATGTTATCTTTTGTTCTCTTTTTAATTTTCTATATATTCAAACTTGAGGAATTAGGGGCTCTATTATGCAATTCGGCCACTATTTTAAACGGTTGTCGTTTTATAATAGTACACAAGGAAGAAAAGCAAAATAAGATTTTTTACAATTGTTAACCTTTTACTTCCTTTACTTACTTTTGCAAAACGATAGCCGTCGAAAATAGTAAGCGAATTGCATAGTAGAACAGTAGAACAAAATACATAAATGTTTAACGTTTAGGTTTTTCGTTTTTTTATAATCCACGGATTGAGTAAGGTGAAAATAACACAATAGCACGGATTTCAATAAATTAAAAATACTTAAAACCGATTTTTACCTTAATAATTGATTTACCCGACATTGGTCCGTAACCTAAGTCGAGCTTTTATGAAACACCTTCGTAATTTATTTTTAAAATAAAATTATTGGAAACCCAGTAAATCCATAGTTTTTCTGGATTTCGTTGGAATTAAGTAATTTCTTGAAACTTTCCAAACTCTTCAATATCTTATGTGGCCTCATCGTGGCTCTGCGCAAGGCACTGTATGTTTGTAAAGATTTAAGTCATTTTTATAATTTGTATTCTTTTGAGCTGTTTTTCACTGTCCTTGACTATATGAAAAGGGAGCTTCATTGATGGGGTTCAATGGACTAATGAGCGAAATAGATTCAAAGGTGATTCTAAAACTGTCACCCACCACTCGTATCGCATTGATCTCTTTAGAAATCTGGCCATCTGACAAAACAGGATAAAAATAAGGTAAATTTTGTTAAGAGGCTTGTTGTTGTTCAAGTAAAGACCTGGTTCACAAAACCACTGTAGGAGTTATCTAAATTGACGGGTTATTGACACAAAATAATAAATGAGGCGTAAAACACCATTTAGGACACATTTACGATAAATTTCACACGTCTGCCCTAAAGCGTGAAGTTTGTCCTAATCCTAAATAATTTTTTTTGTTAACTTTTTTATTACAACTGACTCCCCTCATCAAAATTTACATTTCTATCAAATTGCCATTTGTTGGAGTGTAACCCAATGGTTAGTCCCATAGATCAAGTGGCCTCGTTGTATGGTCTTCTTTCATCGACATTTTTATTTCATCTTTGATATGTATTACACGCGTAGGTCCCTGTGAAGGTTTTCATTTCTTTTGTACCACGGAGCATTTACGATGCTATGAAGAACCTTGTTTTGAAACGTCAGTATCATTTCGGGGTTTGTTTGCTGATTTGTGATCGATGAGTACTATCTCCATTGTTATTCCTTGTGGAATCTAGTGCCTGTTTACCCATGATTGTCGCCATCCCAGTGTTGTCGATACCCATCTCCTAGGATATTCTTGATGTCATTACGGTATTGTTGGCTTGTGCTCGTAGAATTAATTTTTTGTAAGTAGAATTCATCTTTGGAGTAGTGCTCTATTTCTTCTTTAGCCGTTATTAGTATCCCTACGACTTGTTCGTGTGTGCCTGCTCTGCCAGAGAAAATTATATAATTCTGTGTTGGTTGTTATAGCTCCACTCTCCTAACATCTTACACTCACTGAAGCCGAGAGTTTCCGTTAGAGCCCTTATATGCCTGTTTCCTATTAGTGTCCAGCTATACGATATAGCCATAGGTTGTTATTTGTATTGTTAGCTGCGGTTTGTATTATTTCTTCTAGAATTCTTCAAAGTTACTTAGTGCAAAATTAAATTTAAGAAAAACATGCACATGTGTTTTAAGTAAATGGACGGAACATTAAGGTGATTAGTAAAAAATATTCCTAAATTGAGAAGTGAAGTGACTTGTAGGACATGGGTGTATTGCTACTTTATATGTTAGCATAAAGGAACCAAGGATATTACTCAAATAGCGACATAAGTTGTCAGGTTCCTAAATGTAGAACTTAAATGACCGGAAGAAGACGGGTGCGTTTTACTATATGTTGTATTAGTACAAAATTAAGCATTTAAAGTGTTTTTTGGTATAGCTGAAGGCTATATCTAACTAAAAAGTATAAAATCTTTTCGAAATCTGCTCTAGAAGATAAGTGACTTAGGGCAGGGGTATTTTACCAAGTGGTATGTTAGTACAAAATTGAAACTATAAAAAATTTATCTTGCTTATGGACGGATCGTATCCAAATAACCACATGTGTTTTGTGGGCAGCTATATATATTTAAATCTAAACAATATGACTGCTTTGTTAATCCTAGAAGATAATTGACTTAGGACAAGAGTGTTTTACCATGTTGTATGTTAGCACAAAATGGAAAATTTAAAAAAAATTGAAATCAACGTCAAAATCGAAATCGAAGTTTATGTCAAAATTCAGGTTCATTCGATGACAACGATGAAGTCGATGTCAAGATCGAATTCAAAGTCGAACCATTTGTTTCGAAAGTAATGTCAATATCATAGTTAAGTCGATGTCAACGAGTGTCAAGTTAAAACCGAAGTCAAACACTAATTTAAAGTCGAAATTAAAGACCAAATAAAAGACGAAATCTATGTTAAATTCGGAAGTTAAGTCGAATTTAATGGCGTTATCGGATTTGAAAGTCGAAATCAAAGTCAAAATCAATATGAAAATTAAGTCGTTGTTAACGGCAAAATACAAAATGATGTCAATGCAAATTTGATGAAGTTATGGTCGAATTAAAAGTTAAAATCTAAGTTAAATTTACGACCATTGGTTCAGCAGAAGAATTTTTTTAAATTTCAATTTTGTGCTTACATGCAAGGTGTACTACATAAAAAATAGTACAAATTTAAAAAATTCATAATAACGAGCGATTTAATATGTTTACTAATACATTCTCAGATGAAAAAAATTAGGGAAATTTGGGTCGCTGTTGAAGGACAATAAAGTATACAAATTATTTAATGTTGAAAAAAATTAGGGCTTTGTTTTCATTTCATAATAATCAATAACGTAGACTACGTGCTAAACTAAGCTGTATTTGATTGTTTTTATGATTTTATTTGTTTGGCTTGCAAATATGTTCTGCAAATGTCAAAGTAATATATGTAAGCATTCTCATGAACATAGGTAATTTATATAACGTAATTATTTTTCAATGTAAAATTGTTGGACAATGTAATAATGTTTGACATAGTGATGATGATAATCCCAGTGTTGTACAAATAAATTCAATCAGCAGTACCAATTTATATCGGTGCATTGTTTCTGAGTGCTATAGCCGTGGTGGGCTCTTCTGACAAAATTCCAAATATTGACTTAAAACACGAATAAAATGATCACTAGCATTTATATGAATAGTGGACGCCTATAGACCTTTCCAAAGTGTTCCTTAAGAGGACGATTCTTTTGTTCGTGGTTTGTGTCAATATTTCGATTTTTGTCAGAGGATCTCAACCCTATTTATAATTATTTTTGTTTACTGTAGGCGTCCACTATTCATAAATTCTAGCGACTTTTTTTTTCAACGTCCCAAAATTTGTAATACGAAAATGGTATTTTGGCCTTAACTGATGACTATCTGGTAAAGTCCAAGTGTCTTTTATTCGGAAATAGTAGCGACCATAATATGAGTAATAAAATCTTTTGAAAAGCGAATATTATGTATTGTTACAATGTTTATCGGAATTAGTATACATACATATATAGATATATTCATATTAGCATACATATGCGGATATGTATTATTTGTGCGAACTATAAATTATTAACAGCGACATGACATATATTTCGTTCGTTTTTGGTTATTTTGTTATTAAAAACTCACTCCGAAGTGAAACCACTCCACCATCTTTCCCGTTAACCGTTTTAGTGGCGAGATGTTGTCATTCTTCATATAGGCACTAAATCAATGACATACACGTTTAATTGTTTCGATGAGCATTTTCTGCTGTGTTGCAATTGCTTCAAATAATCGGACTGACATCTTTTACAAAAATCTTGGTTGATTTTTTGTAACGGAGTTGTTATAAAAACGTAATATCTGTATAGCATTAACTGTAATTCGTGATAATGATTTGAATTTAAGCAAGCCTCTACCTGTGAAGTAACCATGAATGAGTTCTTCAAATATAAGTATAGCCTCCCCATTTGCTGATATGAAATGTGTTTTTGACCGATTTTACTGCAAACTCGGTCGAAATGGGGGAAAGCAGCAAGGATAAAATGACAGGTATCCGCATAATGTTATACTCCCCTTTCATGATAAATTCTTCTCAACAGATCGAAGTTGAATGTTAGAGCAATATTCTAAAGTTTGGCCTATTGAACATGTGGAAGGTAGGTAGGTCAGATATCATTAATCATTATTAAAGATTCCAATGGCTTGTTTTACTCATCGTTCCTTAGGTAGCTTTGATGGAAGTCACCTAATAGCGCATGGTTCTTGTAAACAGGTTATGCCTGTCGTATGTTTTTACAAGAATATGTTTTGACATTTTGTATGAAGATTTGGACAATCCTCAATCAATACTAATTTTTGGTCGTGGTAAGAAGACCCAAATCCAGGTATGTTCCGCGATTCTTAGTTACGGTATTCCTGGCATTAGATGACACCTCGCCAATTCAATTGATCATTTTGTCATTATTTGAAATAAGGTTTCAAGAAACTTTTTGGTTCTCTCAGGGTCTGACTCTCTTATACCGCACCTACATAGACAACATACTCAGGGCACTGCCCTTTCTGTAACATTTCCCACTTTCCAACGGCTTCGCGTCTGCATGTGCTCTTGTACCCACTGTACTTAGTTGGACTAGAGATGTTTCAATCCCCCCAAAAAATTATTGGTTTATATTTATTTAAAAAAATGGGACTAGATGTAATGAAGGGCTTGGATTTTCACTCATACTTTTTTCATAAACAAGATCACCGGTTTATAAGCACGGTCGAACCTCCTGGAAAGTTCACGATTAATGTAACGTCGAATTTGAATACAGTTCGGCCATTAGTATACGATCGTTTTGATGTTCCAAACTGAAACATAGCAAATCATTAATTGAATTTCAATAGATTTAAAGTAACGTGGCTAATTGTTCGGAATTTAAGCAGCAGTTATTATGGCGCCTGAAAATTCTATTTGGTGTCTGTTTAACTTTCGACCCAGATTTTCATTTACAGTTATGGAACCACTCAATTACGAAGAGAAGTTTACCCTATAAACTGGTTGCCCAACGGAAGATTTGTTATTGATTTCGGCCATATGCGTTAATGATTTCTTATCATTTTAAAGAAAATCAGTATTTTAGCTGTGTATGGTACGTCGTTGTTGATTCAATTGATTATAAACCAGGTTTTGAGCCCTGGTATTCTATTGTCTACCGTACAATAGAATCTTAAGAACCACCTGTCTATTACACGGGTTAGTAACGGACCATCGTTGCCACTGAACTGCATAACTTGCCTTAAATTATCGTCAGATGTGGTATGCTGTGCGATTGGCACACTCATTAAGAAAAACTTCCATATCAGCTGAAATAAGACTTATGCATAAAACCTTCTTCGGCTGTGAAAGTATATTAAACATGTTAAATTTAACTCCCAGCGTTGAAGTGGCGGTTGTAACTCATAGATTTTCATTATAGGATGAAACATAAACCCTATATAGCGGCTTTGTGATTTGATTGCACTACCTCTGGTTAAATATAGAAAATAAACCCTCTAATCCCATGTTTGAGGAATCTGTGGCAACACAATTGTGCCATTGAACTTTTAAACTCTTTCGAAAATTTTTAATTTTTGTCTTTTGTTGACAAAGGATGGCTAGGATGGCTTAAAGATCGGGATTAATGTGCAAGTAAAGGGTAAAATCTGGAATACGGTTGGGGCTCGCGTCATGTTACGACGGAATATATACGTCACTTTAGGTCTCTTCAATGGCCGAATAGGTACTATTGTATGTATATGTCCAGAGTCACTAGCCACCAGGGAGTCCATTTGATAAACTTTGATTTATGTCAGATAAAAGCTATAAATTCTGCCATTATCGAGTATAACCGTTTACGTTTATTACATATATACCTAACATAGCAAATATTATTGGAAAAAAGTCTAGACTTATAGGAAGGTCAAACATCGTACCTGGTCTTCAGTCACTGTTATAAAGGAAAACGCAACCCTGTACTTCCATTGCTCACCAAACCATACAGGAGCACCGTTCTACGCCTCCAGTTAAACGATCACATAAGATTAAGACAATATTCGACCTATTACGCTCTTAACTGTCACAGCATACTTTGTTATTGTTTTCCATTTTCTGTTATACTCGCTCTCGGGAACATCAAGGCCAGCTGCGTCTTTGGTTGTCTGCCGTGTAAAATTTCACTAAAAATTTGCCGTTAATTCCGGGAGTTGTACGATCCGTAAGGAGTGCGTGATCTGTCGATACCCCTTCCTTCATAACTTTTGTCATTGGCGTCTTAAATGTTCTGACAGCTCGTTCAGATGCACCATTTGACGCGGCATGGAAAGGCGCAGTAGTCCGCGTGCTGTACCATTCGTTTTACAAAACTCAGAAAACTCATTCGATGTGAAAGCTGGACCATTATCACTGACAATTGAATCTGGTAGACCTTCTGTTGCGTAAATACATGATAATGCTCTTACAGTTGACTTAGTAGTGATGTCAGCAACCTTAATGACATATCGATATCTCGAATAACTATCAAGGCAAATTAGTCACATGTAATTCAGAAATGGACCAGCAAAATTAACATGAATACGTTCCCATGGTTTAGTTGCGGTTGGCCAGCTACTAAATTGTTTTGGTGGATTGGAAGCATTCTCCTGGCAATGTTTGCAGGATCTCACCATTAACTCGATCTCTTCATCGGTTTTCGGCCACCAACAGTATCGGCGAGCAAGTTGCTTCGTCCTCACAATACCCCAATGTCCCACATGCAGCATCTTTGAGAGTTGTGTTTCCAAGCAGAACTTCGTGACGCAGACTGCTTGGAAACACAACTCTCGTGTGTTCAGTCTGCACTAACATCGTTGAAACATGTAAGAGCATGTTTTCTTCCCATGAACCGTTGCAATTCGCGATCCACTGACTCTGGCCACCCAATTTTTGTGAATCTGAGAATTTGCGACAACTGCTTAACCATCTTGATTTCTTCACTAATTTTGACGCTGTCTATCGGGAAATTTGATAAGTTCTCTTCATATTCTTCATTGACTTCAAAAGCACTCTCCTCATCACTATCAAATTCTTTGTCGGGCCCCACTGGTAAACGAGATAGAGTGTCAGCATTTCCATGCTTTTCTGTTGGCTTGTATCTTATTGTATACGTGTATTCCATTAAAAATATTGCCCATCTCTGGAGTCGATTTGCAGTCATCACTTTCTCTGGATTGAAAAGTGAGGCCAAAGGCTTATGGTCTGACACCAACACGAACTTACGACCATACAAGTACTGATGGAATTTCCGACACCAAAAGATAATTGAGAGAGCCTCTTTCTCAATCTGACTGTACCTGCGTTGATGTTCATCAAGTCTTCGATGAAAATGCGATGGGGCGTTCAGAACCATCCGGATAGATGTGCGACAAGGCAGCTCCTATTCCATGACTAGATGCATCCGTTGCCAGAACTAACGGGTAATCTGGGTGATAATGTGTCAACATAGTAGCATTCAATAAGCATTTCTTTATCGCCTGAAATGCTTTCCCTTGTCTGTCAGTCCACTCGAAAACTGTACCTTTCTTTCTCAGCTCATTTAAAGGTGCTTATGTCTTTTATATTGTTTGGTCTTGGCATGTCTCTGATGGCTTTATAAGGCGTGATCCAGATGGACGGATACCATTTCCATCCAAAATGTATCCGAGATATTCAACATCACGTTGAAAAAACTTACACTTAGACCGATTACAACGCTAATTGGCCTCAGCCAAACGCTTTAAAACCACTGCTAAATTTGCCAAGTGATCTTCTAAATTTGCCAAGTGATCATGGTTTGACGGCTTGTTCACCACTACAATGGGTGGTTTCAAAAAACAAATTGATACTAATCTGTCAATCTCATCTTTGACTTTCACCTGCTGCTCAAATGGTAGAGGTCGAACTTTGAATGCTCGTAGTGGATAATTTTCCTTCAACGATAAGCGTGCTTTAAAATGCATGCAGTGTCCTAAGGTTTCCTCAAAAATGATGCTGTACTTATCATACAAACTATCAATTTGTTTGCCGGAATCATCCTAGATGTTAAACAATTGTTCACAATTCAACTTGTCATTTATGATTCGAAATCCGAACGCATCAAAACAATTCATGCCAAAAATATTTGCTCCGTCAGTTGCTGTGATGAGCAATGGCAAATTCACACTCGTTGAAACTGGACGCACCCGTATCGACTAGAAACTTTAGAATTCTTCCATTAATTTCCATTGATAAAAAAAAATTCTTACCAGTGTGCTCGATTGACTCTCTCATTAGTTCGATGCTAGGAACTGAGGACATAGGATCTACACTTGATACCTCTAGCAATTCCATCTCTGTATTACTGTTCCTCGTGTATTCATTGTTTGAATGCTCGTTTGAAATCTGAACATCGTCCGATGTTGATGATTCCGGATACTCAAACGAGTTGATATTAAACGAGTCCTCCATTACTGAACTTCGATGACGACTACGTGACTTTCTTCGGCGTTGACGATTTCCTTTCTCTCCATTCTGCTGCAATTGAGACGATAAACTGCTATTACGCACCGAAGCAATGTGTCTCCGTTTTATCACATCGATAACAATTTGCTGTTAAAAATTTACAATCATCACGTTCGTGATACACTTGTAACATCCAGGACAGGATCGCATTTTAGAATACGAAGGTGCATTATTACGTCTATTAGATTTGTAGTGTGAGCGACTTCTACTACTCTGATTAACTTCTTGAATGACATTGTTATCACTCTTTAACACTTGCAGCCTGCGTACTCTCATAGGCATTCACAAGATTGATGTCGTCCTCTAATTTTGGATTTCCCCAGCTGTAAAATTGCCGTTCTAACGGGATCGTGAATTGCGTGTAACACTATCATATCTCGAATAGAACTCACATTTTGTAGCGGCATTTCGTAGATTTGCAATTCATGACGCATATGGATCACCCGGTTTCATTTTAAGTTGCCAAAACTTAAAACATAGTGTATGGACGGACTTTAAATAATAGTCAATTAACCTCTTTTCAATGTCACTAAAATTTTCGTTTTCAAACGAGTTTTCACCGTAAACCTTTTTAATTGTATGGTATCAGAGCCACCTATATATACAGAGCCCTAAGGTAAAAAATTGAGATTTTTCTAGAGGAACTAAAATTGACGAAAAAAACATTTTTTCCATACAAAACATATGAAAAATTAAATTTTTTTCGGTTCGATATTTTTCAATGAAAATGTCGATGGATTAAGTATTTTAACATTGAAATAGAATCTACAATTATCATTTTATAATTGATTCAAAGCTTGATCAAAGAAGTTGTTTAATTTTTGATATATTTATTAATAAAATTTATAGAAAAAAAAGCATTTCTCCATTGAATTGATATAAATACACACAAATACCAACGCAATAAAATTAAACTGCAAGACGAAAAGAGAAAATAGTAAAAGTGTGGTTATGTTTCCTTTTGAATTATATTTTTGTGAATAAAATAAAATACTTAATGGGTATTTCAATAAAAGCTGCATGATTTTGTTTGAATAAATCTCAAACTAATTTCACTTCAATTTCAACGTACATTTTGGATTTTATAAATGGAACACCATGACTATCACTGTTCTTCTGGCACGGTTCTATTTTATTATGGTAAAGTTTTGTTACGCATTTGTGCATAATTATGGTTCTAAATAAATTGTGCAGCTGGTATTGGAACTCCCTATGACATGTTGTAAGTTGTCAATATCACAATTTTTTTTCTATCGATCGATGTTTATGTTCTCTTTTTAAATTTTACGCTATTTCGTGAATTCAGTTTTGATTTTTTTCTATTGCGATCTCAGCCTATTGCAATAATTTTGCCCTCTATCCCTTTTCCGATTTCGCTACAAGGTAATGAAATAGAAATATGTGGTGATACATTTTCAAATGTATAAAAGGAAATAGAATAATGCTTTATACGAGCATGCTGCGATCGCAATAGAAAAAGCGAAATTAAAAAAAAAATGTGAGATTTAATTCTTAAAAAAGAGACAAAATCATCGATCGAAAGGATGACAATATATGTTTTATTTATTTATTTTACCTACACATTCAAATAAATTCATGTTTACATAAATATGATAAATTCAAATTTAATTTTGATATAATGTTTATTAAATTAATAAAAGGTTTAAGGTTCTGACTTTCAGATATGTGCTGCTTCAATATAGAATCAATTCCACAAAGTGTTTATCGAAATGAAAGATTTAACTTTGCATTGATGAAAAGTAATTCGAAAATGGTCATTTTTACATTGATTCTTATGGGATAATGCAAAAACTAGTTCCTCTAGAAAAAGCTCGACAAAAAACATGGCATGCATCAACACCTACCCACAGGGATGGGCAAGGTAGATTGCGCCATGTAATATACGCCGATGTCGACACGTAAACTATTACGTAGATTACTTGGCAATATTTTGTTGCAACGTCCACAATTAAGCCAACGTCAACAATCTACGTTATTTTAGCGTTTTGAACTCGAATGAACCAGTTCAAAGTGATATTTGTCAGAAATTTTATACGAAGAAACTGTATCATGAAAATTAGTTTATTATTACTAGTTTATTAACAAGTACAGTACAGTACATTTTTTTAATTTTCCCATTCCTGCAAAATGTTAGAATCAACGTTAGAAATCTACAAGTCATAATTTGATAGTTTTGTTGTTGTTTATATAATTTGATAATTGTTGAAATTCTAAATTTCTAAATTATGGAAATACAATAATTTAAAACTATTCTAACCTAATTTTATCTTCTGCGGAGAGGATAAGTTAGATTAAAATGTATTGAAGGATACTTTAAAACTGTCACCGTTCGTATCGCATTGATATCCTAATGAAAGCTAGTCAGAGACGTCTCTTCGTTTGATGATATTGTCTACGTTGTCTATAGGGGTTATCGACGCGGCAATACAATAAAGCTAACCAATTTATCATCTATATTCCAACACCAAATATTAACGCGGTCAAAGGTAGCCACCAAAAATTACTTCTTCTTCTTGCCGATTTATCTCTCTCCATGCTTTGTAAAACCATATTTCACAAACAAATAAGGCAGAACCTAAATAAAATTCTGTTGAATCGTAATTGCTCAGGAGCCCATTAGCAAAATACCGTTAGATTTTCGTTTCTGTAATATAAAGAGGTAAATCAATCTCACTGGTTTCAATCCAAGTATTGACCGATAGCTCTGATGGTTGTGAGCAAGTCATTGAGGAGAAGCCACTTTCATACTCGGTAACTGTTCGAAATTACACAGAATATGCAGATTTGGTTCACGTCATGCGTAACCGTTATATCCGATTATAAGCATTATATATATATAAGTTGAATGCGTATACGGGAGACACTGATTGACGACACTGCCATAGAAATCAAAGTATATATACTCAAATTCAACTTCAAGTTCAAACACAATTTCTCATTTTTTTTAAATTTTGTTGAAATCACTTAAGATTTTGTAACAAAGCTATATTGAAATACTCTTTAAATTATAATTCAAATTTGATTCAAGCCCATACTAGAATTACAGCTGGAATTTTATTTAAGAAAATCCACTCAACATAGGCCAAAATCTATTCAAATACAAATACGATTAAACATTATTTAAAATCACTCAAATTTTGATCATATTCAGTTTAAATATTAATTTTATATTCATTCGTTTAAAGTATTTTTCTCAACTCAATGTTTGATTTTTAACTCAATTAAAATTTTCCAAAATCCACTCAAGTTTTGATCAAGTCAAAGTGTACTTCAAGTCATCTAAAAAATTATTAAAAATTTTGGCACAAATTTTTACTACAATTCTATCAGGTATTTCACTTAAGCAAATCGACTCAAAAAGATATAATTCGATGTCTATTGCAAAGTCAAATATGAGTTAATAATTATAATTTAAATTACATTCAAATTTTGGTGAACGAGTTTAAAATTTAATTCAATTCAATTGTACAGTTCTACTTTGAATTTCACTTAAAAAAAATCCCCTCTTTAGCCCTTGATACAGTACCCAACGCCGTTGCTTAGGAGATGCTATTTCATTTCCCAATATATTTTAAAATTTTAAAGCAAATTTAAAAGTTCAACAGTATTGCTAACATCAAGCTTTATTCCAGATTTTCCGAATTATCCTGCAAAACTAGTTGTTTTAGATTCTTTTGATTTTATTTAAGTTTTGGTCTTCTATTTCATTCCAAATTCAAAATTTATTTAAGGACCTCCTCAAAATTTGTTTGCTTGAATGAGAAGAGAGCGAAAGAAAGAATGAATGAAGCTAATTAATTGTGTAGTTTTGTACAAGATTTTTGATAGTTTGTAAGTATATTTTTAGAGTTTGAACCGATGTTATTTACCTCTAAAATTGCTTTAGCAACGTGAGCAAACGTATAGGTCACACGCGAAACGCTGACATTGTAAGCTATTTTGATCGCTAATGACATGATTTGAATTTTGTAGTGGATTTCTTTTGGCTGCCTATCCGCTTTGTAAATCAGGAATGGACGAGGTAGATTACGCCATGTAATTTAACGCAGTTGTTGACACGTACAGTTTACTGACCAATATTACCGAGCAATATTTTTTATGAACGTTCTTAACTGTCGACGTTGACAAAAAATATTGTTGAGTAATCTTCGTCAGTAAACTATACGTGTCGACAACATGTTAACATTAATCTACGATATTTTGGCATGTTCAAATTGAATGTTCACAGTTTACAGTGTTATATTAATTTATAAATAGTGATTCAGTTAAGCCATCAAAAAAATGTATAACAGATTAACACACAAAATAAATTTTGTGAACATTCAGATTACAATGTACATAATTTTTAATTTCTTAAAGATAGATTATGAAAATATTTTAATTTTAACAACTTTTCTAAACTAATCTAAATTGAACGAGATTAAAATGTATTGAAAAATATTGTAAAACTGTTCCGCGCGAATCGCAATTGAACCTAAACAAAATCTAGTCACTGTATAGTTTAGAGCCAGTTCACTAAATCGCACTCTATCAATCGTCTACATTTTTGTTGTTTTCTACGTATTGTCTACGTTGTCTACGATATCTACGTTGTCTACGTTATCTACGGGTTGTCGACACGTCGACGTAGAAAACAATAGATGACCCGCAAACGCCCATCCCTGCCTACCCAGGCGAGAAAACAAAATTTTTGTCTATCTGCATCCGTAATACCGTTCGCAATAAAATACTGTTTCAATTACGCCATATATTCATCGAAATTTTCTTTCTCATGATCAAATGATCGGAACGCCGTTATAGCTGCTACTGTTGTTGTATGTTCTATCGACGCCAAATGTTACGTTTGTTCACAGAATAAAATAAACCAAACATAAACATAATTGGCAATTATTATTATTGCAATTACAATTGTGTTTAAGCGATGTGTATCGTACCTCGATCCGATTTCAACTGTATAGCGTTGATCATTATTTATTCTTTTCGATAGTGTTGGATATTCATCTTCTATGTATATATTATGTAAATGAATTACTATACAATCATTACAGTCTTCAAGTTCAAACTTTTCTATACTTTTTAATTAAAATTTGATTTATTGATGAACTGTAAATTTATTATACTTAAATTTTTTAGAATTGGTTTTTCGAAAATAATTCGGGATTGAATTTTGGTTTACTATACTCTTTATTATTTTCGTGCTGCTGTTAATTGAGACACTTTTATTTTTTAGCCAAGACACATTTTGAAAAGTCTTTATTCGGGCTATAGATTTTCGGGCCAATTTAACATCCGTATTCCAAACGTAATTTTAAGAAACCCATTATATCATTAACAATTTTTTCATATCTCCAATGTATTGGCACATTTAAACCACGCAAATAAAATCACTTCCAGTTTCCACAGTTAATTTAACAGTGTATCAAATTAAGCACTGCGCACAATTTTCAATTTGACCAAACCTAATGTTCAATTTTGCCAATAGCCAATACTGTTTTATCTTCTTTTTCTTCTAGACAGAATATCAAAATATCTCGACTATATAAATGGGTGTCACACAAATCCTCATTTTCAAGGTAAGCTCAAATAATCCCTATACATATACATATATCTATAATTTATATTACCGCGGATGAGCTTAATAAATATAATTATTATTAGGTTTATAGAGGTATCAGGTATATATAAGTATTATATAGATTTAAAAAGCTGAGGCCATTGCGTTAAGCCGCACATATAGAATTTGTCATATAGAAGGATGTCCAAAACTTAAATTCACACGCCATGCAATTTTAACCGTTGACCGCAAACATTTAATGGTTAACCATATAGTGACGTACTGTATCAATTATATATATATATATATCTATATACGTATATAAGTACATGTATATAATATGATTATTTGATTGGAAAAATAGAAAAAAAATCCAACCAAAATAACCAAATAACAGACCGAACCGATCATATGGAATATTTTGGGTCACAAAAAAAAAATGTAAATTGTAAATTATATCACAAATTTTTTTGTTTCCAAATTTAAATTAAATTAATTTTGTATTTTATTTTTTTTAAATTATATTAGTTTCAAAATAATAATAATAATAAATAAATAAATATAAAATTTAATTAAATTAACACCATTTTCTACTTTTTATTTTCCGATTTTTTAATTTTGGTTTTTTTTAATAATTAAAATTAATTTTTATATTTTCACTTTTCACAAACACAAAAAAAAATCGATAAATTTAATTAAGTTATGTACTATAAAATACTTCTTCGTTTTGCAAATTTTTAAAATGTCTTAAAAATGGTTTTTGTGGTGTAAATTAATGTCACAATTTTGGTTGCATTTCATACATATGTATATATTATGTAAATATATAAGGAAGGAAACTTAATTTTTATTCTTACTTCCACACCCCCATCCAAAATCTGAAAATTTTGATTTTTTTTTTTTTTTTTTGGTGTTCAAACCGAATTTGATTTTCTATAATTTTTCAGCTGAAGGGGCGTTTAAAAAATTAAAACCAGAACCAAACACTGGATTATCGTCTGTATCGGGTGGTGTGTCATCGCCGGGCAGTGGAATCTCATCAATACCTCAACATGCGGGACATACGCCAACGACGGCATCGTGTCCGACACCAGCGCGACGTAGACATCGTACAACATTTACACAAGTCAGTTTTTCGCTAAAAATCGATTCAATAATTTTATTTTAATTGCCTTTGTATTTATACGCAGGAACAATTAGCTGAATTAGAAGCGGCATTTGCAAAGTCACATTATCCTGATATTTACTGTAGGGAAGAATTAGCGAGGACGACAAAATTGAACGAAGCTAGAATTCAAGTAAGTGACAAATTATTAAAAACTATATAAAAAAAAATGAGAACTAGAAACTAGATTTTATTCAATACTATGCTGCGCAACGCTTCCGGTACATTTAATAAAGTGTTGAAATCGTGATATAGCTTTTTCTTGCTTTTGTTCTTGCTCATCCATTCGGTTTAGAATTGTTTGCAACATTTCACTATAACGGTCAAAATCGGTTTTCAATTCTGCTCCCCCTTTAGCAACTTCAGCATATGCATGAGATACCTGGAGCTTGAATTATTTGGTAAGCAGGTTTTCTTATCTTTTCTATTTGATTTCTTGGCTCCTTTAATTTGCCTTTTGGTATGTCCTTTTTGTTATTATTTTTTTTCTCATCTTCTGTAGTTCTCTGGGGCAACTACACATCCTCTATAACTTGCGGGGTGTAACTCTCCACAATTTACACACTTGGCCGGAGTTTCTCTATTGCGGTAGTTCTGAGTGTGCCCGAATGATTGGCACTTTTTGCATTGCGGGAGCAATCTTGATTTTCGTAAAACTTCAATCTCCACCTTCATGTTGAGGATATGCCTTATTTGATAAATATTTTGTATGTCTTCATCTTATCAAAAGTTAACATGTACAATCATAGCGGAGTTTTATCCGTTCTCTTCAATATTTGTGTAACATCTTTTATTTTCAAATTTTTAGAAAGTAAATCTTCCTTTATTTCTTCTGGCTGGCAGGATGGGTGCAGCTTTTTTGCCACAACTTTAATCGGCCTGGATCTTTTGTCCTCATAAGAGTACCATGTATTTCCCTTTTCATTAAGTGAAAGGGTCAGTTTTCTATAATTCTCCTCGTCTGGGACATTGACTTTAAGATCTTCACTACTGAGCATCGTTGTTTGGTATTGTATTTGGTTTGAATGATGGTTATATGATGATACGAATTAAGTTGATGTGATCAGTACAGGTTTTTCTTGGTCTGAAACCAGCTTGCTCGTTTCTTAATTTTGCATTGATCGCAGATGAGATTTTGTTAAGGTGATTATTATGAGTATTTTGATTGTTGTGTTGATGACGCCATAATTCCTGCTTTCCTTTAAGTCACCTTTCTTGGGCATCGTACTTGTCAAGCCTTTTTTCCATTTCTTTGGTATTTTTGGTGGATTCGCTCCATTGGTGGATGAGTGTAGTTAGTTTCGTTATCAGTGCCCGTGGCCTTTTAAATCTGCTTTATTATTTTCACATCATTCTAGAGCTTTCTTGCTATTCTGGCATATAGTTACCGTTGCTTGTAATTATTTTTCTACTGTTCTACCATCTGACTTCACTTGGTCTTAGAATCTCGATGTTGTATAGCGTTCCATTTCTTTTTCTATTTGTGCTAGCATTGATGTTTCTGTTATGAGGTCTGATGTTCCATCGCAATCGTTTTTGAAATCATTTGGAGTTCAAGATTGGGTCATTTAATCCTAGCCAGTTTGCAGAGCTGCTGGATAAGGTATACTGGTCTACCAGGAGGTTTCGTTATTGATTTTTTTTCCTTTTTCTTCTGACCCTCGCATATGGTTGCTAGACTTCTATATGATAAGATGGTTATCTGCACTTTCACTGTCTCTCCCACTCTCTCTCTGATTAAAAACTAACTTTTTTAATTATAAAGCAATAACCCCAAGTATATGTGACGTTATCCCAGAATTCCATCCTAGAAAAATTAAAAATGTTCATCAGGCAATACTATTCTCATCCCATCCCAGGGTTATATATTCTTGTCGGGGTCAGAAAGTCATACGAATGGCCCGATACATAAAATTAGGAGTTTGACTAATGGTTCTAGAGAACCATTAATACCGGAAAAAGTTTCTTTTGTTTTCGATTATGCATGGTGTCCACTTGCTGTGATAAATCGTTGAACACCTGCCGTATGTTGTAAATGGCGGAATAGGCTCATATGTATATGCCTACATGACTATTACGGATTTTAATTAATGGTTCTTGAGAAGCATGAGTGCCGGAAAAAAGTTTCGTATGTTTTCGAATTGACATGGTCATCCACAATTTTCTCATGATTTTATGGAAAGTGGCAGCAACGGCCAACTTCACCATCCCCCTGCAGCCAATCGCCACCTGCTCAGTACCTCATTGAAAAGCCTGGTAACAATTTTCAGCATCTTTTTCTTTTTTTTGCCTTCTTTGCTAAATCGAAATTTTAGGCTGCGAAACCTCAGAAGAACTACCGGGACCGAGCCCTTCTACTTATCCATTCTTTTCTAATGCAGTGTTGTCCAATATTACCGTTCAGTTTGATAACCGGACTCATATTGAGAGTCCAGCCTCGTACCCGTATTTAATTCGTCGCCAACAACTACAACCACCAGTTGAGTAACAACTGAATTTGAGAACCTCGATAAAATTGATTCGACGGCATGTAAGATATGTACATATGTATGTACATATATTTACCGCCGGTACATATGTTTCAAAAATATGGTCCATTCAATATTTTCTTCAAAAATAATTTTATCAACATGTCTATCCTGTTTCAGGAAATGAATGAAAATAAACATGAAAATTAATCGAAACAACGAAATCTATTTCCTAAATCGGAATACATATTTGTATGTATATATGCACTTATGTTCTATACACGTACCAACCGTCGCTTAAATATTACGCGTTCAAATTGAAAATCACAACAGGCAATAAAATCTGATTGTTTCCGGTACACCAACGAAAAAAAAAAATATTTTTTTGGAATCTCATAAACATTTTTGATCTTTAAGTTGATGTGAAATCTTAAATTTAATTTTTGCTATTTTGGTACATACAGAATTTTATTTATTTTCGTTCGTATATTAAATTAAAGTAATAATTGTATTTTTCATTGTATAAGTATTATACAATTATTTAGAAACCATGCCTCAAAAGGAGAGCATGCGACAACAACAATAACTCTCGTTCCCCATATTTCTGATTTTTTATTTTATTTTTATTAATTTTTTGGTTATTCGATACTCGAAGTAAATGACTTTACGAACTCATCATCCAATAATAATCGATTTTTCTCAAACAACGACAGCAAACAAGAGTAGAGATGGTAGACAAAAAAACTTTGCTTTTATCTTCATTTTTTTTTGTCTTTGTTTTCCACAACCATTTTCTTTTTTTTATCCATACATTTTTTGGGGTTTGTATGTAATACACGTTGTGTATTGTTTTGTTGGCAAAATGAATTCAATAAAAATATTGGGAAAACTGACAAAAAACAAAAAAAAAAATCGAGGGGAGAGAAGATGAAAAATCAGTTTCAGTACCACTGTACCAATGTGTATATAGAAAACATACTTTTAGGAAAATCAGTTTACGAAAATTGTGAATACGAAATGTCTTACAATACTCATCTGGATCTGGGCTAAAATGGTTAAAATACTATTGACTCCAAAAACTATCACTATGATTCGATTTCAATTTCTTTAAAAATTCTTAGCTATACGTATTATTGGCTCGGCCTATTCGTTTGATGGTGGATGAGAAAGGGCGATGCAAACATGACAAATTTGATTTGCTTCACAAAATTATCTTGACTCGTATGATGTGAATTCTGTGCCGATACGATAAAATAGTAGACCATGGGTTCGTTAGCACAGTAAGTAGCGCGCTTGCTCTGTTATTCGAGGGTCTCGGGTTCGATTCCCGTTGGTCACCAAAAATCACTGTTGGGTGTTTTTAATGTGTAAGTACATATGTTTGTCCGCGTATTGCACCGTGGGCCCGTTGGTAGCATTGGGTCCTGGAGTAATCCGCCCAATTTAAAAATAAAAATAAAAAATAGTTTTAACTTAGTACAAACTGCACATGACATGATTTGTGAAGTTTATACTAAAACTAAATATTTGTGAATGTATTAGTCAAATAATAGTGTATTATAAAAGGTAGTCATCATTTAGGCAAATCAAAAACATTTAAAAAGTAACATTGAATAATTTATGAAATAAATAAAGCTAGAGATTCAATATTTATCACAAATCTCACTATATCTCACTAAAATTTTCAATATTTATCTATCGAAAAATCATAGTGAGATTTATGCTAAATAGTGAAAATCTTAAGATACGCAATTTCGTAAGAAAATCCTAAAATGTAAATTTACTGAAACCTCAATTTGACCATGTGAAGGCCATTAGCTTTTAAAATGGTTCGGTATGATTGTAGTGTTAGTTCAGGCCTATCGAAAAATTACAGTGAGATTTGTGCTAAATAGTGAAAATCTTAAGATACGCAATTTCTTAAGAAAATCCTAAAACGTAAACTTACTGAAACCTTAATGTGGCCATGTGAAAGCCATTAGCTTTTCAAAAGGTTCGTCATAATTGGATTATTAGTTTTAAACCTTTAGTTTTATGTATGGTTGAGCACTTACCACTATTTGGATATCCAATTTTTACATACTTAAATAGATACAATAAATACATATATACAACTAATTTAATGTTCGCCTAAATGCCATTTATTTTCGATATTCACTAATTCATATACATATTACGTTGTTTTTGTTGGTTTAATTCTAATTTAGGATAAACTTCACAAGCATAATCTCCAACCGAGAATTTTGAGTATGAGTCTACAACAACAAAGAAAATAAGGCATAAAAAAGAAACAATTGACATGCAATCTGCACTAAGGATACTCTATTGTTTCCTGAATGTAGGGCCTTGAGGAAGACGGCTTCCCGCAGGCGGAATGATAGTCTCGCTTCACCATAGTAAACCAGCTATGTAGACACGATATATTATTACGGTGAATGAAATACAAAAAAAAGTTTATCTGTCCGATCTATAATGTGTTTGGCCACCCCCTTAACGCCCCGCTTTGTACTTTAGACTGATTGGCATTTTTGGACATCATCATTGCAATCTTTTTCAAGGACTGGTGACGAAACATATTCCATCATCATACGGTTTCTGATGCAACTAAGAGAATCGCATCAGTCATCTTTGCCCCTGAACGGTAACTTATATCGTAGTCGTAAGCACTAAAGAACATGTTTCGCCTCAATATATGTCTTCCGTATACGAAATCGTATTTATTAAATTTTTTTGATTACCCCGAAATGATCGCTACGGCCTCGCGTGTTTTTTTCGTTATTTGTTTGTACATTAGATAAGGTTCTTGAATAAAATGAAATCGGTCTCTTCGACCGATCGACAAGTTTAGATAAATAGCATATGGCGATGCCTTATACACGATCGACACAGAAAGCTTTAAGTCGTAGTGCACCAACACACCATCGGACGACACCAGGCGTTTAACTTGATTAAATGCTTTTTGTTGAATTTCTTTCCAATTCTGCAATTGGGTCAAGCAGGCAATATAGTGGCTTTGCTTATGTATCTTTGTGAAAGAAATGACTGATAAAAATTTGAATTGAAAATTTTCTTGTCGATCGATTCTGAAGCATTTATCGTGCAGTTTCAAATGTTAACGACTTGATACCAAAATTAAAGCCGATAAAAACTACGGTCGAGACTCCAATCATACACATATGCTCGCTTAAACGAAGACCGTACAGAACGACTCCAGAAATTCCCCTCGATAAATTATTGATGAAATTGTCAACAATTCCCGGAGCTTAAGATATTCCGAATTGCAGCCTCTTTAGCCGGAATGCTCCTCTGCGTGGGTAATAATCCTCTGTAGAAACTAGGACGATTCAACGACAGAGAATTGCTAAAACCGTTGAGCCAGGTCTAGCTTATGGTGAAGACTTTACCTACTGCAAGTAACGCAGTAACAGAATGCGGATGGCCCGTTTTTCAAAACTTGACTTGTATAGTCACCACATAGATCCTGATTGATGCGTTACTCTTATATACGGAAACGATTAAACTATCCCACCCAGTCGGAATACTTCACTGGCACTAGGATCCGCTGTTGCGTGAGTCGATCGAGCTATGCTTCGATCATTTCCTTTGTAGAAAGAGCAATACGGCGTGTCAATAATCTAATTGGATGAACCGTATTGTCGATTAGCACAGATACCTTGAGTTTGACTTTGAAATTGATCCAACTCACTATATAGATGGTCGTACTTATTGATGACGTCATCGATGGTTGATTTGGTCTTTGTGAGATTTCCACCTTCAAAATTGATTCCCATCGGTGCAAACCAATTCAAGCCAAGCACATTTGCTTGATGACGACAATAAATTCTACGAATTATTTGATTTGAATATCATTGCACTGGAAATTGGCCAATTTCAAATCTCAGGTGTTTGCTTTTTTCTTGTGATGGGTCAAACAATGAAGGCTTAATTAATCTCGCAACCCACAAACACATATTCGTCCGGTTGTTGATCACGTTGTCAAAATTTGAAGAATGCAGCCATTTCGGATTGACACGGAGAAAACTGATCCGTTAGTATTTGTTTGATATAGGACAATTTGAATGTGCTTACTCGTTTGTGTGATGCAAATGAGACCAAAGAATCGTACAAATTAGCACATTGACTATACTATCGCCTTGGATTTCATTAGCTGTTGCAGGTACAGTTTGAAACGTAAACTATATGATGGTCTATTTTCTCGATTGTGTCATACTTTAAACTATTTTAATACTCCGCAGCGGAGTCACAACAGGTTTCATTTACTATTCTGTTGAACTACCCGGTTTCGTTGGCATAATTTCAGCGTATTGCCTATACTTTCGAAAAATTTGTTCAACACATAAGAAAGTGAGTCAGTAACAACGTTTTCTTTAAATACATTGCACTGAAACCGGGCGCGAATTGCCCAATATCACCAAAGCGTCTGAACTGACGGGGAGATGCTTTATATAAGTTTTAATTTGAATGCAAAAATCAGCTATTTGTCGTCTTGACCCACAATTTATAATATATCGAACGCAACCATATGTGCTACCTAAAACAGTTATCTGTTTCCTTTAATTTAACCTACAGCCCATCATAAAATAATTTAATATAAAGTTGCGACACCACGCGCTTGAAATCATATTTTTTAGCTCTGCAAAATTGTTTAAATCCGCACCAGAATGGATAGATAAACAAAACAGACTCCCGGCGAAATAATCAAATTAAACTCGGTTTTTGCAATTAGCAAATTTATCCGCAAACAAACGTCAAGTTTTATATGCAATCGATATCCATCGTAGGTGGTGCGTTACTTGGTGTTTCTGAAAATTTGGAAGTTGTTGTACTGCTATTAAAAACTCATGTGAAAGGATTTATTTACGAAGCTTTTATTTTATTATATTGATTGAGCGAAGCATTTTCAGCTTTTATAAATATTAGGAGAGTAAACTTGAACGCCGGTGTATAAAAATCTGACAGTCAAGGTTCGCCTAAACTTTTTAAAACTTTAATTTAAATATTGTATTATTCTTTTTAGCTTTTATGCATGAAAATTGCTGATAATTGAAATCAAAGCTATCTTAATCTATAAATCCTCCATATTGAGCAATACTTTGAAACGAGCTTTATCTAAAGTACCAAATGTGTATAATAATGAAGAAGTAGGTACAAAACATACAAATTGATTTGCAATTTTTCAACTATTAATAGTGAGAGCTTTTAATATTTTATTACATAAAACACGGTCTTAAGGGCTTCTAATACAGCAACGAGCTTTTGATATGGTACATCTTGCCTATACAGTCAGACCCGTTATTTATATGGACCCGATCATACATCTAGACAATAGGATTTATTCACTTTTGCTTATATACAACTTCTCTGCCAGAAATCTCATTAAAAGTTAAAAAAGCTTTCTATGAAAATCTCCTATGCAGTATTCTTATTTAAATAAAATTCTAATCTTCAAGAATTATTTTTTAAATAAGCCAATTGGTTTAGGAAGAAGCTCGTTCTAAACTTTTATATATTTGTAGAAGAAAGTGAACGATATACTTAATTTCGTTATCATCACCTAAATGTATGGTATATGACGCAAAAGCTTATAATAAAAGCTCATTTCAAAATTATTTCTTGCATTAGCATTTAAAAGTTTCGGGATATGACCATTAAGAATGGAAATTTTATTTAAATAAAGCTTTTTTAAAAGCTGCAGGTTTATAAGGACGTTTGAAGTTGCTATTTTTGCAAAATCTAACCATTAATAAAAGTATGTGTTTTAAGTTAACATGCTAAAAATAGTCAATAGTTTAAAAGCTCATAACTTAATTTATAAAATTTTCAAACTTAAAATAATGAGGAGAGAAGTTTTCAGTCTGATCTCCAAATCTCACATGATAAAAACCATTCGTCAGACGATGCTGGCTTCCTATAACTGCAGTTGGAAAAATTATTATTTTTGTATTCTGCCTCTACCGATGTTCAAAACCGCCCCTCCATTTAAAAATCAAAAGGAATTGAAATCGACTTAAATTTAACCAAAGATATTTTCGCACCGACTGTCAAGACGTTTATCCCTGTTTTTGCCATTTTCATGTTGAAACAAAATTTTACTATGAAAAATGTTGATCTAATTAAAGTCTTACGACTTTACGATCCAGATACACAGTGTATATATAAGAAAAACACCCCCTTCGTCGCTGCTTAGATTTTGTATACCTACTCGTATATATGTATATGTACATACATATATATTGAGATGACGAAGCTATATGTAGTATTTATAGAAAATTGAAAAATGTATAATTAAATTTTTCTAGTACACTGAATTGATTTTAATTCGATATTCGACACACAAGGAGTTAAGGATGATGATGTACATATGTACATACATATACTAAGTGAAAGTTTGATTCGCGTAAGAAACCTTTAAAAGTATTCGCATCAATCGTTAGTTAATTTATGTAAATACCGCGAAAAGATAAGGTGAGGGGGTAGGGTACATAAATCAAAATTACAAATTATTTTTGTTTTAAATTAATTCTGATCATTATTTAAACTTTCGATCTGATTGTACCCGCATGTGTGTTTTGTATTTATCTTCCTATTTTAAAATTATCCAATAGTATGTACGAGGTTCTAGAAACGAAAATATCGCTGTAGAGACATGGAATTTAATGATAAGAAGAATAACAGGAAGACAAAAATTGTTTTCAGTTCGTAGCAACGATATACTTTGCAACAATGCTGAGACGAGCAAATAATAAAAAATTGAGAACAACGCTTAAATGCTTGTTTAGATACTAGTTTGTTCGCAATTATGTTTGTTTGTTGAATCCTTTCAGATGGAAAGTGCTACGTTACCTTCCTTGCGTTACATTTTTCGTTCGAATGCTAGATTTTCCACACAAGCCTGAATTTTATACTAAATTGAACCCCTGCTCTACCTCACCAGTACAACCAATTTATGCCTTAACCAGTAGTGGTCACAACTCGATTTTAGCAGCTTAACGTCTTCTTCAACTCTACCCGTGACTTTTTTACATCATCTTTTGTAAACCTTCACTTATTGAAACTGAATTTTTCATACAGCAGTACTTTTCAAAATATCACCTATAGACACTCTTGGTTTTCAGGTATGTTTCAGTAATGTTCTATACTGCGTATCGATGGCTGGTTTAGCAGCATCATCTCGATTTTCATGTCGTCCTTTCTACTTTGGACATCGAAAACGCCATATATTGCCGTAATTTTACTACAGTGTCGGAATTGTGCCCATCTTTCAATCGTACCTCACTACAAATATCGTAAATCTCACATTGAGAACATGATTTTAATCTCTATAGTTCGATAATACTAGCGATCTCCGTTTACACCGACACCGCGCGATCTCCTGTGATTTTTTTGAATGCTGGTTGTTAATAGAATAAAAATGTATAAATGTATAACTATACTTATGTTACTTACTTCAAATGTGTGGCGTATCGAAAAATTTGCGTAACTTTAATTCGTCCAGTATCTTATCTGCAAATCATCCTTCGTCTTACATTTTCTGCGTAATGGAGAATCTCTGATCAATACAATACTTACCCGCGTGTGTACTAGAACAAATGTTTCACATTAGATTTTTGGTTTGGTTTCATCTCGCGATGGATGTAGTTCCTCCAACTCCCAGATCTATTTGAGCTATTCAAATGACGTTTAATTTTATTTGAACACTCTGGGTTTGTCTATACATACTTGTCGCTTTTCTGCCTATCCATCCGATTTCTTTCAATTTTGCAGCTGGCTCGCTCTTATCTTCTTTGCGAGCAGATATCAATGTGGACTGGAATGTTGTGGTTCACAATAATAATTCGTTTGGAAGTTTCCCTTCTTGTGAAAGTAACGAATATTGAATATGATGTGCATATGATGGATGTGTTGTGTTTGTCTTGTGAGTCTGCATCATATACAAATCATATACAATGTAAACGAGTCAACCGAGCGAATAGCGCAGTGGTTAAAGCTGTGACGTTTGGATCGGGAGGTACCGGGTTCGAATCTCAACAGCAGAGGCGGGGATGCAAAAGGGATTTTTCATCTCCCGATTACGATCAGTGATTAAATTGAAAACATTTAATTGTAAACCCTCTGTTGGAATGTAGAACTCATGGGGCGACCCATCTTCCATGTCACTGTACAGGATGACATGGAGCTATGCAATGCGCAAGTGGTATACTGTACTTTTGTGAATGGGATGAATGAATGGATTGAATGAATGTTGTGTGAATGTAAGGTAAGGCTATGGACCAAAAAAGTGTCTATGCCAAGACAAAAAAAAAAAAAAATCAGTTGTAAATTATTTGCCATATCATGTTCAGCAAATCGGTAGCTTCCAAATCTTCGTTCTATTTATTTTGGTCGGTTAAATTTGTTTGGTTGCATTTTTCTAGAATGTGAGAATCCGAACATAAGATCCAGATGAAGAAGCCCGTCTGCTATGACATATCAATATTTTCTTTGCAATGAACGGTTGTCTCTGCGAAAAGAACAAAAAATTGAGGCCACTCCGCAGTATGTTTGTGAGGTGACTCATCTACAGCCTAACGCATGATGTATCGGCAGTTTCCTGTCGGGAGTACGGAGCTATGTTTTCACACAAGTCGGTCTGATTTCTACCAGCTCTATCATTAAAGTCCCCAATTACCGTTCTAACGTCGTGTTCGAGTATAGATATTTTTGTATTTTTGTCTTAGGGCTGGCTAACTTCTATATGGGTGCACGTACACAATTTATCGACGGGTTTGCTAACTTCATGCACAAGCGATGCTTACATAATTGGCTATTGACTGCTTGGAAATATAAAACGGAATTCTTTACCTGTGGCCTAAAAAGTAATCCAGCTCCAAGATTTCCGAGATCATTCCACTGTATAACAACGTATCGCTCCTGAGACACATGGTCTTCACTTTTAGCGAGTTTCTTGAAGAGCAACGAGTTCAATCCAATACTCCTTCATGCATGTGATTAGCCCTCCAACGCTCCTGATTTCCTTAGTGACTGCACGTTCCACGTGCCGACCATAAATCTCGTGTCCGGGTACTTTAGCGGGGGTCCGGTGTTGTTTTGGCGGTATCCATTTTCCTTTTTGTTGACATTATAAACGGGCCCAACGATCCAACCGTTTAGTCGCCTCCTACGACTTGTTCGTGCAATTTAGATTTACGAGACATAAATAATTACAGAATAGCAATTTTCCTTGATATATGATATCGTCAACATAAAAATGTTAATACAAACAAACCCTATCCCTCAACAAAGTTTTCAAATCCTCATTAATCTATTAAACTTTCCTCATTTTCATTAAGCAAACTTTCTCATTAAAAAAAAACTTTTCCCCCAGAATTTTCAATACACTTTTTTACGTTCATGTCAGTAACTAAAACTAAAGTTTCGTAAATATGTATTATAGTGAAGTGTCTCGTACATGTACATATAGATGGTCGATCCTCTCATTTCATTGTGGCAACAGTTAAAGCCAGCACAAAAAAATACAAAAGATTAAATTTTTTGATATGCGTCCATGTACATACATATGTATACCCCAAACAAAAACTATATATAGAGGGATACAAAAATTATTTTCTGCTTTTGGAAAAAATGAAAAACGAAATAAGCGAAAAACCATTAAAAATAAAATAATTTATAAGCTTTAAGCCATTAAAGAGAAGAAGCACATACACACACACATATATATATAAAATAAAACAAAAACGTCTATATACCATCAAATGGATGCTTAATTTCATTACACCCATTCCAAATTTCAAAACCCCATCTTGTGCCATCGCAAAAGCAAACCGAGTAATAAACTTTTTTTTTATTTTCGAAATCTCCATTTTTCTCTCCTATATATACACATAAATACCATCTGATGATAGGAAAAACTCAACAGAAAATATAAATACAAATACGAACTACAGAGTACAACAATAACACCAGCAGCAAAATGTATTTCTATATTACTTCTACCATTTTCTCGATTTTCCACAGTTTTAAAAAAATTTTTTTTTTACGTTGCTGTTTGTAAGCCAAAATAGAAAAAAAACTGTTTTTTTTTGTTTTCAGTCCAATCATCATGTATAAAAATAAAAAATACAAATTTCCTATAGCTTTATATTTACTGTGTTAAATTATCCACCCGCCCCCACTCGAATTTTCTTTGTTTGACAATATTACCGAAACAACAACACAATTTCTATAAATAACAATTGTATGGCTTAAAGTTATATATATACATATACATACATACATATATTATGTATGAATATATGTATGTATGTATTCGAAATTCCAAACCAACAATTTTCCATATACATATACGCATTATATATGTGCTTTAGAAAGGTGGTTTAGCCTGTTCCCTCCATCCCGTTGATCTATGGTTTCTGCAAATACACACGTATACATCTATATATACACATTAAATAAAATGTTTATTGGGGCGATAGTGAAAAAGTACATTTACATACATACACATAAATGTAAAACTCCTTCGCCATCTTATCATTATGATATTGTATATATACATACATACATACATTCATCTAGATAAATTGTTTAAGGAAACGCAAAAATTTTAAGGGTGAACATTTTTCTTTTTGCCATACACGCGCTCCTCTCTCATTTATTTCAATTCCATCGAAATTTTCCATTTTACTGTATGGTTATGTACCTATACAAACACGTACAAATGGAGGAAAATAACTTAGCAGCCATTCGATATATCGATAATTTTTTTGTAATTTTTAAGACGATACATTAATAAAGAGGGTAGTATAGTATATATACATATACTTATATGTATTAGCTGGCTCCGAGAAAGATTTTTTTTCGATAAGGGGTGAAAATCTTATATACATGGGACTGAAGAAATGTTTCTATATAGATTGAAAATATACCGGGTGCGCCTAGTATTATGCCTCAATTTGTTTAATTTAACCGGCAAAGCTGGAAGCAATCTATTTTTGAAATGGACGCCTTTAAATAGTAAGCCAATTATATATTTATATAATCATAGTGTTACGAGATTGCACTATTTGTGTCACGCAGCGCATTTTCATGTCATGTCATTAAATGCACTAAAAAAATTTGCGGAGATGAAATGACTTGTCGCAAAAAATGACCGAAAACAAAAACTCATCGAATTGCAACAATAAAATAGATAACCGCATAATATAAAGCGAATGAAATTGGGGCATTTACAGCGAAATACAAAGTGGCAAAATCATAAAGGTTCACCGGGTGTTCCAGAATGAAGTGGCCGAATTGCGTTCCTCTTGTAACATATAACTCAATATTTGGCATTGGGCCAGTTTGAATGAGGGGAAATTCATTCATCGGTGTGAAGTTTCTAACGTTATGAAAAAGTGTAGATATACTCAAAAAAAGTGACAGATTAAAACTTAACAAAATGTTAATAATAGGGCACTAAATTAGTAACTCAGTTGATCCAAGTTATTTAACACAAATCTCAGAAATGTTCTCATATAGTGCCTTTATACAATCGAAAGACTTTTCAAATGTGCATAGAGTTTGTAAGATAGGATTGGGTTCAAATGGTAAATTTCATATAATAAAATGTGTTTTAAACGTTTTGAGAATGTATGAGAAGTACTGCTGCACAAAATTGATTAACACAAATCTCAAAGATGTTCTTTTTTTTTTTTATGATTAAAACGGCTGGAAACTACGGAGGTTCTGCACTCAATGCCACAATGAGCCCATGGTTCAAACCTTGAGGATCCATCCTAAATCGCATAAGCGCACTGCAGCCGTAGCAAACTGTAAAAGTTTGAACCAAGAGATGGATAATAACTGATCTACGTTCAAAGATCCGGTAGAGAACACTTGGGATCTAGCTTCGACAAAGGCCGGACAGCTGCAAAGGTAGTGTAGGCAGTCGTCCACTTCCTCCAGACAATCGTCACAAAGATCATCCTGAGCTAGTCCCATGCGTTGGACACTAACCTTGAAACGTCCATGGCCCGTAATAAGAGTAAACAGAATACTTAGTTGGTTCTTTTTTAAGGATAACACATATTTAGTGACCCTCACGTTGGGTTCGATGATGAACCGTTATGCCTTTCGACAGCTAGACGTAGAACGCCACTTCTGCGTCAGTTCTAAAGCAAACTTCTTAATAGCATCCTTACCACCGTTGAAGGAAAGAGGAATTGCTAGCTCGGGACCACAAAATAAACTGTGCGCTCCAGCTTTCGCTAAAAAGTCAGCAACCTTATTTCCCACAACGCCACAATGAGCAGGCACCCACATGACCCTTACTCTCGAATTAGAGCAACGGAGATTAATGAAGTGTTTGCACTCTTTAACCAGTTTGGATGTAGTCAAAGGGTTATCAAGGGTATTGAGCACGGCTTTACTATCCGTGCAGATAATAATATCCTTGCCTAATTTACTAAACAAACTTATACGACTCAGTGCAGTATTTGCCCAGACTACCCGAGAATCTGAGCCGATACTTTGGACAAAAGAAACCAAACCCTGCACTGACTTCTGAACGAGAGCCATCCGCAAAAAAAACTATCGACTCAGACAACTGTCTATAGAAATCCTGAGAGAGCCATAGTACTCTCGAGGGGAAAACGACGGAGAATGAATTGGTGAAGTTAAATTCGGGCAATAGCCTGTCATTCACCATTTCAACCTTAGGAATATGTGACTTAAACTTATTAAGAAACTGTCTATGCCCTGTACAAGTCCCGAAGGCATTCCATGCCCCAATGTACCTCAGTTGAAATGCAGCAGAGCACGCCATACCAAGAATGTATAAGACTGCAGTTCGGGCAAGCATAGAATAGACTCCATAGCAAGAAGGGGAGTAGACAACATAGCCCCGGTTATAGCCCTACAGGCTGTCATCTGCAGTCCATCCAGCCTTGCTACAGAAGACGTCAGTTTCACAACTGGCCACCATACAACTGCTGCATACGACAGTAAGAGTAAAACCAGTGATTTATAGATGAATAACATCAATTTAGGAGTCAGACCCCATGAATTGCCAAAGGCCCTTCTGCATTGCCAATAATGGCCTTTTGGTTTATGATCAAGGTGAAATTTCCAGGAGAGTTTACTATCAAGAATAACGCCTAGGTGTTTTACGTGCTCTGTCCTTGTAGTTGCTCTACCAAATCGAGTGGGGACAGATAAATTAGCACTGTCTCTATACGTCTGGAAAACACAACCAGATCAGTTTTCGAGGGATTGACGTGCAACCCCTTTTCAACACGATGTTCTTTAGATGCATATTTAAAAAGTTTATAATGTATCTCCTTTCTATAGGAGAACATCTCTGAGATTTGTGCTTAAGTGATGTAAGTTAGCTTAGGTTAGGTAAGAGTGGCTGCTACGGCATAACTAGACCTATTGCACTTTACTGTTTTCGAGAGGAGGCTGTCCAGTATGTATCTACTCATATTATGGGAATGTAATAGAATATGAGCATAGGAAGTTAACTAAAGTATATTCCTCCTCCTCGTCCATACAGCTTCTGCAGAAGTGATTTGTTTCCAGACTTCTGTTAGCTTCCTCGCGTGTTCTCCAAATATACAGTGTCCTGTGAGTATCCCCACGATTGTTTTTAAATAATGACTACGTAGAGCGATTAAAGTTTCAAATCCAGCTTTGGACAGACTTGTCTTGCTACGCTACATGTGGAGATGTTAGTCCACCTCTCGCTCACTGAGGCTACTGCCTCTTTTTTAAGCGCTAACTTGTGCGATGTCATACACCCCACCTATATCAGCAAAACCTAGTCTTATTTTGTTTAAGGTACAGGGATCCACTACCGCGATTTAGAATTTCCTAGATAAGAGTATCACATCAGTCTTCGTACGATTCGGTCCAGACCAGCCGATTTATAAGGTTTAAACCATTACGATATCATGTGTGCACAATGAATGTGTTTCTCGATGAGTACTGGTCTCTGTTGAGCAGTCAATGCTTTCTAAAAAGTGGGTTTCGATGAGACGCTTCAACGATTCTCCACTAGAAGCAGTCCAGGAACAGTCCGGTTTAAAATTAAATATAATTGGAACTGGTTGGATTAGTAAAAACAATCTTCTTAAGGCGATAAGTCTCGTAGGCTTCCTTCATTTTATCCAAGAAGAGTCCTTCCTTTGTGCCTTTCTTAGCCAAGTCGCAAGCCTCGCGCTCTGCCACACCACCCTTGCCTCGGCTATTGCCTTCTTATGCACAGGCCGAATGATTTGCAGTGCCATCCCTCATCTCTACTGGATGGAGGGGTCCTGGGGTTTCTCCTAGGACCTTTAGAAAAACTGAGTTCAGTGCGTTGTACACCAACCCACATTTTTCCAATGTGATGCTCCCATCTTCCTGACTCTTGTTAATAACGGGTAACATCAACGCATGCCCCTTCACTATGTCGCATGGTTGGAGCTGGTTAGTTGATTTTAAGATCAATCTAAAAACGGGCGAGAAATACTCTAGCTCTTAAAGTTGGAGAGCCATAAGAGACAGTGACATAAGATGTGCGGCATGTGACATAGTGGGTCACATCTCACGGGGGTGTTGCAAAACAAGATGGAGATAAGTAAAATCGCGGCATGTTATATGAATCGTGAAATTTGGTCTCGTAATGGATGTTGGGCGAGAAGTATTGGATTGCAATAGATTCAAGATGCCACTTCGTGTAGATGATGTTACATGGAAGAAAATACGAGAGTCAGGTGATCGGATGAAGGCTCGATAAGGCGTGCGAGTAAATGACAGTATAGTTTCAAAAGACAGAAAGGAGGAAAACTGAATGTGGTGCACTTAGAGCTACTAGCACTCTACAGAGGGGAGTTGCATTGGATCCTAACATATAAGACATATCCAGACATAAAGTCAAACCAGATATAGTCAGATTAAGTGCCTCTCTATTCTATATAGTCATTACGTGACAAAATCTCTGCCCAACTCATAAAGCAAAGCACAAAAATTAACTAAAGCCGCAGCCACACGACCTATACCAAGGTAGATGAATGTTCGTCATTTGTAGAAATCGTAAAGTTATGTGGACAGAAGACGAATAACAAATGTTTGTATTTGTACACGCTCGCCCAATAGGCAATTATCAACATTTTCAACATTGAAACCCTTACAATGAAACCTAGAATCAATCCACTGGGAAATGCAAAACTAATAAATTTTAAAATCAAACTACAATTTTTATTCCATATACATAGCATTAGAAGGATCGATTGACTCGTTTTCATTAATTCTGTTCAAAAGGCAATATAAATCCACAGTATTCTTAGAATGCCGGTCCCGAGCAACAATTTGGTCGCCAACTTTAAAAAAATCAACACTATCGAAATTGTAGTTAAAATTATAGTTGCAATCTTTCATTGTACCATTGAATCGGTTTGCCATAATGGTGTCGACACCCTCCTTGACCATTAAATACTCGGCCATTAAATAATATATGTTAGGAGTGCATGCATTTTTTCCCTCTATCCATAGTAGCTGAAAGAAAAATTCCAGACATAAAATGTACCAAAACTTCAATAAATTAAAAATGTTCAAATACTTACGTCCAAATCAATATTTTTCAAAAGGGTCATTACATTATGGTCGGTAATTTCTTTGCAGTTCGCGAAGGTTACACTTCTTGTAATTTGCGTGAGTGCACGACTTAATATTTCTATTTGTCGAGATGTGATGGACATACCTTTAAATTGTATATCGTCAATGCTGTTCCCAATATTTTCAAGAAATGAATAGTCTTCCAGCGCGCAGTTTATGAAGCACATCGCAATTTTTACATCTAATTTCTTTCTTGCTGCAAATAAATTAATCAAATATTTCACAAAATTAACCAATTTATCAACGTTTTCTTCAACACAATCCTTTAATTTGATGACTATATATTTTTCACCGAACGTCCAATTACAATCATTCACTAGATGGGGTGAGAATTGTTGATCACTTTCATATTTAAACTTGAAGTCCTTGTCAAATTGAATTTTATACTTTTGAAATTCTATCGACTTATTTAGCAAGGCTCGCAATAATGAATCACTAAAACGATTGTAATTCGATATTTTGTATTTAATACTGTGGCATTCGAGCATTAATACCGTATCTGGATGAGGTTGGTTTTCGATTAACTCGACTGTCTCGCTCATACGTTCTATTATCGGTATATCATAAGCATTTAGTTCTTCGATATATCTACCATCTTTGGCACACAAAATTGATATTCTTTTATAAAACCTTGAAACAAAGTATTGCCTGAGGTGGGAACCTAATCGATATATTGGAAACTCGAGCTTTCCATCATGATCGGTGTAAAGTTGCGGTAAAGCTTTCTTTAATAAACGATCAAGATATCGGTCCAGGTATTCATTACAATATGGATCACGATAATCTTTATTTGCCAAATCTAAATGTAAAACATCTTGAACTGAAAAATCTTTAAGTAAATCATAACGAGACCATTCTTCGATGCACACATTCATGGCCACCTTATCCACGTCAACTTCAGTAATCTCCTGATGCCATTTAAATTGATTACAAATATAAATCGAGGCTCGAGATTCGGACATTTCTCGAAATATCAAATCAATTTGATCCAACCGCTCCTCTGGTAAATATTCAAAAATTTCATAAATTTCTATTTTTGGGATATACAACCAATTTACATCCAACGACGTGACAGTAAAACAATTATGTAAATTATGTTCTTGTAGTTTGTCCATTATGCAGATCTAAACGGTAAACAGAAATTGTTTAAATTATGTTTAGGTATACAAATTAATGTACGTGACCTACTTTTCGATCCTCGAATATCGAATCCATTCTTAAAAAGTATGTTGGAATCCTTTTCCATGCCATTTTGTATTTTAAACGATCTCTAATTGCTTTTATATCATCTATACCTTCATGAATCGTCCTCGGCAGCTCACAGCTACGAAATTTGAATTTAGTTTTATAAAATTTAATTATGTATATCGGCCCATCTAAATTATGATGGTGCACTTCTTCGACATCGGCTCTCAGATTCTCGTTCAATACGTTTTCATCTATGTACTGTACAGAAATGCAAAAAAAGTAATAATTTGTTGATCCATATATCTAAACCAGCTCTGTTTAACGTTTTTATCGTTATGTTATGGGACACACTTCATTGAATAATTATTTACATTTTAGTACTTACTTGTGTTATCCACTCTAAAATTTCTCGGTGAACGTAAAATCGATCATCTAAAATTAGAATCATAATCAAAAACTGATTCTTAATGAGTAATACAAATATATATAATCTACCTTCATGTTGGTTGGCATCACTCTTCCATGCAGGATCTATATCACCCCAACAACTAAAGTTTTTCTTGCTAGCGAATAGAAAGCAGTTTATTTGACGATGAGAAAAAAAAAATCGTAGAATAAAAAATGTTGCCTATTTCATTTCTGGTATATAGCAGGTTTGGATTATAACTTAGCAACTCGTTTAAACACTGCAAATAATTTATAAAATGTTAAAGTCGTAGCAGGCTTTCAAATTCGCCTGTAATGTAAACTCAGTGTTGTTAAGTATTCTATGGAAAAGTTTTGCTGCTCAGTAAAATTAGAGTAAGAAAAATATATATATATTACTGATTGTGAGATGAAACAAAAAATTTAAAGTGTTTAAAGTGTTGCTGCCATAACTATTTATTTAATTTTATTTGTAGCACCCTCTCAGTAAAACCAGTAAATTCAGTACAACTGTCCGATGGATTCACGATTAATAGAATGAAATGAAATATGAAAATCATGGATGTACAAAATATACCATTTGCTATAAATGTGCCTAAAGTTATACATCCAAAATCAGAGATAATTTTAAACAAAATAGTAACGTGAAATTGAATTAAATGGTCAAGTGTTCAGTTCAAGTTACACTTGAGCTATTTTGACCTGGTTTGCTGGTTCTATACTTAAGCCATAGAAAGTTGACAATTATAATTTTTACTTGAACAACAAATCTATACAAGTACCAACCTTCAGATACAATTTAAGCCAATATTGGTGTGGTTCAACAGAATTTAAATCAAATTAACACAATTATGCTAATAACCGGAACATATCTTTAGGCCTTGTCTTCACCAATGAACTATAGATACTTTTAAAGTAAAGTTGCTCAATCCATTTGTCATAAATGATATTAATCATAAATCCATGGACGTTGTATTTGATTTAACCGATTTTTTTTTTTTAAATAGCTGATCATATTCTACAAGTGCACTTAAAGAAGTGGTGAATTGGGATGAAGTTCTAAATACGAAGGATGTTAACGGAATTGTCGATAAATTTTATGAAGCCTTGAACTTCATATGCCTATATGTAACAAAGCATCGATTATTAGGGGTGATGCCTGATTTGATGACCTAACTCATAAATTTGAAGAATCGAACTAGACAGTACCGGTCTTATTCAGCTGGCATTCAAGACAAAATCAAAGTTCTAAACGTAACTTACAAAAATACCAACACCTCGAATGTCAAAGAGATGTTGACATGTTTGCGACAATATTGCGTACATCAATCCAACAAACAATAACAATATATCAATCATTCCTCCGATTATTTTTGATGAGAATATTCTATCAGCCTTGACGCTTTTTGGAGATGGGTGTGGCTCAGATTTAGTAAATCCTCTATGCGATCACTTCAATCACTCGTTAATCACTGGCGTATTTTCTGAGAAATGGAATTCCTAAGTTATTTGAACTGGTACTTAGTATGCAACGCGATCCTAATACGGCCAATATCGGTCAATCGTCATGGATCTATGCCCGGTAAAATTCTTCTGTTAATAAAAAATGGATTCCAGTAAAAATATGTAATAATTGGAAACGAGAAATTCAAAATTATCAAAATTCCATCTGGTATTCTACAAACGATCACACATAGGGCCCTGAATTTTTATTGTTTTCATCGATCAGGTAACCAATAACGAATTCAAATGTGCTCATATTTACTGATGACGTTAAACAATTTCGGGCTATTGAAGGTTCACAGAGTTCATATGTTAATTTCAACCGGCATATTGATATTTGTATTGCTTAATAGCATACACTATGTTTAGCTTTGTAAAACGTTGGACTGGGGAATTTTAGGATCAGTAAACTTTATTATACATATGTGAGAATTCAAATGGAATACGGTATAACGGTCTGGAAAACGTATACTAAGATATGCACATCAACAGAATCAAAAGCAATGAAAACAAGTTTTTGATATTCCTGTTGCACAAAACTGATTGGGATTACGACTATTCTTCTTTTGGAAGCTGCATTTATTGGTAACGTCCTTCTCGGCCTTATGGACCCAGGTTCCGTTTTGAAAAACATCTCAATACATATGTCCCAAGCAGGGCATTGTGTAAAAGCAACCTCATTCAACATCGCTGATGACCAATTTAATTTAATTTATCGAAGAAAATTAATTTCAAAAATAAAACTTGAAGAACTTGTTTTGTTAATTTTATAATTTTAAGTTAAATTTAAATTTTTGACAGTTTTACGGAGTTTTAAATTTTTTAAATTATTAGTTTTTGTTTTTATCTTGGTTTAACCTTTTTAAAATTGTTTTTGTTTTTATAAAATCATTTATTTACCTCAGTATACTGTCAAGGTCACATGTGTTATTTACATCACCACACATTTCACTGTTTTTAATACTTGCACTACTTTGTGGTAGCACATCCGAATCAATTTTAATTAGCTTAGCTGTTTTGCTACATAATATTTATCGTATACATAATATTATGTATGTGTAGGTATATGAACACAAAAAATTAAAACAAAATCTCTCTAAGACTTTTAGCACAAATTAGTTCTGTGCTGCGTAAAATTTGACAGCTAACTAAATAAAATAAAAATGGGAGGCGCGTAAAATTGAAATAATGTTGCGATCGTGGCGGCATCTCTATTTGAGTAGGGAAACCACCTTAAACGTAAATTGTACTAAAACGTTTGCGTCTAGACTATTGTTGAATAGTCGAGAAACTTATGAAGACATATTCGGAAATATTCTAAAACTATAATATTTAGTATAAATACGAGATGAAATTTTAGAAAGTTAACAGTATTCAATTATTGTAATTATTGTGAAATCAACTAATTAAGTCAATTAGTGTTCTGCGTAATAAATCGTAAATAAATAAATTAATGCCATTTAGAATTAAATTGGTTATTTTATTCAGAATTCAGTGATCGAACCTTCTTTGACAAGGCTAAAACGTGACAATTGGTGACAGCGGTGGGATTGTAAATAATGACATGATTCTAGAGGAGTTGAAGATTTCCGAATTAAATTTCCGAATTGAAACAACGAGCATATAAGGCCATGAAGGATGATGGTATTGATCCGGCCAGTTACACTTCCGATGAGTCAACAATATCGGCGGACGAAACAGAAGAGGATGGAGAATATAATGAAGCAGTAGTGAAAATTGGACCGGTACAGTCTAGAATTTTGATATGACGCAGTTAATGACTGGTATGATGAGAATGGAACAGGCCAGTAATCAATCAAATTAGAAAATGTAGCCTGTCGATAAATCAGCAAATTCAACAATCATTTGATTGGTCAAATTAAAAAATTAAGGAAATCAAACAGTCAGTGGGCGGGATCTATAACAAAATGGACGAAAAATTTCAAGAGATGTATACCAATCTACATGAAGAAGTAGAGCAAATTCAATCAACAGTTTAACAGTTTTAACAGAAATTGCAATCAGAGATTGAAAAGTTACAAGATATAGTTCTGGTCTTCGAGAATGATTGTCCCATAACCTCCCTGTTTTCAGATTGGGACGAGGTGGTTACAGCTTAACAATTAAAGGAAGTATTGACGGAAAGAACTGTGTGATTATCCTGGATACAGGAGCAGTGTGCACGTTGTCCGCGAGAATCCAGTCAAGGGAAAAGTACAAGCCAATGGGTTGAAATTACTAACGGTCACAGGAGAGAGTTCAGACTATAATGATATGCAACACTCAGTTTCAACATCAAGTGCTGATATGGACTTCATTAGAACGAATGGCTTTGTGGTGGATGTTAGACGAGGAGTATTGGACTGCGACAATTTCGAATCATACCTGCGGCCAGGTTGTGGATTGTAGAAGCCAGTGAAAAAGAAAGTGAAACATAAGAAAGGGGGAACATTAGTAAAATCAGATAACGATTATACGGTACCGATTAGGACCCTAAATCTTTCAGATAGGACTAAAAAGTTATGAAAGGAACAGTTATCGGCAAATGTGAGAGGCATCAACAATAATGAAAAGCGAGCTGAAGAATTTGATTAGAAACACCTAATGCAGACGGAAGATCCAACCATGATTCTATAATTCGATATTCTGCAGTACCGGAACGGAGGCATCTGTTCGCCAAGCACCCAGTAGATCACTATTTACAACGAGAAGAGATGAATCGAATGGTAACAGACATCCGGGAAGCTGGACTGATTGAATCATCAAACAGTAAATGGAGTCAAACAGTAAATGGTTTTCGCATTCGAGAAAATGCGTTTCGGCGTTGACGACCGAGCGCTGAATTCAGAGGATGGAGAATTCAATGGACAAAGGCGATTATGTACAGAACCATTATTGACATACCTTATACCCGCCGTTAAGTTTATTCTTGACACCGACACAATTAATGATTGTATCGGAGGTATGGCTTACATAGCAAAGGCTTACTGGGTACAATGGGACAGCCTCCAAATCGAAAACGGATGCTAAAAGTGAATATGGGAAATCTCGGACAGCAATAATGTGAAACAATTGCCGTAGTATTGAAGGAGTATTATGGAGGGGGTCTCCTTGGAATTAATAAAACACTTGCCAAAATACGTCAACTATTCTACTGGTCAGGATGTAGGCAATCTGTAGTGGAGTGGTGCCATAAATATGATCAATGTGCGGCAACTAAACGTCTCTCACGGAAAACTCGAGGAGCAATGCAGCAGTATAACGTTGGAATTTAGAATTGCAATGGATGTAGCAGGATCGTTTTGGACTACAGATATTGGGAACAAATATGTTCTTATAATAATGGACTATTTCAGCAAATGGCCAGAGATGTATCACATACCCAATCAGGAGACAACATTGATTTGTGACGCTGTGGTTAATAATTGGATTAGTCGTTTTGGAGTACCGATGGAGATTCACACGGATCAAGGAAGAAATTTTGAGTCAGTTGTATTTCAGGAACTCTGTCAGTTGTTCGGTATGACGGAAAGATTCAATGGGACATTGGAAAAATATTTAGCAAAGGTCGTGGATAGTAATCAACCCAACTATGGCATCAGCGTATTCCGCTGTTACTGATGGCATATAGGTCAGCAGTACATGACTCAACTGGGATAATACCAAATGGACTCCTATTCGGAAATAATCTTCGTTTAACTGGAATGAAAGGAAAACACGACGAGACTCACCAATTTGTACGAGAGAAGAAGCGAGTATCTATTGACCGGATAAGGGTTCGATATGATATACCAGCAAATAATAATGTTTTCGAGGTCTGCACAATGGAAAAAGGGTTTGTCATCGAGCTGCAAGCTTCATGGGAAGGACCGTACACCATCATCACAAAGATAAACGACATTAAGAAATGACATCGAGGAAAATTGAAGGGGTTGCAATTAGAGCGATTAGAGCTCTACAGTGGAGGTGAATTGGATCCTGTTCGGTACGAATCAGGATTAGGTAGAGGGAAATTTACGATCGTGGCGACATCTCTATTCGAGTCGAGACACTACTGTAAATGTAAATTGTAGTAAATTAGATGTGTCTAGACTATTCAAGAACTAAATTATTTCCACGGGGAGGTATAGCGATAGCGATAATGTGTCTAAGATAAGGCAAGGCAATTTTCTGGAATACAAACAAAAATTAAAGAAGTGAATAATCTGAAAAAAAAAAAATTGGTTGCTGACTAACTATTTATCAATTGTGAGCTAATCTCTACTAACCACACCAATATTTCCTCGTGAAAATAAATTCGATAACCTTAAAATGAAAATCTTAATAAAAAATTTATTCAGTTAATAAATTTAATAAAAATGAATTCATACCAGTATCTTGATCGACATATCATCTCAACAACTAAATTTGTGTTGGCTATATAGAAAAATAAATCATCGATATGAGTATTTTGCGCGGCTTTAAATTTCTAAATATTTACCTCTCGCGACCGGTACTACTTTTGTAAGGTTTTTTACTAACCAAGTCAATCATGGTGTTTGATCAAGTCGCTTATATCCGAATACAAAAACTCAAATAAATAATCATAAGAAACACAAATTAAGTCTGAATCGCGTACCATTTGACAACCAACTATAAAATAAAATGCGACACAAACAAAATGGGGTATTTAACAGTAATAATTATATTACGCATGCGTACATACATTTAAAATTATATATGATTATATAATTGAACAGATCATAAAACAGTTATTGTGAGGAACTTGACTGTTGTACAAGATCTTGACTGTCTTGCAATTTTAAATTGCAATAACTTACGCTACCTCTGAATCCCTTACAATGAAACTGGAAAATGCAAAACTAATAAATTTAAAAATCAAACTACAATTTTTATTCTATATACATAGCATTGGAAGGATCGATTGACTCCTTTTCATTAATTCTGTTCAAAAGGTAATATAAATCCACAGTATTCTTAGAATGACGATTCCGAGCAACAATTTGGTCGCCAACTTTAAAAAAATCAATCAGATCGAAATTGTATTGAAAATTATAATTACAATCTTTCATAGTACCATTGAATCGGTTAGCCTTAATGGTATCGATACCCTCCTTGACCATTAAATACTCGGCCATTAAATAATATATGTTAGGAGTGCATGAATTTTCTCCCTCTATCCATAGAAGCTGAAAAAATTCCAGACGTAAAATGTATACCAAAACTTCAATAAATTAAAAATTACTTACGTCCCAATCAATATTTTCCAAAAGGGTCATTACATTATGGTCGGTAATATCTTTGCAGTCGGTGAAGGTTACACTTCTTGTAATTTGCGTGAGTGCACGACTTAATATTTCTATTTGTCGAGATGTGATGGACATACCTTTAAATTGTATATCGTCAATGCTGTTCCCAATATTTTCAAGAAATGAATAGTCTTCCAGCGCGCAGTTTATGAAGCACATCGCAACTTTTACATCTAATTTCTTTCTTGCTGCAAATAAATTAATCAAATATTTTACAAATTTGACCAATTTATCAGCGTTCTCTTCAGTGCAATCTTTTAATTTGATGACTATATATTTTTCACCGAACGTCCAATTACAATCATTCAATAGATGGGGTGAGAATTGTTGATTACTTTCGTAATTAAAGTTGAAGTCCTCGTCAAATTGAATTTTATACTTTTGAAATTCAACCGATTTATTTAGCAACGCTCGCAACAATGAATCACTAAAATGATTGTAATTCAATATTTTGTATTGAATACTGTGGCAATGGATCATTAATACAGTATCTGGATGAGGTTGGTTTTCGATTAACTCGACTGTCTCGCTCAAACGTTCTATTATCGGTATATCATAAGCATTCAGTTCATCCACAAATCCATCATCATCACACAAAATTGATATTTTTTTATAAAATCTCGAAACAAAGTAATGCCTGTAGTCGGGATACAATCGATATAATGGAAACTCGAGCTTTCCCTCATGATCGGTGGAATGTTGCGATAAAACTTTCATTAATAAACGATCAAGATATCGGTCCAGGTATTCATTGCAATATGAATCACGATAATCTTTGTTTGCCAAATCTAAACGTAAAATATCTTGAACTGAAAAATCTTTAAGTAAATCATGACGAATCCATTCTTCGATACACATATCCATGGCCACTTTATCCACGTCAACCTCAGAAATCTCCTGATGCCATTTAAATTGATTACAAATGTAAATTGAGGCTCGAGATTCGGACATTTCTCGAAATATCAAATCAATTTGATCCAACCGCTCCTCTGGTAAATATTCAAAAATTTCATAAATTTCTATTTTTGGGATATACAACCAATTTACATCCAACGACGTGACAGTAAAACAATTATGTAAATTAAGTTCTTGTAGTTGGTTCATTATGCAGATCTAGAAAGAAGGTAAACAGAAATTGTTTAAATTATATTTAGGAAGAAATTAATGTACGTAACTTACTTTACGATCCTCGAAAAGCGAATCCATTCTTAAAAAGTATGTCGGAATCGGTTTCCATGCCATTTTATATTTTAACCGATCTCTAATTTTTTTTATAACACCTATACCTTCATGAACCGTCTTCGGCATTTCACATTTCATTCTACGAAATTTGGATTTGGTTTTGTAAAATTTGATTATGTATATCGGCCCATCTAAATTATGATGGTGCACTTCTTCGACATCGGCTCGTAGATTTTCGTTCAATATGTTTTCATCTATGTACTGTGCAGAAATGCAAAAAAAGTAATAAATATATGACGCATATATATAAACCAGCTCTGTTTAACGTTTTTATCGTTATGTTATGGGACACACTTTATTGAATAATACATATTAGTACTTACTTGTATTATCCACTCTAAAATTTCTTGGTGAACATAAAATCGATCATCTAAAATTACAAACATAATCATGATTTTTAATGAGTAATACAAATATATATATATAATCTACCTTCAGGTTGGTAGGCATTGCCCTTCCATACAGGATCTATATCACCCCAACAACTAAGTTTTGTCTGGCTAGGGAATAGAAAGCAGTTTGGAATATAAATTACTTGTTCAAACATTGCAAATAATTTTTAGAATGTCAAAGTTTTTTTTAGATTTGTATAATTTCTCCTATTCTTAACTAAAAGACGCCATTTTGGTTGCATTACTTTATTTGCAATTAAATTCTATTTATTATGCATGTCTATTCTGTAACCCGGTTGAAAAAATTCGCTTGGAAAAATAAAATTCCAGTGGAATTTAATTTGCTGTTGGAATTTTATTTTTGTAGTATTGTCTAATTGATGTTTTTTCGGATGATTAATTGATTAATAAATTCTAGTTTCTTAATATTTTTGTGGATATGCAGCATTTGCTAAAAATTGATCATAGTTACTAAGCATTAATAAATTTAAGGTATATTGGCGAACACTTCAATTTTTTAACACTTTTAAAGTTTGAAAATGTCTCGTATACGATTTAAAACTGAGTGGATTTAAGATAAATTAATTTTTCGTTGATTTCTATGACTTTATAAAAGCCAAACCCAATCCCCTGTCAAGTTTGTTGGATATTTGAGAAAGGTCTTAGGGCTAAAATTAAATATCTTACCCGTATCTTCATTATGATAAACAATGAGGATATACAGGCCGCCAATATATGATGGATTCCATTGCTTTATACCACGCTTATGAGAAAGGGTGCGAGTTATGTTTTATACAAATATTTTAATAAAATATTTCATACAATACAAAACAGTTTCAGTCTGAACTGCAGAACTGATTATTGTACTGATTTTATTATTATTGAAAATCAATAATAATAAAAATAATAAAACAGTGTTTAAATCGGCCATTACTGGCCCCTAACTGTGTCAACCATCTGGCTCCAACGGTTTTAAGAATTTGTTCTCTCAAATGTAAGGAAACATCTCTCGTACTCATCCGTCAGTGCCCAACTTTCACATCCAAATATAACAGCGGGCTTAACGTTTTGTAAAGCTCCAACTTCACGGCACTTGATAAGTGTTTAGATTTTAGCAGTGGCCTTAGAAGATACAAAGCACAGCTGCCAGCTGCCAGTCGCACTTTAATATCCTCATCCACACTGTTATCGTGATTGATAAGAGAGCCCAAATATTTGAACCTCCTTACTCCATCAAACGTGTGGTGCGGCCACTAATAAAATCTGGTGTGCCATTGTCCCTATACCTAGAGATCATGTATTTCGTTTTGGACTCATTGATCTGGAGCCCAACAGAAGCTGAAAACTCTACAAGCGGATCAAGTATTTCTTTCGTCGATATTAACACAGAGTTTACCATCCATATCCTGAATGGCAGTTGACGCAGGCCTTACAGTATGGTGCAATCCAGAAATTCCTTTAAAGAAATTACGTAAACTGCGCTTATTGCTCAGTTGTTGTATTTTCGAGGTTCTGAAAGAACTCTTTCCACCATTCTCGCTTTTTCCGTCTATACAAATCCCCTTAGCTATACCCTCCTAGTAAGAGTATCCTTGTTTTTCATCGCGATTTGAGACGTTGTTGTACTTTGCTATAGGCCATATTGTGTTGCTCAACTGCCAGACGACACTCGTCATCAAACCAATCATTCTTGGGACATTAACCTTAAGTCTGTTGAGCAGTACTGACAACCGAAGTTTTTTTGCCCCCTAGACAGAATTCACAAAGTCAGACTGGTAATTAGTTGCCTCAATGCTGTCGCTCACAAGATCCATATCGTTTCTTTTGATCTTCATTTATCAGACCTTCACAGTCGAAACAGCTCATGCGTTTCGTTGGGTTCCCAGAGTTGTACGAAAACTTCCATCGTAGCTTTACAGCGATCAAATAATAATCGCTGCCTACTTATTTGGTTGCTGGCCGATAAGTTGTCACATCCTGCACAATCCGAGCTCGCCCATTTTAAATTAACACGTGGTCAATTTGGCTGAGGGAAATTTTTCGAGAATGTGTCGATGTTTCCAAATGTATCTGTTTGTGAGGAGAAAATGTGCTTGCTACTCTAAGATCGCGAGCAATTGCAAAGTACATTATTCTCTCACCATTATCGGTCGCAGTTTTGTGTCGAGAGTACGGACCTATGTTTTCACACTAGTCGGTCTGATTTCTGCCAGCTCTAGCATTAAAGTCCCCAATTACCATTCAACATCGTGTTCGGATATAGATCCCAACAGATCGTCCAAGTCATTGTAAAATGACTGTTTATCTTGGGGCTGACTGGCTTCGGTGAACGCATGTACACAAATTATCGACAGGTTAGCTAAATTCATGCGCAAGCAAAGTTTAGTGAAAAACAATACAATTTTTAAATTTAGTTGTAAGCTTTCACCAGAAATTAAAGCCTGCATTGAATTTATATAAAACACTAATTTGAAAAATTTTGAAAAAAAATCTAATGAATTCTAAAATTTTCAAAATTCGGTTTCGAATTTAATGATTTTTTTAATTGTTAATTTGATCTGCAGAAGTTGATCTCATCACAAGTTATAACAAAAAATTTGACAGTAAAATCAAACTTTTTAGTTTATTTGTTCCTTTTATGGTATGGACAAAGCTGTATTACTACATTACTAAGTTTAAGTAAATTTTAACTAAATTAACATCAATAATTCTAGTTAAGTTTCTCATACCTGACGCGGCTGATCCGCGAATAGTACTTATCCAAAGAAATAATGTTGACTGAACGTCTTTCATTTTCAACGAACAGCCCATTAATAATTTGGCTAACAAATTTTACTCGATGAATTCACTATGAGACTGGTAATGTCATTCGGCGGAAAATTTGTATTGTACGTATCATGTTTAAAAAAATGTCCGCTAGATTGTCGTTATCTGTCTCGAGAGCGCTAGCGATCGGTTTATACGATACCAGCAATCTTTCGAAATATTCCGACGTATAGTTAAAACGGCAATTGACATATCTAGGAATTTTTTTTATTTTCATATTTATACAGTAAAAATTTGCAGCCAAACGATAATACCAGTCGCCAAAGCCAATAATGGCATATATTGTTAAAGCAAATCATATATTTTTCACAAAAAAATACCACCACAATTTTCTGACGAAGATTTCTCTACAAAAATAGTCACAAAACTCCAATTTAATCGAGTTACAGAATAGCAAATTGTTCAATGGAATTTTTTTTCCAGTGGAATCGATAACAGAATAGGCATAAATATGTATGTCAGTAGTCAATATAGGAAAACCTATTTATTGTACGATTAGTAGCGGTTTTAACAGGTTGTTGCCATAACCAATTTTTACCTCCATAAATATTGTAAATCTATATCAGTAAACATAAACACATGCACAAAAATGTGTACAATAAATTTTTGGTTAGTAGTTTCTTGTTATAGCAGTACATCATTTGTACACGTTGTGATTTTAAACCGAATTTAAAGAAAACCCCGTCTTTTGTTCGAGTCAAATTGAAACCTTTTATCAATACACATATAATACCATACATCAAAATCGAACATAAAACAATTGATTGTAGGTTATGTTGTTACGCGGTTAAAATTTTAACTGTAATACTTTCCTTTACAAAACCGAATATAACAAAACAAATCAAAATAAATTCTTTGTCCTTGACCTCTAATGGAATTTTATTTCTAGCACCCTGTCAGTAAAATCAGTAACAATTCCTTTAATTTTTAATATTTACCTCTGTACACTGTCAAGGCCACATGAAGTATTTGCATCACTACAAGATTCATTGCTGTTAATACTGGCGCTACTTTGAGGTAACACATCCGAATCAATTTTAATTAGTTTAGCTGCTTTGCTACGGTGGTCACTTTCGGCCCCGTTGTTGTGATCTTGTCTCTTATACATAATATTATGTAAGCATGTATCTATGAATACAAAAAATCAAATCCAAAACTCACTAAAACTTTTAGCACAGAACTAAGTTGCGTAAAATTTGACAGCCAACTAAAAAAAAAATTGGAATGCGCGCAAAATGGAGAATATTATTTTATCAATCAGTTTCAGTAGCAATTTGATTGCGCAATGCGCATGCGTTGGCGCACATAATATAACTGTATGTACTATAAGAACGCTTAGCATAATAACGATGTTTGGCGTTGTTTAATTGAACATAAAATAGACGGCCAAAACAAATCCAATTTAAATAGAAGTAATTTTGTATCGGAATTACTTAACGATGTAGAATGTAAGAACAGTAATACCTATACTTCTTTATTCGATTATGTATACTGTGAATCCTCGGATGACCTCCAATTGGTCTATGTATTTATAGCAAGTATTATAGGCAAGCGTATAGGTTAACTGGAACTTTAGTAACGATGATCCTTACTATGAATCGCTGGTGACACCCGACAAGTCATAAAAACAGTTTTCTTTAAAATAAGGTTTGACACCCGTAAATTACATATATATTCATTGTTTTAAACCACTCAATACTTTATTCATTAAATTCTAAAATGTTGCCAATATATTTATTTGTTAATGGGCACAATTACCCCTGGTTGTCATTTTGTCGCTTCATTATTTACAATAAATTAAGCGAATTCCTTCGAAATTCTGTAATATTTTACCAATCTTGATATTATTCCATTTATCTGCCAATTTATAAATCTCATTCTCCTCAAGGCAGTCCTCGCATTAAACTTAGTTTACCTCAATTTGGGATCAAGTTCTGCGCCTAACGTCTGTTAGAAGACAGTTAAACTTAGCGGGCGACTATACCCTATAAATCTTTACAAAGCTTAGTTCTTTATAACTTTCGTACCGTAATTAAAAATTCGAAGATAGGCTCGTGTCGTCTACACGACTGAAGGTGTTTTATCTGACAACGTATATGGGCGGTGGGCGAAAAGATCGACTAACTGAGTACCTCAATCGAATAAACCAAATACATATTGTTACGTCTTTGCCTTGTCAAATTCAAGGTTCGATCACTGGATTGGCAATAAAACAAACGATGTAAATTCTAGATCACACTAAATTTATTTATTTCCTGATTATTACACAAAACACTAATTCAATTATTTCACTTATTTAACTAAATTATTTAACTTCACAATAATTATTTTATTACACTTTAACAACACTATATAACACTTTATTTTACTTTACAAACACTTCACTTTTTCCTTTTAATTACTATTAGCACTCTCACGGTTAAAACACAACTGATTTTCTCCCAAATGTTTGTTGCGTATTTATACCAAATATTCTAACCATTCTAGAAATCTCTACAATATTCGATTAGTCTAGATCAGTCTAGACACATCTATCTGTTCTACTTTATAACAATTTTACATTAACGATAGTGTCGCTATTCAAATATATGTAGATGTCGCCGCGATCGTAACATTACCCCCTACCTAATCCTGATTCGTACCGAACAGGATCCAACTCATTACCCCTGTAGATCGCTAATCGCTCTATATGCACCACTTTCATCGCTGCCCTTTCTTGATCCGGTAGACCACGTCATTTATTTTGGTGATGATGGTGTACGGCCCTTCCCATGAAGGTTGCAGCTTTGGTGACAAATCCTTCTTCCGTGGGTTGTAAAGCCATACTAAATCTCCTTCTTCGAAACCTTTATTATTTGCTCGTATGTCATATCGAGCCTTCATCCGGTCCCTTGATACTCGTATCTTCTCTCGTACAAACTGGTGTATCTCGTCAAGTTCTCCTCTCATCTGGTCAATATAATTCTGACTATCTAAAGCTGATGACGGAACAGCTCCAAACTTTAAATCTCCGGGTAATCGCAGATTATTTCCAAAAAGGATTCTCGCTGGTGTCATTTCCGTTGAGTCATGTACTGCTGATCGATACGCCATTAGGAACATCGGAATATGTCGATCCCAGTTGCGTTGATCATTATCCACGACCTTTTCTAAATATTTCTCCAACGTCCCGTTGAATCTTTCCACCATACCGTCCGACTGTGAATGCAAAGGCGTTGTTCTTGTTTTATTTATACCGAGCAACTGACAGACTTCCTGAAATACAACTGACTCAAAATTTCTTCCTTGGTCTGTGTGAATCTCCATTGGTACTCCAAAACGACTTATCCAATTACTAACCACGGCGTCAGCTATCGTGGTTACCTCCTGATTGGGTATGGGATACACCTCTGGCCATTTGCTAAAATAGTCCATTATTACTAGCACATATTTGTTACCAACATCCGTAGTCCGGAATGGACCTGCCACATCCATTGCGATCCTTTCAAACGGCGCTCCAACGTTATATTGCTGCATTGCTCTCCGACTTTTCCGTGCGGGATCTTTTACCGCCGCACATTGATCACATTTTTGACACCACTTCACTACAGATTGTCTACATCCTGACCAGTACAAACTTTGACGTATTTTGGCAAGTGTTTTATTAATTCCCAGATGACCCCCACTTGCCCCTCCGTGATACTCCTTCAATATCTCGGCAATCCTAGACTTAGGCACCACTTTTACCAATTGTTTCACATTACCGTCCGAGCTTTCCCATAATCGTTTTAAACATCCGTTCTCGATTTGGAGGCTATCCCATTGTGCCCAGTAAGCCTTTACTGTGGGACTCTTATCCGCAAATTCACACCAAGTTGGATGATTTCCTGTCTCCTTAAATTGCATGATTATTGCCAAATCTGGATCTGCTAACTGCTCGTCCCTAACCGTTTCATCCGTCCATTCCTTATCGGGTAGTATTTGCATAAGCCTGATGTCGATAACGTCTTCCTTTGCTTCTATACACCCGCAGTGCTTACATTCCACTTGACATGGTCGTCTTGACAATGCATCGGCATTTTCATGTGTACTCCCTTTCCGATGTTCGATCTGGTAATGATAACTCTGTAGTCGCTATATATGAAATTCTTGGCCATAGAGGTACTTATGAAAATGTTTCACACATTCCACTATAGCCAACAATTCCTTACGAGTTACACAATAGCTACGTTCTGGTTTAGATAACACCTTCGAGTAATAAGCTATTACTCTTTCTTGCCCTTCAATTTCTTGCGACAACACCCCTCCGATGCCATCATTACTTGCATCGGTATCAAGAATAAACTTAACACGAGGTATAGGGTATGCCAACAATGGTGCCGTACATAATCGCCTTCTCAACTCATTGAATTACTCCTCTTGCTCGTCATTCCATTCAAAGGCCCTGTTCTTCCGGGTCAAATCATGTAAGCTCTTTGCCACATTGGCAAATCCTGGCACAAATCGCCTATAATAAGTGCACAATCCGGGGAAGCTCCGTAATTCCCATAAATGTTTAGGTCTTGGCCAGTCCTTTACCGCTGATATCTTGTCCTCATCGGTGTGGATGCCATTGGTCGTTACCTTGTGCCCCAAAAAGTTTACCTCCGTTCTGAATAATGAACACTTCTTCGGATTTAACTTTAAACCGGCTGATTGCAATCGCTTCCATACCTCTGACAAATTTCTTAAGTGTTCTTCGAAATCCTTTCCCATAACTATGATGTCATTCAAATACACGAGGCAAGTCTTCCAGTGCAGTCCCTTTAATACGCGCTCCATTAGCCGTTCAAAAGTTGCCGCGCCATTACATAATCCAAATGGCATCACGTTAAACGGCCATAGCCCATTACCCACACTGAACGCCGATTTTTCACGGTCTTGCTCTTTGACTTCCACCTGCCAATACCCGCTTTGCTGGTCCAATGTTGAAAACATTCTAGCACCTGATAATGTGTCTAACGTGTCATCGATCCTTGGTAATGGGTAGCTATCCTTTTTCGTTACTGAATAAAGCTTCCGGTAATCGACACAAAAGCGCATTTTCCCATCCTTCCTTTCGACTAATACTACTGATGAACTCCATGGACTGTTTGATAATTCAATCACTCCAGCTGCCTGCATGTCCGATCCACCTCTTCTCGTTTTGCTAAAGGTAACCTTCTCGGTGCTTGGCGTATAGGTGTCTCCGTTCCGGTATCAATTCGATGTTTCACCATGTTAGCCCTTCCACTATTATCCGGTGTACTGCAAAATATCGACTTATACTGTTCGAACAGTTGTCGTGCTGCATTTTTCTGGTTCATGGTAAGATCCCCAGTCCATTTCTGCATGAGGTGTTCTACTATTTGTTTCTGTCCTTGTGTATCGGTGTTTCTAATCGGATTTCATTATCGTTGACACCTCTTCACATTTACCGATAACCGTTCCTTTCTTAATTGTTTTTGTCTTTTCCGAGAGATTTAGGGTCCTAATCGGTACCCTACATTCGTTATCTGATTTTACTAACGTCCTCCCTATCACAATTCCTTTGGTTTCGCTTTCTTCTTCACTGGCTTCTACAACCCACAACCTGGGTTACCCAGAACCTCCCTCCAACCTCCCCCACACAATTGTTTCCGAATTCGGTGGCAGCTTTTCTCGATGTTCTATTATTACCCGCCTAGTAGTTGTTTCCACATCATCCACTCGCAGTGGTAGCTCGAAATTATCACAGTCCAATACTCCTCTTCCAACATCCACCACGAAGCCATTCGCCCTCATGAAGTCCATCCCCAAGATGACTTCATCCACTATCTTTGCGACCAGCACTTCGTGTTGGAATTGAGCATTGCCTATCTTAATTCTCACAATCTTCCTACCCTTTATGTCTGCGCTCTCTCCTGTGGCTGTACGTATTTTCAACCCATTGGCTGGTAGTACTCTTCCTTTTACTAGATCCTCACGGACAAACGTGCGCACCGCTTCTGTATCCAAGGTAATAACACAGCTCTTCCCGTCAATACTTCCTTTAATTGTTAAGCTGTCACCGACTCGTCCCAATCTCGAAATAGGGATGAAGATTATGGGGCAATTGGTTGTGGGAGTTAGCTTCTGCCCCTTTAGGCTAACTCGCTGTAGTTTGACGACTCCTTTCGTTCTTGGCCATCTTCCTTGACCAACGTCCACTCTCTACTTTTTGCTCGTTGCATAGGAGATCGTGATCTTGTACGTCTCCATTTTTCGGCTTAAATTTCATTGCTTGAATTGGCCGAGATATGCTGGCGACGTTGTTCCGTTAACTTCACAACTACACAAAACACTAATTCAATTATTTCACTTATTTAACTTAATTATTTAACTTCACAATAATTATTTTATTACACTTTAACAACACTATATAACACTTTATTTTACTTTATAAACACTTCACTTTTTTCTTTTAATTGCTATTAGCACTCTCACGGTTAAAACACAACTGATTTTCTCCCAAATGTTTATCGCGTATTTATACCAAATATTCTAACCATTCTAGAAATCTCTACAATACTCGATTAGTCTAAATCAGTCTAGACACATCTATCTGTTCTACTTTATAACAATTTTACATTAACGATAGTGTCGCTATTCAAATATAGATGTCGCCACGATCGTAACAATATAACTAAACTAAAAAAAAATTGAAGCTTCTGCTAATGTCTTATAGGCAGTGCACAGTGAAGAATAAACATCAAAGCAAGGAAATTTGGCATTTTATTTAGTTTAGTTTGGTGTTGATTAAGGCACAGATAGCAACTTTTATATTAGTGCCATACCTATGTAAATATTATATTACGTAACACGTTTTACTTGATTGACACGTTTTACTTTAGTTTAATCGCACTCATCATAAGGGAAGGTCAACCGTTACTAATTTGGTATTATTTTGTAGACACTTGTATACTAAATTGAAAACGATTCAGCAAGTCAATGTTATACATACGGACTTTGTAAAGCCTGTTGATAAGATTGTTCATTCAATTCTTATTAATAAGCTAGAGAAACTCAACTGTCGACACACATCGGTCGGCAATTTGTCAAAATTCAGGACTCAACTACACGTTTAATTCTTCTTTCTTCTCGTGTGTCCCAAGGTAGCTCATATCTTGGCCCATTACTCTTTTCAATATAATTATGTTAACGAGGTAGTTAATTGCTTTAAGTTTCCACATTGCCTACTTTATGTTGACGATATCAAAATTATAGTCTCGATTAATAACGTAGCTGACTATAGGAGGCTTCGAAATCACTTGAATATGAATAAATGTAAAATTTAATCATTTTCTCGGATTCACACTCCGATACTTCACCAGTACTACCTAGGCAACACTGTTTTTGATTATGTCGAATTGGTATGTGATCTTCACATCAGACCTTAACTTTCGGCAGCATATTGATTCTATTATTACTAAGACTTACACGTTATGTTTGGTTTATCAAACGCAATTATAAAGACTTCTGTGACTCGCTCACGCTTAAACCATTTAAGTGGTTAACATTTTCTGTTAGAGCCTTATAGTCATTTCCTTTATGATGGCTGTTTGTGTAAAGTTAGTTTAATAGAAATTATCAAGTCGTTAGTGAGGACATATTTTCATATGGCTTTTTCGAAACTTTTGTAAAGAGATGAGTTCAGGGTCTATATTTTCAGCTGTTTGGGCATTTTTCTGTTAGACTAGAGCCTTATGGTTATTTTCTATATAGTGGCTGTTTGTGTAAATTTATTATTTATAAATTATTAAAATTTTAATGAGGCGTTCTTATTAGAACACTTCAGCTGTAAATTAAGATAATTTCTTTCTTGTAAGTGTATTTGAATTTTTATTTATTTAATTTATTTGAATATTGTTAAGTTTTATAATTTTCATAGAGCAGTATTTGATAGGTTTTTGACATTTGTACCGTTCCATCAAAACTACATTGAAACTTAATGCCCGTGTATTTTCGATGTTTTTATATAAATTCGCCTAAATGTATGCACAAATTATTTATGTATATGGTAAATCGCTCGAATCTGGCCCCATCACTGTAATAGCTTAACTCTTTTCGAACAAAGTGTTATTGGTTTATCTCTTGTACATATATTAAATGGAATCTAATAACAGCCGTCTGCTAAATCCAAAGTTGTAAAATAAACGACATCATCCAACTATTCCATAATCTGGGTTATATTTGATAAAAAGAAGAGAGAGATCATTTATGGCTGCGTTATATAAACTACTAAAACCTAGAACTCAACCAACAATTGGATTCTTCGTTTGATTTTTTTGGGAATTATTTAAGCAATCGAGAGTTAAAAGAATTGTTATTGTTACCAATTATACCAGAATCAAACCAACTTCAGAATTAATTTCAGACCTTGAATAGAAAAGACGATAGATTTACTATGAATTAAACCTATGACTGCAAGGCATAGCGCTTTAATAGAATGATCTCCAGCATTTGTAATTGAATGTTGGTTACTGGATATAAAAATTGTGAACATATCGACTGGATAGTCGTGAAATTCTCTTGAATTTTTCCGGTAGTTGTAATTGCGAGCAATTTTTATCAATAGATTGGTTCCATGCTCTATTTTTTCACTACTTCGGCAAACACTTTTGTGGTGGCCGAAATTCGATATGATTAATTCGTGAAGCAACAAGATTATTAAAAAAATGTGGAATAAAACTTTGAATCATTCCAGCGAAAGTCTTCTCTAATTCCGTTCAATAGGCAATATAAATCTACAGTATTCTTAGAATGACGATTGCGAGCAACAATTTGGTCGCTAACTTTGAAAAAAATATCAATCAGATCGAAATCGTGGTTAGTTACAATCTTTCATAGTACATTTGAATCGGTTTGCCTTAATGGTGTCGACATCCCCCTTGACCATTAAATACTCGGCCATTAAATAATATATGTTGGGAGTGCAGGTATTTTTACCTCTATATCCAGAAAAGTCGGAAAAAAATTTCAGACGTAAAATGTACCAAAACTTCATTAAAATTAAAATTCCCAAATACTTACATCCAAATTAATATTTTCCAAAAGTGTCATTACGTTATGGCCGGTAATTTCATTGCAATCGGTGAAGGTTACACTTCTTGTAATGTGCGTGAGTGTACGGCTTAATATTTCTATTTGTCGAGATGTGATGGACATACCTTTAAATTGTATATCGCCAATGCTGTTCCCAATATTTTCAAGAAATGAATAGTCTTCCAGCGCGCGGTTTATGAAGCACATCGCAACATTTACATCTAATTTCTTTCTTGCTGCAAATAAATTGCTCAACTATTTCACAAAATTGACCTTTTTATCAGCGTGCCCTTCAATACAATCCTTTAATTCGATGACTATATATATTTTCACAGAACGTCCAATTACTGTGGTTCGATAGGTGCGGTGAGAATTGTTGATCGACAAATCCACCACGATTGTCACACAAAGTTGATAATTTTGTGTATAGAACCTCGAAACAGTAATGCCTGTGATAGGGATGCAAACGATATATACAATGGAAACTCCAGCTTTCCATCATGTCCGGTGAAAAGTTGCGGTAAAGCTTTCTTTAATAAACGATCAAGATATCGGTTCAGGTAGTCATTGCAATATGGATCACGATAACCTTTATTGGTCAAATCTAACCGTAAAATATTTTGAACTGAAAAATCGTTCAGTAAATCATGACGAGACCATTATGCAGATCTAGAAGGTAAACAGAAATTGTTTAAATTATGTTAAGGAACAAATTAATGTTCGTGACCTACTTTTCGATCCTCGAAAACCGAATCCATTCTTAAAAAGTATGTTGGAATCGTTTTCCATGCCATTTTATATTTTAACCAATCTCTAATTGCTTTAATATCATCTTTGTCGGCCCATCAAAATTATGATGGTGCACTTTTTCGACAACGGCTCTCAGATTATCGTCTCAAAAAATTTTCATTCGAAAATTTCAAACTCGAAAATGCCTGTGTATACGAGTACAAACTGCTTTCTAGATCTAATTTTGTAAAAGATAAAACTAAATTGTGCAAAGACCGAACACTGGGTATAAATTATAGTTGAATGGACCGAACGCTCTAGCACTACCTGATTTAAATTAGTTGGTTTGACTTGCAATTTTATTTAATCAGGAATTTGTAGGAAAATTCACAACAAAATAAAATAAAATAGTCCGCCACTGGCTGACCAAGGATTTGTGCTTACTTTACCCAATTTTTATTCCATATACATAGTATTAAAAGAATCGATTGAATCGTCTTCCTTAATCCCATTCAATAGATAATATAAATCTAGAGTTTCATTAGAATAACGATTACGGGCAACTATTTGGTTGTCCTCTTTAAAAAATTCAATCAGATCAAAATCGTAGGCAAAATTATATTTACAATCTCTCATACTGTCATTGAAACGATTTGCCTTAATCGAGTCGACCCCCTCCTTGTTCATAAGATGCTCAGCCATTAGGTAATATATTGCTGCAGAGCAAGCATTTACCCCTTCAATCCATAGATTCTATAAAAGTAATGATTAAACGTGTATAACAATGCTTTAATTTAGGCATATGAAACTTACGTCCAATTCAATATTTTCCAAAAGGGTCATTACATTGTTGTCGGTAATTTCTTTGCAGTCGGTGAAAATGACCTTTCTCTGTTGGTTGAGTGCACAACTTAATATTTTTATTTGCTGCGACGAAATATTCATGCCCTCAAATTTTACATCGTCAATACCGTTCCCAATATTTCTCAGAAATGAGTAATCCTCCAACATGCACTTGATAAACCGCATCGAGACTTTAACGTCTAATTTCTTCCTGGTCGCAAACAGTTTGATCAGATACTGTACAAAATCTCTCAATTTATCAGCGTTTCTCTCACTACAGTGCTTTAATTCGATGACTATGTACTTGTAGCCGAGCGTCCAATTACAATCGTCCGTTAGATGCGGTGAGAATTGTTGATCACTTTCGTATATAAATCGGAATTCTTTGTCAAATCGGATATTATACCATTGGTACTCGTTCGACTTATTTAGCAACGCCCGAAACAATGAATCGCTAAAATGAGTGTAACCCGATATTTTGTATTTTACACTGTGACATTCGATCAGCAATGGTGTTTCAGGCGGTGGTTGATCGCCGATTAAATCAACCGTCGAACTAAATCGGTCAATTATTTTTATATCGTATGTATTCAGTTGATGGGCAAATCCTCCGTGATCGTCACACAAAGTTGATATTTTTTTATAAAATCTCGAAACAAAGTAATGCCTGAGAGTGGGATCCAATTGGTATAAGGGAAACTCGAATTTTTCATCATTATTGGCGGAAAGTTGCGGCAAAGCTTTCTCTAATAAACGATTAAGATACCGGTCCAGGTATTCATTGTAATATGGATCACGATAATCTTTGTTTGCCAAGTCCAAACCTAAAATATCTTCAATCGAAAATTGTTTAAGTAAATCATAACGGCTCCATTCCTCAGCACACACATCCATCGCCACTTCGTCCACATCAACGTAATCAACATTCTGATGCCATTGAAATTGATCACAAATATAGATCGAAACTCCAGATTTAGACATTTCTTGAAATATCGAATCAATTAAATCTAATCGGTCTTCAGGTAAATCGTTTGAAAATTCATAAATTTCAATCTTCGGAATATACAACCAATTCACATCTAATGGGGTGGCACTAAAACAATCGAGTAAATTTAGCTCGCGAAATCTGTTCATTATCCGAATCTGGAATAATATATAAACAAAAGGTTTAAAATCTCGATATACTGTGTATATCTATATAGACTTGAAACCTACTTTTCTAACTTCAAAATCCGAATCCATTCGTAAAAAATATGTTGGATTCTTTTTCCACGGCATTTTGTATTCCATTTCACCTTTGATTGCTGCCACAGTGTTTGATTCTTCTGAAATCGTCATCATCCCAAATCTTTTCGACTTAGGTTTGTGTTTGTAGAATTTGATTAAATAAACCGGGCCATCTAAATTATGGTGATGGACTTCTTCGACATTGGCTCGCAAAATTCGGTTTAATATGTGCTCATCTATGTACTGTGCGGAAATTAGAAAAAAAAAACACTTAATTGTTATTTTTATCAGTCCGGTTTAATTGTATGGCCGCCACAAATGAGCAAACATCCCAATTTTTTCTTCGATTAGCTTCGGTTAGCCTGACCTGGGTTGATTTTGTTGGCCTGCCTATACATTGCAAGATGTTTATTTATAATTTTCGGACAGCTAAAATATAATGTCATCTTGATATATAGGCCACTTTGGACTCAGCTCCCCAGAAGGTAACAAAACTGCGCACAACTCCAAACAATTTATGGCAAATCTGAGCATTTAGCAAGTCAACGTGATCTCCATTATTCGTGAGACGCAGATTAATTCATGCGTCATAAGGAACTATCGATGTATCACGATATTCGTAAAAACGGATATTGATGGTTTTTTTAGACGGCTAAAATGGTATTTTAACGCTAGAAAATTTCACCAATTGGCTGTGAATCAAAGGGTCAACATTTCTTTATATTTCTGATTGAATCTGTGGTCATTCTACTGGGAGCATAACAATTTACTGGAAACGACAATTCACCGAAAAAAAAATGTTCTGGAATATGGCCAGGTAGTTTTCTCCTTCACCGATTATAATGGAATTCGACATGTTAGATGAAAATGGGTTTCTAAAATAAGTTTCGTCAGATGCTCCTAAATATGGAAGTAAACCAGAATTATTCTATTTTTAGACCGATTATGAAGGAATTTCACAGTTTAGTAGAATTATCCTTCATAAAATATATCCACCCTAGTAAAAAAGGGATTTGAAAATTTCCAAACAAACATACCGAGATTCATCATTATCGGTCAAGGAATGGCCTAGTTCCATACCAATTGGCCATTATCTAAAACTTTATCCAAAAATCATTTTAAAATCCCGTTCTCATCCAACATACAGAGTTTTATAATGGTCGGTCAAATCATAAACTAGAACCGTTGCTGTTGGGTTTATTCCAGAACTGTCTGCAGAAATGTTTTCAGAATTACATTTCTATCTAACATGTCGAGTATCAACATAATCGGGCAACGAACAAACTAGTTCCATTCCAGTTACCATATTCCAAAGGTTCTGCCAAAAATCATTTTTGAATTCCATTTCAATTATCTCATTCAAATAATTCCAAAATGGGTCGTTCAGGGGTATTTTTCTTTTCGGTGAATTGTCGTTTCGGTGAATAGTCCTTTTAGGTAAATTGTGGTTTTCGGTGAAATGTGTTTTCGGTGAATTTCGTTCTCGGTATTTTGGTTAGTTGTTTTTCTGTGAAATGTCCTAGAACCATTGGTACAATTCTAATTTGCCCATTTGTCACTTTCGTACAGTTATTCAATTAGTTCGATTTGCGTTTGGTGGACTTTGAATGACACCACGTTGCCATTTTAAAATATAATCCATATTGAGTATCACAGATTTTCTCGAAGACGGTTAAGAGATACAAAGCAAATACTCATTAAGAAAGTTGTCACATGGAGGATGTTGATGACCTTGAAAAACCTTGGTTTTTAAGATTTCTAGAAAAAACGGTATTTTTTAATCGAAATTTTTTTTAATTTTGTCGAAACCCAATGAGATATCAACATAATTAAAAGTCAGAATAAAAATGTACCTTCTACCTCTCTCTTTCACATTTTCTGATATATCCTTAAATATCTCAGAATAAGCACATAGTGATCAAAGGAAGTGTCAAATTTTCTTTACAAGAGGTTATGTTCCGGCAACTTATATCATGGTCGTGATCGCTAAACTCAAATTTTCCTATCTTGTACTATCGTTTGAATACCGTCAGATATGGGCACAGCCTACACGTTTCTAGCTTCTCGACAGTCAGATTCGTCATTTTTAAGGAAATTGGTTGGTGAAAAGAATACTTAGAATTAATGAACGGAACCATCAGCGTAATCGCTCAATCTGCCAATTCCTGTAATTCGTACTCATTCTTCGCCTTCGAAGTCAATTCTCCTTGCCAATTTTGATACAGGAACTTGAGGCCATTGAACTATATAATTGGGTTTTAGAGATCACCTCGAGAGACCAGGAATAATGTTAATACCTATAGTTCTTGAAACATCTGTTGAATTTTAAACATACGCGGTGAGCAACAACGGTATTCAACTTTTGTGCGGTTTTTGATTTAACCATATTCCGAAGTATAAATTATGCCGGTCAATACCTCGCTTTTTGGGCGTGAGGGTGAGTCAATAAATTAGATAGCAATTTGGATGCCAATAATTCCAGTCAGGCACTCGGAATTGAAATCAAGTGAATTATCGTGCGATGGCGCGAAGACCTTAATTGCGCCCTTTGTTAATTCTGCAACAGATGATGTAACTCGCTACTGGGACTGTAACAGTTGATCAGGTTTCTGTCTCGAAATTAACGATAGTATGCGGTGACGTTCTTGACTACTGTGCGCAGTGATTCGATCAAGCATCATCGAATACCATCAGCAGTCCCCATACTAACCGCTGGTATCAAACTAATGTCACTAATGTGGGTCTAGAATATACGACCCTGGTTCTCAAACCGCTCGACTAGGGCTGATCCAGCGCCTTTAAAATTTTACTCGAAACTTCCATATGTCAGAAACGTCCATAACCAACCTACGAATCAGACATGTCCGGAAATTTAAATAGCCTTGCTCGATCCTTTTTGCTTTGATTTGTGAGGTGACAAATATGTTGCTGATCTCGAAAATAAATTAAACCAAAACTAAAACTTAACCTCCGAGTGACTCTCAGATAGATAATCCCAATAAGCGATTACGCCAAAATCTAGTAATACACGGAAATAGATATATTATCGAAGAGTATACCTTAGCGGACCTATATACCTACAGGTTCAGCTGCGAGCGAGAATGAAGCGTAAACCATGACGCTGAGAAGTTTGTCCTAAATTTTTCTAAAGAAAGCATTTTTGGATTAGGAGGACAAACTTCACGTGTCTACACAATCGGGCGAAGTTCGTCTTAGACCATAAATAAACTCATCATTTAACGCAGGATATAGTGCAGGAATTGCAGTGCATGGCATATAAGAGATATTTTTATTACAACTAAAACTTAAACTTTTTAATTTGACGGGTTTCAGCAAAGATTGGTTCACGAGATCGGGTATTCACCCTAGCTATTTGTATCCGAGCTCTAAACCAATAAAAACTCCACCCATTTCCCCTCTTTCCAGTTAAAATATGTTTAGTTTATGTCCGGATGTCAATAGCTAGGATAAAAATGCGACCTCGCGACCCAACCTTAATATTGGAAAGACAGATGTGTCCCACTAACTAATTCACGAATAGAATTTCAGAAGAATTTTCATTTTTCAGGCTTTACTTTTGGTGCAGCTCTTACGAGCTAGTGGCGAGCAAAGATTTAACTTCATTCCATCATATGTAGAAGATGCATGGAATCAAATGACTTTTCTTGACCTTCAACTCTGAAGCACAAAAATAAATACTGGTCTTGATGTCGAAACCAGCCTGATTTTGAAAAAACTTTCGCCAATCTACTTCTATAGTTAAGGCAAAACAATTCTTAGGAGTCTGTAGGTTTGTAGGATTAGTTAGTTGCAAATGCAATGTTATTTGAAGCCAAACATTTAGTTGTTTCAGTTTTTCCGACGGAACTGATAATTCTTAGAATTGAAAAATTCTTATGCGGGAATTCATACATTCATGAAGCGGGTGTCAGAATCGTTTAATTGTTGCCTGAAATCAACAGAATTTTAGTTATTTAAAATTTCGTTGTGTTTTTGTTTGAGTTACGTTGTGAATCAATCGACGAGTTATAAGAGTCTTGAGATGATTAATAAATTTGATCGTAATTCAACCCTCAACACTTTGGCAAAATTCAAGTTTTTATAAATAACTATATTAGCTTAGTACAACAGGTTTTAAACAATAATTTTTTCAACTTACCTCTACGATCCATTCCAATATTTCGCCATGAACATAAATTCGATCTTCTAAAATTAAAAATTTTATTAATTAAAAACTGATTCACGAAATAATTTAATCAAAACCACTAGCTAGCTATATACCACTAAGCTGTTCGGCACTGTTCAGCCATTTCGGATCTATTACGTTCCAACAACTAAATTTATTTCTGTAAAATAATTACAATTGTAATAAGCATGCAATCAGTGTAACCTTGGCATTTTAAATTTGCATATATATATCTTTACCTTTTTACATTTATAACACGTTCACAGGTATTTCTTTCGTCACTTTCTTCCAATTCATTGCAGACTGCACTTTTTATGGTAGTTTGGTTAGCGAAGTCACTCATAGTATTTATTTGGACTAGTTTTTAAATTGTAAGAAACTCAAAAAATAATTGAATAAAAATCTTATGCTCAAAGCAGACTGATTCGCGTGAGATGACAGTGCACACTAAGAAAATGCGACGCATACACATAAGTAAAATGAAAATTTGTACTCATTTTTCAACTATGTATGTCTTAATTTTTTTAATTTTTTATTCATACGTGCAATTAGAAATCAGCATTGTAGAAATATTGTTACGTTTTTGCCTTGTCAAATTCAACGTTCGATCACTGGATTGTGAATAAAACAAACGATGTAAATTCTAGATCACACTAAATTTATTTATTCCGATTATTTACACTAAACACTAATTTAATTATTTAACTTCACAATAATTATTTTACTACACTTTAACAACACTATATTACACTTTAATAACACTTTATTTTACTTTATAAACACTTTCCTTTTAATTACTATTAGCACTCTCACGATTAAAACCCAACTGATTTACTCCCAAATGTTTTTCGCGTATTTATACCAAATATTCAAACCATTCTAGAAATCTCTACAATATTCGATTAGTCAAGATTAGTCTAGACACATCTATCTATTTTCTCTACTTTATAACAGTTTTACATTAACGATAGTGTCGCTACTCAAACAGAGATGTCACCACGATCGTAACAATATAAATTAAAACACTTGAATCGATCGATTAAAAGTAGCATACATAATTCTCTGTTTGACTGATCAAATATCAGGCCCGAACTCTGAAAATCATCATCCACAACGTCAACAGGTGGGGGAGGAGGGAGATATACGAAATTTATCGCACATGTACAAAAAATCATATTACAATTTTTTGATTTCTTTGAAATTTTAGTCGATCGTTCCAAGCACTAACATAGCACTAACAAGCACTTTAGGCCAACTAAAATTTGGTATCGAAATTTAATTTTTTTGTAAAGGCTATAGTTGGAGACCTGTGGTCGGGGGGCACTCACATGTCTCGTAAATCTAAATTGCACGAACATGTTTTCTAAGAATACCACCACAGTATCCTTTGCTTGTCTGTTTATAAAGTCAACAAAAAGAAAAATGGATACCTTCAAAACAACACCGGACCCCCACTCAAGTACGCGGACACGAGATTTAGGATCGGCACGTGAAACTTGCAGTCATTTAGAAAACCAGGAGCGTTGGAGTGCCTAATCACTGGAGCTGGATTTCTTCTTGGGCCGCAGGTAAAGAACGCTGTTTTGGATTTCCAAGCAGTCAATAACCGATTGTGTAAGCTTAAGTCAGCCAGCCCCAAGATAAAGACTAATTTTACAATGACTTGGACGATCTGATGGGATCTATACCCGAACACGATGTTAGAATGGAAATTGGGGACTTTAATGCTAGAGCTGGCAGAAATCAGACCGACTTGTGTGAAAACATAGGTCCGTACTCCCGACACGAAACTGCGACCGATAATGGTGAGAGAATGATGTACTTTGCAATTGCTCATGATCTTAGAGTAGCAAGCACATTCTTCCCTCACAAACACATACATCTAGAGACATGGACACATCCTCGCGGAACTTCCCGCAGCCAAATTGACCATGTGTTAGTTTCTAAAGGACGGGCTCGAGTTGTGCAGGATGTGAGAACTTATATCGGTCAGCCACCAAATACGTAGGCAGCGATCATCATTTGGTGGCTGCAAAGCTACGATGGAAGTTTTCGTACAAGCCTGGGAACACAGCGAAACGCATGGTACGTTTCGACTGTGAAGGTCTGATAAATGAAGATCAAAAGAAACGATAGAATCTTGTCAGCGACAACATTGATGAAGCTAATAACCAGTCTGACTACGTGAACTCTGTCTGGGAGGCACTGAAAATGTCGGTTGTCAGTGCTGCTCAACAGACTTTAGGTATAGTGAAAGTCAGGTCCAAGAATGATTGGTGATGACGAGTGTCGTCTTGCAGTTGAGCAACAAAATATAGTCCATAGTGAAGTGCAACAACGTCTCACAATCGCGAGGAACAACATGGCTGCTCTTGCAAGAAGGGCAGCTAAGCGGATATGTAGACGGAAGAAGCGAGAATGGTGGAAGGCTGAGGCTCTGAAAGTACAACAACTCAGCAATGAGCGCAGTTCACGTAATATCTTTAAAGGAATTACTGGACTGCACCATACTTTCAGGGCTACGTCAACCGCCATTCGGGACCGGGATGGAAACCTCTATGTCAACATCGACGCAGTACTTGACGCATGGAGTGAATACTTTACTGACCTGCTTGATGTCCATCATGCGTCACAGACTGTTGTTGAGCCACCTCTAATACAGACTGCGGAGATTTGCACTGAGGAGCTATCCCATGAGGAATTCACTAAAGCCATGCAGAGAATGAAACGAAACCGATCACCTGGAAAGGACTGCATTAATTCGAAGCTCTTGATATTCGGAGGGGATACTTTGTGGAACTGTCTTTTCGACCTTATTCGATTAGTATGACTCGATCAATCGAGAGAGTTTGTGGTCTGCCCTGGAATACCTAGGAATACCAACAAAATTGGTACGACTGTGTAGGATGACATAGTGACGCAGTCTCAATGCTGTGGTAAAGTTGAGAACAGGCTACCGACAATTTTTGCAGTTAACTCGGGTGTTCGGAAAGGAGATGCTCTGTCCCCGATACTGTTTAATCTCATGTTGGAGTACATCTTTCGTAAAACTGAAACACCTCAGCGCAACATCTTATATCGCCAGTCCAATCAGGTGCTGCATATGCAGATGACATATGCGTGATTGGACTGAATAGCAACGGAGTGAAAGAAATACTTGATCCGCTTGTAGAGTTTACAGCTTCAGTTGGACTTCAGATCAATGAGTCTAAAACGAAATACCTGATCTCTGGTTTTAGGGCCAATGGCACACCAGATTGGCCACCACACGTTTGAGGGTTTGAGGAGGTTCAAATATTTGGGTTATCTTATCACTCACGATAACAGTGTGGGTGAGGATATTAAAGTGCGGATGGCAGCTGGTAGTCGTGCTTTGTATATTCTAAGGCCACTGCTAAAATCTAAACACTTATCAAGTGCCGTGAGGCTGAAGCTTTACAAAGCGTTGACCATAGGCCCGTTGTTATGTTTGGATGTGAAAGTTGGGCGCTGACGGATGAGTACGAGAGATGGCTCCTTACATTTGAGAGAAGAGTCATGCGTGTGATATTGTACATGAAGTAAGATTTCAGGGAGTACGCTAGCTCGGGCACGTTCTGCGAGCTGATCCAGAACGAATTGTACAGCGATCTCTGAAAGGAGAGCTACCATATGGTGTGCGCAGAGGTCGTTGCAGGCGACGATGGCTCCACGGTGTAGAGAATGACTTGGCTTCTTCAGGTAGTCTAGGACAGTATGAAGACCAAGCCCAGGATCGAGACCGTTGGAGCCGGATTGTTGTCTCACTAAGGGGCCAGTAAGCCTCGACGACGGCCACGGATGATTTTATGGGTGATCAAATTTTAAACGAAAAAGACGATACACATTTAAAGGAGATATTGCAACTCGTCAAATCGAGTCCGTATAATGTTCCGTAATACGTGTGCTTCGTAATAAAATTCAGATCTGTATCCCTTGCATTTTTACGGAAAGAAAAATGGGTAAAAAATGGGCTATATCTAAGCTAATTCCAAGAGACAATAGAACATTTATTTCTGCATTAACAAAACTGATATTATCAAATCCGGAAGAGTCGTACAAATAGCACTCTTATTTAATGAAGATCGAATGGAATTACCAATGCATGCAAAGCAGAAAATAAACGAGAGATTATTCATTTTACAGCAAACTATACTCTCTTGTAAAATTCAAAACTTCAATTTTCATTCCATATACATTTGAATATAAGGATCGATTGGTTCGTCTTCCTTAATCCCGTTCAATAAATAATATAAATCTACAGTCTCATTAGAATTACGATTTCGAGCAACTATTTGATTGCCATCTTTTACAAAATCGATTAAATCGAAATCGTATTCAAAATTATATTTACAATATCTCATACTATCATTGAAACGATTTGCCTTAATTGAGTCGACACCCTCCTTCTTCATAAGATGCTCAGCCAATAGATAATATATGTTTGGAGTGCATGCAGTTATTCCCTCTATCCAAAGACGCTGAAAGTAATTAATATAAATGGGTCATTAGTGGATCGAACTTCTTAACTTACGTCATATACTTACGTCGAAATCAATGTTTTCCAAAAGCGTCATTACATTGCTGTCGGTAATTTCATTGCAATTGGTGAAATATACATTTTCCAGTTCGGTGAGTGCACAACTTAATATTTTTAATTGTTGAGGTGAAATATTCATTTCTCGGAATACTGACGACAGTCAATGCTGTTCCCAATATTTTCAAGGAATGAGTAATCTTCTAACATGCAGTTGTGAAACCGCATCGACACTTTCACGTTTATCTTTTTTCTTGCCGTAAACAATCTGATCAAATATTTCACAAAACTGGTTAATTTATCAGCGTAGCACTCTATACAATCTTCAAATTCGATGATTATCTGTTTGTTATCGAATGTCCAGTTACAGTCGTTTATTAGGTGCGGTGAAAATTCTGGGTCACTTTCATATATAAAGTTGAATTCCTTGTCAAATTTGATTTTGTACTCTTGGAATTCTATCGATTTGTTTAGCAACGCTCGCAACAACGAATCACTGAAGTGAGTGTAATTCGATATTTTATATTCGATATCGTGGCATTTCATTTTTAATAGCGTATCTGAATGTGGCTGGTCTCCATTCAAATCTATCACAACGCAAACTTTTTCGATTATTGGTAAATCGTATGCCTCCAGATTGTTGACATTAAAACCACCATCATCACACAGCGATGAAATTTTGTCATGAAATCTCGAAACAAAGTAATTTGTAATGTGGGAATCTAATTGGTACAAGGGGAACTCAAGTTTTTCATCATCATGATCGGGGGAAAGTTGCGGCAGCGCTTTTTTTAATAACATATCAAGATATCGGTCCAGGTATTCGTTAAAATATTGATCGCGATAATCTTTGTTTGCCAAATCTACACGTAAAATATCTTGAACTGAAAAATCATTAAGTAAATCATAGCGACGCCATTCTTCGATACAGATGTCCATGGCAACTTTATCCACATCTACATAAGTTCCCTGATGCCATTGAAATTGACGGCAAATGTAGATCGACGCTCTAGCTTTGGATATTTTTTGAAATATTGAATCAACATCAATATTGAGTAGACCAATCTCTTCAGGTAAATATTTAAAAAATTCATAAATTTCTATTTTTGGAATATACAACCAATTCACATCTAATGTTGTGACACTAAACGAATCGAGTAAATTAAGCTCTCGAAATCTGTTCATTAAACGAGCCTGCAAATATCCAAAATGATTCAAATATCAATTTAGTAATAAAATTAACGTGCGTAACGTACTTTTTGATTTTCGAATTCCGAATCAATTCGTAAAAAATAAGTTGGATTCTTCTTCCATGGCATTTTATATTCTAGATGCGCTTGAATTGCTACTAAATCGTCTAGATCTCCATGTGTCGTCATCGGCATTACAATACGACTGGATTCAAATTTGTGTTTGTAGAATTTAATTAAATAAACCGGGCCATCTAAATTATGATGATGAACTTCTTCGACATTCGCTCTCAAATTCGCTTTCAATATGTATTCATCAATATACTGTATGGAAACAATAATTAAACTATTTTTGAATTATCACCGATTAATCAGAACTATATGCAGTCTAAAAAATCATTTTGAAATTACCTCTACTATCCATTCCAAAATTTCGCCGTGCACATAAATTCGATCATCTAAAATTTAGAAATCATGATTGAAACTGAGTCTCTTTGTATTAATAATGTACTTTAATTATTTGAAAGCGCATCTTACGTGTATTTTGTTCGGCATCTTGCAACCATGCGGGATCTATTTCATTCCAACAACTAAATTTGTTTCTGCTGCATATAGATAGAAGAATAATTGACCTTGAGAAAGATAAATAAAAAGATGCATTCGCATCAAATATTATAAATGTTTACCTTGCTACACTATCACATTCACTAGGTGACACGTCATCTTGATGAATTTTAATTTCTTTAGTATTTTCGCAACACGAGTCACCCATAATAGGCTGGTCCTATTATATTTTGCAAACAAGTAGTATAAAAATTTTTAATAACAAATGAATTCTGATCCACGTCAAATTTGACAGTAAACTAAAAATAAATTGGACACAAACAAAATGGTGTCACATGCGCATATGATACGTCGTAAACAACGCTCAGCATAAAAACGATATTTAGCGTTTTAGTATTGTAATTGCTGTCATTAATTTTTTAATAGTTTTTATTTTGCCGGGCAAATACGTGGATATCGGGCTCAAACGAACTTTCACGCATGCTTTCTTACTATGGTGAACCGTCCGATCATTGGCACCGATTTTCTAAGCTATACGAAGCTGTCAAAAAACGCTACAATGGTTCGTGTTAACACACCAACACCGATCTATTTTAACATCAACAACAGCTATGGCACTCTGCTCAAAAAGACTTATAGCAGAGCCGAATTAAAACATGCCAGTCCGACACAACGTAGTTCATCACATCGTCACGGAAGGCAGTGCCGAGACCACTCAGGCTAGATCCGGTACATCACAAAGCTGCACAAGCTTAATTCTAGAACATGGTGGAATTAAGAATTTGTCGAACATCGACATCTTCCGTCTCTTGTCCCCTACATATGGTCAAGAAGAAAGATCACGATTGGAGGCCATATGGGGACTATCGGCGTTTAAACACGGTTACAATACCGGATCGCTACCCGATACCCCACATTCAAAAGTTCTCCATGCACTTGCATGGGTGCAAAGTGTTCTCCAAACTAGATCTCATCAGAAATTATCACAACATTCCCAGGGCACCTGAAAACGTTTTCAATACGGCAATCACCACACTGTTTGGCGTCTTCGAATACACTCGAATGCCATTTGGATTATGCAATGCCGCACAAACGTTTCAGACTACATTCTTGTGGCATCGCAAAATGAGGGGCAACACAAACTCCATCTGGAAACACTATTCCAACGACTTGTTGAGTTTGATATTCATATCAAGAGCCACAATGCCATTAAAGAATTCCCAGCTCCAACATCAATTAAGAGTATTCAGCGATTCACTGGCACGGTAAACCACCGATTTATACGTAAAGTAATATACTCCAATTCACAGCCATCTGGCAATACTACTACGTAAGCCGAAGACCGCCAAGAACTTTTTTTGGCCTGACGAATGTCAACACGACTACTGTCGGATCCACGGAGCGACTAAAAGATATTTATTACAGTCTTAGTCTGATTTTTGGAAGTATAGTATTTTACTGGTACCTTGTCATTCTCGTTTATTCTCTTAAATCCCTATATATATCCCGGCAACCACATTACAGTTACGTCGTACAGGATAATGAGCGAGATTTTATAGCTGAAGGTTATGGTATCTTCATCCAGACTGAACAGTCTACTTACGCGGCACAATTTTAAAGTCTATTTGTATAAATTATGATTCCACGAACTTGAATTTTATGAGAAGTGAACCAGCTACGAATATCGATATGGTCTATTGGGGAGTTGTGTTATCGTATAACCCATCCATAATTTTTCAAAGTGCAAAAGTTTAAGAATCGATTAGCCCACAAATAATTGACCGTCTTATTTATTTATTTTCAGGTATGGTTTCAAAATCGTCGGGCAAAATATCGAAAACAGGAGAAACAATTACAAAAAGCATTAGCACCATCAGTGATACCATCATGTAACGGTATGATGAGAAATATACAAGGATATAGTGTTTCTAGAGGATACCAACCGTATCCACATCCTAATTCAATAAATAGATATCCGCAGGTATTTGCGTAAATTATAAATTTGATTATAGAGCAAATGATTTATAAATACGATTTATTCATTCAAATCTATATATAGGATTTATTCCAAATGGGTGCAACATCATATCCCGGTATGACACAACCATTTTCAATGGCTCATAGTACAAATATGAGTTCGGCAGGCATACGACAAGATTCAATGGGTGAGTGAAATTTTAATTCCTTCTAAAAATATTCCTAATTTAATATTGATGTATATATACTCATTAAAATAAAAACAATCACGCAATAATTTAGCCATCTAATATTTACCGTTTGGAACGCGGCCAAAAAAAAAACCATTTTGATTTAATTAGCGTTTGGTTGTTTCATTCAAGCGACACAAGAATTCCGCACAAATATTACGATACGGTTTCATCTCTCATTAAATTAATTAATTACAAAAAAAAAAACGCGCCAGCACAAAAACAAAAAGCATTTCGAATATGTAGGTACACACACACACACAAACTAAATTATCCTTGTTTACAAAAATAATTATTTATTTATTAAAAATGAAAAATTAACTTATGTATAAGAAAAACAACAAGTTATTTAATTATGAATTTTCCATCATCAAACGCTGTATTTGTGTGTATCTCACTTTCGGCTGCATGTAAATGTACCGTATTGTATATACTCGTATGATCCTGGCAAAAGGGACGATTCTCTTAGTGAAATATAAATTTGGTTGAAGAAAATGGAAACATAAAATAAAATAATTTTTCTACTTTGTGACAAAAAAAAAAAGGAAAAACACTCTCTAAATGTAATGACGACGACGATGATCTAACGGAAAATCTAAAAACCAAATTTTATTAAATTTACAAAAAAAAAAAAAAAACAGAATAAATTTGTTAAATATTCATTTCAGTGTCATTACATTTCTGTTTATTTTTTTTTATTCCGAGCTCACCTTTATTTTGTGTTTTTCCGAAAAGGTGGATAAAATTTAATTTGGAATTTTATTTATTTTTTATTTTTTTGGAATACGGCACCAAACAAGGCGTAATGTGAATGAATAACCAAAAGATCAAAAACACCGATTTTCTTTTTTACCCATAAAAAATAAAAAAATAAAAAAATTGGCAAATATTATGTTTGCCTCCACCCCGCTATAGATGGATAATTTGTTGCATACACAGTTTCGATGGTATGTATATGTATTTCAAGGTTGTTTAACGATAAATATATTGTAACGGGATAGCGACCTTTAAAACAACATGGCAAGGAAATTCCCAATTACTTCTATTATTTTATTTTTCATTTCCAATGACTTTGTTATATGACTTTGTTGTTGTTACTATTTGTCCTTCGTTCTATTTATCCTTTGAGCGAAACTCGAGGGTATAGCTCTCCTTTGCACAGCATACAAGTTTTTTTTTTTTTTTTTTTTTTTCAAAAATGACTTGACCCTTTTTTGGTCCATAGACCTTACATTCACACAACATTCATTCAATCCATTCATTCAATCCATTCATTCATCCCATTCACACAAGTTATACCATCTGCGCATTGCATAGCTCCATGTCACCCTGTACAGTGACATGGAAGATGGGTCGGCCAATGAGTTCTACATTCCAACAGATGGTCATAGATGTTTTCAATTTAATCACCGATCGTAATCGGGAGATGAAAAATCCCTTTTGCATCCTGCTTCTGTTGGGATTCGAACCCGGTACCTTCCAATCCAAACGTCGCAGCTTTAACCACTGCGCTATTTGCTCGGTCAGCATACAAGTTACTGTCATCCATTATGTTGGATAGGATCACCCCTCTAGCGTAGGGTCTGGTTGGTGACTATCAAGGAGAATTTCGTCCGATCAGTCACTGATCAGGTCTTTCCGCTGCAGAGGATTTGGTCTAAATATTACGTGACTTCCATGCCTGTACATCAGCTGTTCCTAGATTTCCGGCAGGTCTATGACTCGACAGTTTGTGTTTTGCGATGGAGTATCTATAGGAATGCCAACAAAATTGGTACGATTGTGTTGAATGACAGTGACAAATAATCGAAATAATAATGCTGTGCTAAAGTTGAAAACAGGCTATCTAGTGTTTTTCCAGATAGCTCGAGTGTTCAGCGGAGCGATGCTCTGTCTCCGATACTCTTTAATCTTATGTTGGAGTACATCTTTCGTAAAACTGAAACAACTCAGCGCAACATCTTACATCGCCAGTCCAATCAGATGCTTGCTTATACAGATGACATATGCGTGATTGAACTGAATAGCAACGGAGTGAAAGAAATACTTGATCCGCTTGTAGAGTTTTCAGCTTCTGTTAGACTCCAGATCAATGAGTCCATAACAAAATACATGACCTCTGGTCATAGAGACAATGGCACACCAGATTTTAGTAGTGGCCAATACACGTTTGAAGGAATGAGTTGAATGGTTCAAATATTTGGAAACTCTTATCACTCTCGATAACAGTGTGGGTGAGGATATTAAAGTACGCTTGGCAGCCGACAGTCGTGCGATGTGTCCTCTAAGGCCACTGCTAAAATCTAAATACCTTTCAAGTGCCGTGAAGCTGAAGCTTTAAGAAACGTTGAGCAGGCCCGTTGTTATATTTTAATGTGAAAGTTGGGCGCTAACAAATGAGTACTCGAGATGGCTTCTTACATTTGATAGAAGAGTCATGCGGGTGATTTACGGCCCAAAACGCGAAATAGATGGTACATACCGAGCCCTGTACAATGTCGAGAGATCAGAGATCTGATGAAGATCATCGTCGATATTGTACATGAAGTAAAATCTCAGCGAATACGTTCTGCGTGGCTTCTTCAGTTTGTCTAAGACAGTATGAAGGTCAAACCGTTGAAGCCGGATTGTTGACTCAGTAAGGGGCCAGTAATGGAGGATTTCGATATAACGAAAAAATAAAAAATAATTGGATTAACCGATATTAACGCTAATATTGTCAATTTCTATGATATATTATTCAATGGATTCGTTCAATTTGTACCTCTTACTAAAACTACATCAGTACAATGGAAGGATGATAAATTAATTAATCTGAAAAATAAAAAGGACCATACGTATAAAAAAATGAGAAGTTCCTATTCAGACGAAGATAAACTAAAGTTTGTCGCAATTAAGGAACAATTTAATTCTTATTATGATGATTGCTTCAAGAAATACATAATGAAAGTACAAAGTAATAGTGACGCTAAACACTTTTGGAATTTCTTCAGTGATAAGAGGAAAATTAAGGTATATCCGGCTACTATGGATTTGAATGGGTCGTGTGCATCAGAACCCAAAGACAAAGCAAACCTATTCTCATCATTTTTTCAAACAATTTACAATCCTGATAATTCACCTTGTAACAATCAGCCTACCAGCTATGGTAATTATGCAATACATACCCAAACCATTTCTGAAGTAGCGACATTAGATGAAATTAAATCACTTGGAGATGGCTGTGGGCCTGATACTATCCCTTCGTCACTATCATTATTGGCCGATGTAGATTGCAAACCATAAAAACATTGGAAACTAGAATTTTCCCTATAATAAATGGAAAATTTCAAGGCTTACAAAACAATCTTCAAATCTGGTAAAAGAAATGGAATATCCCGCTATTGGGGAATTGCAACCACTTCAATTTTACCTAAACTATTTGAAATATTAGACTGCAACTCCTTCAAAAAAATTGTTCTAAGCCTATCTTTTCCTCAACATGGATTTACGTCTGGCCGATTCACAACTAGCAACCTAGTTGAGGTTACTAGAATCACCACAAAAGCTTTAGAAAATCATCAGCAAATTGACAACATATATACACTAGTGTGTATATGGACACTGATTTCAGGAAAACTTTTAATTCCATTCGACATTGACAATAAACAGACTTGAATCATTTAAAGGAGAGTTAAGGCGTAAAGCGTTGATAGCCTCTCAAGCAGAAGTGGGCAAAAAAAGACGACATAAATCAAACTCTTAAGCTGATATTAAGCAAACTTAATACTTTTGATCAGCGATTACATAAACTAGAATACAGGGAGCCATGTCTAACGACTTAAGAATTTTATGCTGGAATGCTAATGGACTCCAGCAACACCAACAGGAATTGCAAATGGTTCTGGACGCAGAGGAAATCGATATCTGTCTCATCTTTGAAACTCACTTCACTATAGACAATCAATTATCAAATTTACAAATTATAAAACATATCACACTATTCACCTGGGAAATACTGCTAAGGGAGGTAGTGCGGGTATAATTAGAAATAGCATTAATCACTTCGAGGAATTAAAATTTGAAACAGTACAAATACAAGTAACAGCTGTTAACATCAAGACCAAAAATAACTCTATTAGTGTTATTGGAATTTACTGCCCACCAAAATACTCTCTAAAAGAAAAAGATTATCTTGAATTTTTCAGTAAACTAGGGAAAAGATTTGTAATTGGTGTAGATTTTAATGCAAAAAATTTCCACTGGAGTTCTAGACTAACAACAACCAAAGGGAAAGAACTCCTCAATGCTATCAGAAAATACGGTTGTGAAGCCTTATCAAATGGTAAACCGACCTACTGGCCAACTGATCCAAATAAAATACCAGATCTAATTGATTTCTTTATAGTGAAAAATATATCTGTAAATTATATACATATAGATGAAAGTATTGACTTAAGCTCTGATCACTCCCCAATACTTTTGACATTAAGTGAAAGGATCATTCAAAAAGAAAGCTATCCCAGTTTAGTAAATAAGCACACAAATTGGGAATGCTTTAGACTGACTCTAGAAAGAAAAATTAACTTAATGGCCGCTAAGGAGTGAGGAGCAATTAGAAAAAGAAGTTCACAAGTTCATATGTGACATACAGCAGTCAGCTTGGGAAAACACCCCTGAAGTTAAAAAGAAAATTAAGGGAAACAACTACCCTAGAGAAATTAGAGAGTTCTTGGCAGAAAAAAGAAGGACAAGGAGAATATGGCAACAAACTAGAGCCCCTCAAGATAAAACTAAGCTAAACAATCTGACTCAGCTACTTAAAAGAGGAATCAAAGATTTGAAAGACGAATCTATCAGTAACTACCTCAGAAAATTATCTAATGACACTAGTACTGATTATTCTCTCTGGAGAACAACCAGAAGAATTAAAAGGCCAATAATGCAGATTCCTCCAATCAGAACAGAAGATAAAAAATGGGCCAGAAATAACGAAGATAAAGTACTAAGTTTTGCTGAATACCTGGAAAAAATAGTTGATCTGGTTGTACAGGAAAGTGAAGAAATTCTACAAACAACACCAAAAGAAGTCATGTAAGAGATAAAAACAAATATAAACCGAAAAAGCCCGTTATGACCTTATCACAACAGAAATTGTAAAAGAACTACCAAGGAAAGCATTATTAAAGCTCACCAGTATTATAAATGCCGCCTTTCGATTGAAATATGTACCCAGTCTCTGGAAAATTGCAGAAGTAATTATGATTCCTAAACCACCGGGCAAAATGTCTAAACTCTTTGAGAAGTTATTAGAGGAGAAAAAAGTCTGCTCAACGATATTAAAGTTGCACAGGCCTTTGATAAAGTTTGGCACGAAGGACTTAACTGTAAGTTAAGAACTGTACTACCAATGCAATTCACTACAATATTAGAATCATACTTGAAAGATAGATTCTTTAGAGTAAAATTAGACGATTCCTATTCTGAATTGAAAAAAATCAAGGTAGAAGCAGGGCAGTGTATTAGGTCCGGTCCTATACCTATTGTACACTAATGATCTCCCTGTATTAGAAAACAACACTGTGGGGACCTTTGCTGATGTCACGGCAATCTTAGCTGTTGGAGATAGCAACGAAGAATCAATTCAGAATTTACAGTTAGTTATTACTCAAATACATAACTGAACCAAAAGATGGCGAATTAAACTTAACGAAACTAAATCAGGTCACATCAATTTTACAAACAAACGACTCGAACATATTCCGATTACAATTAATCAAGCAATAATACCGTATGCCAACACGGCTAAGTATCTTGGCATGACACTAGATGCAAAACTACGATGGAAAGCACACGTCAAAAAGAAAAGTGAAGAACTATAGGGCTTAAATATAGAAAGATGAATTGGCTGATAGGAAGGAGATCCGCTCTATCAACATACAACAAACTTCTATTATATAAACAAATATTAAAACCGGTTTGGACTTATGATATCCAACTTTGGGGTTGTACCATACAAAGCAACGTAGAAATCATCCAAAGATTTCAAAACAAAGTACATCGTTGATGCACCATGGTATGTTAGAAACAGAGGCTCGAACAACATGTTAATACTGAGGCAACTAAGCTGTTAAACAACACAGATATTGTACGCTGGCTCAAACGAACTAAACCTTTTGAGCTGGTGTAATTGCTATTGTAAACAGCGTAATGCTGATCTAAAATCCACAATAACGATGTGGTTTAATTTAATTTATCAGACACTATGGAACACCAGTGGGAAGAAGCCATAGATTAATACAACATAGTGAATTAAGTTAGAATAAAATTGCTCATTAGTCCAGGTGACTAGATTGTAATAATTGTTTATTTGAAATATTAAATAAAAACCAAAAAAAAAAATTCGACATTGACAGATATTGATAAAATTTGACAAGGTTGGCTTTTCATCAATTTTTGTCAAATAGTTTCAATCATACCTAACGGAAAGATAACTAATCATTGAAATTGCTGGTGAAAAGTCGAATTCTATTTTGGCAAAACCTGGAGTTCCTCAGGGTTCTAATATAGGTCTCTATATCTCTTCCTGATATTTATTGACGATATTACTAATATAATTCAACACTCAACCTCATAACGCTGACCACCTTGCAGGGTGTACAAAAGCGAGTATATTAGTCTATAAAAAAAAACTGGAACTACAACTACAATTTACCATGTCATGAGCACCTGACTCAGGCAACTATTATATTGGGAAATGCACTTTTGGATCACGTAGACTCTCCTTTCATTCTTCAGAGTATTAAGATAAACGTGCCCAGCCGTATTTTTCGTCAGTGCAAATTGTTAAACTTGAAAAACATCGTACTAACTACGGCGAAAATCAACCAATCAATATGATGTCTAAATTTCTTTCCAATGTCGCAGACCTATTTGAGTTTGGACTTTCTAAAGGGCAGTTTAACATCAAATTGAAACAACACTTCAGACAATTATAATTTTAATTTTCCTAAATGTATTTAAATTTACACATTGATTTCTTTAAATGAATAAATAAATAAATAAAAGCCTTTAGAAATACATTTTGATATATTCAAATTACAGAATGATCTGACCCGGGGCCACGAGACTAATGTCCATTTTTTGAAGGTATACTAAACACTTTGCATGAGAATTTATGGCTGTGAATTCTGTCGGTAAAAATCCCAAATTTTTCGTATACAAATGGCAACTTATTTACCTAAATGATGAACTCAAAGAGAAATAACCCAAGTAGTAGTCATTTAGGAATTATCAACCATTCCCAAATTCATCATCTGCACATTGATTACTTTACAATTGATCAAAATTTATTTTGAAAGTAAGAAAAGACCAATAAAAACTTCTAATTTTTATTTAATAGATTTCTTCATTCAATCTTGTTGCAACATTTCTTGTGTATCATGTCGTTATTTATATCGCCAACCCCAGAGATGGACCACTTCTAATTATCTATGCAAACTCTATTCATTAGGCATTCTGAAACACTTACCTGCACCACGGCTGGCGCGTACAAGGCTCAATCTGGAACACCAATTTTCACAAACTTTTCGCAGCATTTGCGGTCGTATTTCGCCAATAACTCTTCGAATGTTGATTTCCAGGTGTTCAATTGTCTCTGGTGTATCGACGTATACAACTGACTTTACATAACCTGAAAAAAAATAATCCAATGGGGTTAAATCACACGATCTTGGTGGCCAATTAATTTGATCATTACGCGAAATTATTCTTTCTTCAAAAGTTTCTTTGAGTAAATAAATTGTAGCGCGCGCTATGTGGCAGCTGGCTCCGTCCTGTTGGAACCATATGTCAGCAAGATTAATATCAGCCAATCGAGGTACGAAAAAATTTCTAATCATGTACCCTATATACCGCTCACCATTGACAGTAACATTCTGACCATCATCAGTTTTGTAGACATTGGTCCATACCAATGACTCCTCCAGCCCGCAAAACGCACCAAACAGTATTTTTCTGTGGATGTAATGGTGTTTCGACAAAAGCTTGTGGATTATCTTCACTCCGAATGCGACAATTCTGCTTATTTACATACTCATTCAACCAAAAATGGGCTTCATCGGAGAACAACATTTTGAATGGAAATTCAACATCAATATCAATTTGTGCTTCAGCCGATTCGCCGAATTGGTGGCGCATACAATGGTCGCTTGGCTTTACATCCTACACAAGTTGAATCTTGAAAACTTTTAAGCCAACATCCTTTCGTAAAATCTTCCATAAAGTGGAAGGACAAAAACCCAGTTGCTAAGAACGGTGACGAATTGATTGATTCGGATCTTCTTCAATGCTTTCCTGTACGGCGGCTACAGCGTCTGCAGTGTGTACTGTTTGGCGTCTCACGGGATGCATATTATCATTAAGAGTAAACGTGGTCGAAAACGATCTATTGTTATTCGAATCAGCCGCTCTGAAGGACGGTTATGTACGCCATAAAATGGACGAAGTGACGATAAGTTTGACGAACAGAACCATTATTTTGATAAAAAAATTCAACGCTTGCAAGTTGCTCTGATGTAAGTCTATCCATTATTAAATGTCAAACCAAACTAAACAAAAAGCAACTATCAGCTGTTAAATGGGTTGTCAAATAAAGCAGTGTTGCCAACTCAAAGTTGTGAACCTCTAAAAAAAACACCCTTTATATATTTCACGTTATTTATATCGCTGACCATAGTGATTAACCGTTTTAAATTTTCTATGCAAAGTCTTTACAATGGATCCCAATCACCCATCCGCAAATCAATCTTCTGATTTTTGTTTAACAAATTTCTTTATTCATTCGCGTTATTTATAGCGCCGACCCCGCAGAACTTAACCATTTCAAAGATTTATTGCAAGGTCTGTACAATAAACTTTCCAAAGCACCACCCTCATGTCAATGTCCTGATGTTTGTGAAGTAAGTAATTTCTACCACAATATAATGCAACCATTTGGTAAAGGCGCATTTCAGTGTATTTTGATTATGAATTTATTTTAAACGTTTTTGGAGTTTCTGTGCAACATTTGCTGCATACAATGTCGCCTGAATGAATACTATTTGTATAAACACACACATGCCTATTTTTTTGTTATTTGGGGAAATATTTCATTTAGGCGAGAATTTGTATTTGGATGAATTTGCACAAGATTATCGGTGAAGATCATTGGCTTGACCAATGACTCTTTGCTCCTTCATGTACAAGGCCATTTCATTGGTCTCTCAAAACGGACATACTCGGGCTCCATCGTCCATCTACATAGTAGAGCTTGTCTTGTTTCCCAATAAATGGGTAGTTGAAAAGTTCCAGAACCGTTTTCTTTTCAAACTTTGAGAAGATAATAGTGAAAATACATACTTTCAGGCATTTATTCTAGAGAAGTATATAAATAAACCCTCTGCTGGTGTGGCTCGACAGTATCCACAACTCGAAGACTTGCAATTTTCAGAAGTTCTCGTAGACTGTCATGTGGATAAATTTTCAGACCTGACAGAATTTTGAAAATCTATACTCGTCGGAGCACCACCTTGGCAACTGTACACACAAACACTGCTACATACCTCTTTTCGGCTATGATAATAGATTTTTAACAGTTCGACGGTTTTGTGTTTTTTTTTTTGTGTACGATGACTGGATATTATGACGAATATGTCAACTTTATTCGACATAGATGTTCGCCAATTAGAATAATCTAATGATGATAATGAATTGTTTGCTGGTATTTCGAGCCGGCTTTATTGCGAAGAGATAGTTCATTATGGAATAATGCTTTTGATTACCTTCTTATTCCTTTTTAATATGAATATTTTCAATCTTTTCAAGTTTTACTTTGATTTAAGCGTAGTGGAGACCTTGATAAAGTTACACACATTAACTACGTCTGTGACCTAGGGCAATTGTTGTGGCTCCGTAAAGACACAAGTATCAAGCATTACATACAAGTGCCTTGAAGCTGCACCAGCCAAATCAGTCCGCCACAACGAATCCTAGCCCATTTTTAATAGCTCGGTCCGATGTTTCCGATTTTTATGAGCTGCTTTTTCTACGCTGACACATTTTTTATTCTATTATATACACTTTTTATCGTTGTTTTGCCTTGATCCCAATGAAATTTGGTCACGGTAGTTTAGAACTAATTGACAAGGAATTGTCTACATTATCGACGTTGTTTACGCTGCTGACATTGTCTACGGGTTGTCTTACTGCCAACGATCTATCCCGCATATTGCATATCTCGATGTTTTCGTGCTGTCGAAGGCGTGAATCATGCTTGACAGCATGATACCATGGAGCATTTACAATATACCGAAGTACTTTGTTTTGGAACGTCTGTATCATCTGTTTCAGTATTTAACGGTATAAAAGCAATTTATTGTGTATATAGATAGTTCAGAATGTCTACCTAAAAGCCAATACACCTTCCTATACTTCATGTTCAGCTCTTCCTTTTTCTTTTTGATATGTTCTTTCCACCTCAACTTGGCATCCAGCGTCATACCTATATATTTCGCCGTATCTGCAGAGACAACTTGTTTAGAGTTGATTATGATTGGGATTCTATTAGAAATATTGTTACGATCGTGGCGACAACTCTGTTTGAGTAGCGACACTATCGTTAATGTAAAACTGTTATAAAGTAGAAAAAATAGATAGATGTGTCTAGACTTATCTAGACTAATCGAATATTGTAGAGATTTCTAGAATGGTTAGAATAATAATAAACAGTATTAAAGGCCATTACTGGCCCCTTACTGAGTCAACAACCCGGCTCCAACGGTTTCGATCCTGAGCATGGTCTTCATACTGTCTAAGACAATCTGAAGAGGCCAAGTCGTTCTCTACATCGTGGAGCCATCGTCGCCGGCAACGACCTCTGCGCCTACCATATGGTGGCTCTCCTTTCAGAGATCGCTGCACAATTCGTTCCGGATCAGCACGCAGAACGTGACCGAGCCAGCGTACTCGAATGGTTAGAATATTTGGTATAAATACGCGACAAACATTTGGGAGAAATTCAGTTGTGTTTTAACCGTGAGAGTGCTAATGGTAGTAAAAAGGAAAATAATTAAGTTAAATAAGTGAAATAATTAAATTAGTGTTTAGTGTAAATAATCTGAATAAATAAATTTAGTGTGATCTAGAATTTACATCGTTTGTTTTATTCACAATCCAGTGATCGAACCTTGAATTTGACAAGGCAAAAACGTAACAATATTTTTATTAGTAAAGTTCACAACCACAGATTTAGTTTCGATCAGTTTTATCGTTCATTTTTTCATCCAATTGTTGACTGAATTTGTCGATTTTTGCCATTTGTTAGTAGTATCTTCTACATTGTTCCCAACTGCCAAAAATAGTTACTTCTTCCATTGGTGGTATATCCCGAGTATACAGGAGCTACAAAACAGTGCCCAATACGCTACCTTGTGGTACTCCAGCTGAAATTTTCTTTAGGTCCGAGTATTCAAATTTTACATGGAAGTGTCGATCGGTTATGTATGACTTTAGAGTTTCATAGTATTGTTTGAGAAGGTCTCGCTTGAGCTTGAACTGGTCAAATGCTTGCGCTACATTTTTTAGTTTCTAGGGTACGTTCTATTATATCTGTGAATCTATGGACTTGTTCTATAGTCGAGTGGTTTTCTCTGAATCCAAACTGGTGGCCAGGAATGAGATTTCTGTTCACCATTATGGATTTCATTCTCTGCAGGAGCAATTTCTCAAAATTCTTGGCTATGGTTGGGAGTATGGATATCGGTCTGAAGGCCTTTTTATCGTTACATTGTTTTTTATGTTTTAAGATCATGATTACCTCTGCCACCTTCCATTGCCTTGGAACGTATCTTAGTCTAAACACATTTCAAGCTCATCAGATCGTTTCAGTATAGGTTAACATTTTCATCCGCAGTTTGCTTGGGTAATTGTTGAAAAGTTTCTTCTATATAGGTGTCTCGCAAACAAGTCAGCTTTTTGTTTACCGCTTTGAGCTCAGCTTCCATTCTCATTTCTAATTGATGCCGTCGAATTTGTTGGTCTCTTAAGTACTTTCGTTGCTTTCCATACGGAATATTCGGTATCTTTTTGGCTAGTAAGTGACGACAAATATGTACTTTTGATTCATTCTTAACTGTTCTGATCAGAGATTTCAACTTGTTACATAAATTATTAAGGACGCTTTTATTTTCCTTGGTTCGATTTATTTGCCAAGACTTTCGAGCTTTACGTTTCTTTGCCACAAGCTCTCTTACTTCAAGTGGATAGTTTTTAGAGTTGTTGTTATTTGTGTATTTGAAAGATGTACTTTGCCACGCAGCTTGTTGTTGTTTTCTATTAGCCTTTCTACTTCCTCTTCGACTTGTATAATGTTCCTTATTGGTGCTTGAAGATTGATGTTTTGTTCTAATAATTCTCGAACATTTTTCCAATTGATATTCTTATTGGACAGTCTCGTTGTGATTTCTTTTTCAATTATTTTTTCACTGACCGTCATAATAACAGGAGAGTGGGCCGATGTAAGCTCTTGATTATTTTCCAAACGAATATAGTTATCTGCTATACCTTTTGTCACATAAAAGAGTATAAGATCCGGTGTTTTGTTTAAATCTGTTGGCCAGTAAGTTGGTGAGCCACCAGATTAAAAGTCACATTTTAATTTTTTTTCCTGCTTCAAACAACTCTCTCCCTTTTGGTGTAGTAACTCTGGAGTCCCAGTATGTGTTTTTCGCATTGAAGTCGCCACCAATGATAAAACAACCTCCCATGGTGTTAAAAAGTTCTTCATAATCGTGTCTTTTCAAATTATGTCGTGGTGGACAGCATATTGCTGATATATTTATTTCTTTGTACTTTGTGCGAGTTTTGAAATTGTAACATGACGAGTTAGTGTAAATGGGTTTCAGAGATTAGACGAATGTCAATTTTTTGTTTAAATAGAAATATTTCCAGCTCGGGGATGTGTTGGATCAGCCCATTCACATTCCAAATTACTATTCTGAGCGTTTGTAAATTTATTTTTATTTTATAGTCGTGTTGGGTAACGATGATGACAAGTTTCTCACCTGTTCAAATATGAGTTTATTGGTCTCAGCCTGCTCATCAAGTTTTTTATTTAGAGCATCTATGCATTTCACGATAAATATCAAAATTTGGCGGTCGTTACTAGCTTTTGCTTTTGCCTCTTGACCTTGGATCATCTGTGCATATGATTCTTTTCCTCGTAATTTATATAATTCCCGATTTGTCTGTCGAGTGGTCGGAGTTTCACTAGCAGGGTTTTTACGGTTTATATCAGATTTTCTAGAGCGATTTCTGATATTTTGTAATTCTTTAGCTACCTCACGCAGCCACGGTAATTAGCTGGATGTTGGCCCTTGCAATTAATGCATTTTGCAGCTGAGTTCCTATGTAATGTACACGTGCGCGTAGGTGCCCTGACATTTTTTGCATTGGACTATCAGCAGTGACTTTTACTTCACTGGTTCTATTCTGACTTTCATATTTTGAATTGCTCGAATATCATGAATTTTTTGAATATTTTCCTCCTTGCCAAACGTCAGCATGAATAGCGGTAGCCCGCGTTTTGTGACGACACTGTTTTTATTATCTACCTTTCTCGCTTTTTTAATGATGTTTGCAGCATCCTTAATGTCGAATCCTTTAGTCTGCAGCTCGGCAATTATATCTTCACTCTCGCATGTTTGATGTAGTCCTCTTGCATAACCTTATTTGGTCTTTCCTACTGGTCCTCATATGTACGTACTGAACTTTCTCAGCATTAAGCTTCATAGAGAAATTTCTATAAGTATCTGAGTCTGGACATTTACCTTCCAAACATCATTATTTAGTGCTACTAGCTTGAAATCCTTGTCCTTAATTGAGGTCATCAAAGCATTGACAGCCGAATAGTCTTAAATACCAACTATGTTTATTAGTGGAGGCTGTTTTTTTCGCGCTGTGTTTGTAGTTGGTTTACTCGATGTTGATGTTTGCTTTCCCTGCTCAACATATTCTGGCGATGATTCTGATTTTCGTTTCTTTCTGGGCATGTTTTTTCACGATCCAATCAGATTCCCTTGCCACTTCCACTTCGTCCGAAACTGCCATGTTGAATGTGGCGGTCTTACTTGTGTTGCTTGATCCTAGTATCCACTGGGAATTAGCTCCAATTTCTCTTCCGAGTTCTTCTTCGTCTGTGTAATATTCATTACAGACTTCTTTTCTTGCTTTACCTGATTCGATGATCCTTTTCAGGTCTTCATTTTTTCTTTTTAATAGAGTAAGTTAATTACTCAGCTTTGAGACCACCTCTTCATACGCTTTCAACATTAGTTGTTGGTAAAGACAAAGTCATATTAATATCTCCTATAGAACTGGTTGATCTTATGATTTTGTTACCGCTATGAAAAGAATACTCATCATTCATTGTTAAGCTTGTATTAATATCCGCCAAAAGCCAAGTAGCCCATTTTCTCACTCCCGAAAGTCGCTGGTACTGGGTTTCCGGGTCCCTGCACCGTACCTTTTCCTGTAGTCAGCCTCATCGTTGATTTTTTGTTAAAGGTATCCTTCCTCAAGCATTCCCTCTATCCGCCACCTGAGGACGGGCTCGATAGGAGACATGCAACTCCCACGAGGGAGTTAACATGTTGACAAAGAAAAGAGTACATGATGCGTAAACGCCCATCTCTGGATACAAAGAGAGAATAAAATCTCGGCCAAAACGATGTGTTCAAGAGGTTAGGAATAAAGTGGCTTGACAAATTTTATAAAGAATAGCTAAAGTTTGTCCTTGAACAATGGGTATCTTTCGCATATTGTAAAAAAACATCGGCAAATTATGAATCACGTACGATGTATACATAATATATACGCGTGTTTCTTCAGTTGATCAATGAGGCATGCATGCCATAAGCTAGTTAATAAATCAAGTCACATATATTTTTCATGCAGCGATGAATTTAGTATGTATTTACTAATCCAAATCCACTGATTAAAATTCGTATCCCCCCAATCGAACAAAATTTTTTGATTCGCTGTACATAGATAATGTTTTACACGTTTAGGAAATTAATTTTTGGAAAAATGTAAAATAGACAGGTATTTCGCTTATTTATATATTACTTACGTATATGTACATATACGTATATACGTATATATAAATTGTACATAGCTATGTATATAGGTGTACATTTATATTATATTCAAGAAACATCAATAATCTTAAGATGTTAAATCCATTTTTTGTGTGTTATGTCTAAAAAAAATTTTTGTTCATTCCCTTGAATATGTTTTCCGCCTACAGGAAATGATAAATTTTCTTAGACGTGTTCGGGTAAATAATAATGCACAACATCTTAAGGCGGCACAAGAAAAAAAAATTTCATCAAATTTCCCATTTTATTTATTTTATTTTTTTTAGAGAATCTTAATAATTTTTTTTATAGTTATCTACTAAATGTAAATATGTACGATGAAATGTTTATTTTTATTTACTGCTTTTTACCTTTCGCAAAGAGATTATAAGAAAAGTGATCCAATTGGATAAAAAAAAAATTTTGTACATTACATGGAAATTGGATATTATTAAATGTAACAGACTTGAAAACATTAAATTATGTGATATATATACGTTTGATTCTAATATATGATTTAATAATGTGATAGTGGAGCGGTTGAACGGATGTAAACCATATATGCATGAGAGCAACCAAACTCACCGTAATAGGAATAGTGGTAATGCAATATCACACATGCGATTATTGAAGAAATGCTTGGAATTGATCTAATCACTCGCGAATCAAGAATTTTTCACATTGGAACAACGTTTATGTATATTCTCATCTTCGTCCTATGTATGTTTCAGAAGGGATTCTAATTCAAATTTAAATTCAAACTATTAAAAGTTAGTTTCATCAAAACGGTCAAATTGTACGCAAATATTGAAAATGAATATAAAATTGTGGTAACTCGAATTTCAACATAACAAATCTGATAGTGGCAACAATGTAAAATTTAACTTTGTATAATCATTTCATCGCAGATGGGAAAGTATTTTCCTAAAATTTTACTAAATTTTATTTATAGCAAATTTCCTTGTGTTAAATTTCAATAACATATACATTCAGCAAATGTTTTGAACCGTGGCAATTATATTTAAGGCCATACAGTTCTACATTTTCTGGGCAGACCACAGTTTTCTAACTTGAATATTTGATATCCAAATATGTTAAATTTATCATAAATTACCAACTATATATGAAACTGGCCCCTGTGGTCGGGGGGCACTCTCATGTCTCGTTGCCAAGAATACCACCACAGTATTCTTTGCTTGTCGTAGGAGGTAACTAAACGGTTGGATCGCTGGGCTGACGACCCGCCTAATCTCGTGCATGAAGGAGTATCGGCTGGAACTCGTTGCTCTTAAAGAAACCCGCTGGCCTAAAAATGGAGACCATGTGTCCCAGGGCTATACGTTGCCCTACAGTGGAGATGACCTCAGAAATCTTGGAGCTGGATTTCTTCTTGGGCCGCAGGGTAAGAACGCTGTTTTGGATTTCCAAGCAGTCAATAACCGATTGTGTAAGCTTTGCTTGCGTATGAAGTTAGCCAACATGTCGATAATTAGTGTGCACGCGCTCACAGAAGTCAGCCAGCTCCAAGATAAAGACTCATTTTACAATGACTTGGACGATCTGATGGGATTTATACCCGAACACGATGTTAGAGTGGTAATTGGAAACTTTAATGCTAGAGCTGGTAGAAATCAGACCGGCTTGTGTGAAAACATAAGTAGGTCCGTACACCCGACACGAAACTGCGGCCGATAATGGTGAGAGAATGTTGTACTTTGCGATTGCTCATCATCTTAGAGTAGCAAGCACGTTCTTCCCTCACTTCCCGCAATTGACCATGTATTAGTTTCTAAACGGCGGGCTCGGGTTGTGCAAGATGTGAGAACTTATCACGGGGAACACAGCAAAACGCATGGGACGTTTCGACTGTGAAGGTCTGATAAATGAAGATCAAAAGAAACGATATCAGGATCTGGTCAGCAACAACATTGAGGAAGCTAATTACCAGTCTGACTGTGTGAACTCTGTCTGGGTGGTACTGAAAACTTCGGTTGTCAGTGCTGCTCAACAGACTTTAGGCATAGTGAAAGTCAGACCCAAGAATGATTGGTTTGATAACGAGTGTCGTCTTGCAGGTCAGCAACAAAATATAGCCCTTAGTAAAGTGCAACAACGTCGCACAATCGCGAGGAAAAACCAGGCTGCTCTTACAAGGAGAGCAGCTAAGTGGATTTGTAGACGGAAGAAGCGAGAATGGTGGAAGGCCGAGGTTCTGAAAATACAACAACTTTAAAGAAACTACTGGGCCGCCATTCGGAACCGGGATGGAAACCTCTATGTTTGAAACCTCTGTCAACATTGACGCAGTACTTGACGCATGGAGTGGACACTTTACTAATCTGCTTCATGTTCATCATGCTTCCCAGACTGTTGTTGAGCCACCTCTAATGCAGACTGTGGAGATTTGCACTGAGGGGCCATCCTATGAGGAATTTACTAAGGCTATGCAGAGATTGAAACGAAACCGCTCACCTGGGGATACTTTGTGGAACTGTCTTTTCGGCCTTATTCGATTAGTATGGCGAACCGAAGTTATGCCTAACGAATGGAAAATGGCCGCAATATGCCCCATCTTCAAGACGGGAGACCGCTTGAAGTGTGAGAATTATCGCGGTATAGTCCTCCTTTGCACAGCATACAAATTACTGTCCTAAATTATATTGGATAGAATCACCCCTCTAGCGGGCGGAGGGCCAGGTTGGTGACTTTCAAGGAGGATTTCGTCCGAATCGATCAGTCATTGATCAGGTCTTTTCGCTGCGGATGATTCTATCTAAATATTATGACACATCCATCCCCGTACATCAGGTGTTCTTGGATTTCCAGCAGGTCTATGACTAGATCAATCGAGAGAGTTTGTGGTCTGCCCTGGAATATCTAGGAATGCCAACAAAATTGGTACGACTGTGTAGGAGGACAGTAGCGCAGTCTCAATTCTTAGTTAAAGTTGAGAACAGGCTAAACTTGTACTCGCTTCAGTTTATTTGCCGTATGATTTATCCTCACCTCCTTCTTCCGAGGAGCTTACTGATCTTGTGTTATCATGCAAGCATAAACTCATACCTCTTGTAATTGGATGTGATGTTAATGCTCATTATACAATTTGGGGTAGTACGAACACTAATCATAGCGGATCTTCTTTGTTCAATTACATAAGCTCATCAGATTTTCAATTTAGGAAGCGAGCCAACTTTTGTTAAGTCCGTTCGGCATGAGGTGATTGACTTCAGTTTGTGCTCTATGTCTATCATTGACTTAATTTTGATTGGAGAGTGACGGATGCTATTCTCACCTCTGATCAAAGGTGTATCTCGTTTATGAATAACATTAAGTGACCGCTGCTAAAACCTTATTGCAATAAGATTGCTTGATTGAATAACGGTATTCTCTCTTGCGGGATGGCAATTTCGACTGCTTTTGAAAACTCGTGTCCTCTTATTGTCACCCAAAAGACTCTGAACCATCCCTTCTGGAACTCTGACCTTAAAACGTTAAGAAAATCCGGGAGGTAACTTTGAAAAACAAAAATCGACAAATTGATTGGGATATTTTCTTAATTGCAAAAAGAATCTTAACGAAGTTTAAGATCAGCTCACAAAGCTAGCTTCATGATTAAGCTTTTGCAAGGAAATTAACAGTTTGTCTGCTGTCGCTGGACTAAGTAGCGCTTTGGGTAAGAATGATATTTGTAGACTCGAAACTCTTCGTTTACCTGGCGGTCAGCCTACCAGTCACCGAGAAGATAATGGCTGCTTTTGTATGTTCATTTTCTTGGTTGTGTTATTGTCAACTCCGATGATGTTGCTGCCGATCTCAATAAGATTTTTTCTGCGGCTCCTGAGACTCATAAAGTGGTGAATCTGTTCTCCTTTGCATCTTATGAGGCAGGTAGTCAGGCCTGATAGTATTTTTCCTGCTGAATTGCAGAAGGGTTTTCCTTTAATTCAGGACATTTGTTACACCTTTTCCAAGCGAGCAGGAGTAAAGTTGTTTTCATTCCGAAAGCTGGGAAGTTCGATTAAACGGACTGAAAGTCTTGTCGTCCTATTAGTCTGCCCAATCGTCGACAGATTTATTAGAGACCATATCACTTAATTGCTACCCCACTCAGTAACATGCAACATGCTTACAGAGTTGGTAAGTGCTGTGAAATGGCCTTACATGAACTTCACAAGGATTGAAAGATCAATTAATAGTAAGAAAGTTTCTTGAAAGTACTTTCCTTGACTTACCGAGAGCGTTTGATACCGTTACTAATGCCTGCACGTACCAATTTTGGTATTAATCGCACCATTGTCATGTGGATTGAATCCGTGCTCAAGGCTGGCATTGTGGAGGCTGGGCTAGATGGCGTGACAGTTTCAGTCAAAGTTGCCAAAAGCTGTCCTAAGGGAGGTGTGCTCTCTCCTCTGGTGTGGCTTTTGTAATTGATGAGTTACTTGTTCAGCTGCAGCAATCTGACTTCATTGCACAGAGCTATGCCGATGATTTTGTTTTAGCAGTATCGGGCAAACACCTGAATGTCTTATAACACTTAACGCAAATGCCTTAACTATTTTGGAGGCATGATGCGTTGATAAGACTGATTTAGATATCTTTACTAGGCGCAGTTGTACTCTGGACCAACCCGTTCCTTCCCATTTTGGGAAACTGATTACCAGATGCGACTATCATCTTCATTGCAAACTTCAGAAAGTTAGTGCCATATTTTGGCAATGTAGAAGAGCCTTTGGGAAATTCTGGAGTCTAACACTCCAGGATGCTGTCTTTCGTACACAAATCGCTAGTCTTTTTTGGACCCCTATCGTGGGGTATAGACAAATTATTAAAAATTTGGCTTCGTTTTTACCAGAAATTGATATTCTTAGAGATAGATTACTTCCTGAATTAAACTTTTCCAATTTATTCTCGGTGGTCTATCCATCAAGGGATCTGTCAATTTCGGAGGATTTTTAAAAAAAATTAGACTAGACTTTAGTCTTATTTTCGGCTTGTTCCCACTCTAATCTAAGTGCTGGATTTGGTATCTACTGCCCCTGGTCTGATCTAAGATCTTTTGGCAGTTTAGGTTGATTTTGCACTGTTTTCTAGGCAGAAGTAATATCGCTGACAAATAGTGCTATAGAATAATCCCTATAGACCATTTCTAAACTGGACAAGGATTGCAAACACTTCATTAACCTTCTTTGTTCCATCAATACCGTTACAGTTATGTGGGTACCAGCTCATTGTAGCATCGAAGGCAATGAGATCGCTGCTGTTTAACCAAACCCAGTTCCCATGTAAATCTAATTGGACCAGAACCCGCGGTTCCCTGTTCATTTGACTACACGAAGAAACTTATAATGAACTACGCTTTGAAAGATCTAAGGGTATTCATTGGCTTGCTACTTCTAACTGTCGTATGGCGAAGAATTTCATTTGTGATCCCAATTGAAGGTCTAGTATGGAAGTATGCTTTGTCTTTAAAAAAGCACCAGCTGAGAATCTTAGTCTCGATACTCACGGGTCATGGTCTTTTAGGGGTCATCTCCATCGTGTGGGTTAATCTCAGGATGTAGTTTGTGAGAACTGCCTTGAGGAAGATGATGACTGCCTTCACTTTGTGTGAAGCTGTACGGCTTTTAGTTTTATTCGTTTTGAGATCTTCAACTGTAGGTATATAAATGTAGCTCAGGTGGCCTTGCCTTAGATTAAACATGATCAGTTTGCTAAACTGGAGTGCGCGCCTTTAAATTAGGATAGAATCATGGGTTTGCACCATGGGCCTTTGTAGCATACAGTAATGAACCCTTATGGGTCCCAACCAATTTTAAGAATAATAATAGGCCAAACAGTTCTACATTTTTATACCATACCAAAATTTTCTTCTTTGGGTATTTGATATCCAAATATGATGAAATTGTCGATTTGATAAAAATTTTGAAGGAATTTCTAATAATTTTGACCAATCGGTTTTTGATGAAGTCAAAATTGCAGATGGAATACCTACATAATTTTCAGACCACTTTTCTAGGCTGATATTAGATTGTTTACACTCCACCGAAACGTGCAATCAAAGAGTAGCAATTTATCGATTATTTTACTCAGCTGGGCATTAAATTTCTCGCATAGGGCGATTAGTATGCTAAACACCTGCAATGGGGTTCGAGATTGACCACATCTAAGGGCAAAGTAATATATGAGGCAATTAACGAAAAAAATCTAAATTACTTATCTTCTGGACACCCCACTTATTGGCTGTCAGATAGAAAGAAAATACCTGATTGAATAGATTTCTGTATAACAAAAGGTTCGATTTCGTAAAAGTAAAGTAGAGCATGTGGTACAACTGGAATATTGGCAATCAACTAACATATTAAATTGGGCGGGCCTTGTATTAATATTAGTAGTACAAAATTGGTGATATATTGGCTGTAATGCATGCATGTATACTGCATCCGCCACGTCGATCGGTGCCACAAACGTAGGGCGCAAGAGGATGTAGGGTAGAAGGAAGGTCTCAGAACGGCCGAAAGCCAATCTTACACAGCAGTTCTAGGGGAAATTCGAGGTAAAGCAAAACCCCAGGAATCCGAGACTGAGGTCAAGGGAAATACGCCAGACGAAATCTGGAGGTATCCTTCTGGAGCTAGGGCCCGGTACTAAAAATAAATATGGCTTTAGAACAGCATCAAAATACATTCTTGGAGATAAAGCTAAAGTGCTTACCCTCAGGTCCAGAGTGACGATAGAGATTCGCGACCTCAACTGACTCGCTAATAAGGAAGTAATTACACGAGATATCTCATATGTCGGAGAAATAAATATGAAGGAAGAATGACGAAGCGGCCTCGAAGCTCCGTAACCAGGGGAGAATCAAAATAGGATGGCTAAATCGTAAGGTGCAAAAAGAGCCGTCGTCGTGCGTTGTTTCAAGTGTTTCAGATATGACCATATCGCCAAGACATGTCATGGTCCTGACAGATATCAACTTTGCTACAAGTTATTGGGCCCCGGCCACAAGGCAAAGATACATCCGCATACTCCAAGGAAATATGAACCGGAACAAAACCGCTGATCATCTCTTGCACCAGCTCGCAATCGAGAAATGCGTAAATTTGCTACTGTTAAGCGAGCAATTCAGAAATAGAGAAATATTGTGGTATTCCAACCTGCTAGATACGGCTGCAACCTGGGTGCGAAATGGGTCGCCGTATATAAAAAGTCACGGGGCAGAAAGTGGTTTTGTCTGGGTGAAGTATAACGTAATAACATATTTCAAAACTCGAAGCACTTGAGGATGAAATCCTTAAGGTGACAGGGATATTGTTGTTGCCGGAAACGATACTCAACTACCCTCATATGAGGTACATGGGGACGATACCCGATATTACCCTCGCAACCGAAAACCTGCTGCGATACGTTCGGGCCTGGAAAGTCATGGATGATTACTCTGGCACTAACCACCAGTATATATACTTCGAAGTAGCAGATAGATCGCAGAATGTTGCAAAATATATTCCGAACCTGTGGAATCTTCAGTGAATGGATGAAGAGCGTCTCACGAATGAACTCGCAAAAGGCATGCAAATAGTGGAAAGGACGAATACGAGCGATAGATCAGCAGCTGGTACTGGTGGCTTCTACCATGCGTCTCATCACCTCTGCTTTCGATGTGTCCATGATACAAAGGGAATTCTGCCATGGGAAGGTATCCGTGTACTGGTGGTCTGCTGAAATAGCGGATCTATAGGAAAGCACAGTGAGGAAGAAGTCGTGATTACGCAAATCTGTTATCAGCGGAACATAAGGCCGAGAAGAAAAAACTGCGGTGGGCCATCAACAAGAGTACAGCTTGCTGTTGGAGGAAACTAGTCGAAGACGTCGAAAACGATCCGTGGCGACTAGGCTACAAATTAGTTAGAAAAAAACTTAGAGCTCCGACGCAGACGATGGATTCCTTGCACATGAAAAGAATCGTCACCAGTTTAGTGCAAGTCCCCCTATTCTCTGTAGAAGAACTGGAGCTATAACCGTCATGAAAATAAAAACAAAGAAAGCTTCGGGTCCGGATGGAATACCCAGTGAGATGATTAAGTTGGTTTACCAGCACGACCCCACTCTACTACTGAATATGTTCAACTCGTGCCTGATGGCGGGAGTATTTTTCTGCCTTTGGAAGAGTGCGCGGCTAGTTCTGAACAGCAAGTGTAAAACTGATCCTGAAATCCCATCGTCCTATCGGCCTCTCTGTATGCAGGACACAATGCAGGTAAAGTCCTGGAACGTCTTATCAAGACACGACTTACTGCCGCAATACAAGGAGCGAGAGACCTCTTACCGAGGCAATATGGATTTAGATCCGGACATTCAACGGTGGTTACAATCCGGAAAGTGATTGAAGCGGTCCACAGAGCTGAAGATCATAACCATTTTTCACGGCGCATTGTTCTTTTGGTAACAATCGACGTAAAAATGAAAAAAATAAAAATAAAAAAATACTACGTCCGCCGGACATGTATACGTTGTACTAAGATGTTTAGAATTTATTTGCATCAAAATAAAGCACGTTGGCTTGATCAGGTCTGTCTATGTAAGTTATTTGGTTTTGATTACCCAAAAAAAACAAATTTCCGACAGTCGCTTAACAAAGGTACTAGGCCTAGTAGTCCTGCATGCACCGTATACTCATGAATATAGACCAGATGATATTTCTTGAAGCCGTTAAAGAGGTACAAGTTTAGTTTAGATGTCTTCTAACATAATATCAGTGTTCTTACATTGGGATTCAACCTTAATTATAGTATGTCATTAATGACGTGTTTAGTAGAACTGAGGACAAGATCTTTTCTAATTCCATGTTGATTTGGCGCAGCCTGATACTCTTTGAATTCATATAATAACTGATTTGGTTTTATGCAGTGATAAGGAAAGTCTACTTAATCTTTGTTTTCGTCTAGCATTATTTCAGCGGAACTGGAGCAGAAAACATGTCTTCAGTTGTTGTATATTTCTTGGTTGCATGGTCAACATTACGCGATACATCAAGAACAACTTGGAATGTTTGTGTTTTCTTAAATGTAGTGAAGAGTTTAATTTTTTTTACCTGAAACAATTTAATAAATTTGCATGAGACAATTCGACAATTAATAGGTTTACTGACATTTGTACCGTTTTGGTTAACATATTCCCAATTGACTACTTCATCGATTTCACCAAAAAGTTAATAGGTTTCTTAGCGGATTTTAAATTGTTTGCTATATAACTGACATTTAGGCGTAGGTATTTTAAATTTGTTACTCCGTATAAACCATTAATATGCGCCTGACCCTCAATAAACGCATTTAAATTTCCCTCCTTCTTTGTCCCTTTATTTCCAATTTAATTATACACAACACACTATGTATCTATATCTATCCGTATGTATGTATATAGAAATAGATTTATCCAGCGTAAATATTTACGCTTCTGCTTCGAGATAAACGCACGTGATATACCACCAACAGATATCAATGTGACACCCCCGAAAAATACCAAACAAAACAAAATGGAAAACTTTCGTATAGTTAAAATCAATTATTTTTTTTTTTTTTTTTTTTGAAAAAGAAGAATTTTCCAACTTATTTTTATCTTCCCTTAATACCCAAAACAATAAATAAATTCAAGAAACAACAGCAACAAGAAAAAAAAAATACGTGAACAGCATTCTTTTAGTGTGTGTGTGTACCCGAAAAATTATCTGTACATAGGGAAAATCTTTCTACTCTGCTATACAGTTTTATTTTTAGAATTTTCAAGAAGTTTTTTCCCATTTCATTTTGTCTTTCGTCTTTACTTTGAAAATGGCATAATGTGATGTCCATGAAAAAATAGAGCTGGAGGAAGAAATGTGTACCATACAAAATAAAATAAATAAAATGGATGGCTGATGGAAATTAATCGAGAAAAAAATGAAACCACTATACATACTCGTATATACATATCTATGCGAAGGGATATTTGTCTTCATCTTAAGCAAAAAAATAAATAAAAATATAGAAAATTAAAAATGATGTGGAGTAAATGAGTTTTTTTTTTTTTTTTTGCTTGCTTCTTATCGCACAGAAGATAAGAAAAACGCCACAAAAAAATCTAATATTTTCCTCTGCTGCTTATATATTTATTTATATTTTCTCCACTTCTTATTTATATTTTAATAAAAATCCATTTTTTGTTGTTGTTGTTGTGTTTCAGAAGAATGAAATTAAATTATCTGTGCACCAATAAATATTATAGGATTGGGAATTTTTTTTTTGTTCATCTATACGGAGTACGTATACATATTTTGCCTTTCATAAAATAATTTTTCGTGCGGGATTGGTTTCCTCACATTAAAGATGGATGAGATGTTGTTGATGAGAAAATTGATTAGTTTTCATTTTTTGTGCCATGTGGTTTGTTCAAAATTTAATTTTTATGTGCGGTGATACAAATTTAATGAGCTTTTATACAAAGGTCTGAATAAATATATATACAAGAACTTGCACACATCATCCTTTTTGGCATAGGTCAGACAAATATTAGGTGAAGCAGAATTTATTTTTGAATTATTCTCCATGTTATAATTAGGTATAAATTAAATACTTAGCCAAAAATAGTAGATATAGCTAGCCCGATTTTGAGAGCTATTTTGTACTGCCAACCCGGTAAAATTCTACAATCACAATAAAGGGAAACCCCGATTTACGTTGTTTTTGGAACTGGAAAAATGCGACGTAAGCCGAAAAACTTAAATCGAATTTTAAAAAAACATGATATGTTTCCAGTTTCGAAAGGTATATATATACTTCAAAGTGTGTGCTGGTATCATATCTTTCGCCATTTTAATGTATTGTACGTACTTGTACATGGTTTCTCCATTTGGACAGATTTTCTAGGAGTTGTTTGGTTAAATCCTAAGTTACTCTCAGCTAGGATACGGTATGCCGGCTTTAATCTGTCAATAGAAACATTCTATAATCTGTCATAGAAAATTTACATTCTTGCCTTTTACATCAAGAATGTTATGTTTACGAAAACGACGAATGACTTTGTAAGGTCCTTCGTACGGAGGTGTTAGGCCCATTCGCACTCTGAATGAATACGTACTCGCAATTGTTTAATGACTTGGGAATAAAAATAGGCGAGTTAGTTGACTTGCGAGTGTCTATATAGGAATTAAGTTGCGCATGGTTGCGCGAAGCCTTTCGACATAATCATGTGAATCAGAACTATCCTTGGAACTTGTTTCGAAAAATTCTCCTGGTAATCTGAGGGCTTGACCATAAACTAGTTCAGCTGGGGAGCATTTTAGTTCATCCTTTATTGTTGCTAGTATTCCCAGCAAGATGATAGGAAGCTTAGTGCTCCATTTAATGGTATTTCTCGAGCTTTGAGCTGTCATCCTATATAGTCGTACCATTTTTGTCGGCATTCCTAGGTATTCCAGGGCAGACCACAAACTCTCTAGATTGATCGAGTTATATGCCTGCCAGAAATCGAGGAACACCTGATGTACGAGGATGGAACCCTCATAATATTTAGATAGAATCATTCGCAGCGAAAAGACCTAATCAGTCACTGATCGATTCGGACGAAATCCCCCTTTATAGTCACCAACCAAGCCCTGATTCGATCCAATACAATGTATGACAGTACTTGTATGCTGTGCAAAGGAGAGCTATACCGCGATAATTCTCATACCTCAAGCGGTCTCTCTTCTTGAACATGGGGCACATTGCGGACACTTTCCATTCGTCAGGCATTACTTCGGTTCGCCATACTAATCGAATAAGGTCGAAAACTATAAAGTATCCCTCCGAATTCCTTATTGAATTCCTCATGGGATGGAAAATACGGTGCAACCAGTAATTTCTTTAAAGAAATTACGTGAACTGCGCTCATTGTTGAGTTGTTGTACTTTCAGAGCCTCAGCCTTCCACCATTCTCGCTTTTTCCGTCTATACAAACCCGCTTAGCTGCCCTCCTAATAAGAGTAGCCGTGTTTATCCTCGCGAGACGTTGTTGCACTTTACTATGGGCTATATTTTGTTGTTCAACTGCAAGACGATACTCGTCATCAAACCAATCATTCTTGGGTCTGACTTTCAATACACCTAACGTCTGTCGAGCAGGACCGACAACCGTAATTTTCAGTGCCTTCCAGACAGAGTTCTAACAATCAGACTGGTAATTAGCTCCCTCAATGTTGTTGCTGAAAAGACTCTAATATCGTTTCTTTTGATCTTCATTTATCAGACCTTCACAGTCGAAACGTTCCATGCGTTTCGCTGTCCGATCCTATACGAAAACTTCCATTGTAGCTATTCAGCGACCAAATAATGATCACCGACTACGCATTTGGTTGCTGACCGATAAGTTGTAACATCCTGCACAACCCGAGCTCGCCCTGCGGGAAATTTTGCGAGAATTTGTCCATGTTTCCAAATGTATCTGTTTGTGAGGGGAAAACGTGCTTGCTACTCTAAGATCGTGAGCAATTGCAAAGTACATCATTCTCTCACCATTATCGGTCGCAGTTTCGTGTCGAGGGTAAAGAACTATGTTTTCACACAAGTCGGTCTGATTTCTGCCAGGTATATAGCATTAAAGTCCCGCAAGCGAACCTTACACAATCGGTTATTGACTGCTTGGAAATCCGATACAGCCTTCTTTACCTGTGGCCCAAGAAGAAATCCAGCTCCAAGATTTCCGAGGTCATCTCCACTGTATTGCAACGTATAGCCCTGGGACACATGGTCTCCATTTTTAGGCCAGCGAGTTTCTTGAAGAGGAACGAGTTCCAACCGATACTCCTTCATGCACATGATTAGGCCCTCCAACGCTCCTGGTTTTCTAAGTGACTGCATGTTCCACGTGCCGATCCTAACTCTCGTGTCCGGGTACTTGAGCGGGAGTCCGGTGTTTTTTGGCGGTATCCGATTATCTTTTATAAACAGGTAATTTTTTTTACGGATGAGAGTCATCACCCCAGCGATCCAACCGTTTAGTCGCCTCCTACGACAAGCAAAGGATACTGTGGTGGTATTCTTGGAAAACTTCGTGCAATTTAGATTTACGAGCACAGGGGCAACTTCTAATTTTTTTACTTCTAATTTTTAAATTTTGACTAGAGTTCTAAATTTTAAAATCCAAATACAAATCCTAGAATTAAAAATTTTAGACTAGAAATTCCAGATTTTAGACATTATATTTTAAATTCTTAAATCATGTTTTTGCATAAATAAAATTAAAATTCTAAAATTTCAAAGTCTGCAGTTTCCAAAATAACGAAAATCAAATTAAACCAAACTAAAATTCAAGACAAATTTAAATCCAAAATTTTAAATGTCAATTTAAAATTACAAAATTTAAACTGAAAATTGTCGATTCTAGAAATTTCTGATTCAACACATTTTTAAAAGTCTTAAGCTATAAATACAAATATTTTATAAACTTTAAATAAAAAAAACTACATATTTTAAAAATTCTATATTCTAGAACACAATTTATAAAATTAACGACATTAATTTGAAAATGTATAAAATATTTATTTCGCACTGAATGAATGAGTACTCAAATTATCAAATAAGTCCGAAGTAAATGATCCTTAATATACATCCATCCATCTTAAACATAATATATATTTATATATATTAGTATGTACATAAAATGCAAATTCACTTCACTAATTCAACAAAAAAAAAATACAAAAAGTTTCTTATCCCCTAAATACAAAATCATCCCTTGGGCATTTCACAAGTATTTTCAATTTTAAAACAGCTTATATTATCAAACGAGTACCATTAGCGATTCATCATAATAGATTACACACATACATTATATACACACATACACATATATTATATATCTTATATATTAAGATAAATATATGCTCCAATAAGCATAAATTAATAATTTTCGACAAAATGAAAAATAAAAAATTCACTTTCATTTTTTTCAACATAAATTTTCTGTCATTTAAAAAAAAATTGTTCTCGTATCTTCTTTCATTCATTATTATTCCTATTTCTTATTCAATCCTTAAGGCAATTTTAATTTTCCATTTTTTTATTTTTTATGATAAATTTTCTTTTTCATATTTTCCAGCCATAAACAAAAAATATTTATATATATTCAAATTATTATTATTATAAATTAAAAAAATAAAATTCCATTTAAATAATTTTCATTATTTATTTAATTTTTAAATTTTTTTTTTATTTATCGTAGGAATGTCAGCCGAAGATGAATGGTACAATAAAAGTTTATCCGCATTACGAATGAATAGTTCACATCATCCTAATTTATCAACACCGATGCTACAATATCAAACATAATTGTCGCCATCATAACCAGATACATATGATTGATATTAAATATAATAAGTAAACTAATTTATTAAATTAAAAAAAAATTATTATTAATTTTAGATAAGTGAAATTATAAAACTACATAATTTATTTAAAATTATTATTATTTATAAATAATAAAATACAATATATATACATAAAATATAAATATTATACATAAAATATGGTTGTGAAATATGATCATATATTTTTTAAATTTAAGATTTAAATATTAATGCTAACTAACTAAGAATTACCTTAATTTAAATTTAAATTTGAAAACCCACAAAAATTTTATTTCTATAAATATTTTTGAATTTGAATGAATATTATACAAATTTTAATTGGAAAAGTCAGATTTGGCCATACACAACAAAAATATGTTTGCTTTGATGCAAAAATAATTCAATTATTTTATTTATTTTTCTTTTCATATGGTTTTTGTTTTTTCGTTAATATTTCTAGGCCAACTATATGTATATGAATATAGTACGATTAGACGCGTTCTTTTGTAATGGCAAGTTAATTTATTGTCTGTCTATATAGCAGTGATGAGAAACTCACGACACGCTAGCTCAAGGCCGTGCTGAAATATTTTAGCGGTTGAGTGAAAAATGCGCCTTTTTTAATTAAAAACTAATATATTTATTTTGGTATTTGTTCTCCAGTAGCCACTCCTACTGGCAATGTTATCATGATTCGCAATGCAATGGATAAATAAGGGAAAACTGTTGTCATTTGGGTTTGATGTAAGTTGCTTAGAACTTGTTTAGGTTCCATTTGAGTAGACATTATAACCGTAAAACTAATGATTTCTTCACATATTTCTGTTCCATCAATATCCATGTTATCCCCATCAGTTAATACTGCTTCTATATCCTTACACATTTTTAAAATATCCGAGCGGTTTTTATTTTTTAAATCAAATATATTGTAAAGAGATTTATATGTTGTAGTATGCGATTTCATTTGTTCAAATCTGTCTGAAATTGAGTTAATGGCTGTGTCGAGAATGAAATTAAAGACATTAATTTTGAAATTATGTTGTGGGTCTAAGATAGTTTGATCTTCGGATTCATAATCGAAACTCCTTTTCTTTTTTCTATAGGGCGAACAGTTGAAATTGCAGGACACTGATATTCAATTTCAATGGCTTCACCTATTACTTTGGCTTCTTCGATTACTTTCAGGGAACATCAATCAGTTCGGTAACTTCTTCAAAAATCAAGCAGGTCTTCCAACGCGCTAAGACACGCTAACACATTCAATTTTGGATTTTGCATTCCTCTTTCGATAGTATATCGTACAACAAAATGAGGCTACAAATAAAATTAAATTAAGAAATGCTTTTGGGTAAGGCTCTTGCTTCACATTTTGTGTGGCTGTCCCGATTAATATCTAAATGGATGCTTACTAGTGCATCGAATATTTGTTCAAGCTGAAACTTTGGAGGCTTTAAGGCAGAGATTCTGCTTTCCCACCTTGTTGGCCAAACTGGTTTTACAGGAAACTTTGTCACATTCTGTATTAGTACGTCCCATAGGTTTGTTGAAGAGGAAAAAAATACATAAATTTGTTGTATGAATGGCAGCCGCATGGTATAAATACAGCACGTGGATTTATTTGTAAGATGCGGTTTTGTACTCCTGCACGTTTACTCTTCATATTGGCACCATTATCATAACCTTGTCCTCTTAAGTTTACGACATCAATTTTGCTCTCACGCAATTCATCAAGAATCATTTTGGTTAACCCTTCTCCGAATGTGTTCGTCACAGGAATAAAGCCGAGAAAATGTTCCTGAATTAGTGTCATTTGCTCAACGTGGCTTTTATCGGGAGTGCAATCTACAATTATCGAATAGTATTTCTCTTCTTGATTTTATTAACTATGTACAATTTGATTTTGTTGGAAATAAGTTTAATAATTCGTTTATTCAATTAAACTGTTTCTATTGCTTTGCTATTGCATTCTCAGTCTGTTAAAAATAAATTTGCACACTATCTCAATTTCGTTATTTCGAAAGCTATCAAAAATAAATAAAATTGTATTATTTTATCGAACTAATCTATAGAAAAGGAATCGAGTAGGCGATGATCGAATATTGAAAATAGTAGTTGTGCTTTTTATTCAAAAAATTTCGAGTTCGAATGTAGTTCTGAATAAGAATTTTCTTGTTTTTTCAGTCAAATTCAAATGAATTTAATTTTTTATCAATAAATATGATACATTTAATGTTAAACTACACATATTTTAATTCAATATTAGCAACATAAAATTAAATTTAACTTTATTTTTCAATGTTCGGGATAAAACAATGTTTTTTTCAAGTTCTCGATAAATCATAGAACTCGAAAAAAACTGAAATATTTTAAATAAATATTTTCCACTGTATTTAGCTTAATACCTGTATTTTTTGACAATAGTCTTCATTTACATGGTTGTTTTCGTCGTTGTTTTCGAGTATTGTTTTCGACTTATCGTGGGGCAACAACAAAAACTTAACTGATCGCTTTTCGGTTGTAGCATCCATGTTTGTTGTGATGTCAATGTGTCAATATGCAATTGAAAAATATTTGCGACACTGACAGATTGCATTTATAAACAAAAAAATATCGATGTATCGATAAGTTACATTTAGTTATTAAATAAAACTACCAAAAACAATTAAAAATATACATATATTAAAATCAATTTTTATTATTAAATATATCAATTTAAATTCATAATTGTAATAAATACAAAAAAAATTAAAAATATATTTAAACAATCGATAAGTTGTTTTTCGTAAACAACCAAAAAGATGTATGGGGGACATATTTATGTTGTTTTCGAGTATTGTTTTGGGTACACTGTCAATGTACATATTCAATATTTTTACGGCGTAAACGATCAATTTTTCTATGGGAAAAACAACAACAAAAACTAAAACTGAAAAACAACACTCGAAAACAACGACGAAAACAACCATGTAAATGAAGACTTATATGTTGAAATTAGTCTTAAAATTTCCCTTTTTTCGAGTTCGTGTACTATGATTTTATCCAGAACATTGAAACGTTAAATTTAATTTTATGTTGATAATATTGAATTAAAATATGTAGTTTAACATTAAATGCATCATATTTATTGAAAAAAAATTTAATTCATTTGGATTTGACTGAAAAAACGATCAAAATTTGTATCCAGAACTATATTTGATCTCGAAAATTTTGGTCAAAAATGATAAAAAAACACGACAACAGTTAAAATCATTGCTGTTATACAGTATATTCAATTTACGCAGTAAATAAGAATTCTATGAGGAACGAGCAGAAATGCAATGTAAAATTTGAAGCACATCTAAACCATTAAAATTAAATAAAACTCCACAAATTAAAACATTTCAAAGTTAAAATAGTTTCTCAAATGCATAGAAGAATTTTTGAATAATGTTCTGAAATGTGGCCAACTGGAACGGAATTAGGTTATTCCTTGGACGGTTTTGAAGAAACCCAAATTGTTCAACATATTGGCCAATTCCCAGAACTTTATCCAAAAATAATTGTATAGATTTCCATTTCCATCCATAGTCTCAAATGCGTAGAAGAATATTTGGAAAATGTTCTGAAATACGGCCAACTGGAACCAAATTAGATCATTTCTTGGTCGATTTTGATGAAAGATTGTTTAACATATTGGCCATTTTCCAGAATTTAGTCCAAAATTAATTTTATAGATTTCCATTTCCATCCATAGCTTCTCAAATGCGTAGAAGAATATTTGGATAATGTTCTGAAATATGGCCAACTGGAACGGAATTAGGTCATTCATTGGGCGATTATGATGAAACTAAGATTGTTCAACATATTGGCCATTTTCCAGAACTTTATCCAAAAATAATTTTATAATTTTATTTTTATCCTTAAAAGTAATTTTATTATATTCCATTTCCATCGAACATCCTGTTTTGTACCATGTACTGTTTCGTACACTCTAGAGGCTGAATTTTTATAAATTTTCAATTAATTACATATGAATTTGGAAAACCTAAATTTCCCACGATCATCACATGAAACTTGGACGAAAATAATTTTCTAGTCAAGCTATTGGAAATACACTTCAAATCAAGCCGTCTCCAGACATAACACTCTAGAGGCGGAAATTTTTATAAATTTTCAAATATTTACATATGATTTTGGAAAACCTAAATTTCTCAGGATCCCCACATGAAACTTTATCTTATAGTATTATTATAAATTGTCTTACAATTGTATCAAAATCCAATTTATCGTTTTAATTTATCCAAAAATTAAAAATCTTCTTTATGACATATATCGGCTGGAAACCATCGGCTGAAAACTTTCGGCTATATATCGGCTACATAAATTTTATAACGGCTGGCATATTATTAATATTATAATCTGCATTACGAATTTTTATGACTTTCGGCTGGAAATTCGGCTAACTTTAACAGTATGTCAAAATGATATTTTATCTTTATCGCACTATTAGTGAATTTTTGCTTTCTCTTTTTAATTTGGCTAATTTTTTCGCCTGGCCATCGTGGAAACCTTTATACATGGTTCTAAATTAGCATGTTAAGCATTCCGCAATAGCAACTTTGTGTCTTTTACAAATCTATAAGTGTATTGTACATTGTACGACATATGGAAATTTCATTCAAATAATAAAGTACTCTCAGTCATAACACATCCTGTAATAAAGCTATGTCATTTTTACCGAATTTAATCTTATCTCTAAGGACAGCAGTCCTCTGCTAGAGTTTTGTAGTTTTTAGTCAAAATTCATTATGTAATAATTCTTAATAAATCGAACTAGAAACAGCATTGACGTGTGATGCGTAATTTTTTTAAAACAAAGAAGGAGCTATATTTTGTGAGACACCAACCTCATTGAAATATTACAAAATTACCACCATCAAAAACATAATATCATCCCTTCCGGCTATATTTTACAACCCTAATAAATATTTAAAATTATTCAGCACTCGAAAATACTACAAATAATACAATTTTGTAATCATATAATTTATATTATGTAGTACGTTTATGTTCCTCAAAAAATAATTAATTATTAATAATTTTATAATATTTTATATTAATTTAAACCAACTATGTATAGTTATTGCATTTTTCGTTATTTTTATTTAAACTGGCAAATACTTTTTTCAAAACACGGGTAGAACAAAAAATCCTAATATTTTTAATTGCAAGAAAGTACTTTTTATTTTACTCCAAGCATTATAAATAATAATGGAATATCTAGTCACAAAAAATAAAAATAAAAATAAATTGTACAAAACTAAAACCAAAAATTAATGAAAATTGTAAATAATAGAAAAACATTACAAAGTGAAAAAATCGGAAATTATAACGGAAAATTTATGTATGTATATTGATTAATTAATTAAGAAAATTATTATTAACTTCAGACTGTGTGAAATCAACAACAATAAAATATTGTCCGAATTTGTGAAAAAGATTTTATTTGTTACCAAAAAAATAATTAAAAATAAAAATATTGTTAAGTTTAAAAAAAAAAATCTAAATTAGCTTACCAAAATGTAAAACACAAAATTCTAAAGTGGCCACGTACGTCGACACACACACACACACACACACTCACAATAGATAAATTAATTAATTTATTTAATAATACCTATATTTGATCATCGATTTACTAGTTAAAAACAAACAAAAAATACAATTTGTAAAAATTAATTTGTAAAATAGTATATTAAATTTAATTTAGACAAACAAATTAAAAACAAACAAAAAATTATAATGTATTTTATTCACACTATACCAACCAAAACCATAAAAAACAAAACTACTATTAATTAAATAACATAAAATTATATTTAAATAAATAAAAATAAAATAAAAATGTATATTAAATAAAATATTTTTTAATTTAATAATAAACTAAAGTTTTATATTTTAAAACTAAATATTAAAATAATTTCATTCCAGTAAAAAAATATTTAAATATAAAATTAAAATTACAAAAAAAAAAATAAATAAACAAAATATTTAACATAAGTAACAAAAAAAAAAAAGTATATAGTATTAAAATTAAAGTTAATTAATAATTTAATTGTAATTTATTTCTATTATATACACGTATATAAACATATATACAAATTAATAAAATTTAAATTATTAATTTTAAGTAAAATGTATTTTAATTTAAAAATAAAATAATTTATAAAATTAAGTAATTAATTATATTATAATATATATATACATATATTTTTTTTTGTCTGTGGATTGTAAATAATAAAATTATTTATTAAAAATCAAAAATTAATTTCATGAAAATAAACAAAAAAAAAATCAAATGTGTTCTTAATTTTTCATAGTGGACAAACTATTTATAGCCCTTCTAATAGATTCCATGGGAAATGGATTCAACTATTGTGCACTGGATATGGGCTCCAACAAAACAAAGTGCACAAAATACTAATTCCAGTGCACCAACCTAGGCTGCAAAACCGACTCGACGACACTAAAATAGAAGGTTCATAGCATATATCATTGTGTCTGTGTACCTTGGAAAACTTTTCGTTCCAGTAGGGCAATCTTGATGAGGTATTTTGTGTTACATCCATTGAAAAATATGTAAAGTTTTGAATGGTATAAAGTATTTACAGTATTTTAAAACTCACCAGGAATTTAATAGAATAAATTAATCTGAAAAGAACATCTTTCGTAACATCCAAGATGCGAATTTAATTGAAACTATATGAATTTCCAACGGAGGAATGAATTCAATTTATTTTAAAACCAGTCGTTTAAATGTACATAGCATTCTGATGCAGAAAAAATAAAGTTAGCTATATGAATTGAAATATTCTATTCTCGAAATATAATTTCACGTTACATTGTCTCGCTGTATTAAAAATATTAATTCCATAACGACCATACTACAAAGTTCGCATAACTTTGAGGTTATTCGGTCCCCATATTGTCCAAATAAATTGATTTAACAATGTTGAGTTTCATCCACTGGTTCATTTTACTTATAACTCTGAGCAATGGTAATCCATTTTTCGGATGGCTATGAGCTAATTGAGATTTGGAATGACTTTCAATGCATTTTAACTTTTAACATTTTAAATAATGATCAACCATCTTTTATGGACGTCATGTTTATTACTAAGTTATTATTTGGTTTTGCTTTTCCAAATCATGATTTTATAAAGATCCGTTACAAAATAAAAAAAAGTCATCGTTGCTATAGTAACACCCCATGGAAATAGAGTTTTCGATTACTTTCTCGTTTCGTTTTTCCAGTGAAACCCACTGCCAGCCAAAACTGATAATTTTCCAACCATAATCTGGTGGCTACTAGTACAACCTGTTGGTTACAAGCATAATTATCAAAAAAAATTTGCGTCGAGCTCATAGTCACAGTATTGTTACGTTTTTGCCCTGTCAAACAAGGTTCGATCACTGGATTGTGAACAAAATTACAATTTTAATTCTAGATAACACTAAATTTATTTATTTCCGAATAATTACACTAAACACTAATTTAATTAATTCACTTATTTAACTTAATTATTTAACACCGTGCAGTCACTCTGAAAACCAGGAGTGTTGGAGGTCCTAATCACGTGCATGAAGGTGTCGCCTTCGCCGGGAACTCGTTGCTCTTCAAGAAACTCGCTTGCCTAAAAGTGGAGACCATGCGTCCCAGGGCTATACGTTCTTCTACAGTGGAGATGACCTCGGTAATCTTGGAGCTGAATTTCTTCTTGTGCCGCCGGTAAAGCAGTCAATAACCGATTGTGTAAGCTTGGCTTGCGCGTGAACTTAACCAACCTGTCGGTAATTTGTGTACATGTACCCACAGAAGTCAGCCAGCCCCAAGATAAAGACTAATTTACAATGACTTGGACGATCTGATGGGATCTATACCCGAACACGATGTTAGAATGGTAATTGGGGATTTTAAGTCTAAAGCTGGTAGAAATCAGGGTGGCTGGCTTGTATGAAAACATAGGTCCGTACTCCCGACACAAAACTGCGACCGATAATGGTGAGAGATCGATGTACTTAGTGATTGCTCATGATCTTAGAGTAGAAGCACGTTCTTCCCTCACAAACGGATACATCTAGAGACGTGAACTTCCCGCAGCCAAATTGGCAGCGATCATCATTTGGTTGCTGCAAAGCTACGGTGGAAGTTTTCGTACAATTCTGGGAACTCAGCGAAAAACATGGGACGTTTCGACTGATAAATGAAGATCAAAAGAAACTATATCAGGATCTTGTCAGCAATAACATTGTGGAAGCTAATTACCAGTCTAACTGCGTGAACACTTTCTGGGAAAACTGCGGTTGTCAGTGCTGCTCAACAGACTTTAGGTATAGTGAAAGTCAGACCCAAGAATGATTAGTTGGATATGACGAGTGTCGTCTTGCAGTTGACCAACAAAATATAGCCCATAGTAAAGTGCAACAACGTCTCACAATCGCCAGGAAAGCCCAAGCTCCTCTTGGAAGGCGAGCAGCTAAGCGGATTTGTAGACGGAAAAAGCGAGAATGGTGGAAGGCCGAGGTTCTGAAAGTACAACAACTCAGCAATGAGCGCAGTTCGCGTAAGTTTTTAAAGGAATTACTGGACTGCACCATACTTTCAGACCTGCGTCAACCACCATTCGGGACCGGGATGGAAAACTCTGTGTCAACATCGACGCAGTACTTAATGCATGGAGTGGACACTTTACTGACCTGCTTGATGTTCATCATGCGCCACAGACTATTGTTGAGCCACCTCTAATACAGAATGCGGAGATTAGCATTGATGATCCATCGCATGAGGAATTCACTACGGCCATGCAGAGACTAAAACGAAACCGCTCACCTGGGGTGAACTGCATTAATTCGGAGCTCTTGATATTTGGAGGGGATACTTTGTGGAACCGTCTTTTCGGCCTTATTCGATTAGTATGGCGAACCGAAGTTATGGAAACGAATGGAAAGTGGCCTTAACACTTAACTTTCACATGTGCCTTTTTATAACTATACTAGCACTATCACAGTTAAAACACAACTAACTCACTCTTTAAATTGTATCTAGTATTTATACCAAATATTCTAAACTTTTAGAATATTCCATAATGTTCGAAAGTGTCTAAACTATTCCTGAATAGTCTAGACTCATCTAATTTATAACAGTTTACATTTACGGTAGTGTCTCTACTTAAATAGAGATCTCGCCACGATCATAATATTACCCCTACCTAATCCACATTCGTCCCGAACAGGATCCAACTCACCTCTCCTGTAGAGCGGTAATACCTCTAAGTGCACCACCTTCAGTCTTCTTCGCTGTCTTTGCCTAATGTCGTTTAGCTTGTTAATCATTCGGCTACCTGACACTCGTATTATCTGCTGAAACTCAACACTCAACTGTTTGAGTTCGATGGACGCTTTTCCCGCTGATACACTACTACTCCCCTGATTGTTGCTCCCGCATCATATATACAAAGTGGCAACTCGAATCTATTGCATAATAGATTCGAGTTGCCACTTTGTGTATATACATATTCTTATATACATATATTCTTAACTAAATTTTTCGTACAAACGTTCCAGCTCTCTTGTATCTTGGGTTATGACACAATTCTTTCATTCAATCACCGTTAACTGTTAAACCGTCTCCGCCTTGTCCCAATCTCGTTACAGCGATGGAGTAACAACTGACTCTCCGTAGTCCAACTGCTTCTTCATGTTCCTGCTCCTCCTTCTGGGCCACAATTATCTCGTTATCGGATTGTCGATGCACCAGAGATCGCGATTCCCCGTCTTCATCTTCATGTTCACTTCCGTACTTTCGATCCAGTGCCTTTATTATTTCGTTGTAATTATTTCGGTTATGTTCTGGAGTAGTCTGCACTGTTTCAGCCGCTTCACCTTTTAGAGCCACTATTAACGCTGTTCCACGATTGGTTGACCATTGTTTCAAATTGAAACTTGAAAACCGTAAACGATGTTGTACCATCAAATACCGGTGGCTTAAATTTCATCGCTTGAATTAGCGAAGAATTAGCTTTACCTTGATGTACAAGAGTTCTTTCTCGAAGCTCAGAGCTTTATCTTGCAACTCTTCCACATCTGTTTGCAATTTTCAGGTACCGTCGATATTTTTTTGCTCCAATTCTTGAATGTCGGCGTAGCTTCTGTTCAACCGGTTGAACCATTGATTGCATTTACTTCTCCATGTAGATTGATATTCATTTCTTGAAACTTCTTGTCCATGTTTTGATTGAATTCTTCTTTCATTTCCTTCATGTCCTGATTTGAACTATCCATTTTCTGATTTAATTGATTACTGGACTGTTTTGAATCTTGCTTTATTTCCATAATAACAGCCTTCAGTAACGCCAAATCGATATTTACCGATTGTACTGGCACAACCTCAACCATTGCACTTTCATCCTCTTCTGCTTGGTCCGAAAATATTGCTTCATCGAAATTGTAACAAGCAGCATCAATACCATCCTTCCCCAGGCTTGAAATCGTTACTTCAACACATTTTTCTGACCAGCAGTTGACAAACCACACCGCTACAACTCCTCCTTTAATTCGGAAATCTTAGTCTAGAATCATCGTTTAATTCACAATCCTGCCGCTGTCACCAATTATTACGTTTTTGCCTTGTCTAACAGGGTTCGATCACTGGATTGTGAACAAAACTACAATTTTAATTCTAGATAACACTAAATTTATTTATTTCCGAATAATTACACTAAACACTAATTTAATTAATTCACTTAATTAACTTCACAATTATTACTTTGTTACCATTTAATAACACTTAACTTTACCTTGTTGCTTTTTATTACTACTAGCACTATCACGGTTAAAACACAACTAACTTACTTCTAAAATTGTATCTAGTATTTTTACCAAATATTCTAAACTTCTAGAATATGCCATAATGTTCGAGAGTATCTACACCATTCCTGAATAGTCTAGGTACATCTAATTTATAACAGTTTACATTTACTAGTGTCTCTACTCAAATAGAGATGTCGCCACGATCGTAACACCATTAATTTTATTTTCTCTCTACAATAATCCAAGTATTCGAGTTGAACTATGTTTATGCGAGTCAAATTATATTACGAAAATTATATTACAACAAAATTGCCAAACAGTTAAAAAATGGAAAACCCAAAGGGCTACAATGTTTTCAATACGGCATTTATGCCACCAAAGGTTATGGTGTATGCTGAAAAACAAGAACTAACCCAAATATGTATCGAAATTATAAAATTTATAGACAAACATCGACCGAAAAAAGAGGATCTTGAAAAACTCATACACGATAATTTAGAGAATATTGTTAATAATTATTTGCGACATATTGGCGTGCTACTAATCCCTCCGAATCTAAGTGAGACAATTGTTAGATATTACAAGAGATCACGTGTTTAAAACAAATATTTCTCCATTCAGATCCGTATCAAATAGCAATGGCCTATAACGAAAATTATAATTCTCCTTTGATCCATTATACAAAGGAGAGGACGCCTGGCGATATTCCGAATATTATAAAGAAACTGAATGATTTTCTACTTTACTATGAAATTAATAAAAAGGATTTACTTATTTTCAGTAATATCAAGTCCCTCCTCTTATATATTATTTGCCGATATTTAACTCTTATGTCTCTTACATCTGCAGATGTACCAAAAGATCGTGAAGAAATTTTAGCCTGTCGCAAGGAAGAATTTAATCCCAATTTTGTGATGGAATTAAAATTTCCACAAAGAGAAGTACCAAAATGTAATCCGCCCGGTCCAGATTTTTATCAACTAAAAGTATATTATGAAGAAGCATATCGTGAATTGCGAATGCCACAAAGCCTAGCAGTTGTTTCAAAGAAAATATACTCAACCCTTAGAAATTCAAACGAACCAGAAGAACCGTGCGGTAAATTTGTACCACGTGTTGTGATTATCGGCCGTCGTGGATCCGGCCGCAAACTACAAGCAAATCTATTGGCGCGTGAATTTGGTCTAGTTTATATCGACGTTCAATATTTACTCTTGAAATATGTAAGCGATTGGGATTGTCCGATTGGCAGAGCGTTACGATGCGGATATCGAATGCACAGTGAAAGTTCAGAACTACTAGCATCGATAATATTGAAGCGATTGCTGAAACCAGATTGTTTGGCAAAAGGTTGGGTTATTGTTGGATTTCCGAATACCTTATACGATTTAGAATTACTTGTGGCCGATGGTTTCTTTGTACCACCAAATAAAATCATCTTTCTGCATGCTCGTGAACGTGTTTGTTTGAGGCGCTTGGAAAAAAAACGAGAGAAATCTTGTTATATGAGGCCGACTGATAAACCGGATCAAATACAACAGGAATTTTCGTTTTTTAATCTACATATTCGTAATATAACGGCTGCATGTGCAAATCGGAAAGAGACAATCCATATCGATGGCAATCATTCGATAAATACTGTGAAGACGACGTTATGGGGACGAGTGTTACAAAAGCAAAGATTTTAAATTTCAATTGATTTTGCTCAATAAAAAATAAAAAATAAATGATAATACTATGAGAACATAATTTTACCGTATCCCGATTAAAAATTCTACAATTAATTTTTCTAGATGAGATATCGAATTAATAAAAATTAAATTCAGCTGAATGAAATCCGTTATGTATTGCTTGATGGGCATTATAAATATTTGATTATTTGTGTTTTTTTTTTAATCGGGCAGCCCAAATTTTCAAATTCCTTGTACTTATATTATATTGTTATACACCCCTGAAAACTGTCACTGTCATTGACCATTGTGCAGCCATTGTGTGAACGTGATTATTTCGCCATATGTACAAATACAAAAAATTTTGAAAAATATAAATTTTAAATTGAATTATGTCGGAATTTACGTGTATTAATTGTAGTGTTAAATTTCAAAATGCCGAAATACAACGGGAACATTATAAAACCGATTGGCATCGTTATAATTTAAAACGTAAAGTTGCTCAACTAGCGCCAGTCACCGCAGAGGATTTTACAAAACGTGTTTTACAGCAAAAAAGTGCCGAGGAACAAGCACTTCCAGAAAATCAACTAATTCTCTATTGTAGTGTATGCCGCAAGCATTTTAATTCACCAAATGCATACGACAATCATTTAAATAGTAAAAAACATAAGGATTGCTTGTACGATGATGTCGAGAATCGAGATGATGTTGTTGTGAAAACAGTTCATGAAATAAAAAGTGCTGATGATGATTTTGAAGATGTCGATTCAGACGAATGGGAAGATATGACAAATAATCCGATTGAAAGGGATAATTGTATATTTTGCGATCACCACAGTGAGGATATGGTTGAGAACATTAAACACATGAGCTTGCAGCATTCATTCTTCATCCCGGATATTGAGTATTGTACTGATGTTAAGGGTTTATTGTGCTATTTGGGCGAGAAAATTTGTAGAGATTTTATTTGTATATGGTGCAACGAAAAAGGAAGAACATTTTTTTCATTGGACGCAATTAGAAAGCACATGAACGATAAAGGACATTGCAAAATGCTACACGAAGGAATTGCTTTAGCCGAATATGCCCAATTTTATGACTATAGTTCTAGTTATCCGGATAACGTATGTATTTTATATGTTGCTTTTTATGTGTTATGTCTTATTTTCAATCTCATTATGCAGGAGGAAGGTATGGATGTTGATCAAGAGCTACTCGACGAGGAGAAATTAGCCGCAAGCGTAGATGGAGATGAGTATCAATTAGTTTTACCTTCTGGAGCTGTTATAGGACATCGATCACTTCTACGATACTACAAGCAACGGTTAAATCCAAATCGTGCTGTTGCTCTGCCTAAGAAATCCGATCGAAAATTGCACAAAGTTTTAGCGGAATATCGCTCGCTAGGATGGACGGCGACGCAACAAGAGTTAGTTGCCAAGAAAGCTAGGGATATACATTTTATGAAGCGGCAACAATCAAAATGGCACATGCAATTGGGTTGCAAGGCCAATAAATTGCAAAAACATTTCCGCGAACAAGTTCTAATATAGAAAAATTGTATTACTTTAATTTTTTTTTCTAGTATTTTAAAATAAATCAATCCCGAAAAGTCTAATAAAAAATTATACACAACTTCAAATTTGATTATAACTACGATATTTTATATTACATCATCCAATAGATTCAAGTAAGATAAGGAAGCAAAGAGCAAATTGCAAAATTGAGAAGTCCAAATATCAATTTTCCTAAAAAAATGTTTAGTTCGTTTATAGAAAAAATTTTTCCATTTGTGATTGAAAAATATTGTTCAGATCAATTTAGATTAAAAATAACCGATACACTATTACGGGTCAACTGGAAAACTATAATAATGTTATCGAGGCCAAATAACTTTTATTTTTGGCCAGTAGACGACAACGTTTAACTAAGCGGGCGTGCATCAGAAAATGTAAAACTGAAGAAACTTCTATTGATTCATTTACCTGTATGGAAAGGAATATTTTACGTCTGTGAAAGATGACGAACTGGAAGGTACAATATGAAGATAGTGACAATCATATTATTGAGAGAATGTGGTGCGGAGACCTCGAGTCAGTTATTGCTGCAATCAAGAAATTTATCAAAATAGTGAAGTTGACAACACTTACGGGTCCTTCCTAATTATAGAGTTTCGATATCTAATTTTACTGCAATGGAACGTGGAATATTAAAAACAGGCAGAACATAATATAATTTCATTCTGTATGTCAATTCTTTTCCATTCAGAAGAAAACATCAAAAATAAATCGTTTTAGACACAAAACGTAATCAAAATTCAATTCTTTCCATTTTGGTATACAGTAGCAAGGCTTTTATAATAATGGTCCATAACAAATATAAATGTTTTAACACTCCTAATGTTGATATCATCGTTGGTCGAGAGTTGATGAATCAAACAACATACATCTGTGTATTTCTTCCTCTTTATGAAATATGACCTGTGCAGCCAAGTTTATTGAAATGGCCTTGCACCCATATTAGATGCATGTTGTGCTGATCTGCCATCTCGTTAGGCAATGAGAGACAGTTCTGGAGTACTTTAAACGTGAGCAGATGTGATTGATGCGCTTTAATGGCAACCTGACTGTCCGTAATCATGCGAATATCACTGGCTGATATAACTTTATACCTTAAGCCAATCTACAACTTCCTTTATCGTAGTTTCTTCAGCTTGAACTACATTTATTAGCCAGTAATATCTGTAGAAGACCACATCCACAGTCACACGGAATAGCTAGATGATTGTCCTGAATTGTTACAAGTCCACAGGGAGACCGATTCCACTCTTATAGTAGTACAACTGTTTACCCAAGATATCTAAGCGAGTCAGATGTAGTAGAGTATCGTAAGCCTAAGTGCTCCACCGGTAATCCACAAGGATGCTGTTCTCTGAATTTCATTTAACAGCTTTCGGTTCGCAATTTAGCACAGAGCAAGCCATTAGACTAACCCATTAACAATAGGATGGGTCTGATTACTGCATCAGAACTAGTGGACGACGTGGGGCCTCAGCTCCCACCATTTCCCAATGGCTTTTCCTTTTGCAATAATATAGCGCTACCATAACTTTATTTACCCTTTCCAATTTTTAGAGTTCTAATTTAATTTGCTGTCCAGAACGAGGTACTTTCGCTTTATCTGTAAATTTCAAGCTGATGCCATTTAAAATAATAGAACCTATATGAGGAAGCCTAAATGTAAAGAATACACCGAGCATTTGGCATAAGTACACTAAGGGTACCGAGATATCTACGAAAGGTGACAACACCAACATCATTTGCTTTAGGAACCAATTTGATGATCCTACCCTTAAGCACTCCTAGATCTGAAAGTAAGAGTTATCGCCTGGGAAATCCCGTTACTACAGGCTCGCTCTCTATCCAGAAGGGTTACCATTACGTAGTCCTTATATTCGAAAGACTTGTCGATGAAATATATAATGGAATGCTGTTTCCACAGATTTTCACTTGAATATACATGTTGAGATTTCGATAGATTTTCCGCCACGATGTGTATAATATCAACGTCTACATGATTTTCTAGTTTTTTTTAAGAGGAAGAAAGATAAGTCAATATTAGGTCCTTGGAACTGCAATGTGCGCGTTTTCCCGGCTTAGATATGAATATAGCCTTCACTTCCAGTCCATTTATTGGGAATTTTGAAAATGATTTCTAGCCAAGGAATGATTAAGTCATTCGTCTGTTGGATATCCGCTGGAATAGTACCATCAGGTCCTGCTGACTTACATATATGGTTAAAAATTGTTTATCGTTCACAGAATTTTCATTCCACTTAGAGGCTATTTACCCCTTGGTCTTTTAAGAGGACTGGGGATTTTGGTGCCGGACACTTCTTAAATTATTTTATTTTTAATATCTGTGTTATGTCTTACGAGTAGAGGAGAACTGTTAATTTGTACAAAAATCAGCAGTGCACCAAAAAAAGCTCCTTAATCCAGAGGGCGTCAGGATCACACCGTTGAGCTAGTGTTTAGACAGGAGAGGTCTGTCTGGTCGATTATTGGCTCGTACAGTTTTAATACCTCAACCCAGCCCAGTGATTTGTTTAAAGTTGATTCATTTAGCGGTCAACTCGCACAGGTAACACGAGCACTTGTGAAAGTTACATGATGGGGAGCTGACTGCAGGTTTCAATTTGAATCATCCGATTAACTTTCACACCCAGACCTTTTTGGGATTCTAATATAAAAATTAAAGTGAAAACTTTAGGACTTCAAATCCTAGTCTAGTGCGTTCGTCTGCTTATGTCTCATTTATAAAACCAAAGCAGCACAAGAAATTTTTGTTAATTTTGTTGTTGTTCTTTTGTGTAAAACTCAAAATCTTAAATTAAGCGTAATAAATGCGAAGTGAATATATTATATTAATAAATTATTAATTATTCTAATTTTAAATAAAAAGGATATTAGAGATATGGCTTGGACCAAATTTCAATATACAATAGCGGTTATGCTCGTGTTCACGGGCTCAATAAATACATTAGCTAGCAAGTAATAACGTATCAATTTTCTATAATCCATTATTCACATTCTTGTTGTAATTTAATTGTGCTCGATAATACTTCCAAGAAACATCGTTAATCGGCTATGTCAGATCTACCTTTATTTGAAACAAAATAAACGAAATAAGATCCGATTTAAACAGTGTTCTCGAATGACAGAATGAAATCTATCTAAAATTTGTTATTTAAGCATTTAACTATAAATTAGTTTTAGATTATTGTCAAATTTGAAATAGTTGTGTAATATGAAATGCACAATGACTATAATGACCATAAGATTTTGGGTCGAGCCTTCTTGCACTCTGTCAACTTGCAATCTGCACCTTGCAGTTGCGATCTTTAATTATATCGCACTCAATATATTTGAAACGGTCGGGTGTCTAGTCAATCCACTGTTTGAATATTTTAGACCAGTTGAATTGGAGAAGAATGGCAACAATTTTAATCGTTTAGGTGCTCATTCCATATACAATATCTTAAGGACCGCACAAGTAGAAACTACGAAGATGATTCACTGGACCCATATTTCTAGATCTTATATACCAATTTATTAATCAAATTCAAATATCCAGACAATTCTGATGAATCAATTTTACTATTGGCAGATGGGCGGATAGAACGGACTCCGCAGGCAGAGATGATGTGGTACGTCGTTTTAACCATCCATTCGTGCAGGGGTGTGCTATGTTTGTTGGTGAACTAAGTTGTTTAATTACTTTTAAAATATTAGTTTGCTGTTATAAATCAAAAGAAGAAGAAATTGAGGTAAAACTATTCTTAAATATGTAGTTTAAATATTTTATTTTATTAATATTTTATTATTTATATAATTAACAACTTTTTGACAGGATGACCCCGACGTCATACATCGGCTACTGAAAGGAAATCGTGCGACTCATCCATTCATTTTGCTTCCACCCGCATTATTGGATATGCTTGCCACATCAATTATGTACATTGGCTTAAATTTAACGTATGCTTCAAGCTTCCAAATGTTACGTGGTTCGGTAATCATTTTTACCGCCATATTTAGTGTTATATTCCTAAAACGAAGAATATCGTTAGCAGAATCCATAGGCATTTTGTTTATTATTATTGGTTTGGTGGTTGTCGGTATTTCCGATATGTTATCGGAAACCTCTAATATAGGAGAAACAGTTTCTCAACGCTCCCTAATTATTGGTGATCTGCTGATTATTCTCGCGCAAATTTTTCAATCGATGCAAATGGTGTACGAGGAACGATTCGTTGCTAGACTTGAAATACCCGCATTACAAGCGGTTGGATGGGAAGGAATTTTCGGTTTATGTGTGCTCACTATACTTTTAGTGCCAATGTACTTTATTAAAGTAATGGAACCATATGGTGTGGGCCCGGATGGAAATTTAGAAGATGCTGTTGATGCTATGGTCCAAATAAAAAACAGTTGGGAATTAATAGTCTCGTTTTTGTCTACAATTATTTCGATTGCATTCTTTAATTTTGCTGGCATAAGCATCACAAAAGAAATATCCGCAACTACACGTATGGTGCTTGACTCAATACGCACCTTCGTTGTATGGCAGGGTAGCATAGCTCTGGGATGGCAACATTTCCATGTACTTCAAGCGGTCGGCTTTATAAGTTTATTATTCGGCATGTATCTATACCATAAATACCTTGTCATATTATAACGAATAAACTGTTAAAATTGTATTATATCAAAATATGGTTTATAATTAAAATGTTTACACGACTTATTAAATTAAATAAATAAAAAATTGAAATTTAAAAACTACATATGTAGTTACTATAGCTCCAAACGTATATGTAGTACGTACTATACGACGTGCAGAGCTTCATCGCGCCAGACTGCCAGAACAGATAATTAATCAACAGTCGAAATTATTAAAAAACAATGAGATATGAGAAAAGCGGTCTCCGTTGGAAAACTGAATCGCGATACGTCCCTTCTAAAACGAAAGATAGTACCAGTATGTAGTAATCGATGGACCGTGTTATATTTAAGATTCCGCGTACATTAACTGTAGAACGGAACCTTTTGTGGTGCGATTCCGTTGTGCTTCTGTTCAGCCTGCCGCAGACTTATAACTTTTGAACTGAAATTCGAAAGATTTTAGTAGTGGCCACTACACGTTTGAGGGAGTGAGGAAGTTCAATTATTTGGACTCTCTTATCACTCGCGATAACAGTGAGGATATTAAAGAGCAGCTAGTAACAGACCGTGGTCAGTTTACAAAGCGTTGATCAGGCCCGTTGTTATGTATGGATGTGAAATTTGGGCGCTGACCGACGTGTACAAGAGATGGCTCCTTACATTTGAGAGAAGAATCATGTGTGTGATTTACGGCCCAAAACGCGAAGAAGTACATATCGAGCTCTGTAAAATTACAATATCGAGATCAGCGGTCTGATGAAGATCCCTGATAGTGTACACGAATCGCGAAGTAAAATCTCAGCGAGTATGCTAACAATAAGCCATTGAAGGAAAAGCATAAATTAATATAGTATTAATAAATTCGTTACGATACGTGCCAAACTGGGTATTATAGAATGTGCTTTAGAAGAACAAGCGTAAAACAAATATTATAGAAACATTAAGCCGCATCTACGAAAAAAATTCCGATATACAAGTGATGATTTTTTATGAAGAGTAGTTTGCTATAAGGATCAAAGATAATGAAAAGATTGCTGCACACATTTCCAGAATTAATCAATTGGCTTCAGAGGTTGAGCAACTTGGTGTCAAAGTATCCAATAACTTGAACATAATTTGTATCATTTAGCAGCTTACTATCAATGTTTAAGAACTACAAAACATAAGAAATTGGTGCATTAATGTTAGAAGAGAATAATTTGAAATGTGTATCATCAGTGCACAAGAAACGTCGTCGTTTTCTGAGAATCAGCCTGGTGTGCATGCTTATAGGTGAATACATGCATGCAGTTTCATGTGGCCCAATGGAAGAAACAGGCATATTGGTCGTTATCGCTTCTTCATATGGATTTGAGATGAGGCAACAAGTTTTCGATTTGTGTACCTGTTAAAATTGTAAGATGAAGTTTATGATTATCTTACGTCGTTTATTCCATTGCTCAATAATATTAAATGTTCCAGTATAAAATATTTCCGATTCGACAATGGAACGGAGTTTATAAAAAAATGGTCAAACAAAGGTCAAGCATGGATTTCAAACCGAAAATATAGTCGCATTAAAGCCGGGACAGAATGGTTGAATTCAACATGGTAACCGTTCAATTCAAGAATGTGCTCGAACAAAGTTAATTTCAAGTTATAATGTTCATGTGCAAATTTTTGGTACGGAATGTGTTGTTAATATTTCAAAACAGATGGGTCAAGAGAAGTGGGATTCAAAAGCAAAAACGCTATATCCAGTTGGAAACGAGCCCACAATGAAACATCTTCGTTTGTATGATCCGGAAAATGGGACAACCGCCATTAAATATTGTTGCGATGCTCGTTTTAACCAGTTATAGGAACGACGTCATTTGTTATAAGAGATGATGAATACGTCGTAGAAGCAGATGACAAAGCCGATATAAGCCATTAAAGTGTAAGTTTCATCAGCTAGAAATTCAACGTCACCAGAGTTTGAAGATACAGAAAACGGTGATGAGACCATCATCAGTATAGGTTCAGAAATCAGATGAAGGTAATCAATCGCACCAGTTCGTTGGATTGACTCAGGTCTTTCAGCAATCTTTAGAGAACCAAGAACATGCGACGAAACAATACAATCCATACATTCGGTCCTGCGATTAAATTCACTTCAGCTCTTGGAATTTTATCATTAGCAGCAACGAATAATATGCAATTGAAACAATTCGATATAAAAACGTTGCTTTTAAATGGTAATCTCAAAGAAAATGTGTATAAGTATATGCAACAGCCTATTGGTTACGATGCCAATATAGTGGAGGTGGATGTAAATTATTTAAAAGTTTAAATCGTCTTAAACAAGCTTCAAGATGTGGGAATCACAAATTTCATCCGTCAAATTGATTTCAAAGTGTGTAAGTCAAATTTATGTGTATTCGTTCGACAAAAGAACGATAAAATGGCAATCAACTTAGTGTTACAAATTTCGGGCTCTTCTATAGGTTTGTAAGGGATTTTGCAATAAAACACTCTTCAGCTCTTTACAGTCTCATTGGTTCACTTCAGAGCACTTTACTATTTCACTAACTCACTATTTCACTTTATCTCACTTGTTCACTGATCACTGGTTGAATTTAAACTGATCTTACTCTGCAAGCTGATCGCGTTTATATATACCCGTTCAATGCAATTCTCGAACTTTCCATATTGTGCAGTTGGATGAAAATTTTGCAAGTATATGCATGTATTTATTCGGGAATAATCTGTGAATAATCATTGCAATTTGTACTATAATTACATTCTCTCTCCCTTGCCACGCCTTTGCTCATTTTCCCTCTATGGTTTTTGTTCAAACCTTAATTCTCGAACATTGTACCACCACATCAAATTGATCTGTCGTCGATGTTTTCTGGGGCTGCGAATTGATTTTCACCAGTTAATCTGAATCAAAATTTGAGTTACTTTGTAAATGAAAGTTATTCCGTTGGTGTAGTCAGTCGTTATTATACAAGCAAAATAAAGGTATTATTTACAAAAAAAATGGTAATTTTGTTATTATTGGTTACAGCGACGCTATTGTGATATTAAAACAAGAAGATCAACAAGTTATATTCATTTGGGTTCAGGCATCATTATTTGGGCATCGTTCCAACAAAAGTTAGTTTTAACGTGTACAACAGAATCAGTGTATGTTGCAGCGTGTCTGGCGATCAAGAGATTGGTTTGGTTAAAAATTTTAACAGTCAAATTAAATCCAAATCAGTTAATTAAGGCAAAGTTTTACATCAAAATTGCAGTATTCCAGAAAAGGACAAAGGACATAAATGTACAGTGCCATTTTATTGGAGAGAAGAATCAAGATTGTCAATTTGAATTGGAAAACGTCGGTACAACAAAATATTCAAACCAAATTCAGGCAACATCGAGCTGCCAGCATTTTAATCTCCGGGATAAATGATTTATATTTATTACGAATCTGTCTATGTCCCGTACTTATACCGAGAACATTCCATGTCTCCAAGGCATCCAAATCAAAACGCAGCAGAACGCGCACTGTACCAAGAATAATCAACTGCAATTTGGCCAACCACAGAATTAACTTCATCGAAAGAAGAGAAGGTGGATATTCGTACTTAGCACCAAATAATCTGCAATTGTAACACAATCGATTTGTAGATGAAAAACGTTTCGTTTTTGGATGAAAACCCTTTGGCAATTTGTACGGGCATTTTAGACTCAACAATGCGAGATCTAAGTAAAGATGCGATGAATTTAACAATGGTTTATGGTCAATACCAATAAATAGGTACAAGTACTCATAATCGAACGAAACAAAGTACAAAGTCCAGCACAGTATCAACTGAAAACTCTTTAATATTAAGTGATCTTGAAATGGGAAGTAGTTAAATTATTATCTTGAATAAACCTATCAAAATCTTACTTGCATTCGTGCTATTATAATTATTACATCTAAGATGACGATAATTAAGTTTATTAACGTATGAAATAAGTATCTTTTTTACTCTACACCGTGGTAAATATATCGTTGAACGAACACCAACTTTCATGATACATATTATTGTTTAGAAGCGACAACTAGCGACAAGTAACTAGTACTTATGTACTTTGCTCGTTCTGAATCTTTTAGAAAAATTGTTAAGGTACGATAAATGTATCTAGCGATAAAACATTAGCTGCTCAAAATAGGCATGAAAATACACGAAATTTTCAAACACCATTTTACAGTTTTGCTTAATTTTTATTTTTCCGCAAGACGATTGTAAAAGTAGCCAAAGCGCCTCTCGTGAAAAAAATACAAACAAACTATACGAGCATAATGACTTTTGTGATTTGTGTGGTATTGACTATGGAGGAAATAATAAATAATTATACATAATTTTATACATAATTAGACATTTTGTTCAATACAAAAAACGCACTTTGGTTCTCACAGATCTGTTTATTTTGAATTTTAAAAATAAATCTAAAACGTCAAATTGAAACAAAACACATTTATTAAAACATTTAAGTATTGCAAATGCACTATATCTTTTATGTTAAAAAGGTGAAAAGTAATTTTAAGTTTTCATTTATATTAATGAAAATTTTGAATTTAAAAACAAATACCGACCTTTTGCAGCCTATCCTCTTTTGAAGATTATGGAAAAGTATTTTTTTCTAAAATCTTCAAAATTGTAGGTTCTCATACAATATTGAAGTATTTTTAGTAGCCATCATGTCGACCCAAAGTATATTGAAAATTTTCGGATCTGTTGCAAAGTCAAATGATACCAAATGTTGACTTTAAAATGACGCTAAAATCTGCAAGATCCAAATTTTTTGATGCATTTGGTTTAACACACCGCATGCGTAATATTATTTAGATTTTAATAATATGCAGTTGCAGTGGCCATTTAAGCATAATTGTTGTTTCATGCGATATTTTTTGAAATGGTTTTTATTTGTATTATTAATAATATTGGTAAAAGAAATTTAAAATAAAGTGATAGTTTGAATTGTTAAGTGGATTAGGATTGTACAACGTTGATGTATTTCATGTCTATTGCTATTAATCCGCCATCTATTAATAATTCAAATAAACCAATTATTGTAAGAGCATTTTACTGCCATCTATACAAAGTATATAATAAATTGCAATTTACACCACTTCTAGTCCACTACATACAAAAATTATCCAATATTACAATTCCAGCCCTACACAAATAACTACAAAACACATTTTCGTTAGTCGTTACTGAACAATTCTGTCAGTTCAAACGTCAGTTTTCGATGAAAATACACAATGAAAAGAGTTTGAGTAAATTGGATTAAGAAATTTGTTTATTTTTTTTAAGTTTTGTTATAATTTTTTGTTGTTTTTGTGTGAAACTCCCCAAACTTGAATAAGACGTAATAAACGTGAAGTGAATAAATCATCAATAATTTAATTAGTTACAAAACCAGGGCAAAAGTTCAAAATCCAGTCATGGCTTGGACCAAATATCAATATATATTAGCGCTTACGCTCGTCGTCACTGGTTCATTAAATACATTGACTACAAAGTAACTATCATTTTTCTATAATTAATTACATATTTTATAATTTCTTTTGTTGTAATTCAATTTTCGGAGTCCGATAGTAATTCATTTTGTGTTCTGTCTTGACTCGAAATCAAAGCGAAAATAAAATTTTGCATATCATTCCGTAATCATGTCTATAATTTAGTATCAATACACAATAATACCGTATTACTGGAATTGGATAATTCAATTTTATTAAACAAATATACAAAATTTAATGTAGAGATAAAAACACATAAAAAAATGTTTACTAAATGAAGTTTAATGTTTGGTCTGTGTTGATAAGAAATATCGATGTTTACATTACATACATGTTTATCAGCACAGGGCTATTTGCTCATTTCATCGTATCGTATGCACTTGCACTACACATTGGCTTAATTTATACAACAAATGACTAATACGCTAGTTTAGAGGTCAACTAGTAATTAGATGCTCATAAATGTTATCGCAATTTCATAAATTACATGCGAGCGAGAGCAATTACTTGCGTAGTATCCAGTTATTGAGTTTATTTTAATCGTCATTATGACTAAAATTGTTATGTATTTTATTAGCTCTGTGTACACCCTAAACACTAATAATCTTAGTCTTGTTTTATAATTTACTAGACGGTAACATATTTGAAAACGCAAATAGCTTCGCTGGTAGGTGCGCGCTTTCTTTTTTAGTTAACAAATTTATTTCATCACTGTAACTCTCAGTCAGGTATTCATTGTTAGTTTCAAAATGAGGTTTGCTGATTGCCAGTTCTTGATGTATTTTATATCAGGTAATGAGTCATACAACGCAAAGAATATCACAGGCAGAAAAAAGGCTAATCATTGATTATCCTCCCGCCGAACATTGAATTAATTGCATTTACAGATATACTCAGAGTATACAAATCAGAGTTGCATTTTGCCAACTTCATTGGCCTAAGCTTTTAGATATGTTTACTGTTTGTGATGTGAAGCGATCGTTAAATACTTGAAGAAATCCTAGGTCAAAATTGATTTGCTAAGTTCTAATTAGTTTCGCCATAAGAACCTTTAATGTCGAAATTGCAACACTAGTCATTTGCCTTTTGCTAGATTGCGTCTAGTTGGGATTTACACTTATTCAGGCTTATTCTGACTGCGTTGAAATTGTAATTGGCCTTTACAGAATTTGAAATTCTAGTTCAACTGTTCTTGAAATATATTGGAAGTCAGTAACAAAGATTCAGGGATAATATTTTATTCTAGATAAGCACAACAATTAGTAGATTTTGGAACATATTTTTTCGCTTGCATTATGAAAGTAATAAATTAGTACAAGTTAATTCAAATTTCCAAACTAATGTTGAAATATAGTAGCTCATTGTCCAGAATTGATTGTAAGCGTCTGACCATAAAGAATGATTTTCAAGAGAAAACATATAGAACCTACGGTTTTTTAATTAAAGACGGTTTTTTCTACTCCAGGTTTAAAATACTAATTTTGTTTATAGGAAATGTACTATATTCAGACATTCGTATTTGTTATGGACCGTTTGTTTAACCAAACTGGTAAAATTGTACATAATTATGTATCGGAAACAAATATTTCGCATTATTATTAATAATAATTGTTGCACTACTAGTCAACTTCATGGTAAATTAATTTTGTCGTGCTGAGTAACAAATAATTGAATTAAACAGTTTGATAACCAGGCATATAGCTTGCCTTATCGATCGGTAAGCCTAAGAGAATAGTTTTATATTATAAGGAAATACAAATTGGACTACGAATTGAGAAATTTAATAATAGTAACTAGTCGTTTAAAATTGAAACCATACTATCCACTGGAGCTGCGGTAGTTAGTTGAAAAAGGGCATTTTTATAATTCTGAAAGCTAGGTTAAATTAGAGTGGCTGTTCCAAAAAACTTATAGATACAAACTGGTCCGTAGCTGTACCATATTCATATTTTCCACTTTCCTACTCATCGAATGGGTCGATCTCACTAGGATTCATCCAGGACATTCAGATGGGAGGTCCCATAAATTTCATTCTGCTTTGCGCTAGGCGAGGGTAGGTGCAAAGTAAGAGCCCCGTTAAAATCCCCACGACCATGTTAATATGGTGCCGCCGAAGCGATATCAGCTAGCCGGGGTTGAACCTGCTCATTTTGAGCCAAATTTGCGTACTTAGTTATTGCACACGAACTTGCGTTATACCATCTGTCGTTCGTTGCTCTCATAGCTTCCTCCAATTTACATAAAGAGAGCCGAATTTCTATATCTAGCGTGGTTGGTGAGATGGGTCAAGTATTATATTGACGGCCGAGGTCATATGCTTTTACTGTCCCAGCAATGCTGAAATGGCCTCGGACCCAATGTCAAAGCGGGTCTTGAACTGATCTGCCATCATAATATAGATGAAAGAAAATTCTGGGCTACTTTCGACCGTTTTGACGTAAGGAAGTGTAATTATAGCATTTTAATTGTGGCCTGACTGAACCGTAACAATGTAAATTCTCCTTATTTACATTATACTTCAACCACTTTATGACTTCCATTATCGCGATAAGTCCAGCCTAAAAGACACTGCAAAAGTTGGGAAGATGAGGTTCATCTTTAGTGTCTCACAAAATACAGCGATATCCCTGCTGCGCATAATCGATGAGTGTTGTTGTATTAGGAGATGGATTTGACTTATACACAAGCAGCGGTTCTTTGAACTTTCAAGAAAAGTTTCAGATTGGCCATAATTTTTAAAGCTGACCACCACAGCTAGTATTGGAGAAAATACCAATTTTAAGTATAGTACCAACATTTAAGTACGTTAGTAACGAGTCACTGTAGGAGATCCTCTTGGTTTGCTTTCAGTAGTTTAGGAAATTCAGTTGGGAATCAAAGCTAATTATTATTTCGTATTGATAAATAAACATGACCAAAACTGGTGTAGAGTATAAAAAATGTTTGAGAAATTTATTTTAATCAAATCATACGAGTTAGTAACCAAATATCTCCAGTCAATATATTAAGTTACTGAAACCAAATATCTCCAGTCAATATAGAACTTGAAAATTGACTAGAATCAAGTAGATTAAATACCAAAGGTTATTTCACAAATTTATAATTTCATCCGACCGGTTTCGATCACTTTATATAACCTTCATTTGCAAATCAAACCTTGATGATCATTGATCATATAAAGTGATCTAAACACCTTAGATATTTAGTTTTTGAATTACATAGAAAGAATTTCAAAGAATTTGAAGTTTCATATGAATCAATTTTATTTATTTTCAGATGGGCCGATAAAGTGGATTCCGTTGGCAAAGATGATGTAAAACGCCGCTTTGACCATCCATTTGTGCAGGCGTGTGCCATGTTCTTGGGTGAAATGGCATGCTTAATACTCTTTAAAATGTTATTTTTCTACTATCGTCGAAAAGCGGTATGCTGTTCTTAATAATTACTTCATACATTTTTGTAAATTTTATAATTAACATTTTTGTTTTGCAGGATGGTTCCGTCGACAGTAACGATCTGGTGAAAGGAAATCGTGATTTTAATCCATTTTTTTTGTATATACCCGCAATGTGTGATATGCTTGCCACATCGATTATGTACATTGGCTTAAATTTAACGTATGCTTCAAGCTTTCAAATGTTACGCGGTTCGGTAATCGTTTTTACCGGCCTATTAAGTGTTGCATTTCTAAATCGTACGCTATCGACACGGGAATGGAGTGGCATTAGTTTTATTATTATGGGTTTGGCTGTTGTTGGTATTTCTGATTTTATATCGAATGACTCTGATTCCGGTTCATCATTTTCACGAAACAGTATTATTACGGGCGATCTGCTGATTATAATCGCGCAGGTTATTCAATCGGTGCAAATGGTGTACGAGGAACGGTACGTGGCCGGACTTGATATACCGGCGTTACAAGCTGTCGGATGGGAAGGTTTTTTCGGTTTTTTTGTACTCAGTATTCTTTTAGTTCCAATGTACTATATTAAAGTAGGGGCACCATTTGGCGTGAGCCCGGAAGGAAACTTAGAAGATTTTGTGGATGCCATGGTCCAAATAAAAAACAGCTGGCAATTAATACTTTCGTTCATTGGCACATTTATTTCCATTGCATTCTTTAATTTTGCCGGCATTAGTGTCACAAAAGAAATGTCCGCAACTACACGTATGGTACTCGATTCGGTACGCACTCTCGTTATATGGGTGGTTGCTCTAGCACTGGGATGGCAAAATTTCCATTCACTTCAAGTGCTCGGCTTTATAAGTTTATTATTCGGTATGTGTCTATACAATAATGTGTTTATTCTTCAAACTTATGGTGCTATACGACGCGCGTATCTTCGTCGCCGTTATGGTGAAATGACAAACGAAATTATTGTAAATCGGGAAGCAGATGACCCGTCCACAGCGTAGTTACATCTTCTTAATTAAAAAATAAAAAAAACATTTAATTGTGATTATTATATTGTTTTTTTAACAAGAAAATATAATTTTAATTTAATTTAATAATTTTTGATGAGAAGTTAAAAGTCTGGATAAATATGAGATCTTACTAGTATTTTAAAACCTATTACATATTCGATATTTAATTGTTGATATAAAAACAACAAAAATTGTAATCAAAAAATGAATATTATTATTTTTATAAAGAGTTAATTAATTTTTAGTTACTTATTATGGTTATGTATTATAAAACTGAATAATAAATTGTAAAATTACTTATTTATGTGTTGTGGTTTTGTCTGATGTTCACGCTTATCCTGTAAATATTTCTATTTATTGCTTAATCCTCGATGTCATGGCATTTGCGTCATTTTTTATTTTAAATATTTTAATTTCTGCATACTGGTAAGAGTAATTAACTGTGTCTGAATTGTTTTCTATGTGGTATCTGTGGTTTTTGAGAAACTAGTTAACTGCAAAAAAAAATCATTTTTGGGAAATCCAATTTAAAACAATGACTGTAATTCAAATAATTTAGAAATATTTTTTGATTTTATTCGTATTCTCAATTTAAGAACATGACACAAATCGCCGTATCAGAGTTCAATTCACGTAGTTAGTTTTTGTGGCAAACAAGGGGCACACTTTCTTAATTTTTAACTAAAAGATAACTAGTTTAACAAAACGAACATTTTTTGCACATTTTAAAAAGTTCCTATGAAAATCATGAATAAACTACTGATAAAAATTTAGAAATATATTATAATCTAATTGACTACTTTAGTTAAAAATGTTACGATACAACCATTTAGGCGTTTTTTTTTAGTTCTTTTTAGTTAGTCGATTTTTTTTTTAAACAGTTTTAAAGGCCATTACTGCCCCATTACTGAATCAACAATTTGGCTCCAGCGGTTTCGATCCCGAGCATGGTCTTCATATTGTCTAAGACAATCTGAAGAGGCCAAGTCGTTCTCTACTCCGTGGAGCCATCGTCGCGTGCAACGACCTCTGCGTCTACCATATGGTGGCTCTCCTCTCAGAGATCGCTGCACAATTCGTTCCGGATCAGCACGCAGAACGTGCCCGAGCCAGCGTACTCGCTGAGATCTTACTTCATGTACAATATCGGGGATCATCATCAGATCTCTGATCTCGATATTGTACAGAGCTCGGTAGGTACCATCTATTTCGCGTTTTGGGCCGTAAATCACACGCATGACTCTCCTCTCAAATGTAAGGAGCCATCTCTCGTACTCATCCGTCAGCGCCCAACTTTCACATCCAAACATAGCAAGTAGATTACAGAACTTATTTATTTTTAATGAAATAGAATAGATTGAAAACAACTTTTATTGTTGTAATAATATAACTTTTTATAAGAAGTTAAGTATTTTTTTTGTAATGGTAATTCATTTTCAACTTTCTTTTTCTTGTATGATGAACGGAATTTTTGAAAATATATGAAATTTTAGGAGTATTTCCATTCATAACTTAAAACCGCCAAAATTTCAGTTAACTAATTTCCCAAAAAAAAACACACGATATGTTTATACATATTCACATTCAAGCCTATCTTATCGCAGTTAAAATTTAAGCAACAACTTCTTAATTTCCATTCAAAATGTAATTGTTTCATTAAAATATTGATTTATGAACTTCTGTCGAATTAAAATTAAATAATACAATTTTACTCAGCCTTCATTTAAATTCGAATTTAATCTTCGTATCATGTTTTCGCTATGCGTGATTATAATTTGAATATGACGTGCGCTAATTATGAACTAAAGTTCTAATTAAACTCTAGATAAATGCAATAAAATGAGTTCTTCTTATCAGTGTCAATTGAAACTCAAAATAATCTTAGATTGCTTTTATTTGTACGGTTATCAACTGAACCATTATTAGCTTGATGAATAAAATCCGATGGATTCGTTCCGTATATGAGACTCTTGATAGAAATAGATGTGAATAAATAACTTCGTTTGATTTGTGTTTGTCGCCCATAATGATAGATTGAGTAGAACACGTGCTTCGCAACTAGATAGTCTGAGATTTTATTCCTAAAATGATAATTGAACTTATTCTGAACAATAATTGAACTTGCCGAACCGTTTTTATTAAATTTAACAGGCGGATAGCAGGCATTTAATTCCTTTAGATATATTGGGAAACAGTTAGCAGCAAGTACTGCAATCAGACTGAAATCCGCCTTCTTGTAGCCCTATACGAATGCATTAGATACACTCATCTAATCTGTGTAACAAAGAGATTCCTAAAATTAGCGACTGTCTCGGCATTATCCTTTGATGTGAAGTTCCTGACTTTGGTCTCCCCCAGAGACAACTGGCTGAGATATGTAGGTCTGAATTCAGGAGTTTTAAACTTCTTCGCGGATGGTATGAAGAGGTAATCATCTGACCAGTTTGATTTGGAATAGCTGACAACATCATTTCGTGGAGTTCGATCTGGCTCTTTGAATACGATCGACCAGGTTACGGGCTCTGGCGGTTCGAGTTCAGAAGACGATTTTTGACTTTGACTGTAAAAAAGGTACGCCGAATTATAATATCGAGAGATTATTTTGTTGGATAGTACAGAGATTAATTAGTGCAAGCATGTCTGATTGTTATATTAACACCATTCGTCGTCAGCCCTGTCTGGACAAAATCGTATGTGTTTACATGGATTATCTAATTGTGCCAGCAGGTACCGCGTAGGATGCAGTGCAAAAACTGGAGAGGGTTCCGAACGTCGCTCAGATTAATGGTGTATATATATAAATAGTTCGGAGGCAGTTTTTGGTCACTCGGCTCGAGTATTTAGGATACGAAACTGAAAGAGGCCAAGTAAAGCTATCTCAGAACAAAATTTAAATTTAACGATTTCTTGGTCTGACGAGTTACTTCCGGAATTTCGTTGCATGATATGTTTTGATTGCGAGACTCTTGACGAATTCCTGTAATAAGTTGAAACAGGTATTAAACGTCAAAACTCCAAGCTTCGTCTTGAGTCGAAACGAACTGCTTGTAAAGAGATTTATTCAAGTTACGAGCTTGGGGTGTTAGCCATATTGTGTACTTTGAAAAAGTATTGTGTACATTTGTTGAGTTTTCGTATTAAAGTTGTCATCAATTGTGGGAGTTCAAGAGAACCACCATGGAGAAGTTACCATCGCGCTTTGAAGGCTTGGCACTTTGCTTGCACGAGTTTGAATACGAATCGTAACACCAACCATCGCGCAAAAGGATGATGAACAGTTGTGTCTTTGTACGAAAATGATTTATTTTCAAGTATTTTAGAAGAAACGATGCAAACTGAGGTGATAAGGGTGTGTTGATAGAGCTCTGTGGTAAACCAACTATTAGTTACAACGATCGAGTGCGAGAAGTACTTGAGACTGAGAGTATAGTCTTATTGTATAATAATACACAAAGTGGGAGACTGGTTGGTCATCTAACGTACTGATGGTGGTTTTAAAGTTCAACTGAAGTTTGTAGGTCAGAAATCATCAGATACGGAATTGTTGTTTTCGCAGCTCCAAGCCATCATGTTTTATTGATTGGCAAGGGCTCAATGTTGAAATATATTTGTCCAATCCTGGTTACGGTTGAATTAATAATTTCTGATGTTGGTAAACCTGAAATAAGTTTTCTCTTTTGTTAGTTGTTTTTAGTTGTAATAAAAATGTTAAGAGTATAACATGGAAATGGAGCATTATATTATATCAAATAAAAGTGTTTTAATTCAATCCAAATTTCATCAGGTTATGGGCCCAGGCCAAACGTATAAAATAAAAATAATTTAATAAAATTTTGTATAATATATACTTACGTAATATTGAATTGTTGGTGTGAAATATAAATTTAATCTAATAAAAAAAAAATAAATAATTTAAAAAATATAATAATAACATGGCGGCGAGCACATTTGAGAAATTTGGAATAGTGCAATTTAACGGGAAAAATTTTAACAACTGGAAATTTCGAGTGGAAAATTTGTTGGATCAAAATGAATGCTTAGATTGCATTAAGCAAAAATATGAGAAAGACGATGATGCAGCATGGATCAAAAAAGACAAAAAATGTAAAACGTTAATAATACAGTGTATCAGTGATAACTATTTGGAAGTTATAAAAGATAAATTAACATCACACGATATTTGGAGTACATTATGTAGCGTATTTGAGAGGAAAGGAATTGCAAGTCAATTAATTTTAAGACGTAAATTGATGACGTTAAAATTTACGGAAGGTCAGTCGCTGGAAAGTTTCTATATAAAATTTGACGAAATAGTAAGAGAATTACGTAGCTCCGGGGGAAAAATAGAACAAGTCGATATAATTTGCCACTTGTTATTAGCGTTACCTAAATCCTATGATAGTATAGTAACAGCGATAGATACTGTAGATGAAGACAAATTAACCATTGAGTTTGTAAAACGAAAACTATTAGACTTCGAATCGAAAAAAAAATTGGAAGTTAACCAAAAAAAAATCTGAAGATGCCAATACATCAACAGCTTTTAAAAGCATAACTTATGTGACACCAAGGAATAAAAGTAATCATCATGGTGGTCATGTTAACAACCAAAGTAACCATATTGGTGGACATGTAGGCAACCAGAGTGGTACATCGGGTCCATTAAAAGTGAAGTGCTACAATTGTGGACGTATTGGGCATAAAAGTTTTGAATGCAGATACAATCGGCAAGTGCATTTTATTCAAGGAGAGGAACAAGATGATAAAGTTGCATTTTTATTGGGGAGTGCTCCAGAATATTTTAATACGAATATTGTGCGATGGTATGTGGATTCCGGTGCAACGGATCACATGATAAATACAAATAATTGTTTCTCATCGTACGAGCAATTTGGAGAGCCTGTGAAAATTGCTTCGGCAAAACAAAGCGAGGACCTTTTAGCAAATGGAAAAGGAAATATTGATATACTACTAGAAGCACACGGTAATTTTGTAAATGGCAGTATTAATAATGTTTTATATGTGAGAGATGGTTTGCGTCACAATCTTTTATCTGTTCAACGATTGGAAAGTTCAGGATACAAAATAATATTTTATGAAGGCAGAGTTTCATTATTCAAAGGAAATAAATTATTAGCAGTCGGTGTGAAACAAAATAATTTATATGTAATAGATTTTATCATCGATAATAAATCACAAACCAATTTATGTTATGGAAATGGTTGCAGTCTAGCCCAATGGCATAGAAGATTGGGACATACGAGTTTTAACAATATGAATGTATTATATACAAATCAAATGGTCGATGGTTTCAAGGTCGAACGAAGTAATAATGCAAGCAGCACAGATACATGCGCCATCTGTATTAAAAGTAAGCAGACAATTTTGCCATACAATAAAACTATAAGTAATAGAAGTACAAGGCCATTGGAATTGATTCATTCCGATTTATGTGGACCTATACAACCACAAACATACGATGGTTATAATTATTTTGCAACATTTATTGATGACTACACACATTTTACTATGGTATACTTATTAAAGAGGAAAAGTGAATTATTTAGTTACTTTAAATTATATGAGGCGCGTGTAACAGCACAATTTAATGGAAAAATATCTACTTTGAGATGTGATCGAGGTGGCGAATATAGATCTTCGCTAATGATAGAATACTGCAATAAAAATGGTATTCGATTACAGTACACACCTGGGTATAGTCCTCAATTAAATGGAGTGGCGGAACGAATGAATAGGACGATAGTTGAAAAAGCCAGAGCATTAATACTGGACTCAAATTTAGGAAAAGAATTATGGGGTGAAGCCGTGAGGTGCGCGGTATACCTAATAAATAGATGCCCAACTCGAGCGTTAAAAGCAAATATTTCTCCTGCGGAAATGTTCTATCAAAAGAAACCAAATATTGCAAAGCTGAGGGCGTTTGGAAGTGTAGCTTATAAGTATATTCCAAGCGGGTTTAGATCGAAGCTTGATCAGAAAAGCGAAGAATGCATACATGTTGGGTATGCTGAAAATGGTTACAGGTTATGGTTTCCTTTTGAGAAATTAATTAAAACATCAAGGAATGTATTTATTGATGAAAACAAAACGATCAATGATTTAAAGGGGATTACAGTTCCAATGAATGTAGATCAAATAGAAAATAGTGAAGATTATAACAGTAATGAAACACAAAAAATCGAAAGTGAGGATCATTTATTACAAGATGCCGAAAATGAGCAACCAGTCAGAAGGAGTGTTAGAGAAACAAAGTTACCAAGCCATTTTCAAGATTACGAAGTAACTGGATTGTACACTAGTATGATGAACGAATGTCCTAAAGATTATAAAGATATAGAGAAACAACCAGACTCGGATGAGTGGAAATCAGCGGTGCAATGCGAAATCGATTCATTACTAAAAAATAATACATGGACTTTAGTAAAAAGGCCGGAAAGCGCTACGATAATTAAAAGTAGATGGGTTTTTAATAAAAAGGTTATTGGAAATAATGACGTTCAGTATAAAGCGAGATTGGTCGCGAAGGGATACTTGCAGAAATTTGGAATTGACTACAACGAGACTTATGCTCCAGTGGCAAAAATGTCAACTATAAAAACATTATTATCTATTGGAAATCAATTTAATTATTATTTGGAACAGATGGATGTTAAAACTGCATTTTTAAATGGAAAACTACAAGAATCCATTTATATGGAGCAACCGGATGGACTAAACATTAATAATAACTCGCAACTGGTATGTAAATTAAATAGATCTTTATATGGGTTAAAACAATCATCAAAGTGCTGGAATGATGAGTTTAATGTATATATTTTAAGTCTTGGTTTTACGCGTTCTAAAGTGGATAATTGTTTATATACAATGAATTATGGCGAAGTTAAATGTTACATTGTTTTGTATGTTGATGATTTAATCATAGCTTCAAATGACATGGGCGAAATTAATAAAATTAAAAAACAATTATCTGAAAAGTTTGAGATGAAAGATTTGGGAAACTTAAAACATTTTTTGGGATTGGAAATTGAACGAGATCTTAAACATAAAAAAATTGGAATCAGTCAACATCGTTACATTGAAGAAGTATTAATACGATTTAATATGGAAAATTGTAAGCCTATAAGTACTCCAATGGAACCTTATCTTAAATTAGAAAAATGCGAGGAAAACAATTTATTAACTAAAAAGCCATATCGTGAATTGATTGGTAGTCTTATGTATTTGGCATTAGGTAGTCGACCTGATATTAATTTTGCGGTGAATTATTTAAGTAGATTCGTGGATTGCGCTTCAGACACTCACTGGGAATATGCTAAACGTATATTAAGATACCTGAAAGGAACCAAGTATCACAAATTAATATATACAAACGACGGTAGAAGCGATCAAATATTAGGATATGTTGATGCTGACTGGGGAAATGACATTATCGATAGGAAATCTGTATCCGGATTCTTATTCAAAGTTTATGGAAACGTCGTGTCATGGACTACTAAGAAACAAAATACGGTTGCATTATCATCAACTGAAGCCGAATATGTGTCATTGGCAGTAGCAACAACGGAGGCAATTTGGATAAGACAATTATTGCAGGACATGGGCTTATGGGATCATCAAATTATTTGCCTGCTTGAAGATAATTTGGGTGCAATAAGCATAGCTAAGAATATGGATAATAACAAGAGAACTAAGCACATCGATATTAAATATCATTTTATTAAAGAAAAGGTTGATAATAACGACATAGAGTAGAAGTATGTTCAAACTCAAAATCAAATAGCTGATATATTAACGAAGGCATTACCTAGTTATATGTTTAACAGACATGTTTTAAATTTAAAGATAGTTACAAACTTGGATTATAATAATGTTTAATGTAGTTTATAATGTAATTTGTCAACATCAGTAATTAAGAAGGAGTGTTGAAATATATTTGTCCAATCCTGGTTACGGTTGAATTAATAATTTCTGATGTTGGTAAACCTGAAATAAGTTTTCTCTTTTGTTAGTTGTTTTTAGTTGTAATAAAAATGTTAAGAGTATAACATGGAAATGGAGCATTATATTATATCAAATAAAAGTGTTTTAATTCAATCCAAATTTCATCACTCAACCTGTTTTTCTTTGTCGATCACGAGCTCTTTGGATTTGAATAGAACGAAAGGCAAAATAAAATTCATTTTGATTATAAGTATATATATTTTACAATCAACTAAGTTGCTCGAATCTCGCTAACCACAACACTCCTCAATAAAATGTCATGAGCCTTGAAGAATAAATATTTTGCTGCCACTAAATTTGATTTCCCAGTGCAAGCGTAAAGCAGCATGCCAATAAATGCGTAAGAGTCCACCTTTGCAAATGTTCCAGGTCTCGTATTTTTTGCCGCAGAAGGGATCGAACTGCTAAATTCGGAAATTCAATTTTTCTACATTTTAGCGAGTTACTAACTACTCGAGTCACTTACGATGAACTCATTTTTGAAAACAAAGTAGTAAACAATCATTACACTTGGAGAATGTTGTGCACCAAACAGTACATGCGTGATATATGATGATTGATGACCTTGTTGTTGGAAATGTTATATTTTTCTAACAATGATGTTTTGTATATTCAGGCGAAAAATCATTACATAAATTGGTGGAAGTAGGTGACAAGCTGGAACAAAAGTCTCTAATCTATGTTCAAAATTCATATTTTTATTCAAGTTCATTTCATAAGATAATAAATATAACATTTACATGTATTTTCATAAGATAATAAATATAACATTTACATGTATTTTCATATTTATAATATGTAGTTAAAAGTAAACTTCATACATATTTATTTAGTCTTCTAATATTTCTTTCACATAAACATTTATAATTATGATTATATGTATAGCTAATTAATTTTTATTAAATTTATCACGAAAATTCATTTTTGGATTTCAAATATAACATATAGGTATGTATATAAACAAAAACAGAAAATTTAAAAATAATAAACAAAAACAGACATTTTAAATGGTTTGGTAATTCCAAGCACTGTGATGGGGTTTAGTGCCCCCGCTAAGTAATGATGCATTTTGGCCATGAGCTGCTTGTATACGGAATTCACGGAATAGTGAATAAACGCACAACCATAAATAGAATTCAAAAGCTAGGTATATACAAAAAAAAAAATTATGTTTAAATGTTTCTCAGTTTAAATATTGTAAATTTATCTTACCAATTGCAATCCATGTTCCAACGTACGCTCCAGGATTTTCACTAGCCATATGGAAGGAAGATAGTACGGTAATTGTTGTGAATATGATCGATGTCATACCACCAATAAGCCATGGCAATAATAGGTAACGATTTTCCTATAACACAAAGAATACATTTAGTCACAAAAATATTTGACATTCCACAAAATATTATTGTTTCGTAAATATAAAATGAGTCAAGTTGAAATAGTTTCACACCATCCGAAATTTTTTTTTATTTATTTACTAACTGATAAGATCATATCATAACACATAAACAAAATTATGTATTTAAGCAGTTGTTCACGCGCTTTTGAAAAATAAATTACTTTACAATTACATAGGTATTTGATTTTTAAATCCATTTTAGTGACGATACATTATTATGTAAATTCCCGAATTAATTGCATTTGATTTCGTAACATTAGCTAAATACATAGTAATTGTGTATAGATTTTTGCAACGTGATGTCATGCAAGATTGGCTAATTATAAGTCAAACCTAATTATAGTTCTAACGCTGATCTATTTTTATTTGGTCTGTCGAAATTCAAATCAAACTACTTTTACTAAATTTTATGGAACTTTTTATAAGTTTGATAAATTGGACAGAATTTAAATCTATTAATGAACTAATGGGCGTGTATATATAGAGTATAGACAATTACACATACATTCTTTTCAATTGACTCACTCTTCCACATGTATAAAAGCAGAATGTCCCAGACGAAATTGACTGATTATATTAAATATGTAAAACAATTCCTCATTTCATTTGTGTAAATGAATACTATTTTGTGAAAATTCTGCCCAATTTCGACCATGCTTTTGTTCGAAAGAAATTGAAGCGAAAATCATTTAAGTTCGTAATAAAATTAGATGGCAAAATACTCAAAATTCCAATCATAATTTAAATTTTTTAATAAAATTTATTAATGTACAACAAAAACTTGAATATTATCTTATGATATTAGTGAACTTCCAAGATTAAAAGACCTGTACCAAACTCCAGAGTTATTAATTTGTAGAGTAGTCAGCCGATAGTACTAAAATGTATCATTTACTGGAATACAATTATGGTTGGAATTAAAATGAAGTTGTTTGAAACAGTTTTTGACTGCATAAATATAATATTGGAGACAAGCTCTGCACTTTTCCCAGACCATAATACCTTAAAAATGGCAAACATTTTCAAACATGTATCTCATCCACACTCTAATTAAATTCAATTTGGTTCTATCCTAGATTATCTTCACACTCATTTAAATTTGAATGAAATTAATTCACAGCTCCACTAAAATTGATATTTGTTCAAATTCTGCCTTGAACATAAGTACGTCCCATATTGTAATTTAAATGCAGAGTATGATTTGGGTAAATTGAATTCTATTTGGAGCGAATTTTGAAAACTCGATTTTCCAATCAAATTATAACTGGCTTAGATGCTTAGAATAAATACATTTATACTTTGTTAGATGTAATTTAATTGAAAAAGAAGGTGCATAAAAAACAAATATTATGTCATAATACATGTAGTTTGAATTTCAGCATAATTTGACTGCTTTTTAGTCAAATTGAGTAGGACATCTCAATTATAAAAATGAATTGTTATTTTACATTACAAACATTGACAGTTTGATTTTAGATATTCAATTCGCCAAATTTGACTTAAATCTTTCAAATGGCTATAAAATGTAATATTGAAAATTCGAAGATACTCCTAAAAATTCTCTTAATTTGAAAATTCGATGGATGAAACTCTATTGTGAAAATAGTTTCCTAGAAATTATTTTTGAAAATTGCGTTTTCAGAATGAAAAATCGATTAGATTATTAGATAGATAAAAATTCAAAATTTACTGATTACCTATTTTAGATCACTACTGTAATAACAGGTTCGATTGTTTATTCGCAGAATTTGTATGTAGGTATGTGGTGAGTGATGGTAATTGATAAATTATTTAGCCTATTCTAGCTATGAAAAATAAATTTCACGACTGGGTGATATCTTCCATTATTTTACGGTTACACATACAGATACAAGATACGATTTTATACGGCTTCAATTACAAAAACAAAATACCGACTTAGTAATTGCTATCAATATCAAACTGAGTCAATAAATAAAAAAATATAAATCCCCAATATAAGACCGTGGAATGAGTAAGTCGATAGATAGATAATAGAACAAAAATATTATTCTTTACTTGAAGTTAATTTTATGTGTATATTTATTGTCCTAATAATGACTTTGTTGCAGCCAATCGCTAGATTATGATGAAAAATATTTAAAAACAGTAAATATTTTTACTAACCTTTATGGCACCGAGAATTAACATTGCGGCAGCCAATAAATTAATTATACTGACTACAAATAAGAATCCCAGGAATATTTCCACACTTATTCTCCATTCATCGAGATTAAAATCAACATTTGGTGGATGAATCTTTTCCGCAATGTAATCCACATTAAAGAAACCAAGTGTTGAGATGATAATATAGAAGAGATATGTAACGACCCCAAGCCATCCTAAAATAACAGTACCGGTTTGAAGACGGAAACAACAGCAGCAACGGTTAAATACCATGTTGAAGGACCAACTGTAATTTAGCGAAATGTAATTAGTAATTGCAATTTTTTTTTATAATAATTGTATAAATACTTACTGCGTAACACGATTTTCACAAAATAATTTTTTTTTAATGTCTAGGTAGGCTAGAAAAATACGAAACGATGTTCACAAATGTATTTCAAATTATAGATACTTATGTACATTAAATATATAAAGTTTAGCATTTAATTAGTTATGGAGAACTCTTACTCACTTGTCGCAGGAACTGATAAAAACAATTATATTTTGCAGATTAGCACATGAAACACTTCTAGCTATCTTGATTGAAAACAACGAAATAAAAATAAATTGCTTAATAAAGAAAACGCATGTAAATTGTGGAAACCACTAAAAAGTACAAACCAGTGACGGCGAAATTACAGAATTCCGAATATATTGTACATATGCGAGCCCATCGCCAATACGTACCCAAAAAAGTGCAATTTACGCACTACATTCCATATTCATGGGATGGAGATTCAAGTTATTTTTTACAAGTGACGGTTGTCTATAAACAATATATAATACATATTATTGTCTATATATGTGTATTAAAAATTATTTTATTCAATTTTTAATGAAGGCCTATTATAGTTAAGAAAAAACTTCTAAAAGACGGTGCTCCATAAAACAATATGTATTTTGTTAAAATCATAGTAGTCGAACTCGAAAGAAAGGAAAATTTTAAAAGTAAACATTGTTGAACAACTATATCTCATTGTTTTTAACTTTACTTTGTAATAATTGTTTATAATTGTAAAAAAATGTAAAATATTGTTCATTACATTGTAATTGTAAAATAATTGTTCATTACATAAAATCCAAATAAATTATAATTATAATTTTTATAATTTCCAGTATTTCCTCAATGTTTATCTAGAACTTGAAGTCAAATTCGCACAAATGGTACGACGCTCGGATGCTGATCGCACCCATTTGTTTTATAAATATGTATATTTCATCTACAAATAAATCTAGAACAAATTATTTATTGTATATTGTATATTTACCATTTTAAATTATTTGCTTTAATAATTACCTACCCTTTATACATTTTGAACACAACAAAATATAAAATTTATTTGTAATGTGTATTGTAATGAAATATCACATATTCAAATTACGTCAACAAAAAAATAAAGTTTTAACGAAACAGAAAGAGAAAAAAACTGATGTAGGCTTGAGTCATGACATAGACATTATGGATTATGGAAGTAGCAAGGAAATAAGAGCTCTTCCTGTTGCACTTGCGACGGATTGCATCCTGGGATATTGCGACACTTCGTCAGCCAACAGCATGAAATTCTGAGCAATAAGAGCACATTTTCTTATACGTAGTGCGATTTCGAAGCTGAAAATGATCCGCAATTCGGGTATTTTGTTTGTTGGGTTTTCGGAATTATAAGCTAAAAATATATTGCTGTCAAAGTGGCAGTATGACGTTTCAAATGAAAACAAAACTCGTAGTGTAGTAAATAGAAATAATTTAGTTCTATATTTTTGTGAGTTTTTACAAAATATGTCAAGTAAATTAGTCGATGAAGATGATTATTGGAATACATCAGACACTAAAGGTTTCGATTTTGATGTTGATAAGGTAAATATTATTTAATATGTCGAGATTTTGGTTGAGATAAGTACATACAGATGTAGGAGTCACAATTTCAATGGTATACCATATTGGCGATGATAATCATTGTCAATGTCAGTTTTTTAGTTTTTTACTAATTATTTAATCAAACAGAAAGTTATATTACTTATAAATCTTGTGATCAAATTTTCTTGAGAAATAATGGATGTGTCTTGTTATAATATTTTATATTGCGTAATTTTAAGGTTAGGTTATATTATTAATAGCTATCGGTACGTTCTGCGATAAACGACCGAATCTGCGAAATCTCGTTGGAAATTCAAAAACAATTATAATCTCAGATTTTAATTCATATTCTCCTTATACCGACCTTTTAAGAACAATGTTTTACCAGGCAAGCCCCAAGAATTGTATATATTTTGCACTTCTTTCAGATGAGTCGGTCAGACCATTCGATTAATCTAAATTGTCAATTTCTCTTACCTTTACAGACAACATATGGCACATTGTCGGCCAAAAAAGGAGATCACTTATTTGCGGACGATAATGTATCTGAGATCAGCTATGAATTACCAACAAATGAAATTCCTTTACATCTGATCATCTCGGAATCTGATCTACGCATGAGTAAACCTCTAGTTACCATTCCTCGTCGAATAAAATTAAAGTATCTTATTTTATTTCCAGTTTTGGAAGAACAATCAATGCTCGAGTATCCCGTACCGAAAAACATATCGTCCGAGGATGAAGTTCGAATATTACGACGCCAACTAGCCGAAAAAACTCATGCTCCACCACCAACGACAACAATCAATCGAATAATATTAGGTAAACCTTGCTCTCTAGAAAACTACAAATCAATCCATGAAAAAGAACAACTTCTTGACGAAGCAATTAAATCAGGAAGCGGTGATGCAATACTCTATGTTGTACTACATCTTGTAAAAACCCTTAAAAAAATTCATTTCAACCGTATTTTACAGCAACGACAAATTGCTGTCAATCATTATATAAACTACCTAGCATTACGGTTAGAGGTAAACGAAATTATAGACGTATTGTCAATGTTAGGAAAATTTCAGGAAGCCGCAATGATACAATTCCAAATCACATGCCAATCGACGTCGAACGTTGACGTGAAAAAAAAGAAGCTAAAACAAATTTATAGTAATTTTTTTACGCAGTCGAATTCAAACGGGTTCTATAGTAAAATGGTTGGTAACTATATAAATCTATTGGAATGGCAAACTTCGAACGCGGTAAGTGATTTAATCGACTCATCCCCACTTAAAACGTTATATTATATATGTGGAACGCACAAATGGAGCGACACCAGTAGTTCAAATGCAAGTAGTCCTGTTAAAAAGGATAATTCTAAAAATTCATTAATTTTGAGTCCGTTACAATTTATCGATTTGTATCAAATAAATCAATCGCAGTTTGAATGGATCGCGTTAAATGAGCGCGCTAAATCGCAAGCTTGGCTTGACATTGAACAACTTTTTGAAAAGAAGTCATGGAAAAGTTTAAAATCAAAATCATTTCAAATTGCAATACCTTTGGATAGGGCTATTTTACAATTGCACAGCTTATCTGCGCCAGCAGCAGTGCTGAATAAATTTTTGGCACATCTCGATGATTTACAACGTCGCCTGGAGTTATCACGGCGTGTAAATGCAGTGCGTAGTGAAATAGATACGCTTGTACTTATGAAAGATAAAAACGAATTAGAATCTCTACGCTCTCGTCTAACGACCGGAACTGAAGAATATTTTTACTTTGAAAATGCTTTAAAAAATATGAACAATTCAAAATGGAAGACTGACGGTATTAATAAATTAATTAAAAATTAATTTATCTCTATTAAATATTTAACATTATTTTATGTATTATTATTAGCAAAATATTTTATAAATAAATGTATATTTTTAAAATTTTATGGAGCTTTGATTTATAAGAGTTGGATCTGTTGGAAATTAGTAATTTTTTTTAAAGAAGATCAAGCCTCTAATTAAAGTTTGAAATTTAATAAGCCAACTTAAATTAATTTATAAAAATACTAATTTTAAAACTGAATATGAAAGTATTGTTGCAAATTAAGAAAATAATTCACAAACATGATATCCGCAGAATTTCATTTCAATTTCCAAGATAGTCCTAGGTGACGGCTAAAGTGTTGGAACTGTTAAAACAACTAGAAGAAGTAAAAATGATTACAGAAACGAATACTAGAACAATCATAAATGTCGATCAACGTCATAAAATAAGACCAGGAGATTTCAATGCAACATCGATCTAACAATGGATCTTCCAAGCATCGAAGCCTTCAGCGTAAAAGAAAGATGGGAACGGGTCGAAGAAGCACACTTCGAGATTGTCAGGAACACACTCGGCTATCAAAAATACAATCGCAAGTATTGTATTACCGATGATACATGGAATGAAATTAACGAACGACATCACGGTAAGTTGCGAATTTGCCAGCATAATTTAATAGAGGTGAGGTGCAAATACAAAGATACAGCACGCCAAGCAAAGCAGCTGGCAAGGAATTATCCCCAAAAATACAGAGGCGTTCACAAGAAATGTAACCAACATTCCACTGATAGAAACCCAGTTAAAAGAAATAGTAGAAAATATTTTGAGCAAAAATTCACCACCAGGGCTACGGATAACAACCTTTAAATGGTAGTATTAAACAGGACGGGAAGTTAAAAGTATCATAGAGAAGTTGAAAAACAACAACGTCGCTGGAATCGATCACATACCAGCTGAAATATTTATAAACCACACATCTGCGCATAACAATAACGAGTATGAAATTCAGATAGAATTCCAAAGAAATGGTAAGATAATGGCGCTTGACCAATGTGAACTCCAAAGAAGGTGACTTGAAACATAAAATAAAATTTGGCAAGGTATACCTCTCCTTAGTACCACAACAAAAAAATAATGATCATTCTAGATCTCTACTACAACCAATAAAAATTGAAGAGTAAACAAACTGATTTCATGCCAGGAAGAAGTGGCATTTGCCTTGTCAATTCAATTCATATCATAATGGAGAAATCTAACGAATGAAATTCACTACTGTACCTACTCTTCGTAGACTTCGAATGCGCATTTGTCACTTTCTACAGGAACGCAAAGTGGGAAATATTTTTCGAAATGAGCATTCTAAACAAAATAATCGAACTCATAAAGGAAATATACTGAGATGACGGGGATTGAGTTCAGTACGATGACTCGTTCATGTCTGTAGCCGTGGTATGGTATAGGCGCAGAGTTCGGCGATGATGGCTCTTCGGAAAATGATGGAGCCAGATCATTAATATAGTAATGGATTTTAAAGAATTGCTTTACTATTTATAATATTATTCGTCTGTGTCAGCACTATTTTTCAGCTTTTACGTTTTACCATAAAGGTCGGTAAAGGTAACAACAGACATGAACAGGGTAGTTCTATAATACAAACGAAAGTACATATATAATAATTTTTACACATCCATTTAACTTTTTTACAGGTTCTGGAAGGCAGTAAGAATAATTGCTTATAATTGGAAATAATAATTGATGTTTAAACTAATTAAGAAATAATTGAGAAATATTTTCAGAAGAAAAAAATTTAACAACAAATTTAACATTTCTCAGAACCACATTGGTTCACAATGCGTCCCTATAATGTGATAAAAAGATATCAGCGCAAAAGATCGGCAATCCACTCCCATTGTTTTTCTATATCCATTCCAATTATTGCGAAAATTAAAATTACAAATGGCATCGTGTACATAATTATAATCACGTTATCCCTAGATTCCAATTAAAAAGGGCAAACATATTTTTTGCACAACAACGTTAGTTTTCCATCGCAGTTTCCACAAAAATTAACAAAAAAAAGAAAAAAATCATGGTATGTACTCGCGTACATAATATAATGATGATCTTTCTCAACCACTTCAATTAATTTAAAAATAAATACAATTTGTTGTTGGTTTTTGTGCATTTGCTTCTATTAAAAATTTAACAAATTTAAATTATTCAAATTAATAATGTAAAAAAGTTGAAATAATAATTTTTCCAGGTTTTTTCCAAATACGAACAATTTTAACGACAGCCTTTTCATGTTCATGCATAATTTATTTATTTAGGTTTTCCTCATAGTTCGTTTCTACATTGAAAGGATGGAAAGTACATATTTTGAAATGAAAAAGGGATGTACGCGGCGATGAAATAAATTTTTGCAATTTTAATGGTCTGTATACATATAACCTATTCTCGTATATACTCGTATAGAATGAACAATATTTATAAAAATCACAACCAGTGGGATGACATTTTTATTATGATTTTCAGCACAAATTACATCTTAAAACGCGATATCATTAGTATTAATGATGACTGTAAAATATACAACAAAAAGTTCTGTTGGCTAGAAAAGATCCTTGAAATCAACGCTTCGGTTTGAAAATGTATTATATTATTTAGCAAATGGAGAATTCATTAGAATTTGAATTAAAAATCCAATTAAAATACGTTATATATGGCTAAGTTTTATTTACAGGCCCCAGTGCCAATATAGCCAATCACAATAGCATTAATTTATCACACATTACACGTATAATAATTAAAACATTTCCATAAAATTTCAAAAACTCATCAAAAAATTCAAATCGTTAAATTGAGCCCTTTAAAATGATACGTCATGCCCAATAAATAAAATAAACTAATTTTTAGTATCTTCAATTAAATTATTAATTAAATTAACGTTTTTTTTCTTCAATGAGCACTTAATTTTATGTTATTAAAAAAATCAATTTATTTATCAAAACAATTGTTTTATAAAAACAAGAAAATGCGTTTTAAAAGAGTTAAAAAGTAAATTATACTAAAGTTAAAAAAAATGTAAGTAATAATTTTTAAAACGATGAATCGATGATATTGTAACGCTAAAAATCGATGATTACGCAATATGCTACTTCGACATGAATTAAGATATTTTGCAAAACAAAATGTTGCTTTCAAAAGAAGTCATCTATTTTCAAGAGTGTAATCGTTATAATCGTATGGCATCTAGTCTTGTAAGGAGGTAAACGTAGGCTGACCAGATATTCTCGACCGCAAAAGACTATGTTTTACAAAATTTAAAAATTTCAGTAAAGTGTTAAGAGTAAGGCTATGTACGCGTATGCATGTTCCAGTAATGTCCATAAATTTCAAATTTCAATCAAGTTATGAAAAATTATCATAATTCAATCGTGTATCCAAAATTTTTAAAATTCAATAAAACAAATTGAAATTGTAGAGTTACTCGTATATGTACATGCGGAGTTATACGAAAAACGAGATAAACAAAAATTTTAAAGCTCAAATTAAAATTTAATTTATTTCATATTCGTTAAATTTTATCATTTAAATTTTTTTTTAAATTAACCCAATGTTCATAATTCATTTCAAAATTTAACGAATTAAACATTGAAATTTCATTTACAGTTCTGAATTTAACGAATTGTGAAATAAGAATATTTTTAAATGTCCATCCGAAATTTCTATTCTAAACATCGATCTATGAAATTGTTGGGTGAAATATTAATTTCCTGATACTAAGGAACATTAAATTCGAATTCAGAACTTTCATAAAGGTTCAAAATTTTCTTTAAAATACCAACATTTTTCAAGTGACTCGATTAAATATTTGTTGGGACCACAACAATTTTTAAATCAGATTATATTTAAATTAAAATTTTGTTAAACAACATCAAATTTAAAAATAATTTTAACGGTATAGAATTAAAAGTTCGATTTCAGATCCAGAAAAATTAATTTTTTTGAAATTTTCCACGCGCTAAGCAATCAAAATATTTGAAATGCTGTAGTTAAAATGGAATTCTAAAGGGTTCGGAAGTGTAAAATTTAAACAATTTGATATATTGAAAATTAATATTTGGGAAAAGGCATTTTAAAATTAGTAATTCATACTGAAATATTACATTGGGAAGTGTTTAACTAAAACGTAGGCTTCATATTAATTCGATTGAAGTACCTGATTTAAAATTTATTTATTTATTTTTTTAAATATTTTATTTATGATAACAATCAAAAATTTTTTACAAAGTAACTAGTCATTTTTGACTAAAAGCGTTTGACAATATAATAATAAAGCACTCCTATGTATTCTTCTCCATAAAGTGTTGTTTTTGTTGATTTTGCATTATGCGGACTATTCAGGTATAACTCAAAAGGTTTTAGTCTTCTTATGATACCCAATCGATGAAGTAGTCTTACAGCTTTGATGTTAGTATGATGATGGAGCCTCTCCTGGTATTTTTGAGCACACTTCTTTATTTCACTTACGACTGCGTCCAATCCGAGATCTCTATGAAGCCCACTGTTACGAGTGTACCAAGGGGCGTGTACAATCCCTTTGAGAACTTTATTTTGAAATTGTTGAACTATCTGTTGATTGCTGGTTTTGGTGAGAGTTTCTACCAATTAACCAGTACATTTTTCTATATTTTAATGTATGCTCTTCTACTTTCTTGTTCACGTGTACTTTCCACTTTAATTTTGCATCAAAGTTCATACCAAGGTATTTTGCTTGATTTGCATGTGGTACAGGAATATTATTGAGAGTCACAGGTAGTGGTTCTATTGATCTATAAGTGAAGTTAATGTGAGTAGACTTCATTCACTCTAATTCTCCACTTAGATAGCCAATCTTGTATATTATTTACGGCTATGGCTTTACCGATTGTGTCACCAATATCTAGAAATGCAGTGCCATCTGCAAACGTGGCTTCCTGTTCGCAATACTCAAGTGGCAGAGTTTTTTCCAATTTAAATATTAAACCATCTATGCAGACTTTGTCAAATGCCTGCACTATGTCCAGAAATGTGGCTGAACAAATCTTTTTTTCCTCTAATGATTTTTCTATTAAATCTGTTATTCTATGGACTTGATCGATTGTGGGGTGTTCTAAATCCAAACTGATGGCACGGAACAGCTCCTGATTTTTCAATTTCTGGTTTAATTCGTTTTAATAATAAATAGTCTCTCAAACTGTACGAGATTAATTAAAATTTATAAAATTCATAAATTTAATTAAATTTAGAATTTATCATTTTAATTTGACTTTTGAAATTACTGGAGTGTATATTTCGAAACTAGTCCAAAATATATTGAAATACAATTGTAAAATTGTCAAAAAGTGAAAATTAAATTCTACATCAAGCAATGAAATTAAACATTAAATTTTGTAATTTAACAATTTAAATTTAAATTGTATAATTCTGAATTAGTAATTTCTAGACGATCAATCGAACTTTTTGGTAATTCGTAATTAATTTTTTTATAAATTTTGAAACTGTTAAAAATCATAGATTCCGATATACTACTACAGCCTGCAATATTGCTGTCGTCTTTACATTTGTTTGGCTTGATATTGTGCACACTTTCTAGATGCCATCTCAATCCGCTTGTAGAAGATCCTTTACAACTTAAAACTTCTTTTGGGCATATCAGGTATTTAGCAGTTCATGAAACTCACCTATGGGAAATACAAAAAAAGAAATTCTCGGGAACGGGAAATAAAAAACCAATTAAAAACCCGGGAATTCCAACCCAAGAATTCCCGGGAGTGACCCTCTATTCACGGCACTTGATATAGGTGCTTAGATTTAGCAGTGGCCTTAGAAAATACAAAGCATGACTACTAGCTGCCAGCTACACTTTAATATCCTCACTCTCCCTCTTGTCGTGAGTGATAAGAGCGCCCAAATATTTGAACTACCTAACTCCCTCAAATGTGTAGTGGCCACTACTAAAATGTGATGTGCCAATGTCCGTATAATCAGAGATCATGTATATCATTTTGGACTCATTCACTCCGTGGCTATATTAGTACAATCACGCATATGTAATCTGCATATGCAGCACCTGATGACTGCATCGATGTTGACACAGAGAATGGCGGTTGACACTGGCCTGAAAGTATGGTGCAGTCTAGTAATTCCATTAAATAAATTACGCGAACTGCACTCATTGCTGAGCTGTTGTACTTTCAGAACCTGGGGCTTCCACCATACTCGCTTCTTCCGTCTAGAAATTAATAGCTACCACCTGAGCCTTGTAGCAAGAGCAGCCTCATGATTGTGAGACGTTGTTACACTTCACCATGGGCTATATTTTGTTGCTCGACTGCAAAACTTTCTCAATATTGTCGCTGAGAAGATCCTGATATCGTTTCATTTGATCTTCATTTCCCAGACTTGTACGACAACTTCCATCGTAGCTTTGCAGCGACCACATGATGATCGCTGCCTATATATTTAGTTACTGACCGATAAGTTCTCACATCCTGAACAACCCGAGCCCGCCTTTCTGAAACCAACATATACAAAGTACATTATTCTCTCCACCATTATCGTTCGAAGTTTCGTTTTCATGTCGTGAGTTCTATGTTTTCGTTTTTTTATCTATGTTTTCACACAAGTCGCCCTGATTTCTGCCTGCTCTAGCATTAAAGTTCTCAATTACCATTCTATCATCGTGTTCGGCTATAGATCCCATCAGGTCGCCCAAGTCATTGTAAAATGAGTCTTTATCTTGGGGCTGGCTGACTTCTGTGGGCCATGAACGTGCGATGAACATTGTATTGAAATTCTTTATCATTGTTTCTTAAGTTTCCTACTGCAAGCCTATGCAGCAAACAGCAATAATCGTTATATAACTGGTGACAATATGTATTTCATTTACATTTTGCGCAAAAGTTTGTAACACGCTAAACATTTTTCCCCGTTTTGTCGTTGTTGTATAAAATGTATACAAAATCAATACGGCAAAATGAAACAGCCTGTTTACTTTTATTTGGGCTCTAATCTAGTCAAGCAGTTACTGTTACTGGTGTCATCGCGACATGTGGCTTCAACAAGATGGTGCCACATGCCATAAAGCCCGAGAACAATTCAATTACTGCATGAGACATTTCCTAGTCGTATACTCTCTCGTTTCGGTGATTAGAATTGGCCATCTATATCTTGTGATTTAACACCATTCGATTTCTTTTTATGGGGTTATTTAAAGTCAAAGGTCTATGTCAACAAGCCCACAACCACCCGCGCATTACAGGAGGAAATTAAACGCTGCATCAACGAAATTCAGCCACATTTATGCAAAAAGGTCATGGAGAATTTCGATACAAGAATTCGTATGTGCCAGCAAAGCTGTGGAGGCCATTTGTCCGATGTGATATTCCATAAATAACCCTATCCTATGTATTTTATGATTCAATAAAAAATCACAATCTGAAGACTAAAAACTGTGTTTTCTATTTAATTCAAATCTTGCGTTAATTTTGGGACACCCTTTACAATTAAAAATACGGCCTACTGCGATCTTTTAGGCCAAAGCATCAGTACCTGCCACAAAAAATATTTTGCCTCCCGTGTCACCCAATCGCTAAATTATTTAAATGGCACCTTTCAGATGGCGGGTTTAAAAATTCCAATTCCACTTTTGTACCCTATATGTACAATAATAATACCCTTCCGGTAAAAGAATTATTGAAGTTTTATAGATAAACCTGCAATTAAAATTAAAAAGCATTAATCATCGTTGGCAATAAACAAAAAATAATAAAAACACATTTTACCTTCAATCAGCGGGAAGCCAATTTGCCATCACAAAATATTAATTTAAATGTTTGTTTTTTGCCTTAACCACTTGACTGGCACATTTTCCATCTTTAATATTGCTTCATTACTAAAATTGTTTAGATATTTATTTGAAAAATCAAAGACACAACCCGGGTAAAAAAAATTTGTATGTATACGAGTATGGTACCTTGCACGAAACAAATCAACCAACTTGTTAAAAGACAATTTAAAATCATTTTTGTTTGTCATTATTTTATTTCGTCTTAAATTATTCCATAACAATTACCCTAAATCAAAAATATAATTTATAAGAATCAGTGCGATATTGCTAACCATGATCATCATCATCATCGTGTCTTGTTCACCCCATTTAGAGAGTTTTCTTCGCACACCGCACCAACAATTTATTATTTTGATTGCCAATGGCATTTTTCATTTTACATACATTCATAAACATACATACACATTCAAAAAATATTTTTTGTCGTTGTGTTGCGTTGTTGTTATCGTCGTGTTCAAATTGTATTCACAAGTTTAATGATTTTTACCAGAATTCACTTTACGATAAAATTTTTAACAAGCAACTTTGCATTTCGCAATTTATTTGTCATTTTCGTCCATTTATGTAAATTTTTTTTGGTTTTAGTTGTTGTTGCGGTTTGTGGAAAATTATTTTTTTTGTTTTATCACTTTTTGATTTGTTATGATTTGTTGTTGATTTAAATTGTCGAAGTAATTGAGAGAACGAAAACAAAAAGAACGAAAATTGTCTTCAAATCTGTCCAATTTGGAATAATTTAAAAAGTTTGGAATTTTAGTTTGTTTGATTTGTTGTTTTTTTTTCTTCGGTTAAGTTTATGACTTTTATACTTTCAGTGCTGTTTTGGTTTAATTTGTTCGAATTGTTTATTGCGCTATTTGAATATTTTCAGGCAACCTAATTTAATTTACGGTTCGCATTATGTTCTTCTAATTTGTTAATAAAGAGCTTTTGAAGTAGTCTTATGTTTATTAATTAAGGGTTTTTATAGGGCTTTTATATCCCATGGTGGAATTTTGTACTCCGTACTATGTTGCCCGTTGCCTCCAATATTGTTATCGTATATATTTGACGCAGGCGTTCCTCGAAGTCGCGGTGCCCGCCTAATCTGATGATGTATACCAACTGGTTTTTCTCGAAACAACTTTTCTGATCAGTTTTTCTCGTGATGGTTAGGTTAGGTAAGGGTGGCCGTCCTAAAGGACTAGCATAGACACAAAATTGGTCCGTAGCTGTACCACATTCGAATTTCCTCCTCTCCACTCGCTAAACCATCCTGAGCTTACCAAAAAGCGTTTAAAGTCCCGGATCTCGATCTTACTAAGATCCGTGAGGTCGTTCAAATGGGAAGTTTCCATAAATTTTGTTCTGCTGTACGCTAGACTAGGATAGGTGCAGAGATCGTGGGCTGGGATACCCAGTCTGCTCGCATGTATCACAATGAGACAATGTCCCGTTATAGATCAAACGACCGTACCAATATGGTGCCGTCGAAGCGATATCAGTTGGCCTGATCTGGACCGGTCAGGTCCAGGCCAGATCTATCTGGTTATTACACACGAGCTGGCGTTAGACCATCGTTTCTTTTATAGCTTCTTCCTGAAGCAGCAGTTTACATGAAGCAAGCGGTATCTTTATATCCCGCCTGCTTTGGGTTATTAGGCGTGCTGTACCCTTACGGGCCAACTCATCTGCCTTTACATTCCCTGCGATATAGAAATGCCCTGGCACCCACGTCAAGCGGATGTTGAACTGATCAGCCATCTCATTTAAAGATGCCAGGCAGTTCTGGGCTACCTTCGACGTCAGGGAGTATGATTGTAGCGTTTTAATAGCAGCTAGGCCGTCCGTAAAAATGCGAATATCCCTCGTAGATATTACATTATACTTCAACCAGTCCATGACTTCCATTATCGCGATCAGTTCAGCTTGAAAAACGCTGCAAAACTCGGGAAGACGAAAAGATAGGTTAACCCCTAGTGCCTCACAGAATACCCCGAAGCCATCCCCTCTATCCCTTTTTGAGCCATCCGTGAAGAAGCTTAGCGCCTCATTGTCCATAACCGTTTCGTTCACCCAGTCCTCTCTGGTGGGAAACTCAGTTTGGAATCTCATCTCAACAGATGGCAAACGAATAGCGTAGTCGGTAGCTTCCGGAATACCCCTGTTGCATAGGATAGATGAGTGCCCTGCATTGTTACAGGTCCACATAGATATGGATTTGAGCCGAATGGATGTGCAACATGCAAGCTGCTCAGCCGCAATATCCAAGGGAGTAAGATGAAAGAGAATCTCCAGAGCTTGGGTAGGTGTGATCCTGAGAGCCCCACTTATACACAAGCAGGCCGTTCTTTGGACTTTCATCAATAGTTTAAGGTTGGCCATAATTTTTAACGCTGGCCACCAGACGACAACCCCATACAGCAGTATAGGTTTGACCACGTAGAGCCAGTGTACTATGTGGGGCTCCATAGCCCATCTCTTTCTAATGGCAGTTTTGCAGGAGTAGAGTGCTATAGTAGCTGTCTTTACTCTCTCTCTCTCTACGATGTTTGGTTTCCAGCTTAGCTTGCTGTCCAAAAGTAGTCCGAGGTATTTCGCTCTATCCGTAAAGATCAAGCGAGTACCATTTAATGTTGGCGGGTCACACTGAGGAAGTTTGTGCCTCCTGGTAAGGAGGACCAGCTCCGTTTTCTGTGGGTTTGCGTTCAGTCCGCAGCCGCGTGCCCACTCAGAGAGGTAGCCAAGCACGCATTGCATGAGCTCACTCAGCGTACTAGGATATTTACCGAAGACCGCAATAGCAACGTCATCCGCGTAAGCAACCACCTTGAAGCCTTTCCCTTCCAGGTTTAGTAACAGGTAGCATTTATGACCAAGTTCCAAAGAAGGGGGGATATAACCCCACCTTGCGGTGTCCATCTGCTCACGTACCTGCCGGCAGACGTCCCACCCAGATAAGCTGTCACGATCCTGCCTCTAAGCATTGGATCTATCCAGCCTCTGAGTGACACGTCTACCGCCAGACACGCAAGAGCCCGAGTGATTTCCTCCGGGGACTCCTGTATTCCTGTATATTGCCACAGTAGAGCTTCCACGCCCTCGTTTTGGCTGCTCTCAGCTCGTACTTATAGGTTTTGAGGACTTCCTTATAACAGTCCCAATCTGCAGCAGCATTTGTGTTCCTCGCTTTCTTGAACAGTCTCCTGCATTTCATACGAGTACCTTGGAGTTATCTCGACCACCAGGGTGGCCGAGATTTACCCAAGAGCCTACTGATAGGACATGCACTTACCATGGCCTTGTTAAAAGCATCAGATAGCTTGGTTACTAGAGCATCAAGCTCCTGTGTAGATGCAGGAGGGTTTGGAACCGATACCGGTAATAAGTTACCCAGAATGGTTCTGAAACAATTCCAATCAGTATTCCTCCTATTTCTGAAGGGTGGTTTGCTAGTGGGTTTTGTATCACCTTCGTAATGGAGATAACAATGGTCAGAAAAGGAATGGTCTTCGGACACTTTCCAGTTCAATACCCTCTCCTTAATAAAATCCGAGACAAGTGTGATGTCCAACACTTCCTGTCTATTTTTAGTAATAAAGGTTGGCGTACACCCCATATTACATATATTTAAGTTAGTACTTAAAATAAAATCAAGGAGTAACTCATCTCGCCTGTTTATATCTGTACTTCCCCAGATTGAGTGATGCGCATTAGCATCACTGCCCATGATTATTCCTACCTTTCGTTTTCGAGCCTCCATTATTACACTGAAAACCTACCTGGTGGTATATTTTCCTCCTCGTATGGTAGGTAGGCCGATATTACCCAGAGATTTTGCCCATCCACCTCGATGCTAGCCACCACTACATCAGCGTTGCTGTAATTCAGTAGTATAAAAATATTCAGTTTATTTCTAGCTTTCAGATTTTATTTTTAGCAGAAGGGCCACCGAGGCGGCTTTACAGTGATGGAGGTTGATCTGAAGGATCTTATGCAATAGATATTGCTTCCCTTCACCACTGTTGAGTCAGACTCCTCTGACGTCGATTCGTCCGTTAGGAGCGCACAGCTTAGTCCCAATGATCTCGAAATCTCCGAGTCCAGGGATCGTGTCTCCTGAGCGTCCTCCGAGATGCTACGGCCTTCTGGGTCACCATCACAAGGCGGGACACCACTAGTGGCTCCCCCCCTGCTGCAGGTGCCCCAGATCTGTCAGCCTCATCGCGCTTATAAATTTTGAGCGTAATCGCTCCAAATTCATAGCTGACCAGGCCTCCCGATTTTGCCAAAGCACCCACGGATTCTCTGTCAATGATAATGACGGCCGATCTGTGATCTGCTTTCGCCTTTACCTCTTCTAACCTGGCAATCTTCCAGGTGGCCGTTGGCAGATCCGGATTGCTGATTTTCAACATTTCCAGGATCTCCCTAGGATCACTTGGCTAAGCAGGGATCCAGGCTCGCGCCCTTGGCCTGCAGGGAATTTCTTCTCTTGTCACCACTTCTAGTTTGCTCCCCGGCCAGACTACATCTAGGCTGCCGATTGCCTTTTTGTAGAGGGTCACAGACCTCTCATCGGCACAGGCAGTCAGTTTAACATGACCCCGATGCCACCCTCCGCCTCGGCAAGACAGATCAGGTTTTGGGTTCTCCCTCATGATTTTTTGGAAGATGGCGGCTAAGGCCTTATCCACTTTCCTCCAGTTAAGGGCCGTAATGCTCCCATCTTCTTGAGCTCTGTCAACGACTGCCATGATCAGGTGATCCTTTAGCACCTCGTTGAATGCCCTGGTAACATTGTGCGGAACCCGCTTCTTTTTAGCCTCCGTAGGCGGTTCATCATCAGATCTCTGCTTTTTCGGCTGTGAGATCACAACGGAACCCTCCTGCTTTGGCTCAGTGATACGTCTTGCCCGCGCAAGCGTATCCTTGTCTCTATCCGTTCTCTGTTCCAACGGAATGTTGCAGATATTAGAGATCATGCGCCAGGCTCTCTTCCTGGTCTGATAGTTTGACACTGATGGAGGTTGGTTACGAGGGGCCAGCCTCATTTGGTCTTATGCCCCTAATTGCACTTTGGAGATCGGGCCTAAAGGCCGATGTCTCCGCAGTACGAGATTCCGGGTTTTTAAGAGCACCGGTCTCTTTTTGTTTACTATTTTGATTTACCATAATAGTTCCCACGAGTAGCGGAGAAAGGAGGTCCACCTGTGCAGAGATCCGCAATGCACAGGTAAGGCTACATGATCCGGAGGGCGCCAAGTATACCCCGGATACACCGTTAGAGACTGGGCTAGTTTTTAGACCGGGCCCCCAGCCTGGCCGGTTTTCAGCACATTACGGTTAACACCTTAACCCGGCCCAGTTGTGTAGCGCCGTGTTTTCGCCTAGTACACCACATGATGTAATAGTTGCCCGGTGGTCATCACGGGGAGATAACGATCGCACACTTGTGGAAGCTGCAAGACACGGTGCTGGCAACAAGTACCAACTTGATTCCCCCAGACAGTTTCTCACCAGACCACCAAATTTCGATATTACCATGGGCTATTCAATTTTCGCATATGATAAAACATAATATTCAATCCAATAAAAAACAAAAATCTTAATTCACAAAACATTTGTTTATCACCCACAACATTATTGTGTTTTAAATTGTGTCATATATATACGTACATAATAGTAACACAAATTGAATCCTTTAATCGTTATCCCATTTACATTCAATCAGGAATATTATTATAAAAGCCACACAATTTATCAATATTGTCGTTTTGTTATTTCCTATATATGTATGTACATATGTATATACCATTCATACCATACCAACAACCACTATATTTTATTTAAATTATATAATTGTTATTCAAATCAACCCCTATTTTAAATCTCGGCGTATATAATATGGATAATATCCTTGTTTATTTAAATAATAATAATAACAACAACAACAATATCACTATAAAAATTAGAAATATAATAGAATTGTTGACGATTTATTTATGAATATATAATGGCCCAATTAAGAATTAAAATGATGCTGATGTCGATGATCATGACGATTTCAAGTGACGGAAATTTGTTTATTGAATTCTCTGCTATCTATTTCTCGTACAATACAATAATTAAGGGAAATATTTATCCGTGTGTTGTAATCATCGACGTCATTATCATTTATATACAAATTACACAATTATACGTTTAATTGTTGAATTAAAATATATGTTTTTGTATGTACGAGTATATGTATATGAATGCAAAGTGAAACGGTAACGTAGAGCTGCGGGAGGTGGATTCATCCCGATTACGTTTGATCTTTGTACATACATATATGTATATAGTCAATGCTCATGATTATGCATAATGTTTATTGTGAAACGTGTAATTAATTGAAGAATGATGGCTTAATTAGGACGTACGAGTAGTGTACATAAATAATTATTTGATTATTCAATTACAATAACAACATATTCACAGGAAGGTGTACTAATTTTTTCTGTGTACATGTAATTATGTTGTTAGAAAATGTGACATCTTGAATTTTAAATTTCCTTTGAAGTCACTAATCAACAGCTGGTTTACAAATATACCAGTATAGTAAATTAGATGATTTAGCAATATTCACTGCAGTGCCTAGATCACAGATAATTTATGCTGTTCTTCGAAAACATATCCGCGGTCACAATAGGTATAGTACCGCATGATTTTATGATACGAATTTAAACCGCACTCTCAGTTCAGTTGGCCCTAGTGTTTGGGGAGTACTTTCATGCTTCGTAAACCTAAATAGCAGGAACATGTTTTCCAAGAATGCCACCACTGCAGTATTCATTGCTTTTTGTAGGAGGCGACTAAACGATCTAAAATAATAAGACAATCTGTTTATAAAGACAACAAAACAAAAATTGGATACCGCCAAAAAAACACCGGACAAGTACCCGGACACGAGATTTAGGATCGGACGACTTAGGAAACCAGGAGCGTTGGAAGGCCTAATCACGTGAATGAAGGAGTATATCGGCTGGAACTCGTTGCTCTTCAAGAAACTCGCTGCGTTGAAAGTAGAGATCATGTGTCCCAGAGCTAAACGTTGCTCTACAATAGAGATGACCTCGAAAATCTTGGACCTGGATTTCTTCTTGAAAGAAGGCTGTTTTGGAATTCCAAGCAGTCAATAATCGATTGTGAAGCTCCGCATGCGCATGAAGTGAGCCAATCTGCCGATAATATGTGTACATGCGCCCACAGAAGTCAGCCAGCCCAAAGATAAAGACTCATTTTACAATGACTTGGTCGATCTGATGGGATCTATACCCGAACACGATATTAGAATGGTAATTAGAATGGTGGATGACATATGCACAAACAGATACATCTATAGACATGAACCCTTCCTCGCGGAACTTCCCACAGTTAAATTGACTACGTGTTAGTTTCTAAAGGTCGTGCTCGGATGTGCAGGATGTGAGAACTTATCGCGGTCAGCACCAAATACGTAGGCAGTGGTCATCATTTGGTCGCTATAAAGCTACAATGGAAGTTTTCGTACAATTCTGGGAACACCGCGAAACGCATAGAACGTTTCGACTGTGAAGGTCTGATAAATGAAGATCTAAAGACAACATTTAGGATTACCAGTCCGACTGTGCGAACTCTGGGAGGTACTGAAAACTTCGGTTGTCAGTGCTGCTCAACAGACAGGTATAGTAAAAGTCTGACCCATGAATGATTGGTTTGATGACGAATGTCGTCTTGCAGTCGAGCAATAAAATATAGCCCATAGTAAAGTGCAACAACGTCTCACAATCGTAAGGAAAAACAAGGCTGTCCTTGTTAGGAGCGTATCTAATCGGATTTGTAGACGGAAAAATCGAGAATGGTGGCCGAGGTTCTGAAAGTACATAATTCGCGTAATTTATTTAAAGAAATGGCTGGATTGAATCATTCTTTGAGGCCTGGGTCAATCGCCATTCGGGACCGGAAGGGAAACCTCTGTGTCAACATCGATGCAATACTCGACGCATGGAGTGGACACTTTGCCAACCTGCTTGGTGTTCATCATCCGTCACAGACTGTTGTTGAGTCACCTCTAATACAGACTGATGTGATGTGTTCCGAGAATCCATCCCATGAAGAATCCACTAAGGCCCGAAACCGCTCACCTGAGATTACTTTGTGGAACTGTCCTTTTTAACCTTATTCGATTAGTATGGTGAACCGTAGTTATGCCTGATGAATGGAACGTGGCCGCGATATGGCCCATCTTCAAGAAGGGAGACCGCTTGTGAGAATATTATCGCTTTATAGCTCACCTTTGCACAGCAAACAAGTTATTGTCCTCCTATCAAGGAGGATTTGTGGTCTGCCGCAGTGGAACACCTATATGGATGCCAACGAAATTGGTACGATTGTGTAGAATGACAGTGACACAGACTCAATGCTGTGTTAAAGTTGAGAACAGGCTATCGATAATTATTGCAGTTAACTCGGGTGTTCGGCATTGAGATGCTCTGTCCCAGATACTCTTTAATCTCACGTCGGAACACAACTTTCTTAAAACTGAAACACCTCAGCGCAACATCTTATATCGCCAGTCCAATCAGGTGCTTGCCTATGCAGATGACATATGCGTGATTGGACTGACTAGCAATGGAATGAAGGAAATACTTGATCCAGGTTTTCAGCTTCTGTTGGACTTCAAATAAATGAGTACAAAACAAAATAGGTGGTGTATGCATTACAAGATTTTTTATTCAAAATATTGCCCATCGCTACCCACTATACTTTTTTCCATCATTCTGGCAATTTATGGATTCCATCCCAGAAAATCTGCGCCGGCTTGGCGGCCAAAAACGAATTGAGCCAATTTTCGATACCTTGAACTGAAGTGAAGCGTATTCCTGATAGGGCATTCTGCATGGATCGAAATAGGTGGTAGTCGGAAGGAGCAAGGTCTGGGCTATAAGGCGGGTGAGGCAGAATTTCCCATCCGTTATTCTCCAGGTAATTTTTGACCGGCGCCGCAATATGTGGCCGAGCGTTATCGTGGTGGAAAATGATTGACTCGTGTCTGATCGCATACGTTGGCCGCTCTGCCTGGATTTTCTGCTTCAATCGGATCAATTGTTGACGATAGAGTTGGGCATTGATGGTTTGGCCACTTGGCAACAGCTCATAGTGGATCACACCTATCTGGTCCCACAAAATGCACAGCATGACATTAGCCCCGTGAATATTCGGCTTTGGTGTCGATGGGCCGGCCTCGTCTTTCTTGACATACGCTTTTTTGCACTTGGGATTATCGTAATGGATCCATTTTTCATCATTTCTTCTTTTTGTGGCGTGCGAGCAGCATTTCGGACATACAAAATCGTCTTTCCACGTCTCTTGGCTGCAACTCGTATGGCACCCAATTTCCCATCTTTTGGATGAATCGCAAGGCTTTCAAACGTCTGGAAATTGTTGCTTGATCAACTTCCAATGATTCTGCAGTAAGTACATGAATCTTGATCGAGTAATGCCTCCAATTCTTCATCCTCAAACTTTTTCGGCTGACCAGGACGCTCTTTCTCTTTGATGTCAAAATCACCACTTTTGAAGTGACTAAACCACTCGAAGCACTGTGTTTTTGCAAGAGCATGCTCACCATACAAATCCACGAGCAAACGATGACTTTGAGCTGCTGTTTTGTTTGCGAAAAAATGACTCAACAAAAATTTTCCATCGTTGAAATCGGTTGGATGTGCACAATCAAAACAAAAATTTGATTTGAACTGATTTTGACAGGTATTGAATAGAGCTTTCAAATGACATAGATGTCATTGATGTACTATTACCAGAGCCACCTATATATACAGAGCCCTAAGGTTAAAAATTGAGCTTTTTCTAGAGGAACTAAAATTGACGAAAAAAACGTTTTTTCCATACAAAACATATGAAAAATTAAATTTTTTGTGGTGCGATATTTTTCAATGAAAATGTCGATGTATTAAGTATTTTAAAATTGAAATAGAATCTACAATTATCATTTTATAATTGATTAAAAACCTGATCAAAGAAGTTGTTTAATTTTTGTTATATTTATTAATATAATTTATAGAAAAAAAAGCATTTCTCCATTAAATTGATATAAATACACACAAATACCAACGCAATAAAATTAAACTGCAAGACGAAAAGAGAAAACAGGAAAAATGTGGTTATGTTTCCTTTTGAATTATATTTTTGTGAACAAAATAAAATACTTAAAGGGTATTTCAATAAAAGCTGCATGATTTTGTTTGAATAAATCTCAAACTAATTTCGCTTCAATTTCAACGTAAATTTTTGATTTTAGAATATTAATGGAACACCATGACTATCACAGTTCTTCAGGCACGGTTCTATTTTATTTTGGTAATGTTTAGTTACGCATTTGTGCATAATTATGGTTCTAAACAAATTATGCAGCTGTTATTGGAACTCCCTGTTGTAAGTTGTCAACATCACAACTTTTTTTCTATCGATCGATGTTTATTTCCTCTTTTTAAATTTTACGCTATTTCGTGAATCCAATTTTGATTTTTTTCTATTGCGATCTCAGCCTATTAGAATAATTTGGTACTCTATCCCTTTTCCCGAAATCGCTACAAGGTAACGAAATAGAAATATGTGGTGATACATTTTCAAATGTATAAAAGGAAATAGAACGATGCTTTATTCGACATGCTGCGATCGCAATAGAAAAAGCGAAATTAAACAAAGAAAAAGTGTGAGATTTAATTCTTAAAAAAGAGACAAAATCATCGATCGATAGGATGACAATATATGTTTCATTTATTTAGTTTACCTACACATTCAAATAAATTCATGTTTACATAAATATGATAAATTCATATTTAATTTTGATTTAATGTTTATTAAATTAATAAAAGATTTAAGATTCTGACTTTCAGATATGTCCTGCTTCAATATAGAATAAATTCCATAAAGTATTTATCGAAATGAAAGATTTAACTTTTCATTGATGAAAAGTAATTCGAAAATGCTCATTTTTACATTGATTCTTATGGGATAATGCAAAAAGTAGTTCCTCTAGAAAAAGCTCGACAAAAAACATGGCTGATCCTTACGGCTCTGTATATATAGGTGGCTCTGCTATTACGCATAAACCAGTAATGACATCTAGTATCAAATTCCGGTTTTTAATGCATACACCTATACGGACAATGGCACACCAGATTTCAGTAGTGGTCACTATAACTCGTTTGAGGGATTGAGGAGGTTCAAATATTTGGGCTCTCTGATCAATTACGATAACAGTATAGGTGAGGATTTTAAAGTGTGGCTGGCAACCGCAAGTCGTTACATATAATAGTTACATATTTTTTTTGGCGTCTTACCTGTAATTAAACTGTAATTAATTTGTATTGATAGTTACTTGTGCATCAGAAGTTACAAATTGGCGATTCTGGTTCAATTTGAATTACACGGCGCCCACGTTTTTCTCGCGAACTGCAAGTGTTATAAAGTTGGGACCTGCAGTATAATAAATTGTAATAAAATTGTAATAAATTATGGGCTAAGTTTCGTTGTGACGGAGTGATTTGGCTGGTGCAACTGCAAGGCACTGGCGAATAGCATGGTTGGGCCCCTGGTTTCTTAAGTTAGAAAAGATAGAAAATTAAAAACGAGAACTAAAGAAATGGTATCAAAGATAGGGGTGAAAAAAGCGATTATGTTTTCTTTTTCTCTGGTCACTCTAATTTTTTACAGAGTTTAGATGTTTCGCGATTTTGCCGAATATTTAATATTTTGTTCTGCCGACCGGATCTTTAGTTAATCATTTATTATATATGAAAGTAAGTACGCACTTATAGATCATGTTCATTACATCAAGCTCGCATATATATCTTGCGTATTTTCTCTATAGATGTCTCTAGTGTAAATTACCAAAAATACTATGAAAATGGTGTTTTGACTATATCGACAATTGCGGTACTAAATTGAACAATTATCATGGTCTATATAAGGAAATGTATGCATGTATAGTAAATCATTAAATTTACTTGCCAATATATGTGTGTCTGTTTATAACTGTTATACAATCGTTTCTCTGTTTTTTCTGTATACATATATCTACATAATGTTGTAGGTGCAACTCCTAGATTTTGTATTTCCAATTCACCGATTTTCATCTTTTTAATTTTCCATGGAAAACTAATTTTTCGCTTTTTTTTGTTGAAATTATACAATTTTGTTATTATCTCCTCCGTATAATGGTGGGGGACATTGAAGCGTATGTTGGTATGAGGAGAAATTACATATATGTATATGTATGTACATACATATAGATACAGTTAAACTTTTTTAACTTTTAGATCCTTGCTGTTTATCTCCATTATTAACTTAAACAAGAGAGGAACAATTTTCAAAATCAAAAAGCGTTTTAATACTAATGACATAGTACGTTTAGCATAAAGGAAATTATGAGTTTATGTTGATGAAAAGTATATGTTTGTATAGAGCTTTCTGTATAATTTACATTAATTACAATTATGTACATTTATGTTATATCATATAATACCCATGCATAAGTTTATTTTATTTAATTTTTTATATATGTATATGTACACATATAAACATAACATGTACAGCATAGAAGATACTGTCCTACATTATAGTGGATAGAATCACTCCTCTAGCGCACAATTTCGTTGGTAACTATCAAGTAGGATTTCGTGCGAACCGATCAGTATTTTGGCCGATCAAGTCGTTTAGCTGCGGATGCTGTTATCTAAATATTATTAAACATTCATCCCTGTACATCCAGTGTTCCTGGATCTCTATAGCAGGCCTATTACTCGATCAGTTAACTCGGGTGCAGATCGATGCTTTGCCCCGATACTCTTTAATCTCATGTTTGAGTACTTCTTTCGTAAAACTGAAACACCTCAGAGCATCTTATATCGCCAGTCCAATCAGCGTGCTTGCATATATGGAGAAGATATGTTGGTGATTGGACTGAATAGCAAAAGCGTAAAGGAAAACTTGATCTACTGGTAGAGTTTTCAGTTTTTGTTGACACTACACGTTATAGCGAGTGAGGAGGTTCAAATATTTGGGATCTGGTATACTGGTAGGAAAAGTTTCTTGAGGGGATGCTGGGAAATTTTTTATTTTCCAAAATCATATGTAAATAATTGAAAATTAATAAAAATTCAGCCTCTAGAGTGTTATGTCTGGAGATTTAGGAATGAAGCGGATTAAAAACACCAAAAATGATATTTTCTGTTAACAATGCACATAACTAATACGGCACTAAATTGGAGGGTCTATAGCATATCTGTGCCAAGTTTAAGCCAAATCGGAAAACATAAATTTTTTCCCATTTTTTTTCACCACGACACATTATATTATCAATGTGTTTTGAATTTTATGTAACCCAACTAGACTTTTGCACTAGAACATTCATAACTTTCGTTCCAATTATAATTAATTTGAATGCGGTTTTTTGTGTTATATTTAGGTGTATTTTGTATGTATGTGAAGTTAGCCCGAAAAAACCTTTCCATCCCGAAAAAAGTCTTTTCAGAATGTTTCTATGCTAAATATCAAAAGTGTCTTCGCTCTCAGCACGAAATCTATAGCAAATAAAGTAAAAAAAACAGTCCATCCCGAAAAAATTTTATATGAAGAAATTGTAAAAAACCGTTCATAAATAATTTTTATTTTTATTTTACTTTATAAGTAAGTCTAAGTAATTTAAATTATAAAAGATCAAAATTAATTATCAATAAACAATTATCCCCAAACTTATTAATTTCTAAAGAGAAAACCTAGAGAAAACCCCTCTGGGTTATGGTCTCTAAAATTATAGGTACATTCATCCCACAAATAATGACATATAGTATCATGCACCTAAAGGTTTCGTCTAGGGTCATTTGTACTAATAGATTCAATAGTATTTTTATACGAATTAAATCCTAGGGATAACCCCCTCTGGGTTATGGCCTCTATAAATGGGCACATTCATCCCACAAATAATGACATATAGCCTATCTTCGTATCATGGAGCTAAAGGTTTCGTCTAGGGTCATTTGTACTAATAGATTCAATAGTATTTTTATACGAATAATATGAAATTTTTATAATTTTTTAGGGAAAATCCTAGGGATAATTCCTCTGGGTTATGGTCTCTAAAAATAAGTACATTCATCCCACAAATAATGACATATAGCCTATCTTCGTATCATGGAGCTAAAAGTTTCGTCTAGGGTCATTTGTACTAATAGATTCAATCTATAGAGGCCATAATCCAGAGGGGGTTATCCCTAGGATTTTCCCCAAAAAATTATAATATAATTCGTATAAAATTATTATTGAATCTATTAGTACAAATGACCCTAGACGAAACCTTTAGCTCCATGATACGAAGATAGGCTATATGTCATTATTTGTGGGATGAACGTATCTATTTTTAGAGACCATCTTTTGGATTACGCAAAAAAATTATACATTTTGGTATTGATTCTTGATTGTATATTGATACTGAAATAAGAAAAATGTATCAAAATTTGTTTTAAAAATATCGTTAATTTTTCCGGCTAATTTATACGTTAAACTTTTTACTTGAAAATGTACACCAATTTAAAATTTCGGGATGCTATGGATTTTTCTGACATTTTTACATATATTTTTTCGGGCTGGTGTAAAATTTAGCATAGACACATACCAAAATTGAAAAGGCCTTTTTCGGTATGGTTTTTCGGGCTAACTTCACATACATGTATTTGTTACAACAACAATTGCACTGATTAACATCTGACATGAGTTAAATAACTCCAAAATATTTCTGGAGTTATTTAACTCTATTCCGATTTTAGTTATGATACCTGACACCAGATGTACATTTTTAATGTTTTTCTTCAATTTCACTTTCGAAGGTTGTCATTTTGGTAATTAAATGACATTTCGTAAGCGTCAATGGGGCAATCCTTGCCGCTGTTTTCGTGACAGTATCGTCGCGATTGGGTATTGTCAAACTATATTATAGTCGTGTTTTTTAATTCAAAAATTTTCTTATTGGAATGAAGTTCTGGATAAGAATTTTCTCATTTTTTCAGTAAAATCCAAATGAATTTAATTTTTCATCAATAAATAAGATACATTTAATGTTAAACTACATATTTTAATTCACTATTATCGAAATAAAATAAAATTTAACTTTATTTTTCAATGTTCTGGATAAAACATTGGTTTTTTCAAGTTCGCGATAAATTCATAGTACACAAACTCGAAAAAAAGGGAAATTTTAAAAGGAAATATTTTAAACAAATATTTTTCATTGTTTTATGCTTGATACCTGTATTATTTCACAATAGACGTCAAAAAATATAGTTATAAGTTGAAATTTATTCAAATAAGTAGAACTTAAATTAAATATATTAGTTAAGCTAAATAAAATTTCCCAGTATTATCCCCGATGTTCTTATAGAACTTGAAGTTCTGTTAATAAAAAAACGCACCTTATTATTACATACTTGGTTTTCAACAATGTATGATGAATTTAAAGACAAACAATTAACCGGATTTTAAGTTTGATTATTTGATTAATTTCATATAAAACAAATTTGCCATATAGTAAACACATAATATAATTAATTTTATTAAATAAGTAACTCATTAAAAAATTTCTTATTTTATATACAATACAAGTTGTGAAATAAATTTCTTTATCAGAAATTGCACCTCCAAACGTCTCGAAAACAAAAATAACCATTCCGTTTTCATAGACAGCAACTAATGATGTGAAAGTTGTTCTATTTTTGTACGATGAGAAAGTTAGTTGATGATGAGTAGGTCCTCTGATTTGTGTACAGGTATTTCGCTACAATCAATTATTGCTCGATAGCCTCTAGATTTCGAAACTTTCCAGATATCGATTTGTAAATCCTCTATGTCCTCTTATCGATGTAAATCCTCTATGTCATAACTTTAAATATTTTTCAAATCACGTTTCTGTTATTTAAAAAAATATTTTGAATGAATAGAAAATCATTGCAGTCGCAGTCTCTATACTTAAAACGCGTTTTTAAAAGTGGATCTTTAATATCGATTTCAGGATGAATTAATCTTTTACCATCAAACTAATAATAAATTAAATCGATTTGAGTCCAATCCGGTAAAATATTGTAATTGCTCGTTGATGATACTTGAAAACCGAAGAAAAGAAACGAAACTAGCGTTTATGTCGTCCTGTTGTTTGTATTAATATGGATTTGTGTTGTTTGATCTTTTATGGAAAAAATGACTGTTCCATCGTTATTACTATTTTTAATTTCTACTGTGATTGCTCGGCAGGACTCGATATGTTCCGGTTCTGAAACCATCACAACACCAGCAATTCAATTTCAGTCCGATTGCAATTTCGTTCGTCCCTTCTGCTACATTGTTAATTCTCGTTATCTAAAACTTACGTAGTGGAATATTTTGGGATGGAATTGATCCAGCCTTCAGAATTTTAAATGCACCTATTGAAATTGGTGTCTACAAAGTTGAGATCATTTTGATGACGTCTTACCAGCTCACAAACTAATGATCCATTTTGTTTTAAATTTGTGTTCACTTGAAAAGTGGTGGAATTTAATTAACGATTTTTCTTTGCTTAAATTATTTGTGTTTTAACGTCAAGTATACGAATAAGAATTGAACTAAATTAAAAAAAAGTCGTATAGCATGCCCCATTTATATAAAGTTTTAATTATTTTTGTTTCATCAAATTTTTCTTGTATTTTCCATTATAGTATGACAACCAATGGGCCTGTTTAGACGATGTATATACAGCGCACGATGTATCTCCTCGTTTTTTACCTCTTTGCCTATAAACTTATTTTAGGGTGGGGATATTTGTGTTGCGCTTTTTCCTCAAAAATTATGATTGCGGTACGATTTGTTACACACTAACACAATGAAAAAGCAATAAAAAATTTGTTTTGGTCGGATTTTTTTTCAAAGCATCATACTGAAATGAAAATAATTTTACACATACAAAGATAAATCGCAATTGGTGTCAACAGTTTGAAATTTTACGTCTAAACACGAATGTGTGTAATGTCATGATGTAGTGCAGACACGTCTAAATAGGCCTAATGATATTATGAAAACTAATTATTCCATGATATTATGACCACTAATTTTCAAAACTACTACCAACTCATAAAAAAAAATTAACTCAAAAAAGTTATTTTGGTGAGAAAAATTAACTCCGTACGGATTAGAGTTAAATTGTTCTCAACAAAATACACCTTTTATTAGAATATTTTTAATGTCTGTACGATGTTTCAAAATCATAGGGTTCACCAGTGAATTTATACAATAATTTAATGAAACCGTTTGAAAGGTGAAATGAAACGGATTAAAAACGCCAAAAATGGTATTTTCTGTTAGCAATGCGCATAACCAATACGACGGCACTAAATTGGAAGGTCTATAGTATATGTGTGCCAAGTTTAAGCCAAATCCGAAAACATAAATTTTTACAATATACAATACATATTTCCAATTGCAGTACCCATAAAAGTGAATCCAAGTGAGCCATCGGGTCTATCTCCCTTAATGGATTTTATAACTGCTAGTCACAATGCTGAAACAATAGGAACGTGGCTTCGATCATATATACATAGATTTGAAGTGATTAATCAGTTCAATATTTGGCCAGTTCTTAATGTGGTGGTATCAGATTTTAGCATAGCACAGTTAAATTGCTGCATTAGATGCATTCAATAGAATGGATATGTTGCAATATTTGAACTATTCGTATAATTGTGCTGAAAAAAAAAATATGGATAACTGTCTTAAATTAAAACTTAAGACTTAATAAACATTTCAAAAAAAGCCAGCAAAAGAAATTGTTAAAAGAAGTGTTAGCTGCGTTTCATCTAATAAAAGATTTTACATTAGTAAAATATGTGTCGAAATTGCTGTGTATAGTGAGTGCCTTGAAGCTGCACCAGCCAAATCAGCCCGCCACAACGAAATCTAGCCCATAATTTATTACAATTTTATTACAATTTATTACACCACAAGTCCCGATTTTATTACACTTGCCGTCTTGTGTGAAAACATAGGTCCGTACTCCCGACACGGAACTGCGGCCGATAATGGTGAGAGAATAATTTACTTTGCAATTACTCATGATCTTAGAGTAGCAGGCACGTTTCCCCCTCACAAACAGATATATTTAGAAACATGGACACATCCTCGCACAATTTCCTGCAGCCAAATTAACCATGTGTTAATTTCAAAAGGGCGGGCTCGGGTTGTGCAGGATGTGAGAGCTCATCGGTCAGCAACCAAATACGTATGGAACGCATGGAACGTTTCGACTGTGATGGTCTGATAAATGAAGATCAAAAGAAACGATATCTGGATCTTGTCAGCGACAACTAGCTAATTACCAGTTTGACTGCGTGAACTCTGTTTGGGAGGTACTGAAAACTTCGGTTGTTAGTGCTGCTCAACAGACTTTAGGTATAGTGAAAGTCAGACCCAAGAATGATTGGTTTGATGACGAGTGTTGTCTTGCAGTCGAGCAACAAAATATAGCCCAGTAGTGCAACAATGTCTCACAATCGCGAGGAAAAACAAGGCTGCTCTTGCTGGGAGGGGAGCTAAGCAGGTTCTGCAAGTACAACAAGACCGCAATGAGCGCAGTTGGGCCAGACTTTATTACAAATTTATTACAATTTATTACACCAGGTGCTAATTTTATTATACTTGCCGATCGCGAGAAAATCGTGGGTGGAGTAACATCAAAATGAACCTACACCGCCACTTTATAACTTTTGATATAATTGTGATAACGAAATAAAACTTGGGCTAGAATTTATTACAAATTAATTACAGTTCACTGGTAAGTCGACGAAAATTAAAATTAGTAATTATTTTGTGTAAAAATCATCTTATTTTAATAAAAACCTACTGAAATTCAAAGAAAAATACCAAAATGTCGATAAAAATCACCTGTAATAATTTATTACACCAGACCGCCACCATATTTTCGATAGAACATAAATAATTCACTACTTTACAAAAAATAAATGTACCGTATAGTGTAAATAACATCCAGTTCAATCTTAAATATGGTGGCGGTCTGGTGTAATAAATTATTACAGGTGATAACATCGACTTTTTTGGTATTTTTCGTTGACTTGAAATAGACTTTACCCAAAATAATTAAAAATCACTACATTACAAGAAATATTGTGATGTGCTATTACCCAGTTTATTGGGTTTGGTGGGTTGGGTAGACAAAAAATAAAAGCTTTGCTTTTATGCTCAATTGGAGCAGGAAGATTCGGGCGGGGCGTTTACGCACCACAGAAAGCCACCAAATGTTAAAACCACACGCAACAGCGCGAGCGTCAACAGAAAACGGATCATGCACGCACGGCTAATGGCAATTGTATGTGTGCACAAGAGGGAAAGTGGAGAAGTAATAGTTTGATGGAAACTCACCTGCAGGATTAGTGCGGCCTCGTGCACCCTCCTGCTTCGACTCTGGCGTCTGATTGTGTTCCAATATTCCACTTTACACCAACTTTGTTGACGCAATTGTTCCCACTTTTTGTGTTTTTTTTTTGTGGGGAATCTTGATTACACCGTCAATAGTTAATGAAATACATGTTTGCAATTTATCATAACAACTATTTACATGTTTTTTTTTTTTTTTTATTGAGCATTTAATTTGATTTAACTACACAATCAAAACACAAATTTTATTATACATATACAATTAATATTTACATATACATAAACATATTTTTTTTTAAGAATTCAATTTGAGTAATTAAATGATCACGGCCCAAATTGGTTACGCCGTATAGATCTTTGCACAATTCTTTTGATAGTCTTTTATTTTTTTTTGTGTTACGATCTCTCGTCTTTGAGATCCAACATTTTTCTGACCCTCTATTCTCGTTTTTTTTTATCTTCCGCTTTTTCCGAAAAATGCTTGTCATGTTTTTTATGAAATATAAGTTGGCGCCCCTGTTCATTTGCTTATGACCGCGTTTGGGCGACCACTTCGTTCATCAACGTTTCATTTTCGAAAATGTATCCGTCTATATCATGAGTTGCTGCACTGTTTTCCTCCGCACTCGTATACCTTCAGCCTTCGAAGTAATGGAACAAGTAAAACGATTTCCTCCTGGATGTTTTTTGGGACATCGGGCAGCTGTAACGCCTTCCATCCCACAGCACCAACAATATATTCTATTGCGAGGTTTCGTGCAGTCGAAGTGTCGGTGGCCTACTGCCTTACAATTCCAGCATACTACCGAGCTGTCATCTCTCCTCGTAAAACCTCGGCGTCTATCCGATCGAAATCTTGGCACCGATCTGTTATTCGTAATCACAACTTCATTACATGTGGGCACCGTCTTTCTGAGTTGACTAATCGATATTTTCGGTGCCTGTGGTATTTTGGCCATCTTCTCTATTTCCCATCATTCTGGCTTCAACAATGTTGCGGCAAAGTTCCTCCAGTTGAGTGACTGATCCTATGTTTGCAATTGCCAACTGCATTCTGTATTCCGGGATCATATTCCTTTGTAATACATATATTTTGTATTGCTCTTCTACCGGTGGATATATCGTTGAGAACAACTTCGACATATTCAACAGATAATCGGCAATGTTTTCATTCGGTTGTTGATATCTCTCGAGTATCTCTTCTTTCATTATGAAGTCATAATTCCTGGATTGGAAGCGGTTTTTGAGTCCTCTCACAAGCTCGTTCCAGTTGTTGAATTCGGCTGCTTTGACTTCATACCACTCTAGTACCACGCCCTCAAGGAGCTTAAAGAAACATTTAAATATTTCACTCATCTGGTATTTCTTCACAATGTGCAATGCTTCTGGTAATCTCCAATCAATGTTACTGCTGGGTGTTGGAAGATTCTGTAGCATTCGCCTCAGTTCTGTGTCCGTAAACGATGTTTCATTAGAGATTCCCGGTTTTGCTGAGGGTTGTCTTTGATCCTCTCTTTCCCAGTTTGAAGAACCACTGGTTTACCGTCGTGGCTGGGATCATTAACTAGCATTGTCTGGATGGACCTGCGAGCTCTTCCTCTGCCAGCTCCCAATGCTGCCACTTTGCCTTGAAGTGTTGTGGAAGATGGAGTACTACCACCATGGGATGATGCTGCTTCTTCAGTTGAAATGCGGATGGTTCTGCCAATGCTTCAGACAATTCCGAAAAGTATGGAATCTTTTTCCTCATCCTCCCCCAAACAGCGAAAAGCCTTGTCCTGGTAGTGTCGAATCCTTGCTTTTACCAACTTTTCGTTTTGCTCATCTTGTTTTAAAATATAGTTCTTTAACGACTTTTGGAGATCTGTCAACATTATTGACCATCATCTCTATAATCCATTGGTGTTTTTTTTTCTGCTATCAGGAGTCTCGACAGCTCAAGCATTAAATTAAATATATTAAACTATATGATGAAAGAATCAAATTAAGTAACTTAGATAAATTAGGTTAATCAAAAACAAAAAGTATTTCTTGCTTCAAAAACTTAAACTGTAACAATATGCATGTGTTGGACCGTTATAATTAAGAAACGTGTTCCAGAAAATTCACCACGTGTTTTCCGCCATAATATGAAGTACCGTATGTGAAAATTGTTTTTATTCTGGAACGAACGAGATTTTATTTCTGTTTATTTACCAATTTGCCCCACGTTGGGCGCCAAATATGACGCGCTATTACAATTACCACTAGCCGCTTATCAGCCAAGCAATTAATGCGTTCATTGGGTGGATTCCTGGTGAGGTTGACCACCAGCGAACGCTACAATATATGTATACCGTATTACAGGTGATTTTTATCGGCATTTTGGTATTTTTCTTTGAATTTCAGTAGGTTTTGATTTTTACACAAAATAATTACATTTTATTTTTCGGCGACTTACCAGTGAATTGTACTTAATTTGTAATAAATTCTGGCCCAAGTTTTATCTCGATATCACAATTATATCAAAAGTTACAAAGTGGCGGTGTAGGTTCAATTTGATGTTATTTGATGTGAGTGATATGTAATAAATTATCCGCATCAAGATGGTACGTGACGCACTGAAAGAATGAATAAAAATGATAGCTGAATATTACTTAAATTTAGTCATTGCTGATATCGATAAGCACATAAAATAAAAAATTTAAATTAAAATATCATTAAATTATAAGTCATAAGCGTACCTACAAATATTCGCTTATGAATTATTAATCTCCTGGCAGTTAACTAATTTTCTTTTGTATTTACAGTATATATATATACACTGTTTAAGATGCTATTAGTGATAGAATAATATGTAAGCGTAAATAACAACAATTTTCAGTTGAATACATTTTCGACAATAAAATCGTGTTTAATTTGATTTTTCAACTTTCGTATATATGTACGTACATATATGTGTACTCGACAATATACATATGTATATACATAAATGTACATACACACATTTTCCAAGAAGTATATAAATATACAAAAAACTTTAAACGAAAGCCAACAAGCATTTTAAAAGAAAATGCTCTACTCGTAGCTATGTAGTACACATAAATTTTGTTATAATGAAAAACTCCTTTTATTCTAGATAATAGAATAAAAATAATAATCCTTTTAGAGAGCAGTTATATTTTATTATATTGCTACTGCTACTCAAATATTGTTATTGTAGTGGTAAGAAAGGAAAATGGGAAAAACTCATGGAAATTTTTTATACACATAGACATATATACTCACTAGTATAGATATAGTCAACCATTATATATTTCATGGAGACTGCCAATCGCCGCCTATTTTAATAGGATATACAAAAAAAATATTTATGTTTTATCCTTCGTCTGTGTACAAAGTATGTACATAAAAATATAATATCATAATACATATTTAACATAACCTAACCATAAAAAAAAGGATATTTTAGTTTAAGGAGAAATATGGAAAATTATTTTGCTAGAATAAATATCTATTTTTTGGCAATTGAAGTGGGAGGAAAATATTGTTCGAATATTCAGGGTTTGTGGAAGAAGCTAAGAAAATATGTTCGAGAAGGATATATGTATACATATCTATAGCATTTATTAAATTTTTTCATTATTGTATTGCGTAATAGAATTAAAGGACGAACAAATATTATGACGAGACGTACTTTAATAAAATAAGGATGAAGCTTGTTGATGGTTTGTGTATATAGTGCTGGAAATTAAACACAAATTACTTGCTTCTCTAATTGCTATAGCAGATTCCAGTTACAGCTGGCCTTCTTCTTTTAAAAGATCCAGGACCTAATTTATTTATTTATCTGTAAATATCACCCAGTGGATTATATTTATTTATTTATTTACACAAAAGTGTTTAAAAAATACAAAGTCATAGTAGTAGTGGATCCTCCTATCTAAAACGGATATGTACTCATCCAGGAGCGCCATTTTGAAAAGATGGGGTCTGAAACCGGGGCTGGTGCAGTGGCTTAATTATGTATGGAGTGAATGTGTGGTTTATCCTTTATGTTTTAAGAATGGTTTCCGGATGCTTGCTGATGCCCGATTGCGAAACCCTGTTGTCATTGCTGGTGACTTTAACGCCTAGGCAACAGAATGGGGAGGTAAAAATACGAATAGAAGAGGAATGGCACCACTAGAGGCATTCCTCTCAATATAGGAGTTGTGCTGCTCCATACTAGGGCTACGCCAACTTTTCGTAGAGATGGTGGTTCCTCCGTAATTGATTGGACGTCATAAATAGGCTCATCGCTTCCGACCTGCCTAGTGATACTAAACAGAATTTTAACCACCTTTGATCCCTCTCATGGGCGTAACGCCTGGCCCAGAGATAGTCCCCTTGGTATCCACACAAGAGTTCATGAGTGCAAATCAACGATTTGGAAATTCAAAAGCTCCTGGACCTGTCAATGTTCCAAATATTGCACTAAAGGCTGCCATCCGAGCTAGACCCGACGACTTCAGAGAAAATTACAACTCATGTATCAGGGAGGGAGTATTCCCGAGAAGCAACAAATAATAGAAGATGGGGAGGCGGCTCAAAAAAATACTGCGCCGTGGTCACATTCGACTTGCATGAACTGAAGAAGTACCAGTGTATACATAAGGTAGATCATTCAACTATCAGAATTAAGGCCAATTATGTATGATGGCGTCTTGAGACGACGTTGCCATTGTAGTAGTAGCGGAAACCATAGACAAAATGATGGTATACAGTTTGGCCATAATAAATATTAATTATAAATATTTTATTAATAATTATAGGTGGCTGATCATTAATTACCAGTAGAAAGGTGGTAGAAATTGTAAATATTGATGTTGGCGGGATCTTAATCCCCTCTCAGTCTTCACTACGATACCTCGGTGTAGAAATTGATGTGATAGGATCCATATTATACTAACATAACTCTATGAAGCGATGGACACTTGCAAGGGATGGATACTTGCAAGGGAAAGGAAGAAATGGTATCTACATCGAGAACAACAAGGAAGCAGAGCATCAGAACGCGTTGTAATTATGTATGAGAGAATGGTAAATGCACTGGGATAACTCAAAAAAGGGTCAGTAGACCTATCGTATTATATACCATCCATCGAAAAGTGAAAAAATGACGCAATTTTTAAGTGGTCATGGCTGTTTTGGTGCTAACCTTTATAGATTTAAACATGCTGACACTACAGAATATCCTGCCTGCAAAGGATCGCAAAAGGACGTGGAGCACATTTTCTTTCAATGCCCACGGTTCGAAACAAGTTGGAGGGAACTGTCCTCGGGCAGCAGTTAACACCTGAAAGCATATTAGATGTAATGCTTGTGCCATATGGCAGCAGTGGTACTAAAGGAACTGAGATGCTTAGAGCGCGCCAGAGTAACGAATTATATTGGGAGTAGATAGTGGTGGCAATCTCAATCTATGTTTGAGACGCTGAAGAGAATTAAGAGCTTAAGGACTAGTCACCGAGGTACCGGGTTCGAATCCCACCAGAGGCGGGATGCAAAAGGGATTTTTCATTTCCCGATTAGGATCGGTGATTAAATTGAAAACATCTATGACCCTTTGTTTGAATGTAGAACTCATGGGCCGACCCATCTTCCATGTCACTGTACAGGATGACATGGAGCTATGCAATGCGCAGGTGGTATACTGTACTTGTGTGAATGGGATGAATGGGTTGAATGAATGTTAGTGTGAATGTGGGTATTGCACCGTGGGCACATTAGTCGCATTGAGAGCTGGAGTAAAATCCGCCCAATTTTATAAAAAAAAAGAGAAAAAAAGTCACCTCCATGCGAAGTAAGGTCTAACGATAGTTCCGCATGGAGGATGGATCGAAGGGTGTGTAGTTTTAGATCGTAAAAATTCATCACTATTGCTGAGATATTAGCCCATCACAGCTTCGTCTTCCTTCTAAAAATTTCAGATTTTTAGATTTTTTCAAATGAACAAAAAAAAAAGGCCTTCCGGACCATTTGCCATTCAAGGGAAGCGTGGAGGAGCAGGTCACTATCGGAATCCGAAGCTTTGCAGTTTTTCACAGATGACTCTAAGCTAGAGGGTGAAGTATAGAAGCGGAAGTTCTCTGTGATAAACTGAATCTAAATATTTCCTTTCGTCTCCCTGACTACAGCAGTGTGTACCAAGCGCATGTGATAGCGATTGAGGAGGGCCTGACTTGGTTGAGACATAATGTTGTATCCTCGATAAATATTGCAATCTATGTGGGTGGCAGTCACCCTTCTCTTAATGAGATGAGTGAGCATTTCAACAACCGAATAGTTGGACGTCTGTGGGAACTGCAGGGTGGACAAACTGACTAGCAGGGCGGAAGAACTGACGTTTCCAAGGTGAACTAACACCTTTACTTGTAGCGTGGCAAGGCAAGTTTGGCCCAAACTGGACTTGAAGCACTCCAAACCTCTAATCTCCCTACGTCGACGTGATTTAAGAATGGTCGTGGGGATTCTCACAGGACACTGCCGTTTCGGAGAACATGCGAGAAGGCTAGGTCTGGATGATTTTAGGAGGAAGAGACAATCGCCAGCCTCTCGGACCTTGAAAAGTGTAAAGTGAGAATTAGTAGCTCTGATTGGTTCCACCTATAGAGGTAAAATGGAAGTGTGATCCTGTGGTATCACAACGGACCGTTACCGGTCTAAGTGTGCAGCCTTGGCGGCCGCTCTACACTAACTTAACTTAACCACATATTTTGCATACATAATACGTGTTAAATAATAATTGTAATAATTTTCGGATTTTAGAGCTTTACACGCAATAATTTTGGCATAAGATGTTTGCATAGCATGTGCACTCTAACCGAGATTACCGTCATATATTGAAAAACCTGAAGTAGAACTGTTTTCCGAGTTCAGCAAAGAATCAAAATCGACCGTAGCGCTTTTTGATAAACGGTGAATATCTAAGGCGTATAGGAGTGGGAGCGATACTAAACCGTAGCAAGTGTTTATCTAAATTTCAATTCGAACGTAGAATAATGAACAAGATACTTAAGTTTTAGAGAAGACGTTGACAAAAAAACAAACGTTGTCGCCGCAACTAAATGCCATCACACACAACAACGACGACGAATGAGACGTTGATAACCGAAACAGCATTATTGCCAAATTTGATTTCGTGCAATTTGTAAATATTTCGCTTGCGTCAGTTGTGTGTCAATCCAAACTAATAATATCAACTTGATATCGAAAACAATTGGTCGTGACAATATATTTACCATATACAGCACACCCAGTGACCCCATTGAAATACGATATAAAAATTCAATTTTGATAAGCCTGTCCATTGCGGGCTATGTCGCTTATCGTTTCAAGAGAAAAAAGACATCGAGAACATTGCTTCGATGAATTTTCAAATGAAAACATTATTCACCCTAGTGCTTCCTACGGTTCGCTTAATTTGGGCTTTAATTTGAAGCCGCCCTCCGGTTTGAAGTCGCCCTCCGGTTTAGTTAATGCCATTGTATTCGGTGGATTCATTCGGTTCGGGGAGATTTAATTAATGATACGATTATCGCTTGAAGTGACATCATAATGTGCACATATTCTTGACAGAGTATTAAAGCGTCTTGCTCAGCTTGAACTTGAACATAATCTGCCGATATTTTACTTCAGATACTGAACTATTGAGCATTTGGACTATGAAATTATGCTGAAAGGGTTAGACTTATAGCAAGTCGCTTGTTACAGCAATAGTCGTATATCCCATGCCAAGCAAGTCGGATATCGGATATTTTTCTTATTTTCCACGATTTGTTCCAGATTTCTCATGTATCGCTCGTCCAATGTTACGCCTGCTGAATCACGATACTACAGCTTTGAACTAGAGACGTGAACGGATGGATATATGCTTATATAGTTCCGATATACTGATACGCGATTTTAGTTTACCTTACCTTATCAAAAATGTTTCCAATTCTTCTCAAGGTCACACAAATCACCGACACTTACTAATAATTTGTTATTTATTTCACTAAAAATTATCATTGTGCTTTCTTATGTCTAAATATGGGCTATTTACATAAATAAAAATAAAAATCAACATCTATTGTTCAATAAATAAAAACTATTTTATAATTGACATCCGTGCACGTAGCTGACATTACGAAAAATAGCAGCGGCTGCCGCTGCCGATGTCAAAAAATTACATGGATTTTGTGACACCGTTGAAAATGTGTTCGACAACGTCGTAGTCGGACAACACGAAATTGGCGTTTGTGAATTTGTATCGCTTGTCGGTGATATTAGATCTTTTTCAATCGATGCCTGGTGTCGTAATTGTTCCAGTCGTAATTGATTTTGTCGCTTCCATTTTGTTCTAAATATTTACGGAAATAAATGTTTATTGATAAATTTATTTTTGATTTTATGGTACGATGTAAACTATTATATATATACCTTCGATTCTGGTACCACGTTTTCACCTGTGTCTCGGATAAATTTAATGCATCAGCCACATCGCTTCGATCGGCGACCGATAAATATTTCTGGCACCGAAATTTTCTCTCCAAAAAAGCCAATTGGGCGTGTGTAAATGCGGTCCGCCTTCGTCGTGGCTTTCGCCCGGTTTTCCCTAGTAAATTGGTTCCATTTTTTAAATCACAATGCGACATGGGCGATAGCATATCGGTCCGTTGGTTATTGTTGTGGCCTAATAAATTTGTACCGAGCTCACTATTAGTCAGTAGCGTGTTGCCCAAAATGAATTGATGTTGGAACGGTGTGATTCTCGATTCTGGCGATGAACGATCTTCAATATCGATTTCTATATTATCATCGTCATCGGTGTCTGAGTTTTGTAGTGATTGACGAGAATTCTCTGAAAATAAAAACGATATGTATACCATTAATTTTTATTATGTGGTTTGTTTCATCGCAGAAGGGTTACATATATATAAGATAACGCACTTATCTATACATTAATTATTTCCCCTCTCAACAATACGCACAAATATTTCAATTGTATATCGTATTAATTGGATTCAATCTGATAACAATTATTTCTGTACATAAGATAAAAATCTATATATCTAGAACTCAATAAGATAAACTCGCATCATCGCACCCAACAACATCATCCACTTGATCCCGTGTTTTCTTTTGTTATTCAATCTTCTTATATATTATGCGTATTCCGTATTTGATTCCCATCATATGAACGAACAATTCGATTGTTTTTCATTCGTCAAGTGAAATTCGAACACATAGAGGGGCGCACGTGTTATGACAAAAACCCTAGATAATACGCGTGCCAATACCAATTGGCATATTTTGCTGTATTGTTGTTGTCATTTGTTTGATTAACTAATTTAAAATAAATCACGGTGTAAATCATATAATAAATTGATTTGATTGATTTTCATTTTGGGTTTCAAAATTGAACACAATATTTGATACACCGACGGGGGATCGTGTCGATGCTTGAAATTTCATCATTATAAATATAAAGTTGACCAAATTCGTAAAAATATTAATCAACTTTGGACTGAGATTGAAAAGCAGTAGAAATCATTATCGTAAAGTCAAAACTACGAAATCATGGCTCTCACAACGCCGACAAAATGGGCTTAGCACATAGTAGACTTAAACGGCTGATTTGATCAAGGATTTAATGTCCAATGTATTTGTACGGTACAGGCAAAACTATGATACTATTTCGATCATCGCTCTATTGAGTTCCAATTAAAGCGAAGACCCACGCCACATTGGCTCTGTGGCCTGGGATTGTAAAAAAAGTTTCTTTTATCTTTATTTAGGGTCAAAAGTAGTAATACTAAAGGTAAATCGTATACAATGCGATTGAAAAGCCGATTGAGATATTATAAATATCAGTTTATTCACACAACTTTGACTGTCAAAAGCTATAGATAAATCAAATGATTGACTTCAACTAGTGCCAGAGCCCTTGCTGAAGCCATACTGAAGCTAAGCGCATATAAAAAAATTGATCAAAGGAGAAAGGTTCAAATTTTCCTTTATCTGTCTGTGTATTGGATGTTCGGCATTTGGTTGGCGCTTTCAAGTTATAATTTTGACGCCTTCAGATCACACAATTTTTCTTGCAGTTTCCCGGCTTGAATTTTCTTCTTTTCTATATATTTTTATTGTAAACTGCTCCGCTTCGGCTAAACGACTACCTTTAGCATTGCTGTCAAAACAGTTCTTTAAATTAATTTTTTAACAAAATACGGCCCCTGTGGTCGGGGGGCACACATGTTTCGTAAACCTAAATTACACGAACACGTTTTCTAAGAATACCACCACAGTATCCTTTCCTTGTCGTAGGAGGCGACTAAACGGTTGGATCGCTGGGCTGACGACTTGCATCCGTAAAAAACTAAACTGTTTATAAAGTCAATAAAACTAAATATGGATACCGCCAAAACAACACCGGATCCCCGCTCAAATACCCGGACACAAGATTTAGGATCGGCACGTGGAACGTGCATTCACTTAAGAAACCGGGAGCGTTAGAAAGCCTATGCAAGCCACATGCATGAAGGAGTATTGGCTGGAACCCGTTGCTCTTCAAGAAACTCGCTGGCCTAAAAGTGGAGACCATGTGTCCCAGGGCTATACGTTGTTATACGGTGGAGATGAATTTGGAGATCTTGGAGCTTTATTTCTTCTTGGGCCGCAGGTAAAGCAGGCTGTTTTGGATATCCAAGCAGTCAATAGCCGATTGTGTAAGCTACGCTTGCAGATGAAGTTAGCTAACCTGTCGATAATTTGAGTACATGTGCTAACAGCACAGTCAGCCAGTCCTAAGATAAAGACTTATTTTACAATGACTTGGATGATCTGATGTTAGAATGGTAATTGGAGACTTTAATGCTAGAGCTGCCGGAAATCAGGCCGACTTGTGTGAAAACATAGGTCCGTACTCCCGACACGAAACTGCGACCGATAATGGTGAGAGAATGATGTACTTTGCAATTGCTCACGATTTTAGAGTAGCAAGCAAATTTTCCCCTCACAAACAGATACATTTGGAGACATGGATCCATCCTCGCAAAACTTACCACGTGTTTATTTCAAAAGGGCGAGCTCGGGTTGTGGAGGATGTGAGAATTTATCGGTCAGCAACCAAATACGTAGGCAGGGATCATTATTTATTCACAGCGAAACGCATGGAACTTCTCGACTGCGAAGGTCTGATAAATGAAGACCAAAAGAAACGGTATCAGGGTCTTGTCAGCGACAAAATTGAGGGAGTTAATTACCCGTCTGGCTGTGTGAACTCTTCTCGGGAGTCACTTAAAACTTCGGATGTCAGTGCTGCTTAACAGACTTTAGATATAGTGAAAGTCAGACCCAAGAATGATTGGTTTGATGACGAGTGTTCTTGCAGTTGAGCAATAAAATATAGTCCATAGTATGAAGTGCAACAACGTCGCACAATCGCGAGGAAAAACAAGGCGACTCTTACTAGAAGGGCAGCTAAGCGGATTTGTAGACGGAAGAAGCGTGAATGGTGGAAGGCCGAGGTTCGGAAAGTACAACAACTCAGCAATGAGTGCAGTTCGCGTAATTTCTTTAAAGGAATTACTGGACTGCATCATTCTTTCAGGCCTATGTCAACCACCATTCGGGATCGGGATGGAAACCTCTGTGTCAACATCCACGCAGTACTTGACGCATGGAGTGAACACTTTACTGACCTGCCTGATGTTCATCATGTGTCACAGATATTTCTTGAGTCACCTTTAATACAGACTGCGGAGATTTGCACTGAGGAGCCATCCCATGAGGAATTCACTAAAGCCGAGCAGAGATTGAAACAAAACCGCTCACCTGGAGTGGACTGCATTAATTCGGAGCTCATGATATTCGGACGGGATACTTTGTGTAACTGTCTTTTCGACCTTATTCGATTAGTATGGAGAACGTAAGTTATGGCTGACGAATGGAAAGTGGCCGCAATATGCCCCATCTTCAAGAAGGGAAACCGCTTGAAGTGTGAGAATTATCGCGGTATAGCTCTACTTTGCACAGCATACATGTTACTGTCCTACATTATATTGGATAGAATCACCCATCTAGTGGAGGGCCTAGTTGATGACTATCAAGGAGGATTCCGTCCGAATCGATCAGTCACTGATCATGTCTTTTCACTTCGGATGATATTCTATCTAAATATTATGAAACTTCCATTCCCATGAATCAGGTGTTCCTGAATTTCCGGTAGGCCTATGACTCGATCAATCGAGAGAATCTGTGGTCTGCGCTGGAATATATAGGTATGCCAACAAAAATAGTGCGATTTTGTAGAATGACATTGACGCAGTCTCAATGCTGTGTTAAAGTTGAGAACAGGCTATCAAGAATTTTTGCAGTTAGCTCGGGTGTTCGGCAGGGAGATGCTTTGTTCCCGATACTCTTTAATCTCATGTTGGAGTACATCTTTCGTAAAACTGAAACACCTCAGCGCAACATCTTATATCGCCAGTTCAATCAGGTGCTTGCATATGCAGATGACATATGCGTGATTGGACACAATAGCAATGGAGTGGACAAAATACTTGATCCACTTGTAGAGTTTTTGGCTTCTGTTGATCTAAAGATCAATGAGTCAAAAACGAAATACATGATCTCTGGTTACAGGGACAACGGCACACCAGATTTTAGTAGTGGCCATTACAGGTTTGAAGGGGTGAGAAGGTTCAAAAGAGGCTAGCAATTCAATATCCTCAGTCGAACATATCTCACCCAACGAAACCAGCCGAGGTTCCAACTCAAGAGAGAATAACTCCCAGTTGGTAAACTCCTTATTACGATAAGGTTTAGGAGTAGGTCTTCTAAGATTTAAATTAAACGAGATGCTCCTATGGTCGGAGGTGAGGATGTCATTAGTTACCCTCCAATTACAGATCAAATCGATAATCGACATGGAGTACAAACTAATGTCAATCACTTCCCTCCTTACTGAATTAATAAAGGTAGGCTCACAGCCTTTGTTAAGGATTTCAAGCTACGATGTGCTCAGGTAATTAAGTAGAGATAAACCCCTATCATTAATATTCGTGCTACCCCATAACGTGTGATTAAAAATATGAGCATTAGCATCGCAACCTACCACTAAAGGTAAATGAATTGTCCTGCTCCACGAAACAAGGTTGCTGAACCTATTAAGGTGACACGGTGAATCGAATTAAGGTGAATCGTAAGGCAGATATACTGATGCTACCACCAGTGATCCGACTGAGTTCGACGATTTGAGAGAGACGAGCACAGCTGCAACGTCCGTTGAACAATATTCATGAATTAGGGTAGCACTAAGATTGTTAGAAATAAACACGCAGGCTCTTACCTTATCATTGGATTCTGCCACCTACAGGATCCAAACCAGAAACCACACCGTCAAGCAGATAAGGTTCCTGAATCAAGCAAATGTCTACTTGCGAATTAGCGAGCTGCAACTTAAGCTAAAACGATGCAGTTTTGCTATGGTGTAAGTTGATCTGTTTCAGCACAAGCATAGAAGTCATAATAATGATTACAAGCTAAGGAAACAATCGAGGGTAGGAACCGAACTCACGTTCCTGACACAGCCTAGACGAAGGTCGTAACTGGAAGACAGTTTGCTGTTCAACATCGGAATCACACAAGCCTGACCCGGTGCAAGACACGAGGTGGACCCATAACGACATTGTTCATATCGAAGATCACTGACTCGCGGCCGGTTACTGGAGGTAACAAGGTGAGCGTGAATTCCAGAACAGGTCTTCTACATAGCAAAATACAGTGTTTGTTGTAGTTCTCTGTAAAATAAAAAGTAACAGACTTCAATCCAGAACCTACACCATAAAGAAGGTAAAGATCCTGAATCACATAAAAACTTGTTTGCGATACTGCACGCATTTTCCTTAGATTAAAAGAAACTGACTTGCAGCTGTGCAATTTAATGTTAATAAACATAATCATGGACATCATAAAAGAAACAACGAAGAGTTGACAACCACTCCAGATACCTTTGGTCCTCGAGACGACCTCACACAACCACTTGTATGAGTCGTCGTGGGCACATTAACAGATAATGTAGCCATTAGTTAGGTAGCACCCCAGCAGTTGTGGAATAAAATTACCCGTTTGAGCTGTAGCTAGTACCTTTCGGTGGAGCTCCAAACGAAACATGTCGAATTTAGTCTCATCCAGAACAATCCGGTTCTCGCGTAGCGCGGCTTTCCTTAGCGTAGACTTAGCAACAACAAGACCCAGCGTGCGTGGCTTTTTAGCCTCCATTTCTGGAGTAATGCTAGATTGGACACGGGGACGTTTCGGTGTTGCCACAGAAGAGGAAGTGCCAGTCACCTAGGCTATCGGGTCAAGCAATTTACGTTCCATTCTGTTACGTAGGCGCATGCGATTCCTTTTGCCCTTTCGGTTAGTTTCGTGTTGGGATGGCGTTACCCCAAAGGTCACCTGAGCATCCGAATTAAGCAGGGCTTCCTCAGAACCCGGCGTTAATTCGGAGTTGAAACCACTGACACTTAAAGTGTCGAGGTTTTCAAGCTCAAAGCGGTGCCCATAAGTTTAATTTAAGAGAATCTACAGTACGGACCATAAAAAAAAATGAGGAATCTATCAGAAAATCAGTTATTTCTGGTACAAAATTAAGTGCCCACCAATCATCGTACACCAGAGATGTTATAAAGGAAAAAATCGAGAAGGCACTTGTCATATGGATAGAAAATTGCTCACAGAAAAGGATACCAGTCGACGGAAATACTATTAAGCAGACGGCATTAACATTTTATAAACAAATTAAAGAAAAAGAACCCCGAACATCCACTCAGAAGGCCCTAAAATTTTAATTTTCGGCCAGCACAGGTTGGATGACAGGTTTTCTTCAAAGACACGCACTTCACAACATTAAGATTAAAGGCGAAATTGCATCCGCAGATGAGCCGGCAGCTAAAGAATTCCCACCAAAACTGGCTAAGATAATTGAACTGATACTCCTGATCAAGTATGGAATGCAGACGAAACTGGCCTCTTCTGGAAAAGAATGCCTAGTCGAACCTACGTATCAAAATCCCAGAAAACTGCAAGTGGTTTTAAGGAAGCCAAGGACCGGGTCACCTTTTTGTTTTGCAGTAACGCTTCTGGAGATCGCATGCTTAAACCTTTACTCGTGAACCGAGCTTTAAAACCGCGGTCGATGAAAGGTGTAAATTTCAGTTCATTACCAGTGCATTGGATGGCCAATAAAAAGGCTTGGGTGACAACTCAAATATTTACGGATTCGTTTCACAAATGTTTTGTACCTAAAGTTCGGCGCTACATGAGCGACAAAGGTCTTGCATTCAAGGTTCTATTAATAATGGACAATGCACCAGGTCATCTACAACTGGAACATCCAAATGTTGAGTTTTGTTCCTTGCCACCTAACACCACCTCGATCATTCAACCTCTAGATCAAGGAATAATTGCCACCTTCAAAACATATTATGTCAAGCAGACATTTCGGTATATTTTAGACAAAATAATGAACGACAAAGAAGTAGCAGTCACAGATGTCTGGAAGAAATTCACAATTTATGATTGTATCAAACATGCTGGATTAGCTTTGTCCGAACTAAAACCATCGACGTTGAACGCCGGAATGTGTTACGAACAACGAGCCAGTGCTATCTAATATGATTGAGTACTTTAACATAATAAATTTAGCTCATGAAGTAGGTGGAGAAGGATTCGACGACCTATCTTCAGCTGATATCGAAGAATTGCTAGTAGACAAAGCTCTTTGCGAATTATCGATATTGCCCTTGAGGTACCTGATGTTGATGAAAATTATGAAAGTGACAAAGACGTGGCCACCATAACCGCAGAACAAATTAAAGAAGGGCTTGACTTAGCTAGCCAATTGGGCAATCATTTTCGCACGCATGACCACATTGAGGAACGAGCTGCAAAGTTTCAGCGCGAGCTGAAATTACTGATGGGTAGCTACCGAGAAGCTTATAAAGAAATGTCCAACACAGGATCACAACGATTGATGACGGAATTTGTAGCAAGAACCACTGCGAAACAAGTGATAATTGACCACACAGAGGAAGTTCAAAATATTTCGAGCGACGATAGTGATATCCAAGTCTTTCGCAAACGAATCCGTTTATTATGGTCAGATAGCGATAGCGAATAATAATTACATATTGTGGAACTACAGTTTTTGTCGAATAAAATCCAATTTTTTGTTGTTTTTTTAGTAATGTCATACGATTTTGAATTTATGTATGTATACATATTTTGAAATAAAATGTGTGTGTAAGAACAACAAAAAAACAATGATTTGTTATACTTCTGTCATAATAATTTTTTGAGTAAAGAACCAATCCCCTATTTGTCTATGGATGCAGTATCTTTTTTACGCGATTTTTTTTACGGGAGTTTTCGTGGAACGAATCTATCGCGCAAAAACAGAATTTGGTGTATTAATTTAAAAATTTATTGTCTTGATTATCTGTGCCAACAATTTGTAATTTTTTTAAGGTATGCATTTGAAGAAGAAGTTGAAAAAAACGTTGGTCAAAATTTTGTAAGCGAATTTTGAGTCTGATTAGAACTATGGCATAAAATTATTTGCGAACAAAACTTTCTTCAAATAATAACTTGACGGTGTATGTTTTGATCAAGATTAGATGTTTCAATATATATCCGGTTTTGGCGACATCAGACAGTTCTATCAAAGCACAACCATTTTGGTGTATCACAGAAAAACTATAGATTTTTGTTTCAAAAGTTTAAAAATAACAATCCGATGCACTTATTTGGTCAACGCCATGTTTGTAATTGAATTTAAAACAAAAACAAAATGTAATCTCGTTTTATAATTTAAATCGAGTACTAGATGAACAAATTTGAATTTTGTTGAAATAGGAAGCAACGGTTCTTCGCACAAATTGAGTTTAAATTCGATCAGTTTTTGATGCACACAGTTACACTCTATATCTGCCGATATTTACAAACAAAACAATAAATGTCAAAGTCTCTATCAGGGTGGCCAAAACCACTCATTAAAAGAGGACATGTTCTCTTTTTTCATCCCGATCTTTTTTAATCTTTCTTTCTTAAGGGATTTTGGTCGTTTCATGAGGCTAGTCTCACGCGAAAAAATTGAAAATTTCTGATACGTACAACGTATAATGTACACAATTTTATAGTAGCTATTTGTTTTCTTTGTATTAGTATGTTTTTTGCTATGGTAAGCACCAAATGTATATGAATCGGTTCAAATCGGTTCATTCTGTTGGTGCTTACGTTTATTATTATGACACTTCTCCCATGTCATTTACTAGTGGAATTGTCATAAGTTATGTTTGGTGTTTTGATTTATTTGACATAACTTTATTTACTTTCGTTATTTCCATGGCAACCATAGTACATATATAACAATATTAGAAAAGCACACTTGATGGACTGAAATTAATACACGCACATTTACCAATACCATTATTTTCCGGTTAATTTTGTCTCACAGTCTCATAAAACGACCAAAATTCCTGTACAGGAATCAATAGCAGGGCCCATTTTCTTCGATTACTATATTACAGAATATCTGAGATTATTATCGAGTAATAAATGAGTGTAATATTTATTACAAACGAAAGATGATGAACTTTTCAGTATAAGCTCCGTGAACCTTAAGTTTTCTTTTAATACCTGGCCAAAATTAAGGCTGCCAGACATCTTATCTTCCCGTAAATATTGATTTTTCTGGTTTTTTTTTAATCATTTGAAAACTAAACTATAATTTAAAAACTATGTGGTGTTTTTGAAAAATATGTTCCTAAAACAATAAAGCAAAATCAAATTTCTACAATAAACATCTCATGAGAACTATTTAGGATTATTATACCCGGAAGAACTCATAAACAAACACAAGAAATTAATTTTTTGAGCCGATTCAACACGGTGAAAACCAAATAAATTTTCTCGTAACTCCAGAGTTTTTCCTATAGTGAATCCTTATTAACATTGCGAATTCTTTGGATGAAGTTGAACTTTTATTAGTTTTCACACAGTCGGCGAGCTTAGATATTCAGAGAATTTTTCTTATTTAAAGCAATTTCCATTTTCTAGTCCTGAAAAGAGTTAGCAACCCACGAATTGGGAACAAAAAAAATGTTATTGTGTAATTTGAACTTTTGATTAAATCCTTCGTGCATTTTCCATTTTCCAGTTGAGAACCAAGAAAATGAAAATTTTCTGGATTCAGTCGAATTTTTAAGTAAGTGCTTCGTAGTTTTGGGGATCTCGAAATTCTATTTTATTAATATGATTTTTGGAATCTCAGAAAATCTAATAACTTCTTGCAACTTTCCAAAATCTTCAGTATGTCCTTAAAGGTTTACGTATTTTTTATAATTTAGTTCTAGTAAACTGTCCTTCCTTGTCGTTTTCTGGATAGAATGTGAAAAGGGTGTTTTCATTGAGGAGAGCTTAATGGGCCGACTAAGGATCACATACAATTTTAAAACGGTGGTATTCGTAGATTTCTAACAGAAAATAAATTCTGATAAAGAAGTTTTATTGGCCATTCAAAGCTCAAACAAATCCTTTGATGAATAATTTTAGAACAGTGTGCTAGAGAGAAAATAGTTTACCTTCATAAATGCTTTATTCCACCGCTTATTGAAAGCATGATCTTTAATATGCAAGTTTCAAGTGTTATGTTCATCAAAATAAGTTTTGAAACAAATAATTTACTTTTAATTTTGCAACAGTTTAGCAAACATTGTGCCTTCCTTACAGATTGTGAAATATTAGCAACTGAGGATTCAATTGTTCGTCGTCGATATACCTATTCATGTCGCTACTGTGCAATTAACATACATAAAACTCGATGTACTAGCTTCTCGTTACAATTTTGAGCACTTGTTCATCATTCTCCGACATTAATTTTTAAGACTGTGAATACTTAACCACAAAATCTAACTGGACATTCGATTTCAAAATTTTGAAACACTTCAATCGGAATTCTTCCGTATTACTTTATAAATGTTAAATTTCATGTTAAAATGGCACCCAGTCGAAATGTCGTACAACTGGCAATGATCCAGTTCACCAATATGAATTTTAAATTTAACGATTTTATTAGATTTTTGGAAAAATTTGATAAAAAATCAAAAGCAACAATTACCAATTGTATGCAATTCCGAGTGCTGTGCAGATCAAATTTTTCCAATGATTTAAGTTTCCAATTATCCGAAACAGTTTTCCATTATAACACTTTTGGAACGTATACACATTACGAATCGCCAATTTTCGTCTAGCGAGTATTTCGTACGCTTTAATAATTGTCAAAATTTAATTGATATTTGAACAAAAACATTAATATTTGGAAATCGCAACGAAAAAATTTTCTTTGAATTATTTCTACAATACTGTCACGATAAGTTGAAAAATATGGGTAATTTTTGTGGTGGAGATGAATGAAAAATTCCAGTCCAAATTATTCCCTAAATGATTTTAAAATAATTTGGGAATACATAGTTTGAATGCCGGTAATCGATGTGACAATTAAACTTGAAATAACACGAAAATGACAGTTTGGTTGATTTATTTAGTGAGCGGTTTGACTGACAAATGTGGTTTGTGCATGGTAAATTATTATTAATTTTAGTTTTAATTTTGATTAATATTTTGGCATTTAAAATTAAAGGAAATAAATTTCAACTCGTAGAGATTGGTCTCACTCAAAGATCTGTCTCTTTTGGAGAATTTCATTTTTCCAACAAAATTCCTATAAGTTTATTGTATTGATAGTTTATTTGCTTTTTATATTTAGTTTTGATTGTCGAATTGATTTTTGATCGTCGTGCAGTTTGGACGTAAAATCAATGTGCGCGGAATATAATTAAAGTAAAATAAAATTAAAATAAAAAGTGCAGTGTTAGTTGTTTTTAAAACCCTTTGATTCTAAATGACAAATGTACATAATAATGTACATTGGTTTTCTATCACCTATAAGTTGCATACATATGTTTGTATTAGTAATAAAATTGACGTATTTGCGCAAGCGCTAATTAGTTTTTTTTTGTTTTTCCATGCGTTTGCTGTCAAATTAATACCGTTTGTTCAAATACGAGTGATGAAGGTGAGCTCAAGTGCAATTTTAATCTAGTATGTGTTCTTATTTCTAATCTTAACTTAGTATAGCTAAAATTGATTTATTATTCTATATTTTTGTGTTATATTTATCATAAAGGTGTAAATATTGGTCTAGTAATTGATTTTTTGTGATTTTACAATTAGAATTTGGTGTAAAGTGGTAAGAAATTTGATGTCCATCAAAATGTACAATCCGTATAAAGAGTAATGTACATGATTTATTACATGTACATAATTATGTACATTCCGCTTTGATGGTTATTAATATTTTTGGTAATTTCTTTAGGGACATGAATCGTAAATATAGAACAGAACAAGAACTAATTGATATTCTTAGTACGTGGGATTCGGACCTGGAAGATTTTGTTGATACGGAAGCAAATGAAAATAGAAAAGGTTCAAAAAAATAATGAGATGAGAGAGGAAAATGCGGAGGAAGAAATATTAGAATTGGATTTAGAGCAAGACGCATTTGATTCTGCACACCAAGATGTTTCGGCTGCCCAAGTTATTGCTACTGGAACGGACGATGATGAAATTATACTAGATGATGTATTATGACGAGCGACCGATTCTTTCAGCTTCGAAATAATATTCATATAACAAATAATCTAGATATGCCAAAAAATTGTTCAGACCGGTTTTATAAAGTTCGTCCTTTCATTGAGTCTATTCGAACGTATTTATTATCGTTGGAAATAAATGAACCATCAGTATGCGTAGATGAGCAAATTATTCCTTTTAAAGGAAGGCTCTCTATCAAACAATATATAAAGGGAAAGCCAAATCCTTGGGGCATTAAAGTTTACATGCCATACGATTTTTTCCTGTTCCAAGGGAGTGAGTCACGCGTACCAAAAAATTATATAAATACATTTGGATTCGGAGCTGCTACCGTATTGCATTTGACCAATCGTCTTAAAAAACCAGGCCACTATCTTTATTTCGATAATTATTTCACTTCCTACTAATTATTGGAAGTTCTACGAAACAAGGAAATCAATGCTGCAGGCACCGTTAGAGTTAACAGATTTGACAACCCACCTTTAATTCCAGATACCGAATTTAAGAAGAAAAAATCGAGGATACTCGGACAGTGTAACGAGTGCTAATGACAAAATAACCATTGTAAAATGGTTGGATACGAAACCGATTCATGTTGCTTCAAATTTTGTGGGACACGGTACTGAGGATGAAGCCAAAAGATGGGACAAACAGTCAAAATCATACGTCTATGTAAAACGGCCAGAGATTATCAAGTCGTATAATACGGGAATGGGTGGAGTTGACTTGTTAGATCAACTGATTAGTTATTATAGAATGTTCATAATTTCAAAAAAGTGGTATCTTCGTTTGTTTGCGCACTTTACAGATTTCGCCGTCACTTCTTGTTGGCTAGAATACAAGCAGGATTGCATTAAAAACAAAATAAATCAAAAAATATTTTAGATTTATTGCATTTTCGAATTTATTTAGCTCAATCTCTTGTACAAGCTAAAACGGATGCTAAAAAGCGGCCCTTCAAATCCAGAAAACATGGAGCCAGGAAGCGCGAGTGATAGAATGCCGCGAAAATTTTGAGAATAGGCCTTTTAATGAAATTCAGCTGGATATAGGTTCGACCACATTTCAAAACACGATCAAAGAATGAAGCCAGTCGATGCAAAAATACGAATTGTAAAAGCCGATCAAACTTTATATGTGATAAATGTATGGTACATTTATGCCTCAATAAAGACAGAAATTGTTTCGCTGAATTTCATCGCAATAATTAGATACAACTTAACCTTGTGTGATATATTTATTTTTATTTTATTTTTTATTTATAAATTAAAATGTACGTGAAAACATTAAATTTATGAAATAAATACATTTTTGTACCTGAAAACCATAAATTTTCTTTAGTTTTTATATGAGCACCAATTGGGATGGTAACAACCGTCAGTTCGGAATATACATACAAATGTACATTCTCCAAAAACATCCCCCATACATTTTTTAATAATTTTTCTACCCATAAATGTCTTATTTAAGTTGTTTAAGGACTAATTTAGATAACGAAATATTTTTCCGGCCATTCTCGATAAAGTCCGAATGAAAGTTAATTATTTTTTAAAATTTAATTTAATTACTGTACATATAACGAATAATAATTAGTGCTAAAATTATAAGGGACCTATTTTCCCCCAAAAACAATATCAGCATTAAATCAGAATAATGCAATGCATGCAATGGGTAAAGTGGAACATAGCCCCCAAAAAATATAATAACGCAAAATGAAAAAAGTGCTTCGACATCAAATTTAGCAAATTTGGTGATACCACCTTTTAACACTAATGAAAATACTAGTAAAAAAATAAACGCTTCAACAGCTAATAAACTCAGAGCAATGAACATGAATAAAGACATTAATTTAATTAGTGAGATAGGTCACTTAAATAAAGAAAATTTGGTGCAAACCGGTATGGACAGATATATAACTGTTCAGACCAAAAGAAAAAGAAGCCCGAAATCAGCGCAATTAGCTAGTAAGACTAAAGTGTCTAGATTAGAACATGGCGCTTATCAAATACCTCTCGGCAATAGATTTTCTAGCTTGGAGGAGGATGGTGCCGTTGACACAACAGCCAAAAAGATAGAAAAGCCGCCACCAATTTATTTAAGAGAGGCGCCAAATAATGAACTTGTCAATATAATCGACAAATTAACGGATTCAAAATTGTATATTGCCCCACTTAAAAGAGGCAATATCAAAGAAACCAAAATCCAACCTTTGGAAATTGATGGTTTCAGAGCCCTTGTAAAAGCATTGCGATCAAACCGGAAAGCGATATTACACTTACCAGCTGAAAAGTCTAAAAGGGTTGACTGTTGTTTTAAAAGGAATGGAGAGCAGCGTAGAGGTGACCGACATTCATGCGGCTCTCGCTGATCAAGGTTTCCATGCCAAATCTATTGCAAACATTTTAAATCGGGAGAAGGTTCCTCAACCGATGTTTCGCTAATACGGCCACACAAAAGCTTATTGCACGTTGAGTGAAGTTTTCGTTATCTGTGGCGAACTTCATGATTCAAAAAAATGCGATGAGACGAGAAATGATCCATCAGTAAAACGCTGTAGTAATTGTGGTGAAAATCACACAGCAAACTACAGAGGTTGCCCAGTATATCTGGATTTGAAGCGTAAGGAAAATCCAAAGTTGCGATCTGAGCAACGAATGCTTAAGTCACGTTACAATCAAAGAGATATGACTATAAGAAGTACAATGGAACAACAAGCGAATGCACACTCAACCACACAAAATGACCTGGAGAATGTTACAAACAGTTTTGCGCAACCAGAAGTTTCCTATGCCAACATCCTAAAAGGTACCGCCCCAAAAACGAAAGTTAATTTCAACGAAGGAGAATTAAATATTCACGCAACCGTAAACAAACTGACCGAAACGATCCAAAGTTTCATGATGATGATGGAAAGACAAATGAGCATGATGATGCAAAATATGAACACACTAATGCAAATTATTGTCAAAAGCCAAAAATGACGCTCCTAAAGATAGCTGTATGGAATGCAAACGGTCTTTCACAGCACAAAGCTGAGGTTCAGACCTTTCTTGTCGATCAAAATATAGACATCATGCTAATATCTTTAGCTAACTAACACACTTTACAAAAAACACCTTTTTTAAAATCAACGGATTTTCAGTTAATGACACCAAACATCCAGATGGAAGAGCACACGGCGGCCCTGCGGTCTTGATCAAACGAAGAATAAAGCATTATGAACTCAACAAATATGATAAAGATCACATCCAAGCAACTAATATCTGCTTAGAGGAATGGTCTGGAAACTGTGTAATATCGGCTGTTTACTGTCCACCGAAACACGCAATCAAAAAGCAGCAATTTATCGACTATTTTAATCAGCTGGGCATTAAATTTATCGCAGGAGGCGACTACAATGCTAAATATCTGTAATGTTCGAGATTAACAACACCTAAAGGAAAGCAACTATATGAAGCAATGATTGAAAAAAATCTAGATTATTTATCTTCTGGACACCCAACTTACTACTGGCCATCAGATAGAAATAAAATACCTGATTTAATAGATTTCTGTATAACAAAAGGAATTGCACGCACCAATGCTCAGGTAGAAGATTGCTATGACTTATCATCCGATCACTCACTAATAATATTAACTCTGAGTACCAGAGCTTTAAAGGCAGAACCACCTCAACGTCTAACAAAGATATGGATGCGGCGGCGGATGGTTTAACACATATTTTAGAAATAGCTGCAAAAGAGGCCACCCCTGATAACAACTCTGAAAAAGTTAACAAGCCATCACCTAATATACTGTTGTTAATCCAATAAAAAAGGACAATACGCCGGCTATGGCAGCAGCAAAAATCTCCATTACTAAAAGGAAAATTGAATAGGGCTATTAAAGCCCTTAAACGAGCACTGAGAAAAGAAAAAGACTCAGGAATCCAGAGTTACCTTTCTGAACTCTCGGCGACCGAGAAGACAGATTATTCACTATGGAAGGCAACAAAACAACTAAAGAGACCAACATTATCGAATCCACCAATTAGGCAACCAGATGGACATTGGGCCAGAAGTGACGTAGAAAAGGCTACTGCTTTCTCTAACCACTTGAAAAAAGTATTCACACCAAACGAAAAACTGGCAACAGTGAATTACCAAAGTTTACGGAGGATCCTTTGAAACAAATTCCTTTAAAATTTAAGTGGAAAAAAGTTAAAAATACCATTAAAAATTGTTTAAACCCAAAGAAAGCTCCAGGACACGATTTTATTCCCGGAAAAATGATCAGAGTATTACCTGATAAATGCATGAAACTCATAACTTATATCTTAAATGCGATTATGAAATGTGGGTATTTCCCTTAAAAATGGAAAATATCGCAAATTACAATGATTCCAAAGCCTGGAAAAGAGAAACATAAGTAGCATCGTACAGGCCAATAAGTATACTTCCGATGATTTCTAAACTTTTTGAAAAAATGGTGTTACAAAAATTAAAAGCAATATTATCCGAAGGACAGATTATACCAGACCACCAATTTAGTTTTCGAGACCAACATGGCACTGTAGAGCAGGTGCACACAGTTGTTAACACAGTTAAATTTGCATTAGAGGAAAAGAAATATTGTTCGACAGTTTTCCTAGACATTGCGCAAGCTTTCGACAAAGTATGGCATGAGGGCCTTATACATATATAAAATTAAAACTCGTCTGCCAAAAAATTTCATGCAGTCCTTGAAAGCTACTTGTTTCAAAGAAAATACCCGGTTAAACACAATTCAGCCATTACTAAATTAAATGATATAAACGCAGGAGTTCCACAAGGCAGCGTACTGGGGCCAGTATGGTATTTGCTGTATACTGCCGATCTATGATGAGACTGCTATCATGTTTTCTCACAAAAATCCTCAAACTGCATCAAGAGAATTGCAAGATCATTTATACAAAATTGAAAATCGGCAAAGAACGTGGCGGATCAAAGCGAATGAAAACAAATCAACACACATAACATTTACGTTGAATAAGCGTACATGTCCAGCGGTGAAATTAAACAATGTCAGCATCCCTCAGTCAAATACTTGGGTCTTCATCTTGATAGAAGATTGACATGGAGAAAACACATCGAATCAAAGCGCAACCAAATAAAAATAAAATTCTCAAAAATGTACTGGCTGATGGGAAGAAATTCAAAACTTTCCCTATAGAATGCAAGATTCGACTATACAAAATGATCCTAATTCCTTTATGGACATATGGAATTCAACTATGGGGCTGTACAAGCGCATCAAATATAGACCTTTTACAACGAACGCAATCAAAAATACTTCACTGTATTACAAATGCTACGTGGTATATCCAAAATTTCAACATCCATCGAGACCTTGGGATTAAAACGGCCAAAGATATGATCCAAACACACAGTTTGAAGTACCTTTCGTTATTATAGTTAAAGGTTATACCTTTGTTAGTTTCATATAAAGAAAGATTCAAGAATAAAGCCATTGGCGCAGTTTAAAAAAAAAAAAAAGAATATTTAATTTTGTTAAAATTTACTAAATTTATTTACAAAAATAATCGCCATGTTCAATTTCAAAAAATGTCCTCTATTTTGTCTTTCCCTTTGATGGACACCCTACTATCAGATAGAAATATGTTTTTTGATGATAAGATGTCGCAACTCGCAACATGTTTCTTTCTAGCTTCCACACTACGAATTCATCAAGTATTTAATATTTTTAATATCTAGCTAGAATTTAGAAATTTGAAAATGTATTTTGCATTCCAATTTTCCCCAGATATTTCAATAATATTATAATTATGCGATTACACCAAAAATACTTTACCATTATTTGTACGAACATTAATTAAATCACTTAAGAGGTCACGAATTAAAAAGGATTTTGAACTATCTTGCATTGTGCCACTATATACTTATTTATATAAAAATAATATTTTGTTATCAGCAAACAAATCACAATACATATATAGAAGAAAATAAATTATTTTATCACTGATAATCCTTAAAACACGTTCACTTTATGTATTTTTTTTTAATTCACAAATTCTGGTTGAACCTTCCCGACGAAGACGTCATCTGAGACTAACAAAAATGTAAATTTTTCGCATACATTTTTCTCGCCTTATAATAAAATAGTGCAATCAAATCAACATAAATGCCAGGATAAATGGTACACAACATTCTACTATACACACATCAGACAAATTTAAATTAATCCGTTTTTATTACGTTGTACGAGTGTATATAGTGAAAAGGGCAAAAAAAAAGGAAAACAAAACTAAATTTCCCCGATTTTCCAATGCAATTGTTTTTTTTTGTATACATATTTGATTTTGTTTATACTGCATTATCGACTGGCGCGCACACATCCAATACTATATATATATATGTATGCGGCGAGAGGCGTATCCAAAATCGTATCCTTTATGTTATTTGAATTTTGATTGGGGAATTATTTTTTAGTACATAAAAAATTAAATAAATTTATTGGATAAATAAGGACATAAATACGATACATAAAACAAAAATAATTTGTATGTATAAAGGTTAATGGGATTTTATAAGGACTTTCAATTATGAATAGATAATATTGTTTTTTATTATTGCTTTTATCCTGCTACATACATATACATACATACATACAATATACATATTATATGTGTACATATTATGTTTTTTGTTTAAAAGATCAGAGTTTAATAAACCGCGTCCACTTGAGCTGTAACATGCATAAATATACAATGTACTATTTATGCTCGTATTTTTATGGAAAATATTTTGTATTTCATGGATTTTACATAAAGTGGTTATTATTTAATTATAAATAATAAGTTGTATAATAATTTTGTTTTGTTTTTCTAGATTTGAAGTAATCAACTATCGAGCCATGGACCGTAATCGTGTACATATATTCGAAGTGAACGGTAGCCATTCCTCGATTTGCACGGTATTTGATTTACACGGTTTAAACTTCGCACGAATGCACGATCATAAATTTAAACGATTTTAGTGTTCTGAAATCTTTCATGACCTTCGTGAACCTTTAATATGTTGCTTATAGGGCAATTCAAATGCATGATATATCTATAACTGAAGAGTGATCCAATAGAAGGTACATTTTCCAATTGGGATTCATGCGCGTGACACTGTCATGTTCATATGGCATTTGTGACTTGTGTTCAGTATTCATTCATTCATTAACATTTCACCATGAATAGAATTACGCGAGAACAACGTTTTCAAATTGTGGAAATTTATTTCAAAAATCAGTGCTAGGTTAGGTTAGGTAAGGGTGGCCGTCCTAAAGGACTACCATAGACACAAAATTGGTCCGTAGCTGTACCACATTCGAGTTTCCTCCTCTTCACTCGTTATACCATCCTGAACTTACCAAAAAGCGTTTAAAGTCCCGGATCTCAATCTTACTAAGATTCGTGAGATCGTTCAAAGAAGAAGTTCCCATAAATTTTGTTCTACTGTACGCTAGACTAGGACAGGTGCAGAGCAGATGGAGCACATTTTCCTCCTCCTCCTCATCACCACAGCTACGGCAGAAATCATGGGCTGGGACACCCAGTCTGCTCGCATGTATCCCAATGAGACAATGTCCATACCAATATGGCACCGTCGAAGCGATATCAGTCGGCCCGATCTGGACCGGTCAAGTCCAGGCCAGATCTGCCTGGTTATTACACACGAACTGGCGTTAGACCATCTGACGTTCGTTTCTTTTATGGTTTCTTCTTGAAGCAGCAGTTTACATGAAGCAAGCGGTATCTTTAAATCCCGCCTGCTTTGGGTTATTAGGCGTGCTGTACTCTTACGGGCCAACTCATCTGCCATGACATTCCCTGCGATATTCAAATGCCCTGGCACCCACGTCAAGCGGATGTTGAACTGATCAGCCATCTCATTTAACGATGCCACACAGTTCTGGGCTACCTTCGACGTCAGGGAGTATGTATGTAGCGTTTTAATAGCAGCCAGGCTGTCCGTAAAAATGCGAATATCCCTCGTAGATATTACATTATACTTCATCCAATCCATGACTTAAATTATCGCGATCAGTTCAGCTTGAAAAACGCTGCAAAAGTCGGGAAGACGTAAAGAGAGGTTAACCCCTAGTGCCTCATAAAATACCCCGCAGCCAACCCCTCTATCCCTTTTTGAGCCATCCGTGAAGAAGCTTAGCGCCTCATTGTCCATAATCGTTTCGTTCACCTAATCCTCTCTGGTGGGAAACTCAGTTTGGAATCTCATTTCAACAGATGGCAAAGGAATAGCGTAGTCGGTAGCTTCCGGAATACCCCCGTTGCATAGGATAGATGAACAATGCAGGGCACTCTATCTATTCACATAGATATGGATTTGAGCCGAATGGCTGTGCAAGATGCAAGCTGCTCGGCCGCAATATCCACGGGAGTAAGATGAAAGAGAATCTCCAGAGCTTGAGTAGGTGTGCTCCTGAGAGCCCCACTTATACACAAGCCGGCCGTTCTTTGGACTTTCATCAATAGTTTAAGGTTGCCCATAATTTGTAACGCTGGCCACCAGACGACAACCCCATACAGCAGTATAGGTTTGACCACTGAGACGTAGAGCCAGTGTACTATATGTGGGGCTCCATACCCCATCTCTTTCCAATGGCATTTTTGCAGGAGTAGAGCGCTATAGTAGCTTTCTTTACTCTCTCTACGATGTTTGGTTTCCAGCTTAGCTTGCTGTCCAAAAGTAGTCCGAGGTGCGCTCACTCAGCGTACTAGGATATTTACCGAAGACCGCAATAGCAACATCATCCGCGTAAGCAACCACCTTGAAGCCTTGCCCTTCCAGGTTTAGTAACAGATCATTTTTGACCAAGTTCCAAAGAAGGGGGGATCGAACCCCACCTTGAGGTGTCCCTCTACTTACGTATCTGCGGGCAGACGTCCCACCCAGATAAGCTGTCACGATCTTGCCTCTAAGCATATGATCTATCCAGCCTCTGCGTGACCCGTCTACTCCCAGACACGCAAGGGCCCGAATGATTGCCCCCGGTTTGACGTTGCTAAAGGCCCCCTCTATATCCAAGAAGGTAACCATTGAATATTCCTTATATTCAAGTGATTTCTCAATCGGACCTATAAGGGAGTGGAGAGCTGTTTCCACCGATCGTCCCTTACAGTATGCGTGTTGAGATCCCGACAGCTCGCCCGGCTTGATTGAGCCTCTAATGTAAGCCTCTATTAGTCTTTCCAGTGTTTTCAACAGAAAAGAAGATAAGCTTATAGGCCTAAGTCTTTGGGATAGCAGTCACAGCTTTTTTCCGCCTTAGGAATAAATATTACTTTTACTTCAGTCCACTTTCTAGGCATGTGACAGAGTTCTAGGCTACCTTTGAAGATAACTTCCAGCCAGGGTAGGGTTAAGTCAGTAGTTCGCTGGATATCCGCAGGGAAAATGCCATCAGGTCCAGCCGTCTTGTATGGCTTAAAGCTGTTTATTGCCCATAGGATATTCCACCTGTTTACTATATGACTTACGGAGTCTATACCCCTATTTATCATGGGTCTCTCCGGAGCTAGTACCGAGCACTCCGGGAAATGCATTTCTAGTAATAGCTCCAGAGATTCATCACTACATGTAGTCCATGAACCATCCGGTCGTTGTAGATAACCCGGAATGGAAGGACCAGAACATAGTACTTTGCGTAGCCTGGCCGCCTCCGAGGACTCCTGTATATTGCCACAGTAGAGCTTCCAGGCACTCGTTTTGATTGCTCTCAGCTCGTACTTATAGGTTTTGAGGACTTCCTTATAACAGTCCCAATCTGCAGCAGCATTTGTGTTCCTCACTTTCTTGAACAGTCTGCTGCATTTCATACGAGTAACGTGGAGTTCTCTCGACCACCAGGGTGGCCGAGATTTACCCAAGGGCCTACTGATAGGATATGCACCTAACATGGCCTTGCTAAAATCATCAGATAGCTTGGTTACTAGAGCATCAAGTTCCTGTGTAGATGCAGGAGGGTTTGGAACCGATACCGGTAATAAGTTACCCAGAATGGTTCTGAAACAATCCCAATCAGTTTTCCTCCTATTTCTGAAGGGTGGTTTGCTAGTGGGTTTTGTATCCATTTCGTACTGCAGGTAACAATGGTCAGAAAAGGAATGGTCTTCGGAGACTTTCCAGTTCAATACCCTCTCCTTAATAAAATCCGAGACAGGTGTGATGTCCAACACTTCCTGTCTATTTTTAGTAATAAAGGTCGACTTACACCCGATATTACATTTATTTAGGTCAGTACTTAAAATAAAATCAAGGAGTAACTCACCTCGCGTGTTTATATCTGTACTTCCCCAGATTGAGTGATGCGCATTAGCATCACTGCCCATGATGACTCCTACTTTTCGTTTTCGAGCCTCCATTATTGCATTGCCCAACCTGGTGGTATATTTTCCTCCTCGTATGGTAGGTAAGCAGATATTAGCCAGAGATTTAGCCCATCCATCTCGATGCTAGCCACCACTACATCAGCGTTGCTGTAATTTAGTATAGTAAAAAAATATTCAAATTATTTCTAGCGAGAATTCAGGAACTTATCTTACCTTCATTTTTCGCAAGTAGTATTTTATATTTGGGAGTGCTGAGATCCAGCACCCGGTCTCTATTTACCTAAGGTTCCTGGACCAGAACCACACCAATGGACTCAGATTACATTTTTAGCAGAAGGGCCGCCGAGGCGGCTTTACAGTGATGGAGGTTGATCTGAAGGATCTTAAGCATTAGATATTGCTTCCCTCCACCACTGTTGAGTCAGACTTTTGGGGTTTTGCACTTATTTAATATGGGTCTTCCCAACAAAATGAATTGATTAAAAATTAATGAACTATAATTTATTTATGATTCACTGAATTTTTTTATTATTTTGTATTTTACAAATTTGTTTATTATTAATTTTTATTATCTATATTATTTAAATTGTTTTATTTATTTATTTATTAATTAATATATTAATTAATCACCACCAGATAATTATAAATTGCATCAACCGATAAAAAATAGAACACAAAAATAATGGCCGAAAAATGTATTATTTTTGTTGACTCGTGTGAGGTAAAAATCGCAATGTACGAAAATTAGTTTTTGTTGTTTTTTTTGAGTTGTGTTGTTGTAATTGTGACGTCGCCTTCGTGTTCGTTTTGTTGAGGGAACACATGCGCCGGCGACGGTCGACACTGCATTTATGTAGTGCAGTGGATTATTATTGCATCACCGAACATTGTTAGTTCGTGGTGATGTTGGTTGGATGGCGATGGTTTTACTATAAATGTTTTATAGTAATGGTTCGGTTATTGGATATTGTTGGTTGGATAGATGTATATGTGATGGGGTTAGTGAACGCTTAATTCAAATAAGTTGGATTATATTTGAATTTCACTAATTGTTTTGTTTGTGGCAGAATCGAATATCGGTGAGTCGAATATTCGAGCTGCTACAGTACCCCCTCTCCAGATGAGAAACCATAGGTTTTGAGACGTTATACGTTGAACCGGACGGTTTTATATCGTTTGCTGGCTGATATCTGATCAGCCGTGTTGAGAATACCGTACGCCGGTTTCAATCTGTCGATTGAGATTGAGTGGTGTTTGTCTTTGATTGAGACAATGAATTGCTTGCGTAAGCGGCGTATAACTTTGTATGGCCCATCGTATGGAGATTGTAATCCAGTTCGAACCTTATCAACCCGGACAAAGACGTAATCGCAATTGTTGAGCGATTTGGGAACGAATATGTGGCTTTCATTCGTTGGTCTTGTTGCCGTGGGGATAAGATTTTGCATGGTGGTGCGGAGTTGGTCGATGACTGTGTCGGTTGTGGATGGAGACGGTAGAGGATGTTCGATGAAGAACTCACCGGGTAGCTTGATGGTTTGACCGTAAACCATTTCAGCTGGTGAGCACTTCAGATCTTCTTTAACCGTTGCTCGAATACCAAGTAGAACGATTGGTACTTCGGAGCTCCAGTGAATTGTGTTGCCTCGGGCCTTGAGAGCAGCTTTGAGCTGGCGGTGGAAGCGTTCAACCATGCCATTGGCTTGTGGGTGGTAAGCCGTTGTACGTATCCGATGCGAGCCGAGGAGTTTCGTTAACTCCGAGAAAAGCTTCGACTCGAATTGGGTTCCTTGATCAGTTGTGATGTCAAGTGGAACGCCAAATCGTGATACGTAGTTTTGCACGAATGTGGTGGCAATGGTTGCTGCAGACATGTCGCTCATGCAGTACGCTTCTGGCCATCGAGTGAAACGATCGACACAGGTGAGTAAGTATGAGTATCCATTGGATGGAGGAAGTGGTCCTACGACATCCAAATGAATGTGCTCGAATCGACCAGGTGGAATTGCGAATTGTCCAAGAGGCGATTTTGTGTGTCGCTGGACTTTTGATTTTTGGCAGGATAAACAGGATTGTGCCCAATGGGTCACGTCTTTGTTTATGCTGGGCCAAAAGTATCGAGCAGTAATCAATTTACGAGTTGCGCGGACACCAGGATGTGAGATACCGTGTAGTGTGTCGAAGATGGTTCGACGTAGTTGCTCTGCGATGTACGGGCGATTTGCACCCGTAGATGTTTCGCAGTAGAGTTCGAGGCCAGGTAGTTTGAAAAGCTCCAGTTGCAGTGATGAACTGGCGTGACGTGTGGAACCAGAAAGTATATTCTGAAGTTCCAAGTCTGCTTTTTGTGCTTGTGCGATCTTGTTGCAGTCGAAGTGAGTCTCGACTGTGGCCGTTTCGTTTGATGTTGTGCGCGAAAGTGTATCCGCGACAACGTTTTCGGTACCTTGAACATGCTGGATGTCCGTGGTAAATTGACTAATGTAATCCAAGTGGCGTGCTTGCCTTGGATTGCGTTCAGTTTTAGACTGAATTGCTCGAGTGAGAGGCTTGTGGTCGGTGTAAATTGTGAAGTCCCGACCCTCGACAAAATATCTGAAGTGTTTGATTGCTAGATATATTGCGAGTAATTCCCGATCGAATGCAGAGTATTTCTTTTCGGCATCCGAGAGCTTCTTTGAGAAGAATCCCAGGGGCTCCCAACACTTGTCGTTGTACTGTTGCATGACTGCTCCGACAGCAGTGTTTGATGCATCAGTAGTTATGCTGAGCTTTGAGTCGCTCAGTGGATGTGACAAGAGTGTTGTGCGTGCCAATTCAGCCTTGAGTGACGTGAATGCGTGTTGACATTCGTCAGGCCAAGAGAAGTTCTTGGCGGTTTTGGGCTTACGTAGTAGTACTGCCAGATGGCTGTGAATTGGGTTGAGTATATCAGCGAGCTTTGGTATAAATCGGTGGTAGTAGTTGACCATGCCGATGAATCGCTGAATACTTTTGATTGAGGTTGGAGCTGGGAATTCTTTAATGGCATTGATTCGGTCTTGTGACGGAAGGATGCCATTAGCGGTAATCTTGTGGCTGAGGAAATCAAGAGTGGATGCGCCGAAGACGCATTTTGAGCTCTTGATGTGAACATCAAACTCGACAAGTCGTTGGAAAAGTGTTTCCAGATGGAGTTTGTGTTGTTCCTCAGTTTGTGATGCCACAAGAATGTCGTCTATGTAGACGAAAACGAAGTCGAGTTCTCGAACGACTTCGTTCATGAAGCGCTGAAACGTTTGCGCGGCATTGCGTAATCCAAATGGCATTCGGGTGTATTCGAAGAGGCCAAATGGTGTTGTGATTACCGTTTTGAAAACGTCTTCAGGTGCCACGGGAATGTGGTGATAACCTCTGATGAGATCAAGTTTGGAGAAAACTTTGCAGCCATGCAAGTGCATGGTGAAGTTTTGAATGTGGGGTATCGGGTAGCGATCCGGTATCGTAACCGTGTTTAAACGCCGATAGTCCCCACATGGCCTCCAGTCTTGATCTTTCTTCTTGACCATGTGTAATGGACAAGAGACGGAAGATGTCGATGTTCGACAAATCCCTAATTCCACCATGTGTTGAAATTCTGCTTGTGCAGCTTTGTGACGCACCGAATCTAGTCTGCGTGGTCTCGACACGGGAAGATGGCCTTCTGTGACGATGTGATGAACCACGTTGTGTCGGACTGGCATTTTATCGTTCGGCTCTGCTGTAAGTAGTGGGTACTTTTTGAGCAGAGTGCCGTAGCCGTTGTCGATGTTGAAATGGATCGGTGTTGGTGTGTTAACACGAACCATTGTGGCGTTTATTGACAGCTTTGTAGCTGGGTCAATCAGCCGTTTGTGTTTGACATCGACAATAAGTCCGAATTTGCTTAGAAAATCGGCGCCAATGATCGGACGATTCACTGCAGCTGGTATGAAAGCGTGCGTTAAGGTTCGTTTGAGTCCGATATCCACGTTAAGCAATTTTGTGCCGTACGTGTGGATGATTGAACCATTGGCAGCCGATAAGACTAGATTTGAATTTCGATTTGATAATGAATATTTCAATTTGTAATTCATTGCTGGAATAACCGAAAGGTCAGCGCCAGTGTCGACTAGGTAGGTGAGTTTGTTGTGTCTATCGTACACAAACAAACGTGACGTATAGGGTGTGTTTGTGGTCAGGGGAGGCATGTTGCTCTCAACCCGTGACTCTAATAGTTTTTTTGTTGGTCAATGTCCAGTTTTGCGGCGGCCGCGGACGTCGATGGTTGCGACGTGTTGAAGTTGCACGGTGGCGTGCATTTTCTGGCGGCTCTACCAAACTTTGTGTGGAACCAGCATTTACCATGTTGGTATATGTTGTTGCTGGGACTGCGGGTTCGATTGCGTGAGGGAGCTCGTCGTCCACGCGAACGGCTTCGACCTCTGAGTAACCCGTCGAGTCTGGACTCGATTCTCGACAGTCTTTGTTCGAGTGTGTTTGGTGCTGTTGCTGAACGGGGAGTTCTGTCTCCACTGCGTTCTCTTGATTGCCGGTATGGTGCATTGACTTGACTGACGCTTTGAGATGTGATGTTTATGACATCATACATCTTATCGGCTATTTTGGCTAACGTTTGTGTCGTGGAGGATTCGGGCTGTGCTACCAGCGCTATGCGAATCAACTCCGGCATTTTACGTACCCACAAAGATTTAATGATATTTTCATTAAAATTATTGTTAGCCAGTGTTTGTATGTGCCGTAAAGCGTCAGATGGTTTTTGGTCGCCTAATTGCTGTCCTGAAAGCAATTGTTCTAGCTGACGTTCGCCCGATGGTGCTAGTCGTTCTAGCAGCGTTTGTTTCAATGTGTTGTATTGGTTGGTTGTCGGCGGATTGAGGAGGAGATCCGAGATCACATCGCACGTTTCTGGTTGCAAAGCTGATAATGTTTGCAGGTACTTTGTTTTATCAGCGTATATACCTTGCAGCCCGAATTGTATTTCGGCGAGCTGAAACCATGTGTTAGCTCTTTGTGGCCAGAAAGGTTGTATTGTGATTCGCTGATGTGATGCCGCGATCTCTACTTGTGGACTAGCGCCTTCAGGCGTGGTGTCCATGTCCTGTGATAGATGTTTTGCATCTTCTGTCATTTTGTTCTTTTGTAACCAACAAACCAATACAATAAAAAACAAAACAATACAATACTGTGAGAAACCCCCGAATATGGAGTTCCTTTCGTGCTACCTTATATTGGGGGGGCTTGTTGAAAATTTTAAAATGTGTGAAAAATTTTAAAGCGGAATGGTTACCGTATAAAAATATAATTGACCAAAAAATGAAAAATTAAGCGGAATGGTTACCGTGTAGTGAATGGTTTGAAGGCCGGGATGCTCCTTCTTTTTAACACCCGATGCGAGATACCCCCGAATATGGAGTTCCTTGCGTCCTACCTTATATTGGGGGGGCTCGTTGAAATTTAAAATGTTAAGTTATGCGAATTTGGTTTTTTTTTGTACAGCGGATTTTATGTCACCGTTGTGGTTTGTGGTTTTGAGAAAAACCTTTTTATTATTCTTTTTTTTTTTATTTTACCACAACGGTGATGGCGGGAGGTCTGGCAGCGAGATTCGACCGGGGTGTGTGAAAATTTTTGAAAGGTTGCGATGTGGTGGTGAAAAATTGTATAAAAAAAAATTCTTATATCTAGTAGTTTAATATTTACGTTACGTTAAATTATATGAAAAATGCAATTGTATAAATGAAAGTGAAAATTTGATTTTACGTTATATGAAATTAAATTTAGAGTAAGAGAAAAAAAATATATTAAGAATAAAATAAAAACTCTTATCTGTTGTTTCTTGTGATGCTGTTGCTGCTGCTGTTGGTCGTTGCGGTGTGGGTCAGTCGCTACACCGAAATTCGCTGTCCCGCGTTGTCCTTTGTGTTTATTTTTTTGTTAGTGTGGGCATGGTCCCTACACTATATTAAAATATTCCCACGTTGCGTGATGGGTCGTCCCCTACCACGTTTGGTTGTGTTGTGTGGGTATAAAACCACGTTTTTTTTATTTATTTGGATGGCTTGTGTCTGGTACGGTGTTCCAAGTGTTTATGTCCAGTTGTGGTACATGTAAATTTTGAATTTATTTTTACAATTAGTTGTATATCTATAATTTTGAATTTTGTATTTTTTTTTTTACGTACCTTGTGTCTGGTACGGTCTACGTACCAGACTTGCTTGGTTATATTGCGCACTGCACTGATATTAAAAGTTGTCCTTCCCACGTGGTAAAATGGCGTGGCAGTACGGGCGTTTATAATTAAAAAAAAATAAAACAATTTATTTTGTGTGGTTTCGCGGTAAAAACCGTCGTCGAAGGTCACCAGTTTGGGGTTTTGCACTTATTTAATATGGGTCTTCCCAACAAAATGAATTGATTAAAAATTAATGAACTATAATTTATTTATGATTCACTGAATTTTTTTATTATTTTGTATTTTACAAATTTGTTTATTATTAATTTTTATTATCTATATTATTTAAATTGTTTTATTTATTTATTTATTAATTAATATATTAATTAATCACCACCAGATAATTATAAATTGCATCAACCGATAAAAAATAGAACACAAAAATAATGGCCGAAAAATGTATTATTTTTGTTGACTCGTGTGAGGTAAAAATCGCAATGTACGAAAATTAGTTTTTGTTGTTTTTTTTGAGTTGTGTTGTTGTAATTGTGACGTCGCCTTCGTGTTCGTTTTGTTGAGGGAACACATGCGCCGGCGACGGTCGACACTGCACTTATGTAGTGCAGTGGATTATTATTGCATCACCGAACATTGTTAGTTCGTGGTGATGTTGGTTGGATGGCGATGGTTTTACTATAAATGTTTTATAGTAATGGTTCGGTTATTGGATATTGTTGGTTGGATAGATGTATATGTGATGGGGTTAGTGAACGCTTAATTCAAATAAGTTGGATTATATTTGAATTTCACTAATTGTTTTGTTTGTGGCAGAATCGAATATCGGTGAGTCGAATATTCGAGCTGCTACAGACTCCTCTGACTGCGATTCGTCCGTCAGGAGCGCACAGCTTAGTCCCAATGATCTCGAGATCTCCGAGTCCAGGGATCGTGTCAGGCGGGACACCACAAATGGTGTCCACCCCCTGCTGCAGGTGCCCCAGATCTGTCAGCCTCATCGCGCTTATAAATTTTGAGCGTAATCGCTCCAAATCCATAGCTGACCAGGCCTCCAGATTTTGCCAAAGCACCCACGGATTTTCTGTCGATGATAATGACGGCCGATCTGTGATCTGCTTCCGGCTTTACCTCTTCTAACCTGGCAATCTTCCAGGTGGCCGTTGGCAGATCCGGATTGCTGATTTTCGACAAGCAGTCAGTTTAACATGACCCCGATGCCACCTTCCGTCTCGGCAGGACGGAGTAGGTCCTAAGTTCTCCCTCATGATTTTTATGAAAATGGCGGCTAAGGCCTTATCCACCTTCCTCCAGTTAAGGGCCGTAATGATCCCATCTTCTTGAGCCCTGTCAACGACTGCTATGATCAGGTGATCCTTTAGCATCTCGTTGAAGGGCTGGTAACTTTGTCCGGAGCCCGCTTCTTTTTAGCCTCCGTAAGCGGTTCATCATCAGATCTCTGCCTTTTCGGCTGTGAGATCACAACGGAACCCTCCTGCTTTGGCTCAGTGATATGTCTTGCCCACGCAAGCGTATCCTTGTTTCATTTATTGAATAATTAAGTTTAAATTATTCAATAAGTTGAATTAAAAATATAATATTATAAATAAACCATGTATGTACATATTTATGGTACATGGACACATCCTCGTGGAACTTCCCGCAGCCAAAATGACCATGTGTTAGTTTCTAAAGGACGGGCTCGGGTTGTGCAGGATGTGAGAACTTATCGGTCAGCAATCAAATACGTAGGTAGCGATCATCATTTGGTCGCTGCAAAGCTACGATGGAAGTTTTCGTACAAGTCTGGGAACACAGCGAACCGCATGGTACGTTTCGACTGTGAAAGTCTGGTAAATGAAGATCACAAGAAACGATATCAGGATCTTGTCAGCGACAACATTGAAGGAGCCAATTACCAGTCTGACTGCGTGAACTCTGTCTGGGAGGTACTGAAAACTTCGGTTGTCAGTGCAGCTCAACAGACTTTAGGTATAGTGAAAGTCAGACCCAAGAATGATTGGTTTGATGACGAGTGTCGTCTTGCAGTTGAGCAACAAAATATAGCCCATAGTGAAGTGCAACAACGTCTCACAATCGCGAGGAAAAACAAGGCTGCTCTGGCGAGAAGGGCAGCTAAGCGGATTTGTAGACGGAAGAAGCGAGAATGGTGGAATATCGAGGTTCTGAAAGTACAACAACTCAGCAATGAGCCGAGTTCGCGTATTTTCTTTAAAGGAATTACTGGATTGCATCATACTTTCTGGCCTACGCCAACTGCCATTCGGGACCGGGATGGAAACCTCTGTGTCAACATCGACAACAGTACTTGACGCATGGAGTGGACACTTTACTGAGCTGCTTGATGTCCATCATGCGTCACAGACTGTTGTTGAGCCATACCTCTAAGACAGACTGCGGAGATTTGCACTGAGGATCCATCCCATGAGGAATTCACTAAGGCCATGCAGCGATTGAAACGAAACCGCTCACCTGGAGTGGACTGCATTAATTCGGAGCTCTTGATATTCGGAGGGGATACTTTGTGGAACTGTCTTTTCGACCTTATTCGATTAGTATGGCGAACCGAAGTTATGCCTGACGAATGGAAAGTGGCCGCGATATGCCCCATCTTCAAGAAGGGAGACCGCTTGAAGTGTGAGAATTATCGCGGTATAGCTCTCCTTTGCACATCATACAAGTTACTGTCATACATTGTATTGGATAGAATCACTCCTCTGGCGGAGGGCTTGGTTGGTGACTATCAAGGAGGATTTCGTCCGAATCGATCAGTCACTGATCAGGTCTTCTCGCTGCGGATGATTCTATCTAAATATTATGAGACATCCATCTCCGTACATCAGTTGTACCTGGATTTCCGGCAGGCCTACGACTCGATCAATCGAGAGAGTTTGTGGTCTGCCCTGGAATACCTAGGAATGCCAACAAAATTGGTACGACTGTGTAGGATGACAGTGACGCAGTCTCAATGCTGTGTTAAGGTTGAGAACAGGCTATCGAAAATTTTTGCAGTTAACTCGGGTGTTCGGCAGGGAGATGCTCTGTCCCCGATACTCTTTAATCTCATGTTGGAGTACATCTTTCGTAAAACTGAAACACCTCAGCGCAACATCTTATATCGCCAGTCCAATCAAGTGCTTGCATATGCAGATGACATATGCGTGATTGGACTGAATAGCAACGGAGTGAAAGAAATACTTGATCCGCTTGTAGAGTTTTCAGCGTCAGTTGGACTCCAGATCAATGAGTCCAAAACGAAATACCTGATCTCTGGTTTTAGAGACAATGGCACTCCAGATTTTAGTAGTGTCCACCACACGTTTGAGGGAGTGAGGAGGTTCAAATATTTGGGCTCTCTTATCACTCACGATAACAGTGTGGGTGAGGATATTAAAGTGCGGCTGGCAGCTGGCAGTCGTTCTTTGTATCCTCTAAAGCCACTGCTAAAATCTAAACACTTATCAAGTGCCGTGAAGCTGAAGCTTTACAAAGCGTTGATCAGGCCCGTTGTTATGTTTGGATGTGAAAGTTGGGCGCTGACGGATGAGTACGAGAGATGGCTCCTTACATTTGAGAGAAGAATCATGCGTGTGATTTACGGCCCTAAACGCGAAATAGATGGTACATACCGAGCTCTGTACAATTTCGAGATCAGAGATCTGATGAAGATCCCCGATATTGTACATGAAGTTAGATCCCAGCGAGTGCGCTGGCTCGGTCACGTTCTGCGTGCTGATCCGGAACGAATTGTGCAGCGATCTCTGAAAGGAGAGCCACCATATGGTAGGCGCAGAGGGCGTTGCAGGCGACGATGGCTCCACGATGTAGAGAACGACTTGGCCTCTTCTGATTGTCTTAGACAGTATGAAGACCAAGCTCAGGATCGAAACCGTTGGAGCCAAATTGTTGATTCAGTAAGGGGCCAGTAATGGCCTTTAACACTGTTAATTATTATGTACATATTTAAAATCTTGTTCGAAGTGTTTTAATTAAATGTTGTGAATGTGATATTCGACCAACCCATAGCCCTCACAACAAGTGGAGTAGAAATGCTATATTTTTAACAATTTTCCCTCATTTATCATAACTCAACAGTCGCATTTTACTCGAATCCGACATAAGCCAAAAAGTCAGAAAATACATCGAGAAATGCCTTTTAACTATTAGAATTTTCCCACATTGTTCGCACTCTGTAAAATAATACACTGAAAGTCAATGTGTTAACGGTTTCGACAAGATTAAGACTGTCTAGACCAAAATCCATCATATAAAGACGGTAGATGCATTGGGCAATGCCATTTTCTTGAGAAATTATTCTCAATTTTCATAACTTATTAAAAGTACATTAACTGTCAATGAGTTAAGAAAAATTATCAGTCCTTAAGTCTTACAAGGTTTCCACCGTTTGCATCGGAATCCTTCAAAATAACTCGGAAAATCCATCGGGAGATTTATCTTGTTTTTTGAGAATTGTCATACAATTTTCACAACCCTTAAAAAAGGCATTGATTATAGTCAACGTACATTTACACTCAATTTTTACAACTCAACAGTCATTATGTTAGGAAAATTTGCGATTTTATTTGCACTGTTTACAGAATCAACCTAATAGAATCCACAGAATCCACCTAATAATAACACTATTACCATTGTGTTAAGAATTTTCCACTGTCTACATTCTAGTCCATCATATAAAAAGATGAAAAATTCTATTTCTCTTTAAAAGTTAATGTGAAAATTGGCGGTTTGATTTGTATTGTTTACATGTGAATCCATCATAAAAAACGGAAAATGCATCAGAAAATGAATTTTTTGTTCTATAATGTATATAGATATGGCTTGAGAATGTTCAACAATTTTCAATCAATTTTCACATCTCTATACTGTCATTGTATTGAAAAAATAGCGGTCGGTCTAGTATACATTTCCACCGTCTACACCCGAATCCATCATAAAAAACAATTTTATAAGAATTTAACGTTTAATAGAATCTTTGGAAATGTAATTAATTTGTTCAACCCCCAATTTATTATTTTTTCTCTCGAACCTCATGCACAATTATTGACCGTTTCATAAAATTTACTGTAGATGGAGGGTAAATGAAAACCAAGTACTAAAATAAGTTTAGAAACTTATATATGGTTCAATATAGATTAGTATAGATGGCAGTAATAACTGAAAAATGATTTTCTCAATAAATTAAAACGAAACAAAATTATTTGAAAAATTGAATTGCAATCAAACACTAAACATCTAACAATCCGAGCTCATCTAAAAACGGTAACAAAATCGACAACTTCTTCAAATATCTTGGACTATTGTATAGCCGGCGCTTCGTCATGACATTCTCGCAAACCGTTTTCGAATCATGCAAATCAACAATAAAATTATCATTTGGATCGTATTGGGAGACTGCTACAATTCCCATTATGTCAAACGCACCATAGAAACCATGATCCAATAGTTGCATGTGCAGCTCCTTTAGAGTTATTATCGGTTTATTGTACTTTAGCTGGACGAGCGATTTTACCAGATTGTCATGATAGTATTTGACTAGTTTATGAAAATGTTGTTGTTTCACTTTATTCGAGGTCGATGACATGAAGAAGTGAAATAAATCGATGGCTGGTGAGGCGAAGAATGATGCTTGGAAATCGATCTAAAAATATAATTTTAAAATTTATACTCGCGTATAATTTGTATTGTACATATGTACTACATATACATACCATAATCGCATCTTGTGGATGGCCATTATCATCGTACGCAAAAAATATATTATTTATCCAACAGTCACCATGATTTAGGACGTTAAAACTATTTGGGTCTGGTGTTGTGACGCGACATAGCTCTTCGAACGCATTTTGTTTCCATTTTTTCAATTTGTCAACGTATCCCCGTGAAAATTCATGATATTCGATCGACTCGATAAAATAGTTATAATTCGATTCCATCCAATCATTAAACGAATCAGCGAGTCGGTCATTGAATAGCCCATCATGATAACTATCACCAAACTCATCGTGTTTTTCGTAGGCCGACGCTGATGAAGCATGAAATTGTGCCAATTTTTTTAAAAATATTCTTGCATGATCCAAATCGAAACCCTCGTACCGATTACCCATTTTGTATTCCAATGCTTTGAGATCTTCTAGAATTAGAATTTTCGATGGGGATAGCCGGTAGTCATAGCATTTGGGGGAAAATTTGATCGTCATTCCGGTACTGCGCCATTGCTGAACGAGAAGCGGAATTATTTTTACATACATTATGCTCTCCTTGTCAAATATATCCATGACATCGGAATCATTTTGGTATTTTTCGAATTGCTCTTGCGGCAGTGACTTTACGATGGTGGATAATCTAATGGTTTCTGTAGAATACAAAATACAAAATTCTTCATAACTTATATATGAATTTAGATTATATAAATGGCGACCGGGCAACAAATTTTTTATTTAAAATAAAATATAAAATTGGGGTCATCAGCCTATTACGCGGACAAGAATGTTCTAATATTAGGCCAAAGCACAAATATTTTGATATTTTTTATTATTTAGTATATAGGTATATATAGATAAGATAAAAGCACCCGCGGAAGTCACACACACTAAATTACTAAACTACACATACGTATGTAAGAAAATATTTAAAGTACGCGATAACAAGATAACATTGTAAAATATACTTGCGTGTACGAGTACCAACCATTTGAATCGTCGAGCAAATTAATTTCAATGTTCACACGATGTAATTCTGATGAATATTTCCCGGTACCAACCGCAGGTGAAATTGACACAATTTTCAGCGTAAACTCATTTTGATTTAAATTTAGTTCGTGCTCGTAAATACTTAAGAAAAAATCTTCACGGTTTAACCACTTTGGTATTGTAAGCTCTGCTAATGCGTCCATTGCGATTTAACACTGCACGATAACTGTCCGATTTAAAGTAAATTTTAGGTTTTGTTTTTTTTTCCGATTGCCGGTTGCATATGTCGCGATTACAAAAATGTTATAAGTTATAAGTATATATGAGAAAGACAGCGGCGCACTGGCGGTAATGAAACGATCAATAACAATAGTAAAATGAAACCGTTTATCTCGTCACTGGATATTTGATTTTTGTTATCAAAAAATGCTTATCAAATGAACCATTGAATGATGGATTACAATACTTTATCGGATACCAAAACCCCAAATAAGTATATACAATTTTCATGGCCGATATTTCATAAAAATTCTAGTAGGTCTTTAACATTACACAGATATGTATAGGACACTCAAGGTAACTTCCACCAAAATACATTTTGTTTTGATAATTTTAGAATTATATACCATGATAAGCAAGCATTTATATGTACAATCTTATCTAATTGTTAATTATCTAATTGTAAAAATAGACACTTGAAATTTTTGACTTACTTCTGTTATCGTTCAAACACAATTTTCATGAACATGCCATTAATATAATTATAATCAGTGACATTGACCTCACACACATTTTGTTATGTAGTACCATGGCCAAACGAAGATCAACAAACAATTTTTGAATATTATCTTAAACGGACGAATTTGGTGTATTATGGTATATACGCGAGAGCTTTGCAATGTTGGGCGCGATTTATATTTAAAGTTTATTATATAGAACATCACGTGTCATATCACCAAAGTATCAATCCAGAAATTATTCCATACATCAAGCTCAGTACATAACTGCGGGAATGAGTCGAAAAAATCATCACACTTCATTACTCACACGAATTTCTCCACTCACACCCGCAGGTATGTATAGGTTACTTTAACGTCAATATATTGAATTGTTTCTGGTTTGTTAAACAATTATGCGAGTTTTGTCCTAAGTTTTTATCAAAACCTATATCGGTAATTTCATCAAGTGTGTAGTCCTATCTTTAGATGTCGAAAATTAGTTGCTAGCATTTTATAGTTAAAAATGTCTATTCTGTAACTTGGTTGGAAAAATTCCATTGGAAAAAAATTCATTGCTATTCTGGAAATTTCTGTTGGAAGGTTTTTGTTTTAAAATTGTCAAATTGATTTTTTTTCGGATTTATGAGATTACCACTTATTACTGTCAAATAAAAAAAAAATGGTGCTCGGTAATTCCACTATATCACATGTTCATATACCGTTAAGTGTCTTAAATCTAAATTGGCCATTTTGGATAGATGTCTGTATGTGGGCCTGTGTGTACATTTTTCGCAATGAGAATCTTGTATCGTGACTGTCATCTTCCGGATCATCTGATATGGAGCACAGTGGTCTGGAATTGAGATAGAATTCAATCTGGGGCAGAGTAGTTTGTATAATATTTCCAATGATAGCTCGATTTCGCCGAAGGTGATGTTGCCAGCTGCTGACTGGAGCCGACGAAATTTGTCGCACAATCACTATATAGCTGCTGTATTTCACCTCTGTGTGCGAATGTGTTGGTGGTAAGGTCCGAAGGTACCTTACCATCATTGACAGGCACCATGACAAACAGGCACATGGATGGCTACCACGACCTTTTGATCAGTATAGGACCGGCGTTATACACTCCACTGTGGAAAAATGGACGGGAAGGAGTCATCCGAGGAGATGGCAGATCCACTATAAGTTGGCAGAAACTTCTGATGTATCGATGCCCATGGGATCGTACCCTCTTGACATTGAGGTTTCAATAACAGTTTGGAAGGATTAATGGACGCTTCCCTCTGTACGATAATTCAGAATTTAGTAGCCTCCCTATATAACACGTAAGATAACCGCATTGTGACATCTGTGAATCTGGAATGACGATTCGTATGGTCGAGTATCGGATATAGGCAGTTCATATACATATATATTTTAGTGCGATCCGTAGCGAATCCTGAATGGGTGGTGGCCATCGATGTAATGCGACGTTCATCTATCTGAGTGCGGAAAATTGGTTGATCTTGTATCGTGGCCATCAGAACAGGCCCTCAGACCAATCTAAACCACACGAATTTCGATGTTTGATGTTAAAATTGGACGATATATGTGTCTAATGTATATGCGGTGAAAACGACAAACCGTAATGTGGGAGGTAACAGACCGCTTCCGTATGACCCGACTAAAGATACAGTTTCATAAAATCGATGTGTTATGTTCGAAGTTCTGGGTTTTTAGCGAGACGACATTAAATTTGTTTGACCAGAATGAGGATTGCATTATGTTGGATTTCGTTGTAGGCCAATACGGTTAACGGTTTTTTTCGATATGAAACTGTTCTGTGACCCTAAATCCTACAACGCCCGAACTGTAGTGGCGCGTGACAAATTGGTGCTTGAAGAAACAGATCTCACACGAGCTGAACTTACAATCTGAACCCCGATGTCCATAGCGTAAACAGTTGAAGTACAATCTCGTTTCTTGGATTTTTGTTCAAATGTGAGCGCCTTAAATTGATCACATTGACAGTCGTTATGCTATAATCAAAAAAGTTGTGATTGGTTTAGGCTTTCGTTAGACAACAGAATGCTTTGGTGCCGATGACTAAATGGCTGTTGGTCGTCACCCTTCAACTCTTTGCACTTGCTGAGTGCCCACTCGATGCTTCTCTGCACTGATGCTTGCTCTTAATTACCATGCCGCTTCGTATTCGTCGGACGTTGACTCTCATGCTTATAGAATGTGAACACAATGAGCTTCTCCGGAACTATCCCGAATACTACCATGCTACTTTCTGAAACACGCACTGATATTACTTGAGCTCAACAAATCGGATAAATGCTTATACACGTGCTTGATCCGGCTCGAAGGACTAAAACAAAAAAGAGAAAAAGATACAAGTTCACAACATAAAATGGGTTATTGTAGATTGGTCGATTCAACAGTATAGTATAGAGTTGACTTTTCTTATTTGGATTTGATGTCATCATAACACACATTATACGCTATAGTATAACATTGATGATCATCAACCAATTTCACGTCAGAAATGAACTGTAATATTTGTCATTACGCAACCTAACCAAAATAATTTTAAAATACTTTAAATTTTACTATTAGGTATAGTCATTATGTTTTAATATGTCATTATGTTGTAATTAACAATTAACAAGAAATCTATGACCTATCGTAAGTTGCGGATGAAATCTACCACGATTTATAATACCAACTCTATCAGGACATTTATTCTCTGTATTCTCTGGAATACGCTGCAAACACCGGCGGTTCTTGCTCCATATCAGCCTTTTGAAAGATTCTTGGGTTATTTTGTTCCATTAAAGCTTAACAGCATAAATCATAGCAGGTATGGTTAATGAAGGGTTTAATCCGCCTTTCCAGAACATCCAATTCTTGTTTTAATTTCTAAAGAACTTTTTAGAGACGTTGGAGACATTAAGATAAACTCGAGACCATATACCTGTCCGCAAACACTTTGACGTTTGAAATCTAGTTTACATACTTTCATAAGATATTGATCCTCCATCGGCAGTCAGTAAATCGGCGTCCTAGGCGCCCATAGACCTAATTTCGTTTGTCACTCCTATATAATGTTAACAACATTTAAATCTTGCTGCACGATATCTATGGAGCAAAATGGGCAATTAAGGTCTGTTCTTAAGCTTATCTTTGCGTTTTTGAGGGGATTACGAATATAGATAGATCTGATGTCGGGCGGTTTAGTAAGGCGCGGTATTCATTTTGAATCGATTTGGCTGTCCGTTTCTTCTCTCTCAGAGAATCCAGTACTATGCGTCGAGCTTAATTTGAAGTTGTGATGCTTATATTATCCGGTCCAGATTTCCTTTCGTATGAGCCCGTCTCGTGAAAACAAAATCAGATGTTACGTACTAAACAATTAAGCTCGATACAAAACGTGAACTTTTCCCCTCTTATATCACCCACTCTTGCCACCTCTGTAGCCGTTAGATGAATACTAATTCGCATCATTTTATTGATCTTTTGAAAATAACTGAGGTTCACACAATTTGCAATTAAAAACTAATTAATTTTGAGAAAAATATCCCAATTTGAACCAAATTCAGGTTTTGACTGCGACCATTTTAAACTTTATATTTTTGATATTGTCTTACTACCAGGGATCACTATTTTCGATATTCACTAAACGTTTGTATCTCTCATATTCCATTATGATTTTTCTATTACGACGATCGACGATCTCAGCATGCTAGAATAAATTTGCACACTACATTTATGTCTGTTTCCTCTATCAAAAAGAAAAAAAAAACAATTGGTGATATTTTATCGAATGAATTTAGAGAAATATAATCTAGCAGGCCATGATCACAATAGAAATTGCTGAATTGAATATGACCTGTCATATTGGGCAAGGTAAGCAGTGCCAACAGCATTAATTTAGTGCTCATACCATTTTACCATCAAAGGACAAATTTATAAAAACATAAATCCATCGACATCAAAGAAATATTGCACTGTGCACTGTCTAGCACTTATGCAAGACAATGTTTCGTGAGTTTTATTATGTGAGTGCCTAGAAAAGTCGCTTAAAATTTGCTATCGGAAATTTTTTTTGTCTTTTATTTTGTCAACTGTATTCGTGATGGTATATGGTGGAATATTCACATACTCACAATACATGTTTCGTAAACCCTTATTGCATGAATCTGTTTTCCAAAAATACCACCACAGTAACCTTTGTTTGTCGTAGGAGGCGACTAAACGGTTGGATCGCTGGGCTGACGACCCATATCCGTAAAAACCAGTTTGTTTAAAATGTCAACAATAGGAAAAATTAATACCGCCAAAAAAACACCGGACCAGGAGCGTTGGAAGGTATGAAGGAGTATCGGATGGAACTCGTTGGTCTTCAAGAATCTCGCTCGACTTAAAATGGAGACTATGTGTCCCTATCAGTTTCTCTACTGTGGAGATGACCTCAGAAATCTTGGAGCTGGATTTCTTATTGGGCCGCATTGTGTAGGCTTCGCTTGCGCATGAAGTTGGATAACCTGTCGATACTTTGTGTACATACACCCACAGAGGTCAGTTAGCCTCAGAATAAAGACTCATTTTACAATGACTTGGATGATCTGATGGGATCTATATCTATGGTTTTTTTTTTAACTGTATAATGGACTATCTATGGTTTTTTTTTGGACTGTATAATGCTAGAGCTGGCAGAAATCAGGCCCATTTGTGTGAAAACATAGACCCGCACTCCCGACACGAAACCGCGACTGATAATGGTGAGAGAATAACATACTTTGAAATTGCTCATCGCGACGTTAGAGTATCAAGCACGTTCTTCCCACACAAACAAATACATTTAGAACATGAATCCATCCTCATAAAACTTTCCACAGCCAAATTGATCACGTATTAATTTCAAAATCGAGCTTATAGGTTGAGCAGCATGTGAGAACTTATCGGTCAGCAACCAAATAAGTAGGCAGCGATCATTATTTGGTCGCTGCAAAGCTATACGATAGAAGTTTTCGTACAGGTTCGAACACAGCGAAACGCATCGGACGTTCCGACTGTGAAAGTATGATAAATGAAGATGAAAAGAAACGATATGTTGTAACGAGGATCTTGTCGCAGCGTCAATAGTGCGGATCTAATTACCAGTCTGACTTAGTGATCTCTGTGTGGGGGGTATTTAAAACTTCGGTGGTCGCTCTGCTCAACAGACTTCATGTATAGTGAAAGTTAAACCTATGACTCTTACACGGAGGCCAGCTAAGCATATTTGCAGACTGAAGAAGCGAGAATGGTGTATAAGACCGAGGTTCAGAATGTACAACAACTTAGTAATGAGCGCAGTTCGCGTCAGCACTTTATATAGAAATTACGCGATCGAAACCTCCATATTAACATCGGCGCAGGACTCGACGCATAGAGTGTACACTTTGGACATTAATACAGACTGCGGAGATTTGCACTGAGAATCAATCAATGAGGAATTAACTGGGGCCATGCAGAGATTAAAACGAAACCACTGGAGTGAACTGCATTAATTCGGAGCTCTTGATATTCGGAGGGGGTACTTTATTGTAGAACTGTCTTTTTGACCTTATTCGATTAGTATGGCGAACCAAAGTTATGCCTCGGATGTTTATATATATATACGCTCATCAGGTATTCTTTGATTTCCGGCATGCCTATGACTCGATCAATCGAGAGAGTTTGTGGTCCGTCGTGGAATACCTAGAAATGCCAATAAAATTGGTATTATACAGGTGTTGTGAAGAATGATAGTGACGTAGTGTCTCAATACATGTGTTAATGTTGAGAACAGGCTATCGAGAATTATTGCATATAACAAAAGACAAGAGACAATTGCATATACTAAAACAACTCAGCGCAACATCTTATATGGTCAGTCCAATCAGGTGCTAGCACATGCGTGATTGGACCGAATAGCAATGTAGTGAAGGAAAAACTTGATCCGCTTGTAGAATTAGCAGCTTCTGTTGGACCTCAAATCAATGAGTTCAAAACAAAATACATGATCTTTGGTTATAAGGACAATGGCACACCAGATTTTAGTAGTGGCCACTACTCGTTTGAGGGGGTGAGGAGATTCAAATATTTGGGCTCTCTTATCACTCACGATAACAGTGTTTGGGTGAGGTGAGGATATTAAAGTGGGGCTATCAGCTGGCAGCCGTGGTTTGTATCCTTGAAGAAGAATGAAGAATTATGCGGGTGTTTTACGGCTCAACCTACTTCACGTGTTACATATCGAGCTCTGTACAATATCAAGATGGGAGATTGTACATGAACTTGGCCGTTGTGGTCGGGGGGCACTCACATGCCTCGTAAATCTAAATTGCACGAACATGTTTCCCAAGAATAACACTATAGTATCCTTTGCTTGTCGTAGGAGGCGACTAAACGGTTGAATCGCTGGGCTGACGGCCCGCATCCGTAAAAAAAATCAACTGTTTATAAAGTCAACAAAAAAAATGGATACCGCCAAAACAACACGGGACTCCCGCTTAAGCAGCCACATACGAGATTTAGGATCGGCACGTTCGCTTGCGCATGAAGTTACCCAACCTGTCAATAATTTGTGTACATGCGCCCACAGAAGTCAGCCAGCCCCAAGATAAAGACTCATTTTACAATGACTTGGACGATCTGATGGGATCCATACCCGAACACGAAATCAGACCGACTTGTGTGAAAACATAGGTCCGGACTCCCGACACGAAACTGCGACCGATAATGGTGAGAGAATGATGTACTTTGCAATTGCTCATGATCTTAAAGTAGCAAGCACGTTCTTCCCTCACAAACAGATACATACAGAGACATGGACACATCCTCGCGGAACTTTCCGCAGCCAAATTGACCATGTGTTAGTTTCTAAAGGACGGGCTCGGGTTTTGTAGGATGTGAGAACTTATCGGTCAGCAACCAAATACGTAGGCAGCGATCATCATTTGGTCGTTGCAAAGCTACGATGGAAGTTTTCGTACAAGTCTGGGAACACAGCGAAACGCATGGTTCGTTTCGGCTGTGATGGTCTGATAAATGAAGATCAAAAGAAACGATATCGAATCTTGTTAGCGACAACATTGACGATACTAATTACCAGTCTGACTGTGTGAACTCTGTCTGGGAGGTACTGAAAACTTCGGATGTCAGTGCTGCTCAACAGACTTAAGGTATAGTGAAAGTCAGAACCAAGAATGATTGGTTTGATGACGAGTGTTCTTGCAGTTGAGCAACAAAATATAGTCCATAGTGAAGTGCAACAACGTCGCACAATCGCGAGGGAAAACAAGGCTGGTCTTGCAAGAAGGGCATCTAAGCGAATTTGTAGACGGAAGAAGCGAGAAGGAAGGTGGAAGGTCGAGCTTCTGAAAGTACAACAACTCAGTAATGGGAGCAGTTCGCGTATATTCTTTAAAGGAATTACTGGACTGCACCATATTTTCAGGCCTACGTCAACCGCCATTCGGGACCGGGATGGAAACCTCTGTGTCAACATCGACGCGGTACTTGACGCATGGAGTGGACACTTTACTGAGCTGATTGATGTTCATCATGCGTCACAGACTGTTGTTGAGCCATACCTCTAAGACAAACTGCGGAGATTTGAACTGAGGAGCCATCCCATGGGGAATTTCCTAAGGCCATGCAGAGCTAAAACGAAACCGCTCACCTGGATTGGACTGCATTAATTCGGAGCTCTTGATATTCGGAGGGGATACATTGTGGAATTGTCTTTTCCGACCTTATTCGATTAGTATGGCGAACCGAAGTTATGCCTGACGAATGGAAAGTGCCCGCGATATGCCCCATCTCCAAGAAGGGAGACCGCTTGAAGTGTGAGAATTATCGCGGTATAGCTCTCCTTTGCACAGCATACAAGTTACTGTCATACATTGTATTGGATAGAATCACTCCTCTATTGGAGGGCATGGTTGGTGACTATCAAGGAGGATTTCGTCCGATCAGTCACCGATCAGGTCTTTTCGCTGCGAATGATTCTATCTAAATATTATGAGACATCTATCTCCGTACATCAGGTGTTCCTGGATTTCCGGCAAGCCTATGACTCGATCAATCGAGAAAGTTTGTGGTGTGCCCTGGAATACCTAGGAATGCCAACAAAATTGGTACGACTGTGTAGGATGACAGTGACGCAGTCACAATGCTGTGTTAAAGTTGAGAACAGGCCATCGACAATTCTTGCAGTTAACTGGGTGTTCGGCAGGGAGATAAGTGTGATGTGAAGTTATCCCAGGATTCCATCCCAGAAAAATTAAAAATGTTCATCAGGCAATACTATTCTCATCCCATCCCAGGATTTTAAAAATCGTCCCAAAATTTGATATCATCATTTTAAAAATTTGCAAACGACGTGTTAGCTTATATATTCTTGTCGTAAGAAGTCATTGGCACAATAGGCTCAGAACTTCATATGAATATGGCCCCATACTTAAAATTAGGAGTTTAACTATTGGTTCTCGAGAACCATGAGTGCCGGAAAAAGTTTTCTTTGTTTTCGACTTGACATGATGTCCATTTGCTGTGATCAATCGTTGAACACCAGCTGTATGTTGTAATTTGCGCAATGGGGTCATATGTATATGGCCCCATATAAAAAATACAGATTTTAATTAATGGTTCTCGAGAACCATGAGTGCCGGGTATAGTTTTCTTTGTTTTCGACTTGACATGATGTCCACTTGCTGTGATCAATCGTTGAACACCAGCCGTATGTTGTAATTTGCGCAATGGGCTCATAAGTATATGGCTCCATATAAGAAATACAGATTTTAATGAATGGTTCTCGAAAACCATGAGTGCCGGAAAAAGTTTCCTTTGTTTTCGAACTGGTATGATGTCCACTTGCTGTGATCAATCGTTGAACACCAGCCGTATGTTGTAATTTGCGCATTGGGCTCATATGTATATGGCCCCATATAAGAAATACAGATTTTAATGAATGGTTTATTTATTGATTTTGGGGCCATTTAAAAAAAATCCAGATTACATATATTAAGCCATATACGTTTGGGTCAAAAGCGCCAATACAAATCCGTATGTCTAATATAGAGCCATATACATACATATGAGCCCATTGTCTCGAGAACCATTAATTAAAATCCGTATTTCTTATATTGGGCCATATACATACATATGAGCCCATTGCGCAAATTACAACATACGGCTGGTGTTCAACGATTGATCACAGCAAGTGGACATCATGTCAAGTCGAAAACAAAGGAAACTTTTTCCGGCAATCATTGATCTCGAAAACCAATAGTTAAACTCCTAATTTTAAGTATGGGGCCATATTCATATGAATTTCTGAGCCTATTGTGCCAATTACTTCTTACGACAAGAATATATAAGCTAACACGTCGTTTGCAAATTTTTAAAATGATGATATCAAATTTTGGGACGATTTTTAAAATCCTGGGATGGGATGAGAATAGTATTGTCTGATGAACATTTTTAATTTTTCTGGGATGGAATCCTGGGATAACTTCACACACTTAGGGAGATGCTCTGTCCCCGATACTCTTTAATCTCATGTTGGAGTACATCTTTCGTAAAACTGAAACACCGATGCTTAAAACTGTCACTGGCCGCCATAAACGTTACATATGAAAGCATTCACCCGAAAATATTTAGACAAAGATACCGGACACCGGTGTATATATGTATTTTTATATAATAACAAGTCAAGTTCATTAAACTATCTTTAGTATATATGTAGATTGGCCTTAAATTACCAATACATGCATAACTAATTTTACCTGATAACTCGAACATGACGTAACATTACACAAAGTCATAAATAAAAATACCAACAGTTTCGGTATACACAAAATGACTATGTGATTTATTATGCATGCCAAAATTATGACGAGGCCCTATATAGTAGATTCAAGTTTTATAAAAATCTTGAGCGTTTTGTTCATATACATATAAATTTGTAAATAAACAATTAAATTCACAAACTGATAAGAAAATATAATTTTTAGTGTATTAGAAAAATTTACAAACGCAATTTCTAATCGCGCAAATATTATCTGTACGTACATACATGCATATATGTACGACCGAGTAGAGCAACTAAATTAAATTAGGTCGAATCATGTGTTCTATATATAAATGAGTGCGTGCTCATAATGTAGGTCTGTTATTTAGAGGTGAGGTAGTATTGACTGATAACACCTGATTAGAATTTGTTTATTTTTTTGTAAATTATAATTACGATGAGAGAGTTTCTCACTCTCGCCGGCGTGAGTACATCGACAATATACATACGAATACATATATGTATACAACTTTCGCGTTGATGTGTGACCTTCAATAAATTAATTGCAAATATGCAATTTGTATAGTTTTGTTCTAAAATAATTATTATTAATTTGTATTTGTTGTATATACACATTCATGACCTTAAACTTAAACTTGTTAGTTGTAACTCTAAATAAAATAATTATTATTGTTAATTATTACAATAAATAGGCGGTTAAGAGTGTGTGTGTGTGTAATTGCATTGAAATGTAATAGTTCCTATTGTTGCTATACATACATAAAAATATTTATTGTATGAGTATGGGTGCGGGTGTATTATGCAATTATCTATCTATCTTTGCTGAATTGAACATTTTTGTCGCAATTTTTCTAATTTTTTTTATTTATTTATTTTCTAAACACATATTTCTATTTATAATATATACATACATAAACTATATATAATAATTCTAGTTACTAAAATTACGAATTAAAAAAGTCATGACGATCGTATAGTTTTAATATCGTTTCCAAGGCTCGCAAATATCGCGGATTATTATAGATTAGTTTTCGTGCACGAAGGCCATCATCACTGTCTGTGAATAGGGTGCTAAGAGATTTTGCATTTTTTGGATCGTTCAGCAGCACAGGCAGCAGTGACATTGCTATATAGGCGCCAAAAAATGATTGCTTCCGTACTATCAACATAAATTCATCGATCGTTGGTATTAAACACGGATAATCCAGTCGCACTAAATTTTTGACCAGATGCTGATAGTAAAAATAAATTAAATCGATGAAACCGTGTTCGCGCACTTCCGGCGTCGTGGCGGTTATTAAAAATGAAAATAAATCAATAGTTGGTGGACCGTAGCACGCCATTTGGTAATCAATCTGCGAAATAATATAAAATTGGGATTAACATTTACAAAAATCGTTTAAAATGTATATGTGTATATAGGTACTTACAAATTTCACAGATACCGGATCATTTCTACGGTCGCTCTTGATCAGGAAATTATTCATCCAAAAATCACTGTGGTTCATGCATACGAACTGGCTTGAATCGGGCGTTGTGATTTGTCGCACCCGATCGTAAATATCATGGCGCCAGTGTTCAAGTTTTTTAGCGTACACCGCCAGACTTGTGTGGTGGCCAAGGGTTCGAAAAAATTCCGGTAAATACAATGTTTCCGACAGCCGAATCAAACCGGATGCATTGTCGCGCACATAATTCGGCAGCCGAGTATTTTCAATGGCACCATATTTTTCGTAGTACATACCGGACACGGCATGAAATTTGGCCAATTTCTCCAAAACCACTTTGCACTGATTCATATCGAGCCCAGTCAATCGATTCCCCATTTTATAACCTTTCACCGTTAAATCTTCTAGAATTATGATTTTATGCGGCACCGTTATTAGTTTATAGCATTTCGGAGAGAATCGAACCAGTTCGCCCAATTTCCGGTATTCGTTTTCAAGCACGGGCAAAACGTTTTGATAAAATAACATTTCACTGGTGAACACGTCCAACTGTTTCATTTCACTAAGAACACATTTGTCCGATTTCACAATTAAGGATTTTTTAAACATTTCTAAAATAAAAAAATTATAAAATTAAATTTATGAATTTATAAGTAAGCGCGCCAAACTTACGATTTTCCCGTTCAATTCGTAATGCAACCCGGTATATGTCGGACATTTGATTTTCGCCTTGACCCACGGCCGGCCGAATATCAAGAATTTCCACATTAGTTTTCGCATTTTTACGTTCGAATAGCAAACGAATTAAGTCAGCATTCAGCCATTTGGGTACATGGAAGTCGGCCATATATGTTAACTTAAATATACGTATCGCGCGCACACTTGACGTCCGTTCTTGCGGTCGATAGAAAATTCAAAACTCTATTCTGAAAATTTTGCTACAAATTTTTCTTTTATATATGTTTAATTGTAATTACACACATTAATTAAGAAATGAATTTGTTTTTGTTGTTATCTCGCACACACATTAGATTCGATGAGTGTATACATATGTGTACAATAGAACAAAAAAAAATCTAATCATACTTCAAGAGTACATACATACATTGTAATTTATTTTTATTTATTTATTTTGCCTAAGAACGTTGCGCAACTCAAGGTTTGTCTCGCGCTTATACGTACACACATATATGTAGCGATACACGTCACGCGCATATATATCCACAAAATTTATCAAGTTTTCATCAAGGACTCGGAGCGCGTGCAATCGAGTGGTGGGAGGAGAATTTGTGTTGTATGCGTATATTCGGTTGATAAAATTTTTTTGTGAATGTGTTTGGTGATAAGATTTAAAAGTATATTTTTTAAAATTCATTGAACTTTTCGTATCATTGCATCACGTTTGGCGCGGGTAATTAGTGCGAATATATAGATCACAGTGCAGTTTGACCGATAACAAAATCAGTCAATTGCTTATATAGTTCAACGAACTTTTTTCAATTGGGAATTTTATAATAAAGTTTTTGTATCCGAAAAACAGCCTTTTGTATGCATACGTGCGGCGATCGAAACTCTTCCAATTATTTCCCAGTTTTCTTTTAGTGTTGTTACCTCGTCGTTGTCAGTCAACTTGAGGGTGTATGGCTACAAACCCATTTTAATTTAGCATCTGCGCATATATAGGTCGCTTTACGCAGCTTGACGAACTCATATATGGAAGATGACTGACCCTGTATGAAAACTTCCTTTTTGTAGAGGTACTACTGAAAATCAACAATATGGTCTACTGATATTAATGATTATCACTCAGCCATATATAAATTTGACTGCTTCGTTATTGAATGCTCAATTTTCTTAAAGAATACTTATTTGGGCGTTTCGGATGAGATGCTAGTTCAATACCAAGCTTTCCATCGTTTTCCTATAGTTCCAGATCCATTCGGGGTCGTCGTATTCATCACCATCTTCTATACCATTCACCAAGGGTTCATTAATAAGTCACATGTCTCAAGTCACATACATAACATAATCCCCTTGCGGTGTACTTTCGGTTGAATTCCATTTTTCACTTCTTAGTCTCTCTTCTCGTAATTTCGCATTTCGATTCAAATTCACGATCTTCATTTAAGGCGGAAGCCAGGTTATTCCGAATGATTTCGTTCAACTTGAAATCAAAAACTAGTCGAGTTCTTTGTAAATTAGTTGTCCATTCTAGATCTCGAAGTGTTTCCATTTCTTCCTTTAACGCATTTTAAATCTACAAATGATTTTCTCTCTAAACTTTTCCGAAGGAATTCATATACCGTTGATTTTATCTGTTAGCTACTGTTATGCTCACAATACTAGCCAAATACCTTAGATATAAAAGACGTATACATCGATCACTGACGATATGGTTCGGAAGTCCAAAATAAGCGGTGAGGTTGTTCAAAAATGTTAGTACCGACGGGCTGCCTTCGTATTTTGGACGGCCGTAACCTCATAATTCAAACCATAAATTTTGATTAATTCGCTCGATATATAGTTTTCTCAGTTCCGAAATGTCCCATATATTATCGTGATAATAGTGTACCATTCGAGATCGAACTGCTTTTGGCAGAACAAATTTTGAGTCAAAATTCCTCTTTCAGATGTTTTTCATCATCGGACTTCTGATGTCCGCTGAGTCTGGTGATAATTCTCTTAAAATTTATGTTTTTAAGTTGCATGGTAAGATGGTAAGAAGCCAGTTGGCGGAACAATTACGATTTTTATTATATAGCCAGCGGCAGTTCCCATTTCTCGGCGGCTCATTTCGCTACCAGTGCAGTGCATCGAAGAGAGCCATGGGCTACCTGGTCAATGTTTCATTTCAAAATCAGGGAACTGCTTGCCAACAAGATACATGTATAAACTATGGTGAATTTGTTAAAAACCGGTTCAATGGCGACTATAATACTTGACCGGCTACCATATTTTACCATTCACAGTTTGCTATAAAACGCCGGCGAGACCGAGCCGATAGGCGTCAGTGTACAATTCGTGCTTATCAGGGAGACCATAAATCGACACAGACAAGGTTTGCTATACATATATAGGCGTTCGATTAATGTCGAAAAGGCTTGTTGCTGCCGTTGACCCCAATTTTTAAGTTTTTACCGGAAAAATTCAGCGACACCCAAAAATCGTCGTACTTCTGTGGTTGTCGTCGGCTGATGATAGCAGATCATCAACTATAGAAATCAGGTACGATTATTTTACGAAGATCTTGATTATTTGCCTATCCCATACATTTGACTTTCACTAGTCTTTTTGTCGACTAATACAATTGGTGAAGCGTACAAAATCGAATGATGCCTTGTTGTAACAATTCGCAATGAGACAACAGCAAATATTTTAGGTCACCTTGTTCAGTTTTGCTTAAATCTTTTCCGGTACCGGAATTTTTGGACATTTTGATTGTACAGCGGTCACTTTCGATTACAAATCGATTTCCTTCTTTACATAAAATGACACGGCCAACAATACCTACACTAAATTCCTCATATATACTTACGTATTGACACTCATATATATACTTACGTATTGACCACCAGCAAAATCCGAAAGAATGGTATATATACCAGATTCGACAGTAAGACGAGGTCTATTTATCGCGCATATATATTCTATTTTCTTTCGAAATGGTAACACCCACGACGGCGCTTGATAACGATTTCACATTAATTTTAGCCACGCTTCCTCGGCAAGGTTTGATGTGTCGTCCGAAGGCAATTCGTTCAAGGATCTATTCTTTATGATTCTTTAGATACCTCATCATACCTCATCATTTGTAGCAAATCAACGATTTGTGTCGGTGGTCTCCCATAGTTTAATGGTAAGAGTGATTTCGGAGATTGCGGTCTCGTCATCAAATTATATACAGGCTGCGATCCAGTATTGGACTACGGAGTACCTGATCTCTCGAAATTCGGCATAAGTTGTTTGTCGAGCATCGCTTGAGAATGGGGTGCGCATATGATTCAACATTTCTCGGTGCTCCTTGTGTAAGCGATTGTGTAGTATAAATGGACGTGATTTATTAGAGACATAAAACAACACGACGCAGCACTCGATGTTGCGCAACAACTTTGGGTTGGTTACGTTTGTATTGGCATTTTGTGTCGGCGCAACAATACTTGATATTGCATAGCTACATCGAATAATTTAGTTGTGTCGGCGAAATAGAAGCTGAGAATGGTGATAACGCGTCATGGTCATGGATATAAACCGATGTGACGAAGCTTGCTTCTATGTGGTGGATCGGATAAAAACAACAGCGAATTCGGAATCGTCTTGACCCAAGGCAACAACACAAATGATCGTTGAAACTACGATATATTTGGACGATTCTCACCATTTTTTTGCGTTCCTAAAAAAGTAAAAAAAAATTTCTCTTCTCTTTCGTATTCGCTCGATCAATTCTTTTTTTACCATATAGTTGCAAGTAGGCTTTTATCACTTTTATCATTGTCCCCCAAGAAATGCGGTTCATGTTCCAAGCTGGTCGTGCCTTTAATATATCCAATGCTGACTTACAATTCCTTAAATATTACTACTTAATCGCTATGCTTAGCCACGTTACCCTGTTACCGTCCCTGCCAACGATTAGGCGGATACTCTTCTTCTATTTACTAGCTTTAACAATTTTTACTTAAGATAAAAAATCTTGAGTTCTGATATTTATATCTACCTACCGCTCAAGACGGTATCACAAAATTTCTTGAAAGAGTTTAGGTTGTTTACTTGCTGGCCACTCAACTCTTAAGTCAATAATAAGTTGATCTCTAGATAACTTCTTGAGCTAGATCACATAGTCATAGAAGATGTGTTCTATGGTATATCCTCGCCCTGTCCACATTCACAGGTGCTTGAGTCCGCTAGACTCAGTCGGTATATATAAGAGGCTATTCTTCCATGCCCCGTTAACATTTGGGTAAACCATATACTTAGAGTAATCTTTGTCTCTAATCTCGCTTCAATGTTTGGCAAATAACTATTTATGTTATTCTATCTTGTCATATTGTTATACACACTTTTCTCGTTTCCCTTTGGCCGAATTTGGTCGCCTTCTACTATCACGTTTCTGTAGGTCACGTCTTGTCTCTTTCTTATTTTGTAGTTGGCAATTTTCTTATTTAAGAGTATATCAATAGGAATCATGCCGGCCAAGACAGAAACGGCGTCTGTTCTGTATGCCTTGGTAATTCCGAGCAAGATACTTCTTTGGGCACTAACTAGTATACGTCGATGGTGACAGCTCATTGGTTCATTTTTTTGTTGAAGACAATATACCAAAGGTGTGGACCAAACATGACAAATTTTTCAAGTGTGTCATGGCATCAAATAACAGTGGCTTTTCTTTCAGAGAAATAGTTGTTAATGATGTTATAGAGATTGCATGGGCCATTGAATCTCTTAAGCTCCAACATTATGCTGGGCCGCCAGAGGTTCTCGTACACTCCAGATACATCTAAGAAACTCCAAGATTGCACTTTTGGTCCGAATCTTTGACCATATTGATCATTTAGATCATTGCGTCCTCTGTGGACCTATTTTCTCTAAAGCCAAACTGTTTGTCACTATATAGGTGCCACTTTTTTGAAATATGTTCATTAACCTGAATTTTTCAAATAATTTACCAATGACAGGCATAACAGCATGATACATAGGTCGATAAGATTTAGGATCTAGGACACCTAGTATCTCCAGTTTTTCTAATGATAGCTAATTTACCTTTTTTTAGCGGAACGGTCAGTAAGAACTTCATATGTATGAAAGTATGTGGAAAACAAGTTGCATATGAGCCAAAATATCCAATGATTTGCACGAAAAACTGAAAACGCAATAATTAAATTAAATTCAAAACTTTATTGGTAATTCTGGGTCGTGCCTATATATAAACACCGATTTTAATAACTTAAAAAACCCAATATCACATTTAGAACTTAAAAAAAATACAAAACTAACAAACTATCAACAGTATCATAAAAAAAATAACAAATTTTTAAATCCCATGATTATTATACGGCGACATAAAATCCCGTTGAATCGGTGGATGCATATGCGTATGATGATTATGGCTCATGGTGGCGGAATAAATTTCCGGTGAACGGGCATCATGATTTGGTGGCGTGCCCGTTAACAATTCGGTCATAAAACTAATATACGTAATAGCCAATCGAAGCGTTTCGATCCGTGACAAACGTTTCTCGTACGCAAATGTTGGTACTTTGCGACGCAACTTATCGAACGCTTCGTTTAAATTATACATACGTCTGCGTTCACGTATATTAGCGGCACGTCGCTGCGCCAATGATGCGACACGGCGACGTGTTTTTTTCGTTCCACTCGAATTCGATGACATACTGCCACGCTGTGTCATGCGCTGTGCTACGAGCCCGCCCACTTGACTTCGCGGCCATATTGCTAAAATGAATAATTGTAAAACAAAAAATTAATGTTTGATGTAAAATCGATTTGCCACATGTGTTGCTTCATTTTAATTTTTTTGCGGAATATGATTATATGTGTATATAAACATACCGAGATCTGTACAGGGAAATCCAGCTATTAATTCGGGATATGATACTATTGGTGGTGGTGCGTCTTGTCCCCATATCGGTGTAAACGGTGAAACATCAGGTATGTATGATGGCTCAGGATGCTGGAAATACAAATTTAAGTAAGTTTAATATAAATTTAAATCAAAATGAGAATATAAAAGTGAGAGAAAATGTCCAAATATTTCATAAAACAAAAATATATTGCTCCAGGACAGGTTCGAACTGTCAACCTCGGCATTGCTCGAATACTGCTGTATAAGTACCGCGCGCTAACCAATTGCGCCACAGGAGCTTAGAATACTTTTGCAGAAAACACAACAAATCGTAATCTTCGTAATTTGTTTAGAAATCTATAAAACAATTCGCATAGATTCAAATCTAATATAACCTTTTGCACTTTTTCAATATATAAAGTTGAACGAGGTTGACTAAATCAATATAAAAACAAAATTCTTGTACATACATAAGTATTATAAGATATTCTCAGCTAAATCAACTCATAGTTTTCAAAGCTTTAAAGCTTGGAAAGTAGAGGAACGAAGCTGAGAGAGTTCCCTCATCTAAATGCTTGTTAGAAACTGTATGTTTAAACTTAAATATCTCTCGATACATATAATGCCGAATTGGTATTCAACCATTTTAAGCATGTTAAAAATCATCATCAGGATACTTAATCATGAAAATACTTAATACATATATAATTATAAGCTTAGTATATATGTTCTCACAGTCACATATAAGGTTAATCAAAGACTGTTATAACCTGGATATATGCTGCAAGAAGCATATATTTTTCACTATATTTTAAATAATACAAAACACTAAAATACGCAACAAAATGGCGACCACGTAAAACAAATAATTTTTTGACAGCTAAAATTTCAAAAAATGAGTGCGTTTTATATTTATTATAATTCAATTTATATTGTCAATAATTCAATAAGTATTGACGGTATATAATTAATCATAATTTGACAGTTTTTAGCACTATAATTAATTATTCTAATTATTTACTCTACATTTTTACTTCAACGTCGATAGAAAATTAAATTTTTGATCATGTTTACAGCGACATTATCGCTGAACTTGTTTTAGAATCGATATTTTTAAATTGGTCGATGGCGCTGCAGTGCTATCGATATCTCTGACACGTTATGTTGGCAAACGTACAATAATTTTGGCGGTCATATTATATAAAATAATATAAAATTGTTTCACTGCCTTAGCGCTTAGCGCTGATGCTTATTATTCTGTTTCCTAAAGCGACATAGGCGGCAGACACAAATATATTGTCGAAGTATGGTTGTTGTAACTCTAGTTCTGTTTATATACCTATAATGATTTGAAAATGATCGTATGACATTTATGTTCGCTTGTATAGGTATCTAATTACATTAAACATCTAAGAGGGAACAAATAAAGATTCAGCGCAACTTTTTACTAAAAACTTTAAAGAATGTCTTAAAGAATGTCAAGTGACATCAACTTTGCTTAGATTTACCAAGTTTGTTTCCACAACTTTTCCTGGAATATGGTTATATGGCATGTAACATTCAAGCTCCTGTGGCGCAATTGGTTAGCGCGCGGTACTTATACAGCAGTATACGAGCGATGCCGAGGTTGACAGTTCGAGCCTGTCCTGGAGCAGTTTTTTTCTTTCATATTTTTCTTACTAAAACTTTTATTTTTATAATTGAGTAAACAGGATACTATACAAAGTGTACCTTAGTTTTTCTCGAACATGGGTAGATATACAGATAAAAACTATACAGATATTGCTTATTTTAAAAATGCTTATTTAAATGGAAAAGCTTTTGACATAATGATAATTTATGGTGAATGACAACAAATTACTAATAAAATGCTAGTCGTTTTCCAAAAAGACGTTACTTTCATATAAATTCTTTTACACGTTAGACGAATCGGATTAAAACCACAGGTGTTAAGCATCAGCCAAGTGAAATGTTGTGTATTATGTGGTTACAGAAATGAAGAGATATTTACCGATACATTGGCTGCGGTTTTCTTAAATCCACATAACAGTATAAAAAATATCGCACGAGAAGGGGCTGCTGCCAAACGATCGTCTGGGTCCCATATACTAAACAAAATTAGTTCCATCTATATCGCTTCTAAGGGCTTTTTGGAGACGATTTTATTTAGAGAAAGAAATTCAATGGGCTCAAAATAAATTTGAGAACGAATGAAGGTTTTTTTCCAGTGTTGGCATAGTTAATAAACATAATATGCATTATTAGAGAGAGATCAATTCACATTTGATTAGAACTCTTGAGGCGGTATTCTTGGCAATCGTCTGATTGGACCATTTTGTTTCCGTGGGCACAAGTGAGATATTACTATTCAATTCCTTAATGAGGAATTTAAGTTAGGAGATATCCCTGCCAGTTATAATAGGGCTCGAATTAGGTTTTAGTTAAATGGCACGCATCTTCCCTTCGGTAGAATTTCACGAGAAAACCTGAACACTATATTTCCGCAAAAATGGATCGATAGAAGTGGCCCAGGATTATTTCCAGCCCACACCTCGCTTGTTTCAAGTTTTATTTCTAAAGAAAAGTTCGAGAAAACATTAATCAAAGAAAAGCGACATTTTTTTTTTAATTCTGAGCAAGAGTTAGAAGAAGTTCAATGATATGTTGATACTTCAGTCAACCATTGATTTACTGAGATATTAACAGAGTACAAAGAACTTATATGCAAAAACTGTTAGTTTATTGAAGATTATAGACAAGATGCCTCAAAAGTAAGCCAATATATTAAAGAGAAACTTTTTTATCTATCTTCAAAACTAAGGTCATCCAAGGTCATCAATCAAATGCTCTTCTTCCGTCTGACAACTTTATAATGGTTTTTATATCTGTATCTAACTATTTTCGAGAAAAACTAGGTGCATTTTACACCAGACTCAATGTGTAAGTGTGTATATATGTACATTATTCAGTACTATACCCCAATCAAGATTGCACGTCTTTTGTTTTATTTGTCTCGAGAGTCGAGACTAATCTGCATATAGCCGATAAGCTCACTAATGTCGATTTATGCCAAATTAATATATTCAAACGTTCCAAAAGTAACAAAATACTCTTTAAATAAATTTATGGAGACTTCAAATCTAATATGCTTTGGCAACAATAGAATTTCCGATGGTAAACAGCACCAACCTTATATCCCAAACAGAGAGTTAATAGGTTATCTAAGTCTTGTGATAAAGCCACAAATGATAACATTTGAATTATATGAGGTAACGAAACAATGGAAGTGTAATGCGGCCGTCAGATGCTCAATATTTATTATTTAGTATTGACATACTAGTGGTGAGGAGATATATTGAAGTATTGTTAATATTCAAAATATTGTAGTTTATTGAAAATCAAAATATTTTTGAAATTTTTGAAAGTATTTGCATTAGAGAGACCACTGCAGAACGTAAGATTATGTGCATTAAACAGTATATAGGAATATAGTTTAAATACTATTTTATAGAACTGTAGCAGCTCGAATATTCGACTCACCGATATTCGATTCTGCCACAAACAAAACAATTAGTGAAATTCAAATATAAACCAACTTATTTGAATTAAGTGTTCACTAACCCCATCACATATCCATCTATCCAACCACCAATATCTAATAACCGAACCATTACTATAAAACATTTATAGTAAAACCATCGCCATCTAACAACATCACCACGAACAACAATGTTCGGTGATGCAACACTTATGCGTAAGTGCAATATTCACCGTCGCCGGCGCATGTGTTCCCTCTTCACAAAACGAAGACGAAGGCGACGTCACAACAAAAAAACAAAAAACAAGCGAGCGATCAACCAAACAACAAGTCTATATTTTGTCATACATATATATATATATATATATATATATATATATATATATATATATATATATATATATATATATATATATATATATACATATATATATATATATATATATATATATATATATATATATATATATATATATATATATATATATATATATATATATATATATATATATAATTCGTCCATTAAAATTTCCCATTGCGGTATTTATATACAAGTGCAACGCGCCATGTTATTACAAATTTTGTGTGGTGGTGATTAAATATATATATAAAATATCATAAGAATTGTAATCAAATAAATAAATAATTTTGTGAAATATAAATAAAGGATAAACAATTAAATTTATAAATTAAAACTAAATAATATAGTTTATGTAAAACAATAAATAAACAAATTTTAACGATTATAAATTAATAAACATTCATTGTGTATGATTACATTATTATTATTACATGGAACAAAATCCAACAAGTGGTGACCTCGACGTCGGTTTTTACCGAGAAAATAAAAATACCAACAGTAAAAAAACACACGTAACCGCGTGGGAAGAAAATAAACACGTGGTGTAGGGGACGGCCCACCCACAACGCGGGAACATAAAAATAAAAATCAAACAACGACGCAGGAAAATAAACAAGTGCGTAGGGCGAACCCACGTACCAACGCGGGACTCTTCATTTTTTTTCGGACACGTGCGTAGGGCCATCCCACGTACCAACGAGGGACACCGTGGGACAACGAAAACGGTGAAGCAATCCACCCTCACCGCAGCGGACGACCAACAACAGCAGCAGCATCATCAGCATAGCGACAAACCCAGATAAGAGTTTTTTTTTTTATTTATTAATAACAACTATTTTTCTCTTGTGTTAATTTTTTTTCTTTTTTAATTTTTTTTTTGTTTTGAACTATAACAATATAACGTAGAATCAATTTATTAACAAACTTAACGTAGAATCAATTCATTATTTTTTTTTCTTTCACAAATTTAACGTAACGATTTAGATGTAAAATTTTTTTTATGTATTGTTCACCACCACATTGCCACCCATCCAAAATATTTCACACACCCCGGTCGTTTCTCGCTGCACGCCCTCCCGCCATCACCGTTGTGGATTAAAATAAAAAAAAGAATAATAAAAGGTTTTTCTCAAAACCGCAACCACAACGGTGACTACACACAATCCGTCGCAAACATTTTTCTTGCATTTCCTTTTTTTTATATAATTTTTTTGTTGCATTCAAATTTCAACGAGCCCCCCCAATATAAGGTAGGACGCAAAGGAACTCCATATTCGTGGGTATCTCGCATCGGGTGTTAAACCAAGGGAATATCCCGGCCCTCAAACAAATCATTACACGGTAACCATTCCGCCTTATAATTTCGTATAGTTTCATTTTTTTATTGTATTGGTTCGTTTTAACAAAAGAACAAAATGACCGAAGATGCAAAACATCTATCACAGGACATGGACACCACGCCTGAAGGCGCTAGTCCACAAATAGAGATCGCGGCATCACATCAGCGAATCACAATACAACCTTTCTGGCCACAAAGAGCAAACACATGGTTTCAGCTCGCCGAAATACAATTCGGGCTGCAAGGTATAACCGCTGATAAAACCAAGTACCTGCAAACATTATCAGCCTTGCAACCAGAAACGTGCGATGTGATCTCGGATCTCCTCCTCAATCCGCCGACAACCAACCAATACAAGACACTGAAACAAACGCTGCTAGAGCGACTAGCACCATCAGGCGAACGCCAGCTAGAACAATTGCTTTCAGGCCAGCAATTAGGCGACCAAAAACCATCTGACGCGTTAAGACACATACAAACACTGGCTAACAATAATTTCAATGAAAATATTATTAAATCGCTGTGGATTCGTAAAATGCCGGAGTTGATTCGGATAGCGCTGGTGGCACAGCCCGAATCCTCCACGACACAGATGTTAGCCAGAATTGCCGACAAAATGTTTGATGTCATACACATCAACCAACCAAGCGTCAGCCAAGTCAATAGTCCATACCGGCAATCACGTGAACGCAGTGGAGACAGAACTCCCCGTTCAACACAAGCACCAAACTCACTCGAATCAAGGTTGTCGAGAATTGAGTCCAGACTCGACGGGCTTCTCAGAGGTCGAAGCCGTTCGCGTGGGCGACGAGCTCCCTCACGAAATAGAACCCGCAGTCCCAGCAACAACACGTACCAACATGGTAAATGCTGGTTTCACACAAAATTTGGTAGAGCCGCGCGAAAATGCACGCCACCGTGCAACTTCATCACGTCGCAACTATACGTCACGTTTGTTTGTGTACGATAGACACAACAAACTCACCTACCTAGTCGACACTGGCGCTGACCTTTCGGTTATTCCAGCCATGAATTTCAAAATGAATTACACATTAGCTAATCGAAATTCAAATCTAGTCTTATCGGCTGCCAATGGTTCAATCATCCACACGTACGGCACAAAATTGCTTAACGTGGATATCGGACTCAAACGAACCTTCACGCATGCTTTCATACTAGCTGCAGTGAACCGTCCGATCATTGGCGCCGATTTTCTAAGCAAATTCGGACTTCTTGTCGATGTCAAACACAAACGGCTGATTGACCCAGCTACAAAGCTGTCAATAAACGCCACAATGGTTCGTGTTAACACACCAACACCGATCCATTTTAACATCGACAACGGCTACGGCACTCTGCTCAAAAAGTACCCACTACTTACAGCAGAGCCGAACTACAAAATGCCAGTCCGACACAACGTGGTTCATCACATCGTCACGGAAGGCCATCTTCCCGTGTCGAGACCACGCAGACTAGATTCGGTGCGTCACAAAGCTGCACAAGCAGAATTTCAACACATGGTGGAATTAGGGATTTGTCGAACATCGACATCTTCCGTTTCTTGCCCACTTCACATGGTCAAGAAGAAAGATCAAGACTGGAGGCCATGTGGGGACTATCGGCGTTTAAACACGGTTACGATACCGGATCGCTACCCGATACCCCACATTCAAAACTTCACCATGCACTTGCATGGCTGCAAAGTTTTCTCCAAACTTGATCTCATCAGAGGTTATCACCACATTCCCGTGGCACCTGAAGACGTTTTCAAAACGGCAATCACAACTCCATTTGGCCTCTTCGAATACACCCGAATGCCATTTGGATTACGCAATGCCGCTCAAACGTTTCAGCGCTTCATGAACGAAGTCGTTCGAGATCTCGACTTCGTTTTCGTCTACATAGACGACATTCTTGTGGCATCTCAAACTGAGGAACAACACAAACTCCATCTGGAAACACTTTTCCAACGACTTGTCGAGTTTGATGTTCACATCAAGACCTCAAAATGCGTCTTCGGCGCATCCACTCTTGATTTCCTCAGCCACAAAATTACCGCTAATGGCATCCTTCCGTCACAAGACCGAATCAATGCCATTAAAGAATTCCCAGCTCCAACATCAATCAAGAGTATTCAGCGATTCATCGGCATGGTAAACTACTACCACCGATTCATACCAAAGCTCGCTGAAATACTCCACCCAATTCACAGCCACCTGGCAGTACTACTACGTAAGCCCAAAACCGCCAAGAACTTCTCTTGGCCTGACGAATGTCAACACGCATTCACGTCACTCAAGGCTGAATTGGCACGCACAACACTCTTGTCACATCCACTGAGCGACTCAAAGCTCAGCATTACTACTGATGCATCAAACACTGCTGTCGGAGCAGTCATGCAACAGTACAACGACAAGTGTTGGGAGCCCCTGGGATTCTTCTCAAAGAAGCTCTCGGATGCCGAAAAGAAATACTCTGCATTCGATCGGGAATTACTCGCAATATATCTAGCAATAAAACACTTCAGATATTTTGTCGAGGGTCGGGACTTCACAATTTACACCGACCACAAGCCTCTCACTCGAGCAATTCAGTCTAAAACTGAACGCAATCCAAGGCAAGCACGCCACTTGGATTACATTAGTCAATTTACCACGGACATCCAGCATGTTCAAGGTACCGAAAACGTTGTCGCGGATACACTTTCGCGCACAACAACAAACGAAACGGCCACAGTCGAGACTCACTTCGACTGCAACAAAATCGCACAAGCGCAAAAAGCAGACTTAGAACTACAGAAATTACTTTCTGGTTCCACACGTCACGCCAGTTCATCACTGCAACTGGAGCTTTTCAAACTACCTAGCCTCGAAATCTACTGCGAAACATCTACGGGTGCAAACCGCCCATACATCGCAGAGCAACTACGTCGAACCATCTTCGACACACTACACGGTATCTCACATCCTGGTGTCCGCGCAACTCGTAAATTGATTACTGCTCGATACTTTTGGCCCAGCATAAACAAAGACGTGACCCATTGGGCACAATCCTGTTTATCCTGCCAAAAATCAAAAGTCCAGCGGCACACAAAATCGCCTCTTGGACAATTCGCAATCCCACCTGGTCGATTCGAGCACATTCATTTGGATGTCGTAGGACCACTTCCTCCATCCAATGGATACTCATACTTACTCACCTGTGTCGATCGTTTCACTCGATGGCCAGAAGCGTACTGCATGAGCGACATGTCTGCAGCAACCATTGCCACCACATTCGTGCAAAACTACGTATCACGATTTGGCGTTCCACTTGACATCACAACTGATCAAGGAACCCAATTCGAGTCGAAGCTTTTCTCGGAGTTAACGAAACTCCTCGGCTCGCATCGTATACGTACAACGGCTTACCATCCGCAAGCCAATGGCATGGTTGAACGCTTCCACCGCCAGCTCAAAGCTGCTCTCAAGGCCCGAGGCAACACCATGCACTGGAGCTCCGAAGTACCAATCGTTCTACTTGGTATTCGAGCAACGGTCAAAGAAGATTTGAAGTGCTCACCAGCTGAAATGGTTTACGGTCAAACCATCAAGCTACCCGGTGAGTTCTTCGTCGAACATCCTCTACCGTCTCCATCTACAACCGACACAGTCATCGACCAACTTCGCACCACCATGCAAAATCTTATCCCCACGGCAACAAGACCAACGAATGAAAGCAACATATTCGTTCCAAAATCGCTCAACAATTGCGATTACGTCTTTGTCCGGGTTGATAAGGTTCGTACTGGATTACAATCTCCATACGATGGGCCATACAAAGTTATACGCCGCTTACGCAAGCAATTCATTGTCTCAATCAAAGACAAACACCACTCAATCTCCATAGACAGATTGAAACCGGCCTACGGTATTCTCAACACAGCTGATCAAATATCAGCCAGCAAACGATTTAAAACCGTCCGGTTCAACGTATAACGTCTCAAAACCCATGGTTTCTCATCTGGAGAGGGGGTACTGTAGCAGCTCGAATATTCGACTCACCGATATTCGATTCTGCCACAAACAAAACAATTAGTGAAATTCAAATATAAACCAACTTATTTGAATTAAGCGTTCACTAACCCCATCACATATCCATCTATCCAACCACCAATATCTAATAACCGAACCATTACTATAAAACATTTATAGTAAAACCATCGCCATCTAACAACATCACCACGAACAACAATGTTCGGTGATGCAACACTTATGCGTAAGTGCAATATTCACCGTCGCCGGCGCATGTGTTCCCTCTTCACAAAACGAAGACGAAGGCGACGTCAAACAAAAAAACAAAAAACAAGCGAGCGATCAACAAAACAACAAGTCTATATTTTGTCATACATATATATATATATATATATATATATATATATATATATATATATATATATATATATATATATATATATATATATATATATATATATATATATATATATATATATATATATATATATATATATATATATATATATATATATATATATATATATATATATATATATATATATATATATATATATATATATATATATATAATTCGTCCATTAAAATTTCCCATTGCGGTATTTATATACAAGTGCAACGCGCCATGTTATTACAAATTTTGTGTGGTGGTGATTAAATATATATATAAAATATCATAAGAATTGTAATCAAATAAATAAATAATTTTGTGAAATATAAATAAAGGATAAACAATTAAATTTATAAATTAAAACTAAATAATATAGTTTATGTAAAACAATAAATAAACAAATTTTAACGATTATAAATTAATAAACATTCATTGTGTATGATTACATTATTATTATTACATGGAACAAAATCCAACAGAACTAACCTATTTCTAAAGCGATTATGATGTATTTTGAGCTGGTAGATGAAGGAAAAGAATCCCAACAGGTTAAAATTCATGATAATGGCATAAGAAATCGCATGGTACCGTTCTAAAAATTAACTGTAAAATTGATAAATCAATTTCTACAATTAAGATAAATTATAGCTTTTCGGAAAGCTCCAAGATAAGGGTAATTTAATATTTAAAATGAAAACCTCTGAAAATTTTTTAATTTTTTTCTAAATTGACATTTAAATTTTTTTTCAGATTACGGTAATAGTTTGTTTCAAAGAAAATTTTATAAGCTTTCAAATGAATGTAAAATTTTAAAATTCTATAGTTACCAGTTTTTCTGTTATACAAGTTTCTGCAAGATAGGGTGCTATGTCACAAGGCTTTTGTTTAAACTCTTATAACTTGAACGAATGGCTTGTCAGTGCGAAGTATGGTAGAACTAAAGTTATCTTCGTTTTTTTGGACATTCAACATGTCGCATTAGTTAATACACATTTAAGAAATAAACTTCTGTTCCAGTTGGCCGCATATTCCAGAACCTTAACCAAACATCATTTTCATTATAAACTAATTTTATTCACACCTGCGCATATTCCATATGTCTGAATTTATCCAACAACCATTTAACATCCCATTTTCCTCATTCAGCATGTCGAATTTTGTCATAAACGGTTAAGAAGTAGCCTAAGTTCGTTTTAGTTAGCCATATTCGTGAATCTTATAAAGATTCCCATTGTCCTCCAACATGTCGAATTTAAATTATAGATTATAACTAAATCACAATCAAATCAAAAATTCACTTCACTATATAATATTATCACAAGAATAAAATTACTAAGGCTGTGTCCGAAACCTGTGATAAAAAATCGTGAATTAATTTTTTGACATTTGTTTGATAATTATTCCCCTACATTCACGATTTTTTATTATGCTGTTCGAAATTTGTAATAATAAATTTCCCCACCTCATAAGTTTTTTCCCCACGTCTTATATGTCAATTTTAGTTTACATAACCTCAAATTTTCTGTAACAACTAATAAATTGCACAGAAAATTTAAAAAATTTAATATTAAACTAATGGATCCGATAATCCGATAATAATTATTATGTATACATCTATATATCACACGTTGCAAATGCGTATACAAATTATTCGATAGCTGTCAAAAATTATCATAGTAATAGGCTCGAATAATTTGGGTGTCTTAGGTATTTTCATGTAAATGTCAAATAATTAATTCACGATTTTTTATCACAGGTTTCGGACACAGTCTAAGTGTGTATGTACATGAATTTTATGTATGTCGTATCACAACTTTAAAAAGTAGCCGATTTGTTACTTTTTATGGCAGTCACACTGTAACGGACATAAATAATTTTCCAGTAATAATTTTGGCTGACTACGTCTCACTCGGACACAAACAGCAAATTAAACAAGAAACCCACCAAATTGGTATAGTTAACCCACCAAATTGGTATAAATACCAAAAATATTCTTACTTAAGGGAGAGTTGAATTTTGTCCGTGCTACGTTTTGACCGTGGTTACGGGACGGGTAGTCAAAAATTTGGAAGAACGCGAGTGTTGGCGGGTGACTAAATTAAATAAAACAAATAATTACATAAATAGTGAACAAAAAAAACGGGAAATAAGGTTTTTTTGGAAAAAACGAGCAGATCTTTTTGGTAAGTATAAAAATTAAAACCAATCATTCAGCTACTAACCGTAAAAGGCCCAATTGGTGGCGGGTCTGTAAGTGGTCCCAAATGGGGCGGAAGAAAGTAGTGCGTACGCATCGTCTTCCCTTCTGCTGGTAACGCGTCACCAATCCATCTACTTACTAATAACTAAATGGGTAGACGTAGTGTCTACCACTTCTATAATCCTGTTTCTTTTTTTTGCTTTTATTTTCTTTTTTTTTCCTCCATTACCCATCATGGTAATGGATAGTCACTAAGCCATTTTCTCTTGAACGACAATGGTCGGATCACGTCCATGAAGATCCACAAAATATTTGTGTCCGAATTTTTTCCCCTAACTTTGGCCATACACCCCTGCGGTTAAATCAAGGTGCTATACAAGTTGCCACCATACAACCCACGACTAATGTCACCTCTACCGAACTGAGTTTCAGGTTAATGCCGCGATGGACCAACGAGTAGGACAATTTCTATGTAGCTGGGGCCGGAGTAATATCAGATACCCGTCATAGGGTAGCACCTAACAGATATTACCCCAAGTGCCTTAGTTACAGTAGTTAACTGCAAATACATCAATATTAGGAAATCGCATTTAAAACAAAAATGTCTGTAATAAATTAGAATAATTCATTGATTTTATTTATATTCTCAATTTAAGAAGATGGTAGAAATTATCTTACATACAAATATTACATAAAAATAGTTTTATTATACTGTATGAAATGAAAATTTGTCAGATATCCTGTTTTGGAATTCTAGTTGTATGCTTCACACTTATATATCCAATTGAATAACTTTATAATTATTGTTCATTGCGCGTGAAAATTACTGCACCATTGACGTTTGTGATAAAGTTTGAGAAATCATTTAAAATACCCCATTTATGTAAATTCTGTAATCAACTCAAAAATAAATAAATAATTAGCTCACTGATATTTTTGGCAAATAACCTACTCCTGTGTTATTTGTATCCCAATTTTCACCAGGACATATCGACATTATATTGCACATATCTATGCACCACAATATTATTGTTTCACTCTTATAATCGAACAATATTAAATTATTTATTTATTTTTATTTAACGTTCGGATCTCACAACAGCTACAAAAGGACTAAGTAGATTTTTCAACTCGTAGTCGCGAGGAAAAATCCATCTTTTCCTCCAAAAACAAAAACAAAAAAAAATATAAAAGAACACAGATTCACCCGAATCTGATTGGCTGCATCATATAGTTATACAAGATTTAGGAATATAGGGTGGTGTTCTTATGTTCAAATATTTCATCCCTATTTCATAAGGGATAATTTCTTTAATCAACCGTAAAATATTTTGTAACACTTTATTGTTATTATTTATACTGACTAAGTTTTGTACTTGTTTGCTCCACTTCTTTTTAATAATTTGTAATCGTTATATCCCATTGTTACATACATATAAATACAATTGTTAGTTTACAAAGGGAAAATCATCCCTCACGGCAATATGCTCTTTGTGTATGGTGGATTTGAAGCAAAATCCGTTTTGCAATCCATATGAATTAACAGATTTCCGTTTGCTAATCGAAACGATCACGATAAATAAATAAATTAATTGTGTAATAGATCCACTATCACGCTTGACACCCCTATTATTAATTTACGCATAAAATTAACCACATCAAAATGATTCAATGCAAGTTTTATATAACAATACCAATACCCTATATTAGTCTTATGAGAATTAATGCACCTGATTTAAATCCAAATTAAATTCTAATTTGTCATATTTTACAAACTAGATAATTTTTCAATTGACTTTGCACAAAAATATTTTTATTAAAAATATTCAACCCCCTTTTAAAAATAACTATCTCACACGCCTAAAAGGATTTTAGCGCATTTCAAAAACCAAACCAAATCAGAGTACACCCGAGATAATATTTTATATTAAAATGCACTGAAATCAAAATATCCTTCCAAAATTATAGATTCTTGTTTCACTTGGGTAAGAAGCATTTCCAATATATATACTAAAAGGGATAATTTAACAGACGTTTTTTGCAACTTAAAAACTGTATATAATTTGAATGTGGTGATGGATATAGCTTCAATAGGGTAGGCGTCTGATCATCCTGGGTTATGAACCATATTCCAGAGTTACAGATAGTAGTATCTACTACTGCGGGCAAAAAATACCGGGAAATTTGAATTTAAATTTTTTTGGGATTCCGATAGGGACAAATGTTTTTATTTTTAAGTTTTAAGTTTAAGTTTTCATCTGTGTCAAATTACACGACAAAATATTCATTAGTGTTTGAGATATGCGTCCTTTTGTTGATTTGAAATGATTTTTGTTTTGAACAGCTAAAAGTGAATTTTTCGTTTTCTATAATGTCTGAAACTACTCAACAACGCAGTTCCATTAAATTTTGTGTGCGGAATGAAATTTTTGCTTCAACCTAAACGTTGAAAATGCTGCAGAGGGCATTTGGTGAGCATGCTCTATCGAAAACGGGTCGAGAAAGCGTTAAAGGCGAGGGCCGGCCGGGACGACCATCAATATCAACTACAGAGGGGTGACTACTTTGAGGGGTATTAAAATTTTTTTTTATTTATAAACAAATTCCCGGTATTTTCTGCCCAGAGTAGTTTGTCTTCTACTTTAACGATACCAAATATAAGTAGTTTGACACTACAACCGAAGTCACCGGAAAAAATCAACGCAACTGAAATAAATTGTACGCAACTGGAAGAAATAACGAAAGTTCTAGTGGAATCCAAACAAGAGAATAAAGAACTATATATATGCAACAATTCCATGGATGCGCAGGAGCATATTAAAATTCTTGAAAAGCAAGTAAAGCAACTCAAAGAACATATTAACATGGACTACCAAACTCAACCGGAAGTCCAAAACAAAGATATTTATTCAACAGACGATGATTAATTAGCTCACGAAATGGAGTGGATACGAGTTAAAAGTCAACGGAATAGTCCAGCAAAGGAATCTGAAGAGAAAAGGTCAGATAACAAACAGAAAACAACCAGAAAAGCACCACCGTGATAATTAATGGAATAAAAAATTATGATTCTCTTTATGAGAAAATTTAAATAACTGTTCCCATAGATAAGTTTAAGATCAAACTCATGAAACTTATAGAGAGATCACTAAGATGCTAAATTAAGATAAGCTTGCTTGGCACCCATATGAGAATAAACCAACTAGGCCTATTCGAGTAATGGAGTAATGGTAAAAAAATTTACATTATACATGTACTCGTAAGCCAGTGAAAATAATTGAAGATCTAAGTGCAAAAGGTTTGAAAGTAATCGATGCTGCTATTAAACTCAAGTCACTAATTCTTAACGTTCAGTTCCGAAGAAAATATTGAAAGAATATACCAAATTAAAAATATATTAGGCTGCAAAACTCATACAACAATGAAAAAGGTGTCAATCTTATGGGCACACCTAAGCATATTGCAGCAAAAAACCTCGTTGAGGTAAACGTTTTGGGAGGTGCCCTACAAAAATTACAGTACGCCAAAAGAAACATCGTCAAAATTTATACACTGCGTGGAAGATCAGCCAGCTTATAATAGCCGTGTTTCTTGACGTATGATCTGATCCGGATCAGATCATATCTGCTTCCCTTTCATTTGTATAGCCGCGTTTCATGAAATCAACACAAAAATTGTACTATTTTTTGTTTTTGTATAAAAATTTTGAACCAAAATGCTACTAGGATCAAAATAATAACCTATAAACAAAAAATAATACAATTTTTGTGTTGATTTCATGAAAAGCGGCTATACAAATGAAAGGGAAGCAGATATGATCTGATCCGGATCAGATCATACGTCAAGAAACACGGCTATTTATAGAGGGTGTAAGATACCTGTTGAATTGCAGAAAATAAAAAATAAAAAAATGAAAGGCAAAAACACAAAGATAGTCTGACTACCAGAGAAATATAGGTACGCAAACAATAAAAATACTGGAGCTGCATTGAGTCCACCTGCATAGATAGTAAATTTACATATGCACAAGTAGCCGCTAAAGGGTTAAATCAAGAACAGGCCCAAAATAGTACAAATATCAAACAAACACCTCAAATGGTATTAAATCAACTCGATTGATGGGCGGTTACTACGACTTGAGTATAGCGGAAAGGGAGCTTTCCCTAAACAAAAAAATGTGTAAGCATCATAGAATATTATGGTGGAATGCCAATGGGCTACAGCAACATCAACGGGGGCTGCAGATGGTACTAGATACACAAAATATAGATATCTGTCTTATATCAGAAACCCACTTTACCAAAGAATCCTTTATAAAGTTTGGAAGGTAATTAGTCCTGCAATCAAAGCTAGAACTCCAGGGCATAACTACCCGCAATACATAATCAACTTATTGCAAAGGAAAAGGTCAGCAAAAAATAAATGGCATCAAATATGGAATCCGTGAGATAGAACAATTAATATGTTAGATGGAAACTGGGCTAGAAGAATTAAAGTAAAAGCCGATAGGTTTGCTGACCACCTGAAGAGTATATTCAGACCCTTAGATTGTCAACGAGTAGAAATGTTCGATATCGAAGTCAGCCAAGATACGGAAGATATCAACTGTACATCATGCTTTGAAGTAATGGATGTAATTACTAATAAGCTGAAAAGTAGGAAAGCCCCGGGTTTTGGCTTGATCGCAAGAGTGGTGTTAAAAGAACTTCCAAAAAAGGCTATTATTAAATTTAAGAATTAAAAAAATGTGGCGTTAAAACTTAAATATGTGCCAAGATTATGGAAGGTGGCTGAAGTCATTATGATTCTTAAACCAGGAAAACCTTCTGAACAGGAAGCAAAGTCATACAGATCAATTTCACTATTGACAGGAATGACTAAGTATTTGAAAAGCTACTGCTGCAAAGACTCCTACCAATAATTGAAAGGAAAATGTGTATACTAAACTACCAATTTGGATTCAGAAGTGAGCACTCGACAATTGACCAAGTACATAGGAACACTAATGTTATTGTAACTTTCTATAGACGTACCTGTTCAGACGAAGATAAACTAAAGTTTGTCGAAATAAAGAAACAATTTTATTCTTATTATGATGATTGCTTCAAGAAATACATAATAATAATAATAAAACAGTGTTTAAAGGCCATTACTGGCCCCTCCAATGGTACGATCCTGGGCTTGATTTTCATACTATCCCAGACAACCAGAAGAAGCCAAGTCATTCTCTACATCGTGGAGCCATCGTCGCCTGCAACGACCTATGTGCCTACCATATAGTGGCGATCTTTTCAGAGATCGCTGCACAATTCGTTCCGGATCAACACGCAGAACGTGACCGAGCCAGCGTACTCGCTGAGATCTTATTTCATGCACAATATCTAAATTATTTACCATTCGCTGCAAATGTGTTAATACTAAAAATAATTGCTTGGATTACAACATCATAATCACCTTTTTCACCGTGTGTTTAAGCAGAAGGAATGTGTAATGGGAATAAACTGAAAACATATATGTAGATTCGAAACAGGATTGATTGGAACGGGTGTTAGAATTATAAACTAGAAGATTCTTTCCAAACTCTTCGTAATAATTTTCTTCATCAATGTTCTAAGGAAATCACTTCCCCAGGTCGATTGTTTTCAACGAAAATTATCTCTTCTGAAACGCTCTCACTGAGCGAATAAACGAGTTACCTCTAGCAGGGTATATAAAAAAATATTGGATAGTAAAATGAATGGTGTTGACGGGATACTGTCCACTTCACCCAATTTGACTAAAACCTAAAAAAAAACCTAAACATTTTGAAATATTCAAACTTTGACGTTTTGCGTATTAACTAATTTGTTTTAGCAAATATACAGAATCCTCAAAATTTGGCACTTTTCAGAATTAAATTTGCGATTGAGAATATTGTAACTAAGAAATCCGGAGAATTAGAATTTCATACATTTTATTTAATTGATTTTATTTAAGCACTTCTAACGAGAATTGAACGCTGATGAGTGAACGCTGGCACGAAAATCAGGAAATGAATCCGAATTCCTGGTATTATGCAACAATCCAGAACGAATGGTACATCAATTTTGGAGGTAAGCCAATCTTAGTATATAGGCAGAGACGTATAGGTGTCGGCGACAGTATGAAGAGCTGGCTTGGGATCGAAACTGATGGAGCCGGCTTAAAGCCATGGTACGGACATTTCATTTTTAAATAATCTGTAAATCTAGACCGTATAACTCTTTTTTTTTTTGTTGCAGGCATGGTGTATGGGAATCACACGAATTAATTTGCTTGAAATGAAAAAAAAACAAATCCACTCAAATGTATCACAAAACAATTTTGGCTCACTATAATCAGTGAGATATCTATACATTTCCCTATAGTGATATATATTTTGAATCCATCCCATGATATATGTGTGAGGCCTACTTTTATTTAGTGACGTACATATATGGGTGGATGTTAAGAATATTTTAAATTAAAACAAGTGAAATGGAAATCAACAAAAAGCCAAAAAGTGAAATTTCTTAAAAATATTCATTCAATTGGCCCTACAATGTGATCACCAGGTTCCATTAGAATACTGAGCACATATAGTACTTCCCATGATCGTGCGGAATACACTGTGTATAGATACACTGCACACATATAATAAAATTGATTAATTGAAGAAGTTAACTATTTTCAACTTAAACTTAACTCAGTCGGACGCGAGTATATAGGAATCTGAATCCACATTAAGTAATCGCATTTTTTAAGTCCATATACTCTATAGTAATCAATAAGTTGACTAAAAGTTTCCAAATTTTCAGACAAATAATATAAAATGGGAGCGCCTCTATCATGTATATCAATTTGAACTTCTAATGGATCAAAATGTCGATGCCAAGTTTCAGCCCCTTGGTTTCCAAAAGTTATGAGCAAAACCCCAGCTTTATCGCCATTTACTGCTTCCAAATATACATACAAGCAAATGAGAATTATTGTGTGTTCAATGGTGATTGCTAAAGATTGAATAAGTAATTAAACCGTTATACAATATATAAGAAGAGGCTATACACGGAGAATGACGTCCTATATGATCAAAAGTCAAATGTTTAATAGCAATGATTGGAAAATTGGACCATATCAACGCAGTACATGGTCATTCCGAATCAGCTGAAAGAAGGGCAAAAGATTGTAGCGATGGAAACCGATCACTGCACTAAAACTGTGTTTATGGCAACTAAAAAGCATTACTTCTAATTTTTCATTGACACCCGGCGGTAAATTGTGAAACCAGACTTGTTGGCTATACATCGACACAAATTATGCAAACAAAAACCTAATTCTGGAGGCATTTTTAAATATTTTGAGGGAGTTGCAAGAAATAAATAGAGGTGGAATTAATTAAACCTATAGTGATTTACAGCCGCAATAAAATTATTTAAAATTAGATCTTCAATCAAACCAAAAAAAAAAAAACTATGTACTCTCAAACAAATAAACAATTATAGCTCACTGATATTTTTGGCAAATAACGTACTCCTGTGTTATTTGTGTCCCAATTTTCACCTGGATATACCGACATTTTCACTTGTCAAAACTATATATTATACACACTTGTATTTAATTTTAAACACAGACTTATCACTTTAATCCACTATATACATAAAGTTAAATAAATTAGATCTTCAATTTAAAAATTACACACAATAGCTACCAAACGACTGAAAGAATTCTTAGAATTCACGACGAGATGAAAAATCATATATAATCCTCATTTTCCGCACCAAAACCAAAAACAGTAAAACAACAGATTCACCAAATCTGATTGGTTACATCCTATAGTTATACAACATTTATATCGTAATGTATTGTATATAGGGTGGAGTTATTCTCTCCAAATATTTCATCCCTTAAATATTTACTAAATGGTATAAATTCTTTAATCCGCATACCGTAAACTAATTTTAACACTCTGTTTTTCTATGAAATTAAACTTTTGTGTTGTTGTTGTCGTTATTGTTGTGTAATTCACTTGTCTACTTAATTTTGATTTTTAATAATTTGTATAATTGCTGATCCCTAAATACATTCTTGTCGCTTTTTGGAAAAGTGTACGCCACCCTCTTAATTTAATATAAAATCGTTTTTAATATTTTTTGGTGTTGTGCGGAAGAGTATGATTTTGCACTCATATAGAAATGAAGAGAAAAGATTGAGAAATTCCACCTATTTCCATAAAGAAGCGGATTCAATACTAATTAAATTTTGGACATAGATAATTGTAATCTAATCACTAATCGAATCAATCATGGTAAATAAATAAGTCATTTATCGCGTTCTATACACCCCTAAAATGTATTTACGCATAAATTTAACCGCACATCGAAACGGTTCAACACAACCCCAGTCTAAACTATATTATACACCTTATATGTTACATAATGTAACAATAATTTAATGCTAGAGTGCTAGAGATAGACGTTATGGGAATAGATGCACCTGATTTAATTCCAAATTAGTTTATTCGATTCTATTTGATATTATAAGGTACAATGCTATACAGATAGTATTTAAATTGACTTTATGACAAATATTTTTAATTAAAACTATTTTATTAAAAAGAAAAAAACCAACCCCCTATAAAATAAAATATCTCACGCCTATTAAAGATTTTCACGGAAAATTCTAAAATGTGTTAGTGTATTACAGACACATAAACCAAATCAGTACTCGGTAATAATATTTAATATTGATCTGCACTAAAATCATCTATACTCGTAGTCGTATACTCTCACCCTGCATTACAGACGCTAATTCATGATTTTATATGAATACATACATATATAAGCTTTCCTACACTGAACATATTAATTTAGCAGATGTTTTGACAGTTACTGAAAAATTATATGATTTACGTCTAAATTTTTTATTAAATTCATAATTTAATTCCAAACGGATGGTTCAAGTCAGGATACATTTTTAACACAGCATGAAAATATTCAATTAGACTTGATGAAGTTCGAGATGTTTTGGCAAAGAAAACTATATTTGATATTTAGCCATTGAGAGAGATTTTTAAAATTTTGAACTTGTTACGAAGTTCGGGCTCTTCTATGGATTCTTAAGGGATTTTGCCATACATTCAAAATGTTTATAACAATAAGTATACAATTTAGTATAGTTGATCAACTGGTTGAATTTAATTAAACTAATCTTACTCTGCAACCTGGTTGCGTTTATATACCCGTTCAATGCAACTCTCTAGCTTTCCATATTGCATCGTTGCATGAAAATTGTCTAAGTATGGGTCTATTTATACGAGAGTAATCTTTGGCATACTCATTGCAATTTGTTACTTTAATTGAATTCTCTCTCGCCGCGCCCTTGTTCACTTCTCCTCCATGGTTTTTATTAACGCCTTCTCAAACATTGTGGTGTTTTACTGAAGAATAATGATCATTCTCTGCCATTGTAAACTAGTCGCATCAACCTCGGTCGTCGACTCAAATAAATATCCACCACAAAAACTACAAATGCCCTGGGTGAGGATCGGACCATCGATTCTCACCACACAACGCTCTGTAGCTTCAGCTCTAACCACCAGACTATTAACCCTAATGATGTTATTGAGTTTAACGTTATACATAATTGTTACATTACCCCCACCTTAATTCTGTTCATCCCGAAAATATTCATTTGCGCTCCCAGCGTTATAACGTGTCAACCGATCTATGTGAACTATTTTAATATTTATCCTGGAGCTTGGTTGAATCCGGTATACAACATCGTTCATCTGTTTGTTTACTTTGTAAGGTACTTTCCAACTTTGTTGTAGCTTCGGAGATTTCCGATTTCATCGTTTGATGTTAAAAATGCAAACCAAATCTCCATAAATCCTGTGCTGTTTGATCGAAGGTCCTATCTCGTCTTCATTCAATCGCTAGCTGCCTTCACTATGTTGTCCCTTACTGCAGCGTGAATGTTGATCATCCTTTGCCTGAAATCTGCAACGTAGTCTTGGTTAGTGACTGGTTCGCTCTTCGGTGATCCAAATTTAGTGTCACATGGCAATCATAGTTCTCTGCCAACGAAACGCCATTATGTTGCTTCATCCTTCCTCCTGTTCTTGTTTGCCTTCTCTTGTTCTCTCGCTCCGCAAACCTATCACTTCCTGCACCAATCTTCCACATGTCTTCTGCAATTTACCCAATAGAACCGGAGTCTTATCTTGTCCAGCGTTTTATCGATGCCAAAATTTTATCAGATTTGCTAAATTCCTGCAGTACTTCTCTTATCCGGTTTTCTGGTAGCACAATCTGTTGTTTTGTGTTGTTGCCGTCGGCCGATTTCCAAAGTCTGATCAGCAACCCATTCTCGAATTTCAATGACTTCCACTGACCTCAATAACTTTTCACGGTTGCACTTTCTGTCGTGATTTCATGCCACTTGATCATTGGATACGATGTTCAAACCGTATCCCTCCGACGGTGTCTAATTGGGAACACTCTTCTTTCACTACTGCAGCCTCTCCAGTAGCTGTTCTTAGGTTATAACGAACTAATTTTTCCATATGCTCTACTGCCATCATGTCAGAACGAACAACCGACCATGAAGCTCCGGTATCGAAGGTGAATGTACATGGTTGTTTCTCTAATGCGTCATTGACAACTAAGCCGTTGTAGTTCTTCCTAAGTTGAGCAATTAGAAAAGTAACCTTAAGGCATTCTCCTACTTTCACCAGATTTCACCTCGCAAAACACTTAGTTTTCCTGATCTCCAGCGGATAAAGCCATCTGCCTCACTATCTCCCTGCTGCGCTGAAGACAGAAAATTAAATGATTGGTTTCTAAGCCTTCACAGTGAAAAGAATACTTGATGTCAAGTGGATCTATTTATGATATGCAAGCACAATCTGACCGTGGATGTAAATTTATTATGGTATATCACAAGACCATCTTACTAAATAAGTTGCACAACAACTAACATTTGGAGCATCTTGTATATTATACTCTGATAATGACAGATAATTTGTTAACTCGGTTATAAAAGAAATAATTACTGTCTGATCTGAGATAATATTAGTTATCGGAAAACCAAGCTGTCAAAAATTGTCAAGAATGTCAAAAATTACAAAATAACCTTAGTTTAACTTTTTTCAAATAAAACTAAAATACATTTTTGGAGTTCTTCAAATTAAGAATCATTTACAAATTTAAAATTTACTAAGAAACGTAATTTGTGACATTAGTATTTAAAATATGTTTAAACTATGGTAAATGGCTGCGCTCTAAAAAAAATCATCGCTGTGATATTATAAAACCCATATGCCATAGCACTCCCATCTCAGTCGGTTGAGGTTATATATAGAGTTTTCCAATAAGAGGTTTCATTTTGAATAGCCTGCTATAAAAAGGTGTAAATTTTGCAGTAACAGCTTGCAAACCAAAAGTACTTTTTGATCGTCCTGAAGCACATTCTCGTCCGCCAATAGTGAAACTGGTGGAAAATTTGAGCTGTTGGGACATGTTAGTGATGTGAAGAATCGAAACCGTGTGCGTCGCTCAAGAACAACTTAGAATATTACTGCTGTAGCCCGTAGTATAGAATAAAACCAATTCCACAAACGACATTACACCGTATTTTGCATAAAGAGTTAGGTCTTAAGGCTTTTAAAGTTCAGTTAACACAAGAACTCAAGCCATCTCGATCACCATAAATGTCGTATCTTCGCGGCGATTGGGTTCTTCAAATGCATCAAAATGATCCGGATTTTCATCGAAAAATCATCTTGAGTGATGAGACACATTTTCACCTCGAATTTGGGGAATTTTTTCGAAAATGAGGCTGGTGTAACTGTTGCGGTGAATGGATTGGCCGAAATTGGAAGATATTGATGTGGACGACGTTTATTTTCAGCAAGACGGCGCTACGTGCCACACAAGCAACGATAATAATCGCAATTTTGCAAGAAAAGTTTCCTGACCGTGTTATTTCTCGAAGGGGTGATCACAATTGGCCACCAATTCTTGTGATTTAACACCTTTAGACTTTTTCTTTGGGGCCACATGAAAGATAAGGTATATGCCAATGCTTCACAATCGATTCAAGACCTTAAAGATGGAGTTCGTTAAGTTATCGAGGACATACAGCGAATGTGTGAATTGGTCATGGTAAATTTTGGCGGCTATTTGGCTGATATCGTTTTCAAATGTTAATGGTATACCTTCCTCTTTACAATGAAATAAATTCAGGAACAATAATCATAGTCAATTAATATTAATAAATAGTTTAACAATAAAAATCAAAACTAATAGATAACAATATCATTATTTAAACAAACGCACCAATGCGGCAACTGCACTAAATTGATAAAATCGAAATAAACAAATACCGCAATGATTAAAAAATTCATTATGGTTTTATTGCAAACGCAACAAGGCGGGTTTGGATTAGTTGAGAAACCCTCTCTATGTGTATCTGTATCTGTTCCCAACTCTGTAATATTAGCTAATAGTGTGGTTTAATCTATGAATTTAACAATTTATCAAGTCACGTCTAGACATCAAGTACTAGCCTTGAAGTCTAAACAGATTGCCAAACGAAAATTGTAATTCTGTCTTTGTAAGTAAATCGGGTACTGAGAGGTATACTAGTAAATTTATACGTAAGAAAGATGGTAAATTACCGTTTTTTTCCAAATTGAGTCTTAGAAAAAGTTTTAGAAAGTTTAACTGTAACTCACTTATTGATTAAAACAGACTAAGATACTGTATCAAAAGCATTTTAAAAATCGGTATAACCTCACTTAATTTGCTCTCTAATTTCCACTACTCCTATGTTATACTCCACAGAAATCAATTAAGTTGGTGGAGTTCGAATGTTTCGGAATGCGATAATCTTGTGGCGACTGATGTGATTAAGTTGAACATCATTAAAAATAATGCCAGAAACTAAATTTTCCACCGTTTTTTACTGAAGCTATTAAAAATAGAAATTTGTCAATAATTTTTTATTTCAATTGCGTCGGATTTTTTGAATACTGGAATACAATTTTCCAACGTGAAGGAACCCCTCCTTCTTTTATTACTAAATTAAATATCGGTATAAAATATAGTATTTATCTTTGTATGAGTTTAATTAATTTAATTATGTAAGTAGCATTTTGGAGATTAAGTGGCAGTATGAGAATAATAATTTGAAGGACAAAACTATATAAAATATTACAAAATTAACCAACAGCTTGATTAACATTACATCCCTATTAGTATGAAAGGCATTTCATGATTAACTAGAGAAGGGGATTTCCACCAATCTAGTGAACGAGCAATCATACTTGGTATATATTATATTTACTGCCATACTCTCAAGACATGACAACACTAGATCAAGAATACGGTCATTGAAGTTACTGACATTGGAATGTTGTTTTAATATTTTAATTCGTAAGTAATAATGTTTCAAACAATGGATTAGCGATACGATCATAAAAAAGTGTATGACCGGTAGTTTCACTGAATGTACTTCAATTAATAACAGTAACGTTGAAATCACAAATTACAAGAAATTGATAATCATCAGTAGGGCCTAGCATCAAAAATTAGATAGTTTGTTACATAAGATTTCAGTATGCCCAAACTTAAAAGAATTTCGGGAAAATAGACTATCTATATGCATAAAATAAGAAAATCCATAAATCCATAAATAACACTTATTCCGTCCAACGCGGAAACCATATAAATCCTTTTAATCACAATACCACGGAAATACCCCAGCGCTAAAACAATCGTTAACCCCATGTTTCTGTTAGACATCAAATCAAAAATCCAATGTAAATCATTAGGCTAAAAATTCAGTGCTTTTGATCTGAGATTTCTGCACTTTTTGACAGAAGATATCCATTATATTCAAAATTGATAACTAAAAATATAAAGTTAAATTAATAAAAATAATTTCTCCATTTAAATAATGAATTCTTAAACTTATCTAATTCAGCTATATTGAGGTGATTTCTAAAGTTGATCTATTAGCATCATTGGCACATTCAGATCCGCCAACACTTGGCAACATGTTGAGTAAATGTAACATGCTTATTTCTGAATTCGTTCTGAGTACATTTTTATTTTACATATAACGATATATTGTGATAATTTTAAGATGTTTCTGCAAATACATTTCAGTGTACATTGTGTACTCTGTACCATGTCAATAAAATAAAATGAAAATGACACACACGTTTTTAATGTTAAATTATGATGCGGTGCGGAGCGAAGCAAGACTTGCATTACACAAAATATACTTGCATTTGTTTACATGTGGGAAGTGTGCGAGAAATTTAATTCATATTTAACTTAATTTGTACTAACTAACATTATTGAACTATTTGTTCCCCGTTTTTGTACATAAACTATAACGTCAAAAATCCAACCTGACAAACAACTACAACAATAATACACCAACGTTTTTAAATTTTGGTTTAAAAAATAACAAAACATTATTGAACTATTTGTTCCCCGTTTTTGTACATAAACTATAACGTCAAAAATCCAACCTGACAGACAACTACAACAATAATACACCAACGTTTTTAAATTTTGGTTTAAAAAATAACAAAAATATTGTCTGGTGGCAAACACATGTACTAAAAATATTTTTAGCAAATATTGTTAAATGTATTTACGTTAGATGGCAGGCAAATTAAATATCTTTGCTGTACAATTATTAACGTTTTTCTTGAACTAGATGTCGCGTCGAGAGTATGTTTTATGTAAATTTATGTACATCGAGTTGGATGACGGTTGGAGAAGTATGTATAAATGAATGTTATGTTAAATGCATTTTGAATTTCAAAATATTGTTGGTTTTTGTTTTAATAAATTAAAATTAATCTTTTCTTTTGTAGTAAATATTATCTTTAATATAACTTATACATATAACTTATAATTTCTATAGATTTCTACAGCATTGTTTTATAATATGCATAATATGGTATGGAGTCCAATTTCATGCAATACTCTGTAAACTAATACACTTTCCTATATTTTTTTATTTTATATATTTGTAATTTTATATATTTATCAATCCGTAGGTCTGTGCTCTTTTCGACTCGTCGCAGAGAAAGTCCCCAATTGCAAAATATATTATATAAATATAAAATAAACGCACGGTATACTTTATAAAGACGTCTGTTATAAGTAAAATAAACTATCTGCCACATCGCGATTAATTGACTTAATTTTTCAATCCAAGCTTATTAAATTAATTAAATTTTAAATATTCTAAGTAATCACCATTAAAGTAAGGTATAGGCAGCAGGTGGCTATTTTACATCGATCACCTATCGAATTAAATGTACAATGTTTACCACAACAATGTAAGTTCTAATTTATGACTTTTTCATAGATATGAAACCAGTTTCTTCAGATTAAGTTATCTTTTTTATTTCGAGTTCTGGTACATTTCAGCGTTGTATACACTTTTTGTTCCAATATAACTTAGGTGGCCTGTGAAAGCTACATTACCACCCCTTTAAATGCGCCTGTTTCTTCTAAGCACTTCCATTGAAGTAGCCTTGTGTTTTCTTGTTATATTCAATCAATATTTTCCTCGCATTAGTTAGTACTTTCGAAGATAAAACTTTGATGGTTATACCACGATATACAAATATTTGCATTAGATCATCAGGCATTTGTTTGAGACAATTTAACCACTCTACTACTATTATCATTATATACATATATAATTATAATCTGGCATTTCAGAACCGAGTCACTGGCAATACTATACTTCAAATACTTACATCATTGAACGGTGGTTATTGGCAACGATGGCAATTTCACATTGGATCGATTAATTTCCTACTATGTATACTCACGAACTGATAGACCCTCACCAGCACAGATCTAAACTACTATGGCAAATCATTCGCTTAGTTATCATTTTACCAGCAAATAGTAACATACCTCGATATAATACAATCTTGTTACATTCCAGTTGGCTTATGTGAGGCAAAGCCATTTAAAACCCCCGACTTGGAAATTCATCGTTTATTTAAACATAGACAGGCCAAGAGATAAATGAAATTCAAATTTAACAAGCTCCTGTGGCGCAATTGGTTAGCGCGCGGTACTTATACAGCAGTATTCGAGCTATGCCGAGGTTGACAGTTCGACCCTGTCCTGGAGCAAATTATTTTCAAGCAATTTTGATGACGTATTTGGATTTTTGTACATAAATACAACCTGAAATAGTCAAATTACCTATCATATTGGCCTTTTAACGTAAAGTGTTTGACAACTGGTGAAATATTAAAACTACAGCAAAGGTAGATGTGCAAAGGTTCATGTCCATATAAAATAAAACGATTTTAGGCAATTTCAGACATAAACAAATCTTGGCCATCTGCGGCTCGTATGGATTAAAAGCGCCACTGGCGGTCCTTTAGAGGTGAATTAAAATTAAAATCACTGAATACATTATGCATTTCGATGAAGGGTCTATCAGTTTATCTATCATATAAAGTCATAAAACGTAATAGGTACAAATATAGGCAATATAGTACAAATATAGGTACAATAGGTAGAAATATAGTACAATAAAAACTGTTTAAAACTATCTTAAGACCTATTGGCATTTTTATTTCCGCTAGTGGCGCTAGTAATCCATACGAGTGAAACGAGATCAAAGTGCGTTTATACATGGAATTGCCTTATTGTTTTATTTTATATTGCTTGATCATCTTTCACTCTATAGTTTGAAAATATTTCACCAGATGTCAGTCACTGCGATTAAAGGAGGAACAAATTTATATTATGAGGAATAAAATCATAATTTTAAATAAAATACTAGTTTATTTTAATATCTAATTACATATTTGGTTATATATTTTAGTTCTCATAGTGACATTTTAGAATATGCAAATCATTTACAACACGAGTCAGAATGAATTAAGGCAACCATACTTTGGAAGCTGATGGTAAATATAATATAGTGAATATCTTTCAAAATAACTGTTGGTGTCAATTTATTTTAAAGTTTCAACAGTATTGGGGTGCCTGTCACAGCTAGTAGAACCACGAGTAAGTTACTTTGCTGTAATAAATATCAATTTTTGCCTATATTTATCAAACTAAACGCTTTACAAAAAAATTTAGTTAGTTTTACCTGCTCAATCCGACAATGCTGCCAAAAGTATTTTGATTCTAATAGATCGTTCAAAATCAACACTTCACGTCCCCCTCGATATTTATTTAGCCATTATAACTCACCCTGATTTAATTGGAATATGCATGATACAACAATTTCCCTGAGATAAGATAAACATTTTTTGTATCATGGGAATATGCCTATTTTATAATTTTTGTTCTTCTAAAAATTGGGGGTTTCCCCGATAACTATTTCTAAGTAGATAGCATATTATATTCAATTAATTGCCTGAAATACAATTTGTACGCTTGAATCCAATTATTTATATGGATACCATTCCACTTTTCCATATCAATTTTATTTTATTTTTAAATACCTTGTTTTGCTCTAACGACCATTTTGTACAGCTTTGTAGTAATTTTCTCACTTGTATAGAATATGGAAATTTGGTTATTTTTTCCCCAATTACTTTCCGATGACATGGAGAAAAATGATCAACAAATAATTCGATAGTTTTATTATAATCATATACATAAGTATAACCATAGATATTGAAGACTAACTAAGTAATTGTAAATAAGTTATCTCTGGTATAACTGTGACGACATGTCGACAATTCAGTATATGTATATAATATATACATATATGTATATATTCAGTATATCATTTATGTTGCGTTCATGATCATATGTACAATGTTTGTGTTCTGTTCGCACTCAAAATACATACATTTGTTTTGATAGCAACTACTCGTTTCGATCAAATATGCTTTCCAGTGGACTTTCCAGTCTATTATTGTAAAGTTTTAATATTAATGAAAAGGTATTCCGCATCAAAACTTTCCATTTTTATTGGCTCTTCATCCATCAATCGTCAGATAACCGTCCAGTCTCATTTTTTTTGTATACAAAGAGCGTACCATGTTGTAGGCTACAGTCTACAAAATTTCAAAGTTTATTAATTAAAGATTTTATGATGTTAAAATTATTAAAAAATGATTTTGGGTATTATCAACCCCCAAATAACCATACTTACCAATTTAAGAACCGATTCGAACTTTCAACAGCTCGTGCTTCACAATCTTTGTTTGGGAAGAATTAACTATTGGCCGGGTGATTGGATATAAAATGCATACCAAATTATGAAGTTTATTTAACTATCTTGTAAGGGACAATTCTGTTGTATTGTAATTTGTAAGCCATGTTGGAAGATATAACACCATTTCTGTCTAATTCATCGTTTTTAACGTTTTCGGTTGGCCACACAAGTAGAATTGAAAATAATCGTTTAATCAAAACACTCCGTGCATTTTTAGTTAACAACCTAAATGATTTTGTTTTTAATTTAAACAAAAAGTTGAAAACTCATTATTTATTTTCCTTTGGAACGGGAAAATTCGTAAATTTTAAATTTGAGCAACAAACATTTTTTTCTAAGCTCTAAATTTTTTTTATATTTGATTTTATTATTTTGCAACGAATAAATTAATCAATTTAAATCAATCCAATTACGTAGACAATTTAACTAAAATGTAAGTAGAATATTAATTAACAATTATTTATCTAATGAAAACCTTTTATTTTTCTCGTCATTATGTTGGCACAGCGAAAAAATTGAGCAAATATTTAAAGAAACAAAAAAAAAAAAAAATAAAAAATAATAATTTCCCCATCAAGTTCGTCGAATATTTTATTTTGTTTTATTCTATCGTCTTATTTCTTGTTGTTGTGAAATTCTAGATAAACGTTTAAGCCGTTTATGTTTATAAAATGTGTTAATCAAACAAAATGAAAAACAGATCAAAAAATTTTCGGAAAAATCCAACACATAAATTAAAATCGAAAAATAATTTTGTATATTCGATCGAAGAGCTGCATCGGATTCAGAAGACCAGACAAAAAATTACAACCGAATTGGAAGTGGAGCATCGCATACCACAGGAATTAGTCAGCGCACGTGATGCCGGACATCAAAATGTGCACTATGATCGGGAGTTTCGGCAGAATCATCGGCGCACAAAAAGCCAAACAAATCGAAATAACTCGGATAGTAACATATTCCTGCCGAAATTTTCGCACGATAATACGCCCCAAGTGAAATTTTCTAGCCACAGTAATTCCAGTCTATCCAGTGTCGATATCATCCATCTTACATTGGATCTACAGGAGGAGGTGAAATTAAATGAGACTGAAAATGCATGGAAACCAAAAACACTGCAATTGGCCCAAGAAAAGAACGACGAGAACACCGATACGACTGATGAGGAGGACCTATTTCGGAAAGTGAGAAGTATCTTAAATAAATTGACGCCCGACAATTGTCATAAGCTGACCGAAGAACTAAAAGGGTTTAGTATAAATACGGTAACGAAATTACAGGGTGTCATTCGTTTAATATTTGAGAAAGCCGTAAGTGAACCAAATTTCTCGACTGCGTATGCACTAGTTTGTAAATCAATGGGTCATCTGACCGTAATTGATGATGAATCCAATGAAACATTCGTATTCCAAAAGGTATTGGTGTGCCATTGTCAAAATGAATTTGAGAAAATAGCGGACGACACACGTGAAACAAATCAGGGGAAATGTGCGGAATTTGATACGCCCGACGACATCGAACGAAAACTACGCCACCGTTCGATTGGAGCCATTCGTTTTATTGGGGAAGTATTCAAATTGGGAATGTTAACAGCAAAAATAATGCTGGGTTGTATTCAACTGCTACTAGTGACCAAACAAGAGGAAACACTAGAGTGTCTCGCAAAACTACTTAGTACCATAGGAGAGCTGCTCGATAAGCACCACAATCTAGATACGTATTTTAATCAAATCGATGATCTTGTTCAAAACTACAAAAAGCATGGAGTTTCAAATCGGATACGATTTATGTTGCTAGATTTATGTGATTTGCGACGTGATAATTGGGTGCCGAGACGAAAAAATGAAATCAATCCACAAAAAATGGATGTCATCCAAAAACAAATTGAAATGGAGGAACAAAATTCAAAATACATAAATTTCCATTTACAGCTCTGTAAAGAGGTTGGCGTCTACTCCTCCAATTCAAATGATGCAGCAGTGCCTGTAGGAAGTGGAGGAGGAGGAGGAGGAGGTGGCGGTGGGAGCGGCGGTGGTGGTGGCGGTGTTCGAAGTGGTGGCGGAGGGGGAGGCGGCAGCGGTGGAAACTGGTCAACGCAATCAGCAAGGCGAAATAAACCTGTTAGTGTGTCGAGTTTTGATATGCGTAAATTTACCTCGAAATTGGTAAGTGTATTCTCATGGTATGGTAAAGGAGCAATTTTATTATTTTCTTTATAAATTTCAGAATATTGACTCGAACACGCAATTAGGGCGACCATCATTGTTTAAATGGAAAAACCAAAGTAGTACAAATCAGTCAGTTGGCAGCGGACATTCGCAAAATAACAAATTCTCACCGTTATTGGGTCTGGAGGCAAGCAGTAGCACCTCAAGTATACCAGAGGATGAATGAAAAAAAAATATTTTTTAATAATTATTTTTCATAATTTTTGTTTTTAAATTGAATTTTAATTTTTTTTCGTTTTTAAATAATATTTTTGTTTTAAATTATAACATTTTTTTTTTGAATTGTTGATTAATAATGTCATTTGATCTCAAGCACCGTCTCAAGATCACTTTCCGGATATTAAAACCAATGTTTTTTTTTAACTTGAGTTTTATCCATTTTTTATTTAATTCTAAAAATATTTTTTATTAGTTTTAATATTTTTTACATTATTTTTTTTTTAATTTTAGCATAATTAATTTTTTTTTATTTTTAATTATAACATGTTTTATATTTTATTAATTATCTTATAATTAACATAAAAAATAATAACTAACATATACATATATTATATAATAATATTATAATCTGTAACATAATTATTACACAGAAATTAAAATGAAAAGAAAAAGATTAATTAAAAATGTATTCGTTTTGTTTGAGAAAAAGGCAAATTTGAATTATATTTATTAATTAAATGCAATAAGGAAGTGCGCCTCGCAACTAAAAACCGACATAAGCTAAATTAATAAAAATTTAATTTAGTCAATTTATAATCTAAAGACAGACAATACTTCCCATTTTATTTTCGTGGGTGATGATGAAGCCGCTTCATAAACTGGGATTTCTTATTTTTTAAAAAGCTAATTACAAAACTAATTAGTAAACTAAAATAATAATTATATAATAAAATAACACTATTTTATTAGTTTATGTACAAGACAGTAAAATTTTGTAGTTTTTATTTTTTTTAATTATCACAAAATGTCGAAATTATATTAAAACTTTCTTTTAATAATTTATTTAAGCTTTTCTTTAATTAAAATATATTTGAATTGGATTCTACTTAATGCTTTTTATTTTATCTCAACCTTAGCCGTTTCGTTGACATATTTCATCGTTCTTAAACTTCTTGAGAACGATGTATCCCATTGAAACATCCAAGATTTACTTTTTTAATAAAAACAACTAGAAACCAATTAAGTATATTTTAATACATTAAACGTGTTTGTTGTAGTTTGTGGCCTGAAATCTATCGTACTGAGGGACAATAATATATTGGGAACAGCACTTTTCCAAGGTAAATGAACGTCCCTCAAGAAAAATTAAAAACTTAAATTAAAAATTTCATCACCATTAATTAATTTTATTTTTAATTCTCCAATTTAACTAAATTAATAAATAAAAAACAGAGCGAATACAAAATGAATAAAAAAAAAATAATATTCGTCAGATATTTTGAATTTTTATGTTTTATAAATAAATATTAAGCCATATTTTTATTTAGTATTTTAAAATTTTTTTATAATTATTTATTAGTTGCTATTTGCTAATTTTATTACATACATAATAATAGTAATATTTGTTATTTATATTTTATTATTGAATCAGTCAAAATAATATTTATTATATTTATATCATTAATTTTTATTTCAATTAATTCCATTACTTTAATTAATTATAACAAAAAAGTTATTCAAATATTAATTTCTTAATAGAAACGAAATAAAAAAAATTGTTTATTTTTTTAGATAATATGTAAATACCGTATTATAAATTATGATAAGATTTAAAAATTGGAGAATTAAAAAGATCTAGTTATGTTATTTTCTTCTTCAAACAGAAAACTAATTAAAAAATTAAAAAAATGAAAATTAAAAAAAAATTTGTTATAATATTATATAAACTCTATCATTATAATCGAGTATTATGTTTTGTTATTTTCTCATCTTTGTGTTGCCATTCCGGATCATTCGGGTCCTCCGGTATTATTGAGTCCATTGATTCTGAGTCATCATCGTCCATCATTAACATATGATCACTACCATTTGGATGATCATCGATCGACATCTCATCTAATATTGTTGTACTAGCTATTGTTACTTCATGATCTAAATGTGTTGTAGTTATACCGATATGACCATCAAGATTACTGCTGCTGCCGATAATGCTACCACCACCGCTGATACATGAATTTTCTATTTCATTTTCTTGATGGCGATCACTATTATTATTACTACTACTACTGGTACTACTATAAGATTGTAAATCTTTTAAACTATTTTCGATTAGTATTTTATGTTCCGATGGCATTGTTTTTATCATATCATCGTAAATGATATCAGGTATTGGAAAATTTAGTGGATCATATGGGGGAAAAACCTGCAAAGTAAAAAATATTTAGTATTAGATATCTACCTAAACTAGACAAACTATACCTAGTGAGTTGCCTTGCCAGAAAAAAATTTCAAAAAAACATTTAAATAAGTCAATCGTGTTATTTTATTTATTCTTTTGATCAAAATTAATTGATTTCCTTAAAGGCAATTTCAGCTTAATTGTAGACAAGATGAAGTCTTTCGAATTTATTACAAATGGGATGATATTCCAAGATAAGTTTTGTATCTGATTTATATATTGATTTTTATTTTCAGACATTTTGAAAAATGATTTTTTTTGTGTAGATTATTTGTAGGTATTTGTGTTCACTTATTTTTTTACGTATTATAAAAATATAACATGATCTAGTAACTATCTCATAGACAATTAATTTTTTAGACATCTATTTTTTAATTAAAAATTATAACAAATTACAATGCCGACGATTGTTGCCATTAAATTTAAGGATTTTTTTTGTCAATGATTAATTATGAATAATCTGTTAGTGTCGCTTCTATTGGCAATGCGATATAATAATTTATATTTTATAAGCAAATTTAGAAAATAGTTTCGGTAATTAATATTAACCAAAATAAAGGCACATTTTATAAAAAATAGTTTACAAATATTAAGTAAGGTGTTTCAATAACTAGGTTTACTAATTAGAAAACATGAATGGCATTTTACCTTTTTCTGCGATAATTTTTTTAAAAAATAAATTCAAAAAAATGTCTTTAGGTTTTAATTTTTAAAGCTCGATCGACTACGTCCGAAAAACACCAAGTTCTCAAGAAACGGAACAAGCTATAAAACATAGCAGTGTTAGGCCACGCACATACGATGTGTTGTGTGGCCAAAAGTTGGCGAATTCGCCAATTTGGCGAACGTTAAGCCAATACTTGATGTGTGTACTTTTGCCACTTTTCCTCTCCACACGATGTTTCGAATGTTGGTTGTGCTCATTATCTCAATGTGCGCTAACATTTGTACAAACGATCATAATTTTAGTATAATTCAAATTTTTTCAATAATTTATGAACTGAAAATTAAAAGCGACGGAGAAATTATAATTACCAGTTACCATGTTTATAATTAATGGTGAGATGAAGTGAAAGTGTAATAATGTGAATACTTTGAACTACATTTCAATAAATCATTTTACAAGTTAAATGGGTAGCATTTTAATTTTGGCGCGGCGAAGTTATGTACATCGCCAACATTACACATAGTGCGAACGCGGCTTTATAGATCTAAAATTAGTATGCATTCATCACTGTGAAAACGATCATTTTCGCAAATACAATCATCATAGTCATATCTGAATATTCGATGAAAATAAAACTGTTTTCGCATTAGTAATCGATCGAGTTTGAATCGCTAAATGAAGAATTGTATTTATAGCCGATTGATCAAATTTTGATTAATGAAAAGGCACAGAAAAGTATACTAGTTATTGGGTCCAAAAGTTTGATCCAAAACAAATGTTACGAATTTCTTTTGATGCAATGTACTTTCATTCAATAAAAGTCAGATAGATCAAAAGTAAATTATGTAGGCATATTCCAAATAAGACTATTTGAAGTATTTATACTAATCGCAATATCCTGCTGAACTCACTGCGTATAAAAACGGGAATTGAAGAAGTTGGGAATATTTGTTTTTATTACAAATACTTGCTACAAATTAATTATTACTGAGCTCTGGGGCTATTAGGACATACATAATAGTAATAATGCTTGTATTATTTCAAATATCACTCAGAATTTCATCGCTTTTTCCTTTTTTCCATTAAAAATCTTGAAAATATTTAATTAAATTCTACCATCACATTTTAAATATTCGATAGGCGTTTGTGTCTCTTTTCTATAAATAAAATTGTGGTCTATAGCGTTTTGTCCATTACGCTTTTTCTATTGCAATCCTAGGCTGTTAGAATAAATCTGAACACTAATGAATGTATAGAAATAGCACCGAGCAGGCTGTAACTACACAAGAAATGCTGAATTAAATATGAAATAGAATTAAATTTTGTTCATGAAAAAAAGAGTATATTGAATATCGAAAATGTGATGGAGAACATGTCCACACAAACTTACAATTTTGTGACATATTTTATTAAGCAAACAGTGAATATCTGTAAAACACCGAATATTGGAAAATTGTATTTAAGCTTGAAATATCATTTTTTAAAACTTTTTCTATATTGAAAATTTAAAAAGTATTAATTTGCATAGCTTATGTAAACGATCATTATAAAAGCCATGGCACTCATATTTTGTATTTTTAAATATTTTGCTTTCACTCACACATAAACTGGTGTTTTTTATGATCTTTCCAAAATATTTATCCTATTTTTATTCAGAGTGTCCTGCATGGCAGTATTATCATAAGGTGATGATACAGATTCAGAACTGTGTGAAAATGACTTGATGCAAGTTTTTCCACAAGAAGATTGACAGATAGATATTTAAATATATACAAATTTCACATATACCTACAATTTTGTGCTAATATATAATATTAGCACAAAATTGTAAGTCTACAATTAAATTATAACTTACTTCTTTAACATCCGGTGTATTACTTCTTCTAGCTTCATCCCGTAGATAATCGCGTTCTTTAGCTAATTTTAATGAAATCGTTCTTCGCCTTTCAATAGGTCTTTTACCATTACTACCCGATATTGGTTGAATATTTGTTGGTATAACTAAAATAATAATGAAATAAACTCGGATTCACGATTAACTAACAATATTAAATTCCTTACACGAGGTAGATAAATTCTCTACACTATCAGGATTTTCTACTGTAAGCGGTGTAGATGGATTTGCTGGTGATGGTATTGACTATTGATATTGATTAAAAAAGTAAAATAAAATATATAAATATATTGATTGAACTTTATATTTAAATAAATAACGTACCTCTTGATCTGCCGGAATACTTGGTGTGTTTGGCGCAGGTGAAGTTGGATCCGGTGTATTTGCACCACTCGACTCTGCCCTACTGTCAGTTCTACGATTGGCACGTGATCTTGTACTCCATGGAAATTTTAAATAGGTTTGGAATTTTTTCCGTTCTTCCAGCAATGCACGATCATGCTTTTGTAGAATTACTTCATCAGAAATATCCTACAAAGTAATAAAACAAATCTTGAATTAGAATCAAATAATTATAAACGAACGATCAATTTATTAATAAACTTACTTCGATACATTGACTAGTTTCATTATCTTCTAATTTATTTTCTTGTTCTTCTTTTTCAACTTCAGCGTCCAAGCCTTCAGCTTCAATTATTCGCCAACTATTAAAGTAAACATGATAACAAAAATTAAATGAGGCATAAAACAGAAGGCAATAATCACATCACATGCAAAGATGGGCGTACAATTCATTTCGGGTGTGGTTACATTTTCTGCCACAATATTATTTGGTGGTCAACCGCGATTTGACTCTCAAAAATAAAATTAAAAATTTGGAAACTATCGATAATTAAATTATGTATGGTAGATAATAACTACAAATGTTGTAAAAAAAATTGTTTTGGTGAGATGAATCAGTAAAGCGTAACATCACACAAATAATTATCATTCCTCGGTATGGATGGTGCAGTATATAATCAATCTGTAGTACATATAGTAATCATCTCAAAAGGCTTGTTAAATTATTATGTATGTATGTATGTTTATTTTGATCAAAATGTGAAAGATTTTATAGAAGTCACCAAACTTAACTCGTGATGAATTTTAATTAAACTTAGGAAATAAATCACGAGCATTTCAAAAATATTTGAGTCATAAAATTGATTTACCATAAATAATTAATGTACAACATATTGATTCCAAACACTATTCAAATAAAAATAAAAAACCAATCCACGATAGTAATTTTCATTGTCCAAATCTCACCTATTGTGATTCTAAATACATATTAGTATACCAAAAATATAATCAGACTCGACTCGAACTAATAACCAATTTGATTTGTAAACCTTGCGAAATATGCCCTCCAATTAATACATTTACACTATTCCAGACCTTTTCGTCATTTATAAAAATATACCGGTGGTATACTCCTCCCAGAATTTTTAATATGAATAATTTATTTGGTTCTATAGAAAATATAAATTTCTGGCCGTTGAAAGGACGGATATTTTCTCATTTCGATTGAGTTTAGATTGCTGTTGGCCACCACTATCTATGCCAGCATTGATAATTTTTTGACGGAATTGTTGTTTTTTGTTGGAATTGCCGGTATAATATATATTAAAGAATCATCAGTTCTACCATAATAGATATTAACGAATGTGGAAGAATAAATTACAACTATAAATTCATCTAAATTAATTGATTCATACATGTAAACACAAAAGTATATTGTTATCAATATTTTTCAGTCTTGACGACGACGTGATGTAATACCCCCACTTATATAATAAAAAAAGACCATTTGATTTCATTATGGATCCACCCAGAAATAGAGGAGAAAAAATGAATTGAAAATCACAAAAGTTTATTCAGAATTACAATTAAAAAATAGGCAAGAGGCCAAATGTCGAAACATTTCCTAACATTTGATTTAATGTTTTGGAGTTTTGCTCCATAAACCATTGACTTCTGCATCACTTGTGTAATCATTTAATTATACTAGATACTTGTTAAAGTAGATCTATTATTAATCTATAACGTAAAATTTATTGTCAAAATTCGAGATGAAATCGAAATTCGACTTTTCAAAACTAAATAAAAATGCTAATTTCGAATAAAATTTTTAAATATATTTAAATATATATATTTAAAATTCGATTAATATTACAGAATTACGCCATTTAAATAGAACATTAATAATTTATAAAATTCGACATTTTGATTGACATCCAAAATTGTTGGAAGGTTTCTATAATTTAAAATAGGATAAACATCGAAATTCGACAAATCAAATTCAGAATTGTATGATGAAGGATAAAACATACTTACTTTTTCCAAACTTACAGTATGTAAAATAATATGTACAATTTGGTCAAACTTGACAACTCAAGTTGTGCAAAATTGAAATTTTACGTATAATTCATAGAAATTGATTATTTAAAAATTTGAACAAATGTTAAAATTTGAACAACAAGAATTAAAGATTTTTTAGATATTCCCATTTAAATTTGTTGGAGGTTATTGAATATAAATGTGCATACATAATCCAGAAATTTTTGTATTTATTTGTTTACAATTTTGAGAATTTGGCGAAATCGGACATTATTCTCAGATATTAAGAAATTCACCAATTTTACAACATACGAATTTGATAATTAAAAGACTAATTTATTTATCAGGTTTGCTGTGGCCTAAATATATTTAACCATCTGTTTTGAATCAAACGAGTCAATATTGATTACATTTATTTCTATACCCCATCATCACAACCGAGGAATTAAATAATATATTCAGTAGCGGTTTTAAATCATTTATACAAAATAAACGTATTGAAATAATTAATTACACACACAGCGAAAGAATTACTATTTACCGTAGCGTACTTAATTTATCTATAAACTACACTAACTATTTGCAATGAGTGTTTATTTTCAACTAAAATATCGCACACATGCACACATTTTTCTACATATAATGAAAACGAATTATGAAAGTAAAGTCACAAAGCTATAAGCAGTGATAAGTAACATTAACCAGGTGGTTTTGAGTAAACAACTTTTATAAAATATAGCGTAGATATCTAAGTATGTAACTAATACATACATCGATTAAATAAAAAATCGTTATATAGAAGGCGTATTATATTTTAATAAATATAATAAATAGTTGAGAATGTATTAATAATTAATGAATAATGATGATAACACAAAAACAATATATTTTTTGCTATACTTACTTAGGCGTTGGAATTTCTTTGTATGGTAGTAATTCGACACGAGTTGAAGCTGCTACACTATACGGAATAATAATATTATCTATATCGTATGATGTTCGATTCCTTCTAGCTTCAAGCCTGAAATGAAGATAGCAAAATATATTTTTATTTGCCATTCTTAATTTATCGTAGCGCTATCTCTTACCTATCATTTTTATGATTTGATAAATTACTTGAATGCGTTGGTGTTGGGGATGAATTTTTACTTCGGGGCAATGAAAACGATGATGATGTCGTTGTGGTTCCGCCACCAATGCCGCTTCGGCCTAACACTCCACTTTCATGATCAAGAAGTTCGAGATGATGTAGCGTGGAATCTGAACCTGAAGATGGCGCATGTAAACCCGACACTTTTCGATGTTTTGATTTTAACGGGTGTGAAAATTTTCCATGAAGCGCCCTTCGAGATTTTGCTTTCTTTAATTCTACAGAAAAATATCATGAAATTTTGTTGTAATTGTGGTTGAAGCGCGAAGAATTTTTTTTTTTTTTTTAAATTTGATTTAAATTTTATCTATTATTTTTAATATTATTGTACGATTTTATAATCGATATACTTTATCATTGAATGGATAGAAAAATTATCATTACTGTTCTATTGCTTTTATTGAGTTGAATTTTATTTTTTTTTGTTGAATGAATGGCAGAAATAAATAAATTATCTATATAGAGAGGATGAATTTTATATATCTTAAGTTAACATTTGGAATGTTAACCATATAAAATTTATGATTGAATTAAAATTCTTCCATCGAAATTATATTATTTTGCTTTAAATTGAAAATAATAAGTAATTACTTTATCATCAATTTTATTATTTTAATATATATAATTTTTTTGTTGTATTTGTACATATTCATTTTATGAATTAAGTAGTTGGGACTGTTTATAGATTTATCTCTTTTATATATAATAATATATTATTTTTATATATATATTGATATACATATTTGATTTTAATTTTTATTATATTATTATTTTTGTTGTAAAATAATTTTTCAAAAAATTATATATACAAAATTATATAATTTTATTATTTTTCTAATTTGTTTTTAAATAAATATTTCTTACTATTCGCTACAAGTCCAAACTTTTTACTAAATTTACGTCGAGCGTCAAGAAATTTCTTTGAACGATCCTCGCGTTCGGCAGCTTTTTGTGCAGCTAATGCACATTTCATTGAAGTTTTTGTTGTAGTACGCATAGCTTTATTCTGCCATTCAGGTAGGCGCATTATTGCTTCAAAATGAATACTTTGTGATACATCTGTAAATATAAAATAAATATTTAAATTATTAACGACATGTACTTTTGAATTGTAATCTTCATACTAATTCATTTAATTATAAATTCGCAATAGTGCTCGACACTGATTTATTATTTTTATCGAATCCACTATCAAAATAATTTGTTAAATAGTTTATCGACGAGTACTACTCTAATAGACAGAATTCAAGATAACACGATGCACAGTAAATTGAATTCATCATCCAAATTTATCGGGATTTTAAGGCACAGCCTTTTATTTGCTCAAATATTTAAGTTCGTTTTATCTCCTATTCCACCATGTTTGTTAATCAAATATTAATTATTGACAAAAATGCCAAAATCATACGCTGAATCGAACTAACCGTAATTAGCATCTCAGGAAATATTTAAATAAATGAGAAATACTGTCAACTAATCAATTCAAAATCAATGGAATATTTAAATACTATTTTAATGGACTGCCGAAATGAAAATTGTAATTAACATACGTAATGAATATTAAAGACCCTTATCATTTCTTCTTAAGTTGCACTTGCAATAAACATTTTAATTTATTTTAAAGATTTAGTAAATCAAAACAAGACATGTATTATATAGTAGGTGTTCGTTTTGTGTAAGTATTTCTGGTATTATATAACTTCCGTCATTCGGGTAAGGTATAATAGAAAACCGAAAATTAAGCTGACCCTAATTAATTTGAAAACTTTTAAATAAGACAAATGTGCTTTGGTTCAAACATCATTGATATTAGTAAACCAATGAACATAACTCTAAAATATTATATACCTATTAGTTGTATATCTAGTAGTTTATAATTTTCAATTCAAGTAAAAACCTTGAGTAGATTAATTGTTGTTCATTTCACAACCGAAATTCAATTATATAATTTTTTTACTTTACACGGGAATATAAATATTTTCTATCGATACAATAAACATCAAAATTAAAATATTAACCAACGGTCGATTAATGATTAAATATTTAACTTAAAAAAATCGGTCGGTTAATTTTAACTGGAGAATCGTTATTTAAAAATGTCATATCACCTCACTTTATTATGAAACTAAAAATAATATTTATAGAATCGACCTAAGGACTATGAGATTGAATCTTGTAAATATTATGAAATTGATTTCGCTTTACTTTTCAATAATTGCGAATAAAATCTAAAATCAATTAAAAACGAAATTTTTTCTAACGTCTTAAATATAATCCGCGCCATAATACTTAGTGATTATCACGTAACGCGTTGCAATTTGACTTTACTAACAAAAATATATATAACACATTAATTCAACCGGAATGAAAAGCATTATCTTGCTTCTATCGATTTTTGTATCTATTACTAATATTTTTATTTGTCATAGAAAAAAAAACTCAGGAAAATAAACGAATAGGAAATAACCTATTATTAGTATTGCACATATATGTATATGTATGTACACTCACTCTTTAAATTATGTATTACAATTAAAAAACATAAAAACATATTTATGTGCAATTTCATTTCTTTAATTCAATTACATGTATATATTAAATTCAATAATATTATAAATGCCTTTTAGTCGATATTTTTTTTATAAAATATTCAACCTATCCAGAAAATGATACAAAATTTAAACATTAATTTAAAGTTTTTTCAAATAACGTCACCAACAGCACGAACAAACATATTGCTGCATGACCTAAATGCAGGAATAGTTATGCTTCATGAATAAATATAAAAACAGATTCATCTTATTTACTGTTTTATTTAAGTTTTTCAGATTGTGGAACGGAGATTTTCGGTATAATAGTTTTGCTATTTATTATCTTTTAACTCACGTCTATGAATATTGAAACATTTAAAAATTGTGAAAATATTATCGGTAGTTATCAACACGAATAAAATAATTTAAAAAAAACAATCGTACATTCGTAGAAAACTACTCAACTAATATATTAGGTTTATTTAGCCATCTATAAGATAATTAATATGTTTCATGTGTTCCGCGGTCATCGTTCAATTACATTGTGATAACTTAAAAACTAATTATAATACGTATAATTATAATATGTACATCAATTTTTTGGCAAAATTTTGTACAATTTTGGATGACAGATGCCGCAATTCAAACGATATATTGGAATTTTAAGGGCTATTTAATTATTAGTAGAAGATCATTAAACGAGTACTCAGTTGAATATTTCTTTTTGGGATAAAACTATTATTAAATTATTATTTTTTAGATAATTAAAATATTTAATTTCAGTAACTTCTATCACGAAGAGCTCAACATTTGAAATGATACTAAGGTTCTGTACCAAACGAAAAAAAATACCACATAACAAATTAAAAAGTAAAATGTTCGAAATTTCATTCGTCAATACAATAAACGTTAGTGTGTCATGTTTATGTATCCAAAACAAGTAAATGTGGCAATTTTCATCTAGTTTCGGTTGGCACAGCAAAATTTGATGAGTGTTATAATTTTTACCAGTTAAAATATTTAACTTTTTAACCGATTGGAACACAGTCTAATAATTTATCTACAGAAATTGTAATAAAATATCCGATTAAGAAAGTATGAAAATATATATTATCTTAAAAATTCCTAAATATTTTGACATATTACATATAAAAATACATGCTTATGATAATCAATTATAGTTCTGTGTGAAAATGTGAAAACAAATTAAACATGTTTAATATCTTTTGTAATCAACTATAATTTTTCCGGTTTTTGATATTATTCATTTTTCCGTAATTAAAAAAAATGATTCCCACTTTCAAATATTTTTTGTATTATTGATAAAATCATATCTATCTGTGTCTGTAATTGGGTACAAATTTGATTTATTTTTAGGTATATAGAGTTTAGGCAGGTCAACCGTAAATTATGAATGTATTCATTCAACAAAATTACAAAATAAGAAACAAATACGTACTTACACGAATGTACATAAATTACATATAACCGATAATGAAATTAGTTAGTACATAGTAGGTATCTTTGTATATATTACATTCCATTTCAAACAGTTATGTCGTATGTCACATGAAAGTAATTAAAATGTAATCAAAAGAAAAAATACTCTTAGCTTTTAAGATTGTCAAATTTAACATAAAAGTTCAATTTTTTGTAAGTTCATCGTCGTTATAAATTCATGAGCATAGACATACATAATATTTGGATGTTTATTTGAAACTTGGTTTACTTGTATGGGTTCAATTTTTATTCACTATTCCGTGATTTGGATTATGCACAATAATTAGGCTTGAATTGACTATGAATACAGAGTTGTATTCTTTGCACAAAAATGATAAACACTGCATAATTCGCCACCCAATGCGGAATGAATAGCAGGAATTTAGCGCAATTTTCACTGAAATAAATCACTTTAACATTTTAATATGTAAATTGAAAGAAAATGTTTTCAGATCGCAAAAATTGATCATCTTCTGCATTTCAAGTCTATAATATTGCTTAATTTAAAACCACTTGAATTGGTAGCTTAAAGTAAGAAACTTAAATTATTGAATCTGATTGAATGGAAATGGATGAACTAACTGAAAAATAGCATTGAATACAGAAAAAATTAAACAATGATTACAAAAAATCAAAAACTGTGAATACCATTAATGTACATAATTTAGTGAATTATGTACATATGTACTTATGTATATATATATAAAATTTATCAAATATTCATCAAATTATTGAAATGTTGATAAAACAGAGGTGAATTGGGATAAAAACTAACATTAAGTTTGAGTTATAATTTGAATGAAATTCGAAAAAACTTTATTGTTTGGTCTGTTACAAAAAAAATGTAATGATATTTCAAATTCATTTAGCCTCGAGAAATACTTGAATAATATATCGAATCAAATTTTGATAGGCATTGTGAATTTTAAAATTCAATGTACATAATTTAAAATGTATTTATGTGCTGTATTGTAGTATATGTAGTTTAAATTTGGAATCGAAGTTCATTTCGTTTGTAAAATAGAAATTGATGGTACAAAAAATATGTATGGGTTAAACGTAAATATTGGTTACAATTCCAGTGCATTTACAATAAAAAGTTTTTATAAATTCAATCGATATAACTGATCCACACCACTGAAAAATAAATCTACGTTTATGATTGCCAAAAAGTACTCTAGTACCATTACTTACTTAACTAGTTTAAATAATCATTGCCATTAATTTCGGCAATTACTTATATAGTAATCGGATGGTGTAACGTTTGGAGGCAAATAAAACTTAAGAAGCATTGTAAATTTTTTGTTATAAAATTTAACTTGACATAAACCATTATTCGAATGTTTCAATAAGGTAAATTTGAGTTAACATGGAGTTTATATTAAATTTGAATATTTAATGATGATTAAACTTAAGAAAAATGAAATGTGAAACTAAGCGCAATTAAATATGACCATATTTGTTATTAATAACCCTAGTTACTGAGTAAAATTGCGAACAGCATTTAAATTAACGCTCAACTCTATTCAAATATAAAATCTAATCATATGACTCGATTTTTGATGTATTCAAATGAATTTTAGTAGAATAACAAAATATGAATTTAACTGGATTGAAATAATGATAAAATTTGAAGTAACTTATTCATATCTTAATATCCTATTTTAGCAAATACTAGACGAAAGCGGCAAATAAAAAATTAACATTTGTATTTTCTTAACAATTTCTAATAAATTTCCCTTATTTCTTCATCAAAACCAATATAGTTCCTTGATAAGTCTAGTTTCTTAGCACTAAAATTATTATAAATAAATGTGTGATATTTTTATGTAACAAATTTAAATTTTCTTTTCTATGTAATTTATTGTACAATGAAATATATGCTGTATACAACGAATACAAAACACAACAGCTACCATACAAAGAAAAAATAACGCGCAAACTCTATATAATTTCCGAGTTATATACAACGTTTTTTTGAGTTTATTTGATGAACACACGGTTAGTTATCACCATGAATGTGTTAACCCAATACAGACGCAAGCCCTATTACAATTAAATATACGACGCTATAGAAAACAACGAAACGATTATTCAGAATTGTATTATTGTTTTTTTTAAGTTTCTTTCCGTATATACTACAAAAAAACCATTCCGAATATTTAATTCCATTGTACGTTTTGCTCTCTCAAACAAGAATTGATATAAAATAAAAACTAGTTATGTATGAGTATCACACTATAATATGTAATATATATATACATACATACTTAAACATTTCCCTAATTGCTCATTACGTCACCATATTGTACGAAAATAAAAACTATTTCTTCACAACAATAAAGGGTTAAGCAACAACTTTGGATGGGGTTCGATTTACTACGTTGCTTTGTCCTATAAAACTACGTCATTTATTTATTAGACAATAATACAAAAAAATTGCTTACCTTCTGGAAAACTTAAAACTGAATGAAAACATGGATCTAAAAGTGCTACTCTTTCAGATGCCGGCATGGTATCAGGTAAATCTCTAGGTGCTGTTGGATCTTGGCGGCCTGTACATAATGCGCACGGATGCAGCGGCCATTGACACCCGCATTTCACAGTGCTTAAACAAAATAGTAAAAAACAAAATTTTTGATAAGCGATTAAATATTTTTATTTATTAAATTTTAACACTTACCTTGGACGAGCAGCTTTTTTGGAAATTGTATGAAGATTAACAGTTTGTAAAAGTTTTCTCTTACGAAATCCGTTTCTTTGAAACGGTCGAGTTCGGGACGAATTATTCGCTACACCTGGATCAAATGCACCATTTGGTAAATCTATTTCAATTGGTTTTGAATTTCCAGGCAGCACACCACGATACCCATTGACCGATTGTTGTGCTGGTGGTTGTTGTACTGCAGGCGGTGAATCTTCAAATAATACCGGCCCCTTATTTTTACGTATTTGATTATGTAATTCATTATGTTGCCTTATTCTATATTCTAAATCCGATATCTGAGCTAAAAGCCAACTCCATCGAGATGCGACCGAGGCTCGATCACGAGCCCACCTCCATGCCGCTCGTTTTGATCTATTCACAAAATAATTATATTGTTTAAAATATAGTTTCTTGTTAAACTAAATAATAACAAAAAAAACATGAGTTAACACATAACTGATTTCAGGCAAATATCGCGTTTTTACGCATTCGAAGTGGTTTTTTTTAATGATTACAAATGAAACCATACACAAATTTAATTTATGTATATTAAGAAAACAACAACAAAATCAGTACCACTTTAAGAGATAAAATGTATAAATGATAAAATTCACCAAATCACATCATGAAAAACATTTTTTCATTTTTGACTGGCACACTAAATAGTTCGGTAACGCGCTTTACCAAAATACACGCATGGTTCAGATAAAAAAAACACTCTGGAGACAAAAGGTAAGCCAAATGCTCGGTTAATTTATGTGTATAACAAATGTATGTAAGACTAGTGGTTATATTATGTACTACAAAATCATACATTTTTGTAATTTCTGATGATTTTTTGATAGCAAAATTATCTAAATTGATATTGTTTCATTCTTTAACTCGATCACATAGCCAGTCAATTTGATACGAGACTGGTTTCGTGCTTTTCATTCTCATTTACTTAAAATTCATTTAAGATTTTAAATACCATTTAAACAGAATTTAAACTATATTTTATACATATATATGTACTTGTGTTGTAAGAAAATTGATCAGAATTTAAAACAAGTTTGGTAACACCATTTTCATCGCAAATTTTTACTTAGGGACCAAGTTTGACGAGTAAACTCAAATAAATTTCGAGCTGATATGTAAAAATATTTGAATGTACATACATACATATTCAGAATTTAAATTAAATTATTTAAATTTATAATTTGAAAGAAAATTGGAAGTAATTGAAATTGAGTGTTATATATTGAATTGCACTTTACTAAAATTAAAATTACATAAGTGTATAGCTTCATTTTAAATTCTAGTTAAATTTAGATTGAATTTGAAACGAATTTACGTAAATACAACAACTGAAATTAAATTCGTTATCAAAATTTTCTACATAAATAAACATATACGTACATACATACAGTGTTGCGCAAAACTTAAGCAACTTGTGCTCCATTATCATTTAAAATACTTTAATTCTGTTTTACTGTTTTTTATATATTTTTATAAAACATTAGTTTACAGTTATTTATTCCTTTATATATAATGCTCACAAATATAACCTAAAAAATTAAGTAACAGTTAATTTTCATTATAAAAAAAAAAAAAAAATTGAAATATTCATTATAATTGGTTGTGCAAAACCAAAGCAACTTATTAATATTTAGTGTAATAACCTTTATTTCGTATTACTGCCGCACATCTGCGGGACATTGATTCAATGAGGTTTGAAACTATAGTCATTGGTATATTTTCCCACCTTTCGCTTGAAGTTATCATAAGCTCTGCCTTGTTGCGATGGCGTTTACTACCTACTCTTCATTTTAGAATCCCGAAGAAGTTTTCAATGGGATTCAAGAGTGGTGATTGCGCCGGCCAATCCAGGACATGAATCCCATTAGCTGAAATCCACTTTTTAACCAGTTTCGATGTGTGTTTCGGGTCGTTATCGTGTTGAAACACCCATCGAAGGGGCATTTCCCATTCCGCATAAGGTACCACCTGTGTTTCTAAAATCTTTTTATAAACGAATCGATCCGTTTTTTCAGTTATCTCGTAAAATGGGCCGATACCTTGGGCCGAAAAACACGTCCACACCATTGAAAATAATTATAATATCACAATAGAAAACAATTTGAAGAGTTTTTCTCCTTGCAAGAAACCAGTTCTTACCAAGAGGCACGTCCTAAAACGGTTTGTAGACATTTGACTCCATTGTAACACATTTTTAATTTATCTTCAGTGGGTTCTAGCAAAGTTTAAGTTAGAATCCGCCTTAATTGTACAATAAATAAGTGGAAAACAGTGTTGTTCAGCGATGAGTCTAAGTTTAATTTATTAAATTCGGATGGGAAGTGTCATGTTAGGCGAATGAAAGAACAACGCCTGAATCCTTGCTACTGTAAAGGTACAGTTAAGCACGCAGGCGGCAATGCAATGGTGTGGACGTGTTTTTCGGCTCAAGGTCTCAGCTCAGTTTACGATTTCATCGTAAAAATGGATCGATTCATTTATAAAAGTATTTTGAAAACACAGGTGTTACCTTATGCGGAATGGGAAATGCCCCTTCGATGGGTGTTTCAACACGATAACGACCCGAAACACACATCGAAACTGGTTAAAGAGTGGATTTCAGCTAATGGGATTCATGTCCTGGATTGGCCGGCGCAATCACCACTCTTGAATCCCATTGAAAACTTCTTCGGGATTCTAAAACGAAGAGTAGGTAGTAAACGCCATCGCAACAAGGCAGAGCTTATGATAACTTCAAGAGAAAGGTGGGAAAATATACCAATGACTATAGTTTCAAACCTCATTGAATCAATGTCCCGCAGATGTGCGGCAGTAATACGAAATAAAGGTTATTACACTAAATATTAATAAGTTGCTTTGGTTTTGCACAACCAATTATAATGAATATTTCAATTTTTTTTTTTTTTTTATAATGAAAATTAACTGTTACTTAATTTTTTAGGTTATATTTGTGAGCATTATATATAAAGGAATAAATAACTGTAAACTAATGTTTTATAAAAATATATAAAAAACAGTAAAACAGAATTAAAGTATTTTAAATGATAATGGAGCACAAGTTGCTTAAGTTTTGCGCAACACTGTATGTATCCAAATATTTGATAGATGAGTTTAAAATAAATTTTAATACTTTTAAATTGTGGTAAATTGATTAAAAATTGAAAATCTTTTGAAGGACCGCTGAATTGACATCAATTTTCTGAAGAATTATGAATAATATCAATAGAACTACCAGTAATACTAAGTAAAGATTTAACGATATTACGAATTTGAATGATTTGATTAAATTTGAACGTTAATTCAAATAGAATACTTAGTAAATCAGAATAATAGAATAAAGGAAAAACCAGTCCTGTAAAATGATTGTCGAAGTAGAATTAAAAAAAAGATAATTTTGCATGACGTTTGAGCCGCTTGCGATATCCCTTGGAATCACTATCAAATTTTGTATATAAAATTAATTCGGCAAATAATTAATTTTTCAACCAGATAACACAACATTTGTCAACGGATTCTGGAATTAGCGGTATTGGAAACAGACATATTTGCACACCAATATTAGTTACTATTATTTAGTCTGTTATTTGAATTATAATGAAAAATTTAAAATACATAATTATAATTAACTTGGATTTGATTTTGAATAAGGAGCTATTCAATTAAATTAATAAATAATGAATTAAATTTAAATTATGAATGGTGTTAAGAGATTTGAATCGCATTAATTATTTGATGAGAATAGATAAAAAAAAATAATGATTTACTCAACTTATTTACAGGGGGGGCCAAGGCCAGACTAAATGTTTCCAAACATTTTTAATAAACAAAAAAATATTTACATCGGGGGTGATACTCGTATTTCAACGTAAAATAGATTTTCATGATAAACTAAGAATTTTCGGCGATATCATTATAACACAATATCTCAAATCGCAAAATGTTAACATAATTTTAAATAAAATAGAAAATCTGATAAGGTATCAGAAAATACTAATTAGTATGTTAAAATGTAAACGAGACTGATTTTTTTTAAATTTGACCGATAATAATAATAATCAGTTTTTAAAGGCCATCATTGGCCCCTTACTTTGTCAACTATTTGGCTCCAACGGTTTCGATCCTGTGCATGGTCTTCATACTGTCTAAGACAATCTGAAGAGGCCAAGTCGTTCTCTACATCGTGCAGCCATCGTCGCCTGCAACGACCTCTGCGCCTACCATATGGTGGCTCTCCTTTCAGAGATCGCTGCACAATTCGTTCCGGATCTTCATCAGAAGCGGATCAAGTATTTCTTTCACTCCGTTGCTATTCAGTCCAATCACGCATATGTCATCTGTAAATGCAAGTATCTGATTGGACTGGCGATTTAAGATGTTGCGCTGAGGTGTTTCAGTTTTACGAAAGATGTACTCCAACATAAGATTGAAGATTGTAGGGGACAGAGCATCTCCCTGCCAAACACCCGAGTTAACTGCAAAAATTGTCGATAGCCTGTTCTTAACTTTAACACAGCATTGAGACTATGTCACTGTCATCCACAATTTGACCGATAAACAAAGAATAAATGTATCTACAATATTAATTCGAATGATGAAAACGTGAAATTCTAATACATGCAATATAATTGATAAGTCAAAATTGTTACAAGATTTGACTGAAAAGTACTTAAAACGATAAAATATTTACTTATCGAACGACACGAACTTACCGTTAATAGTTCATGAGTAATAATAAAATAACGATAAAATAAAATTAATGATAGTCGTAACTGCATTTTTTGATTAGATATGTAATATACTACGTTTTAGATATCTAGGGCCTATGTTAGAAAAATTAAATTAACTGCATAATTGTTTTTGTTGTAAATTCTCTTAAGGCTAGATATAAGATAGATTTTTGACATAAAAGTTGCCTATCATAAATGGGTAGTTATGTTTTTCAATTTGGTGGGATGGACAAATTATCCCAAGATTAATAATTTTCCAATGACAAAATCTTAATTTTGAAATTCCAAATGATAATGATGTAATCCCCCAAATTTAAATTTTACATTCACTAATACGTTTGTTTTTAAATCATGTTTTACTTGCACATTTCATTGTTACTATTTATAAGATATGTACATACAAATTGTAGTTTTTATAATTTTCTATATCAGTTATCTGTAATCGTACGATATTCGTTTTGTGATCCATTAATTAAATAAATATATTTGATCTAACTATTGTTTACAATTCGTTGTGTTATTTATAACATCAGGATGTTCTATATGAAAAAGCGTCTTTTTTCAATATAAATTATTGTTGATTAGTAGATAATTCCAAAATTAATATGAAAATTGAACAAACAATAAAGGTGGAGAGAAGTTATTCAATAAAGTTGGAGAAGATATGTAGAATGGTAACAATTATTTCGCATTTGCCTTCCAAATAGGCACAAAAAATCAACAAGAACCAAAAACTTTGAATGAAATCTAAATTTCACAGCATTTTTTATAGATACTTTCTAAGCCAGAATAATAAAATTATAAATTATCTTCTTAATTTTGATTGCTATCCGACGGCACAATCAACTATGCACTGATTTTACTATAAAACCATATCAAACGCTGTGTGAATTGGATATGTAATTCGAATATAATTTGGCCATCAGCCAAAATTGAAACACAGGCGTGTAACCCCCATGCATTAATTACAGTTTAGGATTTATCCCGGCCAGCAACGTGTTTGTTTATGGAATGCATAATATAATACAATAACGATTGTTAAAACCATATACATATAATTTAATAAAACACACCACTCCAACCTAAATATTTGTTACCCCATTGAAATAATATATTGCATCAGACGATATGTAACAAAAATAAATCGATCTATTTACACTATTAGCATAGAATTATGTATCTTTCTATCTATAATACATATACTAGATTCTTAAGACTACAATGTTAGAAAGAATAAAACTTTCATGTCACTAACCTCAATAACCATATACTTTACGTAATTATTAAATACAAACACGCAATATGTAGTACTAATATTATTAATAAAAGAACTAGTACAATTAACTATAAACTTATCAGAGATTAGTATGCAAACATCTATAATACCAAAGATTAGATTATAATGTGTAACTACATTTAAAAAATTTTCTTCATTCATATGACTTATAGGGCGTAAATCACCTACATAAATTAACATAAGAATGGTAATTTGCAGACAAATACAGCTGATCCTAGCCACATGTAAATTAGAGAGAACGAGATACACGTCATATTTTATGATGTAATCAGCATTAGATGGTTACAACATGTTTGTGATTTGTTATTTGGAGAATCATCATATTAAAAATCTTAGAAAAACGAAAAAACAAAAGGAAAATTAGAATATTTCCAAAAAGTATTTAAGTATTATTTTAAATATGTTTGTATTGCTAAATTCTAAATGAATAAATTTTAATTTTATTTTTACGACGATGCAAGGTCATAATTTTAGACTAGAAATTTTGCTAAAACTAAAGTTGTGAATTTAATATAAAGTTCAAATTATACGTAATTTTTAATTTGAATTGGCAGTCTCTTAATATAACAAAAACATATACTTAGAACCCGGATGCAAACTGTATTTTTTAATTACAGACCACTGTGAAACAAACAGTTTATAAAAGTGTTGCATGCACATTATTAATTTAAATTTAATTCGAAATGTAATGAATTTAAAATAAGTCCACAATAAGAAATCGATCTCAAGGGTCATTTGTTTAAAATTAGATTTTATATTGTAAATCCATACACTCATTTATAATACTACCATAGAAGACTCACAAAAAATCTTTCAAACGGAACGGAAACAAAATTGGAAAAAACCAATTCGACAATATATTTTGAATTTGTGTGTTAACTCATTTAAATTTATAAATTAAAATAAAATAAAAAAACAAAACATCACTTACATTGATAATGTTTCCTGTGTCGCATTATTATATCCAACCGATTCATCAGCCGACTCGCCACCTGAACTACTAGCCGTCGCATCTGAATCTATTGTCGTTTCAATACTACGGAGCTCCGTTTGTAGCGATCCAGCCACCTGATCTAATTTCTGAGCCGATTTATTATCCATCTCAGGAATTAGACTAACTAAATTATGATGTGCCTTGCTACTACTACAGCTCATTTCATTTCGTGATTTCTGTACCTGGTTTTGTTTGAAAATCGAAGCGCTTTGAGTAGTCGATACGTGATTAATTTTTTTCAAAAATGTTTTCATTGCATTCGATGAAATTGGCTTATTTTTTTCGGCCGAGTTGAAAAGAGTATGATTTACCGTTGTCGCTGATGGAATATGATTTTCATCGCTATTATTTAACTTTTGGGCTTCTCGTTCCTTCTTTTTGTAGAGACGATAGAAATCACTGTAGAGTCCACCGACTTCTTCGCTAATATGCTGTCCCATGTGCCGAGATTGTATTTTACGCAGCCGTCGTAAAAGAAAATCACATTTTCTTTGCATTTGGGCTTGACGCCTTGCAATATCCGCTCGTATTTCAGCTGTTTCACTATCTTTACAAGGGGTTTGAGCTTCTTCAACACTACACATATTTATTACATCCTCGTCATTGAATAATGATAGCCCTCCAGCTAGATCACAATTCAATTCGGGTCCCGATTCTAAACTTTTAATAACTTGTAACAAATCAATTTCGGTCGATGATAGTTCGCCGAGCATCTGGTCCATTTCAGCATTTTCTTTGTCACGCTCCTTCTGCAAACCCATTGTATTATTATTATTCGTGATTATAAGCTGATTATTTTGTATATGCTTATTTATTGGTTGATTACTTATATAGTATTGCTGACTCAATATGGTTGTCGGTGGTGAGTCATCAACTTTATTATTCTCATTTGTAACACTATTTTCATGATCCATGTGCAAACTAATCAGTGGGCCGGTATTTGGCCCATCCGATAATATATGCTTTTCGAAAGCTAATTGAAATGCTCCCTTACTTAGTATATCTTTGGCCGATATATTTGATAACCGTGGCGAGACGGCTGATGAAACTGATGCAATTTTTGCTGTTGTTGATGCTGTTAATTTGGTTTGGTTTACAATCGGCTCGGTTAGAGCTGGTGCCATTTTAACATTTGATGGTGCATTTGAATCTTGTGACGATGACGGAGCTGGAACAGCGCGTAATCCCATGCATTTATGAATAGTTTGTTCCTTTATATGATATTCTTAAATGGTGTCTGGTTTTTGTTTTATCAGGAAGTTTTTTTATCCTAAATAAATTTATTGATCATACATTACTGTCGCATATTAAAAAAAAAAATTAAATTTAGTGTTTCTCAGTTTAAAATTGTCACGATATTCTAGATTTAACAAATTGTGATGGACATATGAAATTTTGAATGTATGAAGCCTAGATTCAGTTTAACGGAGAAATTCATGCAAACTGTATCTGCGTGATTAAATCAAACTAATAAAAATAGACATTTCGCTAATATTAGATGATGTCATTTACTTACGATTAGTAAATTAGGGCTTTGGTTTCTAGATGAGTCAAAATGTGAATATTTGAAACAAATTATCATGACATCAAGATATATATTTTCAAAAAAATCAAAATCCTTTTAAACGAAACACAAAATCGAAATTGATTCGCTTTGGAAAATATACATAGAATCTTTATAGGGATTCAATATTATAGGAAAATTTATATTCAAAATAATACTGGGCTATGTTAACTAACAAACAAAATCATATTTTTGTAAATTATTCTAAAATCTAATTTTTGTTGAATTTTGCCCAAGTATTCACAATAATAAAACTTCAAATGAATTTACAAGTTACTACATAAGGATAAGATGAACTAGATAATTTTGGATCGAGGGGATTCAAAGAACATGCATAGTAGATACTTATAATAAATTTTCAAAATATCAAATATATTACAAATCAGAATCCTAATGCTGAAGTTTTTCATTTATTGACCTAGAAACTATTCTAGACGAATCCCGATAAATTATTTATTATAATACGCATGCCTTTCTGGCCAGACGAGTCTTGAGATATCTAGAAAAGGACTAACATCCTCATTATCATGTTTTGGAAGGATCCACATTATATGTTTCTTTTCTCGGAGGGAATATAAACGGTTTATGTTATTAATTTCGGAATCGTTTGTGTGCTATTGAAAGTAAAAAGATTGATACAAGTACGATTATAATCTCTCGGAATTTTACTTAGAGCTTACAGAACGATTAGTAAGTCTCCTGATTAGTCATTAAAATTAACAAATCTAATATAACCATTTTACACAGTAAGTAATAATCGCTGTGTAGGAAATTTTGATGTTGGCTAATCAGTCAAAAACCGCTACCTTATAAACTATGCCAGATTGAAATGGTTTAAAAAGACCAACAATAATTTGATTATATTTTTCATGTAAAATAAAATATCTTTCAATTTAACAATACTAAATCTATTTATAAAAAACGTACTAACCTATGCAGCGAAGAAAATAATCTCCTGAATTCGTAGAGAGACTTAAAGTGCACAAGGACATCAACTATATTATTCTAATACATCTGCACTAAATTTTAATCACAACTCAACCACCCTTTACAATTCGAAAAAGCAACTTTGCATAAGGAATTTTATCTCAATACTTAAATTGAAATAATTTCGGAAATTCTAGTGGCTTCTCAAGTTCGGTGGAAGAATTCAATATAGTTAATCCCGTTTGTATAGTTGAAATACTTCTAATATGTAGGTATTTGCGTATTTTTAATAAAAAAAGTACTTTTCGACAAATTTAACAATCACCCTAAATTTAAAATAGGTTTAGATTAAAAAGCGTATTGATATCGTGTTTGCAGAGAAGAACCAAATCACTGAAGTCGGGTGAATCAAGGCACATACAAATAAAGAACCACCCACGAACAGTATATAATATATACAATTAGATCACGCAATAATATTCATGACCGAGTACGCACGAACTCGGCAATCAATAAAAAAAATTTGGACACTTTTCAAACATAACTCTTACACAATTGATCAGGTAATTCCATTTCTAATTAGAATGTGGAGTATGCCTGAATAATGAATCAAATATGCGACCTTTGTTTCCTGCGTAATGGCTTTAACAATTCAAGGCTATGATGCCCGAATATTGTATGATTGATTACAACGCATTGAGGAATCAAAATTTACCAATTTTTGAAATGAGAAACAATGCGCTAATAAATTCGATAATCTAACAACAAAAAATGCTCCAAACTATTAATTTCTCCTTTAATATAGCCAAGGGCATCTTTTTATGATACACACTTTAAAATAAAACTCATTACTCACACTGACACAATTTTTTTCGTGATTACAGCAGCGTCTTCACACACTTATACAGACTTTTCACACGGTTTTTTTTTTAATTTTACACTTTAAATAATATTTCTTCCTTTAAGTAATTAATATTACTTTAACTGAATAATAATCACTAAAGATATTTTTGAAGCATTAAATTCACTGTTTTATCACTTCACTTAACACATTTTTATATTTTGTATATGTACATACTACATACACATCATATTAGAATAAAACCATTTATATTTTTTCACACACACCCTTTCACATATTATGTACACATTTTTTTTTGTTTTGGTGATGAAATTCCGTCAATCTCCTGCTAATTCCATATTGTGTAGCCTTTTAGATATCCAAATTTAGCAAATTATCCAATAATTAATTTTATTAGAGAATTTAATCGAAGTAGCATATCTGAAATTAAAAATTATAAGAAAAGGAAAATGCTATACATATATTTGATTTACAAGAATTTTCATGTTCATTGAAGAAAGAAGATAGTAACACGTGATTATGGTTAGAGTAAAAGAGAAACTAAAAAACACGCACAGGGTTAAAAATAAAACGCCGAAAAAACAGGGACGAGATGTATGAATTTTTTTGTTTATAAATTAATAAACAAGGTATTATTTATAATAAAAGCTTAATTAAAATTATGGCATACAAAATATTAACTATTAAAATTTAATTTGATTCAAACAAAGCTGATTTTAAATCACACAAAGTACAGAAACTTAAAAAAATACTATACATGTACACATACACATACGAATAAGATTTTCATCGGGTCGATTTTTTTCACTATATTTTCATTTTTTTTTAATTAAGCACTTTTTGAAATAAATTTTATACTAATATAAATACCTCAATCAAGTTTTTAACTGTATAGATAATTATTTCACTATAAATGTTTACAAAACTACTTGAAAATACTTTAATTTTTAAGTTGAAAAATCATAAAATTGTAGTACAATTTTTTCTCTTTACTCGATTCTAACAATGGCGGAATAAATTTTTATTGAAAAAAAATGCGCTGCGTTTCCATATTCCCATATATTAAATACGATTACTGCACGAATAGCAATTTTTTTTCGATTTCGTTTATGACGAAGTTTGGCGCAAGTTCTTTATTTGTATGAAATAGGGTGATACTTTATTTGTTTTCATTTGAATTACGTATTTCAATTTTATTTATATTAATAATTTTCTCAATTAATTTGGCACCGTTAAATAGTTAAAATATACAAAACTTTTAATTATATTCAATTTATATTATTAAAGATATATAAAATGGGAATTTTTTGAAAATACGTTTACAAACGTATATTGCATCACCCTATGTGATTCAATACGAAAATAATGGAAATATGGCCGCGTATTTTTTAAATCCAAAAATGTTTTATTTTCGAGCATGATACGTCGAAATTTATAGATTCACATAGTTTTCTAAACATTTTCCTAAAATTATAATTACCTGAAATGTTGAGAATTTTGTTAACAATATGTTAAACACTTTTTTCTTTACAATAGTCAAACGAAGTGGATTTACACACTGAATGACTAAAATGCTGTTTAACGCGCGCTGATTAGAAACTCAAATAAAGCGCTCTGAATTACACGTCATCCATAAAAAAAACGTATAATTAATTTAAATTCTTTTCAATTGTAAATTATTGAAGGATAATCGTTTGTCGAGGGCATTAATCATGATGAATTATTAATTAAAACGAATTAAATTTATTTTAATTTCGAATTATTTTCGGTGTGCTCATTCCTGAATAGATGGCAGGAGTGTCTGTGTCGATAATGCAGATTGGGTACAATACGAAATGTAACTTTGGCATTTAATTTTATAGAATTTGTTAATTTTATCTCAAAAATTCATGATTCAACTGATCGCTAAATCCTTTTTCCATGTAGCATTATCAAGATTATATGAATCATCAGCAAATACAAGGAATTTGAGATTTTTTATCATCATTTTGTTATCTGAAATAAAAATTAAAATTATTTGTTAAAATAACTACTAAAACGAATAAAAGTTGTACGTAACAACTCTTGCTTCGATTTTTTGCGATAATTAGCCAATTTTAATCATGTTTGGTGATAATTTGGCCAACTCAACCAAACATTGAAAGCATCTCCAAAAAAATTTCATTCTATTTATAATTTGATTTACCTTTACCACAACCCAAACTATTCCGATGGCTACAATTGATACTAGATTCAATACATAAAAAATTGGCTAATAAATATTTAATTAAAGTTATAAATTAATAAAACTTACAACTACCGATGACAATCGACAGCTGATTCTGATTTTTTGATATACAAACTGTCAAAATAACAGAATGAATGACTTTTTTTCTACATCCACGGTTGTCAACCAAAATAAAATGAAATATGTATGTAGATTTTCAAAAATTTTATATTGTTCCCAAATTCTTTAATAATTACTTATGAAATTATATGATATGGATCGAGGGTTATTGTTAAATATGCATGGTAAAAAATTTAAATATACTTCTTAACCCGTTTCATTAATTCAACTTAAGGCAAGTAACAACCATCCCAAGTAGTACGATGACGTTTACACAAAATGTTAAAATAAAATTGCTAAAATTCTTAATTATATTCTCTATTAATGTTAATTAATGTCCTTAATTAACAATCAGATTGCTTCCTTTATATACAAAGACTAAAATATGTAAAAAAAAAAATTAACAAATATACTCTACCATATACTTCTATATAAAGAGAGACAGTTTGAAGTTTCGTGGGTATGCAAATTATAATCAACATTTTCTTGATATTTATATAAAGTCTAATCAAAATTATATAAAATATACAAACCTAATTGTTGAACGTTTAATTTAATTATAGTTGCAGTAAAAATTGATTGTTAGTTTAAATTAATTTTTGAAATATTTGTAGGAACGAAATGGTTTTGCATGAAGTAGAAAAATAAACAAGAGCAAAAAGAAATTGTCGATGAATGACATCTATGAATAAACATAAATAGCTATAACTGTTTATGAAATTTTTTGGTAATATTGTGATTGTGAATAGATTTAATTTTAATTTTAGATCAAATATTTAATTTTATTTAAAATACACAATTATTAAATAGTTATACATTGAAATTTAACAGATTTTTATTTTTAAATATTTACTTTATCTAGCACTATTACCATTTATTTTTAAACCACCTTATTTTATTAAAATTACCCATTGTGAATAGTTTAATTATTTTGAATATCTTCCCGCCACTTCTAATTTGACAATTTGGAACTAACTATTTAAGAGTACGATCATTTTTTTTATTACTGACATAATAATAATAACAGTGTTAAAGGCCATTACTGGCCCCTTACTGAATCAACAATCTGGCTCCAACGGTTTCGATCCTGAGCTTGGTCTTCATACTGTCTTAGACAATCTGAAGAGGCCAAGTCGTTCTCTACATCGTGGAGCCATCGTCGCCTGCAACGACCTCTGCGCCTACCATATGGTGGCTCTCCTTTCAGAGATCGCTGCACAATTCGTTCCGGATCAGCACGCAGAACGTGACCGAGCCAGCGTACTCGCTGAGATCTAACTTCATGTACAATATCGGGGATCTTCATCAGATCTCTGATCTCGAAATTGTACAGAGCTCGGTATGTACCATCTATTTCGCGTTTAGGGCCGTAAATCACACGCATGATTCTTCTCTCAAATGTAAGGAGCCATCTCTCGTACTCATCCGTCAGCGCCCAACTTTCACATCCAAACATAACAACGGGCCTGATCAACGCTTTGTAAAGCTTCAGCTTCACGGCACTTGATAAGTGTTTAGATTTTAGCAGTGGCCTTAGAGGATACAAAGAACGACTGCCAGCTGCCAGCCGCACTTTAATATCCTCACCCACACTGTTATCGTCAGTGATAATAGAGCCCAAATATTTGAACCTCCTCACTCCCTCAAACGTGTGGTGGCCACTACTAAAATCTGGTGTGCCATTGTCTCTAAAACCAGAGATCAGGTATTTCGTTTTGGACTCATTGATCTGGAGTCCAACAGAAGCTGAAAACTCTACAAGCGGATCAAGTATTTCTTTCACTCCGTTGTTATTCAGTCCAATCACGCATATGTCATCTGCATATGCAAGCACTTGATTGGACTGGCGATATAAGATGTTACGCTGAGGTGTTTCAGTTTTACGAAAGATGTACTCCAACATGAGATTAAAGAGTATCGGGGACAGAGCATCTCCCTGCCGAACACCCGAGTTAACTGCAAAAATTGTCGATAGCCTGTTCTCAACTTTAACACAGCATTGAGACTGCGTCACTGTCATCCTACACAGTCGTACCAATTTTGTTGGCATTCCTAGGTATTCCAGGGCAGACCACAAACTCTCTCGATTGATCGAGTCGTAGGCCTGCCGGAAATCCAAGAAAACCTGATGTACGGAGATGGATGTCTCATAATATTTAGATAGAATCATCCGCAGCGAAAAGACCTGATCAGTGACTGATCGATTCGGACGAAATCCTCCCTGATAGTCACCAACCAAGCCTTCCTCCAGAGGAGTGATTCTATCCAATAAAATGTATGACAGTAACTTGTATGCTGTGCAAAGGAGAGCTATACCGCGATAATTCTCACACTTCAAGCGGTCTCCCTTCTTGAAGATGGGGCATATCGCGGCCACTTTCCATTCATCAGGCATAACTTCGGTTCGCCATACTAATCGAATAAGGTCGAAAAGACAGTTCCACAAAGTATCCCCTCCGAATATCAAGAGCTCCGAATTAATGCAGTCCACTCCAGGTGAGCGGTTTCGTTTCATTTTCTGCATGGCCTTAGTGAATTCCTCATAGGATGGCTCCTCAGTGCAAATCTCCGCAGACTGTTCTAGAGGTGGCTCAACAACAGTCTGTGATGCATGATGAACATCAAGCAGCTCAGTAAAGTGTCCACTCCATGCGTCAAGTACTGCGTCGATGTTGACACAGAGGTTTCCATCCCGGTCCCGAATGGCGGTTGACGAAGGCCTGAAAGTATGGTGCAATCCAGTAATTCCTTTAAAGAAATTACGTGAACTACGCTCATTGCTGAGTTGTTGTACTTTCAGAACCTCGGCCTTCCACCATTCTCGCTTCTTCCGTCTACAAATCCGCTTAGCTGCCCTTCTTGCAAGAGCTGCCTTGTTTTTCCTTGCGATTGTGAGACGTTGTTGCACTTCATTATGGGCTATATTTTGTTGCTCAACTGCAAGACGACACTCGTCATCAAACCAATCATTCTTGGGTCTGACTTTCACTATACCTAAAGTCTGTTGAGCAGCACTGACAACCGAAGTTTTCAGTACCTCCCAGACAGAGTTCACGTAGTCAGACTGGTAATTAGCTCCTTCAATGTTGTCGCTGACAAGATCCTGATATCGTTTCTTTTGATCTTCATTTATCAGACCTTCACAGTCGAAACGTTCCATCCGTTTCGCTGTGTTCCCCGACCTGTACGAAAACTTCCACCGTAGCTTTGCAGCGACCAAATAATGATCGCTGCCTACGTATTTGGTTGCTGACCGATAAGTTCTCACATCCTGCACAACCCGAGCTCGCCCTTTTGAAATTAACACGTGGTCAATTTGGCTCCGGGATGTTTTGCGAGGATGTGTCCATGTCTCTAGGTGTATCTGTTTGTGAGGGAAGAATGTGCTTGCTACTCTAAGATCATGAGCAATTGCAAAGTACATCATTCTCTCACCATTATCGGTCGCAGTTTCGTGTCGGGAGTACGGACCTATGTTTTCACACAAGTCGGCCTGATTTCTGCCAGCTCTAGCATTAAAGTCCCCAATTACCATTCTAACATCGTGTTCGGGTATAGATCCCATCAGATCGTCCAAGTCATTGTAAAATGAGTCTTTATCTTGGGGCTGGCTGACTTCTGTGGGCGCATGTACACAAATTATCGACAGGTTGGCTAACTTCATGCGCAGGCGAAGCATACACAATCGGTTATTGACTGCTTGAAAATCCAAAACAGCCTTCTTTACCTGCGGCCCAAGAAGAAATCCAGCTCCAACATTTCCGAGGTCATCTCCACTGTAGAACAACGTATAGCCCTGGGACACATGGTCTCCACTTTGAGGCCAGCGAGTTTCTTGAAGAGCAACGAGTTCCAGCCGATACTCTTTCATGCACGTGATTAGACCCTCCAACGCTCCTGGTTTTCTAAGTGATTGCACGTTCCACGTGCCGATCCTAAATCTCGTATCCGGGTACTTGAGCGGGGGTCCGGTGTTGTTTTGGCGGTATCCATTTTTCTTTTTGTTGATTTTATAAACAGTTGATTTTTTTACGGATGCGGGTCGTCAGCCCAGCGATCCAACCGTTTAGTCGCCTCCTACGACAAGCAAAGGATACTGTGGTGGTATTCTTAGGAAACATGTTCGTGCAATTTAGATTTACGAGACATGTGAGTGCCCCCCGACCACAGGGGCCATTACTGACATACAATATCTATATTTACCGGTTCATTTTGCTTTTGTTGAATTAAAAAGCGGCTGTACCTTCGTAAATGTTGTGAACTCCGAACTCGGTAAAACAGTAATAAAACAATTTTGCAGTCTCAAGTAAGAAAAGAGGCTATGCAAACCTTAAAAACCAATTGACCACTATTAGAATTTTTTCTTAAAATCCCAATCTATCAAAGCTAAAAGGGTTGCATTCAACGCAAACTTGATTGTATTACAATTTATAGTAAATGGTTATGTCATTTAGACAACTTTGATAACTCATCTATCGTCTCAACAAGTTTAGTAAGAAGTGGAAGGCCGAAGGAAAAAATTATAAATTAATAATTTTATTTATATAAGTTCAATTATCGAGCAGATCAAGATACTGCAACTTAGGTCATTCTGGCAATCAAAACTGTCAAGACTGTAACAAGATTAATTGCAAAAATTCTTACATTGTTAAGACATTGTGTGCTTGATACAATACTATGTGTGCTTGAGCGTTGACCGCGCAATTAACCCAACTACTTCAGTAACTTTATTAACTGGATACATATTTTTCATGAGTTTCCTCCCTTCCATTTGAAGTTGTTTTTAAGTGCAGGATTTTCTTTCAAACATTCTCATAGATTTTTGTGTGATCTTTTGTGGGATAGATTATCTGCGCAGTGGTTTCTTGAGGTGTACCTGATATATTCGTAAACAAGTAAAAGAACACCAATTTAAAAGTTGGGGTATCGCAATTGTGAAAAGTCAGTTACCCATTTACTGGAAAACCATTGTTAAGATAAATTACTTTGGTAATGAACGAAATGCGATTTCCTTAGACCAGAAATGAATGAAAGGGAGCCTTTGAGTCAGTTTAATCGGAACATAAGTGCAGAATAATACAATAACAATCGATATATGGGATTTGTGAAATCTGCCACTCTTGGAACAAACCGCGTGAGTTGGATAGATTGGTTCAGTTGTTGATTAACCTATAGCAAATCAGAATTGGCTTCTGGTACTCAACATAATATATTATATAGTACGGTGGAATTCAGAAATAGCGGATAAATGGGAAAAAAGGAACCACTCTATCCCATTCCTAAAAGGGATAATTCCCCTAATAGTAATATGGATGTATGCATTTATAAAAATTATAAAACACGTGATGAAAGAATGGATGTGTCGGCTGGAACCCGTTCCTCTTTTAGAAACTCGCTGGCCTTAAAGTGGAGACCACGCGTCCCCAGGGCTATATACGTTGCTTTACAGTGGAGATTAGCTCGGTAATCTTGGAAGTGGATTTCTTGGAGTCAATAACCGATTGTGTAAGCTTCGCTTGCTAGCCAATGATTATAATGAAGTTAGCCAATCTATCGATAATTTGTGCACACGCGCCACAGAAGGCAGCCAGCTCCAAGATAAAGACTCATTTTACAATGACTTTGACAATCTGATGAAATCTATACCCGAACACGATGTTGGAATGGTAATCCAGGACTTAATGCTAGAGCTGGCAATAATCAGGCCGACTTGTGTGAAAACAAACGTACGTATACTCGCGGCACGAAACTGCGACCTATAATGATGAGAGAATGATGTATTTTGCAATTGCTGACGATCTGAGAATAGCAAGGACGTTCTTCTCTCAAAAACAGATACCTCTAGAGACCTATCCTCGCGGAACTTCCCGTAGCCAAATTGACCATGTGTTAGTTTCTAAAGGGTAGGGTGAGGTTGTGCAGGATGTGAGAATTTATCGGTAAGCAACCAAGTACGTAGGCAGCGATCATCATTTGGTCGCTGCAAAACTACGATGGAAATTTTCGTAAAAGTCTGGGAACACAGCGAAAGGTCTGAAGGTCTGATAAATGAAGATAAAAATAAACGTAATTAGGATCTTGTCAGCGACAACATTGAGGAAGCTAATTATCAGTCTTGCGTAAACTCTGTCTGAAAATTTCGGTTGTCAGTGCTGCTCAACAGACTTTAGGTACAGTGAATGTCAGACCCAAGAATGATTGGTTTGATGACGAGTGTCGCCTTGCGGTCGAGCAACAAAATATAGCCAATATGCTCCTAGCTCTTGCTAGGAGGGCAGCGAAGCAGATTTGTAGATGGAAAAAGCGGTAATGGTGGAAAACAGAGTTTCTGAAAATACAACAAAACTCGTAATTTCTTTAAAGGAATTACTTTCAGGGCTGCGTAAACCGCCCGCCATTCGGGACCGAAATTTAAACCTCTGTGTCATCATCGACGCAGTACTCGACGCATGGAGTAGTTTGGCCAACCGAAATTATGCCTGATGATTGGAAAGTGGCCGCGATATGCCCCATCTTCAAGAAGGAAGACTGCTTGAAGTGTGAGAATAATCGCGGTATAGCTCTCCTTTGCACAGGATACAAGTTACTGTCCTACATTATATTGGATATAATCAACTCTCTAGCGGAGAATTTAGTTGGTGACCATCAAGAGGGATTTCGTCCGAATCGATCAGCCACTGATCAGGTCTTTCGCTGCGGATGATTCTATCTAAATATTATGAGACCCCGTATATATCAGGTGTTTCTGGATTTTCGGAATGTGTTAAAGTTGCGAACAGACTATCGAGAATTTTTGTAATTAACTCGGGTTCTCGGCAGAGGAGATGCTTTGTTCCCGATACTCTTTAATCTCTTGCTGGAGTACATCTTTCGTAAAACTGAAACACCTCCGCGCAACATCTTATATTGCCAGTCCGATCAGGTGCTTGCATATGCAGATGGCATATGCGTGATTGGATTGAATAGCTACGGAGTGAGGGAAATACTTGATCCACTTGTGGAGGTTCAAATATTCGGGCTCTCTTATTACTCTCGATAATTGTGTGGGTGAGAATATTAGAGTATGGCTGAGAGCTAGCAGACGTGCTTTGTATCATATAAGGCCACTGCTAAAATTTAAACAGCTATATATTAAGTGCCGTGAAGCTGAAGCCTTTACAAATTGAGCTATACATTGAGCCCGTTGTTATGTATGAGTGCGTAAGTTGAAAGCTGACGGATGAGTACGAGAGATGGCTCTGTACAATTTCGATATCGGAGATCTGATAAAGATCCCCGATATTGTGCATGAAGTAAGATCTCAGCGAGTATGCTGGCTCGGACTCATTCTGCGTGCTCACCCGGGAGGAATTGTGCAGCGATCTCTGAAAGGAAAGCCACCAAATGGTAGGCGCAGAGGTCGTTGCAGGCGACTACGGCTCTACAGTGTATAGAGAACGACTTCGCTTCTTCAGATTGTCTTAGACAGTATGAAGACAATGAGCAGGATCGAAACCACTGGATCCAAATTGTTGACCCAATAAGCCAGTATAATGTTCTTAAAAAACTGTTAATTAATTATGTGGATTTTTCAACTGCAGGCTCGCAGCATTGTAAGCAAATGTTGTGATATAGTAGCAATGGTCATGCATGGCAAGCCTTTGATGTTAAGTAGGTAGAGTATTGGTCGCAAGCACTATACCTTGTAGGACTCCTGCTGAGGTTTTCATGACCCCAGAATATTCTTCTTTGCATTTCACCTGAAAGGGCCGTTCCACCATATATGATATTAAGGTCATATAGGTTAGGTTAGAATCAGCGGCGTAACTACAAGGGCGCCAACCCCGCGCTGTGAGGGGTCTGCAACGTAGGGGGCCCGCAACGAAGAGAGCCGCAAGTAATAACATGTTTCTAACAGTACCCGTTACGGTCGCCACAGCAGAAATACTGTTTTCTAAATTGAAAATAATAAAAAATTATTTGCGCAACTCCATCGGTGCAGATCGATTAAGCGGTTTGTCTATTCTCTCTATTGAAGCAAAAGTGGCGGGCGACATGGATCATGAACAAAAAACGTAATTATAGGGATTTTGCCAATTTGAAGTCAAGAGCGGAAAAACTAGCTTTCCAATATTTATATAATTGGCAAAGTTCGTGAAAATATGTCTTATTTATATAATAATAAAACAGTGTTTAAAGGCCATTACTGGCGCCTTACTGCGTCAACAATCTGGCTCCAACTGTTTTGATCCTGCGGGCTTGATCTTCATCCTGTCTTAGACAACCTGATGAAGCCAAGTCCTTCTGTATACACCATGGAGTCATCGTCGCCTGCAACGTCCCCTGTGCCTACCATATGGTGGCTCTCCTTTTAGACATCGTAATTCGTTCCGGATCAGCACGCAGAACGTGATCGAGCCAGCGTAGTCGCTGAGACCTTATTTCATGCACAATATCGGATCTTCACCAGATCTATATGATCTCGATATTGTACAGAGCTTGGTATGTGCCATCTATTTCGCGTTTTGGGCCGTAAATTACACACATGACTCTTCTCCCAAATGTAAGGAGACATCTTTCGTAGTCTTCCGTTAGCGCCCGACTTTCACATCCAAACATAACAACGGGCCTGATCAACGCTTTGTAAAGCTTCAGCTTCACGGCATTTGATAGGTGTTTTGATTTTAGCAATGGCCTTAGAGGATACAAAGCACGGGTGCCAGCCGAACTTTAATATCCTCACCCACACTGTTATCGCGAGTGATAAGAAAGCCCAAATATTTTATTTATATAAATAAGCTATATTTTCGATGGCCAACATTTTTTATTACTGTGAAGGGAAAGATATGCAAGGTGGAGGGAGGATAGTCTAGGGGCCCACATTAAGTATTGCGGGGAGGCCCAAATTTAGTTACGCCACTGCGTAAAATGGCGGCTAATGCTCACCTATTCCGGTTACGGTCCATTGTGATATGCCTCAGGATCGTATTCCTTTTGACCCCTAGTGGGACCAATCAGAACTTCTTATGTATAGATTGAGATATCTTGAATTTTATAGTTTTTGAGATCTGAGAGGCTGTTCATTATGTAACTATATCCATATGTTTATGCCTTCTGTGTGCATGAGACCGTTGCATATAGGAGTGAAATAAAGTCTTCATATTTTTCATCCATACAGCTTTTGCAGAAGTCATTTGCTTCCAGATATGTTCTCCAAAAGTGCAGCGTTGTGTGAGTATCGCCACGAACGTCCTTTATTCCCGGCCACGTATATAGGAAGATTAAAGTATAGAAATGATTCAATTCCAGTTTTGCCTTGCTACGCTGCAAGTAAGAGTGTCAGTCCACCTATCATTCGCTATGGCCACTGCATCTTTTTTACCGCTGTAATATACCGCTGATTGGACCGGGACCCAGACTCTCCGGATATTGAAATGCTTATCTGATTGAAAATATTGTGGAAACCCAACGCCACCATTGACGCCATTTACTTTTCAGAATACAATATATTTTGGGAACGTTAAACGGTCCCATAGATTGACAGTCATTCTCACAACTCAGATCATCTGAGTAAAAGTAATAATTATCGATATTAGACTATTAATTGTTGTTTATAGTTAAACGTACTAAAAATGACTAATCTAACACTTACATCATTCGACTTTTTTTTTCTTCTTTAAATAAAATTTAATTGACTTAAAATAAAAAAGCGAAAAAGAAAAAAATTGAAACATCCACCATAATACTAACTAATATGTGTATATGTACATTCAATAATATATTATTTTTATTTTATTTTCAAAAACTTAAAATTTTCTTTTCAGTCAATCGGTGTCCGACCAATTTAATACAACATCAATTTTTTTTTCAAAAATAAGAAAATCTTATTATATAAATAGTACATTAAAGATAAGAAAATTAATTAATTTTAATTAAAACGAAATAAATTATAATAATAATTATTAAACGAATCTTAAATAATAAAAAATAAAAATAAAAAATATAAAAAAAGAAAACAATTTTCCTTTCTTAAATAAACTACATACAGTGAAATTATATTTTTTTAAAACGAAATAAAATAAAATAAATAAAAAACAATACTTTTTCCCGAAAACGAAATAAAATAAGCGAATATTATATTTTCTACTTTTTATATACACAAAATCAAAAAAAGAAAGAAGAAATTTTTCATTTTTCCACATTTCCATAAAAAACAAAAAAAAAATTTTTTTTTATAAAAATATAGACCAAAACAAAAAAGTTTAGTTTTCAATTTTCATTTCTCTTGTCAATTTGTGTATTGTATTTTTGGTGTCGTGAATTAAAAAACATAAAAAATAAATACATTTTTTTAGAAAGGTGAAGAAAATTTTGTTTAAAAGTGATTTTCTTTATTATTATTATTGCAGTGCATATAAAGAGGAAAATTTATAACGGATATTTTAACGATTTAAAATCAAAAGAAAAATTAATTTATTACAATCATCTATATATGTATGGATTTATTTTGAAAAAGGTAACTAAATAGTAATAACAATATTCATTAAATGTGTGTGTGTGTGCGTGTATTAGTGCGTTTTTGGAAATTTCACGAAAATTCATTTTCCTCGTGTTTATAACCGCGCGATGCTGATCCAAACCTTGAAAAGTTTTCCAAATATAAAACGATGATGTTACACATTTTTTTGTTGTTATGTAGAATAATATAATGTATTTTAAAAATAAGCAACAAATTTATCTTTTTGCGTGTAGAAAAATTTATCATGAAAATGATGAAAATTTATTTTATAATTTTTTTTGTTTTTTGGGTGTGATGGAAATCATACTATGTATTTCTGTGTATGACAAACCTAACCTTAATTATAATTTAATTTACTTTATTTTTTGTTTGTTTGTATATGTGTGTTTGTTTGTTGGATTTTACTGGAAATGTGTTATGTGCGGTAAAAATTAATAGTTTTTAGTTTAGAAATTATGGGTTTTCCTTTCGTCTATAATAAGGTGATATTGATTAGTTATTGGTATTAGATACTCAGTATTACTATACCTATAATACTATTTATACATACGTTTTAAATCGAAAGGTCAATAAACGTGAACAAATGGGTGAATGGACGTATATAGTAATGTAAAGCCTAAAAGTATGTACTGTACTTAAGAAAATTTACTTATAGGGTGAAGAAATCGATTATGTTTTCAGCCGGTTTGGCTACTACAAAATATTTATTTGATAAACGATCAGAATTAATTTAAAATAATCTAATTAAGTCGTATAAATCTCTTAAATTGTGCGATGTTTTTAAGGTATACAGATAATAAAATTGATGCTGCTTGCCTCGTTAATTCGGTAAACTGAGGTATACTCCTAGTTACCTAATCTATTATAGTTCTATTCTGAAGTGAACCTTTGCAGACCAATTTATAAAATTTTGAACGAAATTGTACATTTCATCATCAGATACCCAAGTGTGGTTTTCGTAATGAGAACGAAATTAATGGTTTTAGTATAGGCTTCAAAATATTTTTTTTTAAATTTTTACTATATTACAAAAAGTAATAAGTATAAAACTAATTATATTTTTATTAATTAAAATTTATTCGTAAAAAGGGGTATTGCCCAATACATCAAGTTTCACTTCCGAGTGCATATTTCTCGAATAAGAAATAAAACTCAGTTAAAGCTTTGAAATCATGAATAACTATTTAAAATTATCTTAAAATATACATTCGGAGCCGGAACCGCATTTTTCTAAATTGTGGCATATAGAGCATTCCGTTCACTGGCTCCGCTCCTATGTAATAAAATCATAATAGCTACTGCTCCGATACTACCACCACCTCCAATGCCCTATTAAGAACTATTGTATAGAAGCGTAGACTTATCTACTTTGACAGATGCACGGCAGTCAATGTAACAATAATGATTTTTACTAAAACTATTACTTATAAAAATTAGTTTTATTGTAATGTCACATGGTTTAACCCAAATTAAAAATTTGGACAACAAACATTTTTTAAAATGGGTCAATTTCGATTCATGGGACATAGGGGCATGACAAAAAAACAAAGTCTGAGAAGTAAATTTTCAATATATTTGTCTCCTGAAAACCATGAGATATTTGGTGAGCAACAAAAAATTAAATTTCTTGTATAAAGTCATGTGATGAACACCGCAGAATTTTTATAATTATAGATTATGTGGTGGAAAACCAGAAGGAAACCAATTAAATGACACTCTGAAGATTCCGGTAAATATTGTATTCTTTTATGCGAGAGGTTCTCGAACTTCTTATAGCTACGCGGTTCAATGTTTCAAAATGACAATCTATCATGCATGACCTATATAACTTTAAGTCCACGACAACGCTAAAATCATTTTCAGGCTAGGGTGACCAGAAGGTCAGAAATAGAATAGGGAACCAGGAAAATTATTATTGTTTTACTTTTAATTAAATCGCATATTTGGAAAGCCTGTTATTGAGAAATTTCTCTGTTTGAAGCAATTAACATTTCCTAGTCCCGAAAAGAGTTGCAAAAAACAATTTTTGTTGGTTTATTTGAACATTTGATTATCTCGTCTCTTTGTCGCGAAGCACGGATTAACCCGTCCGAACATACTTCGATTTATTCATACCGTATATCGATAAGTGAATTTACTGTCATTTGAAAGCTGAACAGTAGTTCTTTTCTTATATGTAAAGGGGTACAGGTCCATCTTGTAACTGGCCATCGGAACACTACTTAGCTCCATGCTAGTCTGTATTAACATTTATTAACAAGCGTTCTTGAAATATTTCTCCTGACCTTTTCCGTCGTCTTCTATAGATCTTTTGGGTTTGAAATCAAATCAGATTATTTAAACGATTCCGTTTAAATAATCTGATTTGATTTATGATTTGATACCAATTTATGTTTTGTTTAAAATTATTTTCAAATTCTGATGTACCCTTGTTGTATAACTTGAGGTGAGGGTGAAATAAATCATACATTTGTCCAGTTGTCGAAGCTAAATCGGTAGCACCGGTAAGTAAATAACATGACGATTATTTTGAGATGCAATTGTTGCAGCCCCTCTAACCTTAGCGCCCAGAGACAGTCAGTCCACCTCTGATAAAATTCCACCAGATTTTTTCAAAAAAATTACTTTTTTGCAGCTCAAAACTTTTTCTTGACTGAAGCTCTTCAACTCAATCCACTCCCCCCAATAATTATCAAAATTCCCGAATATCTCGAGAATAAAAATCAAAATTCTTGAGAAATGGGAAAATTTAATTGTTCAAATTTATAAACTCTATAGTTACCTCAATTTATATCAACTGAGAAACTTTATCCATTCCTCAATTCGGTATATTCAGTTAGGTTTGATCACTAGAAATTTAATGGTAAGTTCAGGTATGGGATTAGTAATCTATATATGTATATATATATAAATATATATATATATATACACATATATATATATATATATATATATATATATATATATACACATATATATATATATATATATATATATATATATATATATATATATATATATATATATATATATATATATATATATATATATATATATTTATATATATATATTTATATATTTATATAAATATATATATATATATATATATATATATATATATGTATATATATATATATATATATATATATATATATATATATATATAAATATATATATAAATATATATATATATATATATATATATATATATATATATATATATTATATAATTATATATATATATGTATATATATATAGCAATTAATAATCAAATCAATATTTTCTCATTGTATATGAACATAACAGCGATTAAATTAATCTTGTTTATGCTATATGCCCCTGTGGTCGGGGGGCACTCACATGTCTCGTAAATCAAAATTGCACGAACATGTTTCCCAAGAATACCACCACAGTATCCTTTGCTTGTCGTAGGAGGCGACTAAACGGTTGGATCGCTGGGCTGACGACCCGCATCCGTAAAAAAAATATAGTGTTTATAAAGTCAACAAAAAGAAAAATGGATACCGCCAAAACAACACCGGACCCCCGCTCAAGTACCCGGACACGAGATTTAGGATCGGCACGTGGAACGTGCAATCACTAAGGAAACCAGGAGCGTTAGAGGGCCTAATCACGTGCATGAAGGAGTATCGGCTGGAACTCGTTGCTCTTCAAGAAACTCGCTGGCCTAAAAGTGGAGACCATGTGTCCCAGGGCTATACGTTGTTCTACAGTGGAGATGACCTCGGAAATCTTGGAGCTGGATTTCTTCTTGGGCCGCAGGTAAAGAACGCTGTTTTGGATTTCCAAGCAGTTAATAACCGATTGTGTAAGCTTCGCTTGCGCATGAAGTTAGCTAACCTGTCGATAATTTGCGTACATGCGCCCACAGAGGTCAGCCAGCCCCAAGATAAAGACTCATTTTACAATGACTTGGACGATCTGATGGGATCTATACCCGAACACGATGTTAGAATGGTAATTGGGGACTTTAATGCTAGAGCTGGCAGAAATCAGACCGACTTGTGTGAAAACATAGGTCCGTACTCCCGACACGAAACTGCGACCGATAATGGTGAGAGAATGATGTACTTTGCGGTTGCTCATGATCTTAGAGTAGCAAGCACATTCTTCCCTCACAAACACATACATCTTGAGACATGGACACATCCTCGCGGAACTTCCCGCAGCCAAATTGACCATGTGTTAGTTTCTAAAGGACGGGCTCAGGTTGTTCAGGATGTGAGAACTTATCGGTCAGCAACCAAATACGTAGGCAGCGATCATCATTTGGTCGCTGCAAAGCTACGATGGAAGTTTTCGTACAAGTCTGGGAACACAGCGAAACGCATGGTACGTTTCGACTGTGAAGGTCTGATAAATGAAGATCAAAAGAAACGATATCAGGATCTTGTCAGCGACAACATTAATGAAGCTAATTACCAGTCTGACTGCGTGAACTCTGTCTGGGGGGTACTGAAAACTTCGGTTGTCAGTGCTGCTCAACAGACTTTAGGTATAGTGAAAGTCAGACCCAAGAATGATTGGTTTGATGACGAGTGTCGTCTTGCAGTTGAGCAACAAAATATAGCCCATAATGAAGTGCAACAACGTCTCACAATCGCGAGGAAAAACAAGGCTGCTCTTGCAAGAAGGGCAGCTAAGCGGATTTGTAGACGGAAGAAGCGAGAATGGTGGAAGGCCGAGGTTCTGAAAGTACAACAACTCAGTAATGAGCGCAGTTCGCGTAATCTCTTTAAAGGAATTACTGGACTGAACCATACTTTCAGGCCTACGTCAACCGCCATTCGGGACCGGGATGGAAACCTCTGTGTCAACATCGACGCCGTACTTGACGCATGGAGTGGACACTTTACTGACCTGCTTGATGTCCATCATGCGTCACAGACTGTTGTTGAGCCACCTCTAATACAGACTGCGGAGATTTGCACTGAGGAGCCATCCCATGAGGAATTCACTAAAGCCATGCAGAGATTGAAACGAAACCGTGCACCTGGAGTGGACTGCATTAATTCGGAGCTCTTGATATTCGGAGGGGATACTTTGTTGAACTGTCTTTTCGACCTTATTCGATTAGTATGGCGAACCGAAGTTATGCCTGACGAATGGAAAGTGGCCGCGATATGCCCCATCTTCAAGAAGGGAGACCGCTTGAAGTGTGAGAATTATCGCGGTATAGCTCTCCTTTGCACAGCTTACAAGTTACTGTCATACATTGTATTGGATAGAATCACTCCTCTGGCGGAGGGCTTGGTTGGTGACTATCAAGGAGGATTTCGTCCGAATCGATCAGTCACCGATCAGGTCTTTTCGCTGCGGATGATTCTATCTAAATATTATGAGACATCCATCCCCGTACATCAGGTGTTCCTGGATTTCCGGCAGGCCTATGACTCGATCAATCGAGAGAGTCTATGGTCTGCCCTGGAATACCTAGGAATGCCAACAAAACTGGTACGACTATGTAGGATGACAGTGACGCAGTCTCAATGCTGTGTTAAAGTTGAGAACAGGCTATCGACAAGTTTTGTAGTTAACTCGGGTGTTCGGCAGGGAGATGCTCTGTCCCCGATACTCTTTAATCTCATGTTGGAGTATATCTTTCGTAAAACTAAAACACCGCAGCGTAACATCTTATATCGCCAGTCCAATCAGGTGCTTGCATATGCAGATGACATATGCGTGATTGGACTGAATAGCAACGGAGTGAAAGAAATACTTGATCCGCTGGTAGAGTTTTCAGCTTCTGTTGGACTTCAGATCAATGAGTCCAAAACGAAATACCTGATCTCTGGTTTTAGGGACAGTGGCACACCAGATTTTAGTAGTGGCCACCACACGTTTGAGGGAGTGAGGAGGTTCAAATATTTGGGTTCTCTTATCACTCACGATAACAGTGTGGGTGAGGATATTAAAGTGCGGCTGGCAGCTGGCAGTCGTTCTCTGTATCCTCTAAGGCCACTGCTAAAATCTAAACACTTATCAAGTGCCGTGAAGCTGAAGCTTTACAAAGCGTTGATCAGGCCCGTTGTTATGTTTGGATGTGAAAGTTGGGCGCTGACGGATGAATACGAGAGATGGCTCCTAACATTTGAGAGAAGAGTCATGCGTGTGATCTACGGCCCACAACGCGAAATAGATGGTACCTACCGAGCTCTGTACAATATCGAGATCAGAGATCTGATGAAGATCCCCGATATTGTACATGAAATAAGATCTCAGCGAGTACGCTGGCTCGGTCACGTTCTGCGTGCTGATCCGGAACGAATTGTGCAGCGATCTCTGAAAGGAGAGCCACCATATGGTAGGCGCAGAGGTCGTTGCCGGCGACGATGGCTCCACGATGTAGAGAACGACTTGGCCTCTTCAGATTGTCTTAGACAGTATGAAGACCATGCTCAGGATCGAAACCGTTGGAGCCGGGTTGTTGACTCAGTAAGGGGCCAGTAATGGCCTTTAATACTGTTTATTATTATTTTTTTATGCTATATGCATTAAACTTAGCGTCAACGATTTTGTCTACAATTATATGATATGCTCGACAACTGTAATGGTGGTTGAAAAAATTAAATATAGTAAGTTGTTTTTGTCGGCTTAACTACATGACCGATAAGACAAATGGCTGAGACAATCAGATAAAATATCGAATATTCCGATAAATCGGTGTGTTTGTATTATAATATTATTAAATATGAATCCAACATTTCTATACTATACTTTTTTATTTCTGTACGATTGTCAAATGAAATTTTATAATTTTAAATTCCAGGGAGAATCGCCAGGCCGACAGTCGAAATTCTTGAACAATTATCATGCTTGTCCAAACTCATATTTTAGGGAAGTGTGCTTTAAAATCACAAAATTCAAATTATTTTATAGGACTGGGTCCGAAACCTGTGATAAAAAATCGTGAATTAAATTTTTGACGTTTACTTGAAAATACCGAACACACCCAAATTATTCGAATCTATTACTATGATAATTTTTGACAGCTATCGAATATTTTGTGTACGCATGTGGAACGTGTTGTTTATAGATACATAATAATTATTATCGGGTTATCGGATTCATTATTTTAAAATTAATTTTTTTTTATTAGTTGTCACTATGAATGTAGGGGAATAATTATCAAACAAATGTCAAAAAATTAATTCACGATTTTTTATCACAGGTTTCGGGCACAGTCCTATAGTACTCGAAATTTAAAATTTATCAATGTTCCATTTTGCTTTTTATTTAATTTTAAATTCAGTGGCGTAGACCAAAAAACAACAGATTTTTAAACTTTTGGAAGAAGAATGTAATACATAGTTGTTATGTAATATAGTTAAGATCAGCATTTTTGTTATTCGAGAGGTGCACATTTTTAAATTAAAGTTGGGCGGATTACTCCAGTATACTCAATATCATCAACGGGGCCACGGTGCAATAGCCAGAATAAATACATATACTTACATATTAAAAACACCCAACCGTGATTTTTGGTCACCACCGGTAATCGAATCCGAGACTCTCGAATAGCAAAGTAATAGGACACTACTTACTTTGCCAACGAGGGCGGCAAGGATGTGCACATACTCTCGAACATGGAGATTGCCACAAATCCATTAAGCATTTATCAACTTATTTTTTTTCATTATTGTTTTCTTAATAAGGATACACTGTTTTAAGTCAGAGAATCAGTTTCAAATGTAGTGTAAAATGAGTTGGCTGAAATAACCAATTACAATTATATCATTATAATGTGGATGTAAAACAATGCAGATCGTTTTCAATATCTACCTAACACTTCGATTGTTAGATTTTCGATAAAAAGCTGCAATCACAATTTTAGCGTAACCAAGTATAATATCAATAAAAAGAAACTCTGTATGTGAGGCACCTTTGTGATATTGTTCTGGTCAACAAGAACATAACAAAGTAAAGAAAGCGCCAAAGAAACATCGGCGGGCAGATGTTATTGTCATATAATTTAACTTGATTTGGTTTAATATTAGTTTTAATACAATAATATAAAATAAAGATTAGGTTCATTTTACCCAAAATAATGATGCTATGCTTTTCAATAATCTACTGTCTATGGGTGCACAAAACAAGAATTTTATCTCAAAACCGTAAATCGCAGCAGACCTTGTCGTAAAGCAGTAGAGAGTTTTCCTCAATAAATTTTGACTATTAATCAGTTGATTTCTGTGTAGGCCAATCGATTATTTAAATAATAATTCTTTTCTTCATTCTGTCATATAGATGTGGAGCATGTTTGATTGTTCTTATATTCTAAAGTGACGGAATTCAATCAGGATTTATCATATCGTTAAATGAAGCACTTTCTTTTGATAAAAATTGTTTAGAGCATACTTTAGTGAAGTTACACAAATACCAGACGTCCCCTTTTGAAAGGGTTTGTTCCCAATTAGGTATGGGTTTCCTCCATTTACCTTCAATACTAATTTGTACCCCGTTCCATAAAATATATTTTTATAAAGGATTTTTCATTGTAAACCAAGATAAAAAAACATCAAACTACAGAAAATGCGTCGCCGATAAAGAAAATGAATGTCCTTATGGATATGGCGCGGAAAAACGATTTTTATTCAGTTTGCTGCCCCACTTGTTATAATTTAATATATCTCATTCCGGACAGTATAACATAACTTATCACATAAAACACAAAATCATAAAAAAAATGCAAAACATTCCGCGGTTCATTCACACAGTTATGATTCTGGTGATTGTGCCAGCCCATTATTCAAAACGTTTAAGGACAATAAAATAGTTAGAGGATTTTCTTAGTCTAAAAATGTCTTTTTTAGTCTGTTTTAGACTATTGGTTGTATGATCACATTACAATTCAATTATTTAAAACTTGATATTGAGGCAGTAATAGTAGGCTAATAGTTTCGAATTGCTCTAAGATATATTTCAACAGGGTTATCTGTACTACCATCCCTAGAGAGAATGCTGTTAAATTATGCACCAGTTAAAGCATACTTCTTGAGCCAGAAGCAGGTTCCACCAATTTTACGATAATTTGTTGAAGATGAATTGAGTAAAGCATAACTCGGATTTCGTATGAGGGCGTTCAAATTATTTGATGTTTCTCAATTATCAATTAAACACACACCATGTTAGATGAATTGTTGTTAGATGAATTTGGCATTTAAAACGTCACTGAATTTGACAGATAAGGAAAATGGTCTATAGTAAAAATAAATTGTAAATATACGCAGTCGTAAATTGAATTTTGTGTAAATTGGGATATTTTTCTCAAAACGGAGTGGCAATCAATGATTCAACAGAGGAAGACTTTACGTTTGGTAGCGAGGTTAATGGGAGTAAGCCATTATTGAGTACATAACGAAAGGTCAGATTTTCATGAGACAGGATCATACGCAAGAAAATTTGGGTCCGATAGAAAAACGATCACAACTTCAAATGAAAACCGATGCATAGTACTGGCTTCTCTGAGAGATCGGAAGATAACATAGTCAAATCGATTCAAAATGAATTGTGCACTCTACTAAACCGCCCGATATCGAATCAATCTATTCGTAATCGCCTCAAAAAAGTAGGGGTTAGGTCAAGATGAGCAACCATATATGTCCGATTTTGCTTTGTACACATCGTGCAGAATGACTGGCGGGCCATACTATTCACGGAATCAGATTTATAGGCGTATTGGAAAGCGATTTACTGACTGCTGTATCCAAGAAACTAACTTTTTTGGTGAAGGTTCAATAATGGTTTGGGGTGGCATCAGTTTGAGAGGCAAAACAAAAGTTGTATAGTAATTGATGGATGATCGGATTGCGGATAACTGAAAGCTATGTGAACTCGATTCTTAGACCACAAGTCTAGTCGGATACGTATAGTCCCGAGTTTAGTGTAATGCAGGATAATATGCTATAGGCCTCATAATTCCAACGTCTCTAAAAAGTTCGATAGAAATTAATACGTTGTGGCAATGAATAGTCCACACCTAAATCCCATCAAGCAATTGTAGGACTAAAAAGACGGATGCGTGTAATTGTAAACCCTCCATTAGCCAGACCTGCTAGGGTTAATGCTGTTAAGCTTGAACGGTGTAAAATAATCCAAAAATCGATCAAGAGCTTGCTAAGGAATCTGAACTGGAGTTTATTATAGGGACAGAGGAGCTCATACAAGATATTGAATTCAGCTTTTTTCCATTTTATTTTAGCTGTTGTTTTATGGTAACACAGTATGTGTAAACTTGATTCTCTTCGTCTACCGGACGGACAGCTTACCTTTTCCAACAAGGAAATGAGGTGAGCTGCTCCTTTCTGTTCAATTTCTTGATTGTGATATCGTCAACTCGGATGATGCTAGTGCCGAGCTCACTAAGACGTCTGTTGCAAGTCCCGATTGAAATTTGGGTCACAAGCTGATCAATCGTGATGTTTTGCGCTGGAGCCTATTTTCCTTTGCATCTTAAAAGGCTGGCGTTCCTGATGGTATTTTTCCTGCTGAATTACAGCCGGGGTTTTCTCTAATTCAGAATCATTTGCTCCACCTTTTTCACTGTTCAAAATTTTTGCAGCAGGAGTAGAGTTATTTTTATCCCGAAAGCTGGTAAGTTCGATTATATATACGGGCCCTAAGTCATTTCGGCCTATTAGTCTATATCCTCAACTTTTCTTAAAGCTCTGGAAAGAATTGTCGATAGATTCATTAGAGACCATTTTCTAATCACCTCCCCACTCAGTATAACAAGCAACATGCTTACAGAGTCGGTAAGTCCTGTGAAACCGCCCTACATGAACTTGTAACCAGGATTGAAAAATCTCTCACTTCGTTTGCTACGATCACTTCTGCCTGTACCAATTTTGGTACTCGCACTGTGGAAATGGAGCTGGATGGAGTGTTAGTTTATATTAAGGTTAGCAAAGGCTGTTCTCAGGGAAGCGTGTTCTCACCTCTGCTGTGGCTATTGGTCATTGACGAGTTACTTGTAAAGCTACATTGCACAGAGTTACGCTGATAATTTTGTTTTGACAGTCTCAGGCAAACATCTCAGTGTCTTATCCGACCTAACTCAGCATGCCTTAACTATTGTGAAGGCATGGTGTGTTGAGAAGGGTCTTCACGTCAATCCTTCTAAAACTGATTTAATTGTCTTTACAAGGAAGAGGAATATTCTTGAACTATCTGTTCCTCTCTTTTTAGGAGAACGATCACTAAATGTGGCCACGCCAAGCACCTAGGTGTTGTATTGAATAGTAAACATTCCTGGAATAATTGCCTGGACTACAAGCTTCAAAAAGCAAGTGCCATATTTTAGCAATGTAGAAGAGCGTTTGGGAAATCCTGGGGTTTAAGCCCTAGGATGATTTCTTTCATTTATAAATCACTGGTCCTACCGCTATTATCGTACGCTTCTATTGTGTGGTGGCCAGTGGTTGGCTTCTGTAGCCAAGCTTAATGGTCTACAAAATCTGGCTTGCAGAGCCATAACTGGGACTATGTTTTGCACTTCACTTCTCGCTATGAAATCCATTCTTTCCGTGCCTCGGTTACGCACCTTAATTTTAGGCACAGCCTTATAGTGGGATCTAGCCAATTTTTAAAAATTGTTCTTCATGCTTATCAGAAATCGATATGGTTAATGACAGACTACTAGCCGAATTCCATTTCTCAAATCTTTTCTCGGTGGCTTATCCTTCGAGAGATTTGTGGAATTCGCAGGATATTCTGAACAAATTAGATGGGTCCCTATATATCCTTTTTTTCTGATGGGTCTCATTCTAACCTCAGTGCAGGTTTTAGAATCTACTAACCTTGGATGGATCTGAGACTTTTCGGTAGTCTTGGTTCCCATTGTACTGTTTTTCAGGCGGAACTAAGAGCGCTGACACGTAGTCTTATTGAGGCTTTCAATTTTGTTGTTAAAAATAAAAGTATTCTACAGTGTACAGATAGTAAAGTTGTACTTAACTCTTTAAGAACAAACATTTCATGAACCTTCTTTGTTCTAACAATAATGTTACGGTCCTGTGGGTACCGGCTCATTGAGACATCGTAGGCAATGAGATCGCGTATTGTTTAGCTGGTTCCCAATTAACTTTAATTGGTCCTGAGGTTTCAGTGGCTTGAAACTTTTAGATTTCGTAAGGCGAAGTACTTCAATAAGGAGCCCAATTTGAGGTCAACGAAGTATGCTTTATCTTTAAAAAAGAACCAGTTAAGAATCTTAGTAGCGATTATTACAGGTCATTTTAAAGGTCATCTACATCGTATTTGCTTAGCACATGATGTAATTTGCAACGACTGTCTTGAGGAAGATGATGACTGCCTTCATTTCGTGAGCAGTTGTCCAGCTTTCAGTTCTACTCGGCTCCAGGTAGATTCAACTTTAGATCTTTAAATTTATATCACTTGTCCTCTCTGCCCTGGTCTAAACTTGTTCAGTTTGCGAAGGCAGCAGTACCCGTTTGTTCCATGAGCCTTTGTGCAATTGAATGCGGAATCCTCCTGGGTTCCAACCAATTTTATTAATAATAATGGTATAAGGTTCTGCAGTTATGGGATGAAAATCTGGATTTGGACACATGCTTGAACAATATATTAGTGCAAAATAAGACAACATTAGTTTCAGTAAAGTTAATCTACAAAAAAAGTTATACGCCTAACAGTTATGGTTTGGTTTTAGTATAGTATAGATTCTATCAGTCAAATCTCGAGACCATATTGGACACAAATAAATACGCACATCACCATAACAACTCTGATATCCCACCAAACTTTTTGTTTAAACTTATAATTTCCATTAAAACGATTTATTTTATTTTAAAATTCAAAACTAAATTTAAAATTAATGAAAATACCAAGAAAATGAAAATATTACGAAAATCCAACAGCGCGGTCTGGAGGCTTATTTAAATTATTGAAATGTGATAAATGGCAAAAATATATCGCGTATCTTTTATCCATCCTGATATACATAAATAAACTTCTTCGTGAATTATTACTCTATAAATCTTGGATAAAATGGTATTTTCAATGGATTTTTAGGATTAGCTAATTATTTCGCCGAGCAAAAACAAACGAGCATTCAATATTTGTTCTTGTTTATTGCGTGCGCGCATGAGAGGATATGTGTTTGTGCTACCACATTCGATATGTGGTTAGTTAACATATGAACACACATTTACTTCTAATATGTATGTATATGTTATATAAAAATGTCATTTTCTTTCATTCCACCATAAATCTTCCAAAGAAAATTTCTATACACTTGGTACTATATTTCCATCATGCCGCATACCGTTTTCCCATAGGAATTAAAATATAAAACTGTTTCGCTTCATTTTCTCCCAGCACGAAATTTTTGTATTTTAATTAATACAAAAAAAAGAGCTATTTATGGAGAATGCCAATCCAAATATGCACAGTGTGGCATATACATAATACAAACGTAATTTAGTTCATTTCGATCGATAATTATAACAGCCACTTATATATATATATATACTTAAACTATTTACTAAATATGTATATATACTAAAATAGTATCGATTAATTTCTAATTTTGGGATAAATATAAATTTTAAATTAAATACTTCTCACACTATTATATAGTATTTATGATGATTTTAAAAATAAATTTGTTATTTTTAAAAATAATTTTAAAGTTTTTTTTTTTTTTTAAAGATCAACACAATATGTCACGAATTTAATTAGAAAATAATATATAGCGCAGGGGGCCGTAAAAAGACCGTAAATAGAAGGGATTTAATTACTATTGATTGGTCGTTTATTGGTTTTTAATGGCTGCGGTATTTATTTACAAAATTATGTTGCTCGATTCTATAATTGTATATAGGTTTAAATATGGAATAATTATATTTAACCCTGCGCCACTGTATCTCCATATATACATACACTAGACATACCTACTCAACTCTCAACTATGAGTATATTTAATTACGTAATCATTCTAAATTACTATTAATAGTTTTCCCCTCAACATTAAATCTGTGTATAACATATTTAGGTTAGTGTTTATAATTTTATGATCATATGTTTACGTTGTTTATTAGGTATATGTATAGTTAGTTAAGTGAGTAATGTTATTAAAATAAAAATGTAAACATTATAATTTCCATCAACAACCACTAAGTACTATAAATAATTAAAAATCTAAACATAAACCACAACTTGTGAGTTACTATACAAATCTAGATATACGCATATACGTTTAAACCTCCATATGTAAATCCATGCTAAGCGATGAACCTACATTTGGTTGTGTGTCTATAGTGATGTATAGAGATATACATTACATACATTATAAAACAGTAAAGATGATTAACATGACCTTTTTATAATTTTAAATGACAATAAAAAAATATTTCTGTATAGTTTAAAATTAGTTGTGTGTCTCGCGAAGTGAAGTATAAATTTGTAGTATACTCGTACATGTATGTAGATTCGCGTATGTAGGTTTTGTCACCAAAATTATGCTATGTACATATACATAAATATTCAGAACATATGTATTGTGTCTCGTTTTTAGGGGCGAATATCATCACATTATATATAAACTTATATATGTACGAGTCTGATAAAAGTAATTAACTGTTCGAATTAATTACATTAGAATGAGATCATTTGTCTACTTGATAGTATTAATATTGCCCTGTAAATATCAAACCTTACTGTATTGCGAAATTTTGAACTACATACATATAAACGTGGACAAAATTAACGAACATTTTTCTTTTTTTGTAATCAATTTCTTCACTTCATTCCAATCGGATTGCGTCGGGTTAGCTACTTTCTGCGATATCAGTTGATTTGGAGTTCTCCAATCTAGCAGCCACCTTCAAAATGTATTTTTCCTTGGCAAGCAAATAACATCATCGACATATATTAATACGAATAGGAAACCCTCTTTCTGACTACATATGTTTTAAACCATGTCTTGCTGTTTAACAGACATATACCTTGTCCTCATTTCCTCCGGTGATAAAACCAGGTGGCTGCCGAATATTTATATTTTCCTCCAAGTCACCATTCAGGAACGCGGTCTTCGCATCAAAATGATTAATTGTCATTTTCCGGCATACTGCGATGGACAGTAAAATTCTAAATGTTGCATGTCTTGCGACAGGAGCAAACACTTGATCATATAATCTACTCCGAATTTTTGATTAAAGCCCTGTGCGACTAATCTAGCCTTGTATTTCTGTAACTGTCCACTAGCATTTATAGTTTTTAACTTGTAGACCCATTTACATCCGATAAAATTTTTTTCTTCGGGTAAATCTACCAGTTTCCACGTTTATTTCTTAATCTGCGATACATACTCTTCCTCCATGGCAACAATCTTCGTTAAAATTGGATGGTTCGCCATTGTCAACGACGCTGATTTCTTCGATCAAACGTTTTGGACGTATAACCTTATTTGGACGATAAGATTGCCTTGGTATAACTCTAACAAAGAATTGCGGACTTGAGCATCATTTTCTATGCTTTCTTCGGCAATCGTAGCATTGTTTAGCATGTCGTTTGACTGATTGGTGTCATCAACAGTTCCACAATCGTCGGAATCAAAGTAAGTATAAGATCCCCGCGATGATTGTCAACATGCTTTGTCGGTCGGTTTCACGTTCACACATCATCTATAATTTTTACGTCTCGGGAAATTATACGATCTTCTGTTTTGGTGGCACGTCACATCTGTATATGCTTTCGATTCAAAATCAAAGCCCAGAAAAACTGCCTCTTCTGCTTTCAAATCCAATTTCTGACGCTATGCATCTGGGATTCGTACAAGGCATTTTGTCAAATTTCAAATGGAGTTCGTCTTACTGCCTGCCATGGCAATGCATTTTGTAAACAATTCGCCATCACTATCGCTACACCCCAATAGAGATATTCCATATTAGGTATCCAGCAGCATGCAACGGGCCATTTCCATTAATGTACGATTTTTGCGTTCTGTTGAGGAGAATATGGCACCGTACGATGAATTTTGACTCCGTACATATTCAAGTATTGCACGAATTCTTTGCCGATATATTCTCCGCCACGATCTGTTCGAATACATTCAATTTTCGTTCCAAATTTATTTTGGACAAGCTGGTGGAATTCTTTAAATCGCTGGAATGTTTCAGATTTCTCTTTTAACAAATATACACGGACGTATATCTTGAGCAATCATCAATGAACTTTAAAATATATCGTTTACCTCCGAATGTGGTTGTTTGCTTTGGTCCACATATATCACTGTGAATCTGATCCAGTACTCTCGATGAACAATTTTTAGACTCTTTTGGGAATGACATTCGAGTTAACTTTCCCTAGATGCAGACGTCACATTCTGCCACATGGATACATTCGATTTGCAGCCTGCCAACTTAATCCAATCTACAAGACCTTCTTTCGGAATATTTTTCACTGCGTCAATGCGATGGCCTAGAATATGATGCCATTCATATGGATACAATCATTTTGTTTATGATGTATTTGGTTGGTTATCTTCCACGCACAATGAAATGGTTTTCCGGCCGATCTTTTGTGATCGCATTCCACACTACATCGCGCTTTAACAACATTTCCATCCTGAATCTCTCTCTCTTTCTCTCTTTGGCCTTTACATCCTATGAAGGGATTTTTCCGCCTGCACTGTAGACCTCCAACTATCTCGCTCCATCGCTCGTTGCCTCCAGTTACGACATCCTAATATACGCAGATCGTGTTGGATATCATCGTACCAACGCAATCGGGGTCTTCCTCTATGTCGTACCCCAGCTGGATGTTGTTGTTGGAACACTCTTTTAATCATTCGGTTTGATGGGGACCTCGAGACGTGGCCAAGCCATCTGATTCGGTTGGATTTGATGTATCCAATAACATCGCATCCTCCGAGAAGCTGCCTAATTTCGTGGTTCATACGAATTCGATACTGGTCCTCTGCAACTTTCACTGGCCCATAAATTGTTCGTATGACCTTCCTCTCAAACGTAGAAAGAATTTTACAATCGGTGGTGGCCAGGGTCCAGCTCTCGCTTCCATATGTAAGCACCGGTCTTATTAGTGCTTTATACAGTAAAAGTTTGCATGACCGCGATAGGTGTTTGGATCGTAATAATTTCGACTGTGCGTGGAAGACTCTATTGCCGGCAGCAATTCGGGATTTTATATCTGCCTGAATATCATTCGTAGATGTTATTGTTGATCCGAGATATTTGAAGTCTTGTGCGCCATCGTAGTTGTGTTCACCGGATTCGAAATCGGCATTGGGAATGCTCCGGGATGTTGCTAAATATTTTGTTTTGCTGCTTAGTTAATGCATAATCTAAGTCGCCCCGCATTGCGGTCCAGCGGTACGAGATTGTCATTGATGTCTTGAGTTCTTCGTCCAAGAAGGACGATATCATCTGCATAGCCAAGAATTTGGCTAGATTGGTTAAAAATGCAGTTTTGAGTCTTAATTCCGCTTTTCCTGATCACGTACTCGAGCGCCAGATTGAAAAGTGTCGGCGCGAGTGCATCGCCCTGTCGCACGCCAGATGTTATTTCAAAGGGGTCAGAGACCTTGCCTTCAATTGCTACTCTGCAGTTAGATCCAGATGTTGAAAGCTTGCACAGAGAAACTAGTTTCTCCGGGATGCCGAGACGTATGAGCGCGAACCAAAGGTTCTCGCGATTTATGCTATCATACGCCTGCTGGAAATCGATGTAGATCTGATGTATATTAATATTGTACTCTCAACTTTTTTCCAGAATCATCCTTAAAGTAAAACATTGATCGGTGGTTGAGCGGTTAGGGCGAAAACCACACTGGTAATCGCCAATAATAGGTTCGGCGTAAGGAATGAGTCTGGCAAGCACAACATTCGCAAATACTTTGTACGCAGTATTTAACAGAGCTATGCCGCGATAATTTTCACATTTAAGACGGTCGCCTTTTTTATGTAAAGGGCAGATGAGTACTGTCTTCCATTCATCGGGTAGAACCTCTTGAAGTGTCTCATCTGCGCGCGTTTCTTTTGCCGGGGAAGTTTGGTCGTTTCTTTTCTTGCGTTCAAATATTCCGCTCTAGTGCTTCTGGTGTTCCGAGTTAACCATTTTTCACGCAGTTGCCGTTTATTTTCGACGCTCTGACGGCAGTGGTCGTCAAACCACTCATTGCGAGTTTTCGGTGGTTTCCTTCCGATGGTCGATTGTGCTGCGGATGTAAGGGCCGGCTGTACAGTTAGCCACTGCTCTTGAATATCGAATGGATCTTCGGGGTTGGTGTTATGCCCTTCAAGGTAATCTGTGACGGCCGTTTGGTAACTCTCTAAAGAATCGGGTTGTTTTAACGCATCGAGATTCCAGCGCACGGTCTTCTTTGCCTGTCTATTGAATGTGGATGAAAGTTTGCACTTATACTTAAAGATGACAAGCATATGATCGCTGTCTAAATCGGCACCTCTATACCTCTATACGATCGTACGTCAGTGATTATTATTAAAATTGGCCGGAACCCACGAGGATTCCGCACTCAATGCCACAAAGGCCCATGGTGCAAAAGAATACGTCAGTGATACTAGAAGAATGTCTCTTTGAGATCATAACGTGATCAATCAACGATGATTTTAATATCGTGGCGTGGGATGCTGTTGATGACATCTTCAAGTTCGATAAAGAATAGATCTTTGATATCATGCGATTTGTCTTCAGTAGGCGCGTGAATGTTGACGATCGATATATTAAATTTTTGCGTGCGGAGTCTTATTGTGCATATCCGCTTGTTGATTGGGCGGAAGTCGATGACGTATTGATTGATTCATTTGGCAACGAACGAGAAATTTGACGCCGAATTCTCCTCCATTCGGATGGCCACAATAGTAGAAAGTGTAACCATTGCTGGTATCGTGAATGCCACTTGCTGACCATCTCAGCTCTTGTAATGCTAATACGTCTAATGTGTAGGCTTCGGCTTGACTTGATAGATTTTGGAGATCTCTTTTGAATTAACAGTTAGATCAGCATGTTCATATTTTGAAGCATCAGATTCATATTGGTCTCCATCATTTGCATAAAATTATTCATGGATTCGTTTAGGGTACGTCTCAATTTATAAATTCCCTGGTCGTTACTATATATACTTTTGAATTTATGGTTACAAATTTCGTTGAGAACTTGTTGTAATGCACACTGTCTTTGGAGTTAACTTTCTTCTTAATTATAATTACATTATATAAATTATGTATAGAGTTTTTATTTTGTTTGCCTCAGGTGCCAGCTCTATTTTAAACAGGTACTCGATCATTATTAAAAAAAATGTATAACAAAGTAAATTTATAAAAATTTATAAAATATTGTTACAATTTGTACCTTGAATCTTCTATAGGTCACCACTTGACGGATTTATAGTAGTTCTTCATTGTACCGGATTATCGTGCTTAATTTGGACGGTTGTTTGTTCATTTAGCACTGGTTTCAATTGTTTAGACGGTACTTTTCTAATGCAGGTATTTTAAGGTATTGAAGTATGTCCCAGAAATCTATGGCAGTGATGGTGTTTTGTTTTCCACAATAATAAACTAATGGTCAGAATTTATCAACTTCAAAATTTATTTGCAACGATGCAGTAGTTGAACTTGTTTTAATTTGGTCTACCAGCTGGTTTAAATTTGTGAACAATTTTAATAGTTTGCGGGGATCAATTATTTGAGGTTGTAAATTGGAACGGTTTAAATTAGAACAACAAATTTTTATATTTATACTTTCATAAACATGTACAAACAAAACTTATCAACTTACGAACAATATCGGCAACTAATGTTGGTAGATTATTATTAGTAATTTTAACATACAATCACAAACTGAGTCACTGCATAAAATCTTCGATATAACAGAACACGGAACGAAACTTATTTGAGCAATATATTTAATTAGATCTCACATTAATTTTGAAACTAATTTAAATGGTATTATATGCTAATTTGAACATTGAAATTTATGTTGAATAAACATATAGCATATTTTTAATGTTATTAATAAATTGGTGTATTAATTTAATGTTAAGCAGCGTACATAACATCGGGAGAATTTACCATAGTATAATTCCCGGTCTCTCGATCAATTAAATCGCTTAAAATGATATAAGCCCCTCCTACTTTTGCCATACTCGAGTTAAAAAAATTGTTGCTTTTAGCAAAATGGGCCGCAGGGTTACCAACTAAAACATAATTATTTTTCAAATTATGACCAATTTTTTGAATATTGACAAAAGAGCAAACTGTAATACGCAGTGTAACATAAATGTACTGCATATTATAGTTTGCCCTTTTTGAATTTTGACGTCTTATTTGATTTGATTTTTCTTTTCCGTGTCACCGATAATTTTTGTGTATATTGTTTTAATTATATTTCGTGTAGATATTTAAGTTTATTATAAAATTATGTAATATTATAATAAAATTAGATTTTTATATAATATAATTATTACATATTACCAATTAAAATAAATGATTTTCAGTAGGTACTCGCATTCATTCAAAGTTGATAATTTGTGAGTATCCAAAATAAACCGTAATAGAGATAATAATCCGTCATAGAGATGAGAATCGTTTTGCCCGACGGTATTCCGATCTACTAGAAATCACCCACCTTTCGTCATTTGAGTAATATTAATTATTATATTGATTGTTGTTAGTAAAAAGTGCAATACAGTTCCAAAATGTCCCCGTTTAATTTGGAATTGTGTTTTGTTGTTGTGTAGTAAATCAGTGAATCAGTCCCAAAACGGCCATATCAATATTTTAATCCATTTCGATAAATTTATTTGTTATTTAAAATGACCGCTAGAACTAATAAATTAAAAAACCTAAAATAAGACATGTTATCTCAAAACGCACAATAATAAATAATTTGGTATTGACACAGCCAATCTCAAATTGAAAATGAAAAATTTAGCAAATCTAACATAATGGGCTAAATTTTGAGCGAAAGCATCAGCGTCTAACTTCAACTCAATACTATGGTAAATTCTCCCGATGTTATGTACGCTGCTTTATGGCTTAGAAAGTACCAAGCTACCAAGCACGATAGATTGAATAAAACAACTAAAAAACTTAAACAAATCTGACAAAATGTATACATGTTTACAAATGTTTCAAAGCCTACTTGAAGTCTTGCACGGACGTTTAAAAAAATATCGTATTCTGATTTCAAAGCCTACTGTGTAAATTTTCATGTGCACGCACATCAGTTGAAGGTTCAAAATATAAGAAAATATTTCTGAGATAATTTCCCAATTAATTACAATAAAATTTAAATCACCGTGAACTTAGTTTAGAAATGTTGTTAAAAACTCAAAATACGCTTCATTCGACATAATCAAACCATTCATCAGGGCATTCCCTTCATTCATTATTTTAAAACCGACGAGAAAAGTTTAGCCAGGTCTGCATTTTTTAGTTCTTGGACAACAGTTGTTAAAATTCGTCACTTATGAACCTATTCAAAATGTCGGTTCTGACTTTTCCCGTTCGGTATATTGCCATCCGAAAATTGTTGTGCAACTTTGCTGCGAGTGACATTTAAGGCGATTTTGGAATATTTTAATTTAGTTTAAAATAGAATTGTAAAGTCCCGCTTAGAATTATAGAAACTAAACTGTTTTAATTTTCTTTTTTTGATAACAATTTCTTCAATTTTCGAGAAACACCAAAGAAATATTTTCTGACAGAATCAATGTTCTATATAGACATAATGAAATATTTCGATTCATATGTTACATTTCAAATCTAATTAGTGAACACGCAACGCAACACACAAGAATGTTGAAATATATATTCATAATTGCTATAATCATGCAAATCTATAATATTGATGCATGCTTCTTCTCTATTTATGATATAAAAAACTTTTATAGTTTATTAAAATGAAAATGAAATCGAATTATAAAAATAAAATTAATTAACATCTTTTATAACATTCATGATGTGGTTTAGTAACAGACTAACAGCTACCGTACTATGTATTAGAACTATAGCGTATGCACAAACAATACAAAAATATTTGGAGGTGGGATTTCAAAACGAACTGATTTTTTCTGGGTCCTGGGGTACCTTTGATGTTTCAGGCGTACTAACATGAACGATGGGTCGGCCCATGAGTTCTAAATTCCAACAGAGCGTCATATATGTTTTCAATTTAATCACCGATCGTAATCGGGAGTTGAAAAATCCCTTTGGCAACCCGCATCTGTTGGGATTCGAACCCGGTACCACCAGATCCATACAGTGCGCTATTGAGTCATAAGCCTGCCGGAAATCCAGGAACAATCCGGTGTACGGGGATAGATGTCTCATAATATTTAGATAGAATCATCCGCAGCGAAAAGACCTGATCGATTCGGACGAAATCCTCCTTGATAGTCGCCAACCAAGCCCTCCGCTAGAGGAGTGATTCTATCCAATACAATGTATGACAGTAACTTGTATGCTGTGCAAAGGAGAGCTATACCGCGATAATTCTCACACTTCAAGCGGTCTCCCTTCTTGAAGATAGGGCATATCGCGGCCACTTTCCATTCGTCAGGCATAACTTCGGTTCGCCATACTAATCGTACAAGGTCGTTGTCACAGAGGTTTCCATCCCAAAGAAATTACGCAAACTGCGCTCATTGTTGAGTTGTTGTACTTTTAGAACCTCGGCCTTCCGCCATTCTCACTTTTTCCGTCTACAAATCCGCTTAGCTGCCCTGCTAGTAAGAGTAGCCTTGTTTTTCCTCGCGATTGTGAGACATTGTTGCACTTCACTTTGGGCTATATTTTGTTGCTCAACTGCAAGACGACACTCGTCATCAAACCAATCGTTCTTGGGTCTGGCTTTCACTATACCTAAGGTCTGTTGATGTGTATACGTTGGACGTATATAGCAGATAAAATGTCGGACAAAGCATACGCTTATCTGTGATATAACAGAGGAACCTTATCTAAACAGGTTCCAGTCTTTCTTTTTTATCTCTTTGTTAGTAACTAAGTCTAGTGAGCGTTTCGCTAACAGGTCCAGAAATAGCACAGCATTTATATAATTACTAGCAATTCCATGGATGACGCAAAAATCTATGAGTTGTGGAATCTATATCTATTGCAATAGTGTTGTAGCTTGTAGATAGTTTTTCCCATAAAGTTTCTCAAATAGTTTTTCCTGCACATGCTGTACAATCTGCATGCTTTGTGACATACATAGTGCTATGTATTTCAGATATTAGCATAACATCAATTTATAACTATACTAACTTTTGTTGGCGTGTTGTGAATGAATGAAACATTGTTTTCAACCACAATGTTTTGCACGGAGGAATCTTCGACTTGTTCTTAGTTCCATATTGAAGAATTGAAATATTAAATTTTTTAGATGTTTTTGTACTATTTAGCTTGATTTTGGTGATATTAGCAACTTTGGGTTTTGTGGCCCAATACAATTAACTTACTTCTCAATTCATAATGATATTCATGATGTGCAGTACTAATTGATGTATGTAGATTGCGTATGTCTACCATCTGCCTTATTCATTTTTGATTGGATCGAATGAAATTCGGATTCTCGTTCCGCCGGAATACTTTTACCACAGTTGAGTTGGTCCAATTATTGTTACAGAGTTTGATTGAACCGCATTCCACGAATATTGGAAGTGATGTTAGCTTTCTCACTTGAGAAAGTAGTTCAGGTGTTAGAAAATCAATAATTGCTTGACCCAACATTTGGTTGGCTTAGTGTTGTGTTGGGTGGAATGCTCATTTTTTATCGTTTGCTGGTTATCAAGCATGTTAAGGCGTTTACATTATATTATTGGAACCCGAACCAAAACTTTAAGAATAACATTTAGCAAAAGAAATCTCCTTGAAAAAAAAAAAAATTGTGTTGCTTTCAGTTTTTCATGCATTCCATCCGTCCCCTAAAATGAAATTTACCATTTTAGAGAAATATCTGCGGTATTTGTAGACAATCTGAACAAGCCAAGTCGTTTTCTACATCGTGAAGCCGCATGGGCGCCTGCACCGACCTCTGCGCCTACCGAAATGGTGGCTCTCATTTCAGATCTCATCGCGGTACAATTCGTTCCGGATCATCACGCAGAACGTGACCGAGCCAGCGAAATCGCTGAGATCTTACTTCATGATAATATATTAATCACTCCCATGATTCTTCTCTCAACTTTCGCATCAAATCATAAAAACGGGCCTGTTCCATGCTTTGAAAACTTCTGCTTTACGACACTTAATATGTGTTTAGATTTTAGCAGTGGTCTTAGAGGATATAAAGCACGACTACCAGCTGCCAGTCGCGATTTAATATATCCTCACTCACACTGTTATCGTGAGTGATCAGAGAGCCCAAATATTTGAATCTCCTCACTCCCTCAAACGTGCAGTGGCCACAATGCAAATCTTCGCAGTCTGTATTTGAAGTGACTCATCAATAGACTGTGACGCCTGATAAACACCAAGCAGGTTGGGAAAGTGTCCACTCCATGCGTCATGTACTGCACGTCCCATGCATTTCGCTATGTTCCCAGATTTGTACGAACAATTCCATCCTAGCTTTGCAGCAATGAAATGATGATCGCTGCCGACGTATTCATTTGCTGACCGATAAGTTGTCATATTCTGCACAACCCGAGCCCGCCCTTTTGAAATTAACACGTGGTCAACTTGGCTGCGGGTAGTTGTACGAGGATGGATCCATGTTTCTAAATGTATTTGTTTGTGTGGGAAGAATGTGCTTGCTACTCTAAGGTCGTGAGCAATTGCAAAGTACATCATTCTCTCATCATTATCGGTCGCAGTTTCGTGTCGGAAGGACGGGCCTTTGTTTTCACAAAAGTTGGCCTGATTTCTGACTGCTCTAGCTTTAAAGTCCACAATTAGCATTCTAACATCCTGTAAGGATTCCATCAGATCGGTCAAGCCATTGTAAAATGTGTCTTTATCCATGGGGCTGGCTGACTTCAGCGAGCGCATGTAGACAAATTATCGACAGATTGGCTAACTTCATGCGCAAGCGAAGTTTACACAATCGAGTATGCTTGTAAATTCAAAACAGCCTTCTTATCCTGCGACTCAAGAAGAAATCCAGCTCCAAAAGAATTTCGAGGTCATCTCCGCTGTAGAGCAACGTACATAGCCCTGGGACACATGGTCTCCACATTAAGGCCAATGACCTTCTCGAAAAGCAACCAGTTCCAGCCGATACTCCTTCATGCACGCGATTAGCTTATTAACAATTCCAACGCTCCTGGTTTCCTAAGTCACGGCACTTTCCACGTGGTGATCCTAAAGCTCGTGTCTGGGTTCTTGAGCGGAGGTCCGGTATTAGTTTGGCGGTATCCATTTTTTCTTTTGTTAAAGTGCATTATACAAGAAGTATATTAGAGCCTCTATATTTGCGCATAGTTTGTGTGAATTCTACTATACTTTGATAAATTGGCTGATAATTGAACGGACTCCGACTGTGAAAGAAACTTCTATGAAGTTGATTTGCAAAACTTATTTGTGTTAAATACGCCCTTCAATCTAATTTGAACTACCCTGTGGTAGTATACAAATATGTATATATGTATATAAAATATTGTTTCATCATATGAAATGATGTATCATAAATAACTCATATAAACTCATGTTGTTTGGTACAACACATTTACCAATTCCCATCTGATACAAATCCATCAAATCATATATATGTAGGTAATCCAAATTTGAAGTGGTTCAAGTTATTTGCCAAAAAAAAAAAATACTGCCTATATAGATAATTATTGTGTTAATGTACATGTGAGATTAAGCATAAATTCCGTCGAACTCGAAACCACATTTAATTTATATACATAATTTCTATACAAATAACTTACGAGCTCATCATCAAATTATTTTATTGGCATAATAGCAAATAACGCCTCTTTAATATGCATACAATGAAAAACATAATTTATTCGTCTTTCTAAATCATCTTACAGATTTTAATGAAATTGGCGTCTTGTGTATATACATACATATGTATGTAAAAATTATGTCCGGCATATATTTAAATTCACGTGACGATTGTTTTATACATATGTATATACCTACATATATATGCGCACAAGTGAAGACGGCCCGACGCGAATCACTTTGAAAATATTTTGAGTGATTCACAATATGTACACTTAACTCATATCGTGGATAGTTAAATCATTTCTAAATTGAATACGAGCTACACATCATACTACATATACTACATAATACATGTATAATGTATTATGGGACGCGCGGACAATTTTACTTAAGGTTTTCAATTCCGTACACAACCGTAAATATATGAATGAAGTTGAGGTCAAGCGAAAAATTTCTTGTTAGTATTAACGTCGGGCGAGTTGCAATACACTTGAATTTTATTTATTAAATTTTTTTATAAAAAAAAAATTGTTTCTGATTTGGCCGCGTGCCAATGTCATTTCAAGATGTTGCGCGAATTATCTCTCAATATATTTTTATTTCGCTTTTTGCTAATTTGCGTTTTACACGAAATATAGAAAATAGTTTGCCCAAGGATTGCTATGGAAATGTGAAAAAATTGGCTAATTTCTGATGACGATATATTTGTGCACACACACACACATATATAGTTTTTAACAAGTCGGAAAACATATTTTTTTGTTTGTTTGTATCGACCGATGAGTGAATAGCGTGTTTGTGTTATTTTAATGATTTCGACTCATCGTATAATTACTGACTACTTTAGTTGTTGACAACATATGCGGTTAAAAATGAGTTTTGTATATTCGGAAAATATATCGAACGCGCATAATGCGGAAAGAAATATTTTGAATTCTGGTTACGCGGGATGCCGCATATGAATGCAATAATTAATCCTAATAAATCAATAATATAGTTTCATCGAGAACCGCACAAATATTTCGTAATTCACAAAATTATTTACATACTACTCGACAAAACTTATAAACATCAATAAATCTTAACCTGATTTCTAATTTTGTTCTTACATAGATTTCGGTTGTATATATACGCATAGCTTGTACAGATTAAGAAGATTTAAAACTAAAACCAAGAACAAAGTAATTTAATTTTATATCAACAAAACCAACGTCAAGTATAGTCTTTAACATATTTTTGTTTTTATATAAATGCGGCTTCTTCTCATTTTGTAGGTGTTATTGAAATTTATAATTAAAATTATTACTTAATCGCGTGCGTGCGAGTGTTTGTTTGAAAAGTTTTAATGTATTCTCGGTAGATTGGCTCTATTTTATGATTTTGAAATACGAAATTGAATTTGACTATATATAAGTACGATTCAACCATATGGAAAGACAAAATTAAGTAAATTTTGTTGATTTATTGATTATTCAAATCGTAAATGTCAAAAATTAAATAATTTATATATTGTGTCGACACGGAATTATAATGTCCAGGATATACATAATTCGATCAAATTGTGGCCACTGAACTTCGTTTATTCGTTTAAATATTTCTTTTTTTCAAAATTTGATAATACAAGTTTGAGTTAAAAAAATATTTATTTGAAAATTTAGACAGTCAAAATCCAAAATTCATTTCTTTAAAAGTCAATGTACAGTGTAGATCAAAAAATTTACTACCTCCAGTGCTGAATAGCAAACTCATCCCAAACTCACACATGTTGCCTTCCTGTGAATAATTAAAATTTCAAGAGTTCAAAATCAAGAAGACTATTATTTGACTTTAATTAATAATAAATGTTCTTCTTCGGGAGAAGATGATTTTCTTCGAAAAATCACCATTTGTTGTTGCTCTACGATCCATTTTGTGAACGCGCTGCGCATGGTTGTGCCAACTGAATCTACTAAGCATACAAAGGTAGATCTTTAGTCAAAATTCGCTGTAAACTGCTTCGTGAAAGTCTCAAGTGCTGAGGACGATGGCGTATCGATGTGGAAGGATTCTGGTCAACACATTCACTAACTGCTGCAATGTTTTTATTAGACCAAGCTGCACGAATACGGAGAGGTCCTTTCTGGCTGGGTTTGATGGAGAATTTGTACGTTTTTTGCAGCTGCAAAATTGTCTGCAGGACAGGATGAAGTTAGTCGCTTTTAAAGGAATTTTTATTCTAGTATGTTGGTACATGGTCTTATGCTCAATTTGTTGTTGTCAAAAAAGTAAATAAATTGATGTTATTTTCAAAGCAAGTATGATAATATATCACACAAATTTGTGATATATATATTATATATATATATATATATTTCGAGATTGTTGAAAACTTTCGAGAGGAAAACTCGTAAGGCCACCTCCAAATGTTACTATATTACAGAATTATTTCAAATTAGACAATGGTGCCAGATCGGCTTTAGGCTCCTGTTATTAAGGCCAGTTTGTTAGATTAGCATCTTGGCTACAGATTGTGCCGTATGTGTAAAATCAACCGAAATAGCTTCATCCCAACCAATAAATATACATTTGAAAATTTGATTTTCAGTCCCCTCTTGCTTTCGGGTTACCATCGCGTATGGTGGTCGATCAATCAGACCAAAATGTAAACATGTTTACTGTTGAGTAACCTATGTTCCAATTTGAGGTGTTGCACCTCGACTTGCTGTAATTCTAGATATCCCATACCTAATTGAACTTGATAGAGCTCTAGCACAATTGGAGTGGAAATACGGTCTACATGTTCTAACGGCTCCAATCTCTTCCGCATCTTCATCACCTTCTTCGTCGACTTCGAGTGTGGTATCCACAAATACCAAATATTTTAAGGAATTCCTTACTCTCAGCCCCTTTAGCTTCGGTTACGATATCACTTTTATTTTTCTGTTCGTTTTTATTTATCTTGGTGGAGAATAGACGTGCCTCTGCGGAATTATTTCAAGATGATTACACGACACAGAAAATATTTCTAAACTATACATATTTTTCCAATTCCAGATGGAATTCCATCAAAATCTAATTGGTTATCGTCTAGGTATAATCGTCGTAATTTTTGCAGCTTGTCTCCAGCTTAATCTTATAGAGTCTCCAAATTTTGCCAGAATTCAACGCTAGACTGTAGCTCAGCTATATCATTATCAGATAAATTTAAACGTTTTAATTACTCATATTGTACAAACAATCGGGAACCTTGGGCTATGAATTTTGTAATAAATCCAGACTAAATCGACAATCGACTAAATTAGAAAGGTTTTCGAAGGTGGTTGGTAAATTTTGTAGCGTTCGATGCGTATGTATTTCGCATATTTAGACAAGGCAACGGTCGCAACTGGAATAATTCTAGCGGATTATCACTGTTTATTATCAAGTTGAGTGTTTGTAGATTTACTAGACGTCGGGTTTGTGAGGGCAATATTTCGAGTTTATTGTTTGATATGTCCACGTATAGCACATCGGTTAAATGGATGAATAAGGAGTTTGCGATTATTTTGATTCTGAAATTAAGAAAATAATTACTGACTTGCAACACTAAAACCAGATATAGATTTACTGATTATCGCTTAGGTTTAACACAAGCCAACTCTTCGCCTTTTCTAGTCCATCGGGCACTTTTTTCTTACTATGTGATAAATCTTATAGTCGTCTTATAATTCTGGTGGAATGCCTGAATTATTTAATAATATTTTGCCGCATATTCAAAGAATATCGTTTTCACTAAATATATCATACTTGTTCTCCATTATCGGGTCATCAACTTCATTCAAATTCTTCTAAATTGTCATCCAGGCTTATTTCTGGTTCACTTTTAATTTTCTCTTGAAACACAATATAATTAGGTAAAAACAAATTAAACTTACCATTAAATACATAAAATATTTATGTTTTTCGGAAATCCATGTCATTATTTTGACAACGTCAAGACTTCAATGACATTTCACCAAGATATAGTAAAACAAAAAAAAACAAAAATTGATATAATGAGCGGTTGGCTGCCTGCTGCATATTTTTCATCGATTATTTTAATTTGGAAGGGGAAATTTGTTTACGAAATGGTTAGTTTTGATTGGCTAGTATCTGGTCTAATGGATCCAATCAATTGGGTAACGTGATAAATATAAAACATTTTTTTTGAAAATTCAAACTATAGGCACGTTCGATTGAGGTGAATTAACTAAATTATCTGATTTAACTGAACCAACTGAAGTGAATTGTTCTATTTAGTGTGTGTGCCAATCGAAGTTAAAAAGTTAAATATTTTGACTGTGGTGAAAATAAAAAAAATGTCCTCACTTTTTAACTGTCGGCGCAATTTCGAGATTTTATATAAGATTCTTGAATTAAAATAAAGTTGGAATCTTATAAACATTAAAATTAGCAAAGGTTTTATTAAATATTTGCCTAATTTGTGCAAATTATACAAAAATTTAATTGAGGTTTTGTCAAAGTACGAAAAAAAAACTTGCATTTTGTAGCGTACAAAATATTTACAAGTTGGCGGGGTTATAACCAAATCAACAATTTTAACTGGCCCGAGACCAGTTAAAATTTTTGTGGTGATTAAATATTGTTTTTTTTAACTTTATAACTTTTTATGCGCTTTTTATTTCGTTTGGCACACACACTTATACTCATCACTTCACTTAAAAATTTGAGCTACTGAATTATCTGAATATGGATTTCGGTCGTGTATGTTTATAATAAATTTATTGGCTATTCCTTGATTTGCCAATAATAAAAGTTGATTTGGTTCCTTTTTATGCAACCTATACGGCATAGGCCTGTTTTGAATCGCAAATTGCATTGACGGAGGCTGTGTCGCAGCCACGCCTGCAAATCTGTAGAGCGTAGAATAGATCAGATGTGCTTGAGGGTTGTTCATGGTCCTTCGTCTGTCGATGTAGTATAAGTGTGCTTGGTTTGACCTATATACAAGATATTGCAAATTATCGCGCGTTTTTCCAGTTGGGGTAACCAGAGCTGATCTAACAGGTAGGGCGTATTCTACATCAAAATAAATTGTATTCATATGCTTATGTCTTGTTTGTATAGATTAAATTAACTATAAATTATTTAGTTTACTCCTATAAAGTTTGATACAAGATGGAACTCATTTATTAAACGGTGAAAAACTGAAAAAGGCAAATTTAAAAAATATATATATTTGACATTTATCTGAAGTGAAATCAATCGAACGCTCAATTCGCTCAGTAGCTTAATTATCTGAATAGTAACTCAATTATCTGAAGAGTTGTGATTCAGTTAATTCATGTTAACCGAAAGTGCTTTAGTTAATTCATGTTAATCGAAAGTGGCTTTGTGAGTTTAGTTAAAAAAATAAGAAATTTCGGAGTAGTAGTGTATAAGATATAAAATAGAAAAATACGATCCGTATTTTCAAAACTCGTTAAAATTATATTTTGTAATTCATCTTCAGTTAGAAATGTATACAAGTTACTAGCGGGAACGCTATTGCCGAATCCGGCCACGAAACATTATAGGGCACAAGAACTAGCAGATTGTATTGATAAATTGCCTTAAAAATAATTTGAAACTGGCTAGTAAAATCTAAGTAATCCCTGCGCAAGACATCAACTTTGTGAAGAAGGGCTGTATAGTGAAAAAAATATTAAAAACGTCAACGACAGAATTGATATTGGGCAATTCGGTAATAGTATATTATTAACATTTGCCTAGGCCCTATATAGGACACTGTTTATTTATCGATTTATGTGACCAGTAAACCAATTCAGCACGCCAGATGATATGACACGCATTCTTATGACGGTTGGTACATATTTAACACATTACTCATCATATCCCTTTAAAGTTTCTTTGAAGTACACATGTACAAAACATATAAATGTCGTTAATCTTTTTGCCAATCCAAATGTTTTAAGCGTGTAAAGAACACATATACATGTGTGTGTATATATATATATATATATATATATATATATATATATATATATATATATATATATATGTATAAACAAGACAAATAGTCGACAATTAAATGTGTGGCGACTTTGCGATCGTCTTAATCAAATACAAATAAACTATTTTCGCCCCAGCTTTACTTATACATATCTCTGTTGTGTGTTAACTTCCCGATTTACATATATGCTCATATCTATACTATAAACAATGTTGTTCAGAGATAACACCAACAGTTAAGTCAACATTATTTTGTTTATAGCCAAACTATATGTATACATATACGTACTATATATAAAAGTAAATAAATAAACAACTTTGGTGGATTTAGAAATTAATTGAACTTCCATGTATATTGTAGATATAATCTGCATAGTAGAACTTAGTAAATAAATCTTCATGAAATTTAGCCATAAACGCGGCACATTTTGTATTATACATAGGTACACCTTTAGAACAAATCGACCGCAAATTCATATGAGTGGAAAGTATATTATGTGCACGCACGAAAAACCTCTTACGATTAAAATCGTTAAAAGTTTTTCTGTTTAAATTAAATTCATAATAAATGTACATATGTATGTGTATACGTACATGTACGAAAAGCATGTAGGTTTGTTTGTATGTGATCTCATTTTATTTATTGATATACAAATTGAAAAAAAAAATACGCGGGTTTTTGTATATTTTGCGCAAACGCGGAATTTATACTGAAGAATTTTAGTGAGTTGTATGGACAGTTTTTTTTAGATTGTATACATACATGCTAAATTAGGCTCAGAAGTATCATCAATCTATAGTACTCGAGAAAATGGTGAAACATTTTTTTAAAGTTTAAAGATCATCAATTTCACCAATTTGTTCTTATAGTTTTCAGAATTTTTTACGTCAAAACAAACAGCAGCTGAATTATTAGGTGGATTGTAAATTTTGTAGATATAGGTTAAAGTACTTTACGTCATGATTTGGTTAAATTATTGCTAACAAACTCAAATGTTAAGGTTGGTTATTGATTTCTGTGGCTTAGAAAAAGATTATACTATGACGTAATTTCGTCCAAATCTGGTTCAATATATTATGTATATATGAACATATGTAAATATATATATATACGAGCTGGATACAGTGAAATATTTTCAAATCGGAAAAATGATTCAGCTAAGCTGAGAAAACTGAAATTAACTAAAATGTATGCTAAGGAATGTTGTGTTTCTTTCTTCTGTTGTGTTGCGATTACGTACTTCATTTTTAATTCAACCATATATACCACCTGTGCTAAGCTTGTGAGATAAAAATAGTTCAATTGTGTTCTAATTTCTAATAATCATTTCAAGAAAACATTCCAATAATAGGTTTTACCAAATTAACTAAAGTTTGATGAATCAGACTTTCGAGATTGTAACCATGCGTTCACCGAGATATTCCAGGTGGGGTATGCCCAAAGTGTTGTGTAGGTATATGAAATATATCAAAACAGCATTTCTTTTTTGACTTAGTTTACAATAGTCATTAATAGATGACAACAATATCAATAGCGCAAAGCTGTGTCCGACTATTAATGATTCAATCATTGAATTTGGTATGTCACACTTGCGTTTGTGAATTACAATTAAAATAATAAAACTAAGTTGAAAGTTCACATTCCCAGGAGACTTTGCGATAGTCGCCTGGCGGCGATTTACATCCTGCTGTTATGGGTCTGCTTTTAATATTTTCTAAACTACTTGAAAAACTAGGAATTTAAATCCAATTAAACATGATGGCCTGAAAAGTTAAAATTAAAATAGTTTTGCCGATAAGCTTTTATACGTAGTATAAAATTGTTGGTTTCAAGAAAAGTATTAGATCAAGAGAAATTTAACCATCACTAATCATCACACAGCATTCTGGGACCAAAGTGCGAATAAAAGTGATTATAAATACATCATCACCCAAACTGATACTATAAATCGATATTTATTGTTTGCTATTTATATATTTAATCTATTGTTCAATAGATGGCACTTAATTAATAATGTAAAGGGTTTTCCAATAAGGACTTGACAACTTTTTTTGTAAATAAAACGCAAACTATTTGAGATACTACTCGTATCTCAAAAATTTTATTATTGGCTTCAAGTATATACAATCAAAACATTTATGTATGGAATTTGATATGTCCAATTTTCGATGACTCGGCTACACATTTCGACGAAAATGACCGCTATCTCTCGTTCAATATTGGATCTGAGCTCCTCTTACGACGCCGGCTTGTTGACATAGACCAATGATTTAACGTAGCCCTAAAAAAAGACGCCTAGAGGTGTTAAATCACACGATCTAGGCTGCTAATCGACAGGGCCATTTATGGATATCACATTCATCGAATTAAGATTCCAATAAGTCGATTGTTAGACCCGCCGTGTGTCATGTCGCACTGTCTTTTTGAAACCACATATCATTAATGTCTAGCTCATGCAATTGACTAAAGAAATAACGTTGCAACTTGTGTCTGAAGCAATCTCCATTGTCTGTAACGTGACGGTAATTTTCAACATCGAAAAAAATGGTCCAGTGACACCACCAGCATGAAAACCACACCATATACGAGTACAGCTATTTTTAATTGGATGAAGTTTTTCACGAGGGTTTTCACGACCAAAATGCGCATCATTAATGAAGATGATTTTGCGATGAAATTCCGAGAGGCCAATCCGAGAACGGCTTCATATGGAGTGGCTTTAGTTCTTGTGTTATCTTGATCTTATAAGGGTAAGAGGTAAGATTCTTTCGCAAAATTCGCGAAAGTGTGGTCTGAGCAAACTGGTCTTCATGCTGCCAGCTGCCAGCCGCACCTTAATATCCTCATCCTGCACACTGTTATCGTGAGTGATAAGAGAACCCAAATATGTGAACCTCCTCACTCTCTCAAACGTGTAGTGGCTACTACTAAAAACTGGTGTGCCATTGTCCCTATAACCAGAGATCAAGTATTTCGTTTTGGTCTTATTCATCTGGAGTCCAACTGAAGCTGAAAACTCTACAAGCGGACCAAATATTTCTTTCACTCCGTTGCTTTTCAGTCCAATCACGCATATGTCATCTGCATATGCAAGCACCTGATTGGACTGGCGATATAAGGATTTTTATTTTTTGTTTTTTATAGCTCATATGCGATCATAAAGCCCCTATTCTATCGACTATCACCTCAACAAATTAGCTAGTTTAATAAACTCATATACTTACCTACCATTAAAATAATATTTCTTTGTTATTTTAACTTGAATGAGGAGAAATCAATGATTTTGTTTGGATATTTTGAGTGATCGTAAGTCCACCAGTACCCTAAACTTTCTTTGCTTTGGTTAGAAGCTGGACCATATCTATAAAATATTGTCAGTTTTTTCGGTTATTTGAAAAAAAAAATTGACACTTAGGGCTTAAGCTGATATGACTTAATTTTATAGAAAATCGTGTTAAGTAAAATTTTGAACCTTTGTTAAAATTTTGATTTGTTTGAAATTCCGATTCGAATTTCTAACGAGCTAAGAAAAGCCCCTGTGGTCGGGGGCACCCATATGTCGCGTAAATCAAAATTGCACGAACATGTTTCCCAAGAATACCACCACAGTATCCTATGCTTGTCGTAGGAGGCGACTAAACGGTTGGATCGCTGGGCTGACGAGCCGCATCCGTAAAAAAATATAGTGTTTATAAAGTCAAGAAAAAGAAAAATGGATACCGCCAAAACAACACCGGACCGCCGCTCAAGATAAACTGTGTTAATTAAGAAAATTTCTAAAATTTGGACAAGTTTAGAGATTTGTGAGCTTATCGGTTAATGAGGCTTATTACCATTTCATTAAGGAACGAATAATTTTAGTACAAATCACATTTATTTAAATAATTGGCTAAAATCAAATTATTAGAGTTAGCTTAACTAATAATACAAACTAGCTTAAGTCACATTAATCTGACTTGTATCGCAAGACGTTCATATAATTTCAGTATAATAATGAATTTAGACCTTACCCTAAATTATGTGAATTAACCTAAAATTAAAAGATATCAATTGTACATAATCACAATCACAACTTAAGTTCACAATCATCAACTATAGTTTAAGTCACATATTTCAGCATGTGTATAACATAATTCTGGCTATGATGAAGTCACATATAACTTTAATTAATCATTTTTGTTAGCCCTAACCTCGATGACATCGAATACTAAAGTTAAAATTGTATAACTTACCCGAAAATTAAGTGACTTAAATCAAAATGCTATATATTTAACAATAGTTGATATTACATAAATTAAGAATATTGTAAAAGTTATGTGTCTTGTCTGACTTCCACTAAAATCATATGACTTGATTTAATTAATATGGTCTTAGCTTAAAAGTATAACTTAATCTAAACTGCTATGTGTTGTTAGCAAAAATGAAATGATTTAAGCTGATTAAAACTAAACCATATCTTACTTAAGCTAAAATTTATTTAATATACCATTTTAAAAAACAGGACTGCATTTCTTAATTAAAAAATTTAGGAGTTTTAGTGTTCAAAAAGTTTTAAGCTTCCTAAATTGGTCCAATTTATAAAAATTATGAAAGTTTAATTGACAATTCTATCTGAAGTTATAGGTAATTTTGAATTACGTATTACACTACAAACCAATTATTTATGGCCAATTTCATTTTGTAAAGCCGGCCCATTCCTATTACTGTTTTTGGTAGATTGATAATATTTGATTCAGAGAAATTTGAAAATGGACGTGCTGATCACCTACCAGCTTAGTTTTTTGTATTATTCTCGGCCGCAGACTATTTAAAATGGCGACTGTAGATTTATATGTTCTTCCATATTTAAAGAAAAATTATATTATTAGTTTTGTAATTTATAGTGATCCTTATACTAACTACACTGTCACTTTTGTCTATTTTAAAATTTAATTTCTATTTTAAACACGCTTTTAAAATTTATTTACCGTTTTAAACACTTTACGGATAAACTGTTCGCCTTTTGTGAACGGCACGTTTAATACCAGAGCCACCTATATATACAGAGCTCTAAGGTTAAAAATTGAGCTTTTTCTAGAGGAACTAAAATTAACGAAAAAATCGTTTTTTCCATACAAAACATATGAAAAATTAAATTTTTTGTGGTGCGATATTTTTCAATGAAAATGTCGATGGATTAAGTATTTTAAAATTGAAATAGAATCTACAATTATCATTTTATAATTGATTAAAAACCTGATCAAAGAAGTTGTTTAATTTTTGTTATATTTATTAATATAATTTATAGAAAAAAAGCATTTCTCCATTAAATTGATATAAATACACACAAATACCAACGCAATAAAATTAAACTGCAAGACGAAAAGAGAAAACAGGAAAAATGTGGTTATGTTTCCTTTTGAATTATAGTTTTGTGAACAAAATAAAATACTTAAAGGGTATTTGAATAAAAGCTGCATGATTTTGTTTGAATAAATCTTAAACTAATTTCGCTTCAATTTCAACGTAAATTTTTAATTTTAGAATATAAATGGAACACCATGACTATCACAGTTCTTCAGGCACGGTTCTATTTTATTTTAGTAATGTTTAGTTACGCATTTGTGCATAATTATGGTTCTAAACAAATTATGCAGCTGTTATTGGAACTCCCTGTTGTAAGTTGTCAACATCACAATTTGTTTTCTATCGATCGATGTTTATTTTCTCTTTTTAAATTTTACGCTATTTCGTGAATCCAATTTTGATTTTTTTCTATTGCGATCTCAGCCTATTGGAATAATTTTGCACTCTATCCCTTTTCGCGATTTCGCTACAAGGTAATGAAATAGAAATATGTGGTGATACATTTTCAAATGTATAAAAGAAAATAGAACGCTTTATACGAGCATGCTGCGATCGCAATAGAAAAAGCGAAATTAAAAAAAAAATTGTGAGATTTAATTCTTAAAAAAGAGACAAAATCATCGATCGAAAGGATGACAATATATGTTTTATTTATTTATTTTACCTACACATTCAAATAAATTCATGTTTACATAAATATGATAAATTCATATTTAATTTTGATTTAATGTTTATTAAATTAATAAAAGATTTAAGGTTCTGACTTTCAAATATGTGATGCTTCAATATAGAATCAATTTCACAAAGTGTTTATCGAAATGAAAGATTTAACTTTTCATTGATGAAAAGTAATTCGAAAATGCTCATTTTTACATTGAATCTTATGGGATAATGCAAAACGTAGTTCCTCTAGACAAAGCTCGACAAAAAACATGGCTGATCCTTACGGCTCTGTATATATAGGTGGCTCTGTTAATACTAAATTATTCCTTTGTTTTATTCCATAACATGATGTTAAAAGATCCGTTATTAAAAAAAAAACAAAAAACAATCAAAGCAACTGTACACATGGATAAATTTGAAATGAAATTTGTCCGTTTTTTTCACTATACACATGTAGTTTTGTCGAGATGTTGGTTATGCAATTCCACCCTGTAATTATAGTTTTTACAATGTGTATTAAAGATTTCAGGTATTAGGTCAGACATTCAACCCGTTTTTAATTAACAAATCGCACATTACATTTATATATTAAAACGACCTTCAAAATAAACTGTACATTTGAGTTGTGGTCATTTGCTACAAGATTATAACAACTTTTTTGTTGTTGTTGTTTACATCCACCCGCAAATTCACTTTCATATTTGGCTTTCATATGCGCAAAAATCCAAAATAAAAATATTATTCGAGTGGGAATTAAATCACCATTCAAAATGGTTACTCATTTGTCCATTTCGATACGGTATTTATGTGTACATATATACATAGTTTAGTGATCAATCATAATTCGTAATATCATTGCTATACTGTATCTCACCAAAAAATCGAGTACTTAACGCAATGACCAGTATTGGCCTGTCATTTATTCTTATTTAATACGTTATATCGACTTTTAATTAAATTTATTTAATCGGAATTGTTCTCAATTTAAACTAAATGCCATAATCTTATTAGGTTTGAAATTTGAATCCAATTAGTATTTTGCAGTTTTCTATACGGACATACATATGTATGTATGTATACATATGTACTTGTATTCGTTAACTGGGCTAATGACAAATCTATCGATAATATATGCAGTTCATTTATAGTAATTCTCATATTTGTATTAAGTAACCAGATTATGCTTGTAGGTGTTGTGCCATGTTCATCAAATTTTTAATGTGTTCGTATTTTGAGTGGGCGAATATAGAATCTACTTTTTAATTTTTTTTATGGTAAATTGATTTTATCAATGACTTCTAAGTTAAGCAATATTTTATATATATAGAAGGCGAATGACCTTTAAAGATAGAAATTTGATTCAATTTTTGTTTATAATTAATCCAAACGAATTAGAAAAAGGTGAGAGATCGCTCAAAATAAATTTTCGCATTAAACAAAATTCCTAAAACTTTAGGATTTAGATTCTAAAATTTTAGCGCTTACCGCTTTAAATTGGGCCATACAAAAACTCCTATTACCTAAAACAAGTTTTAAATGACTGATTATTGACATACAACCATTAGAGACAGTGTTAAATTATTTATGCGTCTAATCCTTGCCAGAAACTGGACGAATTTTGGACAATTCCGTCGCAATAGATTCAACTTACAGCTGAACATCACAATCGACCAACAAAATGCGGTTGAATTAGTATTTTAAAATCCGACTTACAATATTGTAAGTTACAATTGGCAGCCAATAGTATTTGAAAAATGTTGGTCTTTTGCAAGTAATTTGTGTTTTCCATTAAATAGTCGGTATCCGGCCGTCATTTGTAAGTTACAACTGGCAGTTAACAATGGTTGGGCTTTTATCAGCATTTTGTGTGTGTGCAAATGTAAGTAAAATACTGTTACCGTCTAGTTAATTGGAACACTCAATTGGAAATAGGGGATGGGCGAGATATAGATTACGCCATGTAATCTACGCGGTTGTCGACACGTAAAATATAACCTAGATTGCTTGACAATGTTTTTTGTCAACGTCGACAATTAAAATAATGTCAACAACGTACGAAATTTTAGCGATTTGAAATCGAATGCGCCAGTTTGCGGGAACATTTTGTAAAAGCGTTCATCTAGAGGTGATTTTTTTATTTGTTTCTTTTTGACAAATGGCGCATGAATAGTTTCAAACTGTCATCGTGTTTTTATTTATTCATTGGCGAGCAATTAATTTCACGGTTTGGATCGTTGAATTGGCTATTTAGATCGTCTGATACCTAGACTCTTTTCTTTGGGGCTACGCAAAGTTCAAAGCCTATGTGAATAAACCAGCTAGATTTGAGGCATTGCAAGCCAACTTTACTCGTATCATTCGCCAAATACCATTCGATATTCTCGAACGCGTCATCAAAAGGTGGACTTTGAGAAAGGACCATCGTAGTTGCGCCCATCATTTGAAAGAAGTAATCTTTACAAAATAAATGGCAAGAAATGTTCTTTCGAATGATAATAATTAAAAGATTTCGTTATTACGGATAAAATTACGCATCCGTTGTTTGATGCTTCCTGTTTCTGGCATAACTGCCGGTGTTAGTTTTGCACTTCAGCACTCTTTCCACTTTGCCCCAACATTTTTCGATACATCGAAAACCTGTGGACTATTTGCGATAACATTGATTTGATTAATCTCGTGCAAATTTATTGGTTCTGTTGGAATTAGACTCGTGTGAACGTGCGCTATGGCCAAAACTTTACTGCTGAATCGTATTGAAGAATTAGCGGCAAAATACGTCGTTATGAAAATTGTGACAAAAACCTGGTTCCATAACTGCAAATTGCTGGCCAAATCATAAATTTTTCCAATTTCATGTTCGTTTCGTCATCCATCAAAACACATCTACTAAATTTTGTGAACATTTTGTCATCAGTCTGGCACATATTCTATCGAACAAGTGTTATTCCGAACATTAGCCCATTTTTTGTCGGTCAGCTAATTTGTTTCGACGACATTGATTTTAAATTACGTCCAGCAAGAATTAGACACCCAAATGACTAAACAATTGACCGATGTTAAACTCTATTCGTCTCTAATATTATATTTTATTTATAAGCCGGATATCAACATTTATTTTTCGGGTATAAGGCCAACATTACTTAACTACTAATGTCCGGCAATTTTAACCTACAACTGTAAATCAGGTTTTAAAAAGCAAATCGAGGTTCTCTTATTTGTGTGTTCGCAGAATCAAAATCCAAGAGTGACAAAATAAAGTAAAGGAACAAGTAGTGTTGTCGAATTCTTGTCCACATTAAAATGTCTTATTCAAAAGAACCATGGAAACCAAAAGAAATTCGAACAGGAACGAGCTAATTTGTTGCAATCGTTGAAACCGAAACAATTTAGTTATATGCTCGAAATTATATTAACGGTTGAGACATAACGTTTGAATTAAGTTTTGAATTGTAAAAATTTATACTGCACATCTATGAGGATGGAACTTGAATTTAGAAGTTGAACGACTGGTGACCATATTGCTATGCCCAATAATTCAGCTATATTCCCAATTTATTTTCCCGATGGCCAGTATTCGTTTGATACTTTGTTGTACCGGCACAATCACTATTCAGATTTTTAATTTCTTGTCTATAACTTTCAAGCAAGATGTTTATCTCCTATTTTGGGGAAAGTTCTTCAAACGGCTCTTCTAATCTCGAAATATATTTTAGTCTGTAACAATTCAATTAGCATGTTGAAATTCCGAAAACCAGTTTTCTTATTAACACAGAGGAGCATCGAACCAAGATTGTTATCTATTTGGGTTCAGTTTTAAAAGATTTTTCGTGCTGTTGTATTGGTTCTGAATTATAAATTTAGAATTAATACATAAATTCGTTATGATTTCACAACGATTTGCGATATGGAGATTTAAGGAAAGGTTTTAGGAAAAATTCGAACGATTTCGTTTAAAAGTTGCTTTTAAATTGCAATGAATAAAAAATTGTAACAAAACAGGTTCATTTTAATTTTCGAATGATAAATTAGTATTTTATTTTAGTCAAAAAAATAATTATTCTCATTTTCATCGTACGATCAAAATATTATCGTTCAACCGGAAAAAAATGTCGGCCTATAAAGCATTATCGTGGAACACCATCCGCGAAAATCAAAAATTTTTGTTTTGAATAATCAAAGATCTTCATCAAAAAGCCCGGCGATAGAAAGTTAAAAATATTAAATTTTTATAAAAGTCAAATAAAATTTGATTTTATCGTAAACGATTTTTTCAATTTGTGATTGCGATCACGAAAAACCGTTCCGAACCGTTTGGTTTGGATGAAGCTAACTTCAATTTATTTAAGACGTAATCATTTTTGTATTTTTCTATTTCAAGGATCTTTCGCAGTTTGCGTTTAGCGTCCTTATCTTAAACCATTACTAGCCAATTGGAAGAAAAATGGCAACAGGTCCGTTTTTAATTCACCATTGGCACATTGCATATAGATTAATGGCCTGAACTGACATGAATATCGCAGTTCCCATGGATTCTGCTGTCTCGGAAGCATATAGATGTGCTCATCATCACGAACGACGATCACGCTTAATAGCCCCTCTATTTGAATTCGAACCTGGTACCTCTCGATTCAAACGCCACAGTTTTAACACTATGCTCTATGCACGGTTAGAAAGAAGTTTTGTCATTTGATTTATTTTTGTCTCGTTAAAACTGGGCTCGAATAAAAACCGAATCGGTTTTAATTTTTTTTAAATCGGTTGCAATTCGGATTTAAATCCGGAAAATATTTCGGTTAATAATTTTCCGGTTCAGTTCCTCTGATTAAGACGTATCAAATTCTGTTGTTTTACGTACAAAAAGTTATATTTGAGTGAACACTAAATTTTTTGTATATACAAGTCAATTAAAAAATTAGGGCGTTTTCTGGAAAACTATATGATAGGCGTAGAAGAAAATAAAACCTTATATGAAATATAAACAAAATATTTATTAATTTTTTTGGTGACCTTTGGTGACCTTGGTTCTTTGGCTATATACAAACTTTCATTTAAATGAGAAAAATGCCAGCCGATGGTACCCCAGAGAACATTTATACAATCGTTTTGTACCTTTGTATTTAAAGCGAAAATAAGTGATTCTTGTAATTTATGAATTGAATAAGCCAAATTATTACTCATGCGAGCAAAGTAACTGCACGATAGAGAACCATCTATATTAACTGCAACGTGTCTTTATTTGCTACTAATTCAACTGGGAACCACTGAGAGTGTGCTGGTACAGCAAAGTATCGATTGAATACTGACTAGATTCATTTTTTTGGTGACCTTGGTTTCCTGGTTATAGGCATCTTACCTTCATTTAAATGAGGAAATAGTCGTTTTGTACCGATTTAAAGGTATAACAGGTGGTTCTTGTAATTTATGAATCGAATCAGCCAAAATATTACTCATGCGAGCAAAGTAACTACACGATGGAGAATCATATATGTAATTACAAATAATGTGTCTTTATTTGCTACTAATTCAACTGGGAACCACCGGAACAAAGACCTTATGCCTCTGGAATTTTATAGTTACAGACACTTTTTCAGTTAGTGGTACTCCAGGAAAGAATGCAAAAATTCACGGAATTAAGTTAAAAGATTCTTATTAGTGCATTATATGTTCGAAAGGTTTGGGGAAAGTAGACTTAACGTTTCACTTTTCGGGAGCAATTAAAAAAATACATTCTTAAAATCAATTTACCAAAGCTACTCGTAATATGACGACAAAAACCCAGAAATCAAACACGCGTATTCGTTGATTTATGGTGCTCCATCTGAAACTACACTGGTACTTCCTGGTAACTGATTAGATTCACAAATCACAATATCCACCAATTTCAAATATATAAATTATAATTATTTGTCTCTGGACTTAATTAATAAATTGATTATCGCCTATCTTAGTACACCTCTTGTTTAAGAAAGTCAAAGCCAAAAATCATCAAAAGTCACCAACAAATAATTAATACCAGCTTTATACCATTCAAATAAAGTTATTTTCGAACTATGATAGTTATCGAGAAAACGCCCTGATTTTTTTAATTGAGTCACTCTGTATACAAAAATTCCAAAATTCACACAAAACTTAAAAGATTTTACGGAAAACATCGGAGTTTGATGTATTAATGAAAATTAATTTTAGCATTTCATAAAATTCTAATTCAAGTGAAAGTTTCAGAATTAGTTGAAATTCCAGAATTGGATAAAATTTAAGAAGTTCCTAAACAGTGAGATTTTCATGAATTTTCTGAATTTATAAAATTTCACTATTTGGTGATATAATACATACTTCAAAATACGATTTCAGATAAAACCACATTTGCGTTGCCAATACTAGAAATGTCCAATGCCTTGGAATATGCAAAAATATTAACAAATAATTACATACATAGAGTGTGGGATAGCGCTTGCTTCATTGGTTTAAGAAATATATATTTCGAGTATAGATCTAGTACAACCACTAGATAGGCATTCCCACTTGAAGACCTAGGATACGGTCCTAGAAAACCGATATAAAGGTGCTGCATTGCTCTTACTGAGACAATTTGGTGTCCAATTGACGGTTGCAATGAACAGTTTGGAGCCTTTGATTGTTTACATGTTTGACAATTTAAAACATATTCCCTTACATTCCTGGACATCGTTGACCTATAATAATACCGTTGTAACCGTTCTAAAGTCTTAGCAATTCCAAGATGTGCTGAAGAAGGAGGATCATGTGCCACAATAATCAGTTTTCACAACGGAATATCAGTACAACTATCATTATGGTAATTAGATGGATTGATGAATAGTTTGTTGTTTTCGATTCGAAAATTCTTGAATGCTGACTGGTTCTTTTGCACTCTTTGCAAGAGCTGTATACATTCACCACTGTTAAATGCTGTATACTCTAAATCTGAATTCAGTCTGTCTTCCTCAAACTGGGATGTTACTTCTTCCATAAACAGTCGGGACAGAGCATCTGGCACGACGTTCTGGGAGCCCTTACGGTGAAGTGCCAGTCTACCACACAAATCCGTTTGATTCATCAGCCATTTGGGACTAGCATGATCGGTGATGTTGGTAAACGAGTGCGGCCACATTTCAATTTCGTAACGGAATAGTTCCGCTGTGCTGCATTAAGTTTTTGGGACGTAACCGCGATTGGATGCTCGTGCTCGCCACCATCATCGCCGATCTGCAATAGCTCGCTGCCAACATGCTAGCATCAAACTGAATGTAAAATATTTGTGAAAAATCCAACACGGTAGCTCTAGATAGAGCTAATTTTAATTCATTAAAAGCTCTCTCACATTCGTCAGTCCACCTAAAATGTCGGACTTTCTTTAATAAATTTCTTTAATGATTTTCTGATATTGGGGCAGCCAGGATAGCATAGGGTGGTATAAACCTACGACACCATCCTGACATACCCAAGAATCTACGAACCTTCTTAATGGTATTTGGAACGGGAAAGGATATAATCGTCTTAATTTTTTTTTATAGTGAATTTCTTTTAACAGTAATTTGCTTTTACTGAGATTAACAGTGAGTCCCTTGGAACTTAGTAATGATGCCACTTGGCTTAAAAGGAGAATGTGCTCTTCGAAACTGGCAGATGTTACAAGAAGATCAGCCAAATACACGAACACCTTTGCATGTAATTGATGTGGTATCACCCGGTGCATTAGCCGGCGCATTGTTTGGGGCCCATTGCACAACCCAAATGGCATCACCGTAAACTAGTACAAAGGACGATCGGTTTTTTCTTTAGACTCCTGAGACAATCTGCCAAAATGAATCGTTTAGATCGATACTCGATATAAATGTGGTTTGATCTAATCGACTTAGGTTAAGTTTACGGGCGTCTAAACACAATCGGGCTTTTCCATTAGATCTTCGGGCTAATGTCACCGGGAAACTCCAGGAGCTTTTGGATTCCTCGATGACGCCGAGAGCTATCATTCTATTGAGCTCATCATATAATGACTTCTGGATGGCAGGAGACACGGAATAATGACGCTGTTTGATGGGTTTAGCATCAGCTACATCGATATGATGATCCAGAAGTTTAGTACGACCTAAGCCTAATATTTGCGCCTGTTGGGGACTTAATTTGTGCTGTAAAATCTCCTTATTATTTTCGGTAGCTTCGAGATCATTTATTTCGAATATTTCAGATAGTGTGTTTATTCGAATGTTGAACAGTTGTTAAAGATAAAATTCTTGTTGTAAAATTGGGATGATGTAGACTTTAATAGTATTTTCCAATCCATTATGTGTAATGGTTGCATAAATGAATTCAAAAACCCTTACAGAATGTCCAGAAGCCATATTAACCTGAGTAGGCAAATAGAATATCTTATATGGTGGGTTTTCCATATTTTTCTCACGACCAGCACCTAATGTCATAATTGTTGCACCACTATCAAGCAAGCCTTTATATTTTTGCCCATTTAGGGTAACGCATACGCACGGCCGGCTATTATTGATATTATCGAAAAAAGTTCGGAAATAACTTCACGAAGCGTACGTTTATCTTGTCAATATTGGCGAACTCGGTCGAGCTGCCCTTACACGATTTTAGATTATTTATTTGGGATAGGAATCATAGACTTTGGTAATAATGACTCTCATTATGACAACGCCGAGCAAACCTCACATGTCTTAAAAATAACACTTTAATAGACGGTAATGTATACGTTATATACTCACACCGATAAAGGTTGGTCTCAGCATGTACATATGTACATATGTTTCGTTTATGATTTTATGAAATGATATCAATCATCATATATGTACATGCATGTAATAAACAAACAGACTTTTCTTATAATTTAGGTGGAACATGGATGAGTACGCTCCTTGTTTTTATTTTTATTCGCTGTTGATTTTTGTTTGTTTGTTAATTTATTGACTTTTTATAGCTACATACATATGCTTATTCTGGTTATTGTTTGAACCATTTATTTATGTACACACATATATGTATCTAATCTATACATAGGCTGCCAAATTGCGATCGATATAATCACACCCCGGATGTGTAATTATGATCTTTAATCGTTGTTTGTTTTGGATGATTTTTGTTTATATGATTTATGAATGAAAGATGTGTGTGCATGAGCATATATACGGGGTCCTTGAATCAATATACTTTATGTTATTGAATTAAAAAAAAAAAAAAAAAATTACGATATGTATTGTTTTACGAAATCATTCGACCAAACATTATTCGTACAACATAATTTTACAGACATGGCAATAAGCGATAACAATAAATTATTTTTAGTATATGACCTTTACGAAAATTAATTTCGAAAGATTTTAATTAGAATTCCATCTGGAAAATATATTATTGAAAATGTTATAAAATTTATTAAAAGTATGTTTTGTTTTGTTCTAGGCATATAAATATTGGACATTAAACATGTTTATAGTACTAACTATATGCTGTATACTAATAACAACCGCTAACTTTTATAATACTAATACACTAAACTAACCATATGATGGCGTGTTTGCATGATACAATAACATCATATAATGTGGAGTTATTTTGGCTAACTAAAACTAAAAATTTGCATTAGTTTTTATGGTAAGTATATTATGCATAATTATAGTCCTTAATATACATTTAACTACATAAATAACATTTTAAAAATATTAAATATTTATTGATTTAGAAAAAAAAAATAGTTTTTTGGAGTGGCCGAAAAAAATCGGGTCAGTCCATAATCGCTTTATTCAACAAGTTAAAAAATATTTATGTACATACATATTATGTGGCAATGGTCTCTACTTGCTGTCTGTCCAATGTTAGATAAATCGTTGCCATCGTTGACTGCAACGACCTCTGCGCCTTCCATATGGTGGTTCTCCTTTCAGAGATCGCTGCACAATTCGTCCCGGATCATCACGCAGAACGTACTCATCCGTCACCGCCCAACTTTCACATCCAAACAGAATACCGGGCTTCATCATAGCTTTGTAAAGTTTCAGCTTCACGGTACTTGATAGGTGATTAGATGCTCGCAGTGGCCTTAGAGGATGCATAGCCAGCTGCCAGCCGCACTTTAATATCCTCCCCCATACTGTTATCCTAAGTGATAAGAGAGCCCAAATATTTGAACCTCCACACTTCCTCAAACGTATATAGTGGCCACCACTAAAATCTGATGTGCCATTGCCTCTATAACCAGAGATCATGGTTTTTTTTTGGACTCATTGATCGGGAGTCTAACAGAAGCAGAAAACTCTGCTAACGGATCAAGTATTTCCTTCACTCCGTTGCTATTCAGTCCAATTACGCATATGTCCTCTGAATCTGCACGCACCTGATTGGGCTGGCGATATAAAATATTGCGCTGAGGTGTTTCATCGGGAACAGATCATCTCCCTGCCGATCAATCTAGTTAACTGCAAAAACCTCGTCTCGTAATATTTAGACAGAATCATCCTCAGCGAAAAGACCTGATCAGTGACTGATCGATTTGGGCGAAATCCTCCTATATAGTCACCAACTAAGTCCTCCGCTAAAGGGGTGATCCTATCCAATATATTGTAGGACCGTAACTTGTATGCTGTGCAAAAGATAGCTATATGGCGATAATTCCCACAATTCAAGCGGTCTCCCTTATTGAAAAGACAGTTTCGCAAAGTATCCCCTCTGAATATCAAGAACTCCGAATTAATGCAGTCCACTCCAGGTGATAGGTTTCATTTTAGTCTCTGCATGGACTCAACCACAGTTTGTGACGCATGCAGGTCGGTAAAGTGTCGATTCCGTGCGTTGAATACTGGGTCGATGTTGGTCCAGAGATTCTCATGCCGATCCCGAATGGCGATTGACGCAGGTTTGAAATGTATGGTGCAATCCAGTTATTCCTTTAAAGAAATTACGCGAACTGCGCTCATTGCTGAGTTGTTGTACTTTTCGAACCTCAACCTTACACCATTCTCGATCCTTTAAGTCTGACAAGATTCCCTAGATCATGTCCACTGTATAGTAACGTGTAGCCCTGGGACACATGGTCTTCAGTTTTAGGCTGGCGAGTTTCTTGAAAAGCAACTCTTGTTCATTTTGCGTTTTATTAACATTATTAACAGATTGGTTTTTACGGATGCGGGCCGTCGGCCTAGCGATCCGACAATTACGACAAGCAAAGAATACTGTGGTGATATTCTTAGAAAACATGTTCGTGTAATTTAGATTTATCAGGCAGGTGAGTGCTCCCGGACCACAGTTGCTACTAGATTCGCATTTTATATGTAGGGTAGAACAATTTACAAGGGCTAAATTACAAACAAAATTTTGCCCTTCAAATTTCGATGTGCCCTCAAATTTGTTAGGGATTTACTTAAAATTTCAACTAAACACGATTTTCATTTTTGGTGGAAACCCAATTTACAATTATTAAAAAAACGAAATTTTTGTTGAGTTTCAAGGCTTTCAGAGGTAAGATAGATTTTCGCAAAAATTCAGCTGAATCCAGAAAATAAAATTTACCTGGTTCGCAACTTTCAGATTGGCCAGAAAATAAAAATCCCTGATCTTCTTTCATCAAGGAAATTGTTTCAAATAATAACATTCTACTGAGTTTCCAAGCTCCCAATGTTATACGAAACCTTTATGTAAAAGTTCTACTGAATCTGGAAAATTTCGTTTGTAATCATATTTTTAAAAATTAGTTTTTTATTACACATAGTTTTTTTTAATTGGAATATACGAGTAGATTTAAAATTATTTCAAAATAGACAGAGAAGGACACTATTTTCGGGAAGAAGAAACTGTTTCAAAGATGGGCAGTCTTACAAATATACAACTTTTACGCTACTATTCCATTCGTTTTAATAAATTTTCCTTATTCATTAAACTGGTTAAGGGACTTGAGCTCTAAATAATATTGAACCTGAAACTGCAATCACATGGACAGCCCAATATCAGATGTTCGTTCGCATAATTCCACACAATTCAATATTGTCTTAATTAAATCGATATTTCCATTTCTAGAACTTTTTAGTTATACCCTTTTCTGCATCACTGTGAGTATGAGATGTCACAAGAACAAGATCCCCTAATTTATATGTTCGTCACCTGCTTCGCTTTTTATCAAATTCATTCTTTCGACAGTCGTGAGATGTTTCATATTTTTGGCGAGCAGCTTATGGATTGTGTTATTTATGGAATATCATTTTCCGTACCCGAAAAAGGTCATAAATCGGTCAAAACGTCTTCCAACACATGCAGTTCCTGCCCAAACGTTAGATAAACTGGTGTGTATCCAGTTGAATTATTTGTTGTTGTGTTTAGAGTTAGTCTAATGGACGGTATCGTCTCTATACATTTCGTGCGTTTGTCCCGTACTACAGTATTGCTATTTGTGGCTTCATATAACGGTTCCTTCTTTCAACAGGATTTGCTTGGGGATAATAGGGAGTCAAACATTGTTCTATATTGAAGTGATCTGCTACATGCTGCATAATTTCACTTAAAAATTTCGAGCTGCTGTACGAAATTCATTATCTTGATCCGGTGTATATTTAAAGTATACCATGGTAAAGTACTTCATGGGTCAAAAGATATCCTTTACCGGTATAGGTCTGCATCTTCTAATTGTAGTTTATATGTACAATGGAAAATTAATTTGAGACGAATATAACTATATTGCGTACGCCTCGTAGCTAACTTCGTTGCATCATATAATTTTAGTTTTCAAAATTATCAATTAAAGTTTAATTATTTGATAATTAGTTTTATTAATTTCTATAAAATTTAACATTTTAAAACAAATAAATCTAATTTATAAAGTTAAATACTGTAAATAAAAAAGAAAATCATTGCAACGTAAAGCCGAGGCGATAATATCAAAAGTGCTCATATTAGTAGAATCGGGACGATACAAAAAAAAATTATCATTTTTAATGCGTGGAAACCACACCAATTTGATCATCGTAAGACACGGTTAGAGAACGTTAGGGATCTACCTTCTTACGTCGATAGGTGCAAAACTTTAAGGCTTGTTCAAGTTGCAATTCGCTGTCAGCATGCTGGTGCGATTTTCATGTCCAATCTTCTAAATGGCATAATATCCAGAAATATCCAGAGTTCATTCTTGTATGCCCCGAAAAGGAGTTTAAGATCTCGCTGTCTTTTGAAAAATAAGTTTCATAGGACTAATTATGCAGACGACGTGCATTTGAATATGATATCTAAGTCATACAATGAATTGAGTAAATTTTGTGATTTTAATATGAATAAGTGTGAGATCAGACGATCATACGAAATTGTATACTGCAACTTCATAATTTATTGGTATGATATATGAACTTTTGCTTTATGGTACTCCATATACATATGTTCGTAAAAGGTTATGAAACACTGAACTAAATCTTCGCATTAATAACCGATTGATGATTAACTATATGTGTATAAGCCAATATACATATGTACATAGGAGTTTACATAATTCATTATAAATTTTTCTATTTCTGAATAATCGATTTATTTAATTTTTTTTTTTAATCAGATTTAAAAATTCTTTTGTTTCAGTGTTTTATATAAAACTATATGTACGTATTTTATTTATAACATTTTTTTTTACTTCTTTTCAGTTGAATTAACTCCTCATATAAATCCACAACCAAAGTAAACTACTGTACGTCAAAAATAAGAAAAAAAAATTATTTTTTATTTTTGTGAATTAAACAAAATAAAAATAAATAAACGCAACGTATAAAAATATTAAAATTAAATAATTAAATAAGAAAGGAAAATATATATTATATTACGTATATAGTTATAAAAAGATTATAATTGAGATAAAGGACTCAAAAGTGCGCGTAACTATAATCAAGAAAAGTGTCGTAAATATTTAGAATTAATTCTGAAAAAAAAATATTAAAATTTGGTCGGAAAAAAAATTAATGCAAACATGTCGTCGACCTCCAGTTCTAGTAGTAGTAGTAGTAATAGTAGTAGTAGTAGTGAATTAAAATCAGTTTCACCAATAAATCATAATAATAGTAGTGGCATTGATAATAATAGTAACAACAACAGTGATAATAGTAAAATATCAAAACTAAAACCGCCAGTACCATTGAAGCGGAAAAATAAAGAAAAATCCAAAGAAGATATTGTGCTACCCGGTAACAATAGTAACAACCAAAATAGTAGTAGTAAATCACGTAGCAATGTTAGTAGTAGTTGTAACAATAATAATAATAAAAGTGATATTAGTAGTAATTGCAATGGTGTTAAACGACAGAAAATCGAACACCATCCCAATAATAGCAATGAAAATTTAGCGACAACAATGCCGATGAAAATTGTTACGAGTAAACCACCGTTGCCGCCACCAAGGTCTATAACGAACACTGAAAATAAAATACAGAAACCAGATGGTGGTGGTGGTAATCTAACAAAATTAGTAAAACCGGTGAAAATGAAAAAAAAATTGGAGGAATCATCAAATAGTGCTTTAGTGCAGAAATTAAGTCTTCTTGCGGATAAGCTGCGTTTCGAAAATGCTGATTTGCTGAAAGCCCTGGCGAGTGAAAAAAGTGCGGTTAGAACTTTAAGGTAAGCGCATTTGTATAACGTTTTTGATATATTTATTTTTACGGATTGTGTAAATAATGTTGCAATCTCTAGCATCCGTCTTCAATCATCATTTACATTTTAATCAAAATAAATAAGTGGTACTTTGAGACCTTAAAACAATTCACTACATCATTATTAATTTATATTGTGACTGAAAGTGGATCAATATGACATGACTGCGCTGTGACACCTTAGACATCGCACGACAAAATCAAGATAAAGAACCAATTTGCAAGGCCAACTCTCAGAGAGATAAGATAACAACCAGTTGCTGGCTGCATGTTCTCCAACGTATATATAGCGTGATGTATTTTACCAAAGGCTTTAGCAAGGTCGGTATATAAATTATACTGGCCTTGTGTTTAAAATTATCACTGATAACAACACTTCGTTAGATAATGATAGATACAAATATTTCCGCGACTGACACATTTTATTTTCAAGTTTTGCGAATAAGAAACATTCCAACAATTCTCATGAATTTGAAAATGTTTTACATTAGCGTTTAACTAGCCAAATCGCAGGGCCTTTTACGAATTGAAATTGTTAAACTATTGATCTCATTATACAATAGAATATGTCGTACTGTTAAGATTATACTATAAAAATGCCGCTTGGTGTCACTACTATAAGTTAAATTCAAAATTTATAACGACGGTTGTCAACGACGATCAACACGATATTTAACAAAAATAATTATCGTTACTTAGTAACCTACGTTGTTTATTACAGCCACCTCTTGATAAACGTAGTTATGTATATTCATTGATCTTTGTAGTGACATCTAGCGGCGAACGTTTAGAATTATTTTACTTTGATCGGGCTGCGTCTTTTGGGAAACATAATCTGTATAGGCTCTACTTTGTCGAATTCCCTCAAACATTCAAACATTTTAAAACTCAAACGTTGTTACGTACAAAATGAGACTGTGAACTTTTTACTAAAATAATAACAAAAATTACACTGCTAAATTTTGTCATTTCCCCAATTGAAGTATTTTGTAAATTTTATATATCCACAAGTACTCATCCACATTTTCGAATAGTTAATGTACCAACTAAAATCTTTGCGGTCAATGGATCTTTACTATGTGTTTTTCAGAATTTTGTGGATATCGATATCCCTGTAGGATCAGTTTTGCAAAATATAAAAATATCGTTCAAAATCGCGAAAATTCTAATTTCTGTGGAAAATTTAAAGCCCAGTAGATTGAATACTCGCGGGAATATAAAAGTAGTATTTGATCTAAGCTACCCGAAATTGTAGCCGAGAATATGTCGAAATCAAATTTTCATAGAAAAAATATCCAATTGGATAAAAAATAATTTAACAGTGTTACTGGATTATTTCATACCGGCCTTTGTAACATGAAGAAATTGCACCAGCAGAAGCTCGAACGTTTACTCGGATTGACAAAGGGTCTATATTTTAACGGTCTGGTGTAAGGAGAAGCGCGCAACTTATCAAAGATTTTTTTTCAGTAATAGAAGCAAACTATATATAGAAGTGTTCCAAAATTTTTGTTAAACTGATGATAGAAAAGCTTGATAGCCAACTGATTTATCAATTTTTTATGGAGCAGCCTACCTTGGTCACGCAAATTTTTCATTAATAAGAAAGCTCTATATGTACATACATCTGACGACAAGCTGAGTATAAATTCCTTGGTTGCCTTACATCTTAATTAACAAATTTGACGACCAACACTTATGGTTGAGGTAAATCGTTGAAGAGTATTTTTCAGCATTACAAACCTTTTATGATTTTATGGTGAGCCACAAAAGTCAAACGCCCAAATCAATTGCTACTGTGAAAGGATTTCATTTAAAATTAGATGTCGCACGTAATCAATTTGCCAAACTAATGACCACCAGGTTTACAGATACTTTACATTTTAGTTTAATCTTTGGAAGTGAATCATGAAAAACGTTGAGAGCAATATTTTGAGGGAATCACAGATCGAATCGAGAATTACGAGTTCGGGCCCCTTAATCAAATATCAGCAGCAAGAAAGACGGGTTGCGAAGGCTCTATAGAAACTTGAAAAAATTACCACAGCAGAAGCTCGATATAATCAATAAAGATACGGTTTGCGAAGGATGCAACATTTAAAACGTGTTATTTACCTCATCATAGGGTGCTGAAAGAATATAGCTTTTCATTCAAACTACGTGTTGTTTTTGACGCAGCGTACTTTTCTTTATTGAGGGAGAGGGAAACCCCTCATGGGCGCTTTATCGGACGCTTATTGACTAAAAACCCCTCCCTCACTTCTCACAGTGACCGGGATCGCAAAACATTGCATATTACTTCAGTCAAAGGATGTCTATAATTTACGTTGTATTCCTGGAGCGTCGGTTGCTCATCTCATCGTCTCTTCTCTTATTTTTTGTTTTAAATTGGTCTTTATCATTTTGGTTATGATGTTCCACGATTTCTCTTCCACCAGCATCTTCTCGATTATATTGTCTGTGGCTAGTTCCCCCACATGATTAACACACTTTTGCCGCTCCTACACCCATCTTATGCAGTGCAATATAGTGTGCTCTGCTGTGTCTTCCTCTTTGCAGTGGGAACAGTTAGGTGGTATGCATCTTAAAAGAAGTAACTATTAAAACACCCATGTCCCGATAAGAACTGTGTCAGGTGAAAACAGGTTTCTCCATGCTCACGCGCCACCCACTTTTCTAGAGTGGGGATGAGTTGCCTTGTCCAAGTGTCAATATCAGCTTCCTTCCACCGGGTCGGCCATTGTTCCTTCGCTATTTTTTTAGGGGTACCACTAAAAACAGCTATTTGTTCTTTACAGGTGGCATACTAGAAATTACAAACACAGCCTCTTTCGAGACTGCCCTGAATGCGCTGCATACACGGAGTGTGATCGTCCGTTGAACCCGTTCTACTTGATCACTAGTTCTAGCGGTGTTTATGCGGTGATCACTAGTTCTAGCGGTGATGCCAGTAGTTTTCTTTTGCATGAGCTAGGTTCACCAGTGTTTGTCATCAACCGAGCAAGATATTTTGTTGTTCTGGTCGCCTTTATGACTGTCTCTCTAATATGCCCTTGAAAGCTGCGTTGGTATATTTAATACGGAGTACTGGCCTTATAATGACCCTTTCTAAGCGGAAAACCAACGGAGAGAGGACTCTTCTACCCGCCATTACTATGGCATCAGTCTTCTCTGGAGCCAGCTGCATACGATGATTGAGAAGCCACATAGAGATGGCTTCAACCGCAGCTTCCACTCGTTCTACTATACCTGATGTTCGTGTTTTGCGGATACATTAAGTGCTAAGTCATCTGCGTAACCAACTGACCTATAGCGCCCTCGGGCATATGGATTCGGAGAATACCATCATATAGGCTAGTCCATAGCATCCGGCCTAGGATTGAGCCTTGTGGGACACCACTGGTAATCTCTATCTGAGTTGTTATACCTTCTGATACCATCAAAATGCGTCGGTCACTTAAATAGCTCTGGATCATTTTCCTTAGGTATGGACTCACGTGTACCTCTTTCAGCTTTTGTTGGGTTATCTCCCAGGTTGCGCTATTAAATGCATTTCGTACATCAAAGGTCATCACTACTGGGATATTTCGGGTGTGACAGGACCCGGTCGCACCCGGATCTACTAAACTCATAACTTCTGCTAGGGCATCAGTCATAGAGCGTCCCGATCTAAATCCGTACTGGTTAGTATCAAGACCACCTGTTTTGTTTACTTCTTGCGCCAGACGACGGAGTATTAAGTGTTCCAAAAGTTTACCGAACGTATCAAGTAAGCTCAGTGGTCGGTATGATGAGGGTACACCGTTTGGTTTTCCTTCTTTTTTAAGAAGTACCAGTCTAGCAGTTTTCCAGTAGTAGGGAAATTTCCCTTTTTCATTCATACCCGCCAAGACTTTGTTTGGGTTAGTCTCCGAAGCAAATCTTACAGCTTCTGGTGGAACCCCATCTGGCCCGGCACTCTTCTTTGTCTTCATTTTTCGCCATGCTGTTTCCAATTCTTCTGCAGTGAACAGCGGAGTCTCCTGCACTCGTATATCTTCATGGGGCATACGGTGATGGGCTCCACAGTATTACAGAGGTCTTTCCAGCATGTCTTCTTCGATCGCAGTATTGCAGTTGCGCCATTAAATGCATTTCGTACATCAAAGGTCATCACTACCGGGATATTTCGGGTGTGACAGGACCTGGTTGCAGCCGTGTCAAGTAAACTCATAACTTCTGCTCAGTCGTAGAGCGTTCCGATCTAAATCGGTTAGTAGCAAGTCCAAGTTTTGTTTATTTCTAGCGAGTCTCCTGCACTCGTATATCTTCACTCGTATATCTTCATGGGTCATACGGTGATTGGCTGGAAAGAGTTCACTCACAGCTGCCATCATGGTGTTTGCATCTATGAGAGGTACTATCCGATCAAATCTTTTAGTGACTATCCTTTAAGCATCTCCCCAGGGGTCATGCTCCACAGTATTACACAGGTCTTTCCAGCATTTCTTCTTCGATCGCAGTATTGCAGTTCTCATGTCTATCACTTTTAAGCTCCTGGTAGTAGTAAGCGTTGGTTTGACCGTGGGTACGCCTAGTTTCTCTTTGTAGTCTCCTCCTGGCACGCTTGCACTTGATATGTAACTCCTCGATTTCTAAAATTCACCAATACATACACGTCTTCTTCCTTTCCGACTTCGTTTCAGTAGAGCTTCCTCGTATGCTTTCCAGACAGTTTCTACTAGCTGTGCCGTTGTTGTAATGCTATAGACGAATTGACGCAGTGTACTTGTATAACGATTTAAGAAGTAATAGTATCAAAGAATCAATAATATGCTAGTATGACGTGTTTGGTCGAAATTATTTTTTCTTATTTCAACGGTTTTGATCGAAGGGATTCGTTCATTTTCACTGCACTGTGTGTCATAATTGAAAAACACTACAAATACGAAAGAATTATAGAGTTTTACATATCGTCGCACATTCAGAGATAATTTGTTAGTTGACCGCATCTGTAAAATGAATCAAAATCAAACTGAAGTCTCGCACACTATCGGAAGTGTTTCTGTTGTATAGGTGCTATAATTTGCATATGATCTGCATAAAGAAGACATTATCAAAGTATACTGGCCTATTGTGCGGCACTTGAATTAAGATTTGTAACAGTCGATCTGCCAGTATTAAATTAAATCTATGTGGGTGAGATAATATTTCTTATATGAAAAAATAGAAAATTTCCCCGAAAAGCTTAGGAGTGACCGCGATAGTTATTCATCTCATTCGTTCTACCCGATTTAAAACTACAGATGAATGACAGTTTTTACATAAATCTTGGGCAAACACCAGTCCGGTTGGTTCAATTAAGCTTTCAGCGACGGTTGCCTCAAAATATTTGGTTGAATCTGCAAAATGTCGAATCAAACGCGATAAAGAGTTTACTGTATACACATCATTTATGTATAGTTTGAGGCATTTCTACAGTTGCCCCAGTTTCCTGTATCGCGAAATTGAGGCCGATTTTTAACTGAAGGAAGATGCATTTTAAACTATAGTTATATTTAAGAAAATCAAATATTACATTTTTCATGGTACCGGGAAGACTATGGATTGTTTAGGATATATGATGATTTAATTAACGGTATATACACTATAGATTCAACGTATAGGCAGATTACAGAAATTCAGTTATTAATGTTCAATAATCTATTCTATTTTGGTGACGCAAATTTGTGGGTGCAAATTCCAATGGCCTGTGCGGTAATCTGTTTGGATTTCGTCTATCTTCCGACTGTATTATAGTAAATAAATGTTATAGTATTTGATAGTTAACGCAATCGCAGGTTATAGTACGACACATTATAATATTTCAAATTTTTTTCATTTTGATTGCAGAGCACAGAACGAGGCTGAATCACGGCGCGCACGGTTAGAATCGAAAAAACTGCAAGACACGATAACAGCACAAAATAAATTGTCGATTAAAAAGGAAGCGACAATACACCATGGTACTATTGAATCACCTGAATACATCAAACTTACTCAAGAATTGAATGCACTTAAAGATTCTTGTAAATCACTTGAAGAAAAACTACAGGTAAGTTTATTACATTATTTTAATTGACAACAACAACAACAATAACAAAAACGACAACAACAAAATTATTTTTATTTTCATTATTTGTGGTGAATAAAATTTGTTTGGTGTACAAAACATTTATACGCGCCCTAAGTTATGCTACAGGCACGCAACATTTAGGCGCGTCATGTACAGTTGGTTCAACATAAATTATTTATCGATTGCGACCGATAATTTTTTTTACATATTTAGACAAAATTTTAACAATTTTATATTTCCATTTTCTCCACTTGTTTCCGATTATTCCCATCTCAACGGCAAACACAATAGTCGCCAGACTTAATCCAAATCCGAGCAAATAGAACACCAACTGTAAATGGCTTAATGCCAAATTTTTGAATGGTGACGAATTATTTGTGCTCTTTATAAATCGACGGTTACGATTCGAGCGTCGCTCAATTTCCAAATTTTTACGCCACCAACTGTACAGCCCGGACTCGAGTATTTGGCGTACCAAAAAATTAATCCGATCCAAATACGGTGAACCGATCGGTGTTATGTACGTGATTAGATTCGGCACCGGACACTGTGCCATCTCATGAAACATTCGGCGCCCGCTTATAAGATGCGAACGCAGATCGAGAATATGTTTGATCACATGATCTTTTTCGACATACCCGTACGTCACCGTATTATTGTTGATCAACGAGTGCAAATCAGTTTCTTCGACCAGTTTAAGTCGACGCGCGATTTGTACATGACTCGCCTTCGTCATATTTAAATTACGAATAAGTTCGTTTTTATATCGAAGCACACTTAAAATTTCGAGTCCGGATTGCGCCAGCTCGTCGAGCGAATCGATTTGTTGCGACTCCCGTTCCAAAATTAGTACGCTCGTTAGATTGGCGATGAATGAGTTTGTTATCAAAAAACTATAAAATAGCCAAGCTATGAGGATGATACGTATCTGAAGCACTGTTGGCGTTTTGCGTAACGATTGATTCAGGTTTGATTTAAATACCGTCAATACGACATATCTGACTTCGTGCCGCTTCCACCGTCGTGTTTTGCATAGAAATTTTTGAGTAAAATACATGGTCGTGCTGACACAAAATATCATCAATATGATTAGGATCCATATGATGTAGCTGAACGAGAGAAGCAGATTTCCGATGTGTGATTGATTACCAGAATTTGGTACCATGAGGCAGAGATCGTCACGTCCTAGCACCACGGTCGGTTCAACAATGTGCAAATATTCGTTGGGCTTCAAAAATCGCGAGTTAAACGAAATATCACCTCGCCATTCAACGATATCTTTTAATGTTCCGTACATGGAGTTATTTTGAAATGCGCCATAAGTTTTATTGTCCCGCGGTCGCCTAATCTCATACTCTGCATTCATATTATTCATAATCGTTGCCAACATGAAACCATCGACTCCGGTTATAACTTTATGAGCGTAGTCGATTATCATTCGTGATTGTTCCTCAAACAAAATGATTTTCATTCGGATCCGTTTGTGCGCGTTTCGAAAGATTTTATTGTAGAACAGTTTTGAGAGGCGAGTTTCATTCCGCCCAAAATATTCAACGTAATTAACCGATGCGAATGGATTATAGGTCATGACGTCATAGTTCGTGGTTTCACTACGAGCGACCACTATAATATTGTAAATTAGTTTTTCGTGAAATTCACGAAATAACTGCCGGAATGAATTCTGCGTATTGTTGGTGTTGTTTATAAATAAAATGAATTTCTTTCTGTTTTTATTCCTGATAAATTTGCTTATGAAACTAAACTGTTTATCGGGACGATCGCTCAATTGGTCTATGATAAGGAACATGGTGAAATTTAGGCTGTTGTTGGTGTTCAGCTGTTGATGGATGAACGATTCTGTCGCATTGACGCTGAAAAGCAAAAAATAATGAAGTTAGCATTTTGGAACTGCAGTATTGACAGTAAAATCTTGGAAGTACAATTGTGGAAGTAAAAGCATGGAATCTATGGAATATATTAGAATAATTTCTTGGTTAAAAACTTTTTGGAAAAATAATCTTGGCATTGGGAAATTTAAATTAGAATTTGATAATTAAATATTGGAAGTAGAATTAAAATTCAAGTACATATTTATTTAAAGTTAAATCATGGAAGTTTTTTTTTTGGAATTACAATTAAAAAAATTAAAAATCTAAGTTAAAGTTTTGGGCATTATAATGTGTTTTCTTGAATGACTCAATAAGTCAACTAAAACATTCATTGGAACTAAAACATTTGTTGGAAGTAAAATAATAAATGATGGAAGTTAAATATTGAACGAATGTTATTTAATTTCATACTTTGGACTCTCAGCATTAAAATTAGAGGTAATTTTTAAGTTTAATAATCATGGAATTCACTTCTTTCTTGGTTGATCTAACTAGCATTGAAATTGAATCACAATAATGGAGTCCTAATAAAATGAAGAAAGTAAAATGTTGTTAGTAAGTTTTAGTAAGTTAAGATTTTGGAATTTGGTTAAGGAAATCAAAAAGTCTATCCTCGAATAAATAAGTAAAATCTTGGAGGTTAATTCTTGGAAGTCCAATCTTGAACGTAGATTCTTACAACTTTAATATATATGGAAGTATTGGAAGTAATATCTTGAATTACAATTTGCAAAAGAGAATATTAGATCTAGAATATTAATACATACTGCAGGATTTCGGTTTTGGAATGTTGTAACTTTGTCAAACAAATTTTGGAAGTAACATTACAAATTTGGCATGAATACAGTTAAATTAGGCGAATATTGGAATTAAAATCGTGGAATTATAGTCAAACACGTGGAGTTTTATCTTTGTAAATACGATTTCAAAATAAAAGCTTGAAGATGCACATATTTTCTCGACTGCTCTACTACTGTACCATTAATTGGTCCAACAGTTATTGATCAACTATTAACCCACCAGTTAGTTAATCAATTAAAATATTTATTGGAACTAAAATCTTGGAATGGGAATTTTGGAATTAGTCACACTAAATAGAATTTTGCTACTTGAGTATGACTATGAGTTTGAAAGGTCGAACATCAAATATGTTTTTTCAATTGTACTGTCAATCAATTAAAATATTTGATAAAAATCAAATCATGGAAGTAAAATCTTGGAAGTATAATCTTGGAAGTATAATCTTGGAATTCAAATATTTATTTCGTACCATGGAACTAGAACCCCAGAATTGGAAGTAGAATCTAAAAATTACAATTCTGGAACTAGCCAATATTCTATTCGTAGTCAAACTAAGTTAGAATTTTGATACTTGACTATGCTATGTTGTTTGAAAATTCGACCCTCAAATGAATTTTCTCAATTGATTTATAAATCAATTAAAGTATTTGTTGGAAATTAAATTATAGAAGTAGAAACTTGGAAGTAAATTATGGAAGTAAAATCTTGAAATTTGATTCTTAATTTTATACCATAGAACTAGAGCCCTAGAATTAGAATTTTGAAATTAAAACATTGGAATTAGTAGAAGCTACTAATTTGGAACTAGAATATTTAAATTATGCAAATCTGAGTAGAATTAGAATATAATTCTAGTTTTCGAAGTATGCATTTTTAGGAAAATTGTTGTTTTAAACATAAAATGTTGATTAACTTCCAACTGGAAGCTTGGAAAACAATGGAAGCGGATCTTGATAATCTTGGGATTTCAATTTTAGAATCACGAAATTTAAGAATATAAATTGTGCAATTATAATCAAACACAGTTCCCTAACTTTATAAATAAATGTATGGAAGTAAAATATTGGACTTAGAATTTTTAATCTTCATTACGAAAATCGAAAAACTTTCCTTGAAATATTTTCTTCAACAGCCTGTCAATCGATAGTTCAACATAGTCAATCAATTAAAATATTTATAGGAAGTAAACTCTTGGAAGTAAAATGCTGGAAGTGTAATGTTGAAAATCGCATTTGAATTTCGTATGTTGCAAATAAAAATACAGAATAAAAAATTATAAACGTTATAATTGTACAAATAAACTATTGAAAGTAATATCATGGAACCCTTGGAATCCATTCTGTTTTGATCCAACTAGTATTGTAGTGGAAAGGGGAAATTGAAATTTGAACGTTTAAACTGATATTCTGGAAGTAGATTGAAAATTTTAATATTTTTATACAGTAAAATCATGGAAGTTCCATTCTAGAAATCAAATCTGGAATATAAAATTTTGGTGTCTCACTACGAACGTAGAAAAATTTTGTACCGTAATATTATGAAGTTGGACATATCATGGAAGTATAATCTTGAACTTCGAAGTTTTGTTGTACCTTGGCTTGTCTATATAGCAGAAATAAAATTAGAACCCACGTTATCAGTTATTAAAATATTGGAAGTAATATTAGGATCTTGGAATCTTACTTAGTTGATCCAAGTTATAAATGTTTTTAGAAAAATTATCTTGAAATTGGAACATAGAAATTAGAATTTTGAAATTAAATTTGGAAATGTACTTGAGGTTGCTATTTTAGAAAATTAAAATATTTATTGGTTGTATTCTATTTATTATCTTCCAATTGGAATCTTGAGTTAGAGTATACGGAATGAATCTATAACTGATATTTGAATTTAAGAATTTTGGAAGACTAAACGAATGCACATTGGAATCCGAAATATGTATAAATATATATGATTTAGAACAGACTTTATCTAGTCTATATAGAATTGTGAATTTTGTCCTAAAAAAATCCTAATTTTTGTTTTTTAGTTTTTAGGACAGATTTAGAATCAGTTCACGTGAATCAATTGGGAACAAACTTGGTATCTGGTATGAATTTCGAATTTCAGAATCTTGGAATGGTACCTTGAAAATAAAACATTGGTAGCACGTTATTTGAATTTATTCTCTTAGAACCTTTGAATGAGAATCGTGTAGTTAAAATTTATTTGTTTTTAAAATATTTGAAGTTGCGGTATTTAGTAATTCGATTTCGAACTCTGATGCAAATACATAATTGCTAACGAGTGAATACTGGATACTTGTTTTGTATCATTTCTAAAGAATTACCTTAAATAACCAATACTGCTCATAAAATTACTATGACACCAACAATTTTGGCAGGAGGTAGCTGAGTAGATTGTATGACCTTGGACGCAATAGTTACAAGACCGATATATAAGAATTAAACCTATTTTATTCCTATAGAAACTGATTGCTTGTTGAATCCTCAGATGAAATTATTTTTTATCCTGGGCAGGTATACTGCTGTGAGTATCATTTAAAGGTTTAATAGTTTGACCAAGGTGGGAGTACGGGATGAACAACTTATATTAGTGAGACCATATAGTAACAGCGGAAGAACTTAGAGTAACAATATTTTTGCAATGGCGATGAAAAGATTATACAAGTGGATGGGGTTCTGGTGGCACAGAAAGGACTCAATCTAAAGGATAAATTGTGGGGACTAACTCCAGCACGAATACATTGTATTAAACGAGATTTACATAAATTGGTTGCTCACCTATATTTCTATATGATCAAAGTAACTGGCTTACCTTGAGTTTGTACACGCAAATTGAACACATATCCGAAAGGGCAACACTATATTTATGTATATACCGGCGCTATCGAACCGCATCAAATTAATTTTAATTGATTTTTGGTTGTCTTGCGCACAGTGCTCGCACGTTTTCAACACGATCGTTAAGAATATAATAGAGATGAAATTTATTTATAGGAAGGTTGGTGGTGTCAAATTTAAATCACGCGCGCGACCATGAATTAACAACATTTACATAACATTTAAAAAAAATGTTGTTCGACAAGTATCCCAAATGGATAAGAGATTTCAAAATATTTATATATATGTATGTGCGACGATAATAAGTTTTAATTAAAAATGTAAGATTGTAAACGAACGGATGTTCGGAGATAATGTGTTTGTCAAAATAAAAAAATTTGAGTTGGCGCGCACTTACCTTTTTACGTAAATCGTTGACCTCATACAGGTGTGTATCGAAATGATCATATTTTGTACGATACGATTTAATAGCATCTCGTGATCGATGTATATATAAACGGGATTTGAATTTAATTGACAAAATAATATTGTTACATAACTAATTAGCTCATTATCATCCTCATCACTAATGTTATTGTTGGTGTTGTTACTACTAATTAAGTCATTGTTGTTGGTAATAATTAATTGTGTCGTTTGGTTTTGGGCGGCAGCGGCATCGATGCACGTAATAATCTTCATGAAATTTATAAAAATGAAAGTTTTTGTGATTATGCTGATGATGATGGTGATGCTGATCGTCGTATAATTACCTCGAAGCATTTTTATAAATTTTATTTATCGTTTTTACTAATTTTAGAGCATTCGATCAATCTTAATTAATGTATACATTTACGTATATACATACATAAATACCAACAATATTAAAGTATAAGATGAGAAATTAGCTAAATCTGTCAAATATAAAACAAAATAACAAACAAATAAATAATTGTTTATGGTAATATTATAGAAATAGGTTTAGGTGGAAATTCGTGAATTATAACGCTGCCCACTAACAATATCGACATTAACAAAAACATGATTTTAAAAGAAATTAGTTAAGTTTAAACCATGCGCGCATTAGATAAGCATCAAACCGAATAACTTACAAAAAATTAAAAGAGATTATCTCTGTTACCTATACATATGTATGTACATAACATCCAGTTTTTTTTGCAAAATTTACTTTCTTTCCCAAAAGCCAAAAACCAAATTAGAAATTAATGGTCGATGGTTACAGTTTCGTTTGTTTTTTTTTTAAGTACGATACGAATATTTAAATCCGATTAATTAAAAATGAATTTATTGGTGAATTTCGGTTTATGTCACTTCCGGATGAATGCCATATACGTTCTTGTGTATCATATACATGGAATTTAGATCAAATTTGATCGATTTGGGAAAATTTACTTAACCGAATTGGTTTCGATCGAAATATGCACTAAATATTCTAATATTTCATTGTCACATGCAGAGTTTGGACAAAAGTGACACGATATTAAAATTTAATACACTTTCAATGCAACTTTTAATATTTTTGGTTGCGGTTAATTTGCAATTATACAGCGGTGACTGCTTTAGCAGTTTAGGAATTTTTTTGATAAGTGAATTGGTTTGTATTGTTTGAAAACGGTTTTTTTTTGTTGTTATAAGTAGGTGTAGCAAATAGAGATTGTAATATCGGAAATCTAGAAAGAAGAAAACTAAAATGTAAATTGGAAAAATTAAAAAATTAATTCGCTAGTGACCATGGAAATGCCGCAACTTGGAGCTTTGTGTATAAATTCAGCACGGGAAAATTGAAAACGAAAGCGGTACTCAGTACTCTAGTAAGCGATGATGGACAAACAACTATACGTGCTGGGAGGACTCTACATACTATGCTTACTAAATATACTGCTATACCCAACAATAGTTCCGCAGTCACCAAAAAAAGTGGAACACTTCAGCATTGAAGAATCCCCGTTCGCAATCATGTCTATGAAAATATAAATTTGATGAATTTTCCGTCAAAATTTAAATTTTTTTAAACTAATTCAAGGCCTTACTGGATAAATGTCTGGATACATTTTTCCAAAAGCTCATGTTTTTGCCAGAATTAAGTAAACTGCATGAAAAATTGATATCTGGCAGGTTGATGATGAACATGGTCTAAAACAGTAGTACATATAGTGATAAACAGTTCAGCTGCAGGTGAAATAGATTCACAGAGTTAGGACGCTATGGTGAGAATGATGATAGTAAACGAGTCTGAGCAAAATCACACTCTACTGTTTCTTCCTATATAATTGTATAGCTTTGAATCTGTGGTGGCCATAAGTATTATGAAAGAGCTAAAGAATCTTATTTGCCCGGTAAACCCTTTACTCGACTACTATTCATCTGATAGTATTTATCTGTTATCACTAATCATACTTTAACTGGCATACTTCAAAAAAGCGTAAATAAAGTTGCCCGCAGGGCTCTATGTTAAGCCCATATGTTGCTGGAATAATGTTTTAAACTGCAGTTTGAACAGTAACGTCCATGAGGTATAATTTGGGGGGTGTGGTACTTGCTGGAAATGATGGTGGATTGGTGTAGGGAGTACAAATTAGAGCTATCCTCCGCCAAGACGGTCATGACTCAACTTAAAGGAACACTCGACCTTATCAAATCACTTTTGGTGGCCGATAATAGTCAGAGAATAAGGATGGTAAATAAAGTGGTTGGGACTGGATTCCGACAAACGGATCGTTGCCAATACACTTCCGACGAACGGCTCGGTGTCACTTCACATACAAATGTACTTGAAGATTTAGTAGGGGCTTTCATGACATATGCGTGTGACAGATGGGCTGGCCGGATGACTTGTCACCATAGCGGAATATTAGTCAGGGCCCACAGGTGTATTCTGCTTGATATTTTATTGAAAGTGAGAGTAGCCATTTTGAACTATGGAAAAGGCAAGATGTGATCTTACCGGTAACATTCAAACTCTAGGCATCCTACTTTCACAGAATGAACTTATTGGAAATAAGCACCTGTGAATGTAGTCATACTGAGGAGACCACGAGCTATATGATTGTGTTTTAGTCGATACAACTACGATTGGAACTGGGGGCAGTATAGTTTTTCAAGTAAACTGGTTTTAATGTTGCCACACTATACTAACGCATTTAAAAGATTCTGTGGCGTCATTATATTGCAAATACTTTATTTTATTTATTATATAACGAGCTATGGTTGTAACAACCTAAACAAATTTTACCAGTTGATGCTGGATGTAATCCATGAGAACATTTTAACGAAAACAAGATAGTAGACTAGGTAGTATGCACCACCAAACGGCATGGACTGTAACAGGTTTCACCTGGCCAAGCATATATTATGATGCAATAAAATTCGCACTATCACCGTCACACTACTCTGTCACGCGCTTCCGGTATTCAATATCACATCTTATGGGCAGAGAATCTACAATAATTTTTTAAATGGCCAGTTTAAGAACCTAAAGTTTTTATAACATTCTTATCCGCGACTATCTAATCATGGCATTCAGTTTCAATGCTCGCCCAGAGAAGGAATTTGGAATTGTATAGCCAATATCTAATTGAAACGCGCGTTGCTTTTGCAGAACTCATGCGGTGCTTTTTTCATGTCGACAGAATCTTCCTATCTCAAACCCAACTTCCCTTAATCGAGCAGCTTCCGTCCGCCTTTTTATCTTGTACCTTTCTCTAGTGGCTGTTCAAAACCGGCATATCTTTTAATTTATCAAGGTGCGGATTGTGCAACATCAGTTTTTGAAATACTCACCGGCTAGTATGCCTCTTAACTCTATAGAAAATTTTTAATTAATTGCAATTCGAAAGGGATGACCGTTTACATTGAAGTTTATTCACCTCGCCGATCGATCCAAACCGCATGACCTCGGAGGAAAATTTATGAATTACCCTCGTGAAATTAAGCGTCCAATGATGTTTTTCTCCAAAAAAGTGACTTTCAGAATGTGGGAACCAAATACGTAGGCAACGATTATCATTTGGTCGTAGCTACGATGGAAGTTTTCGTATAGGTCTGGGAACAGCGAAATGCATGGAACGTTTCGACTGTAAAGGTCTGATAAATGAAATTCGAAAGAAGCGAAAGTGAAAGTTAGACCCAAGAATGGTTGGTTTAAGGACGATTGTCGTCTTGCAATTGACTAACAAAATATACGTCTCACATACGTCATATAACGTCTCACAAACGGGAGGAAGAACAAGGCTGCATCAACTCAGGAATGAGCTCAGTTCGTGACCTGAATCATACGCCATATACAGACTGAGTCACCCAAACAAGATTTGCATTGAGGATAAGTGTGCTTCTTGTGTGCTTACCATGAGGAATGTATTAAGGCCATGCAGAGATTGAACCGAAACCGCTCACCTGAGGTAGGCTGCATTAATTTGGAACCCTTGATATTTGGTGAAGAGACTTCCTGGAACTGTCTTTCGACTATATTCGATTAGTATGGCGAAGCGAACTTATACCTGATAAATGGAAATTGAACGCGATATGTCCCATCTTCAAGAATAGCCGCTTCCGCAAATGTGAGAAGTATCGCGGTATACCTCTCCTTTGTACAGCATACAAGTTACTGTCCTATATTATATTGGATAGAGCACTCCTATGGTGGAGGGTTTCGCTGGTGACTATCTGATCAAGTCCTTTCGCTGCGCATGATTTTATCCGGTTGTTTCTAGATTTCAGACAAGCCTTGGAATACCTAGGACTGCCAACAAAATTGGTGCGATTATCTCAATGCTGTGATAAAATTTAGAACGGTCTATCGAGAATTATTTATAGTTAACTCAAGTGTACGACTCCAGATTAATGAGTCCAAAACAAAACATATGATCTCTGGTTATATAGGAACAATTGCACACTAAGGTTTAGTAGTGGTCACTATACGTTTGAGGGCGTGAGGAGGTTCAAATATTGGGCTCTCTGATCACTCACAATATCAGTGTAATTGAAGACATTAAAGAGTTGCGTTCACCGATATTTTATATGAAGTAAGATATCAGCGAGATCTGGAACGAATAGTAGGCGCGGATGTCATTGCAGAAGACCATGGTTCCTTGGTGTAGAGAACGATTTGGTTTCTTCAGATGGTTTAAGACAATATGAAGACCAAGCTCAGAACATTGGCAGAAAATAATGTTTTTCGTCTTCATAGAATTTATTTTGGTTGCGGAATATAGAAGGCCTATCTAGTTTCGTTAGTTTCTGAGTTGTGTGAAAATTATTAAAATCAACTTGACCGTTCGAACTAAGAAATTTTCAGCAAATTCAAAAAATAAAAACAATAATCGTCCAACAAAAGTAGTTTCATCAATCCTCAAAAATGTCCACACCAAAATTCAATGTATGTATGTAATCCATACATTTATAAATTAAGCCAAAACCCACGATAACATAAAATCACTTTCCCAATCAACACACACACACACACACACACACAGAGATTTATACACAAAGTACACCAAAAAATATATCACCTTTGGTCATAAAATACCAAATTGTCACTTAATGTTTTCACTATATACCTATATACAGAGATGATTGATCTTATAATTACCATCTGCACTTATGTTTATGTAGATTATATCGTTGTTGTTGTTATAATGAAAGTAACGAAATTCTGTTAAAATTTAAACCACAAATTTCCCTTTCATCGCAGCGCCAATCTTTAATACAACTATATGTATGTATCTGTATATAAGATGCTGCTTGCTTTGGACTTGATCCACAAAATTATTTTTTGTAGTAAGATAATCATAAAAAACGCGTTTGAAACGAAAAAAAAAAAAATAAAAATTATTGCAGTGAAAGTGTAATATACATAAATGTTTATAAGACACCGTCGAACTGTAAACGCCATCATGAAGTGATAAAAAAATGGATTAAAGATTTTGAATTACCTTTAATAAGATATATCCAGTGTTTGAAAGATTTGAAAGTATTTTTTTTTTTTTTTTTGTCCACTAAACTATTTTAGTTTATGTACACGCTCACATACACGCACCTATACACTCAAAACACAGTAAAATTTATGATGACATTTTTCAAGAGTAATGTGATTATTGAACTTGTCTCAAAGTTAACTTATGTCAGACTAACGTTATTGTATGCATAGTTTTGTGGTGAAATGGAATACAATAAAATGGTATAATAAAATAGTTGTGTATGGTTTACATGTATACATATTTGCTTTCAAGATAATTGAATGTAGTTCAAACTAATTATTTGATTGATGGTAGATTATTTATGTATATATGCTTAGTCGATCGCCTGTCATCATTTTAACATTGTTTTTCGCCTGATAATTTGACGACATTTTAATTTTGAATAAAACAATCGAACAATTATAAATGTACTTGAGCCTTGGTTTTAAGGTTACATCGAGCCGATTCAGAGCACAAATCATCAAAATTGAACATAAAGTTACAAAAGTTACGCTTAAACTTGCAAAAAAATTGCTATACAGGCCAAAACATTATTGCGGAATCGTGTCAACGAATGAGGGGTAATATACGGTTCTGTAGTCGTTCTTTTATGTATGTATATACATTCGAAATCATTGTGGAGGATGTGACAAAAGTTGCGACAAATTGCGGAGGATGGATCAAAAACACCCACTGAATTTTGTTAAAACTTCGTCATAGGGCAATGTGGCTTGGTTTTTAGCGGATAAGCTCTAGTTAGCTGAACGATTTGGCTTTTTAATAACGCGGTAGCACTTATAGTCTTTCTGAGCTCGAATACGTCTTACCATGGAGCGGAATGTATTAAAATTTTAGGTCTTAGTCATAGGGGTCTCTGTTTTTAATTTTTTTAATGGCAGGTATAACCTTAGCTTGGGAGGAGCATAATTGGACTAAACGCTCAGTAGAAAAATTATCAGTAAAAAAATTAGAGATGCGCGAGGCTATTGATGGCCAAACAGCAAATTATATAGAAAATACAATAAGTGACGTCATATACTCGTTTAACATAAAATTAAGCCAAATTTATAGAGGGACATTCGACAACGGGCGAAATATGTTAAAAGCGGCGAAACTGCTAACTAACGAATTGGATATTCCTGAGGTGGATCAAGATGAAGACGAAGATAGATTTTCAGACCTTATACAAGACAAGTTAAAAAAAGCTATGCTTGACTGTCCAACTCGGTAGAATTGCGGAAACGTTTGGGAGTTTTGTTTAGATTTTTGAGCCAGTCAAAATGTTGACCCCAAAATTGCAAAATGAATAAATGAATTTCGGTGATTTTTATAGGCTTTGGTTGAAATTTACATTAGAAATGGAAACCTTTAGTAAGAGTAAAAAATTAGCTGGGGACTAATATGCAAGTGTTATTAAAGGAGAGAATATGTAGTTTTATTAATAATGAATTGCTAAATTCCTGAATATATATCTTGATGCCAGATTCCACTTAATATTAAGCAACGGAAACAGAATCAACGCTCAGAAACAAATTCTTCATACGATTAAAATTTTGAAAAATTTGTAAATGGGAAGATAGGTGCAAAGTGACCCCGCGGCAAATTGTAGTGCTATTCCAATCGCAAGTTCATCGGAAAGTGAATCAGACATGGTCGAACTGGTATAATAAAAAGAGCGAATTATACTTAATACACCATCAACATCAAATAATCTTGGAGTAACTTTGAATTAAGTGTGAAACAGGAGTTTACGGTTTATAAAACACTTCCACGAGTCCCTTAGGTAAACAATATTTTGTAGTGGTGGGAAACCGATAAAATGTAATTCCCTTTTTTATATGAAGCTGTCCTAATTGTGTTAGTGGTCCCTATAACAAAAGTAAGTGATGAACGGGCATTTTCTTCACTAAACTAATATCTGAACCCGAAAATACGTTGGTTCGAAACCTTGAGTCACATATAATCTAATTTAAATATTTTCTAACCTAACTTAACTTTCTTACAAGGAAAGAAGAATAAAATGTGCTCGTTGAGATTTCTATAAGTAAAAATAGCTACCTAATATGACCGTTCTTTTTGAAAAAAAAACCATATCGCATTGATTCTAACGATATTTGGTCACCGTGGTTTAGAATTAATTTACAAAATCACTCTAGGAGCTGTCTACATTATTGAACCAAGCATTATCGTGTCTTATGTATGACCGTGAAGTTAATACTGAATGAATTTTATTATATTTCGAAATGAGATTGTTTCCAATTGGAATACTAAATATAAATTCCAATTGAGAAAATAACGTAATTCGTAACTTTCTAATTCTAAATTCTGAAATTCATTGGAATTGAGTTCCGTTCACCATTAGGACAGGATTTTTCACAGGCTACCCGATCATTTAGCTGAATATCCGTGGACGTCTCTAGGATCGGATAAAGAATCATTTAAAATCAATGAAATTCTCAATGTCATCAGAATTTTATTTTCCTTGACCATAGAGATTATAGTTGGTCTAAACAATCTGAAAAAAACGAGTACTGATCTGTCGAATCGAAAAACATTCAAAATCGTACAAAATCATGAATTCTGTTAAAATTAAACTACCCATTACTATTAAATTTTCATGTTGCTTTGCAGTTGGTGTAATCTATTCGAATATTTGTTTGAGATGAGTGTGAAGTATCTAGTAAGTGTAAAGCAAGCGGTACAAATGCCGGAGTTCCTTTTCATTTGAAATATTTAATAAACTTTCATGACACAATTCGACATTTCATCGGTTTATGTCATAATACACATTATAATAATAATAATTTTGTAACATGAGTACTTCATCCTAGTGAGGCCTCTAAAAGCCGGGCAATAAAAATTTGCTGTGTACACAACTCTGGACAAATCTGCGGTTTGATCTATACTGAATTTTTGCAGGGATTGGCTGCGCAAATTATAAATAATAATAATAACAGTGTTAAAGGCCATTACTGGCCCCTTACTGAATCAACAATCTGGCTCCAACGGTTTCGATCCTGAGCTTGGTCTTCATACTGTCTTAGACAATCTGAAGAGGCCAAGTCGTTCTCTACATCGTGGAGCCATCGTCGCCTGCAACGACCTCTGCGCCTACCATATGGTGGCTCTCCTTTCAGAGATCGCTGAACAATTCGTTCCGGATCAACACGCAGAACGTAACCGACCCAACGTGCTCGCTGAGATCTTACTTCATGTACAATATCGGGGATCTTCATCAGATCTCTGATCTCGAAATTGTACAGAGCTCGGTATGTACCATCTATTTCGCGTTTAGGGCCGTAAATCACACGCATGATTCTTCTCTCAAATGTAAGGAGCCATCTCTCGTACTCATCCGTCAGCGCCCAACTTTCACATCCAAACATAACAACGGGCCTGATCAACGCTTTGTAAAGCTTCAGCTTCACGGCACTTGATAAGTGTTTAGATTTTAGCAGTGGCCTTAGAGGATACAAAGAACGACTGCCAGCTGCCAGCCGCACTTTAATATCCTCACCCACACTGTTATCGTGAGTGATAAGAGAGCCCAAATATTTGAACCTCCTCACTCCCTCAAACGTGTGGTGGCCACTACTAAAATCTGGTGTGCCATTGTCTCTAAAACCAGAGATCAGGTATTTCGTTTTGGACTCATTGATCTGGAGTCCAACAGAAGCTGAAAACTCTACAAGCGGATCAAGTATTTCTTTCACTCCGTTGCTATTCAGTCCAATCACGCATATGTCATCTGCATATGCAAGCACTTGATTGGACTGGCGATATAAGATGTTGCGCTGAGGTGTTTCAGTTTTACGAAAGATGTTTCAGTTTTACTCCAACATGAGATTAAAGAGTATCGGGGACAGAGCATCTCCCTGCCGAACACCCGAGTTAACTGCAAAAATTGTCGATAGCCTGTTCTCAACTTTAACACAGCATTGAGACTGCGTTACTGTCATCCCACACAGTCGTACCAATTTTGTTGGCATTCCTAGGTATTCCAGGGCAGACCACAAACTCTCTCGATTGATCGAGTCGTAGGCCTGCCGGAAATCCAGGAAAACCTGATGTACGGAGATGGATGTCTCATAATATTTAGATAGAATCATCCGCAGCGAAAAGACCTGATCAGTGACTGATCGATTCGGACGAAATCCTCCCTGATAGTCACCAACCAAGCCCTCCGCCAGAGGAGTGATTCTAGCCAATAAAATGTATGACAGTAACTTGTATGCTGTGCAAAGGAGAGCGCAAATTATAGTTCGACAGGAAGAAATTCTAGGCTACTGACAATCGATCAGCTGCCGTGATATACATATGTTCAATGTTATGCGAGTTTTTATGTTGCTCGAATACATTAAAAGTGGGCCAAAATCCGATCGCGGAATGATTTGATCTCCATACCTCATTGATCATTATTTTGAATAATAATTGAACGAATCTGATTCAAGTCAAATAGGAAGCTAACTCGCGAATTCGGATCGTATTTAAAAATGTAAGATCATAACATGAAACAATGGATCCAGTTTTTTGATCCAATCTTGCTTAAATTGGGGGTTCAGATATTACCGTTAATGGGCGCCTTCAAAATATCGATAAAGTTGGATGTTCAAAATATCAACCACTAAGCGGAACCTAAATATACAAATTTAGATTTGTTTGCAGAAACTGCTGAAATAGAACATTAGTCTGTTCTGGGCTTTTTGGCTTCCTGTATCTTTTCCTCAATAGATCACTAATTGGAGCGGCCAGTGTAAAATAATTCGATATCCGATACCATCCCATCAAAAAGTGCTATGTATTTCAAATAGGAGTATGATATGATACTCGAAGGTCGCTGACACGATCAAAAAATTTTCAATATAACCAAACACTTGATCATGTCTTGTACTTGGTAAGGGATAACCTAAGTGGTAGTGACAGAGACAGTTGAGTCCATTTACTATTTCCAACCATTGCCATGAATTTTAGAATATGTACACAATCCACTCGATTGAAATTAATCAAGTGCAAGAAGTTTATGATAAGGTCGTAATAGTCAATTGGGAATATTAGAGCATACTGGGTCGATCGAAATCGACATATTCCATGACTCTAAATTTAGGATGATTTGCTAAAATGCGAACGCGCAATTTTAACAAGAACAAAACAAACCTTTATACGACATCTAAAATGCTGCCATCTATTGAGCAAAAGATTAACTATATTTAATTTATAGAAAATCCTTTTGTGTAAAATAGTCTGGTGTTGGGATTTTTAACATTGAGATAATAATTGGAAGGATGCAAAATTGGAATCATCTCCTGGTATTCGATATTCCTAAATCCAGAGATTCCAACATCAAAATATAGTTTTCTGTTTAACTTTAGAATACATCACGTGTTCAGTAGGACAGCATCTTCACATTATCTGTCTTATTATTCAAACTATGAAGCTCTGAAAAATGATGACTTAAATCAACGACACTGAAGATCCAGTGTGCAATAATCTCTTGGAAACTAATTATTGCCTTGAAGAATTTGGTATTGCAAATATCGGCTTTCGCAATTTTAAATGACTCTCAGTTTGACGAAAGGAAGACAAAAAAGGAAAGGTTTGATAGGGTAGTGCATGCATGCGCCTCACAAATAATGCTAAGCGGGAATCGTAAAAGTAAACGAATTAAACATTACTTTCTGCCGTTCGTGACCGAGATGAATTCCTTAATTGGCCCATACAGAGACTAAAGAAAATCGTTCTGGATCAGAACGTCTTTGAGATTAAAAATGATTGACGAATTTATAATTGTTTTAAGGAAATACACGATACCACCCAAAACAATTTGCAAAATATTTTCGTTTAATCGGCCGAACTTTACAAAACTAATATGGTTAAGAAAAAAGATGGTGGAAAATACTATCAACAGCCGCAGTATTTGCCATGAGTGCGTCGAACTTTGAGATTCATGCTTAAGTTTTTCAGTTGCCCCTATTCATCCTCAGATATTTATATACGATGAATGAGTAGATAGATGACTTACTAAATTAGGATTGTAAATTCGTTGTTGAATCTGTAAATTGTAGCTCGAGAAAATGAGAATTGATCGTATGCTACAAAAATATGTTGAGAAACTCGCTTACGGGGAATTCTTTGATTTCGTTTTATCCCATGACAGTGAGCTCTAAAACATACTCCGTGTATTGGCTACCAATGCCGATACTACACATCTACATATGTGTGGAATCACTGACAGCCATATGTCCGCTACCTCTGGCATTACTAACAATGATGGTTTCCTGCGGCTAATTCTGTTGCTTAAATTAAGAGATTGCTGAATAACCAATCCTTTATCATTTTTCTTATGAGTTAGAAAAATGTTCATATGGGCCAAATTTGAGTGCTAAAAAAATTTAAAGTAGTAAAGGGTCAAATTTGTCCATCTTTAATGTGTCAAGGTAAACCTCAATTTTTAAATTCAGGCTAAAGATATTCTAACCATTTAGTATTATACAAACAAACTTTTATAATTCCACAAAATAAATTTTTCTAATATTTAATTTTTAGTACTAAATCTTTAGTACTAACGGATCAAATTGGTTCAGTCTTACATTTGTCGAAGTCGCAGTTATATTTTCGGGCTATAAACGAGTGCTTTAGCATTTTTCATGCCAACTGTCGAATTGTTCCTACATTATTCCCAATCAATAGTACAGAAGAGTCCAAATTTTAGTACTAAAGTACATAATTATAAGTACTAAATGATAAAATTGGTAAAACGTAGCTTAATTTCGAAATCAGAATACCAGTGATGAGTTTTTCATATCGTCATTTAATGACACAAGTAATTTATTCCCCATACAGACATACAAATTAAATTTTTTGCCGCACAGCCAATAGGTTAAAACGATAATTTAATTAATTTATTACCAATTACATGTCGAATAAAATTTTCCAATGTTTTTGAAACTATATGTGTATACTACAAAGTTGAAAAGGTGAAAAAAATACTTGAAGTCTGCTTATCAACGCGATGTCCCTTCTAACACACTTTGACGGTTCTAATTATGTTTATGGCTATGTAAAATTATAAAATTGTCCATTACTTTGATTAAAATTACACGATAATTTATGAAAATTGTCACATCATAATAAAAAATAAAAAATTAAATGGATACGGTGGTGGTGATAGGATATGGACAGTTGTATACACATTAATGTTATTAACAATAAAATTGTTATCATTAAATTTGCTATTTGCTTAATTTTACCGATGTTTTATAAAAACAAAAAAATTAAAAATCAACATAACTTGGTGTACAGTTTAGTATATATGTCTATGATTGTGTCAGCTATACAATGTGCACTTCAATTTTTGTAATTTAAAATTTCTAAAGTGTCGCACATGAAACCACTTAACACCATTGGTTTGTTGATTTTTCTCACTTTATAATGGAATTTTGAATATGAAGTGGTGTGCTAAATGTTTAACGAGACACTTGTGTTTCAACGTTAGGTTTTTTGTTTTTTTTGTTTAGATTTTGTTTTAATTAGGCACTCGTATGTACATTGCACGTATATGATTAGATGTACCGGAAATAGTTTGCTGGTAATTTTTGTCTCGATTTCAAGATGTACATATGTATGTACATACAGGTATCAAGATATGTAATTCCCAGGCCAACCAACTGCTTGCTTGGGCAGGAACATTTAGACGGGGAATTACGTGTTCATCGAAACGGTGTTAAGTCTTAATGTGTATAAATCTTCTTTATTAGCAACATTTAGGACAATTTCAAATGAAAATGGGAAAATATCTGTATGGAAACGGATAAATGAATGAAGAGGAAAAATTAGTACGTTGTTTTTACTTCATAGCAGGAATAACCATATTGACGTAGAAAAAAACAAAAAACAAAATTTAATTTTGTTTGGTACATACTCTACGTCATTGTTTATTATGAACTATAAAAACAACGTCCTAATTTTTTACTAGATATTTCAATCTTACTTGGCAAAATTGGCTGGAATGAACCAACTGTATAAATTATCAATCCGGATGGTATTTTTATGCATGTGAAAGCTAGTTCTTAAATTTACTGGGATGAAAATTGCAGATAACTTCAAGGCGGCCAAATTAATCTCAAATTTTGACTCCATATTAAAAAAACTGCACATCTTCGTATTACCCGTGCTTCTTCAGACCATCATCACGTGCGATTAAATATTGTTCAGTGTTTTATGCTCAATGGCACATCGGATTGTCCTCTTTCAGTGTTATTTTTCTTTTTAAGTTATGTACTAAGATCGGACCACAGGCTAAGCTTGGCCTCAGATCTAAAGCTAGGTAGGGTAGGGAGCCAGATAAATTACATAATTTCGTAGATACGGTGACTGATAAGTTTTATGACTGAATTAATTTTATTCTGTTACAAAATGTAAAACACACAGGAAAACATTGCTTGAAAGCTACCATCTATCGGGATATAGACTAACTATATAAATTGCAAAAAATAAATCTTGGAGATTTCATCCCATTGAAGTTATCCCAGGATTTTTTAAAATTACCTCTGACAACGCAAGCGTAAATAATCCATCCCAGACTAGAAAAGCTTGGCCAAACATTTTTTCGGTTCTAACTTTCTTAGAAAAATTGGCAAAACAAAGTTTGAAAGTCAAATGTTATGAGAAAATAGGTGAGTCTACAAAAGCTTGGCCATACGAATTTTTTCGGTTCTAGCTTTCTTAGAAAATTTGGCACAGGCGCCCTAATTATTTATATTGTGGAAATTCCAACGATTAAAAAAATATCAAGGCTAGCACAGTGGTGGCCAATGAGGTCTCAAACTCAATCGTTATGAGAAAATAGCCGAAACTACAAAATCTTGGCCAAACGATTTTTTTTTTCGATTTTACTTTTCTTTGAAAACCTGTTAATGGTGCACATTTATTTACTTTGTGGAAATTTTAAAGGTCATCAAATAATCAATGCTTGCGTAATGGTTGCTAATAGGATCCTTAACTTAATTGCAAAGACAAAATAGCCGTCCTTTCAACGACTTGTCCAGAAAAATTTATTTTCCACCAATTAAATTTTACATATTAAAAAAGTCTGGGGTCAGTCTGGGATGCAGAAATGATTCTTGAAATTATCAATGAACTAAGAATTAAGTTAAAACTTTAAAAATTTATAAATTTTAGAATCCAGATTAAAAATTTAAGAATTCGTGAATTTAGAATTTTAATTTAATTTCAATTTCGTAAATGTGCTTTTCAATTTTAGAACTTAGAATATTTGTTAATCTGAATTTTAACATTTTAAATATTTCCTTAAATCCTTAAATTTTGATTCCATATTGTTAAATTGTTCCTCGTAACAAATTGTTAAATTCAGTTACGGATCTTTCTAAATAGGCCAAATTACTTATTTTATAACTCTTAGATTTAAATTTTTACTAAAAATCGAATTAAAGGTTTTCAGTCATAAAGAAATATGGAAACTGCCGAGTTCATGTTAAAATTCAGAATGAAAATTTAATAATTTAATAATTTGGAGGCGAAGACAATTTGTAAAATTTCTAAACACCTATCAAGTGCCGTGAAGCTGAAGCTTTACAAAGTGTTGATCAGGCCTGTTGTTATATATGGATGTGAAAGTTGGGCGCTGACGGATGAGTACGAGAAATGGCTCCTTACATTTGAGAGAAGAATTATGCAAAATATTTACGGCCCAAAGCGTGAAGTAGATGGAACTATATGAGCTATGTACAATATCGAGATCAGAGATCTATGAGGATCCCCGATATTGTACAGGAAGTAAGATCTCAGCGAGTACGCTGGCTCGGAAACGTTCTGCGTGCTGAAGCGGAACGAATTGTGCACCGAACTCTGAAAGGAGGCTTCTTCAGATAGTCTAAGACAGTTTGAAGACCATGTTCAGGATCGAAACCGTTGGAGCCAAATTGTTCATATAGCAAGGGGCCAGTAATGGTCTTTAAAAAGTGTTATTATTATTATTGAAATTAATAGTATTGAAGAGATTTTTAAAATTTCAGGATACAAATTTAAAAATTTAGATAAAAATTTGTAAAGTTGGTAAAATTTCGAATTTTGTAATTTTTAAAAATAAAATCTTACGAAATTTGAAATTTTCAAATCTTCCAAATTATTCTAATTTTCGATATTTACCAATTCGAAAGTTACAAAATTTCCAAATTATTTTCACTTTGAAACTCTAGAATTCTTAAATTGTCATCCTGAATTTTTAACATAATTCTATGCAATTTGAGAACTAATAAGATATTTATTTTTAAATATTAAATTTTATTAAAAATTTTTAAATATTCTAATTTTAAAAATTCTAACCTCCTAAATTTCTAATTTTTAATTTCTGTATTATCAGTAAATTTGAGAATTTTTGTATTCCCTATTGTTAAATTTCATAACTTCTTAAACTATCAAAATTTTTACGAGAAATTGAGTTTTTGGAAATTGGTTTATTTATTAATTAAGAAATAGTGGAAAAAATTGAAGAAGATTAATAGCGGTAATCTAAAAAATTTCGAATTTTGTAAATATTGAATTTAAAAAATTTTTAAATATATGATTTCAGGAACTATTATTAAAATTCACTGATGAATTTGTTAATTGATTGTTAGCCAAGCAAATCTGAAATTATTTAGAATTGAACGAATTTATGAAAAAAAAAAAATTATAAATTCGAGAACTTACAGAAATTTGAAAATTTTGATTTGCGTATGTGGATATATTTCAGACTTTTAGAATTGAGGATATCTAAGAATAAAGATGTTTGAGATTTTAAAAATATTTTCCAAGAATTTTCGAAATTGGATAGATTATGTGTCTAGAAATGAAGGAGTTTGTAAACGTATATAAGAATCTGAAACAAAAAAAAATCCAAGCATTTGATACGTTTGAATTTTAAGAATTTGTGAGAATATTTTTTAAATTCGAGAATTTGGAATTGAAGTAAATTTCTAATTCCGAAAAATTTTGATTTTACATATTTTAACGTATTGTTAATTGAACAATTTAAAAATATTGGAACCAAAAATTTTTTAAATTTAAGAATACGGTCCAATTTAAAATTTTAAGTTTTCAGGAATTAAGATTTAAAAAATTTATATTTTCGAACTGAAAAAATTTGTAAATTAATTAAATTTATTTGGTATTTGGTATATGCGTTACTCCTATAACTAACATATCAATCTCGGTTTATGAAGCATTTGACTGGGCTTCGTCATGTCACACAATTCTTGGATGTTTTGAATCCTGCGGTGATAAAATTATTATTATCCAGGATGAGTTTAGGTCACACAAAAAGTTATTTTTATAACTGAACGTATCGATATAACTGAACTTGACATAAAATTCAACTGTGACAACGCAAGACCATAACAAACTATAATTCGACAGTTTATTGATTTGGCCCGCATGGCATTTAAAATTGTTTGTAATATATAGTAATCCATTGTTCACTTCCTATTATGTATATACGCGAGTATAGTGTAGACAGTAAGCCGAGATGAGATTTCATGATTAATTTGTCATCACTTCAAATAACAATTTTTTTCAGTATTAAGTTGATATTGTGTATCGTATATCGCGCACAATATGCGCAATCCATTGAAACTAGCAGATAAATTAAAAATATATACAGACTCGTTGAAGACAGTAAATTTCTATTGTTCCATTGCCCATATCATATTTTTATGTACATATGTCTAAAAAATTTTCTCGGGCCTTTGTTCTTACTTTATTGAATGCATTAGTATATGCATTCTATAATCCCCTCTCGCGTATTTTATTTTTTTTATTAACAAGCTATTTCCGTAAACAAATAAATTGTATAAATATTTGCAGACATTAAACTCGGTATATTATAAAATATATGTAATAACTATAACTACTTACCAGACAATCGTATATTGTATTGTTGAAAACAAAACAAAAAGAAATTACTAAATTGACATGTGACAAACTAAATTTGCATATTAAAAATTTGAAATTTATACTCTGGCCACTTATTACATTATGATTATCATTATATATACGAGTTCTTCTTCTTCTTCTTATTGTTGGTATTATTGTTTATTTCCAGATTTCTTCAGAAGTTGAAAGAAAATTATCAACCGATATATTAGAAATGAAAGACATGTATGAATTACGATTGACTCAAGCCAACAACACTGCTAGCATAGAAATCGAAAAAATGGTAAGTGCCTATATAATATATAAGTATACAACAGTGCATAAGTTTGATAGCAGAAATTTAAAAAAAAAAAAAAAAAAAAAAAAAAAAAAAAAAAAATCTGTTCCACCTTCTTTTTCATGTAAGTTGTGTGATCATTTCAAAAGGTATATTATTTAAATATTTCTCATATGACGTGTTCTTTTCGTTCTTATCTCATCTCATTCATGTATATCCAATTTTATTGTAATTTGTAATTAAATATCAAATTTCATTATGTGTTTTAAAATAATCTTATATGTATCTGCATAATGTATAGTACGCAACTAAAGTATTTATACATTATATACTAACCGGGTGCGGCAAATCTATCTGAAGTCAATCTCGTGGATGGAATGTTCAAGTAGAGCATGGGAACCTTCTAATAATTACATAATATCTAATGTGATTTGTTTAAGTAGTGGACCATTAAATTCCACCGTCACCATAGTTTACTTCAGTCATTTCGTTTGCCACATTCCGTCATTTAAAATTCTTAAAACGAGGATTAAGAAACCAGGATTTTGAAAACAAATTTTCGAAAACCAGGATTTCGTATCTAGTCCCATTTTTCCAGCGAACTCCTAAATTCGGTTACCGTAGCTTTTTCGTCTATCTACTATTTCAGAAACCAGGATTGGAACCAAGTATTTTGAAGCCAAGTTTTTGAAAACCCGAATTTCCTATTTAATCGGAGTTTACCATAGCCGGTTTGTTTCTCATATCTCGACATCTAAAATCTAACAGTATTTCAGGAACTTGTAATTTTTTAAACCCGGTTTTTGGAACCCAGGATTTCGTATCTAATCCCGTTTTCCCATCGAATACTTTCTACAAAATTAATAAATTGTGTATACGATGAGTTTGTACATTATTTCGATTTGCATGACAACATGGTGTGCGACGAAGAGGTTTCATACATTAACCATTTTCAATATAGGTTTAACTATGGTAAGTTTGGGTCTTTCTTCCATTAATTTCAACATTTTGATTCTATGAACGTTGGAGTACATTTAATGTTTGCCATAATGTTGCCCGAAAACTATATGCACGGATATCCACGATATGTAAAGGGTTTTCCAATAAGGACTTGACAATTTTTTTCAAATAAAACGCAAACCACTTGAGATATCTCTTTATTATTGGCTTGAAGTACAATCAAAACATTTATGTGTGGAATCCGACATCGTTATATGTTCACCACGGGCACGTTTTCAGGTGTCGATTCGTTGAACCTTACTCTCGATGACTCTGCCACACATTTCGGCGGAAACGGCCGCTGTGTTTCGTTCAATATTGGCTCTGAGCTTTTCTAACGACGCCGGCGTGTTGGCATAGACCAATGATTTAACGTAGTCCCATAAAAAAAAGTTTGGAGGTGTTAAATAGCACGGTCTAGGCGGACCATTTCTGGATATAACACGTTCATCAAATTTCAATTTCAATAAGTCGATGGTTTGGCATGTCGTCTTTTTGAAAACACACATCATTAATGTCTAGCTTATACAACTGACCAAAGAAATAACGTTGAAACTTGTCTTTGTAGCAATCTCCATATTGACTGTAATGTGACGGTTATTTTCATCAACGAATGGATGTTTCTTGATGCACATGAGGCTTTTCACATGACCAATAACGCATTTATCCAAAAATGCGCTTCGATAATTTCGACCAAAAATTGGAATTAACGCTCGTGAAGTTGTCGTCACCGACTCGGAATTTTTGTAGTAAATTTTAATTATTTGTAAACGTTGTTCGTTCATGTACTTCACCATGATGAAAATGTTGTCTTTACTGACATGTTATGACACTGACAGTTTGGTTATTTGTTGAAGGGTGCGTTCACAGGAAAAGTTCAAAGTTGTCAAGTCCTAAATGGAAAACCCGATATAAATATGTCGGCGGGCTGTTAGGAATGTGTCCTTCTAATTTAATCGTTGTAAAAAATAGTTGTAAAGAAAATTGTGGAGGAGAAGATGACTGTTTTGAGGAGAGATAGATCTTATAATTGGGTTTGAATCGAGATTGATCTTAATTAGTTTAGGTACTTGTTTAAAATGGAATAGCTTTAACTTGACCGTTTTATCCCTAGAGTTCGTCAAGCTATAGTGAAGTGAATTTCCATTCGATCTTGGGCTCTGTAATGCGAGGAAGTACGCGTTTCCATTGGTTATAGTGCGGTATGCGGCACTGATGTTCATTTCGGATAGTTGTCTGTTAGTACTATGCAAATACATGACGCTAATCAAGAAACGTTTGAAGGCTCCGAGAGATGCTTTAAAATCACAAAATTCTCTCCGGTATGCTGGAATGCTCGAAACAGCGTTTTTCATTCAACAGATAGATCAACCATCATTGAAGAATAGTTGCTAGTGATTTTTCATATCAAAGGTCTGGATTTTATAATCAAATAGGAGAGTTTCGCTAGACGATTGATAATTGATAATAAATCGATAATTTCTTTAAGTGACTGTTGTCAATACAAACTGGATATGATAACGAATATTATAGTCAAATAACGAAGAACAACTCTTCCATGTAAAAATGTTGCTTTCTTCGAACAGATGAGCTCCCGAAAGTGCTAAATGCTGGAGTTGAAATTGGCGAAACTCGTGTCTTTACCGTAATGAGGTTGATGTGTACAGTATAACTACAACCGGTAGTAAGTGCACTGTATACCATTGCTGAGTAACTTGCATCTGAGAATCAATGCATCTCGTGTGTTGATATGCAATATTCAGTTATTGCGGTATCTGAATTTCTTCAACGACAATAAGAGATTCGTGTAGTTGTTTCCATTTATTTGACGCGTCCGATGGTTGTTGTCCCCACCCCAAGTGTAGAAGCCTCAGCTGTTGAAAAACATATTAGGCAGGTATCGTTGCTGGTATGACAGCCATCCCAGCAGCAGGCGTTTTGTAAGATTATTCGGAGGAGCCGATTTATTAACTTTGAGTTGGAGGAAGCCTTTAGTTATATTTAATAATTTGAGTTAAAGTTGCTGAGTCAACTCTCCCTCCATAAAAGTATCAGTCCAGAGAGAAGGGAGGTCGGTAACTCAGCAGGAGTAATTCAACATACACTCTATCACATTTTATGAAAACTCTATTCAGTGCATTTTAATAAATAAGAGACACATGCGTGTAGAAATATCTTACCGACATTTGGGATGTATACCTGAAACTCTTAAAATGATCAGCTGTAGTTTTATATGATACATTTTAGTCGCCCACTATTCACCAATTCATGAATGGAATTTTGTCTGCACATAACTTTTGTGTTGTTGTTATTGTAATCCCTCCATGTACATAAAATTATAAACTGATGAGTGTGTGAACTATATCTCAGCGATCAGGTTTTTTTTTACATTTTTATCCATCTTTATATATAGACATGCGGTCTTAAAACTTGCAATAGTTATTAATGGAACTATTATTGTTTATTATTTATGTTATGCGTTATGTTCATATAAATGTATGTATATATGTATATCTGCAAACATAACATTATGTATATAGACAGAGATGTGCTTCTTAATAAATTCAATTAAAAAACGAGGTAAGATACATAAATCATCGTATACATAAGATGCATATTCCCATTCTGGTTTCCGTTACAAATTTGTAGCACACAACTATACATAAATATAACAATCAAAAAGGATTTCAAATTGGTTAGTTATTGCTCCGAGGCACGAGTCAACTGTAACAAAATGCAAGAAAGGCAAGAAAATGTTCAGTTCTCATCTCAATTTTTTTATTTTATTTTATAAATAAATAAAATTACACCTTCTATATCATAACAACAACAAAAACTCCCTGGGAGCTATATTCCGATAATAATTGCAAGTTATGAAAAAAATTTCTTATAATAACGAAAAGGAAACAAAAAAAAAAAAAAAATGTTGAACCTGCAATTTTTGGTTACCAATTTGATAGTTAGAATTTATTTTTAGAGTGTGGGAATTTTTTTTTGGTTGAGGTATGCACTTACATATATTCATATCTGATGACTAATCTCGCAACTACATGTAAGATGAGTAATGTAACCGTTTATTTTACCGGTTTTAATACCGCCAAAATTTATAACACTTAATCCATTTGAAACCGCACACACAGCCAGCCATACTCTTATGTATGTAGCTATATACATGAGTAACGTGATTAATCATCTCAAAAGCAATTTGTACAGGTAATACAATTTTACACCTTTCAAAACATTCAACAATTTCTAAGCCAACTTATTTTACACTCTGTTTACTTACCTTAATACCTCTATAATATTGATTGGTTCCCACGAATATTCTCAAGAATCGAATAATGCAAAAGACGTATAAATAAATGGCTATTAACATTTTGAATGGTCAAAAGTATAAAAATTATTATTTGTTGTTGTATAGCACAAATTTTTTATTTGTTTTGGGCAAAAATTGTAGGTACATGCATACGTATATACATACATATATACGTAACATTCAAATTGGGATATACTCGTATGTAAATTAAAATAAACCAAACAGCGCAAAAAAATAAAATAAAAATATTATTAAATTATCCGAACGTAACTAACCATAATAACAACAATCAATGAATTTTGAATTCGTGCGATTTAAAAACATTAACAATTTAAAGTTCTTTCACTGCGTATACGATATAATATGCGCGCGCGGTTTGTCTTAAACGATAGTACATTGATGTGACGGAATTTACTAATATTTAAGTACATATAAAAGGCTGCTAAAATCTTTATTAATTATTAATAATTCTAACTATATCCCAACATTGTCTATAATACTGATGACTAAAGTTCCACGCCACCATTCTCGACTAGAAGCTAGACAAAATGACCAGGTTTGATTGGATTTTAATTTTTTACAAAATCAATTGTCTCTTGAATTCAATAAATCTTGTTTAAGTAAAATAATTATGAATATTTTCTAATTCAACACTTTAACGGAAATTTTAAGTGTATACCGGAATTTAAATTAACCAATTTATAAATACAGACTTATATTATGTGAAGCTAAGCACCTTTATTCGGTTACAACCATCGAGCCGATGTCGACAATGGTTTTTAACATAGACATTGCCCTAAAATTGGATGATCAAAAAGGTCATGTCACTTTGATATTGTACACTTAACATAAAGTAGATTTGAATAGGATAAGTTACTGATGACAGAAATCGACTACGGACACCTAAGTATTTTCCATTAGTTAGTAACACAATGACAATACAATTTTAGTCTACTTATATAATTTATTAAAAGAAAAAATTGCATTCTAAAATAAAATTTATTAGTTTGCCGAATGAAACCTAAAAGATATACTCTTGAAAATCTTTAAAAAAACAAAATAAATAAATTAAATTGATTAAATTAAATAAAACAAATAAAATAAACAAAATAAATTAAATTAATTAAGTTAACTAAAATAAATAAAATAAACAAAATAAATTAAATTAATTAAGTTAACTAAAATAAATAAATAAAACAAAATAAATAAAACAAATTAAATTAATTAAGTTAAATAAAACAAGCAATATAAATTAAATTAATTAAGTTAACTAAAATAAATAATATAAAGAAGATAAACAAAATAAATAAAACAAATAAAACAAATTAAATTAATTAAGTTAAATAAAATAAACAAAATAAATTAAATTAATTAAGTTAACTAAAATAAACAAAATAAATAAAATAAACAAAACAAACTAAATTAACTAAGTTAAATAAAATAACCAAAATAAATAAAATTAATTAAGTTAACTAAAACAAACAAAATAAATAAAACAAATTAAATTAATTAAGTTAAATAAAATAAACAAAATAAGTTAAATTAATTAAGTTAACTAAAATAAATAAAATAAACAAAATAAATAAAATTAATTAATTTAACTAAAATAAATAAATTAAACAAAATAAATAAAATAAACAAAACAAACTAAATTAATTAAGTTAATTAAAATAACCAAAATAAATAAAATTAAATAAGTTAACTAAAAAAAAAAATCAATAAAATAAACAAAATAAATTGAATTAGTTAAGTTAACTAAAATAAATAAAATAAACAAAAAAAATAAAACAAATTAAATTAATTAAATTCATGAAGTTAAATTAAATAAATAAAATAAACAAAATAAACAAGACAAACTAAATTAATTAAGTTAAATAAAATTAACCAAATAAATTAAATTAATTAAGTTAACCAAAATAAATAAATAAAATAAAATAAATAAACCAAATAAAATAAAACAAATTAAATTAATTAAGTTAAACACAATAAATAAAACAAATTAAATTAATTAAGTTAAATAAAATAAACAAAATAAATTAAATTAATTAAGTTAACTAAAATAAACAAAATAAATAAAACAAATTAAATTAATTAAAATAATTAAGTTAAATAAAATAAACAAAATAAATTAAATTAATTGAGTTAACTAAAATAAACAAAACAAATTAAATTAATTAAGTTAACTAAAATAAACAAAATAAATAAAATAAACAAAACAAACTAAATTAATTAAGTTAAATAAAATAACCAAAATAAATAAAATTAATTAAGTTAACTAAAATCAATAAAATAAACAAAATAAATAAAACAAATAAAATTAATTAAGTTAACTAAAATAAACAAAATAAATAAAACAAATAAAACAAATTAAATTAATTAAATTAATTAAGTTAAATAAAATAAACAAAATAAATTAAATTAATTAAGTTAACTAAAATAAATAAAATAAACAAAATAAATTAAAATAATTAAGTTAACTAAAATAAATAAATTAAACAAAAGAAATAAAATAAACAAAACAAACTAAATTAATTAAGTTAATTAAAATAACCAAAATAAATAAAATTAAATAAGTTAACTAAAATAAATAAAATCAATAAAACAAACAAAATAAATAAAACAAATAAAACAAATTAAATTAATTAAGTTAAATAAAATAAATAAAATAAACAAAATAAACAAATCAAAGTAAATTAATTAAGTTAAATAAAATAAACCAAATAAATAATATAAAGAAGATAAACAAAATAAATAAAACAAATAAAACAAATTAAATTAATTAAGTCAACTAAAATAAATAAAATAAACAAAATAAATTAAATTAATTAAGTTAACTAAAATAAATAAATTAAACAAAATAAATAAAATAAACAAAACAAACTAAATTAATTAAGTTAACTAAAATAAATAAAATAAATAAAACAAATTAAATTAATTAAGTTAAATAAAATAAAGCAAATAAAACAAATTTAATTAATTAAGTTAAATAAAATAAACAAAATAAACAGAATAAATTAAATTTATTAAGTTAACTAAAATAAACAAAATAAATTAAATTAATTAAGTTAACTAAAATAGATAAAATAAATTAAATAAACAAAATAAACAAAACAAACAAAACAAACTAAATTAATTAAGTTAAATAAAATAAACAATATAAATTAAATTAAGTTAACTAAAATAAATAAAATCAATAAAATAACAAAATAAATTGAATTAGTTAAGTTAACTAAAATAAATTAAAGAAAAAAAAAATAAAACAAATTAAGTTAATTAAATTAAATAAAATAAATAAATTAAACAAAATAAATTAAATAAACAAAATAAATAAATCAAATAAAATAAACAAAATAAATAAATCCAATAAACTATTTGTGTTTGAACAATTCTTCTAAAAAAAATTTAGCTTCTTGTAAATTTTAAATTTATAATTAATATCTTAATTTTTAACATCATAATTTTACACTCACATAAATTTTGTTAAAAAACTACTTTACAAAACTGTGTAATATAAAAATTGTTCAACATTGTTATTTTGTAAATTTAAAATATTTTTAGAAATGTATATTTAAATTGAATTCAATTAAAAACCCTTCTAGTAAATACAATTTTACATTTTATTTGAAAATATAAAAAAACAACTTAATTTTTAGAACTTAGTCGAACATTTTTAAATTAGATTACTTCTATGGCCCTATTCTGGTAGTTCCCGGGGAATAGAATTTTAAATTTTCTAGTAGTTTCTGTTTCTTTTCCTCATAAGTATATTCTTGCGTTATGGGAAAAATGTAAGTTGGGAAAAAATTATTCTCCATCATAGTTGTGACGTTTATTATTCCATTTCTATTAAATGAAAGAATTTTTTGGGGATAGGAATAGTCTGGGGAATAACTGCTATAAAAATAAAAATTCCCAATTTAAAAATAACAATTAATTTAAAATATTTTAAATTATTTATTTTAAATTTATGAATTTCTGAATTCCAGCCTATTCTTCTATTTAAAAAAATAAAATGTATCTCTTTTATCGATTTTTTTCGGCTCGAAACTAATGGCTCACTTTAACAGGGTTACATCAAATGTTTTATGAATATCAGCTTATGTTTTTTGAATAACGGATCTGTTTAAAATCTTTTTTTGAAAAAAATTCAACGCACGTGCACGTGATTAATTGAAAAGTTTTAGAAAGTGATGCTGTTTTATCTGCATAATAATAAATTCTAAGATATGGTTTACCTATGTATCCCATTTTGTTAAAAACTTTAGCACAAATTAAAAAACCGGATTTGCCTTAAATTGTCCATGAAACTAAATTTTTGTGCGATCTAAAGAAAATTATGATTTTTAATTATTTGTACACAGATACGCCTGCGCGCACAGTGTATATTGTATTTATCTATTATTATGATTAGCATAATAACGATGCTTAGCGTTTTGATATTGACTTATAAAGCAGCTGTGATGCATTTTAAACTATTTTTGAATACGCAGATCATAAAAATGAACGAATTTAACTGTTATTTCAAGATCGCAATAAAATAGTACTTTGTAATCAAGAGTATTTTGACGCAGCAGCAGCGAAATTTGACTTAACGAAACCTAATCCATAATTTATTACAATTTCTGTGTTTTTTTGTTGGAGGAACTAGTTAACTACGAATGGTGTAGCCAACAAATAACCGAAAATTGAAAAACTGTATACCGTAATTTTAAAATTAAATTATAGAAATTTTATTCCATAAACATTTTATTATAAGGATCGATTGATTCGTCTTCCTCAATCCTATTCACGTGACAATAGAATATCCAATTTAAATCCACAATTTCCTTTGAATGTCGAAACCGAGCAACTATTTGGTTGGCATCTTTAAAAAATTCCATTAGATCCCATTGAAACTTCTTTTTCCAGTAGTTAAAGTTATCAACAACAGCGTTTGCATACTTATTAAATCGATTTGCCTCAATAGTGTTGACACCCTCTTTGTTCATAAGATGCTCAGCCATAAGATAAAATAGTGCCGGTGTACATGCGGTCTGTATCCGTATGAATAGACGCTGAAAACAATAAAAGAAACGTTAAGTGCTTTAAATTGCTAATTTCGAAACACTTACATTTAAATCAATATTTTCTAGAAGCGTCATTACATTATTATCGGTGAGGTCCTTGCAGTTCGAGAACAGTACTGTCGGTAATGTCGGGGCAGTTTGAGATACAGTACTTTGTTGGGTTAGTATTCGACTTAATACACTTATTTGTTGAGATGAAATGTTCATATCCACAAATTTTAATTTATCAATACCGTTGCCGATATTTTCAAGAAATGAATAGTCTTCTAGGATACAGTTGTTGAAGCAAATCGAGACGTCTTCGCCTAAATTCATTCTCTCGTTAAACAAATTGATCAGATATTTCACAAAATCGGCTAGTTTATCAGCGTTGTTGTCAATACAATTTAGTAATTCGATGATTATCTGTTTGTTATCGAACGGCCAATTACAAACATTTGTTAGGTGTGAGTATTGTTGCTGTTCGTTGTCATATACAAACTGAAAATCTTTGTCAAATCGAATATTGTATGTTTGATGTTTAGTCGATTTATTTAGCAACGTACGAAACAATGATTCACTGAAATGAATGTAATTTGTTAAGTTGTACACGGCAATGTGGTGCTTCATCTTTAGTAGAGTACTCGGAGGTGGTTGGTCACCATTTAAATCGACTGTACTGTATGATTTTTCAACTAATGATACATCATACCTATTTTGAAGTTCAATATAGTCTAACTTGCTATCGCACACAATTGAAATTTTATCATAAAATCTCGAAACAAAATAATTCGCAAGGTAGGAATCCCATTGATGCAAGGGCAATTCGAGTTTTTCATTGCGCTCAGCGAATAGTTGCGGCAAAATTGTTTTTAATAAGATGTCAAGATACCGGTCCAGGTATACATTAAAATACGGGTCACGATAATCTTTATTCGCCAAATCTAAACGTAAAATATCTTCAATTGTAAAATCTTTAAGTAAATCATGGCGACGCCATTCTTCAACACAAATATCCATGGCCAATTTATCCACTTCAACGAATCTATCAATTTTCTGATGCCATTCAAATTGGTTACAAATATTGATTGATGGTTGACAGTTGGATGTTTCTTCAAATATACAATCAAATTGTGTCATTCGATACTCAGGTAAATACTCCAAAAACTCGTAAATTTCGATTTTTTTAAAATACAACCAATTCACATCTAATGACACGGTCTTGAAACAAGTGTGTAAATTTAGTTCTCTAAGTCTATTCATTATCCGCATCTGAAATGGTATGGAAAAATATTTAAAATCCTTAATTCTCGGATTCCGGCGGCTGCGACATACTTTTCGATTTTCGAAATTCAAATCCATTCTTAAGAAATATTTTGGATTTGGTTTCCCTGGTATTTTATACGTTAGTTCAACTTTAATTATTTGTAACGCATCTAGACTTCCACGAAGCATCCGTCTCATCCCGGCGGTTGTATAAAATTGGATTAAATAGATCGGACCATTTAAATTGTGATGATGTACTTCTTCGACAGTGGCTCTCAAGTAATCGTTCAATATGTTTTCATTTATTTGCTGCGGGTAAATATTATAAAACGAAACTATGAATTTAACAAAATAAATTTGTTTAGATAATTTATGAACTTACCTCTAGCATCCATTCCAATATTTCGCCGTGAACATAAATTCGATTAGCTAAAATGAAAATCCAGATCAAAAACACTCTTGTCGATGATCAATCATTTAAATACAAAGTTTAATTTACCTTCCTGTAGTTCGCTCATGTTCATCATCCATTCAGTGTCGGTCACGTCCCAACAACTGAATGTTTTCGGTTATAGAAAATAGAAAGAAGAATATTTCGCGATATTGATTTCCATACATATATGTATGTGTTACATATTTACCCCTCTGTTCTGCCAAAATCACATATGTTATTTTCATCACTACTACACCTTCCATTGTTGCTAATGCTTAGCGATAACAATCTCTTAGTTTGCCGTAACACATCTTGATCACTTTTAATCCGTTTAGAGTTCTTGCAACACAAGCAACCCATAATAATTGATCGCAGAATAAAACAAAATCGCAATCTGATTCACGTAAAATTTGACAGGAAACTAAAAAATAATTAAAATGAAGAATATTTTATCAGTGCATCGCTGCTAATAAAAATAAATAGTAAACTAACATATTGTTATCAGGTAAACAACACGAGCAATAGCGATGCGTAGCGTTTTTGAATAATACATACATACAAATTGATAACTAACACATAGAGATAATTGTTCCTATTTCATGTATGTACTCGTATAAATAACATTGGGGTGCAGTTTATTAATCATGTTGCAGCTGCATGAAAAAAATGAACGGATCTAAATTCAAATTTCTCGATGCACCGTTATTTTGCAACACATTTAAAAAAATTGCATCCAGTAGTCGCTGAAATTTATCGATGTTACATTTTTTTGTTTTTTTTAAATTCAGTTACAGTAAATCGGTAGTAGATGTCGACGTGAAATCAATAAGTTACGAGCTTATATGCAGGAAAAGTGCAATTTTTCTGTATAATTTCGGGTTTTTAGTAAAAAAATTAATTAAAAATCTTGTTAAAAACGGGGTAATATATAAAATTAAATAATCAAGAAGTTCTTTTAGCTTCTTTTCAATTTATTACTAAGTATGTGTGTGTGTGTATGTATTTTTGTTTTACTTAGGAAGATGGAAACTTTCAAAAAAACATTTCCAGAAGACACCGGGTTTTTACCGGGTAAAAATATCTCCCTTTACAAGAATATATATATATATATATATATATATATATATATATATATATATATATATATATATATATATATATATATATATATATATATATATATATATACATATATATATATATATATATATATATATATATATATATATATATATATATATATATATATATATATATATATATACATATATATCACATTCAATCTGGCTCCGTTCTTCGTCAAACATGATACTCTCCATTAGCACATTAGCACATGCTCTTCAGACTCGATTTTATTCTCGCAAAAAAGGCAGTTTGGATTGTCTACATGTTTGTACTAGTATAAGTACTCCCGGTAACAACCATGTCCCAAAGGTAACTGAGTTAGGTGATAATTAACATCTCCGTGCTTTCTTTTCGTTCAGGCATCATTGCAACGGTCCATTGGCCCTTCGTTTTCGTCATCCATCTATTTTGCTATTCTCTGATGCGGGTTAGTTGAGGTTCCTCACGTGTAGACTGAGTTGGTTCAAGCCTAATGGCTCGAAGTGGTTGAGCCTCTCTTGTGGCTATATCTATTGGCATTCTGCTCACAATTACACAAGCAGCCTCATCAGGCACCGTTATAAAAGCACAACATATTGGCAGAGATATCAGTCTGAAGACTGAGGTAGTGCGTCGGATGTAGGATGGCGTTCCTGTAACGGTCGCCTGTCAACAACCGTTACCACACTGTCCAATCAATTCAACCTAAACTACAAACACAATTTTGAGGCCAATACCTCCACTTTTTTTGTTGACAAAAATATTGTGTAAATAAAGCAAATTTCAAATTCATGCCGTGGTGCGGAACAGATACAGTTGGAGAACAGAGTTGACTTTTGTCTGTAATTAGGCGGGTGATTAAATAAAAATTACTAAAAATTAAAAATAAATACTTGGATAAATCGTAAATTAAAAAAACGAAACATAAGTTTTTTTTTCTTTGGAGTGAAACAAGCAGAATTTCGGTAAGTATAGGATTTAAAGCGTAACCATTCAACTACTAACTTTAAACGGCCCAATTGGTGACGGGTCTGCCAGTGGTCCCTAACAGGACGGAAGAAAGCATAGCGTAAGCATCGTCTTCCCTTCTGCTGGCAACGCGTTACCAATATAAATACTTACTACCCACTGAGTGGGCAGACGTAGCGTCTACCACTCACATAATCCTGTTTTCTTTTCTATTTTTTTACTTTTGTCTTTTTTCTCCTCCATTACCCATCCTGGTAATGGATTGGCACTAAGCCGCTATTGAACGACAATGGTCGGATCACGTCATGGGCTCCACAAAGTACTTGTGGGTCCAAATTTTCCTTTTGGCCATACCCACGCGGTTAATCTAGGTCTTATACGTTGACACCAAAACCCACAACCAATATACCCCTACCGACCTGAGCTACAGGTTAATGCCGCGGTAATCAACGTCTAGGACAACTTGTATGTAGCTGGGGCCGGAGTAATATCCAGCCTTAGTTACATTCCTGTTGCTGGAGCCCAGATCGGCGCAGTGTACATCAAAATCGAGTTATTTTCACTTGCCAGTAGTTTTCTTATTTGTTCGGCATCAATCTTGCAAGGGCCGCTCGAACTCTTTTTGCTTTATCACTAGCATACATCAAATGCTCCTTAAAGTTCAACCTGTGATCCAAGATGACTTCAAGGTATTTTAGGTGTGGCTTCGATCGAATCGTTTGATTTTCTAATGTATACTCGATGGTTTCCACAACTTTCCGACTGCTCATTAGCGCAACTTCCGTTTTTTGTTCAGCTAATTGTAACCGTATATTTTGCAATGTCATCTCAATATCCTACAATCGTGGTTTCTTTGGGCATTGGAATTTTCTAAATCCCATCGTACATAGCGTTCCATAACAGAGGCCACAGAACAGAACCCTGGGGTACACCACCGGTTATAGTCGGTTGCAGATTATCCTTCCCAAAAATTTTCCTGCTGTATCCAATATGCACAGGGGCCTACACGAGGAAGGTTCTTCTTGGATTAACACCAGGCGTCGGCATTTCCATTGCGCAGGAAATACTCCTTCTTTGAGATGTGCAGAGTAAATATCACAAAATACTTTCGGAGCTATATTTGTAGTTATTCTGGAGGACATCATCAGTGACCGCTGAGAAGCTCTGATTGTCAACTTTCAGATCTCGATGCAACGTATGGTTGTCATGTTGGGGAAAAAGGCCAGACACTATTCGCGCCATTATTTCCGGACACACTGGTGCTACGGCATGTACACCCTTGACTCTGGTTAACACAATCTTATATACGTTACCCCACGCAGATTATTCTGTATCTCATCTGTGAGAAATTTGAACGATTGGCTCTTGCTATGTGCAATTGCTTTCCGCAGTTCTTTACGTTTTTCTCTGAACTCATTTTTAAACCGTTCATAAAACGTGTGTCTTCGCCGACGGATAAATTTCCGACGTAGTTTTCAGCACCCTTTCCGAAGGCGGCTAATTATTTCGTTCCACCAAAATATTGTGGATCTTCCATATGTGGCATTGTTGCATCACAGATATTGCCAAGCAGTTTGACCAGGTGTTTTGCTCCATCTGCTGCTTTTAATTTTGGGACTTCGATGTTATTTACCATGAAGTTAAACATTTCCATGTCCATTTCCTTCGCTTTCCATTCTTTTTCGTGAGTTTTCTGCGCCACCTGACTTAGCTGAAATCTAACCAGTGTAAGCGTCTCATAAATCAATGCACGATGGTCACTGTGAGTATTCACATCAGACACTTTCCAGTTTACTATTCTTGAAAAAGCCCTGCTAGCAAATGTAATATCATTCTTAGAGCCACGTCATTCTTTGAAGAATATGTCCACTTTCCCATAGTTAAGAAGCACTAGATCCAGGTTAGAAAATGCTTCTAGTACTGCCATTCATTTCGGTTCTTTACTGGCCCATTCCACAGCCCACGCATTGAAATCACTCCCAATTATAACTGGTATCCTGACAGTTGTGTCTAGCGTTAGCTCATCGAGTACTTTATTGAACTCCTCTAGATGTCGCCTGGTGGAATCTAGCAACTATAAAAATGTATTCCCCTGATTTTGGCATGGACGAATCCTTTATGATGTCGATTGGATTTGAGTTCAAATGGTAGATTTCCACTGGTCCAGATGGCTGCTTTTCCTGCCCTGTCTTCCACCCAATTCCCATTACCAGCAGGAATTTTATACTGTTCACTTATAAGTACTACATCCATGTTTTGGTCTCTCACTGTCTGCGTCAGAATCGCCGCCTCACAGTGTTTTAAGTTTATTTGAATACACCTTACCATTGCAAACAGTAACGTCCTTAATCGCCTTTTCATAAGCCGGACACGTTCTATATCCCGTGAGATGTTTCTTACCACCTCCGCAGGCTGGATCACATAGAGCACAGTTTGATGGTTCTTTGCAATCTTTGACTACGTGATCCATCCACATTTAAATCTTGCCCCAGTTCGATCGACCTCTCTTTTGCAGTCTCTCGCTACGTGTTCATAGTCAAGGCATCTGAAGGAACGCGTTGTATTGATCCGCTCTCTAATTCTATATCTCACCCAACCGATTTTAACTCGTCCGGTTTTAATGAGAATTTGGGCCGAACGAACTGGAAGGCTGATAAGCGCCCTTTGGGTTCCATACTGCGTTGTCCTGAGGTATTTGATTACACTACTATTCATAGATCCAATTTCTTTGAATTGGTCCTGTATTGCAGTACAGATCTTTTCCCGCGTGGTCACTTCCTCAATATCAAGGCATTCAATTAATATTTCTTGGCTGACAGTTCTGACACTCGTCAAGCTTACAAGGGCTTGATCCGCGAAGCTTGTCCTGTTGCGCACTATTCCCTATTTTGAGCTCAAGTAAGAGCCTTTCATTGTTTTCCTGATTTTGTTCACCTGCTCCCCCAGTTCTATTAGTTCGGGATTCGCTTTCATACTTTTAAGAATGTCAGCGTACGAATCACCACTAGTGTTGATGATAATTATGGCATCGGGGCGCGGTATCTTCCGTCGCTGATTACTGGGTTATATTTCCAGATGTTCTCCAGTTTTCCGCTTTTTCCGGTTTTTCTTTCGAACTAATTGCCAGTTCTCAACGTATGATGTCAAAGGAACATCATTAGCTTCAACAATGTCTTGTGGCGTCACCTGAGACTCATTAATTCCCGTTGGTTCAGATTTTGCCAGCAGTGGTAGCTTGTTGGTTACCTCATTTTCCACTCTTTCAACTTTCCTTATCAGTCCCTCACTTGACTTGGAAATTTAGCATGTACTGTCTGTTTAGTTGCACCAACGATTCTTGACATGGTGATGTTTGAGAGGAATTAGTGTTCCCTTTCCTCCTCACACTGGCGGTTTTTGCGCTCCAAATAGCATCGGGGGAGATGACCTCGGTCTTTTGTTGATGCTGTCCGGCGTTCTTTTAGTTGGAGCCTGGGCTATCTTCGCAGACCTCCCAAAAGCAAATAGGATTTCACCTTTCTTTATTACTCCATCTTTGATTGGATGTCTGCTCCGTTGGCTAAGTTGCCCACCACCGAAACATTGCGTTCGTTTGATTTCGATGGTTGAGAGCCCGCTTGCTCACTCTCAAAAACTGTCGGTACTGGGTTTCCGATTCCCTGCACCGTAACCTTACTCTCCTGACTACTACGCATGATGGTTTTAATATTGGGGATTTTACGCAGCTGCTCCTCATGGGGAACAGACCAGGGAACCGCCCACTATGAGTAGACGCTCCTGGGTTTGTGTAGATACTTAACTATAAAATATGATGGTGAATCTAATGCTTCCTTTTGCCAATCGATTGTTCTCCGGCTTGACCAGAAATCATTCGATTATTTTTGTCCGCAGTGTTTTTTCTCATCCTTTTGATAACCATGTAGAATGCAATAATGGCTGCCACAGCAAGTAGACCATATGATAGTGGGTAGTGGTTATGGTGATAAGACAGGGTTTTTCCTGAATTCATCAATGCATCCTTTATTTTTCACTCTAACTATTCTATCTTCTTCTTACCAAAAAACACGGTAAATCCTGGAAGTGGTATGACTGCTCTTGCTGTTGTTGTTTTATGACATCTTTTAAGAGGTTGAATGTTAGTGACAGTGAGCCTGCCTAGCCCGAATTTCTTGACTAATTGAATTGTCAGCAGTCTTGTTGTGGGCGTCTAATACTGGATCGATCAAGGTGTCATTGTTTTTCTTGAATGAGATCACCAGAATAGCAACGTGTGGATGTACCGAGCTAGAAGGTTATATCCTTTATGGTTGATTTGCAGTGCATTATTCTTCAAAGCGAGTAACTGACCGTTGTTTAGCTTAAGCTTCTCTATTTCTTGATCATAACGTGCCGCACCTCTGGCAGCGAATTCCCCAAATAAATCGCTGGCTTTCATAGAGTTTGTTAAGTTGTCATCTTGAAATGAACAAAACCTAGGGCGACCATTTATTTGGTATATATATACCAGGTTCACTCTCAAATCTTGTATTGTTAACACTGTTCGGTGCGGCTAACATGCATAAGTTGAATGTGATCAGCAATATTAGTAGTGGTGAGTAGATCGCCTTGGCAAATGTACCTTTATTGTTGCAGGATTTAGGTTTTATCAGTCTTTATCTGCTGTTAATGTGCTCTCACTGTGCTTCTGCATTAGGTTCTGACTCCTTTAATAATGTTTAGTGTATATCGTATTTATTTCCAATTTAACAGCTTGATGAAATAAAATGTTTATAAGAATGATTCTGGGAGAACCATCCAAAAGGATCAATTTTTTTTCACTGTCTTTTAATCTAACTCTGAAATCAAAACTATCATTTTGTGGATTCTATAATAATCGAAAGGATTACTATAGAACAGACAAACCTTTGAATTCCAAAAAAAATGATTTTCGTGCCTACCATCATCAGCTCTTGTGAGCATGAAAAAAAAGCAAACTTAACAGCCAATTGGAATTACTTTTAAGTTATATTGCTGAGAACTAATGCTCTGTTTAACTTCAGAGAATCGTACGCTTACGGAATTTTCGGATACTTGGATCTGGATACAATACGCAATTTTACTCCGTTACAATCTTCTGCTATTTTACAGACTTACTGTGCTTGAATATGCAAATTGGTTGATATGATACGTGGTAACCGGAATTCAACAAAAAATCTATGATAGACAACCAAGGACCCTCTTTCCAATTCTGAGTATATTATCCGAATTCTATACTATTTTTTACAATACCTCGCTTTTTGATAAGTTCTTGCAGCTAGGACATTTGATTAAGTTAAAGGTATCTGCGATAGCATAATTTGTTCTACAGTTTGAGGCGCACAAAATAGAAATAATTTGCAATTTTTATTTTGACATATATCAGTTCTGTACGTGAAAAGTACGTTTCCAATTTTCATGAAATAGACAATGACGAGCTTTGAAAAATATGCTATCTTTAAGATTTCTAGGTGGTGCGTTTATTATTATAATTTTTTTAAATTTATGCTGCAAATTTACCATTAACAGTATTGAGTGACGGTGATTTTAATCGTTGGGGCAACAATTTTTATTCCATATACATGTTATTAAAAGGATCGATTAATTCGTCCTCCTCAATCCCGTTCAGGAGACAATATAAATCTACAGTTTTCTTAGAATTACGATCGCGAGCAACAATTTGCTGATCGTCCTTAAAAAATTCGATTCGATCAAATTGATGGGGAAAGTAATTTGCTATACCGAACATAAACTCATATTGACTAACATGTATGTTGTCGATATCTCTCGTGTTCATAAGATGCTCAGACAACAAAAAATGTATTGTTGAAGTGCATCCAGTTGTTCCCTCTATGTGTAGACGCTGCAAAAAAAATTTAATATTGTTAAACGTGCTGCGGTGGAATTAATTTCTTAACCTAATTCACATACGTCAAAATTAATATTCTCCAAAAGCGTCATTACATTGTGATCGGTAATTTCTTGGCAGTCCAAAAAAGTTACACTATTTTGTTTGGTGAGTGTACGACTTAATACACTTATTTGTTGAGACGAAATGTTCATGCCCACGAATTTTATATCATCAATATCGTTTGTAAGATTTTCAAGAAATGAAAAATCTTCTATTATACAGTTGGTGAAACACATCGAAACTTCTTCGAACCCGAATTTACTACATCGATTAAACAAATCGATTAGATAGTTCGCAAAATATATCAAATTATTGGTGCCGCTCTCAATACAATCTCGAAAGTTGATAATTATCTGTTTTTTATCGAACGGCCAACAATGAACGTTTCGTCGGAGGGCGATTCGTTCATCGTTGTCGTACATAAAGTTGAACTCCTTGTCAATCCGAATGTTGTATGTTTGGCGTTCATTTGGCTTATTTAGCAACGCTCGCAACAATGAATTACTGAAATGAATGTAATTCGATATGTTGTATTCGATTCTGTGACACTGGATATTTAGTAGAGTATCTGGAGGTGGTTGGTCCCCATTTAATTCTACTGTTTTGGAGGATTTTTCGATTATTGGTAAATCATATCGATTTCGAGCGGTTGCATAAGCTAACTTATCGTAACATAAAATTGAAATTTTATCATGAAATCGCGAAACAAAATACTTCCCAATGTACGAATCCAGCTGGTGCAACGGTAACTCGAGGTTTTCATTGTGATCGGAGTAAAGCTGTGGTAAAGATTTTTTCAATAAACGATTAAGATATCGGTCCAAATATTCATTGAAATATGGATCGCGATAATCTTTATTCGCCAAATCTAAATGTAAAATATCTTCAACCGGAAAATCTTTAAGTAAATCATAGCGACTCCATTCTTCGACACATATATCCATTGCGATTTTATCCACTTGCTGTTCGGCACGCTGCCAAAAAACTTCGCGATGCCATTCGAATTGGTCACAAATATAAATTGACGGTCGACATACGGATATTTCACGAAATATCGAATCAATTTTATGTATTCGCTCATTCGGTAAATCAACAAAAAATTCGTAAATTTCAATTTTTGGAATATACAACCAATTCACATCCATCGACGTGGTATTAAAACAGTCGAGTAAATTTAGCTCTTCAAGCTTGTTCATTATCCGAATCTGGAATAATATGTGAACAAAAATGTAGTTTAAATCTGTGTATAGGACTTTTTGATTCTATAATGATACGATACGACCTACCTTTCGATCCTCGAATTCCGAATCGATTCGTAAAAAGTATGTTGGATTCGACTTCCACGGCATTTTATATTCCATTTCGTATTTAATGTTTGTCAAATCATTTAGTTCATCTGGCACCATTTGAAATCTGTATTTGGCTGCTTGCTTGTAAAACTTGATTAAGTATACCGGCCCATCTAAATTGTGATGATGTACTTCTTCGACAGTCGCTCTCAATATCTCGTTCAATAAGTTTTGATTTATTTGCTATGTATAAATACAACCAATAAAAAACAAGTTATTTTTCCGATCAATGTTAACCAGCCCTTTTAAAAATGTTGTTATTTTACGGGGCTGGATTTGCAAAAATTCAAGGTATTATAATTTCGAGATCTTAATTAGCTCGCCACTATCGAAAAAAAGAGATTAAAAAAATACATTCCTGATAATAAATAGAAGTTCCACCAGGACTCCATTCCAGCCAACATTATCCATTCGACCTTCTACCACGATTTGGCTATTCAGTTAGCAATTCAGCTTATATAACCTTTAGTCTTGACGTTTGCCCCTGCTACCCGGAAAGCCCTTAGGAATCCTAGAAGGACAAACTGGAGCAAGTATGGGGAAACGCTTAAAGAACTATTAACGCCGGGGCCTCTGAACCGCCAGCGACAATGGAGGAACTGATTTGCTTAGTGGACACAATCACTAAAGCCTGAAATCGGTCCTTCAACGCTGCTTGCCCAATAGTTAAGCCCAGGGGAAAGCAAAATCAGCATGGTAGGCCAAGGAACTGGAGACCTACCGGAAGGTGTGTAGGAGAGCCTTTAACAGAGCCAAAAGCACGAGGGGGGCTCAAAACTGGGACTCCTATAAGGAGGACCTCAAAGTTTACAAAAAAGAATTGAGGAAGACAAAAAGGAGATCATGGAAACTCTTCTGTGATAAAATGGAGGGAATCTCCGAGACCTCTCTTAAGAAGATACTGTCTACTAATCCTACCAGTCCCAGTTTATTTAATTAAACCGGATGGATCTTGGACTGCTTCTAGTGAGGAATCTTTGAAACTTCTCATTAAAACCCACTTTCCAGGAAGCTTAGACGACTCGACAAAGACTAGTACTCATCGGGAAGCACATTCACTGCGCATAGAAGATATCGTAACCAAAAAACGGATCCTATGGGCACTTGAAGGTTTTAAACCCTATAAATCGCTGGTCCTGACCGAATTATTCAAGCGGAGATTCAGAACAACTCGTTGATTATTCTCCCCTGGCTGGAGGTAATCTTCAAAGAGTGTTTAAAACTGGTCTGTATTCCGCGGGGGTGGACAGAGGTCAAAGTGATCTTTATTCCGAAAGCGGGTAACTGCTCACATGGCTATCCAAAGGACTTAAGACCCATAAAATTAAAATTAAAGTTGGGCGGATAATTCCAGCACTCAATGCCACATGGGCCCACGGTGCAATACCCGGACAAACACATATACTTACACATTAAAAACACCCTACCCTGATTTTAGGTCAACACCGGGAATCGAACCCGAGAACCTCGAATAACAAAGCAAGGACGCTACTTACTGTGCTACCGAGGGCGGCCCATAACTCTATCATCCTTTCTACTGAAAACCTTGGAAAGGCTTATGGATATCTATATATACGTTCAAAATAAAGTCTAGTGACTCAGTTTCAGCATGCCTACTGTAAAGGGAAATTGGTGGACACAGCTCAGCACGCCCTGGTGAGTAAAATTTAGAAATCAATATTCTCGCAAGAGTTTTGTATGGTGGTGTTCCTTGATATTGAGGGCGCCTTTAACAATGTTAAGACGTATCCAATTCTGGAGGGATTGTCGTTCCTAGGAGTGGATTACTCTGTAAGTGGGCTAATCAATCACATGCTGGGTTGCACGATGGTTAACTCGAAGCTGGGGGAATCCACTATCAGGAGGCGGGTGGTTAAGGGAACTCCGCAGGGAGGTGTCCTGTCTCTTCTTCTCTGGAACATAAAGCAATCATTACTGTTGGAGCTGGAGAGAGAGGGGATCGGGGTGATTGCGTATGCAGATGACGTAGCGATAGCTGTCTCTGGCAAATATCTAAGCACGGTGAAGAAGATAATCGAAAATGCCCTCCTAATCATTACGAGGTGGGCCATCAGATGTGGACTGGCGGTAAGCTCGTCCAAAACTGAACTGATACTATTTACTAGGAAATATAAAATCTCGGTAGTAGATCCACCTCTCTTAAATGGCAGGAGACTAGCTTTTACTGACAAGGCAAGATTTCCGGGCGTAATCTTGGACAGTAAGCTTAGTTGGAAGCCCAACATTCTGGAAAGAGTAAACAAGGCTAATTTAGCCATGTACTCGTGCAGGAACGCCATCGGAAAGAGATGGGGCCCGAAGCCGCAGCTGGTACACTGGCTATTCACTGCCGTAGTAAGACCTGTACTTGTGTATGGGGTGAGTGTGTGGTGGCCAGCTCTTGTTAAAGTAACGTACAAAAAGGGGATCGATAAGGTGCAAAGGACGGCCTGCATGATGATAAGCGGGGCGCTGAGGATAACACCAACACGTTTCTTAGAGGTTATGCTTCACCTTCCCCCCGTCGTTATTTATGGTAAGCAGATGGCGGCGATTACAGCCAGCCGACTATCAGCCATATCTCAGAGGAAATGTCTTCAGACAGGACACTCGACGATAATTAGATCGCTAAGAAAGGAACTGACGAATCTAGACTACGTTACACCAACTTTGTGTTTCGAGAAACGGTTCCAAACTTCCTGCCCCTCAAGGGAATCTTGGAGGGGCGGGTTGGTTGCGGAAACAGAAGCACTGTAGTTTTTTACGGATGGCTCCAAGCTACACGGTAAAGTAGGAGCTGGAGTCTTCTATGATAAACTAGAAGTAAATATATCAGTTCGTCTCCCTGATGACTGCAGCGTGTACCAGGCAGAAATAATAGCGATTGAGGAGGTCCTGAATTGGTTGAAGCATAAAGTGGTATCCTCGACTGTTATCGCAATTTATGTGGACAGTCAGGCGGCATCAAGTCGCTGGACTCGGTTTCTCTGACGTCTAGGATGGCGGTGGGTTGCCACTGGTCTCTGAATGAGATGAGTGAGCATTTCAACATCCAGATAGTCTGGGTCCCCGGCCACTCGGACGTCATCGGACGTCCGCTGCAGGGCGGACGAACTAGCGAGGCATGGTACAACTCTCCAACTGCTACCGGAAAGAGTAAAGTTGGGGAGGCCCATCAAGGCACTCAAGACTGTGCTTTAAAAGGTGGCAGTAGCCTCAGCGAATGAAAGGTGGACGAACACCACAGCAAGGCAAGTCTGGCCAAAGCTGGACTTGAAACGCTCAAAGACACTGATCTCCCTTCGTAGACGTGAACTAACAACGATCGTCGGGTACTCACAGGACACTGCCTACTTGGAGAACATGCGAGAAGGCTAGGTCTACAAGCAAATGACTTTTGCAGAAGCTGTATGGACGAGACGGAGTAAGAGACGGTAGTCCACCTCCTATGCTCATGCCCGGCTTTGACACACAATAGACACGAATATTTGGGTAAATTTTAATGAACTGCCCCTCTGATCTCTAAAGCTGTAAGGTGCGAGATTTATCACGCTACATAAGTAGCTCAAACTGGTTCTCATAAGGGTAATAGGGAAGTAGATCCTGTGGTATCACAACGGAACGTCGCCGGTCTAATTGTGCTGTAGCACCCACTCAACCTAACCTAATTCAGCTTAGGTCTAAATTTCTAGTTGTTGAAGTTTAAACCAAACAAAAAAATCGAATTCGGCCTAAAAATCTCTCAACTAATAAAATAGGTCGAATTTCCTTTTGAAATTAGGTCGAATTCTTAGAGGCCGATTTTTCCTGATTTAATTTTAATCTCGATCAAGTTAATAATGAGAATTTATCGATCCAGCTTTTCCAGACCGACTGGAATGCAATTTAACAGGTCTAACCAAGCCGCATGGGCTGGTTCCCCATACTTACTTCATAGTAACTGGAGATTTTCGTCTGTACCTTTTCTAAACTGTAAGTGGATTTTTGTTTCTTGGTTTGTGTGTGGTACTATCGAGGCCTAGAGAGCTGTATTTCTTATATATTTCAGTCAGAGCTTCGTCTGAGTGCTAAGCAGTAAGTTCTCATGATGTTCAATCTACGTATAGTTTATCGAATTTTGAAGTGTCGGTTGTCAAATTTCGATGGTTATTCGTTAAATTTTGAAATCGAGTTTACGTAAACAATTTTTGTTATGTATTTGAAAATTTAATCCAAATTTTTAAAATTTTCTATTCTTAACTTTTGAACATTCATTCGTACTACTGAATTTTTGATTGTTCTGAATTTTCGAATAAAACCCAAATTAATAATTTTTGTAATAGCGTTTTTCTTACGGTTATATATGCCAATATAACTTGGGGGCCAGTGGCTTCAGACTTTATAATTTTGGAGGAGGAGGAAAGGGGAGTAAAGGTTCAATCAGCATTGTACCAGCCATATACTCGTATAGCAGAATTATGAGTTTTTTTTATGATATAACTGACATTTCGAATTTTAACCTGATCTCTAGACTTCGAAACAATCCTTTAATTGATGGAACTAAACAGGCAAAGGTTAGAAAAACCAAATTCGACCAAACCACTATAAAACATGGGGTTTTATATTATCGTCATGTTATATCGAATAATGGTCGAAGCCTACAGCGGATACGTGAAAAATTACGAAATTAAGTTTATGAACTTACCTCTACTATCCATTCCAATATTTCACCGTGTACATAATAAATTTGATCATCTACAAAATTGAAAAAAACAAAACCTTGATAATAAATAATAATTAATTCTTATACCTTCATTTTGTTCGGCCTCAAGCAACCAAAATGGATCTAGTTCATCCCAGCAACTCAGTTTGTATTGGCTATAGAAAATAAAATTAAAAATTATTTTTTTAAATTATTTTCGGCAAACAATTTTAGTTGTCCATATAGCTATGTCTATAGGTATTTTTACCTCTCGACGGTTACAAGTTCCCAACTACCACCTTCTTCATTATACATTCCACTACTATTACCGCTAGCACTGCTTTGCGATATCACATCCGATTCATCACCCAATTCACTCATAATTTATTTATAGTTTAGGTTTGTGTTAATTTATCGCAGCAACAAACTTGAACATTGATTCGTGTAAAATTTTAACTACAAACTGAATAAATGTCACACACAAGCGAAATTACGATTTCTTTTTATCAGTATAGATACAGATAAGCTCATACCTAGGTGCTATCAAAGAAAAATATAATATATAAGTAGGTTTATGTATAGAAGAAAAAGAAACTAAGTCTGCTGGTGGAACAGGGACATATGCATGTTGTGTTTGTGCATAAACAAAATATTGTGATAATGAACTATATATTTCAAGTTTTACTTATCATCTTCATATGAATGAATAACTGAAACGTTTTTTTGGTCAAAATTTCGCTGCGGGTAATTTCATGCGCCTATTAGTTCTATTGATTGTTTACTTATTGGTACTTAGGTTTGTTTCTTTGCTAAAACTAAACTACTTGCTGCTGATCTTACATTTTATCAGAAACAGCTACGAGCATTTTATTTAGGCATGGATACTAACCTAAGTATGCGGTGGTCGATTGGAAAGCAACAATGCGGATAGAATGACCTCAATGCGGATAGAATGTCTTCATCAGATATGGCTGGAGAAGTAATTAATATATTGTTACTGCATGATTGATCGATATACCCAGTATTGATGTTTGGTCGATAGACAGATTGAAGAAATGCCGCAAACATGTCCGTTATTTCCTTGGCGTTCGAGGTTCTGATATTGTTATAAGTCATGTTGGAAGGGTACCCCTAGATTTCACATTTAGATCTGAAGTATTTCCAGCACTGTTTTGGATTTATAATTCTGCGGTGTGTTGTAGAAAATAAAAACCGCTTGTCTGCCTCCAGACCTCAGTTCATAATTTAAGTATATCCCTTACACTTACGATTTTTTAGATTTATAAGCCGGTCATCGAACCAACGAGGGTGAACACTTAGTGCTTTGTTATAAATTGGTACATGGAGCTTAAAGCTTTGGTGTATGATCTCATAAAATTTGTCGACATTTTCTCAATACAATATCCAAAGGTTTGTGGTTGACATCATTTACAACAAATTGGTTGGGTGACTCAGTTACTTTAAACACATCTACTTCATTCGTGAAGACAAGATCTAAAAACCTCTCCAGATTATTAGGAATGGTGTTAATTAGGTTTAAATTATATCCAAGCATGGCATCAATGCTTGCAACTAAATATCAAGTCAAAATTCCAGATGATATTTGGAAGATTGAAGTCACCGAAAGTACAAGGAGTAAATCGGATGAATTTGATGTATTCATTACATCTTCAATCGAGTCGACACATCCAGCATAATAATCACTGTTTGAATTCACGCAAATTAGTTAGAATGCACGGCTATGATTACGCTACCCTTTTGGGCTCTTTGCAAATGAAATGTAGCGTTTGCGTTACGCCAGTAGAGTTGAACTCAGGGTCGTTTTTTCGAACTATTTGAGACGATTTAATTTTTTAATTTTACCAAAATTCAAAACATTACCTTTTTGTGAAATTTCAACGATTTTACGACAGTAGAAGAACTTGAAATAAAATTAGGCTAATAATCGGACGATTTTTCGAACGACTTTAGACGATTTTTGTTTAAATTGCGAGAGTGGACTAATTGCGATGATACGGAATGTGTTTTTAATTATGATTATTTCCGACTAATGTTAACTTTTTTTAATTTATTTTCAGGTATGTACTTAGGTTTAAAATTCACATAAAATGAATTGCGGTAAGTATTACCTCTATATGCAATAAATTTGTTAAAATAAATGAAAATTCATAGTTGTCGTAGAGTCAAATAATTGGAAGTGGAATTCTTGTGACATTTTGTGCATCAAGCGATAAAAAGTCTGCGCAGCGGTTCGCGCGTTCAAATCACAATAGACACCACGATGGCCGAAGGATCATGTAGCTAATACGGTCGGATTTAGTCGTAATGTTTCGCGTTCCATTAATTGTGTTTCATGATCTTTCAATGAAGCGAGAAAGATGATGAATTAGTCGTATAGAATGAAAGGAAATCGCAGGCCAGTGTTTTGGTCGGTGTCGTTCTTAGCGTCCCGCTTATTAGGATTCAGGCCGTTCTTTGCGTTCTTTCTCGGTCCCATTCCTGTAGGTCATTTTCCATAAGCTGCGGCAGTGAAAAGCCTGTGTACCATCTCCGGTTTCAGACTTCCAACTGAGCTTACTGTCCGCGATTACGTCCAGAAATCTTGCTTTGTTAGTAAAATCTAGTCTTAAGCCGATGTCGTCCATGACTTATCAGAGTTCCACTGCTAATCAGTCTTCTGAAATATGTAAATTGTTTGCTAAGTTGTTTGGCCTCAGTGTTGAAGCTCTCGCCGGTCCATTTGATGTCGACAAAGGTGCTGGTGACGACCAAATCCCACCGATTTTGGTCAGGAATGGCGCAGAGCGTTTGGCCCTTCCAATTATTGGGTGTATGCATTAAAAACCGGAATTTGATACTAGATGTCATTACTTGTTTATGCGTAATAGTACATCAATGACATCTATATGTCATTTGAAAGCTCTTTTCAATAACTTTCAAAATCAGCTAAAAGTTTTTGTTTTGATTGTGCACATCCAACCGATTTCAACGATGGAAAATTTATCAAATTTGAGAAAAAACAGCATTTGCGGGAAGTTTTGTTGTGTCACTTTTTCGCAAACAAAACAGCAGCTGAAAGTCATCGTTTGCACGTGGATTTGTATGGTGAGCATTCTCTTGCAAAAACACAGTGCTTTGAGTGGTTTAGTCGGTTCAAAAGTGGTGATTTTGACTTCAAAGACAAAGAGCGTCCTGGTCAGCCGAAAAAGTTTGAGGATGAAGAATTGGAGGCATTACTCGATCAAGATTCATGTCAAACGCAAGAAGAACTTGCAGAATCATTGGGAGTTGATCAAGCAACAATTTCCAGACGTTTGAAAGCCTTGGGATTCATCCAAAAGATGGGAAATTGGGTGCCAAGCGAGTCCGAAATGCTGCTCGAGCGCCACAAAAAGAAGTTTTTTTGCATCGTATTGTCACTGGCGATGAAATATATGGATCCATTACGATAATTCCAAGGGCAAAAAAGCGTATGTCAAAAAAGGCGAGGCCGGCCCAACGACACCAAAGCCGAATATTCACGGGGCTAAGGTCATGCTGTGCATTTGGTGGGACCAGCTGGGTTTGATCCACTATGAGCTGTTGCCAAGTGGCCAAACCATCAATGCCCAAATCTATCGTCAACAATTGATCCGATTGAAGCAGAAAATCCAGGCAGAGCGACCATCTGAGTCAAACATTTTCCACCACGATAACTCTCGGCCACATATTGCGGCGCCGGTTAAAAATTTCCTGGAGTATAACGGATGGGAAATTATGCCTCACCCGCCTAATAGCCCAGACCTTGCTCCTTCCGACTACTGCCTATTTCAATCCATCCAGAATGCCCTATCAGGAATACGCTTTACTTCAGTTCAAGGTATTGAAAATTGGCTCGATTCGTTTTTCTGGGATGGAATCCATAAATTGCCAGAAAGATGGGAAAAAGTAGTGGGTAGCGATGTGCAATATTTTGAATAAAAAATCTTGTAACATTTTTCCACAATAAAGGCTTAAATTACATTAAAAAATTCCGGTTTTAATGCATACACCCAATACTTTTATATTTAATGAAAGCTTACGCAGAGGTTTTTTTTCCTGATTAGTATTTCCTTGGAAAATTTCCTATATTCAACCAATTTAACAGGCGGGTATAGAAGAAACGAGGTGTGTAATTATCGGGGATCGCCATTCTCTCCGTCATACCCGCAGCTCTTTGAATCCATGGTTCACAAAGTTCTGCTCCATACCAAACAATTTATTTCTCCCGCCCAGTATGGCTTTTATGTCGGCCGGTCAACAGTTACAAATCTGATTTCGTTTTGTGGTAATTTATTTAACAGTCTAAATTCCAGACAGCAACTCGACATTGTTTACACAGAGTTTGCACTCAATCTTTATCACCAAGCTGGAGAATTTGAACTGATTTTTGATTTTTCTTCCCAGTTTATTGGCCCTTTGTTATTTTCATTGTTTATCAATGATATCGTTGACTGCTTTCAGTTTGCGACGATCTGAAAATGTTCGCCCAAGTCAGTAACATATACGACTGCATGAAGTTCCAGGGGGACTTAAATAGGTTTTGTAGTTGGTCAGTTAACAACCGATAAGGTCTGACCGTGACCGTCAATAACATTTATACAACGAAGCTGTTAACAGAGTTGAGTTTATGTGCGATCTAGGTGTAACATTTTCGTTTGACGCTATAGCTTTACTAGACACATATTAACGTTATTATCCAAAAGACATATATTATGTTAGGCTTCATTAAGAGGAATTGTACAGACTTCTGTGACCCTATTACTCTAACTGCAGTGTATGTCTCCTTTTTACGAATCAACGGTATAGACACAATCATAGTGTCCAAAAGCAATTCGTATTGTATGCACTCCGATGTCTACCGTCTTTACGAATAACTGACTATATATTCTGCCACCGTACCAGGGCCGTTGTAATTTATTAAAACTGCAACGATTAGATCATTGACGAGATATATAGTATCCGCAATTTTTGTATGTGATACTTTTAATTCTCGCATTGACTTGCTGTACTTCTCGTACGCCTAATCGACTCTCCAGCAACAAACTACGGCCTTTGGGAATCGCGAGAGCTTCGCGGATTTTTAGTTTAATGTTTGGGATTTTTGACATCCACATGTCGAGGGATTCGTTCAGGAATGCTTTATTTAAGTTTGTTTGTAGTAGAAGTTAAGTGGTCGGCAATTTTATATTTTTTATTTTTTAGTTGCTTTTTTCCGTGTTACCGATTGGGACCATGTAGGTAATGCGTATTAATAATAATTAAATAAATAATTTAATATATTACATGCCTACGTCCACCCGCTTCCACTCGTATTTCCTCTTCCCGTCATCTTTAAAAACATTAAAAAATGTTTAAAATGTCCATTCACATTATTTTAATGCTCGATCACTTCAATTATCCGATAAAATGTTAAAACAAAAATTGTTCGAAGCTCCCCAGGTTCCAAGGATTTTAAACTGTTAGGAAGTATGGTCACCTTAGCTAAGGAAGTACATATTTGGGATGGGATGTATACTTTTATGATCCTCCAATTTATTAAAATAATACACACGATAATGATTTTTATTTATAAAATGTATTTTATATGCTTGTATATGCACGCGAATCAAAATACTGACTGGGTAGGTAAAAATATAATTTTTACTTGAGACGAAAACGACTTACCATTATACTAGCTTAAATGCTCAAATTAGTATTATGTGAAGTGTCAGTCTATGTATTAAAGCTGAAATGATACAGCTGTCTGCTATGTACCGAATGGTGAATACCAATGCTTCTCTTATTTCGGTCAATGCGTGATTGTATTTGCATTCCAACTGCTTTCATCCGTTGGTTGTATAAGTATACAACTCAAAGCGAGTATACATGGAAAATGCTAAAATGGTTGGTGATAAATTGATGATAAATTTTCTAGAAATTGCGATTGCAATGGAAAAAAATGGGATAGCTTTCCAGTAGCGTGAATGAAACGAATATTTACGCACGGAGTGATGATATCCGAATTGAAATCCATATTCGTGTATAAAGTATCACTGCACCAAACAATTGATAGTAGGATAATAAAAAGATTAAGCCAGGTAGAGATTTTAAAGTGGAAATTCAATTTTTTATTCCATAAACATGCTATTAGAAGGATCGATTGATTCGTCTTCTTCATTAACGTCATTCATAAGACAATAATATTTCCAATAAAAATTTACTTGTTTCTTAGATCGACGATATCGAGCAACTATTTGGTCATCATCTTTAAAAAATTCGATTTCTTTCAATGCTTCAGTAATATGCATATCATAATTAAACTTATTAAGGTTTAATCCGAGAATTGTGTTGACACCTTTTTTGTTCATTAAATACTCGGCCATTAGATAATATATTGCCGCAGTGCTAGAGTTTAATCCTTTTATATGTAAACGCTAAAAGAGATTCGGATCGTTAAAATGCAATTCGATCATAAAATTTTAAACATACTTACGTCAAATTCAATATTTTCCAGAAGTGTCATTACATCGTTGTCTGTAATATCTTTACAGTCCCAGAAAAATACATTTTTTAGTTGGATGCGTGCGCGACTTAATATTCTTATTTGCTCAGATGATATGTTCATACCCCAAAAATATATAGCGTCAATACAGTTTTCAATATTTTCGAGAAATGAGTAATCTTCTAAAATGCAGTTGTAAAAATGTATGCTGACGTAAAATTTCTTCCTGTCCTTAAACAGATTGATCAGATATTTCACAAATGTAACCAATTTACCAACGTTGTTTTCAAGGCAATTTCTTAATTCGATTTTTATTGTTTTGGTGTTGAACGGCCAACAATTGTTTACAAGTTGCGGTGAGATTTGTTGGTCACATTCGTATATAAAACAGAATTCTGTATCAAATCTGATATTATATGTTTGGGACATTATGGACTTATTTAGCAATGAACAAAACAATGAGTCACTGAAATAAATGTAATTTGATATTTTGTAGACGATTCCGTAGCTTTTCATTTTTAATAGAGTTTCTGGAGGTGGTCGGTCCCCTTTTAAATCAATTAAATCGGATGTTTTAACGATTATTGGTAGATCATATCTTTCCTGAATGTTTCTATAATCAGTTACTTGATTAGATAAAATTGAAATTTTATCATGAAATCTTGAAACAAAATACATTTCAAGATAAAATTCAAATAGTTGCAAGGGATATTCCAGTTTTTCATCGTTATAATCTGAGCAAAGTAGCGGTAAATTTTTTTTTATTAAAATGTCAAGATAGCGATCCAGGTATTCATTAGAGTATGGATCGCGATAATCTTTGTTGGCCAAATCTAAACGTAAAATATCTTGAACTGTAAAATCTTTAAGTAAATCATGGCGACTCCATTCTTCGACACACATATCCATGGCTAAAGTATCCACTTCAATAAAATTATCAACTTCTTGATGCCATTCAAATTGATCACAAATATAAATTGAACTTGACCAGTGGTTGTATTCTTCAAATATCGCATCAATTTGTTTCTCAAGAGCTTTAGGCAAATGTTCAGAAAATTCATAAATTTCAATTTTCGGAGTATACATCCAATCCACATCTAATGAACTAGTTTTGAAAGAATCGTGTAAATTGAGATCTTGAAGTTGATTCATTATTCGATTCTGTAAGATAAAGTTAATAAATTTAAATTCTACAGTGGACAAAAATCATCGAATTAATTGGTTTACTTTTTCACTCTGGAAAGACGAATCCACTCGTAAAAAATACGTTGGGTAGGCTTTCCAAGCCAATTTATATTTAAGTTCATGTTTAATTCTGTTTATATCGGGTCGAATATTGTGTGTTTTAACACTAATAAAAAACTTAATTAAATATAACCGACCATCTAGCTTATGATGATGAACCTCTTCGACAGTGACTTTATTATTTCCATCCAACCAGTTTTCGTTTAATTGCTGCATGTGTATAAGTTAGAAAAGAAAAATATAACCAGCCGTGCATGTAATCAAAGGCATATTTTAAATGAACATATAGGTACATACCTTTACTATCCACTCTAATATATCACCGTGCACATAAATTCGGAATTCTGAAATAAAAATCTTGATTAGAGATAATTAAATTAAAAAGAATATTTAATCAACTAATCTACTTTTCATTTCTGTGGCTTGGTTCATCCACTTAGGATCAATTTCGTCCCAACAACTAAATTTTTGGCTGCTCGAGCTAGAGAGATGCAATCGTTATAATTTAAAAATTCGGGCAAACACAGTGATAATTTTTTTTAATATATAGATAAATACGAGTATAATAGGATTTACCTTCCTTCATTGCTATCACTAAGATCCGATGAGTCAAAAAACATGTCATTACTATCACTCTCAGTCTCAACATCACTTTGCGATGACGCATCCGAATCAAATTTAATTCGTTTTGCACTGGGACTACCCAAGCCACTCATAATATCGGTTTTTTTAAATTTTGTATTGGCACAAATTCGAATAAATCTTTTATAACTACAAATCAAGTCTGAATCACAAAAACTAAAATATTTTTAATCAAACAAAACGAAGAATTTTTAGGAGGTTGCTCCTATTATAAATGTGTCGTCCGGTTTCGGACTTCTCAAATTAACTACACAATAACACACAGTTAATATGACAATTTATTTTATTTATTTATAACTTTTTTTTTATTAGTTGTGTATTTATTATAAATTATTTATTTATTATAAATTATTTATTTATTATAAATTATTTATTTATTATAATATTTATTTGTTTAATTTATTTAATTATTTAATTTTTATATATTTATTTTTTATCACCACCATACACTATGTATAAATATGGCAGACTTGTTGTCTTTGCAAAATCCAAATCGTAATGGACGATAATATATTGTATTGTGTTGTTGTATGATGACGTCGCCTTCGTGTCCAAATATACATGTCGTATATTGGAGAGGGAACAGATGCGCCGGCGACGGTCGACATTGCACTTTTGTTAAATGCATGTGAATTATTATTGCATCACCGAACATTGTTAGTTCGTGGTGATGTTGGTTGGATGGCGATGGTTTTACTATAAATGTTTTATAGTAATGGTTCGGTTATTGGATATTGTTGGTTGGATAGATGTATATGTGATGGGGTTAGTGAACGCTTAATTCAAATAAGTTGGATTATATTTGAATTTCACTAATTGTTTTGTTTGTGGCAGAATCGAATATCGGTGAGTCGAATATTCGAGCTGCTACAGTACCCCCTCTCCAGATGAGAAACCATGGGTTTTGAGACGTTATACGTTGAACCGGACGGTTTTATATCGTTTGCTGGCTGATATTTGATCAGCCGTGTTGAGAATACCGTAGGCCGGTTTCAATCTGTCGATTGAGATTGAGTGGTGTTTGTCTTTGATTGAGACAATGAATTGCTTGCGTAAGCGGCGTATAACTTTGTATGGCCCATCGTATGGAGATTGTAATCCAGTTCGAACCTTATCAACCCGGACAAAGACGTAATCGCAATTGTTGAGCGATTTTGGAACGAATATGTTGTTTTCGTTCGTTGGTCTTGTTGCCGTGGGGATAATATTTTGCATGGTGGTGCGGAGTTGGTCGATGACTGTGTCGGTTGTGGATGGAGACGGTAGAGGATGTTCGATGAAGAACTCACCGGGTAGCTTGATGGTTTGACCGTAAACCATTTCAGCTGGTGAGCACTTCAGATCTTCTTTAACCGTTGCTCGAATACCAAGTAGAACGATTGGTACTTCGGAGCTCCAGTGAATTGTGTTGCCTCGGGCCTTGAGAGCAGCTTTGAGCTGGCGGTGGAAGCGTTCGACCATGCCATTGGCTTGTGGGTGGTAAGCCGTTGTACGTATCCGATGCGAGCCGAGGAGTTTCGTTAACTCCGAGAAAAGCTTCGACTCGAATTGGGTTCCTTGATCAGTTGTGATGTCAAGTGGAACGCCAAATCGTGATACGTAGTTTTGTATGAATGTGGTGGCAATGGTTGCTGCAGACATGTCGCTCATGCAGTACGCTTCTGGCCATCGAGTGAAACGATCGACACAGGTGAGTAGATATGAGTATCCATTGGATGGAGGAAGTGGTCCTACGACATCCAAATGAATATGTTCGAATCGACCAGGTGGAATGGCGAATTGTCCAAGTGGCGATTTTGTGTGTCGCTGGACTTTTGATTTTTGGCAGGATAAACAGGATTGTGCCCAATGGGTCACGTCTTTGTTTATGCTGGGCCAAAAGTATCGAGCAGTAATCAATTTACGAGTTGCGCGGACACCAGGATGTGAGATACCGTGTAGTGTGTCGAAGATGGTTCGACGTAGTTGCTCTGCGATGTACGGGCGATTTGCACCCGTAGATGTTTCGCAGTAGAGTTCGAGGCCAGGTAGTGTGAAAAGCTCCAGTTTCAGTGATGAACTGGCGTGACAAGCAGAACCAGAAAGTAAATTCTGAAGTTCCAAGTCTGCTTTTTGCGCTTGTGCGATCTTGTTGCAGTCGAAGTGAGTCTCGACTGTGGCCGTTTCGTTTGATGTTGTGCGCGAAAGTGTATCCGCGACAACGTTGTCGGTACCTTGAACATGCTGGATGTCCGTGGTAAATTGACTAATATAATCCAAGTGGCGTGCTTGCCTTGGATTGCGTTCAGTTTTAGACTGAATTGCTCGAGTGAGAGGCTTGTGGTCGGTGTAAATTGTGAAGTCCCGACCCTCGACAAAATATCTGAAGTGTTTGATTGCTAGATATATTGCGAGTAATTCCCGATCGAATGCAGAGTATTTCTTTTCGGCATCCGAGAGCTTCTTTGAGAAGAATCCCAGGGGCTCCCAACACTTGTCGTTGTACTGTTGCATGACTGCTCCGACGGCAGTGTTTGATGCATCAGTAGTTATGCTGAGCTTTGAGTCGCTCAGTGGATGTGACAAGAGTGTTGTGCGTGCCAATTCAGCCTTGAGTGACGTGAATGCGTGTTGACATTCGTCAGGCCAAGAGAAGTTCTTGGCTGTTTTGGGCTTACGTAGTAGTACTGCCAGGTGGCTGTGAATTGGGTTGAGTATTTTAGCGAGCTTTGGTATGAATCGGTGGTAGTAGTTTACCATGCCGATGAATCGCTGAATACTTTTGATTGTGGTTGGAGCTGGGAATTCTTTAATGGCATTGATTCGTTCTTGTGAAGGAAGGATGCCATTAGCGGTAATCTTGTGGCTGAGGAAATCAAGAGTGGATGCGCCGAAGACGCATTTTGAGCTCTTGATGTGAACATCAAACTCGACAAGTCGTTGGAAAAGTGTTTCCAGATGGAGTTTGTGTTGTTCCTCATTTTGAGATGCCACAAGAATGTCGTCTATGTAGACGAAAACGAAGTCGAGATCTCGAACGACTTCGTTCATGAAGCGCTGAAACGTTTGTGCGGCATTGCGTAATCCAAATGGCATTCGGGTGTATTCGAAGAGGCCAAATGGTGTTGTGATTGCCGTTTTGAAAACGTCTTCAGGTGCCACGGGAATGTGGTGATAACCTCTGATGAGATCAAGTTTGGAGAAAACTTTGCAGCCATGCAAGTGCATGGTGAAGTTTTGAATGTGGGGTATCGGGTAGCGATCCGGTATCGTAACCGTGTTTAAACGCCGATAGTCCCCACATGGCCTCCAGTCTTGATCTTTCTTCTTGACCATGTGTAGTGGGCAAGAAACGGAAGATGTCGATGTTCGACAAATCCCTAATTCCACCATGTGTTGAAATTCTGCTTGTGCAGCTTTGTGACGCACCGAATCTAGTCTGCGTGGTCTCGACACGGGCAGATGGCCTTCCGTGACGATGTGATGTACCACGTTGTGTCGGACTGGCATTTTGTAATTCGGCTCTGCTGTAAGTAGTGGGTACTTTTTGAGCAGAGTGCCGTAGCCGTTGTCGATGTTGAAATGGATCGGTGTTGGTGTGTTAACACGAACCATTGTGGCGTTTATTGACAGCTTTGTAGCTGGGTCAATCAGCCGTTTGCGTTTTACATCGACAAGAAGTCCGAATTTGCTTAGAAAATCGGCGCCAATGATCGGACGATTCACTGCAGCTAGTATGAAAGCGTGCGTGAAGGTTCGTTTAAGTCCGATATCCACGTTAAGCAATTTTGTGCCGTACGTGTGGATGATTGAACCATTGGCAGCCGATAAGACTAGATTTGAATTCCGATTTGATAATGAATATTTCAATTTGTAATTCATTGCTGGAATAACCGAAAGGTCAGCGCCAGTGTCGACTAAGTAGGTGAGTTTGTTGTGTCTATCGTACACAAACAAACGTGACGTATAGGGTGTGTTTGTGGTCAGGGGAGGCATGTTGCTCTCAACCCGTGACTCTAATAGTTTTTTTGTTGGTCAATGTCCAATTTTGCGGCGGCCGCGGACGTCGATGGTTGCGACGTGGTGAAATTGCACGGTGGCGTGCATTTTCTGGCGGCTCTACCAAACTTTGTGTGGAACCAGCATTTACCATGTTGGTAAGTGTTGTTGCTGGGACTGCGGGTTCGATTGCGTGAGGGAGCTCGTCGTCCACGCGAACGGCTTCGACCTCTGAGTAACCCGTCGAGTCTGGACTCGATTCTCGACAGTCTTTGTTCGAGTGTGTTTGGTGGTTGTGTTGAACGGGGAGTTCTGTCTCCACTGCGTTCACGTGATTGCCGGTATGGATTATTGATTTGACTGACGCTTTGAGATGTGATGTTTATGACATCATACATCTTGTCGGCAATTCTGGCTAACATTTGTGTCGTGGAGGATTCGGGCTGTGCCACCAGCGCTATCCGAATCAACTCCGGCATGTTACGAATCCACAAAGATTTAATGATATTTTCATTAAAGTTGTTGCTAGCCAGTGTTTGTATGTGTCTTAACGCGTCAGATGGTTTTCGGTCGCCTAATTGCTGTCCTGAAAGCAATTGTTCTAGCTGACGTTCGCCCGATGGTGCTAGTCGTTCTAGCAGCGTTTGCTTTAATGTGTTGTATTGGTTGGTTGTCGGCGGATTGAGGAGGAGATCCGAGATCACATCGCACGTTTCTGGTTGCAAGGCTGATAATGTTTGCAGGTACTTTGTTTTATCAGCTGTTATACCTTGCAGTCCGAATTGTATTTCGGCGAGCTGAAACCATGTGTTTGCTCTTTGTGGCCAGAAAGGTTGTACTGCGATTCGTTGATGTGATGCCGCGATCTCTATTTGTGGACTAGCGCCTTGAGGCGTGGTGTCCATTTTTTGTGGTTGATCTTGTTCATCGTCCGACATTTTTGCACAAACCAATAAAACAAATTAAAATACAACAATACAATATTTTAAAGCGGAATGGTTACCGTGTAAAAAAAAAGTTGACCAAAAATTGAAAAATTAAGCGGAATGGTTACCGTGTAATGAATGGTTTGAAGGCCGGGATGCTCCTTCTTTTTAACGCCCGATGCGAGATACCCCCGAATATGGAGTCCCTTGCGTCCTACCTTATATTGGGGGGGGCTCGTTGAAATTTAAAAAAAATAGATGTAAAAAATAAATTTAATTCATGCGTGGTGAATTATTGCAGCGAGAAAACGACCAGGGTGTGAGACTATGGATGGGTGTGCACGTGGTGGTGAAAAATATATATAAAATTGTACATAAAAATAATGATGCTACGTTAAAATTTGGAGAAAAAAAAATGATTCTACGTTAAATTAATTAAATGGAAAAAAAAAAGTTTTTAAAAATTATAATTGCAAGATTGCAAGAGCAAAAAAAAATATTATCTAATAAAAAAAAAACTTGCTTTTTATGCTGTTGTTGTTTCTGCTGCCGCTGCTCCTGTGGTTGTGTTGCGGTGAGGGTGGATCGCTTCACCGTTGTGTCGTCCCGCGTTGCGGTGAGGGTGGATCGCTTCACCGTTGAGTTGTCCCGCGTTGCGGTGAGGGTGGATCGCTTCACCGTTGAGTTGTCCCGCGTTGATTGCGTTTGGTGTTGTGTCCCTACACACGTGTTTCTTTGTGCCCGCGGTATATTAACGCGATTTTTTTTTATTTGCTGTTAATTTGCGGTAAAAACCGCCGTCGAGGTCACCAATTTAGGAGGTTGCTCCTATTATAAATGTGTCGTCCGGTTTCGGACTTCTCAAATTAACTACACAATAACACACAGTTAATATGACAATTTATTTTATTTATTTATAACTTTTTTTTTATTAGTTGTGTATTTATTATAAATTATTTATTTATTATAAATTATTTATTTATTATAAATTATTTATTTATTATAATATTTATTTGTTTAATTTATTTAATTATTTAATTTTTATATATTTATTTTTTATCACCACCATACACTATGTATAAATATGGCAGACTTGTTGTCTTTGCAAAATCCAAATCGTAATGGACGATAATATATTGTATTGTGTTGTTGTATGATGACGTCGCCTTCGTGTCCAAATATACATGTCGTATATTGGAGAGGGAACAGATGCGCCGGCGACGGTCGACATTGCACTTTTGTTAAATGCATGTGAATTATTATTGCATCACCGAACATTGTTAGTTCGTGGTGATGTTGGTTGGATGGCGATGGTTTTACTATAAATGTTTTATAGTAATGGTTCGGTTATTGGATATTGTTGGTTGGATAGATGTATATGTGATGGGGTTAGTGAACGCTTAATTCAAATAAGTTGGATTATATTTGAATTTCACTAATTGTTTTGTTTGTGGCAGAATCGAATATCGGTGAGTCGAATATTCGAGCTGCTACAAATTGTTTATCAGTATATGGCCAACACACATATGTGCATATATGACAATCAAGTATCCAGGGAAGAGATTTATACATGTATCACCCACAATAATTAAAGAATGTGTAAAAGTGGGTCCACTTTAACTTCAAAAAATGAATTATTTATTTATTTGGTTAAAATTAATTTAATTTATAACATTATTATCGAATTATAATTACTAACTTATTAATTTTCACTAATTAAATTTCACCACCACATTATATTATGAAGCGCGTTAGACTTCCACGCTCAGAAGGTAGAAACGTAATAATCGTTAAAAAATATGTGTGGCATTTTAAATGCCACAAGAGAGAATCTAATATCTATACACATGTGACATAATATGTTTATATCCAATACCAATATTTAATAGGCGTAACGCCTGGGGAAATGTATTAGTATGACGTCTTCCATCGATTGTTTATGTTGGGGCTAGTTAAAATTCCAAAAAAACTTTAAAAATTTTGATACGATTTAATTCTACATTAATTTTTATAAACAGGTATTCTATAAGAACAACAAGCGAAACACGATTGACTACAAATGACGTCTCGCTTTGTTTATGTTTTCGAATTGACGCGTTGGTTTTTTTGATGTACATCACTTTTTGTGGCACGAGAGACCTCGACATTGATATGATTATAATGGAATAGCGATAGTAAATTTTACGGGTATTTATGCGCTTAACATTCTTGTATCTAAATATACCGGGTGTTTTTTTTAAACTGAGACGATCAAATATCTCGAAAAATAGCCACTCTACGGAAAAAATGTCCATAATCAACGCGGGGGAAATACATTAGTGCAAAAAAAAAAAGTCCCCCCACCCCCGCTTTGTAGGTGGGGCGGGGGTAACTTTTAAACTAAGATAGGAAGCCATATTTTTTATTGCAGTTACGGATTCTACGACTAAAAGTACGTATGATTTGAATAAAATATTTTGTTCGGTTCATGATAGATGGCGTTGCAATCGACGAAATTCAATTTTTTCAATTTCTCCTTCTTAGAACACACGCATTCGATTCTGCAATACGTTTGAAATAAAAAACATCACGTTTTCATTGGAAATACTCGAAATTCGTCATCAAAACAATTTATTCAGTTTTGTAAATCTAAATAAGTGTTCAAAATGATGGCCTGAATTTTGTATTTTTGAAATTTAATAATAAAACTTGAAATTAATTTTGAACACTTATTTAGATTTACAAAACTGAATAAATTGTTTTGATGACGAATTTCGAGTATTTCCAATGAAAACGTGATGTTTTTTATTTCAAACGTATTGCAGAATCGAATGCGTGTGTTCTAAGAAGGAGAAATTGAAAAAATTGAATTTCGTCGATTGCAACGCCATCTATCATGAACCGAACAAAATATTTTATTAAAATCATACGTACTTTTAGTCGTAGAATCCGTATCTGCAATAAAAAATATGGCTTCCTATCTTAGTTTAAAAGTTACCCCCGCCCCACCTACAAAGCGGGGGTGGGGGGACTTTTTTTTTGCACTAATGTATTTCCCCCGCGGTATGATTAAATTTTGATTATGGACATTTTTTTCGTAAAGTGGCTATTTTTCGAGATATTTGATCGTCTCAGTTTAAAAAAAACACCCGGTATAGGCGAAGGGATGGGCGTGGATTACGCCACGTAATCTACACGATTGTCGTCACGTAAAATATTATGAAGATTACTTGGCAGTGATTTTTGTCAAGGTCGACAATTAAAATAATGTCTACAACCTACGTTATTTTAGCGATTTAAATTCAAATGAAGTGTAAAAGGGCAATTCAATTAAGCCGTATAGGAGGAAATTAAAAAAATTTTCAAGTTAAATCGGTAACTACATATGCCTATAGCTTATTGGAAATATATGCTGAATTAAAACAAACAATGTAGCTTTAATTAAAGATTGTTTATTGCACTAAACGTTCGAATTGAATTAAATTTCAAATTGTTTAATGACTTCCATGAGATTCTATACTCTATACTTCCGATATAACTTTGACGCCAAAATAGGTCCATTAACGCATCTGTCACTATTTTTTTTCACCATATCCCAATATTTTTCAATACATAATTGATTAATCTAATTTAATTTGATTAATCTCGTACCAATTTCTGGCGTCTTTAAAGTCGTGTGAAGTAGACGAATTAGCCGCAAAACACGTGATTGTGGAAAATATGACAAAAACCTGGCTCTCAACATCACAGCTGCAAATTGTTGGCCCATAAATATTGTTGCAATTGAATCTAACAAAAGGAGTTATATCCAGTATAGGAACATCATTGCCACGGTTTTGACAAGATACAATTTTTGACCTTTTTATAGTATATACGAGCTTCATACGTACGATAGAATCATCTATGTCAGCGTTTCCCAAACTATATATACTGAGGAACCCTTTTCAGTTTTCAAAATTTATGCGGAACACCTACAGAAAATTTTTCAAATATGAAAGTATTTACCATTAAAAATATAAGAATAGTCAATTTAGTGTTAATAAATTCATATATATTCATTTGTATTAAAAAAAATTATAAGATTGTATTTATAAATTTATAACTTTTAATGTGAACCATGGTTGTTGATTTTTTCCCTGGCAAATCCTTTTTATATTTGGTTTGATTGTAGAAAGATGAATATGCATTTCTTGAGAGCAATTTAGTCGATTTCTGTATTTTGTTTTGGTTGACGCTTAATTCGAAAATCCTGTTTCACACAAATAAGTTGATGCAAATGGTAAAAGCACAAGGATTGCTTTTCTAGCCAAAGATGAATATTCACCAAAAAGATTTTCCCAAAAATCTGTCAGGTTTACAGTGTTGAAGCTATATTTCTTACTCGAGTCTGATGTAATTTCAATTAAACTCTCGTATTCTGAATTTGAAAATCTATCAGGTTTATTTGTTACCATGAAAGGATTTTCAACCCATGAGATATCTTCATTTGCAGCAGGAAAATATTTCTGAAGATTTTCCTCTAAGTGACCCAAATGATCGGTAATATCACTACATATAGCTTCATCAAGTTGACAATCATTTTCAATCAATAAATCAATTAGTGTTGAAAAGAAAGTCACATTGTTGTTTTCTAAGCAACTACTCCAAAACCTTAATTTTCGTGACAGTGAAGATATTTTGTGTTTTACATTAAATACTGTTATATTTCTCCCTTGCAGAGAAAGGTAGGCTTCATTTAACATTGAAAAAATATCTGCAAGATATGCTAGTCTCATTAACCATGAAGGGTTTGGTATAAAAACAAACCATTGATGTTGTTGCTCTGATAAATACATATAAACCTTTTGCCGTAACTCAAACACTCGTACCAACGTTTTTCCTCATAATTTTGAAAAGTCTAGACTGCAGTGGTCTCGCTTTTACAAAATTCACGATTTGCACAGCTGTCCAAAACGGTTTTTAAAAGTGTGTGAAGTTATCCCAGGATTCCATCCCAGAAAAATTTAAAATGTTCATCAGGCAATACTATTCTCATCCCATCCCAGGATTTTAAAAATCGTCCCAAAATTTGATATCATCATTTTAAAAATTTGCAAACGACCCATATAAGAAATACAGATTTATATGAATGATTCTCGAGAACCATGAGTGCCGGAAAAAGTTTTACACAGCAAATGGACATCATGTCAAGTCGAAAACAAAGAAAACTTTTTCTGGCATCATGGTTCTCGAGAACCATTAATTAAAATCTGTATTTCTTGTATTGAGCCATATACATATGAGCCCATAGCGCAAATTACAACATACGGCTGGTGTTCAACGATTGCTCACAGCAAGTGGACATCATGTCAAGTCGAAAACAAAGAAAACTTTTTCCGGCAATCATTATTCTCGAGAACCAATAGTTAAACTCCTAATTTTAAGTATGGGGCCATATTCATATGAATTTCTGAGCCTATTGTGCCAATTACTTCTTACGACAAGAATATATAAGCTAACACATCGTTTGCAAATTTATAAAATGATGATATCAAATTTTGGGACGATTTTTAAAATCCTGGGATGGGATGAGAATAGTATTGCCTGATGAACATTTTTAATTTTTCTGGGATGGAATCCTGGGATAACTTCACACACTTGTTATTAATAGGTATATTCTTACATAAAAGAGCTTGTTTATGGAGAACACAATGGCTACTAGCACAAATTGGTACAATATTTTTAATTCTTGATATAAGTCCAGCTATTTCATCGATTGGTTGTCAAAGCGTCAACACCTTAAAATTAAATTAAAAAGCGTCAACACCTTAAAATTAAATTAAAATTAAATAATAAAAGTTAAATAAAATTAAATTAAATAATAAAATTAATTGAATAATAAATACAATATTTTAAATATTTTATACTAAATAGTTTAGTCTAACTTTTCCATTTTGTGTGTGTATAAATAAACATTTCCCGCCATTTTTGCTACAAGTGTACTTGATTTCATACTTGATGAGTAGTAACTTTAGTGTATTTCACCAGAATATTCAGAGTTTAAGGTCGAATTTTGATATGTTTAACGTGTACCTGTGTAGCCTAAGTCATCAACCAGATTTAATTGTCGTCTCTGAAATATGGATTTATTCACATGAGTGTCCAGGTTACAACTTGCCAAATTATTGTTTCGTGGCTTGCTGCAATGATGATTACAGATCAGGTGGGGTTGGTGCTTTTGTACATAATAATTTAGTAATGAATTCTTTTCGGTGTTATAATTGGTCTACAGCTGATGTTCTTACTTTAGATGTCAAATTAGGCAATCTTGGTTGGACCTTTGTTTGTATCTATAAATTTTGTAATAGTGATATTAATCTATTTTGCAGAGACTTGGAACGGTTACTGCAAACAACTAGGGCTAATAACATGGTTATTTTGGGTGACATTAACATTAACTTATTAGACAATAATGCATCTTATAATTATCTGACCTTGCTGGCTTCTTTTGGCTTTCTTAGCCTAATAAATGATCCTACCAGACTATTGTCATGTCTTGATCATGTTTTTGTCAAGTCCCATAACACATTTAATTTTGCAGTTGAAAACTTACCGATTCACCTCTCTGATCATAACCTTATCAAACTACTAATTTCGTCATCTCCGAAGTGTGCAGCCCAAAGTACCTGTACTGTAGATAATTCAAGGATAGACTATGATCAACTTATTTTATATCTGCAATTCGAATCATGGGATGCGGTCTATTGCGAAACAAATTGCAATGTTGCGTTTATGGTTTTTTTGAATATTCTAAAGACGCACATTGCACAGTCTAGGGTATGTAACACCGGTAATAAATTAAAAAAATTGAAACCATGGATGAATTATTTTCTACTTGCAAAGGTGAATACCTTAAAGAAATTGTCTAAGAAGTTAAGACATCATCCAAATAACGCTAGATTAGGTAGAGTTGTGAAAAAACTATCGAAAAATGTAAAAGCAATTATAAAATCGATGAAAACTCGTTATTATAAAATGAAATTCGAATCGGCACGTAACAATTCTAAGCTTACATGGCAAATTATTGATGATGTTTTGGGTAGAAATATAAAAGCAAAACAGATTGCAGGTATCTGCAAGCATCAATCTGATACAATTATTACAGATTCTCAACAAATATGTACTGAGTTCAATACGTTTTTCCTAAACGCCCCTTTAGCCATTAGCTCTGGTTTCGTAAATGTCATCTCAGCTGCTAATCATAGTGAATTTAACCGTTATATCTATGGTACATTTACATCACCTAGCTCGTCTTGTTTTTTTGATAGAATTCACGCCATGGACATTTTGTCTGAAATCAATAAATTAAAAAACAAGCCTTCTAAAGGTATCGACGGCATTGATAATCTAGTAATCAAGAAGTGTTCCTGGTATCTAATAGACGTATTGAAGTACCTATTTAATTTAAGCTTAGATACTGGAATATTTCCTGATGTTTTAAAATTAGCAGTCGTGGTTCCAATTCATAAAAAAGGTGATGTACTGCAGTTGAACAATTATCGACCGATATCGCTCCTAAGCACATTCTCCAAACTATTTGAGAAAATGATTAAATGCAGACTAATAAAGTATTTAAATAAAATTAATTTCTTGCATCCTAATCAATTTGGTTTTATAACAGGTAAATCTACCGAACAAGCGCTATTGCACCACCTAAGTCATGTTTTTTTAGCTATCAATAATTCCCAAAAACCTACATCATTATTTCTCGATATTTCAAAGGCGTTTGACACTGTTGATCATTGTATACTTTTAAGTAAATTGTTTAATTTGGGTGTAAGAGGTAAAATTTATAATTGGTTCAAAAGTTATATTAGTAATCGTCGCCAAGTTGTTAAAATAAATGATACGATTAGTGACCCCGGTAATTTAAGCTGTGGTGTTCCTCAAGGCTCAGTTCTTGGACCATTATTATTTATCATTTATATTAACTCTGTTTTTGAGAGCAACCTCTTGGGTAATGTGACCGCATTTGCAGACGACTTAGCTCTGTGTTATACATCTACAAACCCCTTGGAGGTCAAATGCTTACTGCAAACCGATTTAGCCACTCTCAGCAAATGGTTTTACCACCACCGCCTTACAGTGAGTGATAAATCCAGAATTTTGCATTTCGGTCGTTCGTTCCCTGTCCCTGTGAAGTACCACATCGAGCAATGTACGGGTAGCCTTTGTTCATCAAAATGTTTTGAATTGGTGTTGGTGGATGAATTTAAATACTTAGGTGTCACAATTGACTCCCAGTTGACCTGGAATTCTCATCTTACCAATGTTAGGAAGAATGTTATTATTTCTATTTATAAATTCTACCACTTACGCCAAATTTGTCCACAGTCAATTTTGAGAAATTTATATCATGCCTTAGTTGAATCAATAATAATGTATGGCATCACAAGTTGGGGTGGGATTTATTTTTCTAGAATTGAGGCTCTGTATATTGCTCAAAAACGTATTATTAAACTAATTTATCGCCGTCCTTCAACCACTGCAACAATTCCACTGTTTCGTGAATTAAACCTGTTACCTTTGAGATATTTGTATGTGTATAAAGTCTTAAAAATGTTTTTTGTCCGCAGTGGTAGTTTTCATTTTCGCATATCTCATACACATAATATAAGAAATCCAAACATTTTTTCAAGGCTGCGTTGCAACAGTGAGGGGTTTAGAAGATTTTACTTATTTATGGCGCCATATTGGTTTCATAAATTACCCATAGAAATAAAGCTCATCCCTACTCACCGCAAACATTATTTCGAGAGTGAGGCCCGTAAGTGGTTGATGAATATTACCAATATTGAAACTTACTTTTAAATAGTAACAACTATCTCTCTGTGACATTTAATCTATTTTAGTTTAATTTTATTTAATTTATTTCATTTTTAATGTATTTTAATTATTAACTATATTTGAACTTGTGTTTTTTGTTTATATAAGCTTTTTATAACGTCCCAACCAATCATAGTTTTTCTTTTTTTTTTTTTCACTTTGTAATTTGCTCCACTACAGGTTTAACTTACCTACACGGAGCTATAACTTTATTTCCATATATTTATGTTTAAGTTTAATATTTGTAACAATTTTATAAAATTTCACTTGGAAATAAAGATAATGATAATAATAATAATAATAATAATAATAATAATAATAATAATAATAATAATAATAATAATAATAATATTTTGCCGACCATTGCTTTGGCCCCGTCGCTACAAATATCAACACATTTTTACGAATTTATTTTATGTGTTGGCATAAAATTATCTATTCTTTTGAACAATTCTTCACCTGTAGTAACATGGGTTACTAAGTAATTGCACAACAATAAACCTAAACACCAGCAAAACTGCAAGTCCAGCACCGTCTGTTGATTCATCAAGTTGTAACGAATAAGCATCACATAAATGTAAGCGGAAAATAATCTCATTTTGAGTATCATCCGCAAGATCTTGAATACGCCGGGCAACTGTGTTATTTGATAATGGCACCATGTCAATCTTTTCACCAGCTTTTCCATCGTAAAGCATATACATTACAATATCTTTCGCACCTGGCATAATAAGTGTTTCCACAATACTGTGTGGTTTATTCGCAAGTGCTATGCGGTAGCTAACTTTGTACGAAGCTTCAGTTGTTGTTTTTGCATTTTTTTATCATTAATAATTGGCTTTTATTTATTTCTTTAAGTTTTCGCTTACAACAATCTAATGATTTATCTTTGTAATCTGGATGATTTGTTACTAGATGCGTCTTTTAAGTTTATCGCTATTACCGAATACAAATTTTTTTTTTTTTTTTTTTTTTTTTTTTTTATTTATTTATATTACGACTGAGTCTTGTACCCATTTAGTAATTTACATTGCATAATACAGTATTTTGAATAGTCGGCGTAATCAAGTGATTATCCCTATTTTAGTGTAACTCCTCCCTCAGATTTTTCGCCACAGTAAGTCTACTGACCTCCTGGTCGCGATAAGTCCAGTGGTTTGGTTCTTTGCAGTCTTCTTGTTGAAGATGTAGTCAGCATACAGCGTATGTCCAGATTTTGATGCTGGTGCAGACGTTGTAGGTGTTTTGTTGCATGATGCTTAATTTCATCCGCGACAAGCTCAATCTTGAGATCTCGATGGAGGTTGTCGTTTCGAATGTACCACGGTGCATTAACAATACATCGTAGGATTTTATTTTGAACTGTTTGTATGATTTTGATATTTGTCTTCTTGGCACATCCCCAGAGTTGGCTACCATATGTCCATACAGGCTTCAGAATTTGTTTGTACAACAGCAGTTTTTTATGGATCGCTAGTTCAGATTGTCTCCCTAGGAGCCAGTGCATTTTTCTAAATTTTATGTTTAGTTCTTCTCTCTTCTTTTTTATGTGTTCCTTCCATCTAAGCTTAGCATCTAAAGTCATACCAAGGTATATGGTTAACTTTTTGATTTGTAAAGTTCACTTGGATTGATTTTGCTTCATTTAATTTAATTCGCCATTTCTTTGTCCAATTACATATCAGGTTAGTAGCCCTCTGTAATTTACTAGTGGAGTCATTGATGTTCTTTGCTGTTGCAAGTATTGCCGTGTCATCGGCAAAAGTCGCCATTGTTTCTTCTGTAATTGGTATATCTCTAGTATATAGGAGATATAGGATTGGCCCAAGAACACTCCCTTGTGGTACTCCGGCTGTTATTCTTTTTAGTTGGGAGTACTCATTCTCATACTTTACTCGGAAGTGCCTCTCTGATATGTATGATTTTAAAATTTGAAAAAATTGCTCCGGAAGATCTCGATGAAGTTTGAATTCTAGCCCCTGGTGCCATACTTTGTCAAATGCTTGCGCTACATCAAGGAATAGAGTTGAGCATATTTGTTTGCTTTCTAGTGATTTCTCGATTACATCAGTAATTCGATGTACTTGTTCTATCGTAGAATGTTTTTCCCTAAATCCAAACTGATGTGAAGGGATAAGATTCCTTTCTTCGATAATTGGTTTTAGTCTTTTAAGAAGAACTTTTTCAAATAGTTTCGATAATTAAGGTAGCAGAGAAATTGGCCTATATGAAGCTTTATCATGCGGAGGTTTGTTCGGTTTAAGTATCATAATTACTTCTGCAACTTTCCATTGCCTTGGTACATATCTTAGTCGAAATGCTGCATTAATTATATGCACTAGTTTCCTCAACGCTTTCTCCGGTAACAGTTTTATTATCTGACCTGTTATAAGATCATATCCTGGAGCCTTATACGCATTCAGATTATTCTTGATTTCCCATTTTAGTTCTTTCAATGTTACAGGTGTAATATTTACTTCATCCTGTTTATTTATTGGTGTAATATTTTCCTCTTCCGTTTGTTTTGGATAAGGTTGGAATGTTTCTTCAAGGTGATTTGCAAACAAATCTGCTTTTTGTTTAGCATTTCGAGCCCAATTTTCATTATTTTTAATTGGAGGAATCTGAAGTTTAGGTCTTTTAATATTCTTAGTTGCTTTCCATAATGAATAATCAGTATCTTTTTGCCCAGTTAGAGTGCTGAGGTATTTATTAACTGATTGATTTTTAATGTCTTTTATAAGGTATTTTAATTTGTTACACAAATGATTAAATAATCTTTTATTTTCAGCATTTCGATGTTTTTGCCAATTCTTCCGTGCTTTTCTTTTATTTTTAAGAAGTTCTCTCACTTCCTCTGGATAGCTAGCATTGCGCTTCATTTCCTGCCTATTATTTGGAGTGCTTTCCCACGCAGCATATTGGATATTATGGATGAGCTTATCTAATTCGTCTTCTATTTGGACTGGTCCCTGAATTGGGTTCTGCAGACTTATTCTTTCTGTTAACTGTGTTTGGAAAAGATCCCAATTGGTTTGAAGCTCGTTAATTTCGGGTTGCTCTCTTTCAAAATAATTGTTTGGCTAAGTATCATAATAACTGGTGAATGATCTGATGATAGACTTTCACTGTTCTCTATATGGATATAATTATCTGAAATCCCTTTTGTAATAAAGAAGTCTATAAGGTCTGGAATCTTACTGGTATCCGTAGGCCAATAGGTTGGTATACCGCCTGAGTGAAACTCGCATTTTAGTTGTTTGCCTGCTGCGAACAGTTCTTTTCCTTTAGCGGTCGTTAACCGAGATCCCCAATATGTATTTTTTGCATTATAGTCACCTCCAACTAAAAAGACACTTCCTAGCGTTTTCAGAAGATTAGTATAATCTACTTGTTTGAGATTGTATCTTGGAGGGCAATATATTGCTGAGATACTGCATGTTTTAATATTGCTTAATTGTATTTTGATTGTTGTGACTTGCATGGAAAGGTTCTCAACTTTTGGTTCTTCGTTATGTTTTATATACTCTTTTATGAGGATAGCTGATCCACCTCTGGCTTTGTTCTCAGGATGTAGTGCATAGTAGCAATTATATCCTTTTATTTTACAGAATGAAGTTTTGGAGAAATGGGTTTCTGATATAAGACATATATCTATATTATGCATGTTTAAAAATATATCTAGTTCTTGAATGTGTTGCAATAGCCCATTTGCATTCCAGGTTACAATTCGTAATGTTTTATTCATTTCTTTTGTTTATAATTCGATTTTATATAATTTATATTTTGATACACTCGATCAAGGTTTTCTTCTACTCTTTTATTGAAACTAGTTTGTGATTTCATTTCTTCTAGTGTTTTCTGCAGACTCATTTCCTGCGAAATAAGTCTATTATTAATGTTCTCTAGATTTCTCAGTATGCCCTGTAGAACGAGATCCACTTTTAACTGTTTCTCCTCTGTTTGCTGAACTACTTGTGCATAAGTAACGTTTTCGTTTACTCTCTGGCTTTGTATGTTATGATTAGCAGTTGACGGTTTAGGCTCCGTGGTTCTTTTTATAGTTTGTACATTTATTGATGTACCTGGTTTGCGTGATTTATCTCTCATTTTTTGTAGTTCTACTGCAACTTCACATCCTCTGTAGTTGGCTGGATGCTGGCCATTACAGTTGATACACTTCGGTGTTGTATCTCGGGGGACTGTGCAGTCATTTCCTGCGTGTTTTCCTGCACATTTAACACATCTTGCTTCACGGTGGCAGTACTTTTGTGTATGATTATAATCTTGGCACTTTTTACATTGTGGTATTAGTCGAGTGACCTTTCTCGGTGTTTCTATTCTAACTCTAAGGTTGAGGATAGCCTTAATATTATAAATATTTTCGATTTTTTCTTGGTTGTCGAAGGTTAGCATAAAAAGTGGGAGACCTCTTCTCATGATTTCAACATTTCCGTCCCTGTTTTCTCTTCTCTCTTTTCTGATGATGTTGACTGCATCGATTATTTTCAGGCCTTTGTTTTGCAGGTCCTCAATAATTTCATCTTTTGAGCAAGTTGGATGGAGACCTCTTGCCATTACTTTAATTGATCGATCATTTTTGTCCTCGTAGGTATACCACTGGTGACCATCAGCATTTAGTTTGTTAGCTAGAGCTTTATAATCTTCAGGCTCTGTTGTATTTATTTTCCAAATATTATTGCTGAGCGATATTACTTTGTAGTCATTTCGTACTACTTCTTTCATCAGTTTCTGAATACTACCGTGGTTGGTTATTCCTAGAATATTGATCGGAGGTGGTACCTGTTTTTTCTTTTCTGTCTCATGCACTTTTGATCCAGAACATGCTTTGCCAGTTTTAATGTGGGTTTGCATTGGCTCAACTTCCGGTGATGATTCAGCTTTCCTCTTGCTTGGGTTGGTTTCTTCTCTAGGTTTCTTATTTGCCCTCTTGGATTTCTGTAGTCTCCAATTTGTTTCTGTTTCAAGCTCATCTTCATCAGTTTTCGGCTTGATCTGCGAGTACTTGAAATTGGTTGTTCATTATTGCCAAGTTTCCTACATTGTTATTTTTATTTACGGTTTCCTTTAGCATAAGGTTTTCTTTCTTTAGCACGGCAACTTCATTGTTCAGTTGCGCGATTAATTTCTCCATTTGCTCAAATTTATTTATTAGTTCCGCGTTATGTATTATAACTGCTTGTGCGCTGGACGTGGCTTTGGCAGTTGGCTTGGAATTTTTATGCTTGATGGAAGAGGTATTTTCCTCCTCATTGTTAAGTTCACACAGCAGTGTGGTGTTCCCTGGCGGTGGGGTTGATGGTGGTGTTCTTTGGAGTGCCGTACTTCTTCCACCAAAGGGCCATTCATGTATCGCTTGTTCCTTGCTTCCAGTAGTACAAAAAGGATCAGCCTGGTTGCCTACCGACGATTTCCTTTGCAATGTCGTGTTCCTATTGAAAGAAAATGGTTCCTCGTCGTCACTCATTTTACCGACCGGATTTAATGTTCCCCATCGACCCAATAATTTTGGCCGGGAGTATATATAAAATAAATTAAAAAGCTAACACTGCACTTTTATTTTTTTATTTTTATTTTTTTCACTATGTTCAATGTCTACATAAAATAATTAAAAAGAAACTACACTCACTGCACTTTTTAATTATTTTTATTTTATCGCTTACTTCACTGATTCCACGTCCAAACCCCACGACGATTTGAAAGAGAAAAATGACCGAATACAAATGAAAAGCATTTTGATACACCAAGAATTATGGCCTTATATTTACAAATTATTCTGTGAAATGTCAAACGGCGGAGGAAAAAGAAATATGGAAAAATAAAGATTCCAAGGCGTTGTTGTTAATTACCGCAATTATGCGAGATTGTGCAACGTCATCCGAAGCGTGGTTAAAATTAGAAGGTATATACCAACCTAAGGGACAAGTCCGTAAAGTATCATTATTCAGGGAACTAATTCATACAAAAATTGGAAGCGGTCAATCGATTAAAAGTCACGTATGCAATTTTTTCATTGTCACCGAGAAATTAGTAGAAATGGATATTGTCATACCGGAGGAGGTGCTAACCATTATGCTATTGTGTAGTTTGCCCGACAGTTATGAACATTTTATTGTCTCAATTGAATCCAGAGATGAACTACAAAAATTAAGTACGGTAAAAATCAAGATTTTGGAAGAAGAACAACGATAAGGTGAAAAAGATATTCGAGACACCAAGCAACATGTGTTAGCGGTATGGTCAAAACTGAAACATGTTGACAAACACCGATTCAAGTGTTATAATTGCCGAAAACGAGGCCATTTTGCAAAAAGTTGTGTACTTAAGAAGGCGAATGAAGAGAAACCGCGTAGCTCATCAGCATTGTAGTCATCAAGTTTGAATTGTATTTTTGGTAACAATGAGTGGTGTTTGGATGGTGGTGCAACATCGCATATGTCGTGTAATAAAAATTACTTTACCAGCTGATAAGTCGGCATTACTTTGGCAGCTGATAAGTCGGTGTATGCTAGTGGAATAGGCATTATCAAATTTACAACGAACAGTAGAGAAATTACTTTAAATGATGTTTTATATATGTACCGGAGCTTCGTGGACATTTTGTGTCAGTTGTCAAAGCTGTATCTATGAATAACAGTGTATATTTTTATAACGATCATGCTGATGTTATGAATTCGTGTAGGGAAATTATTTTGAAAGCCGAAAAACGGCATGATTTGTTTATTATTTCAAATTGCATATAATGGAAATTTAGATCAGAATCGAACAGAAAATACTCTCTTGAAGTGGCACCAGAGGTACAGTCATTTAAATTTCAAATCGTCGCTTCAGCTGTATGAAAATAAAATGGTTATTGGCTTGAATTTGAAGGATGTTCCTAAATATTTAAATTGTATTACATTGATGATTTTTCACGAAAGATACATGTGCATTTTTTGAAAACACGGGCGTGCTAACAGAACGATTGTCGAGATAGCACGGTGCATGATATTAAAAAATCAAGCGTTACCATATTGTGACCGCTTGAAATTGCAATATCTTCCCTAGGAAAAATTATTCACACTTAACAACCCTATACAGCACATGTGACGTATTCAACCAATATTTTTGAATATAGATTAAAATCTATTGTCAAAATAGATTGCAATTCGTGACGTATTGAACCAATTGAAATTTGGTCAATCTAGGCCTAGTTCACAAAATCGCTCTGGGTTGTCGACATATTGGCGTAGAAAATAATAGATGACGCGTAAACGTCCATCTCTGTATATAAGCAGGGATGGGCAGTTACCCGTCATTTATTATTTTCTTTTAGACAACGAAGACTCTTCGTAGAAAACCATGATGATGCGGACGATTGATGGAGTGATTTAGTGAATTAGTTCAAAACTACTGCCGCCAGGTTTTTTTTAGGTTTAATGCGACGCAGGCGGTGACTAAGTTTTTACTTAAGTTTTACTCTTTTCGAATTGAAATCTTATTGATGGAATTAAAGCTGTACTAAAAAAAAAAAAAAAAATAGGATTTTGTTTAGGACAAAATTCACTATTCTTTATAGGCACGGTTGAAATTTGTCCTAGATCGTAATTTTGTTTTACATGTGTTGGTGAGAGTATCATGTTTTTTTAAATATAATAATTTAACCGACTCTGTGATTTTTCTGCTAAACTATTGCTTCTTAACTAACAACCACGTTTGGCATGACCTCATATAGGTCAAATATAAGATTTTTCCGGAATTTCTTTAGAAACTCCTTGGAAGCAAATACCATAACGTCGTATATACCAAGATGTCCTTAGGTCTAAGCTATCCGCAAAATATTTTTATTTTAGGAACAGTAGGGGATTAGGAGGTTGGACCACATATACATATGTCGATTATATGATTTAGTCCGGATTTTATTGGAAAAATCCTCAGAAGCTTACTCCATAATTTTTTTATTTTTTTTGTCGCACGAAAACAGGCTGTCGAAGGCGTGAATCATGCTTGAGAGTATGATACGTAATACTAGGTCTTCATTTCTAATGTACCATGGAGCATTTACAATATTCCGAAGTACTTTGTTTGGGAACGTCTGTGTCATCTTGATATTCGTTTTCTTGGTACAACCCCAAAATTGTATACTATAGGTCCATACCGGTTTCAGTATTTGCCGGTATAAAAGTAATTTATTATGTGTATGGATAATTCAGTAGATAGATAGCCAATACATCTTCCTATATACTTCATGTTCAGCTCTTCCTTTTTCTTTTTGACATATACTTTCCACCTTTTTATTAGTAAAATTCACATGCACAGATTTAGTTTCGTTCAGTTTTATTCTCCATTTTTTCATCCAATTGTTAACTGAATTTGTTGATTTTTGCAATTTGTTAGTAACTTCTTCTACATCGTTCCCAACTGCCAAAATCGCAGTATCATCAGCATATGTTGCTATAGTTGCTTCTTCCATTGGTGGTATATGCCGAGTATACAGGAGGTACAAGACAGGACCCAATACGCTACCTTGTGGTACTCCAGCTGAAATTTTCTTTAGGTCGTACCCAGGAAATTTCTCCATGTTTAAATTTTTAATTTCCTCTTTTAGCTCTTGTAGAGGTACACTTTGCATTTCAAGCTCATCAGATCGTTTCAGTAGGATAACATTTTCATCCGAAGTTTGCCTGGGTAATGGTTGAAGCCCAGCTTCCATCCTAATTTGAATTTGGTGCCGTCGAATTTGTTGGTCTCGTTAAGTATTTTCGCTGGTTTCCATACGGAATATTCGGTATCTTTTTGGCTAGTAAGTGCCGACAAATATGTACTTATGGACTCATTCTTAACTGTTCTGATCAGAGATTTCAACTTGTTACACATAGATTATTAAGGACAGTTGTATTTTCTTTGGTTCGATTTATTTGCCAAGACTTTCAAGCTTTACGTTTCTTTGCCACAAGCTCTCTTCCTTCAAGTAGATAGTTTTTACAGTTATTTGCGTATTTGAAAGATGTACTTTGCCACGCAGCTTGTTGTATGTTTTCTATTAGCCTTTCTACTTCCTCTACGGCTTGTATGATGTTCGTTAATTTTTGTTTCACTGACCGTCATAATAACAGGAGAGTATAGTCCGAAGTAAGCTCTTCATTATTTTCCACACGAATATAGTTACCTGATATACTTTATTTGCCACATAAAAATCTATAAGGACCGGTGTTTTGTTTAAATCTAGTGGCCAGTACGTTGGTGAGCCTCCGATTGAAAGTCACATTTACATTTTTTTTTCCTGCTTCAAACAACTAGAAAGGAAGAGTCCTTTTGGTGTAGTAATTCTGGAGCCCCAGTATGTTGTTGAAGTCGCCACCAATGATAAAACAACCTTCCATGGTGTTAAAAAGTTCTTCATAATCGTCTCTTTTCAGATTATGTCGTGGTGGACAGTATATTGCTGATATATTTATTTCTTTGTACTTTGTGCGAGTTTTGATAGTTGTAACTTGCATGTTGTGTTTTATATTATCTTTAATAAGAATATCAGATCCGCCTCTTGCTCTCTCTAATGGATGGATGGCATGGTAAAATCTGTACCCACGTATTCTGGCATATGAGGGGATGTATTGGATCTGCCCATTCGCATTCCAAATTACTATTCTGAGCGTTTGTAAATTTATTTTTATTTTCTAGTCGTGTTGAGGAACGATGATGACAAGTTTTTCAAATGACAAATTTTTCAAATATGAGTTTATTGGCCTCAGCCTCCTCACTAAGTTTTTTATTTAGAGCACCTGGGTTACCTGCGCATATGATTCTTTTCCTCGTAATTTATGTGTTTCCCGATTTGTCTGCCGATTTATCGGGGCATCACTATAGCAGGGTTTCTACGGTTTAGATCAGACGTTCTAGCGCGATTTCTTTTATTTTAAAATTCTTTAGCTACCTCACAGCCAGGGTAATTAGCTGAATGTTGGCCCTTGCAATTAATACATTTTCCAGCTAATGTGCACGTGCAAAGTGGTTACCAGCACATTTAACGCATCTTGCCATACGCCCACAATATCTCTGAGTATGATTGAAGCACTGATATTTTTTCCATTGGACTATCAGCAGTGAACTTTTCTTCACTGGTTCAATTCTGACTTTCATATTTTAAATTGCTCGAACATCATGCAATTTTTGAATATTTTCCTCCTTGCCAAACGTTAGCATGAAAAGCGGTAGCCCGCAATTTGTGATGAAAGTGTTGCCTTTATTATCTACCGTTCTCTCTTTTTTATGTTTGCAGCATCCTTAATGTCGAATCATTTACTCTGCATCTCGGCAATTATATCTTCACTTTTTGATGTAGTTCTCTATAGCCATAACCCTAATTGGTGTTTCCTGCTTGTCTTCATATGTATTCCACTGAACTTTTTCAGCATTAAGCTTCATAGAGAGATTTCCATAAGTATCTGGAACATTTACCTTCAAACATCATTATTTAGTGCTACTATATTGAAGTCGTTGTCCGTAATTGATGTTATCAAAGCGTTGACAACCTTAAATACTATCTTAATACCAACTATGTTTATTTGTGGAGTCTGTTTTTTTTCTCTGCGTTAGGAGTTTGCAGATTCTCTTGCCACTTCCTCTACTTCGGAAACTACTCTTGTGCTTCCTGATCCACTGGGATTCGATGATCCTTTTCAGGTCTTCATTATCCGTCTTTAAAAGGGTAGTTTCATTACTCAGCTTTGAGTTTAGAACTCGTTTTTCTAATAGTAGGTGATCTTAAGATTTTGTTATCCCTATGAAGAGAATACTCATCAATCTTTGTTAAGCTTGTATTAATATCTGCCCCAGTAGATTTTGACGACTTGGAACCCACTTGCTCACTCCCGAATGTCGCCGGTACTGGGTTTCCGAGTCCCTGCACCGTACATTTTCCAATATTCCGGCTCATCGTTGATTTTTTGTTCGAGGTATTCTTCCTCTTACATGAGAGACAGACGCTGTTTGAAGCCGCACTTCCTGGTGACTAGACGCTTCTTGCAAGTTTTAGTCGGCGAGTGGTATTTTATTTCCCACTTACCCGCCGGTGTTCCGGTGTGGGCATCCCCCTATCCGCCACCTGGGGTCGTGCCCGATTGGCATCTTGCAATTCCCACGGGAGTTTTTTGCTGATTAACAAATTAAACCAAAAATAATGAGTAATATTGAATGGCCTGAGAATTTAATTTAATATGTTGCATGCCTACGTCTGCCCGCTTTCCCTCCTATATCCTGTTCCCGGCATCTTAAAAAAGGTCTAAAATGTTCAAACAAATGTTCATTTTAATGCTCGATCTGCACTTCAATTGTCAGATAAAATGTACATACATTTTATCATACATACCCGGGGAACGGTTCCAAGGATTTTAAACTTTTCACCATAGCTAATGAAGTACATATTTTGGATGGGATGTATACTTTTATGATCCTCAAATTTATCTAAATAATACACACGGTTTTAAGTTAATGATTTTTATTTATAAAATGTATTGTATATTGTTACGATCGTGGCGACATCTCTATTTGAGTAGCGACACTATCGTAAAAGTAGACCTGTTATAAAGTAGATGTGTCTAGACTAATCTAGACACTCTCGAATATTGTGGACATTTCTAGAATGTTAGAATATTTCGTATAAATACGCGATAAACATTGAGGAGAGAATTAGTTATGTTTTAACCGTGAGTGTGCTAATAGTAATGAAAAGGAAAAAGTAATCAAAGTGCAAAAAAGTGTTTTTAAAGTGTTTTTAAAGTGTTATTAAAGTGTAATAAAGTAATTATTGTGATGTTACATAATTAAGTGAGTAAGTTAAATTAGTGTTTAGTGTAATTATTCGAAAATAAATAAATTTAGTGTGATCTAGAATTTACATCGTTTGTGTTATTCACAATCCAGTGATCAAACCTTGTTTGACAAGGCAAAAACGTAACAATATTATATGCACTAACTTAAATACTCAAATTAGTATTATTTGAATTGTCAGACTATGCATTAAAGCTGAAATAGATATGTATGATACAGCTGTCTGCTATGTGCCGAATGGTGAATACTGAATACCAATGTGTGGACAATTGATCGGCATAACAACTTCTCCTCCGCTTCTCTTATTTCAGTCAATGCGTGATTGTATTTGTGTTGCAAGTGTGTTTATCCGTTGGTTATATAAGTGAGTATACATGAAAAATGCAATAATGGTTGGTGATAAATTGATGACAAATTTTCTAAAAATTGCAGTTGCAATGAGAAAGCTTTTCAGTAGCGTGAATGAAACGAATATTAGTCGCACGGGGTGTAGCAACGAAATAATTGATTTCAACTGTTCCACAAGATATCCGATATTCGTGTACGAAGTTTCACTGCACCAAATAATCGATAGTAGGATAATAAAAAGATGAAGCCAGGTAGAAAAGTTAAAACTCAAATTTTTATTCCATAAACATGCTATTAGAAGGATCGATGGATTCGTCTTCTTCATTAACACGATTCTTAATACAAAAATATTTCCAATAAAAATTAACTTTTTCCTTAGATCGACGATACCGAGCAACTATTTGGCCATCATCTTTAAAAAATTCGATTTCTTTCAATGCTTGAGTAACAGAGATATAATAATTACACTTATTAAGTTTAGATCCGTGAATAGAATTGTCACCATTTTTGTTCATTAAATACTCGGCCATTAGATAATATATTGCCGCAGTGCTGGAGTTTAATCCTTTTATGTGTAAACGCTAAAAGAGATTCGGATCTTTAAAATTCAAGCCGATCATAAAATTTTAAATATACTTACGTCAAATTCAATATTTTCCAGAAGTGTCATTACATCGTTGTCCGTAATATCTATACAGTCGCAGAAATATACATTTTTTAGTTGGATGAGTGCGCAACTTAATACTCTTATTTGCTCAGATGTTATGTTCATGCCCCAAAAATATATACCGTCCATACAGTTTCCAATATTTTCAAGGAATGAGTAATCTTCTAAAATGCAGTTGTAAAAATGTATGCTGACGTAAAATTTCTTCCTGTCCTTAAACAGATTGATCAGATATTTCACAAATGTAACCAATTTACCAACGTTGTTTTCAAGACAATTTCTTAATTCGATTTTTATGCTTTTGTTGTGGAACGGCCAACAATTGTTTATAAGTTGCGGTGAGATTTGTTGGTCATATTCGCATATAAAATGGAATTCTGTATCAAATCTGATATTATATGTTTGGGACTTTATGGACTTATTTAGCAATGAACGAAACAATGAGTCACTGAAATAAATGTAATTTGATATTTTGTAGACGATTCCGTAGCTTTTCATTTTTAATAGGGTTTCTGGAGGTGGTCGGTCCCCTTTTAAATCAACTAAATCGGATGTTTTAACGGTTATTGGTAGATCATATCTTTCCTGAATGTTTCTATAATCCGTTACTCGATTAGGTAAAATTGAAATTTTATCATGAAATCTTGAAACAAAATACATTTCAAGATAAAATTCAAATAGTTGCAAGGGATATTCCAGTTTTTCATCATTATAATCTGAGTAAAGTAGCGGTAAAGTTTTTTTTATTAAAGTGTCAAGATACCGATCTAGGTATTCATTACAGTATGGATCGCGATAATCTTTATTGGCCAAATCTAAACGTAAAATTTCTTCAACCGTAAAATCTTTGAGTAAATCATAGCGACTCCATTCTTCGACACACATATCCATGGCTAAAGTATCCACTTCGATAAAATTATCAACTTCTTGATGCCATTCAAATTGATCACAAATATAAATTGAACTTGACCAGTGGTTGTATTCTTCAAATATCGCATCAATTTGTTTCTCAAGAGCTTTAGGCAAATGTTCCGAAAATTCATAAATTTCAATTTTCGGAGTATACATCCAATCCGCATCTAATGAACTAGTTTTGAAAGAATCGTGTAAATTAAGTTCTTGAAGTTGATTCACTATTCGATTCTGTAAGATAAAGTTAATAATTTAAATTCTACAGTGGGCAAAAATCGTCGAAATTGGTTTACTTTTTCACTCTGGAAAGACGAATCCACTCGTAAAAAATACGTTGGATGTGTTTTCCAAGACAATTTATATTTAAGTTCATGTTTAATTCTGTTTATATCGGGTGGAATATTGTGTGTTTTAACACTAATAAAAAACTTAATTAAATATAATCGACCATCTAGCTTATGATGATGAACCTCTTCGACAGTGACTTTATTATTTTCATCCAACCAGTTTTCGTTTAATTGCTGCATAAGATGGAAAAGAAACATATAACCAGCCGTGCATGTAATCAAAGGCATATTTTAAATGAACATATAGGTACATACCTTTACTATCCACTCTAATATATCATCGTGCACATATATTCGCTGATCTGAAATAAAAATCTTGATTAGAGATAATTAAATTTAAAAAATATATTTACACAATTAATTTACCTTTCATTTCTGTGGCTTTATTCAACGACTCGGGATCAATTACGTCCCAGCAACTAAATGTTTGTTTGCTATAGCTAGAGAGATGCAATCGTTATAATTTAAAAACTCGGGCAAACACAGTGATCATTTTCTTAAATGTATACATATAATAGGATTTACCTTCCTTCATTGCTATCACTAAGTTCCGATGACACAAAAGACATTTCATTGTTATCACTCTCAGTTTCAACATCACTTTGCGATGACACATACGAATAAATTTTAATGCCGTTTGAATTTGGACTACCCATGTCACTCATAATATCGGTTTTTTAATATTTTATAACTACAAACCAAATGTGAATCGCAAAAACTAAAATATTTTAAATCAAACAAAACGAAGAATTGTTTATCAGTATATGGCCAACACACATATGTGCATATATGACAACCAAGTATCCAGGGAAGAGATTTATACATGTATCACCCACAATAATTAAAGAATGTGTAAAAGTGGGTCCACTTCGTTTCGTAACTTCGCGTCTGGCCCGGACTTCTTACAATAGAACACACAATGAATTATTTATTTATTTATTTGGTTAAAATTAATTTAATTTATAACATTATTATCGAATTATAATTATTAACTTATTAAATTTCACCACCACAGTATATTATGAAGCGCGTTAGACTTGCACGCTCAGAAGGTAGCAACGTAATAATCGTTAAAAAAATATGTGTGGCATTTTAAATGCCACAAGAGAGAATCTAATGTCTATACACATGTGACATAACATGTATATAACCAATACTAACATACAATCGGCGTAACGATGTATTATTATGACGTCTTAAGTCGATTGTTTATGTTTATATTTATGAAACGATAGATGAACACGTGTTGGTGTTGGTTAAAATTCTACAAAAAATTGGTATTTCCAAAAAAACTTTAAAAACTCAACATTTATTTTATAAACAGGTTTTTTAAGAACAACAAGCGAAACACGATTGACTACAAATGACGTCTCGCTTTGTAATTGAACAAAATCATATGGCAAAAGTAGTTTTTGCGTGTTTTTTTTCGCTTAACATTCTTGTATCTAAATAGCTATCAATGATGAGGATTTTAATTTTAATTGAATTTTATTTTATCTAACAATTGGATTACAAAATATATTCATACAATTTTTAAATAAAAACAAAATACTAAAAATTAAAATCTAACTGGAGCAAAATAATAATAATAATAAACACAGCAGGAATGAAAACTACAATCCACAAATCCCAAAATATTCAATCATGACTAATAGAGAAATGCCAATTAACGAGTCCGTAAGGAATTCGATTAAAAAAACAACTTTATTTCTTGATTCCAAACTAAAAACTAAATTATTCTAAAAATTACGAGACCACAAATCAGCATATTTGCTCTTCGCGTGTCTTGATAGTCACGTTGTGCTGATGACATATTATGGTTGATATTATCTGTGCACGTTGTGCTTATGCAGCATTATTGGTGGTGTTAACTCCTCTCTTCTTAAAAATCCACGTCCCGTGGATCAAAAGTTTAACGGGATGGTTTGAATTCCAGGTTGATGAGTGGGAAGTTACTCTTGGACAGATGGCTTGGAGGAGGTGACATCAAAATCAGTCACAAAACTAGTGGGCCATTTTTTAAAAGCATTGGCATCGATAACACTATCCTATTTATAGACTTTATCCTGCCAGGATTAAAATCATTCGACGGTATCATAGGAGACGACACTTTAAAGGAATTAGGGGCAATTATTGATCATCACGCCCAACAAACACATTCCATTAAAACAAAACAAATCATTCCCATACCCATACAATATGAGACAAAAGGTGGACAAACAAATCGCTCAGCTCCTTGCAGATGGGATTATACAACCTTCTAAAAGCCCCTATAATTCCCCGGTATGGATATAGTAGAGAAGAAATTGAACGCTTCACAAATAAAGAAATATCGAATGGTAGTAGACTTTAAGAGATTGAATTCGGTGACAGTAGCTGATTCCTACCCTATTTCGGATATTTCAAATACAATAGCAAATCTTGAGGATTCCAAATTTTTTACAACTGTCGATCTGACTTCCGGATTCCATCAGATCAAAATGAAAGAAGCAGATATTCCGAAGACTTCGTTTTCGACAATGAATGGGAAATTCGAATTTCTACGACTCCCCGTTCGGATTAAAAAATGCTCCCGCAATCTTTCAACGCATGATAGATAATGTCTTGAAAGAATTCATTGGAGAATTGTGTTGTGTGTGTATATTGACGACATAATTATCTTCGGAGGACGAACGGCAGAAGAACATCTAAAGAATGTCGAAAAAGTATTTGCAAAACTGCAGAAAGCCAATTTGCGCGTAAATCTCAACAAAACGAAGTTTCTAAAAACTGAAACGAAATTTTTGGGGTACCTGATAACAAACAAAGGCATCAAACCAGATCAGAAGAAAGTACAGGCCATCCGAAACATTAAGAAACCCGAGAACTTGAAAAATCTTAAATCCTTTCTGGGACTCGCATCATATTACAGGCGATTCATCCGAGATTTTGCACTCGTAGCTAAGCCGCTAACTAACTTAACGAGAGGACAAAGTGCACAAATCAAAGCGTCACAATCCAAAAAAGTGAAGATTGACCTAAACCAGAAAGAGTTGGAAGCGTTTCGCAACATAAAAGAGCTCCTGTCTTCAACGGAGATACTGATTTTTCCAAATTTTGACAAGCCTTTCCTGTTAACCACCGATGCCTCCTTATCCGCCATCGGCGCTGTATTATCTCAAGGAGAGATCGGGAAGGACCGGCCAATTACATACATCTCAAGATCGTTAAATAAAACTGAAGAGAATTACGCAGCAAACGAAAAAGAGATGCTGGCCATAATATGGGCACTGGATAATCTTCGCAACTACTTATATGGGGCCCGCAAAATTAAAATATTGACAGACCACCAACCACTTACATTTACGCTAAGTAACAGAAATAACAATGCCAAATTAAAACGTTGGAAAGCGCGATTGGAGGAATATAATTACGAGCTAATTTATAAACCTGGCCCTACCAACAAAGTAGCCGACTAGACTGACGGTCAAGACTAGAACTTGAAGCAAACACATTGTCCACTAATGGAACCATTTAGAGGATTCTACCGACTTACTGTGATGTACCCATCAATGTCTTCAGGAACCAACTGATCTTCCAGAATGGTCAGGACATTTATGTTTATGAAGAGCCACATCCCACCTATCATAGACACTATATTAGTCGGCCAGAGCTAAACAGAGAAATTTTAAACGGGTGGTTTTACGGGAACGATTGCTTCCAACTATCATCAACGGAATCAAAATACCGGAAGAATATATCCAACTTCTACATGAAGTATTTAAAGAAAGTTTTTCCAACTACAAAATACGCATAACGCAGAGAATTGTTGAAGACATTCGAATGAAGAAAACAAATTCTCAATCATAAAGGAAGAACACAAGCGGGCACATAGGAACCACATGGAAAACAGAAAGCAAATTTTGGAACGCTATTACGTTCCAAGGATGGCCAGCTTGATCAAAAAATACACGCTAACATGCGAGATAAGCAACACAAATAAATACGATCGACATTCTTATCGTGTTGCTCTCCAACAAACACCTATTCCAACATACCCTGCAGAAATTCTTCATATATGTAGATATAATGGAAATCAAAAATGAAATGATTTTTTATCGTGCGTGGACAAATTTTCAAAATTTGCGAAAGTTTTTCGCATCAAGAACAAATTAATTGTGCACGTACGAGATAAAATAATTAAAGCAATACATTACTTCACTGCACCTCGCATACTCGTAATGGACAACGAAAGGAGCTTTGTGAGCCCTGTGGTAACAGACTACATAAAAACCTTAGGTATTCAAATCTACCAAACTCCTTCCCAACGAAGTGAAGAGCGAGTTCATTCTACCATACCGGAAGTAGTTCGATGCCTCCAGAATGAATACAAGGAACTGTCCATAAAAAAACTCATCAACATTGCAGTGGATCGGTACAACGATTCAATACACTCAGTTACCGAACAAAAACCAAACGAAATCTTTTTTGGAAGAATTCAGAGAACTAACTACCACAATCTGGTAGATTTCAAAACAAAAATTCACGAGGATCTGATTGAGAGATTACGTAAAAACCAAGACGCTACCATTACAAGAGAAAATAATAAGAGAGTCGATCCAAAGACCTACGAACCAGGCGATACCATCTATACGGCAGTGAAACAAATCAAAGGAAAAGATAAGCCGGAATTTCGACAAGAAACAGTGGCACAAGATAACAACGTCACTATAATAACTACTTCTGGAAGGCGCATTCATAAAGCCCAAATCAAATTATCACAACGCTTACTACAACCTTTCCCTCTCCTCTTTTCTAGTTCCTGGCTCTGACGTTTTACTATGCCACAACACCACTGATAACAATAAAACATGGAAACGGACGTATAATCCAAGGGAACTTCAAGCTGATTCATGTCATCAATTTGAAGGATTATGAGGAAATCATGGATCGAATAACACCCTCGATCACCCGCATTCACCAAGACAATACCATTCGACCACAACTGATTTATCAAGCGAAAGTAATAACACAGCTGATCTCAGAACTAAAAGGTCACTCAAGTGCACAAAGATCAATAAACTGGATCGGTAGCGCGTGGAACTCGATAGCAGGATTACCCGACGCTACTGATTGAGACCAAATAATGACTAGCCAAAATCAGATAATAAACAATAACAGGTCTCACAAACACAACTCAACAATTGCTCGCAGAATACAATAAAATTCTTGACCACTTACACGATGAATCAGAAGAAAAATTGCACCAAGTCTTGTTCAATCGACTCACAATTCTCAAAGACGAAATATATGAGATAGTCCGGAGCGGCCCAGTCACCCAAAGGAAACATCGTCAATACTAATTTGTGGAGTAAAGGAGAAATTAGTCGTTTAATCATGGAAATTGAAACCCTGCCGTATGCCAACGAATATGCTGAACCGATGATGATCATGAAAGAATCCATTCTCCTATACGTCCTCTCAATGCCGAAAACTAGCAGACAAAACTACAACCACATAATCATAAGATCAACCTCCAGCTACAATAAGCGAATATACATGGAATTCAATGAACTTCTTCTCAATCAAGATGAGATATTTGAAATTATCAAAAAATACCACATATTAGGAGAAATGACTATCTGTGATCTAAGTGGATTAAAAAGAATACCAACGGATCATTGCAAGGAAGTGAAGACATTCCAAGTCTTACCAACTGTATCACGCACGAACATCACAGAGACGGGCTTCAAAATAGATTCCGTACTTTTACATAACCGATACCTAGACGGAGAACATCGCGCAATTACAGGAGCTATTCGACGAACATAAGGAAGCGGCCGCCATTGATGGAATGATCATAGTCACTATTTGTGGCTTGATTGTAATTTTTTTGGTACACAGGTCGAGACTCGCTCATACAAGGGACTTGCTGGTTTTCTCAAGGCCATCTGGTCAAGAGCAACTTCCAACTCATCAACTTGGAGGACTTAACACCACCCAGTAATGCTGCATAAGCACAACGTGCCTAGTTAACATCAACGAGAATGTGGCATCAGCACAACGTGACTACCGAGACACGCGAAGACCAAATTAAAATGTTCCTTAGTGATTGGTTATATTCCAGAACTTCATGTATACAAATTATATTATTTAATTATTATAATCCCAATTTCATCGTACATGATGAATTTTTTCATAATCGGGTAAGAAATTACCAAGTTCCTTCATAATAAACACTTCGACTTATCGCCAAAATTATCTATAAAGCCGTACCGACCGGTAAAGTTTAAACATAACGGTTCATTATGAAACTCGAACAGCCCGTTGATGGCACTGAATTCACACTAGCCCTTACAACTATCTGCCAAATTCTGTTCTCTCGTTGAACCCAATAAATTTCTAGCCATTGCTTTTATTTTTGAAAGGCTTGTTCAATTGGGTTCAACGTTTAACATGGATGAGTACGGCGGTAAGAACCTTAAACCGTGTCGTGAGGTTTCTATTATATCCTTGATCTGCGCAGCTTTGTGGATTTGTACGTCATCCATTACAAAATAGAACTCAGTTCATTAATTTTGCAGCGAGACTTATTAGAGTTTGAACTATAGAGGTAGAGTTTGATTTATTTCGGAACGGATAATGCCCAAATCTATAAAACAGCGCATTTCAAGAATAAAATAAAAACCTCAGGAAGTCATTTAAGGTATCTACCACCGTACTATTTCATGTTGAAACCAATTGAAAAAACCTTTTATAGGCCGTGTTTATAATACGAAAGTAAAGGGAAGTTGGCTTGGTTGGACATTCCGGATAAAAAGAAAAAGAGGCTTTTTCTTTAGAATAAAAGACGTGTACCCGTTTTAATTGTTTAGTTAGTTTCCTTATTTCAAATCACAGTCATTAAAATTATATTTTTTGATATGTTCATTATATTGCTGCTTGCAGGCGCTTCGTTGGAACTTGGAAGCAAATATATTGAGATCGATTCTGGAGTAATAAAATGCATGCTGTTTTCTTATTTACCTGCTTTGTACATGAATTTATTTCGAAAAAATTAAAATGTCATCTATTAAAACGAAACTCTAGCTATAGTCATCTATTAAAAATGTATTTATACATCATTAAAATAATCATTTGAATTAAACGCTGTAGTTTAAAAGAGGTCATAGGATTTCTCAAGTGTGTCCAAATACCCTTTCCCTAGTACTTTTAGAATTAGGCTGTGGTTACATTTGATATGAATTCTTACGAACATTTCTTTTTATGAATTTGTCAGGATGTGCACGAAATCATCAAAAGAAAACTAAAAGCTCGTCTAATTCAAACGAACCCTCCGAATTTGAACTGGATTTCAATACCAACTAAATATTTTGTTTTTGATCAGTTGTTCGTTTTAATTATCGGAACATTTTTGGCAGACGTCTCCCATTCAAAATAGACTACTGTGCATTTTGGAAAGGGCTAATTTCTCAAAAAGGTCAACAATTTGGTTAATAAATTCTGGAAAAAGAGAAATTGACCACTTCAAACAAACTGGAGCTTATTTATAGTTAATAAAAGTATTTCTAATTATAAAAGCTATGCCCTTTTTCGAGGGAGACACGACTGCAAAGGCTAGTCAAATTATTTACAGTAAAAATTGGATTTTGAAAAATTAAATCTGTGGAAGAAAGGCGCTCTTTGTGGGACCGAAAACACAAACAGTACAACAGCAAGGGATGAAATAAAAATTATGGAGCAAGTTTTTCTTAAATAAATTGAATAAATTGGACTCTTCTGCACAAAATTTGTATGTGAATATCAAAATTTTCGGTTTATTTTAAATATTTTATTAAAATTTGGCATATATTTTTTTGGAATTTTCATAATTTTTTAAATAAAATCAAAATTAATTAATTGTAAATATTTCGATTGATAAAATCTGCGCAGATCTCAGAACAAAGTTTAACTACATACAGTGCCAACAGTTCCACCATTCTAATCTTCACCAAAATTCTGAATAACAACTTTAGTGTTGTTGATTATAACATATTTGAGGTTTAAACTCTTGCAGTTTTGTGTATTTAATTTTGTTTCTTAAATACAAAATTTGTTATACAACCAGCGCAATTTACTCAAATATTCTTAACCAAATTTTGGTTTCGACGCAACGCAATCGCTCACCTTAGACGGAATAAAAAATTGGTACATAATAAAAAAAAAAATGAAAAAACTGAAAATAAAAACAAAATTTAAAAAACAAAAGATAAAATATTTGTTTGTATGTTTGTAAGGTTATTATGCTTTTGTTTTTTTAATTTCATTCTACTATATATACAATTCTATAGTCGATTGTTGCGCTCTACAATTCGAGCGAGGTAACATTGTAACTTTTATTTTATTTTGGTAATCACTCTATATATAAATACACAAAGGTATTATTTATTACAAATTAAGGATAATGTTTCAGATATAAAATCATGTAATTTTTAGAATAATTTAGTTTTTAGTTTGGAATCAAGAAATAAAGTTGTTTTTTTAATCGAATTCCTTACGGACTAGTTAATTGGCTATTCTAAATCATTAGAATGGAATAAATGATTCGATTTTGTTTATCCCGGTGTTGTGGTTGGGATAAATGATTTGTTGAGTTAATATAAATTGATTAGGTTACCGCTGGTGGGGCCTAACCAGTTATTTATTTTATTAAAATACGTTGCAACTGAGAAAAAAACTAAACATTTAATTTAAGAATCAGAGGTGCTTAATAATAAAATTTCATAAAATGGTAAAATTAAACAGTAAATATTGTTATTTTGAAGGAAAAATTCTAATTTTTAAGATTTTTATTTTTATTTTAAAATTCAACGTACAACTTATTTTGAAATTTTAATATTTCTCAATTTAAGCAATGACTATTCCTTGTTATTGAAAAGTAAAACTTTTTAAAACAAGCAAGTATATTAGTGCCTTGAAGCTGCACCAGCCAAATCAGCCCGCCACAATGAAACCTAGCCCATAATTTATTACAATTTTATTACAATTTATTACACCAAGTCCTGATTTTATTACACTTGCCGTTCGCGAGAAATCCGTGGGCGGTGTAACTTCAAATTGAACCTACACCGCCACTTTGTAACTTTTGATGTAATTATGATATCAAGATGGGACTTGGGCCAGAATTTATTACAAATTTATTACAATTTATTACACCAGGTCCCGATTTTAGTACACTTGCCGTTCGCGAGAAATCCGTGGGCGGTGTAACTTCAAATTGAACCTACACCGCCACTTTGTAACTTTTGATGTAATTATGATATCAAGATGGGACTTGGGCCAGAATTTATTACAAATTAATTGCAGTTCACTGGTAAGTCACCGAAAAATAAAATGTAATTATTTTGTGTAAAAATCATCTAATTTTAATAAAAACCTACTGAAATTCAAAGCAAAATACCAAAATGTCGATAAAATTCACCTGTAATAATTTATTACACCAGACCCCCACCATATTTTAGATGGAATTTAATGTTGATTACACTATGCGGTACATATATACCTTGTAAAGTAGTGATTTATATTTATATTTTGAAAAGTCTATTTGAAGTCAACGAAAAATACCAAAAAAGTCGATTTTATCACCTAGTAAATTATTACAGGTGAATTTTATCGACATTTTGATATTTTCCTTTGAATTTCAGTAGGGTTCTATTAAAATAAGATGATTTTTACACAAAATAATTAAGTTACACCACTTGACACGGTGTATGTATACCGTATATTGTAAACAATATCCAGATCTATCCAAAATATGGTGCCGGTCTGGTGTAATAAATTATTTCAGGTGATAAAATCGACTTTTTTGGTATTTTTCGTTGACTTGAAATAGACTTTACCCAAAATAATTATAAATCACTACTTTACAAGGTATATATGTACCGTATAGTGTAAACAACATCTAGTTCTATCTAAAATATGGTGGCGGTCTGGTGTAATAAATTATTTCAGGTGATAAAATCGACTTTTTTGGTATTTTTCGTTGACTTGAAATAGACTTTACCCAAAATAATTATAAATCACTACTTTACAAGGTATATATGTACCGTATAGTGTAAACAACATCTAGTTTTATCTAAAATATGGTGGCGGTCTGGTGTAATAAATTATTGCAGGTGATTTTTATCGACATTTTGGTATTTTTCTTTGAATTTCAGTAGGTTTCTATTAAATTTAGATGATTTTTACACAAAATAATTAAATTACAACACTTCACGCGGTGTATGTAGACCGTATATTGTAAACAATATCCAGCTCTATCTAAATTATGATGGCGGTCTGGTGTAATAAATTATTACAGGTGATAAAATCGACTTTTTTGGTATTTTTCGTTGACTTGAACTAGACTTTACCCAAAATAATTATAAATCACTACTTTACAAGGTATATATGTACCGTATAGTGTAAACAACATCTAGTTCTATCTAAAATATGGTGGCGGTCTGGTGTAATAAATTATTGCAGGTGATTTTTATCGACATTTTGGTATTTTTCTTTGAATTTCAGTAGGTTTCTATTAAAATAAGATGATTTTTACACAAAATAATTAAATTACACCACTTGACGCGGTGTATGTATACCGAATATTGTAAACAATATCCAGATCTATCCAAAATATGGTGGCGGTCTGGTCTAATAAATTATTTCAGGTGATAAAATCGACTTTTTTGGTATTTTTCGTTGACTTGAAATAGACTTTACCCAAAATAATTATAAATCACTACATTAATAGAATTATATGTACCGTGTAGTGTAAACAACATCCAGTTCTATCCAAAATATGGTGGCGGTCTGGTGTAATAAATTATTACAGGTGATTTTTATCGACATTTTGGTATTTTTCTTTGAATTTCAGTAGGTTTCTATTAAATTTAGATGATTTTTACACAAAATAATTAAATTACAACACTTCACGCGGTGTATGTAGACCGTATATTGTAAACAATATCCAGCTCTATCTAAAATATGATGGCGGTCTGGTGTAATAAATTATTACAGGTGATAAAATCGACTTTTTTGGTATTTTTCGTTGACTTGAAATAGACTTTACCCAAAATAATTATAAATCACTACTTTACAAAATATATATGTACCGTATAGTGTAAACAACATCCCGTTCTATCTAAAATATGGTGGCGGTCTGGTGTAATAAATTATTACAGGTGATTTTTATCGACATTTTGATATTTTCCTTTAAATTTCAGTAGGTTTCTATTAAAATAAGATGATTTTTACACAGAATAATTAAGTTACACCACTTGACACGATGTATGTATACCGTATATTGTAAACAATAGCCAGATCTATCCAAAATATGGTGGCGGTCTGGTGTAATAAATTATTACAGGTGATAAGATCGACTTTTTTGATATTTTTCGTTGACTTGAAATAGACTTTTCAAAAAATAATTATAAATCACTACTTTACAAGGTATATATGTACCGTATAGTGTAAACAACATCCAGATCCATCTAAAATATAGTGGCGGTCTGGTGTAATAAATTATTACAGTTGAATTTTATCGACATTTTTATATTTTCCTTTGGATTTCAGTAGGGTTTTATTAAAATTAGATGATTTTTACACAAAATAATTACATTTTTTTTTCGGTGACTTACCAGTGAACTGTAATTAATTTGTAATAAATTCTGGCCCAAGTTTCATCTCGATATCACAATTATATCAAAAGTTACAAAGTGGCGGTGCAGGTTCAATTTGATGTTACTCCAACCACGATTTTCCCGCGAACGGCAAGTATAATAAAATCGGGACCTGGTGTAATAAATTGTAATAAATTTGTAATAAATTCTGGCCCAAGTCCCATCTTGATATCATAATTACATCAAAAGTTACAAAGTGGCGGTGTAGGTTCAATTTGAAGTTACACCGAACACGGATTTCTCGCGAACGGCAAGTGTAATAGAATCGGGACTTGGTGATCGTGTAATAAATTGTAATAAAATTGTAATAAATTATGGGCTAGGTTTCATTGTGGCGGGCTGATTTGGCTGGTGCAGCTTCAAGGCACTAAGTATATTCTTAATTCTATATTTTGTTTTCTTGGTTTCTCATTTCTCTTTCCTCTCTCGCTCTTTATTAGTGAAATTAAAAGTTAAAATATTTTATTCCTACTAAACAAATATAAAATACACCTTGATTTTACATGTTTACAACATTTATACCGTTATGTTTCATATTACATCGATTAGCTTCATTTTCAGACAGCATTTGGTGTGTCAAGTGGATTTTAGTAAATTAGAAAATAAAAATCTTTATATTTTTAGTTTCAAAATGAAATCTAGTTTATTGTTATCACTAGTATTTTACAACCCAGTGAAAAGTGTTAAAAATTGTTTTAAGCACTCTTGCAAATAAAAAAAATAAAAAAATTGATATCAAATAATGTAAAAAAACGTGGTGTTGAAAAAAAATTTTTGTGTGATTTTTTTGTGCATTTTAGTTATAAAATTAAATTTTTTTAAACAATACTCGCGAAAAATGTCTACATCTTACGTATTAGAAGATGGTTCTGAGCATTAGATATCGGTAGTACAGAAGAAATTACTGTAACATATGACATGGAAGAACTGGCAGTGTCATGGGGTTTATCAGAGGCTACAATCCAGCTTCTTAAACAACAAGAAATCACCGCAAATGTTTTATTAAAAATGGAACGAGAGGATATTATTCGATTGTTCGATAAAATTAATGCGGCTTTTGGTCAAGAAGTGTTGTTTAAAACAGGATTAAAAATGTGGCGAGATTCAATCGTAAGTTGGTGTTCATTTAAATATTTTCGTCAAATTAAAATTAACCAAAATTTTTTGTCAGGGCATTCCATTAAATCCAACCGAAAATACGACTGAATCAATGAATACAAAGTAAATAGTTGGTTAGAAAACTTTTCACGGAATTTAAATACGTATAGTGGTTCTTCAAGCCCAACGCCATGTACATCCAAAAGTGTTAATTTCGATCCAGCGTGCTCACAGACTTTGTAAGAAATTGTATAACATTTAACTGTATGTAACATTTGACTATATGAATGTATTAAAAATTCCGTTTTAGGTGTGCATTTGATTCTACGTGGGTGTCGACTATATTAACTAAAACAATTAAAGGAAGAGATGTTCTGCAATTTTTTAAACAAAGAAAAGTATTGAATAAAGTTTCACAGAAAACCCTAGTTCAGATACTAATTGATTATTGCATTGATCATAAGATAAGACTAATGAAACCAGATTTTGTGAAAATTGCAGCATCGATCTTTGAAATATTTCCTACGGAAAATAAGGTAAACATTTTATTATTGATTCTAAATTACGTCAACCTAAAATTGCTAAAATATCTCAGATACGTTAATATTAAATTAATTAAATTTGATGTTGTAACAAATAGACCCTTAGGCACTTGTGTTATCCTTATCAGGCCAGTTTGTTGAGATTTTAGAAAGTAGTATATTGGGATCGCGATTGAATTGTTAAACGCCAATTTTAACGTTACCTTATTTTTAATCTTGTTTCACCCTAATGCATAGCATTAATAACTCTAATTTATTAAATTATTTAAAATTCGTTTTAAGGTGCGTTTTGTAAAATCACTCATGTTACTAATTTGTTTCCTAAATAACTACATTAAAATTTAAAACCTGTATAAAAGTAAGGCAACCTAATAATTGGCGTTAACCAGTTGCATGGAAACCGGACAAGTAGTGTAGTGGTTAAAGCATCGGCTCTTGGACCGGGAGGTACAGGGTACGAATCCCATCAGAGGCAGGATGCAAAAAGCAAATTTCCATCATCGATTTCGATCGTTGGTGTTAATAAACACAACTATGACTCTCTGATGGGGTGAAGAATCCAAAAATTAGGTGCCGACCCATCGTTCATGTCAATGTACAGGTTGACATGGAGCTTGCAATACGCAGGTGGTGGTATACTGTAATCCCTTTCCCCTTCCTCCTTCCCTTGTGGTATCACAATGGGCCAAAACTGGCCTAAGTGTGCGAAAGCAGCCACTCCATCCTATCCTATCCTAATTGCATGGAAATTTCAATGTACTATTTTCTACAACCCCAAAAATAGATCCTTCACAAAATTGCCTAAGGGTCTATTTGTTAGGACATTGAGACTGTAGATCCTTAATAAAAATACTTAAGTTACATTTTGTGCCAGTAATGACTCGATTACTAAACTAAATTCGAAAACATAAAAAAATTACACTTCTTATTTCAAAATTCATGTTGTAATGGGCGTGACGTGACTATTAGTAATGTTAAAAACACACTGCCAGACACATTTTTTATTATCACAAAAATTAAGTAAAAAATCCAAGCATTTTAGATATTTCGAAAAACGGAATCGGTATTCTGAATATTGAATCGTTTTAACCTTTCAAAATTTAAATCTTAACAATCAAACATTCTCGTAATATTATAAATAAATAATAAAAGAAGAAAGTAATAAAGTAATAAAAGAATGATAACTTAAGAAACGTATCGTATATTATTCTTTGATATAGGAAACTTATTATAAAGAGAAAGACGTTACAATCGGTAAAAGAAATCCTTCGGGGAAGCTGTATGACAGATACACTAATATTTGCTACACAACAAAATACTTAAAAAAAATCAAGGTAGATCCAGAAAGTAGCTTTTCTGAAATAAACGATTACAATTTACCTGAACCGGATTGCGAATATATTGAACAAAAGAAGTGGTTAGCAGAAAACATTGGACCTTGGGATACAGTAATCGAGTATTGGAAATCTACGTCTACTCAAAGGACCCTAGAATTTGAAAAAGCCAAAGATCCTAATACTAGTAGACTGTGCAGTGAATGGCCAAGATATAATGATTTTTATGGTTTTCAATTGGTAAAAACTATTGTTAATTCTATGGATTATTTTCATTCTAACAAATTTTATTCATAGATTGAAATTGATTTTGCAACCATGTTTCCAAATAAATCAAGTTTATTGATGGATAATTTTGAGAATTTTGTGGAGAAATGCAAAATTTTGTTTGAAAGAGAAATTAAAGACCGAAGCTCAAAGAACTTATTGGAGAAGTTAAATTCATCTGATTTAATTGGTAACTATTTAAATAAACAAAAGATAATACTTTGAAACGTTCTTTAAATTTCAATTTTGATTTCGGATGATATTAACACCCGAGATTGGATGGTCTGCAATTTATTACATGCGATTCTTCTACCCCGTAGAATCGACAAAAAAAAAAATTACCAACTATAATCGATGGACAAACCGATTTTGCATTAAAATTAAGCAATATTAATGATTTGCGAAACTCCTTGGATATTTTAGAAAATAAATTTTATTCAAATAAAAAAAGGATCCAACCACGTATCATCGTAGTTGAAAATGAACCAGGCTTATTAAAAGAATTGTTCGTATCTTGTGACGGTGTAAAGTATAAACTTCCATCATTTAGAAAAAGTGTTGATATATTAATTAAGTTAATTTTCGTTTATAATTTAAATTATTCGGACGTAAGCAAACAGGTATGGTTATTCTTGCAGCAGTATTTTTTTGAAATAGATAGTAAAAATCCGATAGTTTTTAATTTAGTAGAACAATTTAAAACAATTTAAATTCCATAAACAAACATCAAACAAATAACCATGCCTGAATGTTTTATATGTAACGAACATTTTTCATTAATTTCTCAATATATAAATCATTTAAAAAAATTTCATAAAATTCCTTCACTATATAACTTTGAATGCTTAAACTGTCATCAAATATTCCAATCAATTTATAGTTATGAACGACATTTAAAAAAACATGAATTTCTATTGCCACACAACCCAAATTCAAGCGATTCTTCGGTTTTATCAAATACTCTAGTGTCATTGCATGGATCCATGGTTTCTTCTTTAGGGTCCCAAATTTCACAACCTATAAACTCAGTTCAAAATACAACTACCACCAATACACTCGATACAAATCAAGATATACAAATAAATTCAATAGACTCTAATCAGATTTATAAAAATATTACAAATTTTTCAGTTGATCTGCATGGAACTTCGTGCAGTCGAAAAATGGTTTTCATGGTTCAAGAAAGCATTAAAAACTTAATTACACATCCGATTTCTAATATGCTTACAAAGTTTTCAAATTTTATTTCAAATGAAGCAAAGCGCAATGAGTTTATTGAAATTGTGGCTTTATTATCCGACCCATTTTATAAAATTAGAAATGAATACCAGTTCTTTAAGCATTTAGAGGCATTTGGTGTTTATTGTCCACCATCTACATACATAATAAACAATGAAATAACGGAAACTATCATCAATCATACATCAACTTTGGATAATTATAAAGCACAAGGATGTCTTTTAAATTTATCTTTTCAAATACGAAAATATTTTGAAACAGGAAACATTTTACAAAGTACTCTAGCAAATTTAGAATACCTTGAATCCCAGACAAACAATAAAAATTTTGTTAATGGTACAAACTGGAAATCCATTAAGCATAACTTTCGGGATAAGATTGTAATTCCGATTCACTTTTATTCAGATGAATTTGAAATAAACGACCCTTTGGGGTCACGTTCTGGAAAAAGTTCTGTGCTAGGCATATACTATTTTTTTCCAATTATTCCGCGTTCTCAATTTTCAAAAATTGATAATATATTTGTAGCTGGGTTTGTGAAATCTAAAGATCTTAAAGAGTTTGGCAATAGTGCAGTCTTACGGCCGTTGATTATTGAAATTAATAAGTTAATCGAAAATGGTTTAGACGTGCAATATCAAAATGCAATCACTAAATTATATTTTATGTTTGGTCAACTATTGGGGGATAATTTGGGACTAAATACCGTTTTAGGGTATTCTATTTCATTTAATGCACATCGTTCTTGTAGAATATGTTCACGTACTAAAACCGAAATTCAAAATGATAATACTGAAATTCCTGAAAGTTTAAGAAATATTGATAACTATACAATGGATTTAAGTATAAATAATATGTCCCAAACTGGAATTCGAGAAAATTAAATAATCAATGAAATTAAATATTTTCATGTTACTAACAATGTTAGTTGTGATATGATGCATGATATATTTCTAGGTACCTATAAATATAACTTACACCATTCATTAAATTACTACTTTATTTATAAAAAAAAATATTTCACTTTGGATAGTCTTAATTATAGAAAGCAGATGTTTGCATACGGGGAATCGGAAATTAAAAATGTCAGCATCCCCATCGCAGCACACCACATTAAATCTGGTAATTTTAAAATGTCAGCTCGTGAAATTCAGAATTTTTTACACTTTTTCCCACTTTTAGTAGGTGATTTAATTCCAACTGACGATCCAGTTTACAATTATTTATTGTTATCAATACAAATTACAGACAGATTAATGTTAGACTGTCACAATGAAGATTCTGTTAAAATTCTTCAAGAGATGATTTCGAAACACAACTCATTATATCCGTCTTTATTCAATGATTCTTTGAAACCAAAGTTTCATAATTTAAATCATTATTCCACAATAATTAAGAAATGTGGTCCAATGAAACAGCTATGGTGTTATCGACTTTTTTTTTTTTTTTTTTTTTATTAAAACGGTTGGAACCTACTAAGGTCCCGCACTCAATGCCACAATGGGCCCATGGTGCAAACCAAGAGGATCTATCCTAATTCGCAAGAGCGTACTGCAATCTTAGCAAACTGTAAAAGTTTGAACCAAGGAATGGATACTAGCTGATCTACGTTCAAAGATCCGGAAGAGAACACTTGGGATCTAGCTCCGACAAAGGCGGGACAGCTGCAGAGGTAGTGTAAGCAGTCGTCCACATCCTCTAGGCAGTCGTCACAAAGAGCGTCCTGTGCTAGTCCCATGCGTTGAAGATGAACCTTGAAACGTCCATGGCCGGTTATAAGTGCGACCAGAATTCTGAGTTGGTTCTTTTTTAGGGATAATGCATAATTAGTGAACCTCAGAATGGGTTCAATAATGAAATGTTTTGCCTTTCGACAACTAGGAGTAGAACGCCACTTCCGTCCCAGCTCAAGTAGAGCGAACTTCTTAATAGCGTCGTTGCCACCGTTGAAGGATAGAGGAATTGCTGGTTCGGGGCCAACAAAGTTACTACGCGAGCCAGCTTTCGCTAGCAAGTCAGCAACCTCATTTCCCTCAACGCCACAATGAGCAGGCACCCACATTATCTTTACTCTCGTTTTAGAGCAAAGGAGATTAATGTAGTGCTTGCAATCTTTGACTAGTTTGGACCTAGTCAAAGGATTAATGAGGGTATTAAGCGCGGCTTTACTATCTGAGCAGATAGTAATATCCCTCCCTGAAACGTTAAATTTCAACGCTTCAATCGCACAATGGGTAAGTGCAATTAATTTAGCTTGAAAAACCGTGCAGTGTTTTCCCAGACTACCCGAGCATCTTAGCTCATATTGAGGACAGTAAAATCCAAACCCTGCACTGACTTCCGAACGAGAGCCATCCGCAAAAAAAACTATCGACTCCGACAGCTGTCTAGAGAAATCGTGAGATAGCCACCATTCTCTCGCAGGAAAAACTACGGAGAATGAGTTGCTGAAGTTAAATTCAGGCAAAAGCCTGTCATTCACCATTTCCAGCTCAGGAATAAGTGATTTATACTTATTGAGAATCTGTCTATGCCCCGTACAAGTCCCGAACACATTCCATGCCCCAATGCACTTTAGTCGATAAGCAGCAGCACACGCTGTACTCAGAATGTGGGACTGCAATTCGGGCATATGTAGAATAGACTCCATGGCAAGAAGTGGAGCAGATGACATAGCCCCGGTTATAGCCCTACAGGCTGTCCTCTGCAATCCATCCAGTCTTGCTACCGAAGACGTCAGTTCCACAACCGGCCACCAAACAACTGAAGCATACGACAGTAAGGGTAAAACCAGTGATTTATAGATGAAAGACATCATTTTGGGGGTCAGACCCCAAGAATTGCCAAAGGCCCTTCTGCATTGCCAAAAAAAAACAATGGCCTTTTGCAGCTTATAATCAAGGTGAAACTTCCAGGAGAGTTTACCATCTAGAATGACACCTAGGTGTTTAACTTGCTCTGTCCTTGTAATCGCTCTACCAAAGAGAGTGGGAACAGACAAGTTAGCAATGTCTCTGCGCCTCGTAAAGAGGACCAGATCAGTCTTTGACGTACAGCCCCTTTTCAAGACACCAAGCTTCTACCATATTAAGGGAGTTCTGCGTCAGATCAGATAAGACGTTCAGGTGTTTACCAGAAACTGTCAAAACAAGATCATCCGCGTAGCTTTGCACGAGAAACCCAGATCGCTGCAATTTAACAAGTAGTTCATCGATAACCATGAGCCACAGCAAGGGTGAGAGAACCCCTCCTTGCGGGCAGCCCTTGGCTACTTTGACGGACACTGCTGAGCCATCCAGCTCCATCTCAATTATCCGAGACTTAAGCATGGAATCGATGAATTCAATAATGGTTTGGTCAATATTAAAATTGGTACAAGCACTTGTGATAGTGGAAAACGAAGTGCTATCAAAAGCTCCCGCAATGTCCAGGAAGGTACCTACTAGAAACTCTTTGTATTTAAGTGATCTTTCAATCCTAGTTACGAGTTCATGTAGAGCAGTTTCGCAGGACTTGCCAGCTCTGTAAGCATGTTGCATGTTACTGAGAGGGGAGATAGTTAAATAATTGTCTCTAATAAATCTGTCGATGATCCTCTCTAAAGCTTTTAGAAAAGTGGAGGTCAGACTAATGGGCCTAAAAGCCTTTGGGTCGGTATAATCCGACTTGCCAGCTTTAGGTATGAATACTACTCTACTCCTGCTCCAGGCGCGCGGTACCGTGCTAAAAGCAACGCAGGCCTGGAACAGACTGAGTAGGTAATTGCTGATGTGTAGAAAACCATGCTGTAATTCAGCTGGGAAAACTCCGTCCGGACCGCTCGATTTGAAAGGTGCAAACGAGAAAATACTCCAGCGTAAGACATCCGTGGTGATCAGCCTACGGGCCAAGTTCCAATCCGGCGTACCGATAAAAATGTCCGTTGGCTCGGAGGCAACCACATCCGAATCAACAATGTCACACCCAGGAAAGTGGACAGACATTAGTAGCTCACCGACTTCTCGCCTGCACGAGGTTAGTTTACCGGAGGGTAGACAAAGATTATCGAGTCTACACGTATCATTCTTAGCCAGAGTTTTATTAAGTCTGGCGACGGCAGATAAGCTGTCAATTTCTTCACAAAAGTTTCTCCACGCAGTCCTGTGCGCGGATCTTAAGCTTTTTTTATAAGCCTTTTGAGCTAATAAAAATAGATTCCAATCCGAAATGAGATTCGTTGTTTTAGCTTTATTTTTAATTTTACGCACACTCTTTCTTAACTGTTTAAGTTCAGAACACCAGAAGGGTTTGTTACGCTTCTTCTGGTTGGCAATAAGAGGGCATGACTTTTCAAAAGCAGTCGAGATCGCTTTCGTTAGTGCAGTTGCCTGCAAATCAAGATCTGCGATTGACCTAATCTGGTTAGGCAGGTCTAGGAGTGACACGAGCTCAAGGGAGAAAGTATCCCAATTCGTAAGTTTCCTATTGCGATAAGGTTTAACCGGTGGTCTTTTAAAGTTAATATTAAAAGAGATGCACCTGTGATCAGAGGTGAGAATATCATCCGTCACTCTCCAGTTTAGAACGAGGTCAACGATGGACATAGAGCACAAACTAATGTCAATCACTTCTTTGCGAACCGAGTTGACAAACGTGGGCTCACACCCAACATTGAGAACCTCTAACTCAGAGGAGTAAATGTAATTGAACAGTGAGGATCCTCTAATATTAGTATTAGAACTGCCCCAAATGGTATGGTGAGCGTTAGCATCACAACCAATCACAAGAGGTAGTTTGTTGACCCTACACCACCTTATAAGATTCACCATTTCCTCTGAAGGAGGTGAGGTGGAATCATAGGGTAGATATGCTGATGCAATGACAAGTTTGAAACGTGAGTCAGCACACACGAGAGTGATCAGCACTGCCGTAAGATCAGCAGTGCTACATTCATTAATTAGAGTGGCATCAATAGCATTAGAAATAAAAATGCACGCTCTAGTTTTAAGGACAGCGGACTTATAGAAGATCCTGCCAAGCTTTGAGTTCAAACCAGAAACCGCACCATCAATAAGATACGGTTCCTGGATTAGACAAAAATCTGTATGCGATCTAGCAAGCAGTTCCCTCAACTCATAGGAAGCTGACTTGCTATGTTGAAAGTTGATCTGTTTTAATTCAAGCATGGACGTCATCATGAAGACCAGCTATAAAAAATAATAATAATAAACCCTACGGCCCTGAGATAACCCTGAAACGGATCCTCTCAAGGACATATTGAAGTGACGCACCAGACCCGATAATGTGCTCGTAGGACTTCAGGTCAACCCTGATCACAATTGATTGGCGGTTAGCCTCTCGCTTGCATCGGATAACCTTCCATCTGGGGACTGTTGAGAAGAGTCTCTAACTGGTCAGTTAAAGAAAACTGGACTTCTAGTGATCACAGAGCCATTTCATTTAAATTGAACGAATCAGCCTTACATAATGAGGTAAGAGCTGCTGACAAAATTCCACGATACGCTCTTAAACACGCAAATTGGGATAAATTCCATAGCACACTGGAGAAAATATGGCAAGATCAGAAAGCTAAACTTAGTATTTCATCTCAAGAAGATGTAAATAGAGTTGAGAGCAACATCACGGCCTCACTCATAAGTGCCTGCAACAAGAGCATACCACGTAAACGTGCTGCCAAAGTGAAACTGTCCTGGTGGACGCCTGAACTCTCAAAGAAGAGAGTAACGGTTCACAAACTAAGGAAGTGTTACCAAAGAGAAACGAATCCGCAAATTCGTCTGAGCAAAAAGCTTAATTACGCCGCACACCGTAATGAATACATACGTGACATAAATGAAACAAGCCGTAAAAGCTTGGAGAAATTCATTACGGAACATGGTAACGCAGAACCATGGGGTTTCGTATACAAATATAGTGCTGGAAAACTTAAAACTCCAGAGGTACTTAGTACTCTAATTAGCGGTGGTGGCCAAACAACTACATGTTGGGAGGACACTACCAAACATCTGCTAAATGTTTTGCTACCCGATGACAGTGTGGAAAGTGACACAACTGATCAAAGGGTGATTCGTGCTGATAGTCTAATCACACCAACCGGTGGTGAGGAGGTTTCCTTCAGCAATGATGAAACCACCTCCGCCATCATGTCAATGAAAAGAGGTAAAGCACCCGGCCTTGACAATGTCGAGGTCGAGGTGGTACAAAGAGCGTGGCCTATTATAGGACCTAGCATTACCGACCTCATGAATGCTTGTCTGAATAAAGGAGTTTTTCCTAGAGCTTGGAAAAATGGTAAAGTCATAATTATAAGGAAGGGCGGCGATCGAGATCCGACCGACCCTAAAGCTTATAGACCGATCATGTTGCTGCCAGTCTTAGGTAAATTACTTGAGAAATTGGTTACTGGCAGGCTGATGGACATCTTTCAGAGTAGCGGAAGATATAGTGCGAAGCAGTTTGGTTTCAGAAGAGGACGATCCACAGAGGACGCTATGGTTGAGATGGTCAACATAGTTAAAGAATCGAGCAACAAGTACGCCCTGGGTGTATTCCTAGACGTATCTGGTGCTTTTGATAATCTGTGGTGGCCAAGTATAATGAGTGAGCTGAAGCAAATGAGTTGCCCAGCGACTCTTTACTCCTTGTTGTACAGCTACTTCTCTGATAGAACCGCAACTGTAATATCTAACCATGGCACACTCTCTAAGAGTGTAAACAAAGGTTGTCCACAGGGCTCCATTTTGGGTCCGCATCTCTGGAATCTAGTGTTCAACAGTAGCATGCATGACGAGATCCAAGAAGTAGCGTTCGCGGATGATAAAGTTATGATCTTTACTGGAAATTCAAGACAGGCAATTCAGGAGGCTGCTCAGCGCGGCATTGACAGAATGGTAAAGTGGTGTGATACAAATAAGATGGAGTTATCTTCCACCAAAACAGTGATGATCCAATTGAAAGGTTCACTCGACATAAGAAGACCACCCCTAGTGTATGTCGGAACCGAAAGAATAAAAATGGTGAATTCTGTAAAATGGTTGGGAGTTGACTTCGATGAAAGACTGGGCGTCACTACTCATGTTAAGAGGGTGGCAGAAAATAGCAAAAAAGTTTTCTACGCACTAAGAAGGGTTGCTAAAGAGACGTGGGGCCTGAAACAAGGCACACTCGCAACAATATACGAAGGCCTAGTGGTTGCGACCATGACTTACGCTTGTGCGGGATGGGCTGACAGGATGAACTGTCACCATCGCAGGACTATTTTAAGCGCTCAAAGGTTAATTCTTCTTGGGATAACGAAAGCATACCGTACGGTTTCGGCGGATGCCGTGGCTGTAATGGCCGGCGTTATTCCCATGGACATAGTACTTAACGAAAGGTTAATTAAGTACAAATTAAGGAAAAATCAAGAGTTCACTTATGGCAACATCCAGTGGCAAGGCACATTAGGTGACCTTTCAAATAAGACATCCCTTAAAAAAGCAATTCGCAAAGAATCTATTAAAATCTGGCAAGACAGATGGGGCCACTCAGAAAAGGGCAGAACTACCTTCAGTTACTTACCGAGTATTGAAGGTAGATTAGAGATGCGCCTATCCATAAGCGCTTCTTTTGCGCAAATGCTAGCCGGTCATGGAAAGTTCGCAGATTATATGTTTAGACTTAATCTGGCGGACTCCAACATGTGTGAATGTGGACAAGCTGCTGAGACAGTTGACCACATTCTTTACGACTGCGCTCTGGCCACTGAAGCTAGAGAACACATGATTGACGCAATTAACGCAGATTGGCCGGCTAGTAAGCTAGTGCTGATGATGCCTACTAATATCGCACATCTCAAAAGATTCTGTGATACTGTGCTTTGTGGGAGGTAGGCTAAAGATCGATGATTCATTTTTTAAGGTACTAACAATTTTATCTTAGTTATAAGGAGATTTTAAAAGTAATGACACTAGGTGTAAACCTAAAGATTTTATTTTAGTTATAAGGGTTTTAAAAACTAACACTAGGTGCAAACCTAGAGATTTTTAAATAATTGAATCAGTCTTTGGCCTACGGAACACAAAGCGAAATGAAGCTTATACCAAGTATTTTAACGACTGACGCTGGATATACTATATCCAAGTAAATTTTAATCAAACATAAGCTAAAGTAGAAAGTATGCGCCTCCACGCGGCAGGGATGGTAACAGGTCTAGTACCTGGCTAAGCATATCAAACAGTACTGACACACAGATATAGCACGACGGCTTAGAATTGGATATAGGCACAGCCTGGGTGCCATTCTAAAGCGAAAAAACGTCCAACAACAACAATGACAATGACAATGACTCGGATTCTCTGGTGGCCCGGGAATCCATGAGTGCAGTATAAGCGGTTTCGGAGGCTCCCCAACCGAAAGTTGGCAACCCTCCCAGACGTCCTTGATCCTGCCGATCTCTCCACAGAACCAAACGTACGTCTCATCATTACTAGCCTTGCAGATGATGACACCATCCGCCAGGTAACAACCCAGCAATTGCGGAACAAAGCCGGAAGATTTCGCCGCGTCGAGAATGCGACGACCAAGCTCTTTTCGGAAAATTTGCAGTTTTTCCTCATTCAAGGCGATGGTCTGGTTTAGTTCTCGCACGCAAAATTTTTTTACAGTAGAATCGGCTACCGTTTCAGCGTACGTGCGCGCCTTTTTAGTGGCCATTTCTGGCGTAGTGCCCGAAACTGAGCTCGGCCTTTTGGGTGTTCCCGATGCGTTATTGCACGACTCCTCGGAAACTACACCCAGAGCCAACCCGCTCAGGTTTTTTTGTAAGCGCTGGCGCCGACGTTTGCCAATTCGCTTATTTTTGCCACGATGGCTTGACTCCAGTATAGAGCCTTCATCGCCCGAAAGTAATAGGGCATTCTCCGAACCCGAGTTGATACTAGAGTTGAAACCGTCAGCACAAGTGGTGCTGAGGTCATCAAACTCCAACTCGGACTCATTGACAGTCCCCATAGTTCAGGTCCTAAGATGACGTTGGACCTGAAACATAAAAATGAAAGCTAGAGAACCGAATAACGAGAGGTCCTTAAAGCCCAAACAGCAAAAACACATGCAGTTATAAAAAACCAGAAAAAATAAAAGAAATACACAGAGAGAACAGAAAAGAAAAGTAAAGAAAAGAAAACAGGAACGGTATCCGCAGAGAAAAACAGACAAGAAAAATTAAAAGCTTAAAAAAATATAATTGACAAAGAAATTAAAAGCACGGAAGCTAAATGTCAAAAAAGTAAAATAAAACTGATCAGCACAGTAATAAAATGTACGCACATAAGAGATAAAAATAAAAATAAAACGGTATACTTAGCTGTTGTCATGCTCGTTGTAGAACATAACTGCCAGAACATACATGCACTAACAGCACACAGAAGCTCCAGCATACTTATTAATAAATAGTTACTGTTCCACCCGACACAGCAAAAGCAGCGGTTAGAACAGTACAAATGTTAAAAATAAAAAAAAAATAAAAAAATAAAAAATAAATAAATAAAACACTGAAATTTGGTACTGACTCTCAAAAAAAAATAAAAAAAGTACACTCAATAGAATAGAAGCACGTGTTATGCGCGGTTGCATATCTCTGTATATACCGTTCCCGTTATCACAAAAAACGCACTAATAACCACAAAGAACAAGAAAACACATGTAAATGAATGACACTGCACGCAAAATCGCCGTAGCAAGGGCGCAAAAACCAGAACCCGCAATTGAAAATAAAAAATTAAAAATATGCATATACAACACAGAAAAAAAATCACAAATTCACTATAGATTACACTGAGAAGCACTGTATTGATCAAAAACAAAGAAAACTAATAGATTTGCAGTTTATGAATTAGAGTTCCGAGTTATGAATTAAAGTTAATTGATTACTAATATATTTAATAAATATAAATATATCAAATATATTTGAAAGCACAATTACACTTGTGACAAAAGCACCGGTAAATTTAAAATGAAAAGTATTAAAAAAAAAAAAATGCGAAAAAATGCAGAAATCGATGTTGACACATCGGAGGTTGACGATAGAATGAATAGAGAATCGACTTGAATCTGTTCATCAAATATATAAACAGTATGCACGAAACACTACTTCACGTTTAAATGTACCCCTTACACTGTCTACAACGGCTGCTTTGAAATTCGCGAATAATGTCTTAAACGATGATTTTTTCTCACCAGAAATTATTCAAGGGAATGAAGTTCGCAATATGTCGAATAATGAATTATATCTTAACTTATTTCCTTTAATAATCACCAAAGATATGACATATTATAAAAATATAGTTTATAAAGGAACATTTTATAAAATTGGTTATTTTTTAATTAAACAGATCAATGACCATTTGTATTTATACGAAATTATAGACATTGTTATTAAAGAAAACGAATGTTATTTAATTTGCAAACAGAATGAATTAAGTTATTTACCTCACAATATATCATATTTAGTTGGAAAATAGTTAGAAGGGGTTCATTTATGCAATATCCAACATTTTGAGGGTCCTCCAATTCATGTTTATTAGATTCAAGATAAAAGAAAAGTAATAAGAAGGAAACATTTTTATTAATTTTATTGTTTTATTAATTCATATTAGTTATAAAATTAGATGTCTTTAAACCATGTAAAATTAAACTGAAATAAAGCAAAATATTTAAATGTTTAAAATTGAAACATCCAAAAAATTAAAAAAAAACCTTTTATTTCCGTTTTCGTATTATTGAGGTGATAAAATTTCGTATTAGTAAGGTATGAAATAAAAATTATAATTTCTTAAAATAACAATCGAAGTTACTAAAATTAAGATAGATTATCTATTAAAATTGATAAATTCGACTTTTACTTTAAATAATTTTAGCTTTTAAAATAAGAATTAATTTTATTTACAATAAGCGATATTTTCTGTCAATTCAAACGTTTCATGTTATTAATTTAAAAATAAATTATAATTTATTTTAACAAATAATACTATTTAAAATAAAGAGGCAAATTATTTAGTTTTACTATTATTTATGATCTTTAAAATAAAAAGTAAAATACTTTTGTTTTAAAAATTTATACTATTTAGCTAATTTCTATAAGGAAAAACTCGTCAAATCATTATTTTTAGCCATGCTTTTTTCTCAGTTGTATTAATATATATTAATACTATAGTTGTATTAAAACTCATAATTATTATTATTTCGTGTTTGGTTATATACAAAATAAATGTTGACTATGCATTTATAACATTTACATATATAAAACAAGGGAATTGCATAGTCAGTACACAAAATACAATTAAAACTAATAAAATTATAAAGTCTGTTGTCATCAATAATGATATATTGACTATACATGTTATAGCGCATAACATTCTCCCCCCACGTGACGAAGTCAACAGATTAGACAATGGATTCTTCTTGACCTCGTCATGACACTCTTGGTTCGGAGAGCTCTTGATTCCTTTGTTTCTTCCTCCATATATAGTAAGAACATAATAACTATTCCTACTATTATTGCGCAGTTCATATAAGATATGCTGTAATGATGAACGTCGTGACGAGTTGGTTTGGCATTCCAATGGAGTTCATTATGCTGTTCCTCAATCAGTGTTTCCAGCTGCCTGGTATCAATTTTGGATAGCGGTATTTTGGTCATATTAATCTTGGTATTAATAAAGGTATGGTTTGCGTATAGCCAGCATTAATAGTCGGAATAAATGCAGAATTCAATTTAGAACTTATTTTAAATGAGGCAGGTATATGAAATGACTTGTCCCTTAATGAACCACCATGACTAATTTGCAATATCCCGGATCCCTTAAAGGTGATTGCGCTAATGGTTTTACCACAAATAAGATCAAACACAAGTTCAGTTTTTACGCTAAATATCCATTTGTTGTGTTCATTAATCTTTACCCAATAATTGGTAGAGTTGAATAGCTCAATATTGCAGCTGTAATGAAGCTCGCTACTGTGTTGGAACATATTCATTTCGCACATACTAGTTTCGGATTTAGTGTTGTAAATCGGAGCAAGGAGACATATTAAATTATCGGGGTTGATAACAATGCACCGTTTTAACTCGTTGTCTTTCATTGGTGAATAGTGTTCACGAGAATTGCTCACTGCCAAGAATGTTGTTGATGGTTTGATGATGTACTGCTGCCCTTCGTGTTCAAATGGTACCGGAATTATACGGTAAATATTGTATGCATTTGATTGAATTAATGGTATTTGAATGTGGAATATAACCATATTTGTCAACACTCTTGCTCTTACGGCCATCACCTCATAAACGTCAGCTAGAGAATGAGTAGGTAGGGAAACTGTGGTGGCTGTATGATCCTTAATTTTCCATAGTTCACCTTCCAGTTGTGCAGGAGAGATCAATTGTGAATTTATTATACCGTTATGCGCGTGGGTGAGTACTTAGATGATGATTCTCTGAGTATCCTCTATGTTTTTAATGATCAACATAAGTTGTATAGCTAACATATTAATCATTTGAGTTTTATGGAGTTTCGTATTGTCGGATGTGAGATTGTTCATTGTGTCAATGAAATTATTCATGTGGTTGCTCATAGTATTTATTTGCTGTCCTGTTTGTTCAATATTATGCTTTATAATATTAAGAGTTGCATTAATAATTGATGTTTGGTTTTGCATTAAGTTGAGCAATGTTTCACTTTTATCATCCAGGTTTGATATTAGTTGTTCGTAATGTTCTGCAACTCGTTCATTTAAAACACCGAATAACTCACCCATGACATGCCCTACAGCATCACCGAAACCTCGCTTAACGCGTCTTCGCTTTCCATTTGGTGCCCGATTTGTTGGATAAGAGCCATGCATATACTATACTGATCTGTGTGGTTAGTAGGCTCTTGGCAAACTTGTTTTAAGTTATGAATTTTGAATACTAAAGTATTTTAAGTATTTAAGTTTTAAGTATTTGTACTGCGTATTTACTTGTTTCAGCTCCACGTCAAAACCTCAGATCATAGTATAAGATTATATTCCAGGTCGAAGCTAACGGATTCGTTTCAGCTTGTTTGTCGAAGTAGAATGCCGGCTGATGTTTCAAGTATTCTATGCTATACCCTGTTGTACTGGTCCATTCCGCTACCGCATCCTTATAAAATAAGCTCATTAAACACACGGAGTATATAACGAGAGTGGATAGCAGGTTGACCGAACGTCCTCGGGTCATCATCTTATGATTTGTTTTGGGAGCCTGTGATCCAGATGAAACATCCACGGGGCTACAATCCTGCGGTCCAGATTTCATAGGAAGTGATGTATCATCTGCCAAATCGTTGCATCTTATAGTTGGTATCACAGAATTTTCAATTGCGAATTTGTTAGTCAATGATCTTTGTTGCTGCATTGGTAATTTTTCACGAATTCTGTTGATCCAGGCCCGATAGATCATCACGCACCTCTTTGTATAAACGGTGATCTCTAAATTGTGCCTCGCGTTCAGAAAGCAATTATTTGATTTGCTCATTGAGAATGTCAAATTTATCAAGTATTTGCTTGGCTTGTAATGCAGCTTGAGTTTGTTGACCACTTTCAATCATTTCAATTATTTTCGATTTAAGAGGGTCAATTTCGATTTTTTCAAGTCTCACTATTTCTTCGGCCGTTTTTAGTTTATCCAATTGGCATCGTTTTTCGGCCATTGATGATTGGTATGGGGATAATTCGTTAATGCATGTGGTCATCCATTCAATAGATTTTATTGTTGTTATGATTTTTGATCTTTCTAGCACTGGCATTTTCACAAAAGTGAGACAATTCGTTAGGTCGTGTGATGCCTTGCAAACAATGCATATTTTCCTTATTCCAGCAAAAGTTCTTCTTGGTGCTTGTGATAAAACCGAATTTGGGCGATCTAAAACGACTCTTGTTTGTTGAAATCTCCTTGCTGATATGTTGGTTGCTTCTAACGATTGGAAACGGCTTTCTAGGAACTTTAGAAAATCACTCATATGTAGGTTGAATGTCCCGAGGATTCTCTAAATTTACTTGGTACAAACGATGTGTCTCATTGTCCAATTTCTTCAATACTATTCGAATTAGTATCGCGTTCCAAGTTGTAGTATCAATGCCCAAGTTCTTCAATGCATATAAATTTTCAACCATCGTGTCATGAAGATTTTTTACTGCTGTTGCTGACTCCGAGGTGATGTTTGGCAGATGTAATACCGTATTTACATGGCTAGTTACTAGTAACCTCCTGTTGTTATACCGATTTTCCAGGATTTTCCAAGCTGCCTCGTAATTTTTACCCGTTGGCTCCAAGTGGCTCAATAGTTTTTTGGCTGCCCCTTCTACGTGACCTTTAAGGTAGTTCATTTTATGTGTATTCGTGAGCTGGCTGTTATTCAACTAGTTGTTTAAACGTGTCGGCGAAACCTACCCATTTCATATAGTCCCCATGAAAATGTGGTATTTCTACTGGTGGTAGACGAATCTCCATTGTTTTCGCTTTTGATAGTTGTTCGTCATCTTCCAATAATGTTGTTAAACTTATTACGATATCTTCCTCATACATCCGGCTCGAAGGACCAATGTTTATCCCGGTGTTGTGGTTGGGATAAATGATTTGTTGAGTTTATATAAATTGATTAGGTTACCGCTGGTGGGGCCTAACCAGTTATTTATTTTATTAAAACACGTTGTAAACACGTCATACTTGGGTCCCTAGTCCTCCAGAGGAACCAATTGTGGTAATGACTAATATCGGTTTGATGAAGCCAAATGTTTCGGTCAAGGGATGGAAAATTATCCGACACAGACGGGAGGCAGAATATCATATGCGGCGAGTGAAATTTGTAAAATTTAAAAAAATTGTTGTATTTCAGAATTTGAATATTTCTTGCTTGCCGGATTGCACCATACTTTGAAGATTGAGCCAACCGCCTTTATTAAACTATTTAGTTTATTCGAACGATTTGCTTCTTCTATATTATACAATATTCAAGTTAATTTTATGAAATAAAATTCACAATATTTTACAACACAGCAATTTGGAATTTAATTTAAAATTGTTAAATTTTATTGGAACGTTTTGTCAAACGACTTAAGAATTTAATCATTAATTAAACCGATTTGGACTTTTGTATTTATGCAGTTCACAGTTCTTTGCAAGCAGAATTTAACTCAATTTTTATACGTACAATTTTGGACGTACAATTTTAATTTTAATCCAACTATATTTATTTTTTTACGGACGATTTTTCGAACGACTATTAACGGTTTGTAACATTTAGTATTTTTTATAAATAAAATACTTAGTTTTTGTAAAATAGAATCATTATAGTTACAATACCTTGAACTATGTTTTAAATAATTTTGACAGAACAGTTTTGAAAATTCAATTGGACACAATTGTTTATTTTATTCGAACGATTTTTGCTTCTACTTCATATGATTTTTATTTGAATTTAACGAATATTCAAAACACTTTTATTCAATAAAATTCATACACAATTTTTCGTTCGACTTTAAACGATTTTATGTTTGAATTTAATAATTATTTTGTCGCCTTTGTAAATCAAATGTCTAGCGTTTTGCAAGTAGAGTTGAACTCATTGTTTGAGTTTTATTCGGACGTTTTTTCGAACTATTTGAGGCGATTTAATTTTTTAATTTTATCAAAATTCAAAACATTTTGGACATTTTGTGAAATTTTAACGATTTTTCAACAGTAGAAGAACTTGAGATAAGATTAGGCTAATAATCGGACGATTTTTCGAACGACTTTGGACGATTTTTGTTTAAATTGCGAGAGTTGTGGACTGATGATACCGAATTTGTTTTAAGATGTAGTGATCTACACATTATCGATGGATTTTCGGTTTTATTTCTTTGATTTAATCGTTGATTTTGTAAATTTGCTGATTTCTAAATATACACAAATCTTCAAAAAATAGGTAATCTTTTTTAAGCGAACCTAGATTGGAAAAACAAAGGCAAGGCACATAGTCTATTGCATTTATTGCAATGATTTTTACATATAATTAAGATTATCTGCGACTAATGTCAACTTTTTTTATTTATTTTCAGGTATGTAAAATTCACATAAAATGAACTGTGGCAAGTATTACTTCTATATGCAAATTTGTTAAAATAAAAGAAAATTGAAAGTTGTTCGTAGAGCTAACATAATAATTGGAAGTAGAACCTTTGTGACACTGCGTGCACCCATTGTTAAAAGGTCTACGCAGCCTTACACAAGCTGTTTGCGTGAACTCTAGAGGCTGAAAGGAGTCATTCTCAAAATATCGTGTCAATGGGTTTAGTGGATCGCCCATTCAAAATTCATTTTTGAAAGATCTTGTTTGAAAGGCCTGTACGGTTTGCGCATTCAAATCACGATTGGGTTTCATGATATTTGCATGTATAGCGAGGAAGTTGATGAGATAATCGTATAGAGTGAGGAGTAATCCCAGGGCAATATTTATGATTGAATATTGGCGATTAACCAATTCTCAATCCTTTGACAAAGAAATTAAAAAAAGTATCAGCAAAATTAAATTTTTTTCAAAAAAGACAATGATAATGGATTTTCGATTTCATATCCATCGAATCGACTTGTCTCAATAGTGTTCACAACTTCCTTGTTTATAAAATATTCATCGAGTATAGAAAATAGATTACCGGCGTCATTTCGAGTGTCCGACTTAATATGCTTAATTCAGATGGTGAAATGTTGATGTTTCGAAAATGTACTTCTATAAAATAATTCCAAATATTGTCGAAAATTGTGTAATCCTCTAATACGCAGCTTTCGAACCAAATCGAAACTATTACGTCCGATTTTGTTGGTCCTTAAACAAATTGAACACAAGTGTGTGAAGTTATCCCTTGATTCCATCCCAGAAAAATTTAAAATGTTCATCAGGCAATACTATTCTCATCCCATCCCAGGATTTTAAAAATCATCCCAAAATTTGATATTATCATTTTAAAAATTTGCAAACGACGTGTTAGCTTATATATTCTTGTCGTTAAAAGTAATTGGCACAATAGGCTCCATATATGGCCCCATATAAGAAATACAAATTTTAATTAATGGTTCCCGAGAACAATGAGTGCCGGAAAAAGTTTTCTTGAATGAATTTGTTCGTCATGAAATCTCGCAACAAATGATACTTTCGGCAGAAAGTTGTGGTAACGATTTCTTTAATAGAATATCACTTGGATCGCGATAATCTTTATTCGCCCAATCTAGCCGTAAAATATCTTCAACCGTAAAATCTTTTAGTAAATCATGGCGACACCATTCCACGATACACACGTTCCTAGCCACTTTATCCACTTCAATATATCCATCAAATTCCACATGCCATTGAAATTGGTTACAAATATAGATTGATGCTAGAGAATTGGACATTTCTTGCAATATCGAATCAATTGGAAGCATTTGATCCTCGGCCAAATATTCCGCTAAAAGATACATTTCAATTTTAGGAATATACAGCCAGTTCACATCCAATGATGTTCCATTTAGACAATCGTGTCAATTTATCAGCTGAAGTCGGCTCGGTATTTGAATATTGAAAATATTGTTAAAAATATAGCACAATACTTAATTTACTTGCGACATATATACCTTGCGTTCTTCGAAACATTAGTCCACTCGTAAAAAAATATGTTGGATTCGATTTCCAAGCCATCCTATAAAGCAGTCGATTTTTTACTTATAGCTTAAACATGTGCTTATACATCTATGATTTTACTACTAACTCGCCGCGTATAAGTTTAGCGTTTTGTTAAGAATCTTGCTTACAAAGAATGTCATTAAAGTGGTATGGAATTAAAATAGTATTATGCCTGGTGTAAATTTTAAAAGGATCCCTTCACATAATTTTGATATGGGCCCACATTTGATAAAATCAATTCGATTTATCAATGGAATTATATATTTTGATTACTGAAACAGGTATGCTTTGAAAACCCATATGTCCAATCCTGGATGCTTAACAGCAACTGGTACCGCTTCTAAAGCCTCTGTCTGCAGATTCTGTTGGTCTCTGACATCCTCTTGTGTTATCGTGACGGCATTTCTTAAGTTTAATGTTGTGTTGCCGTCAAACTCGAGCATATTATCAGGCACACCGTTACAGTGGTGCCCAAAATCAAGGCAGATTCGCACAAATTTTTGTATTGAATAGGTTTAAAAGTGTATATGCATGAACGGTGAGGTTTCACTGCACCAAACAGTCGATATAGTAAGATAACAAAAAGATAAAGCCTGATAGAGATTTTAAAGTTGAAACTGAAATTTTTATTCCATAAACATGCTATTAGAAGGATCGATTGAATCGTCATCTTCATTAACGTGATTCAAAAGACAATAATATTTCCAATAAAAATTAACTTTTTCCTTAGATCGACGATACCGAGCAACTATTTGGCCATCGTCTTTAAAAAATTCGATTTCGTCTAATACATGTATTATAATACAAGTATTTTTGAATCGCGAGTTTTGAAAAATATTAAGTTTAGATCCGTGAATAGTGTTGACCCCGTCTTCGTTCATGAAATACTCTGCCATTAGATAAAATATTGCAGCAGTGCAAGAATTTGAATCACCTATGTGTAAACGCTAAAAGAGATTCGGATGTTTAAAATGCAAGTCGATCATAAAATTCTAAATATACTTACGTCAATTTCAATATTTTCCACAAGCGTCATTACATCGTTGTCCGTTATATCTTTACAGTCCCAGAAACCTACACGGTAATGTTGGATGAGCGCGCGACTTAATACTCTTATTTGCCCAGATGGTATATTCATGTCTATAAAATTTATAGCGTCAATACAATTTCCAATATTTTCGAGAAATGAATAGTTTCCAATATCCTCTTCTAAAATGCAGTTGTAAAATTCCAATGTGACTTCAAATTGCGTTGTGTCCTTAAACAGATTGATTAGATATTTCACAAATGTAACCAGTTTACCAACGTTGTTTTCAAGACAACTTTTTAATTCGATTCTTATAAATTGGGAAGAAAGCCAATATTTTTGTATAAGTTGCGGTGAAAATGGTTGGTCACTTTCGTATATAAAACGGAATTCTTCATCAAATCTGATTTCATATACTTGTTCCTGTTCGGACTTATTTAGCAACGAACGAAACAATGAATCACTGAAATAAATATAATTTGATATTTTGTAGATGATTCTGTAGCTTTTCATTTTTAATAGCTCATCAGGAAGTGGTCGGTCCCCTTTTAAATCAACTGAACCGTTCGATACAACGGTTATTGGTATATCATATCTTTGGAGAAAACTTATAACACCCATCTCTGAGTCACCTGTCGATACTAAAATTTTATCATGAAATCTTGAAATAATATAATGGTCTAATCCCAAGTAAAGTTTTCCCAAGTCTATTTCCAGTTTTTCATCATTATAATCTGAGTAAAGTTGCGGGAATACTTTTTTTAATAAAATGTTAAGATACCGATCTAGGTATTCATTACAGTATGGATCGCGATAATCTTTGTTGGCCAAATCTAAACGTAAAATATCTAAATACGGGAAATCTTTAAGTAAATCATAGCGACTCCATTCTTCGACACACAAATCCAAGGCTAATTTATCAATTTCAATAAAAGTTCCAGAAGCTTTATGCCATTCAAATTGATCACAAATATAAATTGCTGGTTTCGACAAGTTGTCGTTTTGAAATATCGCATCAATTTCTTCCTGAAGTTCCCAGGCCAAATATTCCGAAAATTCATAAATTTCAATTTTCGGAGTATACATCCAATCCACATCTAATGAACTAGTTTTGAAAGAATCGTGTAAATTGAGTTTTTGAAGTTTTTTCATTATCAAATCCTGTAATTGAATAAAATTGTAAATTTAAATTCTACAGTGGACCAAAATCGTCGGAATTGGTTTACTTTTTCACTCTGGAAGGTCGAATCCACTCGTAAAAAGTACGTTGGGTACGTATTCCACGCCATTTTATATCTAAGTTCCATCTGAATATGGTATATAGTGATTGTATATTCGCTCCAGTTATCTTCTTGACTGTAAAACTTAATCAAATATAATCGACCATCTAGTTTATGATGATGAACCTCTTCTACAGTGCATCTATCATTTTCATCCACCCAGTTTTCGTTTATATACTGCGCATGTATAAGATAGAAAAAACATAATGTGTCTTGCGTATAATCAAAGACATATTTCAAATGAACTTAGGTACATACCTTTACTATCCACTCTAATATATCACCGTGCACATATATTCGCCATTCTGAAATTAAAATCTCGATTATAGATAATCAAATTTAAAAAATTATTTACACAACTAATTTACATACCTTTCCTTTCTTTGGCATAATTCAACCACTCAGGATCAATTACGTCCCAGCAACTAAATATTGGACTGCTAGAGCTAGAGAAATGTAATCCTTATAATTTAAACATTCTGGTAGACACCGTGATAACTTTCTTAAATATACAAATAACAAGATTTACCTGTCACGTTTCCATTCCTGATATATACGTCTAAGTTTCGATAACAAAAAAGACATGTCATTACTATCGATCCCGTCACTTTCCGAACCATTGCTATCACTAAGTTCCGATGACACAAGAGACATGTCATTACTATCCATCCCGTCACTTTCCGAACCATTGCTATCACTAAGTTCCGATAACACAAGAGACATGTCATTACTATCGATCCCGTCACTTTCCGAACCATTGCTATCACTATGTTCCGATGACACAAGAGACATTTCATTACTGTCACTATCAGTCTCAAAAACCTTTTGTGGTGTATAATATTGACGAAAATTAAATTTTTTATATTTCTTTTTTGAGGCTTTAGTCAACCAATCTAATTCAGCTACGCCCGAACAACTTAAATTTTGGCTGCTAGAGCTAGAGAAATGCAATCGTTATAATTTAAAATTTGGGGTAAACAACGTGATAACTTTCTTAAATAAACAAATAATAGAATTTACCTTTCGATTCTATCAGTTTCCGGAACATTGCTATCCAATAGCTCCGATGACGCAAGAGACATTTGATTGTTATCACTCTCAATATCACTCTGCGATGACACATCCGAACCAAATTTGATTCGGTTTACTTTTGGACTACCCAAGCCACTCATAATATCGGTTTAGGAATTGTGTATTGGCACAAAAAACGAATAATACTTTTATAACATACAAATCAAGTCTGAATCACTAAAACTAAAATATTTTTAATCGAGCAAACCGATAAATTGTTTATCAGTATATGCCCAACACATATATGGGAGTGCTAATAATACTCAAGTATCCAGGATTATAGCATATCAAACAATCGTATAATCGGTATATCGTAATTGATAACATTTATGTCATCAACGTCATATATAATTGGGCAAGAAACTTATACGTGTATCACCCACAATAATTACAAAATTTTAATTTATGTACTGTGAATTTAGGAAGACTATTTTCAAAGCCTTTCAAATGTTGTACACAAATTTCAATACACAAAGCAGTTGGTCTTTTCACTTATTTATTCGCAAAACAATTTTTGTATAGAGTCAGCTTTTGCTTTGTTAGAAAATAAATCCACAGCTATTTCTAAGCTATGTTTTACCACAACAATACACCTTTGTACGTCTTGCACTACTGATAAAATTAATCAAACTACTTTATAAGAAAATTACAAGAATTTTCAGTAAATTAAACAAATTGAAGTATGTATTTTAATCACTGAAATGTCGCCCCTGTGGTTGGGTGCACTCACATGTCTCGTAAAACTAAACATGTTTTCCAAGAATTCCGTCGTAGGAGGCGAAAAAACCCGCATTCGTAAAAAAATAATCTGTTTCTAATGTCAACAAAAGAAGAATACCGCCAAACACATACCGGACCCCCGCTCAAGTACTCGGACACGAAATTTATGATTTATTAAAATGGACTGAACATACCGTTCAGTCCATTTTAATCAATGAAAAATTGAAAACTTAACACAAATTGATTCATCAAATGAAAACTGTTGTCCCACATTTTAAGATGTTTTGAATCTATTTTGCTGTCAAATTCCAGCAAGTATTGAGCAATTTTAGAGTTACAAGATGAATTTTTAGCTCCAGTCGTGTCCGCTTGAATCGACTGCAAGAATACCATTTTTGTTGCGATGTGACGTGACTAGAGTCATGTCGTGTGAAGTGATACGACTACGGGAATTGTGGTGTATATTTTTGTTGTTTTCTTGTCTGCGATAGCATTGAGTAAGCTTACTAACCAGTCTGACTGAGTGAACTCTGTCTGGGAGGTATTGAAAACTTTAAACCGTAAGTATAGTGAAAGTCAGACTCACTATGTTTACCGTTGACTCGGGTATTCGGCAAGGAGATATTCTGTTCTCGATAATCTCTATTCTCATGTTTCGTGATGGTACTGAATAGCATGGTAGTGAAGAAAATACTTGATCCGCTTGCAGAGTTTTCAGTTTCTGTTGGACTCCAGATCAATGAGTCCAAAACAAAATACATGATCTCAAGTTATAGGGGCAATGGCACACAAGATTTCATTAGTGGTCGCCAAGCATTTGAGGGAGTGGGGAGGTTCACATATTTGAGCTGTCATCATTTACAATAATAGTGTATGTGACGATTTTAAAGAGCTGTATCCTCTAAGGCCACTGCTAAAATCTAAACACCTATCAAGTTGCATGGTCACGGACGACTACGAGAGATGGCTCTTTGCAGTTGAGAGAAAAGCCATGCATGTGTTTTATGGCGCAAAACGCGTAGATAGGACATCCGAAACGAAGTGTAAAGCGATTTCAGAAAGGAGAGCCACCATATTGTAGGCGCATGGTGTAAATAACGATTTGGTTTCTTCAGATTATCTAAGACAGTGTGAACACCAAGCTCAGGATCGAAACCGGTGGAGCCAAATCGTTGACACAGTAAGGCGCCAGTAGTGGCCTTTAAAAACTGTTTTAATAATAATAATCACTAAAACGACTCGCCTATTTCTTATCATAAGTTTAACAATAATATAAACAAATGTCGCGCTTGTTATCAGCATAAACAACTTAAGTATTCAACTCGAAAATTAGTGAATATTGTAAATTTAGTATAAAAACGGTGTGTGCGTGTACGTGACATATATAGAATTTTGATATACAGATAACAAATCAATAGTCTTACACTATATGTCCACTTTTGGCTAAATTAGCTTTTGATGTTATGTTACATAATTGTTTGAGCTGTACCCAGTGGTGAGCAACCCTCTATCCAATTCCTCGTAATATCCGAAAAATGAATCTTTTAAACCACGGATGGTCATATTTCATATCATAGTACACAACATATCATATCCACATACAAACACGGGTGGGCAAATTACATTGGGCTCACGCTTGATATCCCATTTTAGAAAACACATTTATTTTTATTTTTCTTATACTTAGACTTGATTTAAGCATTTAGGGTCTTTTGCTGAAATATTTGTGTCGTGATTTTCACACCAGAAATCTCATATATTTCCTTTAAGTAATGGACTCTGTTTTTCACTAGAATTTGGCTGTGAAACATTGTACATAACTCATAACATCATAACACATAACTCATGGTCATAGAATATCCAGATTATATCAAAGTGGGATGTAGTGGTTGTAGACTTGTACCCTGCATCATCATTCGCAACTTGATTTTTTACTCTAAATTCTGAAAATGCCTTAACTAAATTGAAACCGTGGCCCGTCACTGTCGGCGTTATTTTCCTAGTACACAATCCGTATTCATCAGTGTTATCGGAAAACAAATTCAGCGATTTTGTCGTAAGTATGCGCCCCAGGAAAACGCCCAGTACCTAGTATTCCACTTTTTCTTCTCAAGTGGTCTAAATCAATCTAAATTGTTGTACCAAGAAAATTTTGTAATTTAGTTTGTAATTTGCCTTAACTATGGATGTCATACTGATCCAGCAAAAACCAGCTTACGTTTACTTAAGAATCTTAGGCGCCCAATGGATTACTGGGAAGGTGCTATAATTTATTTGATCGCGTCAAAATTTGATAGCAACACAAAGACAATTTGGGGATTGTTTCCTTAATAAGTGGAGCAGTCCCTACTTAAGAAGAAACTGTTTCCAAATTTATCATAACTAAAAGTCATTCATACGAAGGACAATTGCTTGATATGTCTTCTTATTATAAGGATAGGAAGGTTTTTTTTTACATACATTAATTAGAGACTGTTCAGTATCCCTATTTTGTACACGGCTACAGGTTCATCTTTTAACTGGCCATCTGCACACTGCATAACTCCATACTAGCCTGTACTAATATGAACGATGGGTCGGCCCATAAGTTCTACATTCCAACAGAGGGTCATAGATGTTTTCAATTTAATCACCGATCGTAATCGGGAGATGAAAAATCCCTTTTGCATCCCACCACTGTTGGGATTCGTATCCGGTACATCCCGATTCAAACGTGGCAGCTTTAGCGACTGCGCCATTTGCTCGGTTACATATCAACTCACGAATCATCATTCATTAATTTAGGATCATCGTTCATTGTATATAAGTATAGGATGGACATACTATTATGCGGTGCAATAATTTTTTGAAAATGTCGTTTGTCGATCGTATAAACACCGCGAAAATAATTCATTTGAGAATCACGACATTAGAAATTGTCCGAATCAAGAAGTTTATCAATTTTGTAAACTAAAACACTAAAACATTCTCTGCTGCACATCACACCGTCGTCTAAAATCACACCACCATCGTGTCACACGCAGCTGACGACAAATCTACTCAGATTAACCATATCTTCGAATATGACCCCACTCATCTTTCTCAACCGACAATTCGTTTTCCACAGCCGCCAGTTATGTCATGCTTGCTTGTGATGAGGTTGTAGTTTCTAGTCAAAATATCACCGCACTATAGCTATATCCTTGACTCCAGCTCTCAATTAAATTTCATCATTAAAATCATTAGCATCAAAACTTGGGATTTAACCAACCCACGATTCTAGGCATTAGATACTTGTCATTATCTTCGACTGGTGCTGCACTACAGAATTTGAGATAAAAATATTGAGCAAACTAATTAACAATTAATTGCGGTCTGTTGGTCAATTGGTACTATAGGTAATATCTTCCATTTTTACAAAAAAACTCTGCTTAGATGAGTTGTGTCCGGTCGCGTAGATATGTGCAAACCAGACGAAAGTGTTTGTCATTTTATCGAGCTCATTTCGTCGAAATCTTCAATAGACTAGTGTAAAAAATTTGGGAAACAGAGGTAGATGACTACAACATTTCCGCCCTCATCATTCTCCGTTTCAGAACTCACAATATTGCTATCAGTGCTGATATAGCCAAAATTTGATAGATCCAAATGACCAGTGTTACCAATAAATTTTCTGGTGATATTAACCGGTACGTACGGCATGACTTCCATTTTTGGCCACCCGATGTTTGCTGCTAATGAATGTGAATCTCAAGATGCATATACGCTGATGATTTATTGACTGGTAAAAATACTATCAATGACACTGTTCAACTGTCAGCAACCATTTTTTTAAGCACTTCATGGCCTAAAGAAAATAGTGTTCCAGCAAATAGAAGGTGTAATCCGGTAGTAGAAACTGTTTTCGCGTCAAACTCTAATCATCAAATCTATAATATCAGTGATGGTGATCGGAAAATGCTTGTGGTCTAACTACCGTGATTAGTTGCAACAGCTTCAGCGTTTGTATATATTCCATGTCAACTATGTTTAATAGCAAACAATTCCCGTGCCAAATTCAAATACACGGTTAACTGACGCGAGCGAGAAAGATAATGGGGCCGCTCTGTACGATCTAATATTACATGAGGTTTCTGAATTCATTTGCTGTGCTCAAAATCGCATGTGGCTGCTATCAAAAACAAGCGTATATACTCCCTCGTCTTGTCTGCTGCTGCTCCTCTTGCTATAAACTGATTTCAAAATATATATTCATGAATGTTGTAAGAACATGTCACAAATTTATTACTGGAGTGAATCACCACTGGATTGGATTCATTCAGATGGCTCACGTTTGTGTCGAATTGTAGCTAATCGCGGTCAAATAGAGGGATTGATTCCCGTTCGCTGTCAATACATTAGAGAATGTTACTGAGATGAGGAAGTCTTTTTGTTACGCACTGCCGCGAGTTCTCGTGATGTTGAGTTGATATGGTGAATAATTTTTTTTACAAAATATAATTTCTTATTTTACAAAAATTTATCACATAAATACTGCGTTTTATTGACTTTAAGTCATTGGACCGAAATGAGGGTCTGAAAACGCTCATACATTCCTGAGGAGTATATTGGCTTAAAATATCCAAACTATATAATCGCTTAAGTCATTGTCTTCATTCATGGATGTAAGTTTGTTGCATTATCATCCACATCAAAACATCCTGCGTTATTACAAATTGAATGTACACGTTGGTCCAAAGAAGCTGCTAGCGCAATTATTTCACAAAACTATTGGCCAGTAAACATGTAAGAAAGATCTACAAATCGATTTGTAGAGCCTGTATTATTTGCAAAACTAGAAACCAATGATGGCCAATCTACCAAGTGGTCTTGTTAACCCAGCTCTACCATTTTGTTTCACTTTAGTTTAGTAACTTCAATAGCGCAAATTACCAACTGTACCATTTATATAGTCTTCAGTCTACTTACTAGTCCTGAACTTTAGCTAGCAATTGCAGAAGTTACCTTAAGCAAGAAACTAAAATGGTGTTTTATTCCTCCTGGATAAGTTGGAGAACTACATGAGGCTGGTGTTAAGTCTAACCTACAACACACGATTTACTTTTAATTAATTTATCACATTAATCAAAGAAGTGACCCCTGGTGCTGCTTTTTTCTGACAATATAGAAACACCTGATCATTTTCTAATTCGTCACCAGCTGGAATCCATACCTAAAGCTGCCTAGTTCAAGGGTAAAGAAATGGGAATTGGTATCGAGCCTATACAAAGTGTTCTGGGCATCTTGGTCATAAGATTACGTGCAGCAATTTCAACAGCGGAAAGTTTGGACAAAGGCACCTGATGTAAAAAAAAGATGCAATTGTCAATATCAAAGAAGGAAATTTGCGACCGCTCAGGGCCTGATGGTTAACGTACGCGTCGTACAACCAAAACATCGACTGGAGCTTACCAATTGATCTATTTTTCCTTCATATCTGTTGGAGCTATCTGTAAGTTTTGGGACATCTGATCACCACGTATACTAGACGATATTGTTCCCGAAGACTGGTTGGTGTGGAAGATGGTATAGATTTCTAAAACAATATTCAAAGTAGGAATCGAAATCGATCTAACTGAATTGAAACTCAAACTGTTATTCCATAAACATTTTATTAGAAAGATCGATTGATTCGTCTTCATTAACGTTATTCTTAAGACAATAATATTTCCAATAAAAATTCATTTTTACCTTAGAATAACAATTCCGAGCAACTATTTCGCCATCATCCATAAAAAATTCGGTTTGATCCCGTGAGGTAGTCATCCGTGAATAAGGTGTTCTTCGGTGGTCGGTAAATTGATTTTTTATGTATTAATCGATTTACCTTAATAGAGTTGGCACCTTCTTTGTTCAGTAGATACTCTGCCAGAAGATAATATATTGCAGCAGTGCAATAATTTAATCCTTTTATGTGTATACGCTAAAAGAGATTCGGCTCTTTAAAATTCAAGTCGATCATAAAATTCTAAATATACTTACGTCAAATTCAATATTTTCCAGAAGCGTCATTACATCGTTGTCTGTAATGTCTTTGCAGTTCCTGAAAAATACACGTTTTTGTTGAATGAGCGCGCGACTTAATGCTCGTATTTGTTCAGATGTTTATATTTATGTCCGCAAAATGTATATCGTCAATACAGTTTCCAATATTTTCGAGGAATGAGTAATCTTCTAAAATGCAGTTGGTCAAAGACACGCTGAGGTACAATTTCTTTCTGTCCTTAAACAGATTGATTAAATATTTCATAAATGTAACCAATTTACCAACGTTGTTCAACACAATTCATTATTTCGATTTTTATAGTTTTGGTGTTGAACGACAAAGAATCGTTTACAAGTTGCGGTGGAATTTGTTGGTCACTTTCGTATATAAAACAGAATTCCGTATTAAATCTGATTTCATATGTTTGGTACTCTTCCGACTTATTTAGCAACGAACGAAACAATGAATCACTCAAATATTTGTAATTTTATATTTTGTATTCGGGACTTTGGATTTTTAATAGGGTATCAGGAAGTGGTCATCATGTCTTTCCTGAATGTTTCTATAATCTGGTACTCGATTAGACAAAATTAAAACTTTGTTAGCCAAATCCTGGCGTAAAATATTTTAAGTCAATCATAGCGACTCCATTCTTTGACACATCCAAGGCTACTTTATCCAATTCAATAAAATTATCAACTGCCAAAGACCTCCATGCCATTCAAATTGACCAAAATTTAAATTGAACTTGACCAGTATTTTTTTTTTTTTTTGCAATCTTATTTATTCCCATAAAATTTTACAATGTACCTAGTCTATAGACTAACAACATTTCTTTTTTGGCCTAAATTGCTAAATTGTGTTTAAGTGTTACTGCCTTACGCTGACTATAGTGCTAACTCAAAAGGTTTTACTCTTTTCACTCTCACCTCTTCTCACTGCTTCCCTGTGGTCGAGTAGTTGGTTGGCCTCAACGTTCGGGTGATTCTGGAGCCTTACTTCATGCTTCCGTGCAGCATTGTTTGCTTCTCTGGTGACAGTTTCCACTCTAAGGTCCCTGTAGAGGTCGCTATTACGTCTGTACCAGGGGGCATTTAGAATATCCCTTAGCACTCTGTTTTGGAATCTTTGAACGATATCCATGTTACTTGGTTTAGTACAACCCCACAGCTGAATTCCATATATCCAAATGGGTTTTAATATCTGCTTATATAGCATCAATTTATTGTTTATTGATAGATTGGAGTTCCTTCCCATCAGCCAATACATCTTTCTATATTTGAGTCTGAGTTCTTCACTTTGTTTCTTGATATGGATCATCCCTAGATATTTTGCTGAGTTAGCATGTGGTAATGGGACATTATTTAATACCCCAGGCAAATGATTTATTTGTCTGTTGGTGTAGTCAACACGTATGGATTTTGTTTCATTTAACCTGACACGCCATTGCTTCGTCCATTGATAAATTTTGTTCATCGCACTTTGAAGCTTATTGTTAGCTCCTTCTATGGTATCATCTACTACCAAAATAGCAGTGTCGTTTGCAAATGTGCCAATTGTGTGGTATTCTGAGATAATGGGATATCGCTTGTGAATAATAAATATAGAATGGGTCCTAAGACACTTCCTTGTGGCACTCCAGCTTTGATCTTTTTAATTTCTGAGTTTGATTGTTCCTGTTTAACACGAAAGTGTCGCTCTGTAATGTAGGATTTATATTTGGCAGAATTGTAAAGGTAGAATGTTCTGGGGTTTGTGCAGAAGACCTTCGTGCCAAACTTTGTCAAACGCCTGGGCCACGTCAAGGAAGACTGCTGAGCAGATTTTCTTTTCTTCGAGTTATCTTTCTATGATATCTATTATTCTATGAATTTGATCAATTGTAGAGTGTCTATCTCGAAATCCAAATTGATGTGTGGGGATTAATTCCTGCCTTTCAATTATTGGTTTCAATCTTTTTAAGAGAAGTCTTTCAAATAGTTTTGACATAATAGGTAGTAACGAAATCGGTCTATGGGATGTTATTTCGTTTGGTGGTTCTCCAGGCTTAGGAATCATAATCACCTCCGCGAACTTCCATACATTTGGTACATGTTTCATCCTGAAAGCTGCATTAGAGTTGTTAATTTTTTAATGCCCTTCTTGGATAGCTGTTTTAAGATTTTTCCTGTTATCAGGTCATAGCCTGGCGCTTTGTTAGGATTTACATTTTTTTTTATTTCATTTGTCAATTCCAAAGGGGTGGTCAGAGCGATTTCTTGATCAATAGTTTCCTCTACTTCTTGGAATTCTTCTCTCTTTTGTACCTCATTAGGCTGAAAAATACTTTCTAGATGGTCAGCGAAAGCTTTTGCCTTTTCTTCATTGCTTCTGGCCCAATTCACATTGCTTGTTCTAATGGGTGGTATTTGAGTTATTGGTCTTTTCATTCGTTTGGTTGTCTTCCACAAAGAATAGTCAGTATCCTTTTCATATGTTAATGACTGTAGATATGAGTATATATGAGTCGCTGTGTCAGGTTATTCAGTTTGTTTTTATCTGCAGGCATCCTGGTGTATTGCCATTTCTTCCTGGCTCTCCTTTTTTCTTCGACAAGTTCCCTGATTTCTTTTGGGTAATTTGTACCTATTGTTCTTCTTTTGAACTCCGGCGTATTATTCCATGCTGACTGTTGTACGTCATTTATGAAATTTACGATTTCTTCATCTAGTTGTTCTTCTGTTTTTAACGGTACATTAAGTTTTATTCTACTATTAATCCCTCCCAGTCTATATATTTATTTGTCAGAGTCGGGTTGCATTCTTTTGAGATTATTTTTTCACTGCGAGAGTAAGTAGTATTGAAGAGTGATCGGAGCCCGAATCATACCCCTCTTCGATTTTAACATAAGTTGCTGGAAGTTTTCTAGTTATAAAGAAATCTAGTAGATCAGGTATTTTGTTATTATCTGTTGGCCAGTATGTCAGTTTGGCAGTAGAATGCCAATTACATCCAACTTCTGTCATTGCTCCAAGAAGTTCTTTACCTCTAGTAGTGATTATTCTTGATCCCCAATGACTATGTTTCGCATTGAAGTCTGCGCCAATGATGTACTTATCGCCTAAGCTTTCCAGGAAGTATACGTAGTGTAATTTTTTACGATTATATCGCGGTGGGCAAAAAATTGCCTTCTCGACTAATGACTGATTTTTAGTTTTAATGCCGGTAGTTGCTTGTATTTCTTTTGTTTCATATTTTTTCTCTTCGTAATGTTGTATATTACTTTTTATTATTATCGCACTTCCTCTTCTGGCTGTATTTTCTGGGTGTATGGTATACTTGAACCTCTAAATTTTATAAATGATTGTTTTGTAAAGTGTGTTTCGGATATGAGACTGATATCAATTTTTTGAATGTCCAATAATAGTTGCAATTCTTGTGATGTTGCAATAACCCATTGGGATTTCATGCTAGTATTCTAATGCCGCTATTCATGCTAAAATATGAGTGACAGGAGCCTGATGCTGTTCTCTAGTTTCGTTAGTCTTTGAATAATTGTTCCAATAGCTTTTTCTTGCTTTTGTTCAATTCTGTTCCCCCTTTTGTAACTTCAGCATATGAGATACCTGGATCTTGAATTATTTGATAAGCAGGTTTTCTTATCTTTTCTATTTGATTTCTTGGTTCCTTTAATTTAATTTTTGTACATTCTTTTGAGGAATGCTTAGCTGCGCACTTAACGCATCTTGGGTCTCTATTGCAGTAGTTCTGAGTGTGCCCGAATGATTGGCACTTTATGCATTGCGGAAGCAATCTGAATTTTCGTAAAGCTTCAATCTCCACCTTCATGTTGAGGATATACCTTATTTGATAAATATTTTGTATGTCTTCATCTTTATCAAAAGTTAACATGAACAATGATAGCGGAGTTTTATCCTTTTTCTTCAATATTTGTGTAACCTCTTTTATTTTCAAATTTTTAGAACGTAAATCTTCCTTTATTTCTTCTGGCTCGCAGGATGGGTGTAGGGTTTTCGCCACAACTTTAATCGGCCTGGATCTTTTGTCCTCATAAGAGTACCATGTATTTCCCGTTTCATTAAGTGAAAGGGTCTCCAGATCTCCACTACTGAGCATCGTTGTTTGGTATTGTATTTGGTTTGAATCCATCGTTTTTCGTATATCATTGTAGTTTTCAATCTTATTTACAATGACTGGTGGTGGTTTGGGTTGTTGCACCTTTTTACTCTGATTTTTTATTTCTTTTTTTTCTTGTACTTTGTTCTGGAGGTACAAAGGGTGATTTGCTCAGTCGTCGCTTTTTTCCTTGTTTCTTTTTTTTAGCACCCAATTCACGTCAGAATTAAGTTTAACTTAGTCCGTGACATATTCATTCTGGCCGATGGCTACGTTTCCGCCAAATGCTACGTTTTTAGCTACGTTCTGCTCTTCTATTCTTGATTTCTCTTCTGTTACACCAGGTGTTAGAGCTTTTCTAAGTTCCTCATTTTCTTTTTTAAGTATCATGAAATCATTAGCTTAGTTGTGAACTTTTCAAATTCGCATAGCTTTCTGCGTATCTTGTTGGTGATCTTGTCAATTTGGAAGTCTTTCTAAAAGGGTTAGTAACAGGGTTTTCTTCGGTAATGTTCTCCGATCGTGATCTTGCCTTTAGCAATGGTTGGTTCCCCCCAGAATCCATGGAACCGGCCTTCTTCGCGAAGGGTGGAATTTCCAATTTAAAACCTGGATTACCACCTGGGGTAATATTTCCTTTCGTCGTTGCCATTGCATTTTCCTTTATGTTTGGTCCGCGGGGAATATTTTATTTCCTCCCTACTCTTCGCTACCCGTAGATACCGTTGAGCACTCCTCTATCCGCCACCTGAGGACTCGCTATCTAGTGGTTTACATACTCCGCCGAGAGCTTTAAAGTGAACGATTTTTTTTTAAATCACTAAATTGATGTCCCTATAGTTGGGAGCACCCACGTGCCTCGTAAAACTAAATTGCACGAACATGTTTTCCAGGAATACCGTCGTAGCAGGCGAATAAACTGTTGGTACGCTAGGCTCTCGGCCCGCATTTGTAAAAAATAATCTGTATCAACAAAAACAAAATCTGTTTCTATTGTCAAACCAATATCGGACCCCCGGTCAAGTACCCGGACTCGAGATTTACGATCGGCATGTGCACTACAGGAGCGTTTGAAGGCCTAATCACATGCATGAATGAATATTGGCTGGAACTCGTTGCTCTTCAAGAAACTCGCTGACCTAAAAGTGGAAACCATGTGTCCTATAGCTATAAGTTTCTCTACAGTGGAGAATACATTTCTATTATCACTTTGCAATAAAACATCCGGATCACTCATTCTGTTTATATCTGGTTGAATTGTAAATCTTAACCACAAATTAAGTCAGCTTCGCATTCAATTTGACCTTCTAAATAAGTGCCACACAATCAAAACGAAACATTTGTTACCAGCACTAACTTACATGTACTTCTGATTCACAACATCAAAATTAGCGGCACTGGAAATAAAAATCACGTTATGTCGATCTACAGGAAAAAGAGTAGAAATAAAATCTATAAATGGTTATCCGATCCAGTAATATACTGGTTGCGGCATCTTTTGATCCGTTTATGAACTAGCGGTTATTTCGCCGCTCATATAGCTATACTTTCACTTGTCACAACTAACAGAAAAACAGGATATTCCTGGTGCGAAATGATTCGAAATACGCTTGATCAACGTTGGGGAATATTGAAAACTAATTTCATGCCTATTCTGTAACTCATTTCGACTGGAAGAAAAATTCCATTGGACAGTTTGCCATTCTGTATCTCGTTTTGTTGGAAAAATTTCACGCGAAGGAATTTTAACTTCGAATTTAATTGTTGTTGGAATTACTCTATTCTGTAACTCGATTCGTTTGGAATTTTTGATTATTTTTGTTGAAAAATCTCCGTTAAAAAATTGTGGTAGAATTTTTATGAAAATTAATTTTTTGTGAAAAAGATATGGTTTGCTTTAACAATATATGACATTATTTGCTTTGGCGACTGGTTTTGTCGTTTAGCGCCCAATTTCTGTTGCATTGAAAATAAAATGTCTATTCCGACATATCTAAGTATGGCGCAAAACTCATTTTAACAGTCATTAATTGCTGGCTAGTAACGTGTGCTTTGATTATTTATCGGAATATTTTAAAAGATTGCAGGGGCAACAGTAATCATTCGCCAGCGCTCACTGGACAGTTAAAAAAGAGCCAGCGGACATTTTTTAATTATTATACGTACAATAAAAATTTTCCGCCAAACGACATTTCCAGGAGCCACTAGACGGTAATTGGATTTTAGTAAATTTTGTTTGCTGTGATCACGACTTTCTCAATTATTGTCATCTTTTTATCCCTTTCAATTTTTTTATGTTTGCAAACATACATAAAAATTGGATGAATAACAATTCAAAAAGACGTAAGCTAACAAATTTTTCTCGATGAATTGGTCTTCTACTATCCTAGACAATCTGCAGAAGCCAAGTCGTTCTCTGCACCGGGGATAACATATCAATAGTCTTACACTATATATTGGCTAAATGAACTTTTGATGCTACGTTACAATATTTTTTTTTTGCTCTACCCAGTGGTAAGCCACCATTGCCATGTGATATTTTATATCATAGTATACAACATATCATAGGTATGAACATATGTAAAAGGGTGGGCAAATTACATTGGGCTCAGAGTAATGAAACTACCAATTAACAATTACTCACAATTTTCTAATTGAATTACCATTACAACTTATCATTTATTTGAGTAATGGTTAGGTAAGCTAAGGTTAGAGTGGCTGCTACGTCATACTTAGACCGATGATGGTCCATTGTGATACCACAGTATCTTACTTCCCTTTTACCCTTAGTGGAACTCAGAGCTACTTATGTAGCGTGATATATCTGGCACTTTACAGTTTTCGAGATCCGAGAGACTGGGCCTTTACCCATGTCTATGCCTTCTGTGTGCTAAAGTTAGATATGAGCATAGGAAGTGGACTAAAGTCTTGTCCTCCTCCTCGTCCGCATACAGTTTTTGCAAAAGTCATTTGCTTTCAGACAAAGCCTCCTCGCATGTGCTCTAAATAGGCACAGTGCTCTATGAGTATCGCCACGATCGGTTTTAATTCACGTCTATACGTAGGGAGATTAGTGTATTTGAGCGATTCAAGTCCAGCTTTGGCCAGACTTGTCTTGCTATACTACATGTGAACGTGTTAGTCCATCTTTCGTTCTCTGAGGTTACGGCCTCCTGTTTTAGTACGTCTTGAGCCCTGTAATAGGCCCTCCAGGCTTGCCCTTTCCGGTAGCAGTTAAAGGGTTACACCGCGGAGACTTGATTGCCGCCTGACTGTCCAAAGCAAAGCACAGTCTATAGTAAATGCAATTATTCCTTAATTATAGGTTGCGATAAAATGATATTCAACAATTATTGTAATTATTTTTACTTAATATTTGCGACTAATGTTCATATTTTTTATTTATTTTCAGGTATGTACATAGGTTTAAAATTCACATAAAATGAATTGTGGCAAGTATTACCTCTATAAACAATAAATTTAAACAATAGAAGTTGAATCTTTGTGACACTGCGAGCATCAATAGTTGAAAGATCTGTGCAGCGTTACACAAGCCGAATGCGCGATTTCAGAGAGGCTGAAGGGTGTTATGGGTTTAAGTGGATCGCCCTTTCAAAATTCATTTTTGAAATATCTTGTATGAAGGGTCCTTTACTGTTTGAGTATTCAAATCACGATAGAAACCAAGATGGCCGAAATAACATGTATTCGAATTATAATCGTGCAGCAGCTAATACGGCGGGATATAGTCGTAATGGTTCGGTTTCGTCAAAAGTTTTCAGCGCTGAAACGTTGATTTGTCGCCATTAATTGCGTTTCATGATCGCTCAAAGACGCGAGAAAGTTGATAAGATAATCGTTTAGAGTGAGAAAAAATCGCGAGCCAGTATTTTTGTTTGAACATTGGCGATTAGAAATTCGCAATCCTTTATTGTCGCCATAAGCTCAGGTGGTATAAGTTATTGGCAATCAGTTTGCGGCGTATATAGTGTGATCGTTCAGGTTTTTGGTTACTTTCGGCGTGACGAAATTTAGAGATCATACAGTTCAAAAAGAGAGAGGCAAGGAGACCTCAAGACCTTCTCTCAAAGACTCATTAGACCCTCCCTCTAATAAAACCGGATTACCAAAATATTAAAAATATTTGAAACCAAATTGATTTCAAGGTCATTCAACTCGAAATCCATGTATTAATATACGATTATCTAGAGCCATATTTTGTATTCGTGATTTGATTCCATTTTTTTTAATGAAAATGCTCGATTGAAAAATTGTTAAAGAATTAAAATCTGGCCCGCACCACCTTTTCACGTTGCATCTCTGATGGACCATCGAACCATAAGTGATGGTACATCTTCCAATTAGTAAAGTGTCAAAATTAAACATAAAAATTAAATAAACATTTTATTCTGACAACTGAATTTCCAATAAAAATCCACAATCTCCTTATACTGAGAATTTCATGCAACCATTTGGTTGCCATTTTTAAAAAATTAGAGTAGATTTGCCAATGGATTTTCAACTTCATATCCATCGAATCGACTTGCCTCAATCGTGATGTATGTGAAGATAGCCCAAATTCTATAAAAAAAAACTCACTGGCAACACTACAATACTTTTTTTTTTATTATAATATAGTGTCAGACCAAAAAAATGTATCTATCACGACATAAGTCACGAAACCAGCCCAAAAAACAATGTCATGATAGGAAATAATGTCACGACATATGTATATTATACTCTCAGCCCAAAAATGACTATGTCGTGACACAACAATACGATAATATACGAAATGTATGTTCGTAATTTTAATAAATGTTACAAATTATCAAATAAAAATTTTATTCTAAGAATATATTTAATTATTTAAAAATAATTAGTGAACTCATTAATCAACTAAGGTATAATTATTCATAATATGTATTAAATATTAATTTATCTACCATTAAAAATTAAAAATTTGACCGCCCTCGTTAGCACAGTAAGTAGGGTGCTTGCTTTGTTATTCGAGAGTCTCAGGTTCGATTTGGTGACCAAAAATCACGGTTGGGTATTTTTAATGTGTAAGTATATGTGTTTGTCCGAGTATTGGGCCCGTTAGTGGCATTGAGAGCTGGAGTAATCTGCCCAATTTTAATTTTTATCTACCATTAATCTAGACAATAATTAATTTTAATCTAATTTGCAATTTAATTTCCAATATGGTTTTCTGTTCGTTCTGGTTTTAAATTGTTAAAGTATAATTGTAGTACTAATCCCAACAAGAATTGCTACACTAAGGCATTCAGAAACTTCAATTTTTTATCGAGTAACTCGAATGAATTTTTGAGTATCAGCATCTCGCTATGATATTCTAATCAATCTCAGATTAATGTAATCACTTTGATGATCTCATCGTTCCACCTGATTCCTGGTCTCTCTTCAATTTTTAAAAGTTTCGCTTATTTCAAACTCGTTTCTAATCAATCTCAGAGATGTTCTTATATGGTGCCTTTTTAAACCGATACGAATGATCCCATAAAAAGAACTGGGCTCTATGTGACAAATTTTCAAAGTCTATCATAATCATCATATATTGTGTAGCAGTGGTTCCGTTCTATGCCAAATAATTGAAATCTTAGAGATTGCCTCGTATAGTGACTATAAAGAATGGAAAGGGGGTAAATCAAGCTTTCTATATCGATGCTGATGGTTCCATTAAAAAATCAATGCTTACAAAGATTGTCATTAAAGTGGGATGAAATTAAAATAGTATTGCCTGATGCAAGTTTTAAAGAGATCACTTCACATACTTTTGATATGGGCCCACAAGTAATAAAATCAATTCGACTGAACGATGGAATCATTTGATTACTGAAAACCCATATATCCAATCCTGGGTCCTTACTAGTAACTAGTACCGCCTCTGCCTGGAGATTCTGGTGGTAGAGTCTTTGACATCCTCTCTGAGTTCTCGTGATGGCATTTCTTCAGTTTAATGTTGTGGTGCCATCAAACTCGAGCATATTGTCAGGCACACCATTACAGTGGTGTCCAAAACCATATTTCCCAACGATGAGGTTTTGAACAATAGCAAAACGGATATACAACAATTTTTTTGCCATATTGACAGCTACACCAGAAAGAGCATTTTCAACAATGTATCAAAGCATACATTTTAGTCCAGGTAGCACAGATTCGCGTAGCATAAATTTTTGTATTGAACAGGTTTTAAAATGTATGTGTGAACGGTGATGCAGACTTGGGCGGTGCAGCATTATGTCACACAGTGTTTTAGACGCAGCTTACTGTGCTGAATAATTTATTTAAAGTGGTATCATAGGTGGAAGCTGATATCTTAAAATTTCCTCCTCTCAGTCTCAAGCTCAGTATCCTTTTAGTTAATCAAGATCAAGGGTTGATCTAAAATTTTTTGAGACCATTACATGGTTCCAGATACTCTTTGCAGTACGTACTGGACACGATTATCTTTAAGACTATCTCTATGGCCCGTAGAATATTCGCTTTTTCTCTGCTGGTTTCTTTTATGATTTCCATGCTTATGTTTAATCAGATTAAATTGCACAGCTGCAAGTCAGTTTCTTTTAACTATAACATGCACTGTATTTCGCTATGTAGAACACAAGTTCTGGAATTCACGCTCACCTTGTTAGAATCCTCCAGTAACCGACCGCGAGTCAGTGATCTTCGATATGAACAATGTCGTTGGGTTCACCACGGGTCTTGCTGCGGGTCTAGCTTGTGTGATTCTGATATTGAACAGCAAACTGGCTTCCACTTCCTACGACCTTTGTTCAGGTTGTATCAGGAACGTGAGTTTGGTTCCCACCCTCGATTATTTCGTTAGCTTGTAATCATTATTATGTGACTTCTATGCTTGCGCTGAAACAGTTCAACTTACACCAAAGCAAAGCTGCATAGTTTGAGCTTAAGTTGTTGCCCGCTACCTAAGGAAGAACCTTATGCGCTTGACGTTGTTGTTTCTGGTTTGGATCCTGTAGGTGGCAGAATCCTCTACAGAGGGTCCAATGATAAGATAAGAACCTGCGTGTTTATTTCAAACAATCTGAGTGCTACCCTAATTCATGAATATTGCTCAGCGGACGTTGCAACTGTGCTCGTCTCTCTCAAATCGTTGAACTCAGTCGGACACTGGTGGTAGCATCAGTGTATCTGCCTTACGATTCGGTCTCACATCCTCTCTCGGTCCTCCGTTTAGCAACCTTGTTGTGTAAAGCAGGACAAATGATTTACCTTTAGTGGTAGCATGCGATGCTAATTCTGATCACACGTTATGGTGTAGCACAAATATGAATGATAGGGGTTTATCTCTACTTAATTATCTGAGCACATCTGAGCTTGAAATCCTTAACAAAGGCTGTGAGCCTACCTTTATCAATTTCGTACGGAGGGAAGTGATTGACATTAGTTTGTGCTCCATGTCGATTATCGATTTGATCTGTAATTGGTGGGTAACCAATGACATTCTCACCTCGGACCATAGGTGCATCTCGTTTAATTTAAATCTTAGAAGATCTACTCTTAAACCTTATCGTAACAAGAAGCTTACCAACTGGGAGTTATTCTCTCTTGAGTTGGAACCTCGGCTGGTGTCGTTGGGTGAGATATGTTCAACTGAGGACATTGAATTGCCAGCCTCATCTTTGACGCTTGCAGTCACGTCAGCCTTCGAAAAATTTCGTCCTCTTATTACTAAGCAAAAATCTCAGAATAAGCCTTTTTGGTGTTCTGATCTTAAAAAACTGAGGAAAACTGCTAGGAGATTCAAAAACAAAGCCAAAAGATCTGACCTTCAGGTTGATTGGGATAACTTTTTGGTAGCTCAAAAAATATATAAGAAAATGCTAAGATCCGCTCGTAGGACTTCTTGGATTAGTTTCTGCGAAGAAATCAATAGTATCTCTGGGATCACCAGACTTAATGGGTCCTTGGTTAGAAATGATTCCTGCCGACTCGATGTGCTGCGACTTCCTGATGGCAGATTAACCTCCTCTAGAAAGGAAATTGTCGAACTACTACTTTCTGTTCATTTCCCTGGGTGCAATGTTATCAATCATGATTATGTTGCTGGCTTAGCCTGCAGGCTAGTCACTCTCAACACCTTGCGCTGGAGCGTTTTCTTCTTCTTACCTTATAAATCAGGTGGTCCAGATGGAATTTTTCCTGCATAATTATAGCATGGGTTTCCCCTAATTCAGGAACATTTACTTCGACTCTGTCAAGCGTGCATTGCGTTTGGATATGGTCCACAGTACTGGAGCAGGAGTAGAGTTGTGTTCATCCCGAAAGCTGGAAAGACGGATTATACCGATCCCAACGCATTTCTCCCTATTAGTCTTTCTTCAACTTGGTTCCGGCTCATTGTGGCATTGAAGGTAATCAGATAGCTGATGTTTTAGCTAAAACCGGCTCAAGGATGAAATTCATTGGACCTGAACCGGCAATGCCCCTGACCTTTAATTGTGGTCAGGAAGCTATTAAGAACTTCATGTTTTTGCAGGCTAAGCGTATTTGGCTAGCATGGTCGTTTTAAACTCCATTTAAAAAGAATAGGACTGGTCGAAGATTCCTTGTGTGATAACTGTCTTGAAGATGACGATGATAGCATTCACTTTGACTGTGGCTGTTCCGCTTTCGAGGTAGTTAGGTCCCGATTTCTTAATCATAGATCTTTAAAAGTAGGTCAATTGTCATCCCTACCCTGGTTTAAGCTGTTACAGTTTGCCAGAGCAGCCGAAAGTAATAACACAATTATGTTAATGTATGCTTCCTCTGTACCATAAATCACCTGGTATTGTAAAGACACAATACCTGTGATTGTGACCAGAGGTGACTTAAAACTATACGGATTTCTTGCAAGATATCGAACTTAGCAGTAGGTATAGTCACACGAGCAGTATGTGCCATATTCGTGCACGATATTTCACTGCACCAAACAATCGATAGTATAGGATAACAAAAAGGTGAAGCCTGGTAGAAATTTTAAAGTTGAAACTCAAATTTTTATTCCATATACATGCTATTAGAAGGATCGATTGATTCGTCTTCTTCATTAACGCCATTCTTAATACAATAATATTTCCAATAAAAATTCACTAATTCCTTAGAATCACGATCCCGAGCAACTATTTGGCCATCATCTTTAAAAGAATCGATTTCGTTCAATACTTTACTAGGCCAGTTCTTAATAATATTAAGTTTAGATCCGTGAATAGTGTTGTCACGTTTTTCGTTCATTAAATACTCTGCCAGTAGATAATATAATGCCGCAGTGCAAGAATTTGAATCATCTATGTGTATACGCTAAAAGAGATTAGGATTTTTAAAATGCAAGTCGATCATAAATTTCTAAATATAATTACGTCAAATTCAATATTTTCCAGAAGCGTCATTACATCGTTGTCCGTAATGTCATTGCAGTTCCTGAAATAAACATTATTTAGTTGGATGAGCGCGCGGCTTAGTACTCGTATTTGCTCAGATGTTAACTTCAAGTCGTCAAAATATATATTGTCAATACAGTTTCTAATATTTTCGAGGAATCGGTAATCTTCTAAATTACAGTTAATAAAAGACAAACTGACGAACAATTTCTTCCTGTCCTTGAACAGATTGATCAGATAATTCACAAATGTTACCAGCTTACCAAAGTTGTTTTCAACACAATTCGTAAAATAGATTTCTATATTTTTTTTGTTAAACGGAAAAGATTCGTCTACAAGTTGCGGTGAGATTTGTTGGTCCCTTTCGTATATAAAACGGAATTCTTCATCAAATCTGATTTCATATACTTGTTCCTGTTCGGACTTATTTAGCAACGAACGAAACAATGAATCACTAAAATAAATGTAATTTGATATTTCGTAGATGATACTGTGATTTTTCATTTTTAATAGCGTGTCTGGAGGTGGTTGATCCCCTTCTAATTCAACTGTAACGTACGATTTAAAGATTAGTGGTAAAACGTATCTTTTGTGAAGTTCTGTTTCATTTGAGTCATCAGCCAACATTGAAATTTTATCATGAAATCTTGAAACAAAATACATTTCAAGATAAAATTCATATTTTTGCAAGGGAAATTCCAGTTTTTCATCATCATAATCTGAGTAAAGTTGCGGTAAACTTTTTTTTAATAAAATGTCAAGATACCGATCCAGATATTCATTACAGTATGGATCGCGATAATCTTTGTTGGCCAAATCTAAACGTAAAATATCTTCAATCGTACAATCTTTAAGTAAATCATAGCGACTCCATTCTTCGACACACATATCCATGGCTAAAGTATCCACTTCAATTAAATTATCAACTTCTTGATGCCATTCAAATTGATCACAAACATAAATTGCTGGTTTCATCAAGTAGCGATTTATAAATAACGTATCAATTTTATTCTCAAGGTCCTTAGGCAAATGTTCCAAAAATTCATAAATTTCAATTTTCGGAGTATACATCCAATCCACATCTATTGATCTAGTTTTGAAAGAATCGTGTAAATTGAGCTTCTGAAGTTCTTCCATTATCGAGTCCTGTAATTAGATAAAATTGATAATTTAAATGCTACAGTGCACAAAACTCGACGAAATTGGCCTACTTTATCACTCTGGAAGGTCGAATCCACTCGTAAAAAGTACGTTGGGTACGTATTCCACGCCATTTTATATCTAAGTTCCATCTGAATTTGGTATATACTCTTTGAATATTCGCTCCAGTTATCTTCTTCACTGTAAAACTTGATTAAATATAACCGACCATCTAGTTTATGATGATGAACCTCTTCTACAGTGCATCTATCATTTTCACCCACCCAGTTTTCGTTTAATTGTTGCATGTGTATAAGATAGAAAAAAAAACATAACCTGCCGTACGTATAATCAAAGATATATCTTAAATGAACTTAGGTACATACATTTACTAGCCACTCTAATATATCACCGTGCACATAAATCCGGTGATCTGAAATATAAATCTTGATTAGAGATAATTAAATTAAAAATAATATTTACTCAAATAATCTACCTTTAATTTCTGTGACTTTATTCAAACACTCAGGATCAAGTACGTCCCAGCAACTAAATGTTTGGCCGCTTGATCTATAGAGAGATTCAATCGATATAAATATAACGGAAAACACAGTGATAACTTTCTTAAATAAACAAATAATAGAATTTACCTTTCGATTCTATCAGTTTCCGGAACATTGCTATCACTTAGCTCCGAAGACACAACAGACATTTCATTACTATCACTCTCAATCTTAATATCACTCTGCGATGACACATTCGAATCAAATTTAATTCGGTTTGCATTTGGACTACCCAAGCCACTCATAATATCGGTGATATAATTTTTTATTGGCACAAAAAGTGAATAAATATTTTATTACTACAAATCAAGTCTGAATCACAAAAACTAAAATATTTTTAATCAAGCAAATCGATAAATTGTTTATCAGTATATGCCCAACACATATATGGGAGTGCTAATAATACTCAAGTATCCGGGATTATAGCATATCAAACAATCGTATAATCGGTATATCGTAATTGATAACATTTATGTCATCAACGTCATAGTTAATTGGGCAAGAACTTCTTAAACTTATAATTAAAGAATGCTAATAATTAGAGAAGACTGAACATAAAAGGGTTTTGTAAAGGGCTTTACTTTATAAAATTTTACATAATTACAGTCCCAAGTCGATACTTTTATACCGTACACCTATAGATAGATATAGAATGAGTAAAACCACAAATTAACATATACAGATTACGTAAGATGAACAAAAAAATAAAATTTTCGAAAATCACTAATAAAAGCGCCAATAATGTGTGAGTAAAAGAAAAAGTTTGCATGTTACCCCATGTCTTTGCTAAGGTATAAATCATTACTAACTTACTGCGCCTTCTGTAAATGTATGAAACTAGTTCATAACTTTGATCCACCTATCTTAAATATGTATATTATTTTGCCGATCTTTTGTATTTGCACATCTCTTTTTAACTTGTACAATTTTTATGAAAAAACACGATCCAAAACCGTATGTGTAGGAAATTTGATTTATGTGTGTGCATACTGCGTGCATATTATAATATTTCACTCAGGTAGTTGCTCTTTTCCATTTTTTAAAGATGCATTTTGTTTTATATTTTAAGTACCGTAATAATTAGTATTATTATATGTGACTATTATGCCGAACGTTAAATATATTCACGTACAATCCTCGTTAATCGAATGGATAGATTCGCAACTACAAAGCATGGTCTGGTAAGTATCGCTGGTTTTTTGGTGGATATATTTATTTGAGTCGATGGCCGATGTAGATGCAACGAGTAGAAAAATCCGAAATTTAAAAATCTAAAATGTCGATAAATAATACAAATTTGAAACATTCAAAATTGAAAACTACATACGAGGGGAGTTCAATAAGTTCGACAAATCTATGAAATAACGGGATTAAACGTTTTTTATTTAGTTTTTTTTAAATTAAACTATTTATTCTACCGAAAAAAAAAACAAATTTCATGCACATCAATTGTTTCGTTTAATTTCTTGTGAGTAATTTAATACTAACTCGTTTTGAAAGTTTAAAAATATGGAAAATATTGAACATCGCGCTGTGATTAAGTTCCCTTGTAAAGGAAAATAATGCTTCTAAGGATATCTAAAGAATAATGAAAAATGTTTACGGAGAAACTAGTCCGTCTTATAAAATAATATCGAAGTGGGTTCGTCTACTCAAACAAAATCGAGGATCTAATATTGGTAGACAGGCAAATCACTATTTCAAGTGTAAATTTTAATTTTTTTCTATTGGCAGTGTTAGCACAATTTTACACAATCATCTTAAGCTATCAAAAAATAGTGCAAGATGGGTTCACCAAATTTGCCTATATGGACCAAAAAAATATCGAGTTTAATTATTTGTAATTTTAAGGTAATTTTAGAAATGAGAGAAGACGATCCGGTTAAATTTGTAAACCAAATAGTCACCGGTGATGAAATGTGGATCCACCACCGAAAAAGTTAAATGTTCAACCATCTGCTGGTAAGATAATGGCAATAATTTTGGGATGCTGATGGAATTTTTATGATTGACTACTTACCTCATAAGGTAAGTAGTCAATCATAAAAACCTACCGAGCTCTGTACAATATCGAGATCAGAGATCTGTTGAAGATCCCCGATATTGTACATGAAATAAGATCTCAGCGAGTACGCTGGCTCGGGCACGTTCTGCGTGCTGATCCGGAACGAATTGTGCAGCGATCTCTGAAAGGAGAGCCACCTTATGGTAGGCGCAGAGGTCGTTGCAGGCGACGATGGCTCCACGGTGTAGAGAACGACTTGGCATCTTCAGATTGTCTTAGACAGTATGAAGACCATGCTCGGGATCGAAACCGCTGGAGCCGAATTGTTGACTCCGTAAGGGGCCAGTAATGGCCTTTAAAACTGTTTTAATAATTTAATAACTTACCTCATAAGGCCACAACAACAGGGGCTCATTATGCGGATCTGTTGAATAAATTGAAAAATGCTATCAGGGAAAAACGTCGAGGTCAAATCAAGCAAAAAATATTGCTTTTGCAGGACAATGCACCAGTTCATAAGTCGAATGTTCCACAACAAGCTTTACGAGATTGCAAGTTCAATGAAACTTTTTTGATTTAAGCGTAATAAGTTCATTTGCGTGGATGAATATTATATTGAAAAATAAAAATGTTTTTGAATAAAATTCACATTAATAACGATAGACATAGATTTCATTACTTTGCACAAAAATAAATGTCTATAAAGAAAAATTCTCTGAACAAGTAAGTTCTGAAATAAAGGCCACACTCAAAAAAATTTCAGCAGTGAAATTTATAAAAATGGATTGTAAAATAGCCTACAAAAAAATATTATAAGTTTCACAAATTTTTTTTAAATTACATGGAAAAATTATTAAATTTCAAATTAATTTTTATTTTTTATCAATTAATTTATGGATTTTAATATTATTTTATAAAATTTATAAAAGAAATTAATATTTTTATTTTTGTTTTATTTATTGAAATTTTTATAAAAATAATTGTCATTTTTCTAAAATTTAATTGAAATATAAATTATTTTTAATAAAAATATTAGAGAAAGATATAAAAAATTTATATTATTTACAAAACGAAATTGCAAGTAAAAAATCATAATTGTGAAGCGTTAATAAAATTTTTTGTTAAATGTATTATAAAATTACACATGATTTTGTATTTAATACAAATAAATTTATTTCAGGTATCTCTATTATTTATAAAGCTTTTTATGTTTTATACAATTATTTGGTAATTTTATATTTAAAAAAAAATTCAGTTGATAACGTTTAATGGTAATTTTAATGTTTTGCTTTAAATAAAATTCAATATGTCTGTAAAAATACAATTATTTGAAAATTATACAAAACTTGATTTTAGTATATACGCCTTAAAAGTTAGTGGAACTTGTCTACATGTGATCACTGCACATTTTTAATGATTCATGAATTATTTTTAGTATGTGTATTGACTTAGGCTTATTGTATAAAAATCTACTCTAAAAACTGATCAATTTTTACAATTTTTTTGTTGATTTGATCTTCGAGAGTATCGTCATATGTACATATTCAATCTTTTGGAAAATATTAACCTCGCCAAATTTTAGAGATATTATCAGTTTAACATACAAATGTGTGTCAATAGCTCTACATTTATATTTTGTATTTCAGTAATTATTTTTTATTAATTTAGTTTTTTCTGATAATTAGAGAATTTCCAAAATTGGAGAAAATCATCAGTCAAAATTATGAGTCAAAATTAACCTACGTACTTTTAAGGAATAAGAATGGAGCTAAATTTTCATTCCAAATACATTCTAAAAAAGTAGAGGCCAAGCTATTATTTATCATATTAAAAAATTATTCAACCCCTAAAAAATCAATCTTTACTCAAATTTGTGAGTTTAATGAAAATTGAACCTGGCCAGGTTTGGTTTTCATCGATTTTGCTTTATATTTTTAAAATTATTTTAAAACAATTCGTTATAGTCTTGCCAGACTGCTAAAAATTAGCTAAACCGTATTGATTAAATCGTAATCTGGTTAACCTATTAGAATAATTTTATAAAATATAGTATATGTATATAATAAAAGAACATTTATGGAATATTGAATAAAACTGATTGACAAATTTCTGATGATTTCATAAAAAATGTATACAAAAATGGGTACAAAATTAAATTGTTTTGTTCCAGAATATGTAATTCTACATTAACCACGACTTAATCAAATTAACAAAATATTTTTGTAAATTTTATAGAATCAATTAAAAATTATCAAACAATTGTAAAATTTATAAAGTTTCATTTCATTTATAAAAAAATTAGTTGAATTCAAGAAATTTTTATAAACTTTACAAAATTTTTTTAAAATAAATCAAATTTTTGTCTAAAATAACAGTAAATGAATCTTCCGTTAGAAATAAATGATGTTTTAATAAAAATGTGGTAGTGACTGTGTGAAGATCAAATTGTTGGTTTCTAATTTTTATTCTAAAAATAAAATTACCGGGTCTTATATTTCATACAAATGTAATAGCAAAGTGCAAAGTGTTGTGAAATATCTGTTTTATATTATAAATTAAATGTTTAATTAAAGCTTTCTTTGTTTAGTTAATAAAAGTGTGTTTAGTGAAAATTTAATTTACGTACATTTTATATTTTTGTGTAATGGCGGAAGACTTACGAGGAGGTATCTTTTCGGAAATTGGATTTAGTAAGGAAATTTTAGTCAAATACAATATTTTAAAAGCATTAGAAGGTAAGAAAGTTAATAGTTTTATTTATATGAATTATGCTACATAGAAATACCTATATGTAGCAAAGCTTATATAATATTTTTGTAACACGTGTGCTTCAACTGGGTTTTTATTGTAGAAGCTGAAATTAATGGTGAAACATTGAAGCACATTACACCTGAACATTGGGAATAATTTTTTAAAATATGTAAAGTGTCCATCGGTTTACAATTAATTATTGAGAAAAACATGAAGTTTGGCAAAAATTGCAAGTAAGTTGATTTTATTTGGATATATTTTGTATAAACTAAACTTATAGAAATCTTAAAACAATCGCATTCTAAAAGAAAATTTTAAAATGGAACACGATAATGTATATACACTATTAAACATGGACGGACCATCTAAACAATCGTGTCAAGCATCAAATGTTATCGAATATACTGTAGTCTATAATAATGATAAAAATATAAACGAATTTCCATCTAACTCAGCTGTATCATCAATTCCTACAGTTGATTTAAATAAAATCAACACTCAGGAAACCCCACCATCGCCAGAAATGTATGAAGATAATTTAACCACTTCACAAAAGGACCTGCGTGAACATTTAACATTATGAAATTTGCAAAAAATATTTCATAAATGCATTGGTAAACAATATTTAACAAATTTTATTATCATTTAAAAATTTAAATTATTAAATTTATTTCAGAATTAGAGATAAATCTTCAGCAACTAGAACGAATGGATGTCAAATATTTAAATAAATGTTTAGAACATTTTTCGCTGGGCGTACAAATCGGTTTTTCATATTTTTTTAACAAATGGCTGGCTTCTAAAACAACTCTATCAGAATCACTGTCCATTAACACGGTCAATGAAATTCAACAAAAACACGGAGAAACTGATTCAAACATATGTTACCAAGTTACTTCACCTTCGAATCATAGTACAACCCCAACGTCTATGAATATTAATGTAGGTACGTAAAATTTTACAAACTACAATAGATGGAAATAATATTTTGGAATATTATGAAACACATTTAGTTTTAAATAAAATGCAGCGGTCCATGATCGTGGATTTATAAAATCAACTTTGTCATCAAGGAACAAATGAAAATGTCTGTAAATTTAGCGGAATTACTTGCCGATAAAATAATTGCTGAATTTAAAACAGAATACAAGGTATGTGTATAATATTGTTCGTTGTTACACCATATTACATCGTTGTCTTGTTATAGGCATTGTATTTTTATAACGAAAAGGGTAAAGCTCCTATGGGAAAAATTTATTCAAAATACTATAATAAACTAAAAAAATTAGAAAAAGTCGGGTTTATCAATAAAAAGGGGCCTCTAGAAGAAAACGTACCTGAAGAATCAGTACCATTACGGTCTGGTAATGGTAATATATTTTTTGATTTTGCAATTTGCAACTCTTATTAAAATCTATTTTATTTTAAAGATTCCACTGATCAGGATTGTCAAGAAAGTCTGGATGCATTGTTGCTTGATAACAGCAGTTGGCCGGAAATAGAAAGTCACTAGGCACTCACAAGCAAATTTCGATTGAACTTTATTCATAAAACTGAGACCACAAGTGAAATAATTGATAAATGGCCCCAGTACAAAAAACCTCTAGGTTACAAATTGGTAAGTGACAAATTAACATTAAAATGAATGTGTATTGAATATTAATTATGATAAAAAAACTTATACTTGCAGATATACATTAATTCCCAATTTTATATCAGTTATATTACCAATTTTGGATCAGGCGATAAAACTTCCAGCGGACAGAAATGTACTTGATTTAATAAAAACCAGTGACCATATTAATGATAGTAAGTAATATATATATATAGTAAATATACATTATATAATATTTAAATATATATATATATATATATATATATATATATATATATATATATATATATATATATATATATATATATATATATATATATTAAAATATAAACTATATATATATATATATAGTTTATATTTTTTAAAATTTTATTTACTATTGTTAAATAAACCATCGTAATTACAGATGGTCAAGCTGCTGCAATAGTTTATTTAATCCACCATATTTTGATGCCAACTGGAAGACGAGCCAAAATTGAAAATGGAAAAAAAAATGGTTAGATTTAGTATTTAAGACTCTCAGAACAGTTTTATCTTATTTGGTTCTCCCGCCGTTGAACTTGAAGAAAAATTAAATACACAAATAATCCAAAACCAATGCATGCAACCATTTATTTTGATTAAAGGGAGAATTTCAAATCCACAAGAGATTATTGTTTATTTTGACGGCATACGCTACAAAGTATTTTCTGTAGTTCGAGCGATAGAAATATGTTTTTGCATTTTCCATCTGTTTCATCTACAGTGTCCAATGGCTTCTCAATTAGTTAGGACGTTTGTACAAAAATTCTTTTATAAAATAAGTATTAAATTTGATAAAGGTAATCCTACCATTACTTGTTTAATTCATCGTTTAAGTTAGAACGATTTGATATCTTTATAGTTTTAGATAAATTACTTTAATAAAATGATCATGTACATAAAATAATAATATTTGAAATAAGCAATTTGAACTGGCTGAACTTTATAAATATTTGAATATAAAAAATACCTTTTTTATTTTAATAAAAATTAACTTGAAATGATCTTAAATTTGGTGTTTCACTTATAATTTCTTTATGATTGATGGTCTATACATATAGTACATATACTAAGAACTTTGTATAATTTCAAATCAATTCAAGAGAAAAATAAAATAAATTATTATTCTAAAAATAATTTATTACATATTATGTATATTCGAAACTATTTAAATATAAATGTTTGATTAATAAATAAATAATACCTGAATTATTAAAGATCCCACATTATTATAGGTGATCGATCTATTAAATTAAAGCAAACATCAACATTTTTACAATGAAACTTTAGCGTTTATAAAACAATTAACTTTAGGAGTTGTCTCCTTTTATATAATTTTATTTATTTTTTTATAACATATATTTTTATTTATTTGTATATATATATTTTATTTATTTATTTATATATATTTTATTTATAATTTTAATTCGTATTTATTTATTTATATAATTTTTGTTTATAATTTACTTTAATTAAAATTCACCACCACGTTATTCTGATTTCGCACTTGTTGTTAACTTGACACTCCAAAATTCAATATCGCAATGGACGACCATATTGTGTTGTTTTTTTTGAGTTGTGTTGTTGTAAAATGACGTCGCCTTCGTGTTCGTTTGAGTCCGATATCCACGTTAAGCAATTTTGTGCCGTACGTGTGGATGATTGAACCATTGGCAGCCGATAAGACTAGATTTGAATTTCGATTAGCTAATGTGTAATTCATTTTGAAATTCATTGCTGAAATAACCGAAAGGTCAGCGCCAGTGTCGACTAGGTAGGTGAGTTTGTTGTGTTTATCGTACACAAACAAACGTGACGTATATGGTGTGTTTGTGGTCAGGGGAGGCATGTTGCTCTCAACCCGTGACTCTAAAAGTTTTTTTGATGGTCAATGTCCATTTTTACGGCGGCCGCGGACGTCGATGGTTGCGACGTGGTGAAATTGCACGGTGGCGTGCATTTTCTGGCGGCTCTACCAAACTTTGTGTGGAACCAGCATTTACCATGTTGGTACGTGTTGTTGCTGGGACTGCGGGTTCGATTGCGTGAGGGAGCTCGTCGTCCACGCGAACGGCTTCGACCTCTGAGTAACCCGTCGAGTCTGGACTCGATTCTCGACAGTCTTTGTTCGAGTGTGTTTGGTGGTTGTGTTGAACGGGGAGTTCTGTCTCCACTGCGTTCACGTGATTGCCGGTATGGATTATTGATTTGACTGACGCTTTGAGATGTGATGTTTATGACATCATACATCTTGTCGGCTATCTTGGCTAACGTTTGTGTGGTGGAGGATTCGGGCTGTGCTACCAGCGCTATGCGAATCAACTCCGGCATTTTACGTATCCACAAAGATTTAATGATATTTTCATTAAAACTGTTGTTAGCTAGTGTGTGTATGTGCCGTAAAGCGTCAGATGGTTTTTGGTCGCCTAATTGCTGGCCTGAAAGCAATTGTTCCAACTGACGTTCGCCCGATGGTGCTAGTCGTTCTAGCAGCGTTTGCTTTAATATGTTGTATTGGTTGGTTGTCGGCGGATTGAGGAGGAGATCCGAGATCACATCGCACGTTTCTGGTTGCAAGGCTGATAATGTTTGCAGGTACTTTGTTTTATCAGCTGTTATACCTTGCAGTCCGAATTGTATTTCGGCGAGCTGAAACCATGTGTTTGCTCTTTGTGGCCAGAATGGTTGTATTGTTATTCGCTGATGTGATGCCGCGATCTCTATTTTTGGACCTTGTTGATCTTGTTCATCGTCCGACATTTTTGCACAAACCAATAAAACAAATCAAAATACAACAATACAATATTTTAAAGCGGAATGGTTACCGTGTAAAAAAAATTAGTTGACCAAAAATGAAAAATTAAGCGGAATGGTTACCGTGTAGTGAATGGTTTGAAGGCCGGGATGCTCCTTCTTTTTAACGCCCGATGCGAGATACCCCCGAATATGGAGTTCCTTGCGTCCTACCTTATATTGGGGGGGCTCGTTGAAATTTAAAAAAATAAATGTAAAAATAGCGAGAAAACGACCAGGGTGTGAGACTATGGATGGGTGTGCACGTGGTGGTGAAAAAATATATATAAAATGTACAGTAATAATGATTCTACGTTAATGTTTTTTAATTAAAAGTGATTCTACGTTAAAAAATTTTAATTAAAAGTGATTCTACGTTAATGTTTTTGAAATATTGTTAATGAAAAAAAATAAAAAAGGAAAAAATTTTTGATAGAGAAAAAATATTTACTAATAATAAAAATAAAAAAAAACTCTTATCTGGGTTTTGTACAATGCTGATGATGCTGCTGCTGTTGTTGTTGGTCGTTGCGGTGAGGGTGGATCGCTTCACCGTTTGAATTGTCCCGCCGTTGCGGTGAGGGTGGATCGCTTCACCGTTTGAGTTGTCCCGTCGTTGCGGTGAGGGTGGATCGCTTCACCGTTTATCCCGCGTTGCGTGTGTGGGCCATCCCCTACACCACGTTTTTTAATTTTTTGTTTTTGTAATTTGTTCCCGCGTTGCGTGGGTGGTTCGTCCCCTACACCACGTTTTTACTGCTTTCCTACGCGGATGCGTGTTTTTTGTTGCGGTAAAAACCGCTATCGGAGGTCACCACTTTTGTGTTTATAAAACAATTAACTTTAGGAGTTGTCTCCTTTTATATAATTTTATTTATTTTTTTATAACATATATTTTTATTTATTTGTATATATATATTTTATTTATTTATTTATATATATTTTATTTATAATTTTAATTCGTATTTATTTATTTATATAATTTTTGTTTATAATTTACTTTAATTAAAATTCACCACCACGTTATTCTGATTTCGCACTTGTTGTTAACTTGACACTCCAAAATTCAATATCGCAATGGACGACCATATTGTGTTGTTTTTTTTGAGTTGTGTTGTTGTAAAATGACGTCGCCTTCGTGTTCGTTTTTGTGTTGAAGGAACACATGCGCCGGCGACGGTCAACATTGCACTTATGTAGTGCAGTGGGTTTTTATTGCATCACCGAACATTGTTAGTTCGTGGTGATGTTGGTTGGATGGCGATGGTTTTACTATAAATGTTTTATAGTAATGGTTCGGTTACTGGATAGTGTTGGTTGGATAGATTGATATGTGATGGGGTTAGTGAACGCTTAATTCAAATAAGTTGGATTATATTTGAATTTCACTAATTGTTTTGTTTGTGGCAGAATCGAATATCGGTGAGTCGAATATTCGAGCTGCTACAAAACTATAATATAATATTGTCGTTAATAATACCACAAGATTTTATAAAATTTTAAAATTCTGGTTTTAACACAGATTTGCTTAACAAAATATATTCATTTAGTAGGCAAAAATGTGTTGTAAACGAAATATTCAATTTGATAAAATCATTTGGTACTGTTGATGATACTAATATTACAAGTGATTTGTTCAGATGCAGGTATGTCTGCTTCATTTGAATAAATTGCTTTCTATAATACTGCCATCAATAATAATTAAGGAACAATGAATGTATTTATTTATTAATCAAACATTTATATTAAAATAGTTTCGAATATACATAATAAGTAATAAAATATTTTTAAATTAATAATTTATTTTATTTTTCTCTTGAATTGATTTAAAATTATACAAAATTCTCTGTAACACCTACAAAACGCTTTATTAATATTTACAAAAAAATTATATTATTTATAAAATTTACAGATACAATTTTGTAAATATTATAAATTATTTAATATCCCAAATAAAATGCGATGGCAAATTATACAAAATATTTGTAATATTAATAATTGTTTTATTAATACGCAAAAAACGCAAAAAAGTTAATTTATATTAATAACATTTTTAATTTTGACAACAAATAATTTTTTACATTTTACAAAAAATATAAACATTTTATAAATTTTTTTTTTTTTGAATAAAAAACATGAGTTAAATTTTCGGAGTTTTCAAAAAACAATTGTTAAATTTAATGCTATTTTGTAAAATAATCTTGTAAATTTTATTAAAATTTTTTATTGGTTGTATAGGAACAAAAAAATTATACATATACCTATATATTTATTCAAAATACCTATTTTTTTTTTTTGAGTGCACAAATCGTTGTGGATTAAGAACAATTCTAATATATTTTTTTAAATAATAAAAATAAAATAAAAATTTGATAAATTCTGGCACAGTGGGGCGGTATCTTCCAACAAACTAAACTTTATGATAATTTAGAACTTATTTTAATTTCATCAAAGAGAAAATAATTTTTATTTAGAACTTCCACAGGGTACCCAGCTCATAAAATGTACAGTTGTCTGATTATTGAAGTTAGATAATTATACAAAGTTTAACAATATCGCAATTCTTTAACATTGTATTATCATTTTTATATATGTACATTTATTTAACGGTTTGAACAAATTTATTCTTAAAACAACTATAGTTAGGTTTTATTAAAATTTGACAACCGTATATTTTCATATCGGAAATTAATTTCCTTTTAATGAAAATAATTTAAGTTTACTTTTAAATTTAATTTGTTTGTCAAATCATGAGTAATCAAATAATTGATGATTCTATTTTTGAGTTTAACTGCAACCGGTGAAGTGTTTTCAATGTGTAATTTTAAAAGGTGTTACTATATAGTGGATTAAAAATTTAAATAATTCATTTTTTTGAAGTTACATTTCAATTTGATAGATGTGAAATTTGAATGGGAAACGTTAGAAGGAACAATAAGAATAGATGTCATAGAATAAAACTTGATATGTAGAATATCAATATCAGATACGAAACTAAAGTCAAGCCACGTTGTAGTATTTTTTGACTGCAGCAGACCATTAGGCTTCATCATAAATATATAATCATCAAAATATGAAGGTAAACACAACAAGATTGATATATGTATATACCCAAATATTAGTATACAGATCTGTTCAAAGGATGAAACCTATGAATAGATATGTAGGATCGAAAACAAAATCGAATTATAATCAAAATCTACTTGTAAAATGTCAGCACTAATTGCATAAAATATATTTACCAAATCTTTTAAGACCTGTACTGGGGTTTTCCACAGATGGATGAAAGCGATAAGACATCTTATTTTAACATCATTTTAACAAATAAATTTGCCGACTATCTCGCTTATACGACATTGCCATTTCTATTGCGATCTCAGCCAATTAGAATTATTTTATAGTCTATCACATTTATTCTATCTCACAACGAGAAATAGTAGCGAGTGACGCAGACAAATGAGATCGCAATAAAAGAAATGCTTTCGAATATGCGAACCAGTGTTCAAATTTAAAAATAAAAATAAGGCATGAACTGGCTTCTCGCTCGTCGAAATCCAACCCCCGATATATTATAATTCAGCAATAAAAAATCTGCAATCCATACCTTCGAGAGTAGAATAATTTGGGGCGAAACACTAAGAGTAGCAATATTCAGTATATATACATAATAAAATCACTATGTTTACTTGGCAGGGAGATGCTCTGTCCCCGATACTCTTTAATCTCATGTTGGAGTACATCTTTCGTGAAACTGAAACACCGCAGCGCAACATCTTATATCGCCAGTCCAATCAGGTTCTTGCATATGCTGATGACATATGCGTGATTGGACTGAATAGCAACGGAGTGAAAGAAATACTTGATCCGCTTGGAGAGTTTTCAGCTTCAGTTGGACTTCAGATCAATGAGTCAATCACGATAACAGTCTGGGTGAGGATATTAAAGTGCGGCTGGCAGCTGGCAGCCATGCTTTGTATCCTCTAAGGCCACTGCTAAAATCTAAACACTTAACAAGTGCTGTGAAGCTGAAGCTTTACAAAGCGTTGATCAGGCCCGTTGTTATGTTTGGATGTGAAAGTTGGGCGCTGACGGATGAGTACGGGAGATGGCTCCTTACATTTGAGAGAAGAGTCATGCGTGTGATTTACTGCCCAAAACGCGAAATAGATGGTACCTACCGAGCTCTGTACAATATCGAGAACAGAGATCTGATGAAGATCCCCGATATTGTACATGAAGTAAGATCTCAGCGAGTACGCTGGCTCGGTCAGGTTCTGCTGATCCGGAACGAATTGTGCAGCGATCTCTGAAAGGAGAGCCACCATATGGTAGGCGCAGAGGTTGTTGCAGACGACGATGGCTCCACGGTGTAGAGAATGACTTGGCTTCTTCAGATTGTCTAGGACAGCATGAAGACCAAGCCTAGGATTGAAACCGTTGGAGCCAGATTGTTGACTTAGTAAGAGGCCATTAATGGCCTTTAAATACTGATTATTATTATTTGAGAAAGAATAAAATGCATAAAAAGTAAATGCGTGTTTCAAAATTTATTTGTGAGCATTGAAACTAATTTATTTAAGAATCCAAAACAATACTAGTGGTACAATACATAATGTTGTAACAAAAAGAATGAATATCCTTAAATTGAGGGTTACTCATTCTGGAACATCTATTCATTCTGGTTTGTAAGTTTATGAACTGAGATCATATTTTAGTCAGAAATCTATTTTTATATTTTTGAATTTATTCTGTAAAAATATTTAGTATGTATTTACGAGACCTGAATTACCTTAACAACCGCCAGATTAAAAGAAATATTTCTAGCAGGATTAGCTACCAAAAAATTACAAAATTACAAAAAATAAACGCGCAATGGTACATACGAGACTCTGATTTACATATATTTGCGCCAAATGGTTGTGGTTTGTTTCTATTCTATGGGGTAACCAAAATAGTACAAAAAAATATGCAGCTGCAATAAATGGCGTTTCAGAATTTTTTAATTTTTTTATGAATGTTGACTAATCTGCATATTTTAATTTGTGGTAAAACCAATCCCATAAAACCATAACTATTGGCTACACATATTTACAAATGCCGTATTCAAATTTCATTACACAAAGTATTTGGCTTTTTCACTAACTTAACCGCAAAACTATTTTTGTACAGAGTCCGCTGTTGCTTTGTTAAAAAGTAAATCCACAGCTAATTCTAAACATTTTTTACCACAATACATACACTTATGCGCGGTTTCACGAAAATATTTAACTTAACCAGCGGTTAAATGCTAAAATTGTTTATCATTCCACAACCGAAATTCAATTTAATTTAACTGTTTTTTGCACTCTATTTCGGGCAACCGGCCATTAGTCTCTGTGCCAAACGAAAAAGAAACACCACAAAAATTTTATGAAGTCCCGAACCAGTTAAAATAATTTGTAAGTTTTATAAATTTTTACAACAGTTAAAATATTTGACTTTTTAACCGATTGGAACACAGTCTTAATATAGAAAAATAATTTTGATCGGTACGTCCCGATAGAATAAACCAAACTACATAAGAAAATTACAAGTATTTGTAGTAAATTGAACGAATTGAATTTTTCTAATCACTAAAATTTATCGCTTGATTCTTATCCTGGGTTTATATAATATTTTATGTGCTTTTGCTGAATCGAAAAAACATCTTAATCTCAAATTAAGTCTACGAAATAAATAAAAAAAATTTAACAGAGACTAAACCAATGCCGCGATTGTTATCTGTAGCCTAATTCTATAACGAATAAGATAACGTGAAAACGCGAAAACGAGTACTTTACACGTTTTCATACCAAAATGGTATTCTATAACTTTACACCAAGATAAATTAACGTCAATAAACTACACATACAATTTATCTTGTGTAGTTCGTCTTCACGGATAAAAATTTAAAATTTAAAACTAAAATTTCACGAAGAAGGCGGGCTAGCGCCGTATAAAAAAACCATGTTTGTCCTTGTTACTCTTTATATTATATTATGAAATGAACCACTAACAAAACGTCAAAGTGGTTTTAGACACGATAAAATTATTCAGCAAGAAAAAATTTACACGCTGACTACTTTGTTTTATAGAATATCATTTAACCTAAATAAGATAGAAATTGTGTAAATTTTTTTTGTGTAAACTTTTTCAATGTTTCGTTTTTTCACATTATCTTGTTTTTATAGAATTAGGCCACAGAACAAACAACTAGTGTTCTACACGAAAATAATTCATTATCGAAAATTTAGTATAACAACGGTGTACTCGTATGTGTACATAAGAAATTGAGTTCCGATATAAAAGTTGATAACGTCAATCACGTCAATTTTTATTAATCACAATTTAAAAGATGGCGTTGAGAAGGCGTTTAAACGAAATCGTTCGTCTTAGCTTTGTAATATTTATTCAAAATAGCATCTAATTAATTTATATCCGGTTTTGAACTGGTTCTGTCTCGGAACTAGTAAAACCAAAACCGCAACTAAAAATCCCTTGGGGCTGTATCCAAAAACCGGGCGATGAATTATCGTTTGTATGCTCAATCAATCAGTAAGCAAAGATACTTAAAATATCGTTACTAGCTACAGTGGTGAGATTATGATTACGAGTTAAATACTAGAGATAAGAGAAAGACGACACAGAAGAAATAATATAAATATGTTAATGTACGCTTTCTCTGTAGCATTGGATAATATTTATCTAACGAAATTTAAAACACAAGAAACTAGTAGATCAGTATGCACCACTCTGTGTCGAATATTCCTGGATCGTGGCCCAAAAATAATTTAACTTAACAAGTTCGTACAACGATTTCAAACATTCTATCAACGAATATCTTCCAATCGATGAGTAATGCCTTTCAGTGGCGTGAATAAAACGAATAATTGTCGGATGCGGTAAGACGATGAAATAATTGATTTTCAACTGTTCAACAAATACAAACAAAATTATCGAAAAGGAAGAGCTTTTTAATTGTCATTTCTAATAAGAAACTGCACCGATGGTAGGATAACAAAAAGATAGAGATTTTAAAGTTGAAACACAAATTGTTATTCCATATACATGCTATTAGAAGGATCGATTGATTCGTCTTCTTCATTAACGTCATTCATCATACAATAATCTTTCCAATACAAATTCACTAATTCCTTAGAATTACGATTACGAGCAATTATTTGGCCATCGCCTTTAAAAAATTCGATTTCGTTCAATATATCATAAGGTTCGACGTAAACCCAAATTTTACCAAGATCCCTTCCGTCAATAGTGTTGACACCTTTTTTGTTCATGAAATACTCGGCCATTAGATAATATATTGCAGCAGTGCAAGAATCTGAACCATCTATGTGTATACGCTAAAAGAGATTCGGATGTTTAAAATGCAAGTCGATCATAAATTTCTAAATATACTTACCTCAAATTCAATATTTTCCAGAAGTGTCATTACATCGTTGTCCGTAATATCTTTACAGTCGCAGAAATATACATTTTTTAGTTGGATGAATGCGCAACTTAATACTCTTATTTGCCCAGATGGTATGTTCATGTTGGAAAACCAAATTTCGTCAATACAGTTTCCAATATTTTCGAGGAATGAGTAATCTTCTAAAATGCAGTTGTAAAATTTCAATGTGACTATAAATCCCTTCCTGTCCTTAAACAGATTGATCAGATATTTCACAAATGTAACCAATTTATCAACGTTGTTTTCAAGACAATCCATTAATTCGATTTCTATATATTTGGTGCTGAACGGCCAATGATGATTGTTTATAAGTTGCGGTGAGATTTGTTGGTCATTATCGTATATAAAATGAAATGCTTTGTCAAATCTGATATTATATGTTTGATGCTTTCGCAGCTTATTTAGCAACAAACGAAACAATGAATCACTGAAATATATGTAATTAGATATTCGGTATTGGTAATTTTGGATTTTTAATAGGGTGTCTAGAGGTGGTTTGTCCCCTTTTAAATCTATAAAATCATACGATACGTTAGTTGGTAAATCATAATTTATATGCATCTCTTTAAAATGTCTCCCTAGGATGTATCCTTCATAAACAAATGTAACTTTGTCATGATATTTTGAAATAAAATAACTCCTAAAAGCGTCGTCAAAATCATGCCATTCCATTACCTGTCTGTCATCATTATAATCTGAGTGAAGGTACGGTAAACTTTTTTTTAATAAAATGTCCAGGTACCGATCTAGGTATTCATCCCAGTATGGATCGCGATAATCTTTGTTGGCCAAATCTAAACGTAAAATATCTTCAACCGTACAATCTTTAAGTAAATCATAGCGACTCCATTCTTCGACACAAATAGCCATGGCTAAAGTATCCACTTCGATAAAACTATCAAATCGTTCATGCCATTCAAATTGATCACAAATATAAATTGCTGGTTTCCACAAGTTGTGGTTTTCAAATATCGCATCAATTTGATTCTCAAGAGCTTTAGGCAAATGTTCCGAAAATTCATATATTTCAATTTTCGGAGTATACATCCAATCCACATCTAATGAACTAGTTTTGAAAGAATCGTGTAAATTGAGATCTTGAAGCTGATTCATTATTCGTTTCTGTAAGTTAATGTTGATAATTTAAATACTACAGTGGACAAAAATCGTCGAAATTGGCTTACTTTTTCACTCTGGAAAGACGTATCCACTCGTAAAAAATACGTTGGGTGAGTCTTCCAAGACAATTTATATATAAGTTCATCGTAATATCTGTATACATCAGATTTATCTTTCCGCCAGTTACCAATGTCAATATAAAACTTAATTAAGTACAATCGACCATCTAGTTTATGATGATGAACCTCTTCGACGGTGCACCTATCATTTTCATCCAACCAGTTTTCGTTTAATTGCTGCGCATGTATAAGATAGAAAAAACATAATCAAAGGTATATTTTAAATGAACCTAGGTACGTACCTCTACTATCCAATCTAATATATCACCGTGCACATAAATTCGCTGATCTGAAATAAAAATTTTGATGAGAGATAATTAAATTATAAAGAATATTTACTCAAATAATCTACATTTCTTTTCTTTGGCTTCGTTCATCCACTTAGGATCAATTTCGTCCCAACAACTAAATTTTTGGCTAGAGAGATATGCAATCGTTATTATTAAAAAATTAGAGCAAACACAGTGATTATTTTTTTTAAATATATACATAAATACGAGTATAATAGGATTTACCTTCCTTCATTGCTATCCCTTAGCTCCGATGACTCAAGAGAACAGTCTCTTAATAATGTATGTATGTGTTGGTATTTATTATTAAAAAAAAGAGACATTTGATTGTTATCACTCTCAGTCTCAACATCACTTTGCGATGACGCATCCGAATCAATTTTAATTCGTTTTGCACTTGGACAACCCAAGCCACTCATAATATCGGTTTAGGAATTGTGTATTGGCACAAAAAAAGAATAATACTTTTATAACTAGTAATCAAGTCCAAGTCGCAAAAACTAAAATATTTTTAATCAAGCAAAACGAAAAATTGTTTATCATATGACGGCCAACACATATGTGCCTATATGAGAGTGATAATAATTATCAAGTATCCAGAATTATAGCATGCCAGTCAATCGTATAATCGGTATATCGTAATTGATAACATTTATGTCATCAACGTCATATGTAATTGGGCAAGAAACTTATACGTGTATCACCCACAATAATTACAAAATTTTAATTTATGTACTGTGAATTTAGGAAGACTATTTTCAAAACCTTTCAAATGTTGTACACAAATTTCAATACACAAAGCAGTTGGCCTTTTCACTTATTTATTCGCAAAACAATTTTTGGTACAGAGTCCGCTGTTGCTTTGTTAAAAAATGAATCCACAGCTATTTCTAAACTATGTTTTACCACAACAATACACCTTTGTACGTCTTGCACTACTGATAAAATTAATCAAACATATTGAAGTATGTATTTTAATCACTGAAATGTCGCCCCTGTGGTTGGGTGCACTCACATATCTCGTAAAACTAAATTGCACTAACATGTTTTCCAAGAATACCGTCGTAGGAGGCGAATAAACCCGCATTCGTAAAAAAATAATCTGTTTCTAATGTCAACAAAAGAAGAATACCGCCAAACACATAACGGACCCCCGCTCAAGTACTCGGACACGAAATTTAGGATCGGTGTTCAGTCCATTTTAATCAATGAAAGATTTGATTAGTGCTCGCCATACATTTGAGGGAGTGGGGAGGCTCACATAATTGAGCTGTCATCACTTACAATAACAGTATATGTGACGATGTTAAAGAGCTGTATCCCCTAAGACCACTGCTAAAATCTAGACCCCTATCAAGTGCCGTGAAGCTGAAGTATTACAGAGCGTTAGGCAGGTCTATTGTTCTTGTTATGTATGGATGTGAAAATTGCATGGTCACCATATTGTAGGTGCATGGTGTAAACAACGATTTGGCTTCTTCAGATTATCTAAGACAATGTGAACACCAAGCTCAGGATCGAAACCGGTGGAGCCAAATCAGTTGACACAGTAAGGGGCCAATGGTGGCCTTTAAAACGGTTTTAATAATAATACTCACTAAAACGAATCGCCTATTTCTTATCCTAGGTTTTGATAAAGTTTTATTACTTTTGGCCAATCGAGAAATAAATATAAAATTGAACAACAATATAAACATCGTAAATTTTGTATAAAACCCGTGTGTGTGTGTATTTGACATATCGAGTTTTGATAATAGCAATTGATAACATATCAATAGTCTTACACTATATGTTCATTTTTGGCTAAATTAGCTTTTGATGTTATGGTACATAATTGTTTGAGCTCTACCCAGTGGTGAGCAACCCTCTATCCAATTCCTCGTAATATCCGAAAAATGAATCTTTTAAACCACGGATGGTCATATTTCATATCATAGTACACAACATATCATATCCACATACAAACACGGGTGGGCAAATTACATTGGGCTCACGCTTGATATCCCATTTTAGAAAACACATTTCTTTTTATATTTCTTATACTTAGATTTGATTTAAGCATTTAGTGTCTTCTGCTAAAATATTTGTGCTTCCTTTAAGTAATGGACTCTGTTTTTCACTAGAATTTGGCTGTGAAACATTGTACATAACTAAATCGGTCATAGAATATCCAGATTATATCAAAGTGGGATTGAAGTGGTTGTAGACTTGTAGGGATGATTGCCGAAAATTCTAACTTTGATCAAGACACTAAGTTAAACCAACTATAATACACATTTTTGCCGGGTGTGCGGTATCGCGTTTGTGCATATAATGTACATTACCTAGACTCAGCCATATACTACAGTTAGATTGATCGTCTAGATATTCAAGTGTTAATTCAGCGTGTTTAACGTTTTTTTTTTTAAATACCAAAAAAGCTTTTAATAGTCATTTTTTTAATATTCCAAATGGAACCATCACGATTGGTTTTTGTTGCAACCCTGCATCATCATTCGCAACTTGATTTTTTACTCTAAATTCTGAAAATGCCTTAACTAAATTGAAACCGTGGCCCGTCACTGTTGACGTTATTTTCCTAGTACCCAATCCGTATTCATCAGTGTTATCGAAAAACAAATTCAGCGATTTTGTCGTAAGTATGCGCCCCAGGAAAACGTCTGGAAGCTAGTATTCCACTTTTTCTTCTCAAGTGGGCTAAATCAATCTAAATTGTTGTACCAAGAAAACTTTGTAATTTCGTTTGTAATTTGCCTTAACTATGGATGTTATACGGATCCAGCAAAAACCAGCTTACGTTTACTTAAGAATCTTAGGCGCCCAATGGATTACTGGGAAGGTGCTATAATTTATTTGATCGCGTCGAAATTTGATAGCAACACAAAGACAATTTGGAGATTGTTTCCTTAATAAGTGGAGCAGTCCCTACTTTAGATGAAACTATTTCCAAATTTATCATAACGAAAAGTCATTCATACGAAGGACAATTGCTTGGTATGTCTTCTTATTATAAGGATAGCAAGTTTTTTTTGTACATATGTACATTAATTAGAGACTGTTCAGTATCCCTATTTTGTACACGGCTACAGGTTCCACTTCACAGAAAAACAATTCATCGAAAAATTCAGTTCACCGGAAACGCAATTCACAAAACGACAATTCACCGAAAACGACTGTACCGATTATAATGAATTCGAATTATTTGATGGAAATGTGACTGTAAAATGATTTTTGGATAAAGTTCTGGAATACAGCGATTTGGATCGGAAGCCCAATCCTTGATCGAAAATCATGAAACTTGACAAGTTGAATGGAAAAGGCATTGGAAAATGATTTTTGGATATAATTCTGGCATATAGACAACCCGAATGGAACTTGACACTTTACCGACCTGTTTGGTATTCGTCATGCGTCACAAACTGTTATTGAGTCACCGCAATTACAGAATGCTGAAATTTTCATTGAGGATCCACCCCATGAAGAATTCAATTTGGCCATGCAGAGATTGCAACCAAACCGCTCACCAGGAGTGAACTGCATTAATTTGGAGCTCTTGATATTCGGAGGGAATACTTTGTGGAACTGTCTTTTCGACTTAATTCAATTAGTATGGCGCACCGAAGTTATGATATGCATCTACAAGAAGAGAGACCGCTTGAAGTGTGAGAAGTATCGTATATTTAATTGGCTTGTGCCTTAATTCTAAAATTAATTTCGCTTTGATTTATGAATTTACTTAATAGATTACCACGGGTGGGGTCTATTAAGTAAGAGAGTAAACACGTTGTTAAGGCTGAATTTATTCTGATTTTATTATTTCATTTTTCCAGTATATATACAAAATCTTATATACTAATTACACTAACAACAAACAAATTGCAATTCAGTAATTTTTGTAGTACAAATTTACACTAATATAGAATGGCCGAATTGCATTTATATTGTTGTTGTTGTATACACCTTTATGATGAATTAAATCATATTTCGTCAACATATGTGTCTATTTGTGTATTTTACCCGGTTGCCACTGTGGGATATTTTGTTGCACTGTTGATCTCAACATATTCCCGGGCCGCCAGTTAGATTATTATATACTGGGAAATTTAACATATGCCAGGGCTGCCGTTGTAGATTGCATGCTTCCGAACGTTGAAGAGGTGAAGGGGGTGGGCGCGTTATTCGCCTTTGTTTAATATATTTGATGCCCCAAATAATACATATGGCTATACCAAAGTGTTCCCGAAAATTATCTACTGCTAAGTATTCCGAATTGGTGGTAATGTACGACTGCGTGTTGTTGTCATCAATATTAGGTACTGAAAATACTGCCAATAGGGTATAGTCCTGCGCAAACGATTGAGGAATGTTGATTTTTATTATGATGTTGCCCCGCGTGACTCTATACTACGTAATCTCATGCTGTGATATATGTGAAGGAGATCAGAGATGCCATATGCCCAGGTATGGTTATGGTTGTTGGTATGTGTCGTTTGATAGCTCTTGTTCTAATTGAGCGGGAGCAAGTAATGAGGGATGCAATATATTTTTGTGTGCGTGCTGGACCACATTAAGTAAGGCTTGCTGGGTGTATTCCAGATTTTTTAGAATTAACATCAATTCAATTGTTGAGGTTAGTATCGAGCGAATTTGTTCTTCTCTGATGGAGTATTCATTTAATAATTCCATTTCAGCATTCAGCCTTCTCTCCTGCTCTATCAGGTTGTTTAATGATTCCAAGGTGAGATTTGAAGTATGGTTTACTAGCTTAATTGTGTTGTCTATTATGGTGGTATGACTCTTTATCAATGATTCTAATTGGTGCTCATCGTTATTTATGGCTTCAAATTGTGCTTCATAATTTCTTGCCTCACGTTCTGTCCCAAACATCCCAAACATATCGCCTAACACTAGGCCCATAGTGTTTCCTAGCCCTCTTTTCGGTTGTTGTACCTCCTTGTTGTTTGCTAATAATTATTCATTGTCCGCAATCAAATTGTGGTACTGCCATTGAATTTGTTGAAGAATTATGCTTCAATTTCTTCCCAGTTGCTCATGTTGTAATATACTACCAATGTCCTACCACTTCGAGTTTACCTATTTCTTCGAAGTAAATCCCTGTGGAGTGATTGAAAGGGGTTATGTGTACGTTGGTCTGCACAATTCCCAAAATACAACAAATGGATAATGTGGCTAACACTAGATGATTGACGATCCTTCTGTTCTTTACTTGTCTATGAGGCTGCCGCCTTAAAACTTGATTGTTCATTTTTGGTGATTGCAATTCTTTAGGCTGACATTGGTTGGTTTTCAAGGGCATAATTTCCTGTAAGTCTCCTTCAATTGGTAATTTACACAATTTCACAATCGGTCGCTTATATAGATTGCATTTTCGCATTTGACTGAGTTTCTACGATTCTCCCTAGCTTCCACCGCGTGGCAGGTTGTTGTTCGTCCTTCAATAATACCAGGTCATTGATCATTAGGTTTTGCTGGCTGCTCTTCCTTATAGTTCGTTGTTGTAATTGGTGGAGGTATTCGGAGGACCACTGTTTCCAAAAGCACTGAACCATTCTCTCGACTACATGCTATCTTGTTCTTAATGATATGCGGTCAATTTCTGCGGCTGGTAGCGTTTTGAGAGAATCTCCTATTAAGAAGTGCCCGGGCGTTAGTGCCGACATATCTGCAGCATCGCTTGTTAGCGGCGTTAGTGAGCGAGAATTGAGACATGCTGCTATTTGGGTAGCCACGGTACATAGCTCCTCGAAAGTGAGTGTTGTTTCGCCTATGATCCGTTTGAGATGAAATTTCATTGATTTGATCCCTGCCTCCCATATTGCACCGAAATAAGGTGTAAGAGGTGGTATGAAATGCCAATTGGTTCCATTGTCAGCTATCATGGTAGCAATGTCGCTTGGTAATGTTGTCATTGCGCGGTGGTGTTCCTTCTGCATTATGTTGTTAGCTCCTACAAAGTACGTTCCATTATCAGAGTAAATGTCGGTGCATAATCCTCTCCTGGATATGAATCTTTTGTAAGCGCCAATGAAGGATTCTGTTGTTAAATCGCCAATTATTTTAATGTGAATGGCCTTTGTTACCATGCATATAAAAAGAGCAATGTATCCTTTGTATGTCTTGTGACCCCTGCCTTTGGCATATCTCAATTGCATGGGCCCCGCTTAGTCGATTCCCGTTTTGGCAAACGGTCTTCCCTGCCTCACTCTTGCTGATGGTAGGTTTCCCATTAGTTGCTTAGATGACTGTTGTTTATGGCGAAAGCAAATAATACATTTTTGAATTATTTGTCTTACTGCTCGTTTACCATCAATGATCCAGAATTTGTTTCTTAATGTTGCTAATGTTAATTGTGTACCTCCGTGTAATGTACCAATATGAGCTTCTTCTATTATTCTTTTTGTAACTATGTTGTGCTTGCTTAGGATTACTGGGTTTTTACTTGAATTTGGGAGTCTTGAATTTTGTAGTCTTCCGTTCACACGTAGCAAGCCGTTTTCGTCTACTGTTGGATTTAGTGATAGAATTTTGCTCTTCCTGCTGATTCTTTCGGCTTGATTAAGACGGTTTATTTCCTTGTGGAAATTTTGTCTTTGTACAAGCTTGAGAATTGTTATTTCTGCACCTTGGAGTTCTGAACCATAGTTAATTCATTTCTATTATTGCTTCTACGCGAGCAGTTGTTGATGAATCTTTTGCAGTATGCGACTATACGTTTTAATTTGTTGTAGTTGGAGCACCGCTCAAATAATGGAAACGCGTGGACTTCCGTAGTTATATTCATTATTTTTGTCGCCTTTTCTTCTAATTCATCTGGTTTATGCGTTTAGTTTGGTTTTGCTGGATTATCGCTACGTGGTGCCATGTTGCTGCTGGTAGAATAATTTTTACTGCCGAAATTCTATTTGCCACGAACGTTTTAAATTTATTTGGTTCCCCTGTGATCCAACAGGGCACATCCGAGAGATCAACAGGTCACATCATTATAATAATCTAACTGACGGGCCGGGAATATGTTGAGTTGAGATCAACAACCGTACAACAGTTGTTTCTGGATTTTCGGCAGGCCTATATGACTCGATGAATCGAGAGAGTTTGTGTTCTACTCTGGAATACCCAGGAATGCCAATAATGTTGGTACGATTGTGTATCATATGACAGTGGCGCAGTGTCAATGCTGTGTTAAAGTTGAGAACGATAATTTTTGCAGTTCACTCGGGTGTACGGCAAGGAGATGCTCTGTCCCCGAAACTCTTTAATCTCAAGTTGGAATACACCTTTCGTGAAACTGCCTCATCCTAACATCTTATATCGCCAGCCCAATCAGGTATGCAAATGACATATGTGTGAATTGTCTGAATAGCAACGGAGTGAAAGAAATACTTCATCCGCTTGTAGAGTTTTCAGCTTCTGTTGGACTCCAGATCAATGAGTTCAAAACAAAATACATGATCTCTGGTTATATACATCAGATTTTAGTAGTGGCCTCTACACGTATGAGGGAGTGAGAAGGCTTAAATATTTGGGCTCTCTTATCACTCACGATTACCGTGAGGTTATTAAAGCGCGGCTGGCAGCTTGTAGTCATGCTTTGTATCCACTAAGTTCACTGCTAAAATCTAAACACTTATCAAGTACCGTGAAGTGAAAGTTGGGCGCTGTCGGATGAGTACGAGAGATGGCTCCTTACATTTGAGAGAAGAATCATGCGGGTGATTTACGGCCCAAAACCAATTGTATTGCAAATCCTGGAAAATCGCAATATCCTAAAGCTGATGACTCCCACTAACTTCTAATTACAGTATTTGCATAATGATAACATGCAAATACTGTAATTTGAAGGTAGTGGAACTCATCAGCAATTCATATGCGCATGTTGCCCCATATTGAATGCATTTGCTAATATGCAAAACTTGTAGCCATGGTCGAAATCCAAATTAGTACGTTCTTCGCTGAACATAATATTCCATTATTTGCCATGGACCATATGATACCGCCGCTGCAATCGGCTCTGCCAGATTCTGCATTCATAAGGCAAGTAAAATGTGCACGGTATAATGAAAGTTCAGCCTTTTCCAATTTGTGTTGATAAATTAACAGATATTTCGACTGCCAAACTTTTGCGTATAGATGTCGAACAGAATAATTAGACCGAATCCGGGATTTTTTCGTTGTTCTAGTCAAAATAGAAATTTCCGACGCAGCATCGCTGAATAAAATAATTGTTGAGCTTTTCCTAGCAATTGACTATAAAAGTTTTTTGATCGAATTTGCTGCTGATGATGCTAGCGTTGCGACAGGAGTTAACCCTTCCGTGGCTATACTCTTTTGAGACGGCGTGCCCGAACATAATGATATTTAAATGTGTATTACACTCATTCGCACTTTGTGCCAACTATGCCTGCGCTGCATTACCAAAATTCGTAGGAGCTATACCGCCAGGGCAATGAATTATTTTATTTAGAACAGCTCAAAACGCATATGCCAATATTTGCCGGTTTCCAAATTCTTTTGGATTAAAAACCACAAAAAATTCCTCATCCAGTAAATGACGAGTGGCGCGAAATTCGGAGGACAAATTTTAAAAATTATTTGTTAAGTGAGCATGATGGTATGGGACTCCAGCTTCCCAAACTTGTACAAACTTATAATGGCATGTAAATACAAATAAAGCGAGAAATAAATTAGACGAAACCACCTTAAAGGAGAACTATTGTTGTCAAACATTTCAAATTCGTTGTCTCTATGTATTATGTATACAAATGTAATTTGATGGAATATTCCAAACATTTCCAACCGTACATGAGATATACATATGTGACAAAGCACTGTCACCACCATACAAACGATATGTCAATTTAAACCATTACAATATTGATGACAGGTTTAGTTAAAGTAATTTTCTTAAAATAATTTCTCATACAACTTGACGTGCTGTAACATGGACATCAATAGCATGTCACAAAAAACATTTATTCGTTGTATGGTAATTAAACCAATTTGTCATTCAAAGTAGATTGCATTGTATACGTACAAAATAATATTCGAGTTGAAAATATGTAATGGTAAAATCCCATATGTCGAGGTGAACGTATCGCATAAATACGCATATAAGCCCCTTGAACGGGTGATGTTCTAAATTTAACCAAATTATATTGATTTCGCTTATTTTGTGATTTTCTTGCTCCGATCTCCAAGAGGTCCAACTAAAAACGATCATGCGGGCCATGGTTCCAAAGGATACAAAACGGATAAATTCAAATATTCTTTTGATGGTTAGTATCAGGGATATACAGACGCAACACCCTGTTTCATTCAGTTAATCTCAATGTTTTTGACAAACTAGTTAACTGCAAAAACATCAATTTTTGGCAAATCACATTTAAAACCAACATATTTGTGAGATATCCCGTTCCATGCATCAGAATTTAATCCACATAAAGTTGATATCTGCAGATACTTAGTTTTATTAACAGACAGAGGACGCTTTGTTAATTTTTAAGTAAAGATAACTAGTTTTAACAAAACGAACATTTTTACATTTGACAACTGTAGCTACAACGATTTATAGAAAAGATAGGGTGAACGTATAGCGTATCCACGACGGGAATTATTCTGGGGCGGTCATATAATGGCGTCCATGTAAACAGTTAGCCGATTACCCGATTTTCTCTTTTTGACCCCGCACCAATTTTCAATTAGTTGATGAGCTGGGTTTGCGCTTCCTTGGCATTGCTTAAGTTGTTACTTCCCAATATGTCGTTCATGTGGAAATTATTACGAATTAATTTCGTTGCAATTGGGAAATTTTTTACTTCATATCATGCTAGTTGTTACAATATTTTTATAGTGTTGGTGCTCTGGCTGTACATATATTTTTTACCGCAGTGACTTCACTTCCCCATTTTTTTTTTTGTGACATGCTCTATCTATTAGAACTCGGAGAAGTTTAGCGAGCGCGTTTTCGGTTCGTTTTTGCCATGGTCGATGAAATCGTTATAAAATAATTTGAACAAATTATATTCTTGAAAAATGAAACTTTCGAGTTTTCTGTTATCGTGCATGACCTACTTTGCATCCCGGTAAGGATTCTTAAAAACCTTCATGGCTGAATTTGTGCAGAAGTTATGAAGATGAAAATTTGTTATTTTATTCGTTAACCGCGTTTGTGTAATTGAGAAGCAATGGTCAACTTCGAAGTGCATAGTTCTTCGGTTATGAATCAATGGACTGCCAAAGCCCTCTTTTATTGATGGTCGTTCGAATTCCAGGACTTTTGCATGTTAATACGATCACTGTTGCCCAAGCGAAACGTTCAGAAGTGATTCCACTATAGATTCATTTATGCTCAATGTACTGCAAACATTCCTGGTTGTCACTGCCGCTGAGGTTACTGTTTTAGTTACGATTTAAAACTTCATTATCTTAAATTTACGCATTAAATCTTAGTTTTCGATATGGCCGCCTTTGCACAATAATTGTTTGAAACCTACACTCTTGTTTCAGTCTGTCCACAGTGGTAAATTTTTTAGAGCTGACCTTCCTCTCAAATTTATCGTGAATGCCCAAAATCATCGGATTCAGAACCGTTGAAATGAGTGGAAGTGAACGAAATGTTTGCTTGGGCTGAGCCTTGTTTTAAGCTCACAATCAGCAACCATCCAGCATCCTTCGTTGGTAAACTTCAGTATTAATTATGTCTCTTAACTATGTTCTGAGCATCCAAAATTTCGCACACCTTTTTAATCTAGTAAAGCTCACAATTAACTTATCTTTCAGTATTCGAGTATAGCTTGCTTCTATGCAAGGTTTTTGATTAGCAGTTGTCAAATCTCAGAATTGTCATTAAACTTTGTTTAGTTGTCTTGAATTTTGCTCCAATCAGACTACAAACTAATCCTTCTTTGTATTACAATTTGACCTACAGTACCTAGATGGGCGCAAGAGCATTTATTTTCAAAAACACCAATTTTCGGACTCACACCAATATCCGGTTTAGGTAATAGGATTCTAGACAATTATAGCTTTCAAATAAAGAGATCCAACTTCTGTCGATTATCGAATGTGTAATGTGTAACTTTAGCTGTCCCTCCTCCTCAATTGGATTCCTCATTAGCAAACGCTACTACTAACTGAATTCTCGTGATAAAGTAAATCTGGTGGGATATCTCCCTGTGGTGAAAGCCACTGCATATATTTTACGAAAGTGATAAAGGAGGTCGAAAAATACGTTAAAGCTTAAAGATTTCCCACATCGTTTTTTTCGTTCTCACGAATAACACTGAAACATAACGCTTGTGCGCACTTCAAAAAGAGATAACCTTACATATGACCTCTCGAAACACGGCTTCATTGATATCGGTGCTTCAGTTGTACCATATCGGATTCTAGACGAATAGTGTACAGTTGAAAATTAAGAGACTGTTAATCGTTGGGACTATTTCATGCCAAACGAACGTTGAATCAATCAATCGATTCACTTAAAAACTGTATTTTCTCGGTCAGTTTAGTTTTGGCAAACTTCTAGCATTCCTATAGTAGACTTTTTACCATTTACAGGAATGAAAATTCTATAGTTTCCGTTAAATAAATTATTCAAATCAAAGACATTTCAAGTAAATCAGTATTCAACTTTATTTAATATTCTGCGAAAATACAATGCACTGTGAAAAGCTGCGGTGATTAATGACGAGGATGACGATGGTGTGGTGGGCGAGGTGGTATGTGATGCGGCCCTCGATGCGGGAAATGATGCGACGGTGGTCCAGGTGGTGGTTGATGATGGTGTACATGGATCACAGCTGTATATTAGTTCAAATAAATTTTAGCCGCTCGAGTTAAATCTATAAATAAAATAATTAAGAAAACTATCTTACCCGGTGGCTGCGCAACTTGAACATATGGTGTCGGTGTCATATGTATATGTGGTGGCTGATGTGGTGTCGAACCTGTTTCAAAACCAATATAGCTTACGGTACAGGTACCATCGATTGCGATATATTGAGAATTGCCAAACACCGGCAATCGATAGTTGAACGTAGAAAAGTGGGTACCGTTAATAGAAATTTTGAAAAATGCTGGTTCAGCCGAAATTAAAATTTCAAAATGTCCACCGTGTTGAATCGGACAGCCGCCATGACGTTCCTCAGTACCCCATTGATGGTTCGTATAGTGGTTCCGAACGATTGCGTTTTCGAATGGGCGTATACTCAGATGAATGGAGCAATTATCTCTTGGCTGTACAGAGGGACCTCTCTGAACGTTAATTGCAAACCTAAAAAATAAAATTTATTGAAAATGTTTTAGTAAGTTGGGTGACTAATCCGTATACATATTAAAGTTATCATTCGATTTAAAATAAAATTGATAACGTATCAATATCAACGGTGAGTTATCTGTAATTAATTTTGTATGTGGCGAACAAAATGAACATATATATAGCTATACATACATATAGCATACAAAACAAAATAAAACCCCCAAATTATTTAGCTCACCGATCACCTCCGTGACTCATCTGTCCGGAAATTCGAATCGAACGGCCAATTGATAATCCACCGGGAATGAATCCAACAAATGGAATCGCCTATATCACAAAACAAAGTGTCATTAAAATAATATATTTTTGCACCTCCTGGATCACAAATTCTATATCATACTTACTGGCATAGAAATGGGAATAGTCGCCATTTTTAATGAATTATAAATTATAATTGATTTTTTTTTTAAATTATAATTACACTTTACTGTTTGAAATCGATTATCAGACTGAAATATTTAAACGGTAGGTCGTTATCATAGTTAAAACTTTTTACAAATTTTCGCAAATGATAAGATAACTAAAGTTGTGCTCGTGACATCTATTGTGTATAATATTTAGTTTCAAGTTCAGCTAGTACACTTTAGGGTGTGTAGCTTATTATTTATACAAATTGGGTAAGTATCCCAGTGGCGTGCCGTCATTCAATAATATCGCACGACTAGAGTTCAATGGAAATTAGTTTTACTTAATACTAATTCCCTAAAAAACGACAATTCGCCGAAAATCAATTCACCGAAAATGACATATCGTGGAATACAATAATTCACCGAAAACGATACTTGTTTACAGAAAATGTATGTGACCATACACCGAAAAAATAAAGTAAATCGCCGTAAATACCTGCAATTAATCGAAATCGGTCAAATCGCCGAAAATATTAATTTGCCCAAAACGATTATCAATCAAATTAGGTAAATAGTCAAATAAAAAAATCAGGAAATTAATTTTTTCGGTGAAATGACGTTTGTTTTTTGGACGAATTGTTTCTATCAGAGAATTGTCGTTTTAATAACGAAACACCTCGATAAGCCGATATACTGTGTAAAGTTCAATTTAAACTTATTTCACGCAAAACGATACTTTGTAGATAGATAATTCATCGAAAAAGTCATATAACCGAAAATATTAATCGTTCGATTAAAAGACAATTTTCTGAAAACAACAACTCAATGGCATACTCAAAATGACAATTCGCCGAAAACAATATTTCAGCAACTAAAATATATGAAAACAATAATTTGCTTTCCAAACAGTAACCCCAGAACAGCAATTCACAATTCACTGTAAACGATAAATTTTGGTTTCCCGCCAAATTCGGTTTTTTGAGTTTTTCGGTGAATGGTCGTTTTCGGCCAATTCTTTTTCGATGAACTGTCTCGTGGAAAACTCCCGGTGCAGCAGACGGAGTTCACAATGAGAAATTTGTTTCAAAGTTTGTCATCCCAGATTAAAATCGATTTTTTATCGTGACTGATTATCCTTTTCAGTGAATTGTCATTATCGGCAAATCGTTGTATCGTTAAACGAATCCTTGTCGAACTTGTTTGTACAATATACATTGTTTTCATGAAAATGGCATAACCAATCACTGAAAGGGCAATTCACTGAAAACGGCGTATGTCAAATAAATTTGGTGTTTTGCCGTTTTCAGTGTCGTTTTCGGCGGACAAAGTAGTTTTCGGCAAACAAGGTTGTTTTCGGCAAATTGATATTTTCAGACATTTTTTTTTTCGGTGAGTTGTCGTTTTCAATAAAAAAACACCACGATAACTCGACATTCACCGAAAACAATGCCTACAAAACATATTCCATCGAAATTATGAATTAACCTGTAACAAAGCGAATGTTCTTAAGCGAATTTACCGATGGTAGCAATTCACTTAAAACGACATAATATATAGTCATTCGAAAAGCAAACTCACCGAAACGACAATTTAATCGAAAATGTCAATTTGCCGATAATCGGAAAATTAAGTTTTTCGGTGAATGTTGTAGTCTGTCAATTTTTTTTCCGTTAATTGTCGTGGAAACCATAGATCGGTTAGTTACCAATGGGATGGTTTTTCCAAGGCAAGTCATCCGTTCTATCGCTGGGAAGATCCATGTCATAGTTCCTTGTTCCATCATTATGTTAACGAGATCATGTAAGGCTCTTGGTAAATAAGTTATAGCTTAATCGTTTTTTATAAATCGTATATCTTGCATCTACCTTTCAAATTTGCATCTTATTAAAAGTAACTAATACCTGTTGTATTGGAATTGGAATATTTATTCTTCTTCTTGTAAGTCGTTCTTCTTGATCAGTCAGTTCCTTTGGAAGCAACAAATCTGTAATGTAACTTGCTGAGGAGCTTCCATCAATCTTTGTAAGAGTTTTGGTAAGATTGATGCCAATAAACCTTTTAATATGAGATTTAGTAGTCGTCCTGCGTTTCTGCTTTGACTTTTTATAGACTCTATTCAACCACGGATCTTTAGCCATTGTCGAATTAGGTTTGGCACAGGGTTAATTTTTTAGTGAGATGTACAATTTTGTAGACCTGGTAGTGCACATATTAAATTTCAATCTCGAACGATAACAAAGAACCCAGAGAAGGTTTCTCGAAGTGATATATTTTTACGAATGGCTCGTTCTAGAAGCCAGCTAAGAACGTCTTGAAAATATTGTTATTACTTTTCATCTGGCCACCAAATTTATTTCATGATCCTTATCCGCAAGAAGAAGAATATCAACATCAATCGTTTCAATTTGTTTTTTATCTTTATACAATTTGGTTCTTAGCATCCAGCTTTGCTCGCTGGAAGATCTAGATAAGTTAAAATTGACCGATTCTCGGGTTCAGTGGGTCTTGTACACATATTTTGAATAATTGTTGGATAAAGTTGGAACACCGACATTTTTTAGGGTGCAATAACAACATTTTACTAACATTTCAAAGTGATGAATGGCCATTTCAAAATTGTTTTAATAAACTTTTCTGGGGGCACGATCGTACTTATACTTTAGAATTTAATTAAACTTAAGGGACGCGATCGAATTTCGTAAATCTGCCAATAAAATTGTCAGAATTGGTGGAAAAAGTGCAGAATTTCGATGAATTGTATAGAATTTGAAAAAGTGTCACAATCAATTGTGAAGCAACTGCCCATATATTTGATAATATTTTAAAACATTAAAACTTGATGTGCTTTTGCATTGAAACCCTTCATAATGAAACTCAGCCATGACGCCACGAGTGCGGGCATAATCTGCTCGACGAGTCTTTTTATTTATTTAAATATGCCAGCCCTCGTGTCGTAAAAAAGACCTAAGACACGACTATTGGCTTATAAGCACAAAACCTTAACTCGATAGCAAAACAAGTCGCGTATCCTCTTCCATTAATAGACCAAGTATTCCAGAAAATTCTCTATTTACTCTCTGACAAATATGTCTTTGGCATATTTAGACGATTTACTGATCATTACTGATACTTTGAGGCAGCTCTTTGGATAGCTAGAGTTGGTCGCAGACTTGTTACGGATGGCAAGACTGAATATTAATGTAGAAAAAAGTAATTTTGTATAATGAGAGAGATAAGATACTTGAGATACATAGTAGGCGAAGGGGGATGATACCAGACCTAAAGAAAATAATAAATTTATCTTGACCTTCTAACTTACCTTAATTTTGCGGCGGTTACAGCTCCTATAACCGATTGTTTAAAGAAAGGAAATTATTTTGTTTGGACTCGAGATGTTCAAGAAACTGTTAATCAACTTAAAAATTTACTAACGACATCAGTGGTATTGGTGAATCCGTCTTATAACTTCATACGGTGTGCCGCATGTACAGAAGGCGTGGGCGCATTGCTATATCAAAAACATCAATATCAAAAGCGTACAATTGTACATTAACACCGCCAATCGGTAACATGTGTAAAATTCATCGGTCATGGCTCTTGGATCACTTAACCAAATTTGTTGTACTCAAACAACCGAGAGTAGAATTTCTCAAAAACCTCGCAAAATTCGTGATTGGAAGAATTTCCCACATTTGGCAAGATCTTATCGCCTTTCCATGGGAGCGATATGTCACAGCCGTACATCACCGTGACCTAAAATATCATTTGTGCCGTCTATTCCATGAACTCAAAGTTCTTTCATTTCTTTTCCACTTCCAGAAGTTTTAGGATTCCTTTTGTTGATATGGCCTTGCACCCGCCGTGCTTTTTGATGAATATCCCTTGGCTTCCTCCTTTGTTGTTGTAGCGCTGAACATTTTGCAAGTATGTGACCGGAGTTCTTCCTGTCCTCACAACAGAACCTGCATGTGTCATCTAGCGACTTACACATTTTTTGAGGTTGTATCTATAAGCGCTGTGTCCTGTTAGTGGTCGATATCCTTAAATCACTTTTGCTTTCTTCTAGAGTTCCCTAGCTCTTTCCCAATCAAAATTCAGCAAATTTTTTCGATTGTCGTAATCCTGGGACGGCTTGCCAGACTTTTATTATTCCTTATCCCCTCCACCACGTTTTCCCTCAGTTGTCCTTGTACGTCTGCTCTGTCGTTGCGACCGATTTCTTCATGTCCAGAACGACCTTGTCCGCCAGTTCATACAGAGCTTTGTGTCACTCATAAAGCATTTTGGACCTAAAACAATACATACTTGTTAAGTGCTATGAGTTTTGCTAGACTATCAGACAGTAAACAAATGTTTTGGTTATTTTTGTTCCTGCTTTCAATCATTATGTTGTTGTTAAAATAGCGTAGGCCTCGGCCTAGAAGAGTGGCATGTCACTTAGATGACCAACCTCTTTTATGATCTGCAGATGTCTCTCCAGAATGTGTTCCATGTTTAAATTCCTTTGTAATGGCAGAACTTGCTCCTTTGCGGCTATGGTGTTAGGTACAGCAGAGACTCCATACCGGCCGTTGGAGTAGTTCTCATGGTGCCTGTGATTCTAAGATAAGCTAATCTCAGGAGTCTAGACAGCTTTGCTATTGCTGTTTTTCACTCTGTTTTCTTTCACCATACAGCCGTAGCATAGGTTATTCCTGGATAAATCATCTGTTTGTAGATTTGGTTGTTTGTCTTTGAGTTTAAGTCCTACCAACCATTTGCCTAGTAAACATTTCTACTCCATCTATCACCAACTGAAGTATGTTGTCCTCCTCTTGCGGTGAAAGGTACAATCGTTGTTTTGGTTTTGTTAATTCTTGTTCCTTGTTTCTTGCACCAATTCTAGGTGAGACCCAAAGCATTTTGCTTCTCTTCAATCGGTATACACGAAACAATAAAAAATTCTCTTAATTATTTGTTCGTCGGACACCATAACAAAAATTACGATGGGGATTACAGGCTATTACAGTAATTATGAGCAATTTAAATGGTAACATAACGCTTCCTTTACCAGACAAATAGTCCCTTATCTATCTTATGGGAAGACATATACTTGAAGAGATAACTTGGCAATATGAAGTCATGGGAACAGTTACCCAAAAACTTGCTCATGTGAATTACCAGATAAAGGACGAATTTTGCAAAATCTTATCGCCTTTTCATGGGAATGATAATGAAAAAAAAAAATTGGTGTGAGGTATACCACAGCCCTACATCATCGGAGTCTAAAAGATCTTTTGGGCCGCCTATTCTATGAACTCAAACATCTTCCACTTCTTTTTGCAATTCCAGAAATTTTAAAATTCCTTTTGTTGATATGGCGTTGCACCCGCCGTGCTCTTTGATGTATATTCCCCGGTGCTTCCTCCTTTGTTATTGCAGCGCTGAACATTTTGCAAGTATGTAACTGGAGTTCTCCTTGTCCTCACAACAGAACCTGCATGTATCATCTAACAACTTACAAATTTTTTGAGGTAGTATCTAGAACGGCTTTGTCCAGCACGAGCTGTCCGCCAGTTCATACAGAGCTTAGGTTAGGTTAGGTAAGGGTGGCCGTCATGAAAACTGACAGACATCCACAATTTAACAACTTAAACTTCTGAAAACAATAATTTTAATTTACAATTCATAATTCACTGAAAACGACAAATTTTGGTTTCCCGTCGAATTCAGTCAATTGATTTGCCAGAAATTTGAGTTTTTCGGTCGTTTTCGGTCAAGTCATTTTCAATGAAAAGTCGCGTGCAAAAATCCCAGGAGTTCAGAATGGGACGGAGTTCAGAATGGGAAATTGGTTTCAAAGCTTGTTTTATTTCGATTATCGGTTTCAGTGAGTTGCCGTTATCGGCAAGTTGTTGTATCGTCAAAAGAATCCTGGTGGTACTTACTTGTACAATATACAGTTTTTTTTCATGAAAATAGCTTTAACATTTCACTGAGAACGATGTATAGGGGCTGAAAATGAGAATTCGCCGAAAACGCCGAAATTCAGTCAAATAAATCCGGTGTGTTGCCGTTTTCAGTGTCGTTTTCGGCGAACAAAGTCGTTTTCAGTGAACAAGGTTGTTTTCGGAAAATTGATATCATGTCTAAAGTTCAGTGGAAATTTATTTGATCAAACATAATACTTTGCAGGAAAATATTTCATCGAATAAGTCAATTAATTGAAAGTATTAATTTCCCAAAAACGGCAATTCGTCGAATTTGACAATTCACTGGAAACGAAAATTTACCGAAAACTACTATTTGACTAAACAGGAATTCACCGAAAACGATTCTTAAAAAACATATTCCATCGAAATTATGACTTAACCTGTATAACAGAGCGAATTTACCGATGCAATTCACTGAAAACGACATAATATGTATATAGTCATTTGAAAAGGAAACTCACCGAAACGACAATTTAATCGAAAATGTCAAAATGCCGAAAATCGTAAAAGAAACTTTTTCGGTGAATTCTCACCAATTTGTCATGAAAACCATAAGCTAGTTTACACTGGGATGGTTGTTCCAAGGCAAGTTACCCGTTATATCGAAGATATAAAGATATGAAGATATATATTCCCGTCTTGGGAAGATCCCTGCCGTACTTGCTTGTTCCATTTTTATCATGTTAACGAGATCGTGTAGGGCTCATATCCTGCATTTGCTTCTCAAATTTGCATCTTATATTTTTTTAAAGGTAATTAATACGGAAGATTTGTTCTTCTTCGGTAAGTCGTTCTTCCTTTGGAAGTAAAAACTCTGTAATGTAACTTGCTGGGAAACTAGCATCAATCTTTGTAAGAGCTTTGTTAAAATTGACGCCATTGAACCTTTTAATAGGAAATTTGGTAGTCGTGCTACTTTTCTGCTTTGATCTTTTTAGATCACATTCCACCACTGAACTTTAGCCATTGTCGAATTACGCTGGGCAAAGGGTAACTCTTTTTGTATGAACTATTTTTGTCCCTAATGGTGTTAGGCACGTCAGCAGAGCCTCCATACCGGCTGTTTTTCATTTTGTTTTTTTTATTCGTTAAACGTATCACCTAGGTACATGACTTTTGTATCAAAGCCAAGTTCCACTTCATTTATCACCAACTATGAGATATGTTGAGTTTTCCCACCTATGGTGAAAGGTATAATTGTTGGTTTCTTTTGGTTAATTCTAAGTCTCTCTTTCTTGCACCAATTCCAGGTGAGATCCAAGGTATTTTACTTCACTCCTGTGAGATAGTGAGATCGTGGTGACCCCTAACTATTATGGATATTTCGTCGGCATAACCTAGATCTGTTCATCTACTACTAGCGACCATAGTTAATACATATATCGGTTCACACATATTATATGCTACTAATTGCAACTGTACTAAAATACCAATATGATCAGAATTTAATACGCTTGGGAACCAATTAAGAACCAATAATATAATTTGCATATTGAATTGAAACCGATACTTCCTTGCGCACTCTAAACCCATATTTACGAACCAAACCTCGCGATTATAATCTTGACACGTGAAATTTATTATCCAATTTGCATATAACGTCGAAAAACCAACCAAAAATACACACACACACACACAGGCACAAACTTAAAACTTGCTTCAATTAAATTTTATAGTTTTGTAATTTGCGTATTATACACGTTGGACCGCGTACTTTCATATACATACATATATTTGTATATCGAGATTAAATTCCAATAACTCTCCAATTTTATAATGTGCTCTGTATAAAATGCTGCTTGATACTGTGATGGAATCGCTGATAAAATCAAGTTTCACCTATATACAGTAAAAAACGATGATGCGTTGTGATGATTCATGCTGCATTATAATTGCTCTTCATTTTCGGTCCAAACCAATTATCACCACCTTCTTACAGACACATTATATACACACATACATTGTACATATATATGCATGCATAAATACCAAAAATTGGTACATGATGTCAAAATATTTTTTTTTTATGTTTATGTTGATTTCACTTTGCGCGCACATACTCGTATATACGGATTTTGGTTAATATCAACAATTTCTTTTTTTTTTCTTATAGCTGGAGGAAATAAAAATCAAAGACAGATGTATTGGACAGTTAAAAAAGGAGATAACATCATTCAATACTGGACAAAATAAAAATGTTAAAACATCTGTGCAGGAGGTAAGAAATGTTTGAAAATATTTTTTTGTTTAACGTCTTATATATGGAAGAGTGTTAGTATTGTTGATAATTTTATCACGTTATATAGAATTGTTATGACTTCCGTTTGTCATAAAAATTCTGATCGTTTTTATGATAATTTAAATTATTTTGGTAGATAAAATATGGTTAGATCGGGAGATTCATCCGGTGTACGTCTCTGTACATTCACACATAAATTTGTAATTCAGGATAGGTAGTTTGTCGAGCTAAGTGTTTTGCGCCGATAAATTAAAACTTCGTCGTACATACTCGTATATAGATAACCCCATTTTTGAAAGTATTTGTAAACGAGACATTTGCTAAAAAAATGTTAATTTCTTAAATCTGCTTTTGTTATTACACAATCGTGCCGACAAACCGCAACTGATGTAAGGTGATGACCATAGAAATCACTTACCGTCACTGAATATTTAAATTTTAACCGCACTATAAACGATTCATTCAACATCTATAGATATGTATGTATATATGCAGACAGTTCGTCGCTCTGATATACAATTTACACACACATATATACATGTATATATAATTCAAACTATAACCTCAAAAAAAAAAAAAACTATATAAAAAACAATTAAATGATAACAGGTTAAAAAAAATTCATATCGTCGTAAAAATGCATTTCAACTGAAAAACCGCATGAAACGGTCTTTAAGACGATCGCACGATTTTATTACAATTCTTTGAATTGTCTTGAAATCTTCTTTTCATTATATGTATATATGTATGTACGTACGTATTTTAATTGTTGGAATTAAAATATACAAGCCACATGTGATGTTATTGAATAGAATCATGTAATGTTACGCAATAGTAAAAGTTACCGTTTGACTCTTAAGTCATTTTATATATGGTCGACTTATACATTGTCTGTGTAAGTTTTCAACAGCGGTAAGCTCAGAGTTTATAGTCAAGTAGAGCTTGCTGCTCAAATTAATCAAATGTACACCAATAATACGAAAAAGATAGCTACGATAGAAAAACTAGAACCTTAGGTTGACGGTCCGTTGTGATACCACAGGATGTTACTCCCCTATTACCCTTATATGAACCAGTTTGAGCTACTTATGTAGCGTGATATATCTCGCACCTTACAATTTTCGAGATCAGAGAGGCAGTCTATTAAGTATATCTACCCATACATTTATGTATTTTGTGTGCCAAAGCCGGACATGAGCAAAGGAAGTGGACTACCGTCTCTACCTCCTCCTCGTCCATACAGCTTCTGCAGAAATTATTTGCTTTTAGACCGAGCCACCTCGCATGTTCTCCAAGTAGGCAGTGTCCTGTGAGTATACCCACGATCGTTTTTAATTCACGTCTGCGTAGGGAGATCAGTGTCTTTGAGCGTTGCATGTCCAGGTTTGGCCAGACTTGTCTTGCTACACTACATGAAAGAGTACTTGAAAGGGTACTACCTCCTTTTCAAGTACTGTCTGGAGTGCCTTAATAAGCCTCCTCAAATTTGCCCTTTCCGGTAGCAGTTGGAGAGTTGTATCATATACCTATAGCTAGTTCATCCGCCCTGCAGTTCCCCGTGACGTCCGAGTCGCCGGGGACCCAGACTATCTGAATGTTGAAATGCTCTCTCTCCAGCTCTAACAGCAACCCATTGCTTGCTGTGTTCCAAAGGAGACAGGACACCTTCCTGCGGGGTTCACTTAGCCCCCCACCTTCTAATAGTGGATTCGCTCAGCTCCGAGTTTACCATCCTGCTCCCCAGCATATGATTGATTAACTCACTTACAGGGTAGTTCACCTCAAGGATCAACAATCCCTCCAGAATGGCCTCCATCTTTACATTGTTAAATGCGCTCTCAATAGCAAGGAACACCACCATACAAAACTCTTTGGAGAATATTGAGATCTCAATTATACTTACCAGGGCGATCAGAGCTGTGTCCACAGATTTCCTTTTACTGTAAGCATACTGAGACTGGGCCCAGTCACTAGGCTTTATTTTTGATCGTATATAGATATCCATCAGCCTTTCCAAGGTTTTCAATAGAAAGGATTATAGAGTTATGGGTCTTAAGCCCTTTGGGTAGCCATGTGAGCATTTACCAGCTTTCGGAATAAAGATCACTCTGACCTCTGCCCACCTCCGCGGAATACAGACCAATTTTAAACACACGTTGAAGATTACTTCCAGCCAGGGGAGAATAATTGACGAATTGTTTTGAATCTCCGCCGGTGTAATTCGGTCAGGACCAGTCGATTTATAAGGTTTGAAACCTTCAAGTGTCCATAGGATCCGTTTTCTAGTTAAGAAACCTTCTATGCACAGTAAATGTGTTTCTCGATGAGTACTAGTCTCTGTTGAGTCGTCGAAGCTTCCTGGAAAGTCGGTTTCGATGAGAAGTTTCAAAGATTCCTCATTAGAAGCAGTCCAAGATCCATATGGTTTAATTAAATGACTGGGACTGTTTGGATAAGTAGACAGTATCTTTCTAAGACGAGAGGTTTCGGAGAATTCTTCCATTTTATCACAGAAGAGTCTCCATGACCTCCTTTGTGCCTTCGTTAATTCTTTTTTGTATACTTTAAAGTCTCCCTATACTTGCTCCAGTTCCTCCTTCTAGGATTCCTAAAAACTTTCCGGATAACAGAGGAAACGTTAAGGCTGAATGTTACTTATCGATGGTCAGAGAAGGAGTGCTCCCCGCCACTCTCAATTCCTTAGCCATACGATAAATATTATCTACGTCTAGAACCTCCTGCCGGTTTTTAGTAACAAATTCTTGCCCAATATTACACACCCAAAGGTTAGTATTTAATAAGTAATCAAAAAATAACCCACCCCTAGCATCACATCCAAGGATCACCCCAATTATTCTTTCTTCCCGATTCGAGAACCAGGCCCCCCAGGTTTTCCGGCGGAACCTGTTTGTCCCGGTCCATATAGGCTGAGACCAGCCAGATTACACTGCCGCCACCCTCTAAGCTGACAGCAACTATGTCACTATTGCGAAAGCAGAAACATGTTTCAATAATTTTTGCCAAGACTGAGGAATCTGATTTTCCCAGAGTTCCTTGATTATATTATGTTATACCCCTTCATTCTGAGGCCTCAGATCCTGTTACTGTTTATTCAAGGTTCTTGAATAAGGACCACGTCCTCTCCTGATCCAGTCAGTCTGAGGAGTAAGGCGGCCAACGCCGCCTTCGTATTGTGCAGGTTAATTTGAGTGATATTTAGCATAACAATAAGTTGAGCCTACATACACCTTAGCCTTCAACCAACAGACGAAAATTACCCGGCTGCTTGAAAAATCCTTAACAACAGATACAACAACTTAAACACGTTGGCCAAAGCAATATAAATGCCGTATTTGCCGCAGCACTGATAAATCTTAACGATATCACAATAGAATATCTGCACCGAAATGCAGCAGACGGATTTATCAGATCTCGTGCAAGAGTTAAAGCTTTACTTCAAATTTTTGAAATTTCTCAAAGCTAGATTCAAATCGTTCACCAATAATCTCTACTACAATGCAACAAAATAAGCGTCAAACCTTTTTAACTAAAATCTAGGGTCCAGTGATAATACCCACAGCGATAATAGTATCATAACTAGCTATGGGAAGCATATATGCCCTTCAAAGCGTTGATTCACCCCAGCTCTCAATCACCTTTCATCTCCACAATAACAGCCAATCATCTTGAGGCTAATCAAAAACAAATTAATTAATATTAAGATTTCAGGAATGGAAGGGAAACCAGCCGGGGTCTGCAAAGTAGAATTAACCTTATTTTCAAGGTTCAAATTTCCAATAATGAGCTAACCGACAAAGTTCCAGCGACATCGATATTGAAACCAGCAAATGAGCATATTTACAGCATTTACAACTCGCAGGTCCGGAATACACCAAGTGTATTCTTGATTATAAATAGAAATGGAGGGACGGCAAGTGACTGATGAGTTAGATAACAGTACAATATGCTTAAAGTCACTAAACTTAAAGTAGTATACGATGGTACAATTGTTCCTAGACTGGAACTTAATGTAGCTCCTTTTTTAATCAGACTTCTAGTGTATGTCAAATCTACCATGAACTACATGTTTAAGGAGGAAAATAGCGTAGCATGCGACTCTGACCACCATACTAACGACGATACTTATATAATTGTGCTTACCGTTAGGTAAAGTCGTCATATCACCCCACCTTAGTTCTGTTTGCCCCAAATAGATTCATCTATAGTTCCGGCGTTGTAACGTATCAACCAATCAGCTTTGTTGAATCCGGTATACAACTTCGTTGGTCTGGTTGATAATTTTGTAAGGCCGTTCAAAACTTTGTTGTAACTTCGGAGAATCATATTTAAATATGACCATAGCTGGTGAGTCCCCTGTAGTATCATGTATTGCGCTTTGATACGCCATCATAAGCAGTGGCATTCACCGGTTCCAACTGTCCTTGACTTCTATGCGCAAATGTTCTGCCGGTGTTCTGTTGAATCTCTCGATCATGCCATCGGATTGTGAATGCAACGTGTTGGAACACGGATGATATGAAATTTCAGCGATGGTCGGAATGTACCTCTAATGGTACTCCAAATCTGGCATACCCAATTGTTTACAAGTTCTTGATTCATATTTGAATTTGCTTCTATACCCATTTACTGAATTAATCGATGTATACGAGTATGTACCGATTTCCATCTTTTTGCAGGTGAAGTGGGCCAGCAATAACCGTTCCGCTCGAACGGTGCCCCGACATTGTATTTCTTCATCCTTCCTCTTGTTATTGTTTGTGGTCCCTTACTGATGGCGCAAACCTCATACTCCCTGCACCAATCCTGACCCACATCTCTTTTGCAATTGACCCTATAGAACCGGATTGCATTTTATTGATACCCATAAATGCGCTCCCGATTTGTTATTGTGAATTTCCTGCAGAACTTGTCTTATCCGATTTTCTAGTAGCGCAATCTGTTGTTTTGTGTTGTTGCCGTTTTTTAATTCCCAAAGTCTAATCAGCGATCCATTCTCGATATTCATTGAGTAGTCCAGCGATCTTTGTCATCTACTCTGATCCTTGTAACTTTTGCAATTGGATTCCTTTGTTCCCGTCTGGAACAGTGCTTACATTACCTATACTACAAGGCCTCCTGGACATTTTTCATCTGCGTTGTTATGTAACAATCTCCGCTTAAGCTTTGCTCTGAACGTGTAGACCTGTAATTTTTCGATTCATCTTGCAACTTTTCCATCTGGCTCTTTAAACTGCAGTAACCATTTCAGAGCTGCATGGTCCGTACTCTTGTCCATACAAGTACTTAAGGAAATGTTTGACTGTATCCACCATCGCCAGCAATTCTCTCCGGATTACGCAATAGTTTCTTGTGGTCTGGATAGTGCTCGACTGTGGTATGCTAGTACCCGTTCTGTACTACCTTGCTTTTGTGATAGTACTGCTCAAGATAACCAAGATGAAAATATCTCCTGCACGTGGATACGTTAAAATTGGAGAACTGCATAATTACTTCCTTAGCACTACGGACGCGTCTTAGTGCTCCTTGACTTGACACAATGTGACCCAGTTCGTTGACTTCGTTCTTGAACGGACTACATTTTGACGCGTTCAACTGCAATCCGGCAGCTTTGAAGGTTTCTAGGACTTGTTGAAGATGCTCGTTAAATGTGCGTCCTAATACGATGATATCATTCAGATACACCAAACACGTTCTCCAATTAACACCCTGTATAACGTGCTACATTAATCTCTCAATCATGGCAGGTGCGTTGCATAGTCCAATTACTGAAAATTGGTATAGGCCATTTCCTGCAGTATGGCGGCTTTCTCTTTATCATCTTCATAAATTGCTGCCTACCAATTCCAACTTTTGAGATCTAGCGGGCTGATTTTGAAGAAGATGTTGGCTACTGATAACGTGTACAAGGTATCATTGATATACGTGTCAATGGGTAACTATCTTTTTTAGTTACGTCGTTCAGCTTGTGGTAGTCTTCTCTATTATACCGTCGCGCTCGCTAGACTAGCTAGCAGTCTTTTCTTGGCGCTTGTCTAATTGGAGTTACATTTCCGGTGTCGATCCGATGTTGCACTATACAAATTTTCCCCATGTCATCATCGTTCATTGCGAAGACGTCGGCTTATCCTTTCAGTACATTTATTGCCGCTTTCGCCTCTGAAGAATTGAATGAGCCAATGATCCGCTTCCTTACTGGTTACATTGTCTTGTTACTTTGTTCTTCTGGGATGCAATTTGTCACGCTTACTGTTGGACTCACATTCCTTACTCTCACTGGTATTTTTGGAATGAGTTTAACCAAAGTCCTTCCAGATGATAGAACATCTTTTACTATTTTGGTTGACTCCACTATTCCTAGCTTTTACCTCGGGATCACCGTTGATTCTGGCATAGATAACTTTATCGGACATCGATGTTATCTCTAATCTTTCATATGTGATGACTCGCAACCCTCCGCATGCTTGTTGTTGTCCATTTGCAGGGGTACCTCCACATTGCACCGTTTCAATACTTGGTTCTTTAGATCTAGTGACGCTCCGACATGAAATCTAGACCTAAGATGCATTGATCCATTATACCGGCAACAATGAATCAATGTTCTAACTACACTTCTGGCGGTAATTAATAGGGAAGACTCCTCTTTCACTGCTGCAACCTCTCCAGTAGCTACAGTTAACCATGTCAAGACGGATAACTAATCTTGAAGCTCCGGTATTCAAGGTGAATGTACACCATTGTTTGTTTAATGCACAATTAACAACTAAGCTGTTGAAGTCCTTCCCAAGATGGGCAATTAGGGGCATTCTCACTTTTTCACCAGCTTTCGCCCCGCAAAGCTAGTGACACTTAATTTTTCTAAAACTTTCCTTCTTTCTTCCCTCCTCCCCCATGAGGCGGATCTGCCTCATGATCTTCCTGCTGCGTGCTTATCTGTCGCAATCTTTCTGGTCGTTTACTGGCACTCTGATATAGTGATCAGATTGTTGATATCTAAAACATCTAAACTGCGAGAGAGATGTTCGGCGCCTGTTGCTCTGGAAGCCTGGTGCTCGTCGGCTTATTTCTGCTTCTATTATCGCCGCTATTCGCAGTTTAGTGGCATCAGAGGTTAGTCTGGTTCTAGCTGCCTCGTATTCTAACGCCGACCCTTTTGATGTCGCCCTCAAGTGAAGCTTCAGCTGGTCGTCCCTTATGGCGTTAATGAAAGAATTCACAAGTTCTTTCAAGATATCACTCGGAACTTTATAGTAAGCTTGGCGCTAGGCTGGTTATTTCTCATTCCACATATTGAAGGCGTATTCCTCGTTGTTATCGCCTATTATGCAGTTGGATTTTGCATATTTCCTGGACGTGTCTCTGTCCGTGCCTCAAGTCCAATTCCTTCAAAATTATTTTGCTGCTCATCTCTGATGCAGGTACTGTATGTAGCACATCAATTGCTTTGCCTCTTAGTGCATCTGCACCCCATCCATGATGTTGCACAATTGCTTGAAATAGCAACTTGAAGTTTTCGATAAGAGTTTTGCCATCAAATGATGAAGGTTTCAAAACCCCTTTATGGCGTCCATAGTAGACGGTTCTATATAGATGTGATTGAGCTGCTTCGTTTTGGCGTATCGTTGTGGTATTTGGGAGCGTTTTCCTGGCGGGCTTCAAACTCATTCATCCTGCCCTCCAATTGTTTTATCCTGTTTGGTTTCGACAGTTAGCTCGTCGTTCTTATTGGATAGGGCTGATGATACTATGACCTGTACTGCCGGTGATAGTGGATGTGATCCTACGATGTCTCTACCTGCGTCCTCTTGGTCACGTTTAACCTCATTTTGAAGCCTTAAATATAGCTCGGTCTTATTACCATTCATTCGCAATCCTCGATGCTCCAACTCTTCTTTTAACTGTTGAGATGTGGAGGAGTTAATGTTCTTCCACATTGTGTAAAAATCCCACTTCTGATAACAAATTTTTTTACGAATTTCGGGCTCTTCTAAGGATTCGTAAGGGATTTTGCAATCTTGAACTATTTAAGAACACTGCACGATTTATTCGAGAATTAACACTTTAGAGCATTTTTCTATTTCATTTTATCTCACTTGGTTGAATTTAAACTTATCTTATTCGGCAACCGGATTGCATGTATTTACCCAAATCAAATAAATATTCGTCATAAAAATTATAAATGGGAGGTGAAGATCGAACCATCTTTACTATATCTTTACTATATCATACCATGCAGCTGCGACTCTAACCACGCGACCAACGACGATATTAGTTTGATTGAGTTTAACTTTAGCCATAAATGTCACAGTATATTGAATAATGATGGAAATCTGGTATCTTCCCTATATCCCGTGACTTTGTTTTTTGTTCCATCAAATATGTGTTGAACTTGAACCTTGAAGTTGTCTTCAATGAACTTTGTGTTGTTAGGCATAATTGTCACAATGTTATCACCGGAAGTTATAAACTGCCATTAAATACAGTACTACGATTTCCATCTGCAGTAATTACCATTTTACTCGTACATACATGACAACATTAAATTGTGTACCGGGCGCATATACTGTAATGACACACAGCACTGTTCGATCGATAATATCGGTTAAAAGGAAATTTATAATTTTTCCACTTCCATTTAACAATATTTGTATAAATAAATAAATAAATTTTATTTGTTATAAACAATATTTTAAAAGGCTTGTTATATAAATTTTTCTAATCAATTTGCATATTAGAAAGCAATAAAAATTAAAATTAGCGCGCGCATATATAGGAATGAACGAATGGATTGGTGGATCTACGAGATAGAGCGGCGGCGGTGTGTTTTTCAATTTTTTTATTTTGTTATAAATCTTACATAAATTAATTGAAACATAAAATTATTTAAATTTACTAAATGCTAAATATTTTTTTATAATTTTATGAATCTAATTATAATATTTGTATTTATTAATAATTATAGAAGACAAAAAATTTATAACATTTCGCATTTATCATAGACGCGGATGGTAAAAATAAATCTTTATGCAATCCAACCCACACACACCGTCGATATGAATTTAAACATCGATTATGTGTATCGTTTTTATAATTTGGCGGTTACTAATTTATTGAATCCTACACCACCATAATCCTGCTAATCTAATTTATTTTGTTTTTATTGGATTTGATTTGATAACCATCATCATCCATTTACGTATATTTCTAACTAAATACATGAGTGCATTGAACTGTTTGATTAATTATTTATTTGAATGAATTGTACAACACTAATTTGTAGTTTAGACTTTTTTACTATAGAATTGTATACATCATAATGTATAAATAGATGCGACATTATTCAACGCAATTAATAAGATAATTGGTAACAGACTGTAACAAACATACCTAAAGCAAAAAAAAAAAAAATTTGGTTCGGAACTGTAGGAGCTGAACAAACCAGGGCGCATAGAATCGGCGATTAGCAAATATTTTTACCAAAATTTGAGACGCAGAAGCAAACATATCGAGTTTTGTGAAAAGCTAACTACGTGAACTAAAGCCACACGGGATTTGACTCAAAATCGTAGAACTTTTCCCACAATTATATAGAATCCGATGGAATTAATTTAATTATTTTAATCTACTCCTGCGCCTTTTTGATATTTGTGTTTCCTTCCTTGACCATCCTACACTCTATGTGTACAATAAAACTTGTATGAATTTACCTGCCAAATACAAAAAACACTTTCCTTACTAATTTATGTGAACCGCCAGCAGATCAGTTGGTGGAATTGGTGCCGTGACTTTCCATATCCAAATGGAGGTGAATTAATCACGGTCGCATCGAAAACTGTGAAGAGCAATCGGAAAATATACTTTCAAATCGAAAGGCAGATCGAGTATTTCACTGATCATAAGCCACTGGTCGCTCACCAAATACATACCAACCGAGAAAACTAAGTTTCTGAAATTTGTTCGTGAAGGGTGGCCAGGCTCGGTGGATCGTGAGATTAAAACGTTTGTTAAACCGTCACTTACTTGTCATAAAAATGTTTTGCTATGGCAAAATGAGTACGCACCGGAGTCATTAGTTCCGGCCATTTTCAGACAGCGAACAATTTGCACGCCGTTACGTTTGATGGCCGCATATCAATCGATACATTAAGGAAACAGTTAAGATCTGCAAATCGTACAGGAGTTTGCACAAAGTAGTGCAGAAGCATACACTAGCTAGCCGGAAGCGATGAAACCATGGTAATTCCTTGAAATAGATTTTGCAGGTCCCTTCCTTGGTGAGATGTGGTTGTCATGCATAGACCGTTATATAGGGTCATATAAAAAGTCTCCGCGTTATTTTGGTACATTTTTGAACAAAAATTTTTTTATTAAAAATACATTTTAATCAAGTACATATTGACCATTATTATCTACGACCTAGTTTTGCCATTTTTCGGCTAGCTTCATAATTCTATCGGTGTAGAACTTCTGTGGTTTCAAACGGTCGAGTTGTGCATAGTACAGGACCGAATTGATGGTTTCGCCACGTTGCAGCAGCTCATAATGAACAATTCCCTTCCAATCTTACCAAACACTCAACATAACCGGTTTTGCCGTCAATCCAGGCTTTGAAGTCGTTTGTGGAGGGTCACGAGCCTTTGATTACGTTTGATATTCTCGTATTTCACCGATTTTCCATCACCTGTAATGATTCGCTTCAAAACTGGTTTGATTTCGTTGTCCGTCAATTCGGTTCATCAAATTTCTTTGCGTTAATTCATGTGGCACCCAAACATCGACCTTCTTTTTGTAGCCTGCTCTTTTCAAATAATTCCAAACTGTCATGTGGTTGATATTTAATGATTCCGCTTTTTCTTGACAGCTTGCGTGCTGGTCTTGCTCCACCAGTTTTAAAATTTCATCGACTTTTCAGTGACTTGCAAACCGGGGAGACTTTTTATATCAGCCAGCATTACTTGAGATATTCATTTCATAACGCTAAAGATATGTGTGTTTCAATAATAGTTTGCAATATATTTAATTGTTTGCTTACCTGACACCGTCGTCAGCGACAATGAAGCTTCATTCACAAGCCATGAGTTTGCAGATTTTTGTAAATCTATTGAATATTTTTTAGATTGAGGCATTTTGACAATAGATTTCAGTCGTTCATTTGATTGTCGTATAATATCTATTCCAAGTAGTCTGACAATGATATCATTATTCCGAGTCAAACAGAGGAGGGAGCACCTTAAAAATCTAGAAGAGACGTTCAAAAGGCGGAATGCCAATATTTCCAAATGAACGTTCATTCAGAAAAATTCAGCTTTTTGAACATCTCTTCTAAATTTTTAAGGTGCTCCCTCTTTAGTTCAAATCGAAATAATGGTATCCACAAGAAACGAGGTCTCGTCCCTCACTCGGGCTGAGATTGGTCGTCGGGCACAGCGTTTTGGGATCCCTTACGGTATTCTATTTCAAAATTATAGCCTTGAAGTTTAAGACTCTATCGAGCCAATCTCCCCGACAAATCTTTTTGGAACATTAGAATTTAATATTTGTGACATTAGAGCGATGGGGTTGTCATATCCCGCTTCAAATTTTTGAAATAAAACTGGTCCTATTCCGGTTGACCTGGCATCGCATTGGGATCAGCATTAGTCAGTACAGGAGCAGTAATAAGAGCGATTTCTTCGGACGAAATTTTCATCAAGATAAACGAAAACTCGGTCATGTAGTTGATGTGGAACTACCCTGTGCATCATTCTGCACATGGTTTGTGGCGCATTGCAGAGTCCAAATGGCATTACTGTAAAGTGGTATAAGGGACGCCCTTGCCAGAACGCATCCTTTAAATTAAGGCTTGACATATACGAGTATATTGAGCTCTATCCAAGCCACTTGTTTTACCATTGGCCCTACGAATCATCGCTATAGGAGAGCACCAAGGGCTCTATCCAGCTCACGATACATTTTCTTGTGAATTGCGGGGGATACGGGATAGAATCGCTGTTTGATAGAGGCTGCCTCTCCTACGTCGATAGTATGACTCACCAAAGTGGTACGACCAAGACCTAGTTTTTCGAAACTTGGAAATTCCTCGATAACGCGGTTTGCAGTTTTCCCTGCTAAGCTTTACTTAGTGGGAGTTACTTAGAGTTGACCTTAGTTGTGACCTTAGTTCTTCCACCATTATAGGTGTTATAGGGACAACAAAAATGTGCATCTGAGCTGACTTTCCCTGGTACGTTACCATGATTTTGATATAGCCAATAACCTGCCGTTTCGCTCCATCCGCAGTCTGAATCGAACTAGAGAGCGGATACATAAACAATTTATGCTGGGTAATGAACTCACGTGCATTTTTACCTAGAACACTTATATTAGCACCACTATCCAACAATCCTCGAAGATTTATTCCTGATATTTCGACCACCTCCATAAGCTGTTAAACATGGATTTTGCACTAGCAACGCCACACGCCTGATACCGGTGCAGGTCAAATAGTATTGTTTTTACCACCAACTCTTGATTTTCCATTGTTTTTAATTGTAGATATGCCAAACACAGATCGATTTTCGAAAATAAGTTTCCTTCCTTCTAGACGCTGAAACAACACTTCTACTTAGGCGTATTGGTCTATGTTTAGGGTTGTATAGACTTTGATGGTTGTATAGACTTCATTTAAAATCATCGCAGTACCGGATTGCTTTGTCCGGTTTAGGTACTATGAAAATCGGCGTAGCCCATGTACTAAATTGACCTGTATTCAGAAAACAACACCCTCCGAAATAAGCGTAGGAATTTCCGTGCTTTCGATGCTTTCGGCGTAAAATGCTCTTTTAGAGGTAAATATGCCTTAAACAAAGTGCAGTATCCCAACTCCGACTCAAATGGCTGCATATCTTCCACAAAAGGGTCCTATCTTCTCGATCCAAGTCTCCGCGATGCTGAACAAGTCAGAAACATCGAGTTTCACATGTAACGGTATTGTTTTTTATTTGGTTAATTCCCATTGACAAATTAATTTTATTACCGTTCCATCGATTTATAGGCCTTAATTAGTAAAGAGTGATGAGTTTCTTCTGCCCGGTGAATACATTTTAGCATAGTTTCTGGGAAATATGTTCAATTTAATGACGAATTTTCTAACAAATCAAACACCACAAAATTCCAGAAAGGGCTTAATTCCCAGTTGCTCACAAATTTCAGTACGTCCAAGACGACTCGGGAACAGCTAACTTAGAGAGAATGACGAGATAATAAACCAATCGAATCAAAATAATATAACAACAAAATTAGTATACTGTACAACGGTACATAGCTTGTAACCGTCCCAGTTGGCCGTATTGAACATCAAAGGTTATAATTTTGGTAGTGTCTCAACCTAATTTGACTTGAATCTCGTAAGTCGTAAATTTAAATAATTTACTCACCTGCAAATTCCAATTTATTATATGAGTTAGTTTGATATTAGTTCACATTATGCTTCCTTTAACAAAATTTACCGGAATCGAAAGTGGAGGTTTAATCATCTACAGTTACAAATAATTTTTGTGAATTCCGCAAATTCTAAAAAAATTTTGCTTTTATTCAGTAGGCGTAAAATTCAGAAGTCCCTACTAATTACGGCACTTGTTGTTGTCATATGCTCCATACATTTTCCAGAATTTGTTTTATTTCATGCCTTATTTAGCATTTAAGCTGACCGATTGTTTTGGATTTATTTATAGCTATGATTTCAAATAGGCCCACACAAAATTATCCCGGCTTAAAATACCAATGACGATGGAGCCCTCCTTTCACGATGGATGAAAACACGCCAAACACAATATTCTTATAAGTGTGTACGTTTTTGAATCTGGTGTAGAGTTTTGCATCTATTAAAAGCGTATTGATTAACCATCCGTAATATAATATACCAAATTGATTTTGCTCTCGCAGGATCAAAAATTTTGTACTCACCCTTTTTTTCGTTTCACACAAAAACCACATTTTTGTTTAAATCGCTTAAAAATGACAATCTGTTGTTCTTTGTTCAACGCCAGGTTGGTAACTGAATTAAAAATAAAAACAAAATGCCACATTCGATAAATTTAAATCGAATACTAGATGAAAAAATTTAAAAATTTTGTGCAAATGTAACGGTTCTTCAAGGAAGTAATAATTATGTTATTTCGCGTGTGCGACCCATAAATTTTACATTTTTATTATAACGGTTTTATTGAAATGCTGTGATTTGAATGTATGCTATTATGACGGGTATATTAGTAGCTGTTAGTTCACGAAATCATATGAAACAGACTGCTTTGTCGAGTATATTCGTTAATCGGTAAATGAGGTTGGTCAAACTGGGTTGGTATAAAACCAAATGAAAATCGCGGCTACAAAAACAATTGCGCACTGCGTTACAGCTATAATTAATGGCGTTTTTCTACATTTTAGATCACATAGGGTCATCAACTGAAACGGTTCTGCAGTTGGAAACGTATAGGTATACATTTTATATTTAAAGCCCGTTCCATTGTTCATCTCCTCATCGACCTCCATATGAGTGCATGTATACATGAACGCAAACTTATACCCCATCAACAGCACCAAAATACTAAGTGTTGGAATTCATTTCGAAATAATTTGCATACAGATTTTTTTTTAACAAATTTAATAAATTTACTTTTTTGGAAAAAATGCAACTGGCACATTATCATTAAAAAAAAAAATCATCGTGTGTAATTTATTTTTAATGGCTTCTGTTTATGTATATAAGCCAATTAGCAAAGTAATTTTGAACAACACAAAAATGTAAAATTTTTATACGCATCCATAAAACTTTTATAGAGCGCCCCACACATTGGTGATCGAAACCTGACAGTTAATGTGTTTAAAAATCATAAATATACGATATTATCGTTGTAATTCACATGATAGTTAAATTTATGATCATGTATGTCGTATATGTGACACACCTTTTGATTATGCTTCACAGCAATTTATAATTCACGTACCACCATATATGTATGTGCGAGAGCGCGCAATTATAGATGATTCTTTTATTACATATAGTTGCGGAGTGTTAATTTTCTCTAACTAAAATGACTCATCCTATTATATAAGCGATTTATGTGATTGATACACAATATGAGCGCATATATAGCACACCTACATTTTTATTGTTGTCAATGTTTAACTTGATTTTGATGTATAGTAAGTTTTGACCCGAGTGTCGAAAATCCCAATACTCAAATCACTTGAAACTGAATATTATCTCGTTTATGTCATCGTCTCTTATATTTATCTTATATCTTCGTAATAGAGTGCAGAACAAATCAATAAACACACAAAAATGTATTTATTGAATATAACCATTAACCCATTTTGAAAGAGAAACATCAAAAAGATCCAATTACATTACTTGGTCACCTATAAGATGAGTGATGACACCAAATAAAAATAAAAACTTAAAAGAAGCCGATCGACATTGACCCTCTAGGCTGTGCACACAAATTTTTGGAATCAATCATAAAGTTGGTAAAATCAAATCGTTTGAACCCGAGCTAAGACGTACTATATGTATGTACACAAAATTGAATAATTTCGAAACCATGAAGGTTAAGTCAAATCTGTTTATGTAAATATCATTCAATTCTTTTATATTCGGTATATTCTGTTGAACCCGCGGACAACATTTAGAAGAAAAAAAAATGTTAACCTTCGTTTGAAATGGATAGATGACGGAAATTGTATATATATATATATATATATATATATATATATATATATATATATATATATATATATATATATATATATATATATATATATATATATATATATATATATATATATATATATATATATATATATATATATATATATATATATATATATATATATATATATATATATATATATATATATATATATATATATATATTGTTGAATCGCGATACGCTTGGTTATCGGAAATCGTGTTGTATTTATACAATAGATTTGTCGTTTATTCAACGTTATAATAGCATGGTATATAGACACGAGTTTTGGTGTAAATGAAACAATTATGCAAACATATATATACCTTCCTGAATCTATATATTAACGTCTATTTGCGGTCATTAGCAAGCGACAAAACTAAACACTATATGTTTAAACCTGACTGTATAGTTCAAAGATGAATCAGGCAGTAGATATAGAGGTCCATCAAGCTGGATAATATTTTTAGGAAATGGCGTGGAATTGATAACAGAAATACAGAGAGAGGACGGGACAATTCTTTAGAAAAATCCTAAATTCCCTAAATTTAACAATTTTAGGAAATTTTATAATTATTTAAATTAATTAAAACTTTATACGAATACTAGATGAAAAAATTTAAAAATTTTGTGCAAATGTAACGGTTTAAACTTTAAATAAACAAACTTTAAATTAGCAAACTTGATCAAGTTGATAAAATTATTAGAATTCTTCAAATATAATTTAAATTTTGTAAATTCTTAAAAACTTAAAAATAAATTGTGTATTTTAAAAATTTATTAAAATTCTTAAAAGATTTAAATTTTTATCGTGAAAAATCATAAAAAATTTAATAAATTTAAGAATTTCAAATTAAAGACTCTAAAAAAACCAATTTTATTTAAATTTGTATTCTTCTTGAAATTGTTATTTTAAATTAATTAAACAATTAAGAATTAAAACATCTGAGTGAAGAGGAGGAAACTCGAATGTGGTACAGCTACGGACCAACTTTGTGACTATGCTAGTCATTTAGGACGGCCACCGTTACTTAACCTAACCTAACCATTAAAATATCTCAAAATTTTAAAGTCTTTAAAAATATTTAAAATATTTAAAATATTAAAATCAGTAAAATGAGGGAAATTATTTAAATAACCTAAATTATCAAAACTATAAATATTTAAAAAAAAAAATGGTTTTTATTTTTAAATTTTATTTAAATCCACGAAATTCTTCGAACTTTAAGAATTACATACAATTCTTAAAATTTCTAAAAATGTTAAAAATTTTATTAAATTTTTAAAATTCTAAAAAAGTTTGATTCTTAAAATAAAATAAAAATAGATCGTAAAATCATTAAAATGCTTAAATTTCACAAAAACTTGTAACACGTAAAATTCTCAGAATTCCACAAATTAAATTAGATTTAATAAAATATGTTAAATATCCTTAATATTAAATAAAAATTTAATGCATACATTTTTTAAAGTTCAATTCTAAAAATTCTTAAAATTGTTAAAGTTGTTAAAGTTAAAAAAATTGAAAAATTCTATAAAATGGTTAATCATTGATATCCGTAAATCTGATAAATTCTTAAAATTATATTCGTTTAGATAAGACTGCTTAAAATTATTAGAATTCTAAATAGGTTGAAATTCTAAAATTCTTAAATTTGTTAATTATTTTAAATTATCAAAATTTATAAATTCTGATATTTTTTAAAATTGTCAAAATTCATAAAATCTTTACAGTTCCACTGATTTATTGGATTAAAAACTAATTAATTTAGCGCACTCAAGTTCGTAAAGCTCTCAAACACATATTTTAAAATTTTAAAATTTAAAAAAAATTTTTAAAAGTTTTAAGTATTAAAATAATTAATAGTTAGAATATCTCATAATTTTCATAATTTGTAAGAGGATTTAAATTATTTAAAATATTATAATCAACAAAATTAATAAATATAGAGAAATCATTTAAATTATTAGTTTTAAAAATTATTGAAATACTGAATTTCTAATAATTTGTTAAAATTTATTTAATTATTAAAAACTTAAAAACACACTTGTAAAGTGTCTATCTTATCTTTGAAAAAAATTATGGCTTTTAAATTAATGCAAGTTTTAGTGAAATTCATAATCTCATAAAACATTTAAAATTGGAAAAAACTCGTAAAATAATTTTAACATTAATTTAGTTTTCTAAATTTGTTCTACAAATGTGTTAAATTTATAAACTTTTTAAAATTGTTATTAACTCTCAAAATTTGTATAACCGCTAAAATGGGTTTACATAATTAATAAAATTATTTCAATTAATTAAGCAATTAAAATTTCTAAAATTTAATAATTTCAAAATTCTGTTAAAATTGTATAAGGCTGCATTAAAATTAAGTTCCGAAAATTTAAGAATTTTATAAAATTTTGAATTTATTTAAATTATTACAATGTTCATATTTTCAAACTTTGTCAAGTTAAACAAATTATTAAATTTCTCCAAAATCTGAAATAAAACACTGTTAAATTTTTTTAACATCTTATAATTCCTAAAATCATTAAAATCCTTAAATTCTTAAAAATCTTAAAATTCTTAATTGTATAAAATTTAATAAATCCTCCATTGTTATAAAATACGTGAAACACTGTAAATTTTTAAAATATTAGAATTCTTTAAATAACAAAATTTCAAATTTTTGTAATTCTTCAAACCAATTAATGATATCCAACATAAAATTATAAAAATAATTTCTGAAATTAATTAATGTTCTCAAAACTTTTAAAACTCGTTAAATTAAATTTTGGTGATTCGTTTAAATTTTAAAACTAATACTATTCTTTAAATTCTTATTAAGATTAGTAAATATTATAAAAAAATACTTAAATCCTCAAATTTCTTTAAATTTATAAAAAATCCTTAAAATTTAAAAAACTTTAAAATTCAATAAACTTTTAAAGTTTTTAAAATTCTAAAAATGTTCGATTCATAAAATAAATAAAATGGATCGTAACACCATTAAAAATTTTATAATTGAAGGCTAAAATGCTAAAATTTCACAAAAATTTGTAACTCATAAAATTCTCAGAATTCTAAAAATTTAATTAGATTTTATAAAATATGTTAACTACCTTGAAAATTAAAAGAATTTTAAATGCAGACATTTTTTAAAGTTTAATTTTCAAAATTGTTAAAGGTATTGTTAAAAAATTCTGTAAACCGTTAATCATTAATGCATTAAGATACGACTGCTCAAAATTAATAGAATTCTAAATAGGTTGTAATTATAAAAAATCTTTTTAATTCTGAAATTTTTTAAAACTGTCAAAATTCATAAAACCTTTAAAGTTCCACTAATTCATAGCATTTAAATCTATTTAATTTTCTAGCTTCACCAAGTTTTTAAGGCTCTCAAACAATTATTTTTAAATCTTTGATTTTTTTAAGATTATGTGAAAATTTGTAGATCCAATTTTGGAAGTTTTAAAAATTTAAGAATTTGAAGAATTTTGATATTTTGAGAAATTGTAAAAATGTTTACGAACTTTAATCGTTTAAACAACTAATAAGTTCTAAGCGTCCACACTGATACCAACGATCAAATAGGAGTCCAAAATTTAATAGTTTTAGAAATTTTAAGAATTTAAATAATTTTGACAATAATGAATTTGGTTTATTTTGGGAATTTAACAATTTTAAGAATTTAAAAGATTTACGAATTTTATTCGTTTAAACCACGAACCTTGCACGCGCAGCAGTGCCACGTCGACACCAGCGTTGGAAAACTAAAAATAAATCAGGAAATTTTTGGAGTGTTTCAAGAATTCAAATAATTTTGGGAATTTTAAACATTTTAAGAATATTACGGATTTTAGGAATTTCAGAATTTTAAGGAATTTACAAATTCTAAATCGTTTACAAAATCAACTTGGTTCATCTCGAGCCAGACATGTTGGAGTTTTAAGAATTCTGAGAATTTCAAAAATAAATGGTTTCATCGACCTTGTGTCTAAATACTAACAGGTTGATGTGAAAAAAAGCTGGTGGTGGGTTATGTTATTAATTTGAAAAGTAGGTGATAGATGCGTCGCTGTTATATCTCGTTTATCTTAGATCATGTGATCCCCTATACATGTTCTCCAAGTTATCTATGATTTACCTGATGCTATATCCTCTTTCGTTTCTTCAATGAGCGATATTCATCTGTGTCAGTTTCTGTGGTTTACCTTAAGGGCCATCGGACTGTTTTCTTCCTGAGCTTCTTACTGATTTTCGATGATGCTAGGTTGGTTCAGCTGATATTGTTGCACATCACACTTTGGTTCATACCATCTAAAATTTAGGCCAAATTAATCAAACAAAAATAAATCAAAAACTAAATAATCTTAAATCTAAATGATCAAATACTTACGTAAAAGTTTGTTGGCTTATATCATCGAGAAACACATGCAGTCACATCAAATAAATCTTCAAAATAAAAATAAAAATTTAATTTATTTAATCGATTCCATAACCACACCGAACAATAAACCCAAATTTAAATAATTTGACAATCCATCGAGCGCACAGGTATTTGTAACTCATCATACATACATATATGTTGGTTCGATATGGTGACAATTTTGAAACACACGTACGTGATATAAATGTAGAATTTATAATATATTTCAAATTCTTAATATTGTATTGTGGGTATATATCGGTAATAAAACTTTCTCAAGCACATCATGCAAGTACCTACCTATATGTATATATAATTAAGATGTAAATATATGACCAAGTACACGATAAATAAATTCTTTCATCGTACTCTTATATGATTGCGTCGTATATCATAGTACGGTTGTGCGCGCGATAACAATAATTTCCCTTTAACAAAAATAACTTTCATTTTTATTTATTAATAAATCGTAAATTTTAAGAGTTTTGAACAATCAAAATTATGACCTTTTCGTCGATTATGTATGTTTCGGATATCAATTGAATGTATTATGTACATATACGATCGAGTGGATATCGATATAAAGACTTCATTCATATGCATATACCGAGCATAATATACAAAACAATTAAAATTTATGTGAACTGACGGATGAACTGAACCCCGAGTGCGCGCATTTCATTTTCATTTTTATTTTATTTTTTGATACATTGAGAGAGTGAAAGTTTGCATTACAAGATTGATTTGTTTTGGTATAATGTGTATTCATAAATTGACGGTTTTACCAACCGAAATATTCAACCAAATATTCAAGTTCAATGGTAAAATTAGTTTATGTATCCATCTATATCCATAACGTAGATAGATAAACATGAATTGAAAGTTATTTTTGTGTATTACAGTTTTGAGTTGTTTGACAGATTTGACATGTGTTACTTTTACTTACGGAGTTTTAAATTTTTTTTGTTATTTTCGATCGCCAAAAATTGAGACGATCAATAATAATAGTTTTGATGTGCGGTAAAATTGTGATGCCACTCAATATTTGGTGTAGCAAAGTATTCTCGTCAATCAATAATTTTATTATTTCGAAATATGCGTATCAAATTCCAAAAATTCAGAATTTTTAAAAAAATTTCAGCTTGAAATGTAGTTTAGACATGAAATTTCAATATTTTAGTTGTGTTTATCGGATACATAAGACATATCTTTAGACACACAAACAAATTGGAAAGTATAAACCGCGGTCTCAAATCGGATATTGGGGCCTTAAATTACAATATTCGAACAGATGGTAACCAAGACAGAGCGCAGTTGAACAGACAATGAGTCCAATAATCTAGCCCCATCTTAAAAAATTTAATAATTTTTTTAAATTAAAATAAATTAATTTTATTTGCAAAATTATTTCTTTAAATTCTTTTAATTGTTTGAACGTTAAAATTAGTGAAAATATTTAAATCAGAAATAGCATAAACTTGTGTGGGTTTTCTGCACCAGTGTCCAGTTCCCCTGAGGTATGATATTCATTCGGTTAGCTCCTGTGGTTTGGTTCGTTTGAGCCTCCTTACTTCGTTTGTACTATCCAGTAGTATGTTTCCAGTTTAGCCTTGAGTCTAAATGCAAACCAAGGTATTTGGCCGATTCAGCCTGCGGCACTTGCACCCCTTTGAGGTAGAGATTCTTCATTGAGCGCGATTTTCCAATCAATCGTCCATTTAGTAACATTGTTCATTGCTCGTTGAAGATTTTCCACTACCCTTTGTTGAGATACGTCTATTGCCTTAATAACAGTGTCGTCAGCAAACGTACCGATGAATGTTTTGTTCGTTGTAGGTATATCTGCAGTGTAGAGAAGGTATAGGAGGGGTCCTAATACGCTTCCCTGCGGAACTCCCGCTAGCGTCGGATAAAAGTCAGAACATGTTTCTTCATGGATCACTCTGAATCTACGATAAGATAGGTATGAGTCAAGCAGCTGGCAGTCATTTTGTGGTAGCATTTTGCTCATCTTGAATATCAATCCCTCATGCCAAACCCTATCAGAGGCCTGAGATACATCTAGAAATATAGCGGGGCAATATTTATTTATTCTAACGCTTGCTCTATCACCGTAGTGATTCGATGGACTTGATCTATTGTGGAGTGGTTACTCCCGTTTACCATTGGGATTGGTCTGTACAATGTTACTTCTTCATCTGGTTTGCCTGGTTTCTTTGGGTACATACTTCATTTGGGCCGTTCTGGGTACATACTTCAATCTCATACAGGCATTAAATAAGTATGTGATCATGATGATAGCTTTAATTGGTAGTTCCTTGAATAGACCCGGTGATATTTCATCAATTCCTGGTGCCTTTTATTGGTTAAGATTTTTGTCGATTTCTTCGGCAATTTCCATTGGCGTGACCCTTTTAAAATCCTAACTTGGTTGATACACAGGTGTTACGTCGATGTTGGATTGAATGTCATGGGGTTGGAATACTGTTGCTAGGTGTTGAGCAGAGAGTTCCGCTTTTTCTTTGTTATGCCGATCCCATCTATCTTGAGCTTTTCTTATGGGTGGTATCCGAGCTACAGGTCGTTTAAATTTTCTGGTGGTTTTCCATAACGAGTAGTCCTTATCCATTTCTGGACCAAGCCCGCTTAAGTTATAGTTGTCGAAGCAATCTTGTTTAAGTTGTTGATAAGCCTATTGACTTTGTTACCTATCCGATTGATGGCTGTTTTGTAAATGGAATTTTTGGTGAGATGCCATATTCGCCTTGCCTTTCTTCTTTCCTTGATTTGTTCCCTGATCTCAGCAGGTTATATGACTTCTATTTTTTTTCTTTAATTCTGGAGTAGCGAGGCTGGCGGCCTTTCAGGTGTATTCAATGAAATTCTATGTTTGATGTTCCAATTCCTTATTATTTTTTATACTCACTTTTAATTCAATTAGCTCTTCTAACTTTTAGAGAGATTCAAATCCGTAAATTTATTAGTAAGGTTTCGCTTTTATTGTTTTATGATTACTAAAGCGCTTACCGAGCAAATAGCGCAGTGGTTAAAGCTGCGACGTTTGGATCGAGAGGTACCGGGTTCGAATCCCAACAGAGGCGGGATGCACAAGGGATTTTTCATCTCCCGATTACGATCGGTGATTAAAAAACTGAAATTGAAACTTGAAAACTTCTATGACCCTCTGTTGGAATGTAGAACTCATGGGCCGACCCATCTTGCATGTCACTGTACAGGGTGACATGGAGCTATGCAATGCGCAGGTGGTATACTGTACTTGTGTGAATGGGATGAATGAATGGATTGAATGAATGTTGTGTGAATGTAAACGGTAAGGCTATGGACCGTAAAATAGCGCTTACTGACAACGTATGTTGAGTTGTTAATAAGTAGATCTGGTATTTTTCCTGCATCGTTGGCCAACATGTTGGTCCCCCTGGAGACAAATATTCACATTTCTTTTCATGAATGCCATTGAACAGAGCATTTCCTTTTCCAGGAAAATTTAGCCTGGCACCCCAAGCTGTATGTTTTATATTGTAGTCCCGTCCAATTATAAATCGTGGGCCTAGTTTATTGAAGACGTTATTAAATTGTCACTTCGTTGGTGTATGCCGTGGTATGTATGCTGCCGTAACATTTAGATCTGCGCCATTATATTGGATTGAGCTAACCGTTGCTTGTATGTAGCTTTCCCGAATATCCCCTTGTTTATTATGTTGATATTATTATTTTTAATTAGTACAGCTGAACCACCTCTAGCTCTTTCACTAGGATCGGTTGTCCAGTAGGTATTTTATTCTAATAAAACTTTTGTTGAAGAAGTGCGCTTCTGAAATCAGCGAAATATCTATATTGTTTGTATGGAAAAATATTTCCAGTTCCTGGGCTCGTTGCAATCATTTTTGTGTATGCTGACTTTTTTACTTGGCGGATAGAAATTAATTTCCAGTTGTGCCACCCTTTCTGCTATGTGACCAAGTATCTGTTGAATTTGACTGAGCATTTTAATAATTTCAATGTTATTATAGTTGTTATTAACTTCATGTGTTTGTTGTTTTGGTTTAATTCATCAGCATTTTGTTGTGTGATGATCTTCAGCACATTTCACGCATTTGGTTTGACGATAGCAAACACTCTTGGTATGTTCGAGCTGTTGACAATTCGTGCATTGTGGAATGCCCCTTGTCTTGTTAGGTGGCTCAATTTTAACTGTACACTATGCAAGTCTCTTCATGTTGAATACTTCTTTATTGTTGTCTTTTTGTTTTAAATCGATATAAAACAATGGAAAGTGTTTCTTGACTTTTACACCATCAATTGTCACCATTTTGAATATGTTGGTAACACCTGCGACTTCATGTCCCATTTTATCTAAGCCTGCTTTAATTTCATCGTGACTAATTCATCGGATGATGGTACCCCTCTGTTAACCACTCTATAAGCCTTTTCACTCTTCAGCTGATAGGTGTGATATTCGATATTTTCTAGTTGGTTGCTGGGTTCATTTTTTAATTCTTTCAATAGTTTTTTGACATTTCTGTAGTCATTGTCATTTTGAACGGTAATTTGAAAGTCGCTGTTTGAGAGCGCCTTAAAATTAGTTGGTTCATTAGTGGTTTTTATTTTTTTTTGTCGAAAAAGCTAATTGTTGATGTTGCTCACGTTAATGGGTGAAGGGAGTAGTATTTTTTTGTTTGTCTGTTCAGTGTTGTTGTTCACACTTTGTGTTGTATGTGTTGGAGGCGTTTTCGTTTTTGTGCGCCTACGTTTTTTGGTATTTCTGTTATCAGTACTACGAACTTCGTTTTCCAGTTCTTCCTAATCTGTGCAATTTTCGTCTTGACTCAGAGCATTGAATCAATTATTCTGTTGAAAAACTGGAAATTTCAGCAGCAACCGCAGTTGGAATTATTTGAATGATCTTGTTGAATTGTTGATGGCTAATTATGGTTAGACGGCAGATTTTTAACTCGTGCTGAATCCTCTGCTTTGTTATTTTTAACCTTTTCTTTTAGTGTAGAGTTTTCTCTCTTAAGCTCAGCTGCGCGATTAGTTTCTCCATTTTATGAAATTTATTCAATAGCTCCTCGCTGTTTATAATATTTGCTGATTAATCGGGATTTGTTCTGACACTGATGTTTTTTTTCAGTCGAGATTGTGTCTGTTGCACATATGAATTTGTTATTCTTCAATGGAGATCTTAGCGTCATAGAGCTCCTTTGGAATGAAAATTGTTCCTCGTTACTCATTTGAGCGTTGATATCCTTAAGTTTATTTTGGATATCATTATGAATGTTTTTGAAAAGTTTGAACCGTGGAGAGGTAAACTAGAGACAGTTGATGGTTTCTACATAGTTGCAACGCTGGAATATAAACCAATCGTTAATTGGCTATAGACGGTCAATGCCTACCCTATTGAAACACACCCAACACCCGTAAAAACCATTAAGGATTACTTTGATACGCAAAAAATTATTCCAGCGAAATCTTCAAAACCAAAAGAAGACTGAAGACTGGCTAAAAAGAATGATGGATATAGGAAAAATAATGCGATATCCATACTACAGAAGATTTGGTCGAGACACCAAACAATGGGTCAATACCTGTAACCTTGATAAAATATTCAAGATTTATATGAAGAATCACTTCCGAGGAAACACATAGATCGAAGCAAAACTCAATTGTGGAAAGTAGAACACAGAAAGAAATCCATTAACAGTGAATTATGGTTATGTATATAAAGATGCGGTGCAAAGACGTAGACAACAGAATCATCAACTGAGAAATTACGAGTGTTGTCACATAATTGGGATAACCTATTTCAGTCAAAAAATGCATCGTTAAATAAACTTGGTCCACAAATATACAATTCGCATCTCAACAAATAAGGATAAGAACGGATAGTTTGAAATTGGGAGAAGCGAGCAACGGTAACAAATTTGTTCTAAATAAACTAACTGAAACAAAATTGTCCTGGCTGTTAGGACACTAATGGTGGGAACGAGACATTACATCTACAAGTGGTACTAGTGCTACGTACAGTTTAAGGTTTTAGTAGAAAATAACTTTGTCAAAACGATAAGGAAATAGAGCAAAGCGGAATTCGTAGTTTTGGAGAAACATTCTAGGACTAAGGCGGTCCAAAAAGTTCTTGAACACATACAAACCGACTCGAAAAAAAACTCTAGATTTAGAGCTTAACAGAGGGATATCCTCTATATGAAGCTCATAAATTGATAATTTTTTTATTGTTTGAAAAACGGCGCGAACTTAACTTTATCTTTAATCTACTGCTATCGGAGAAGAAATTTTATTTCTATTACTTAGAAAATTACTAAAATTTTAAAATGATAGGCCCCGATCTTAGGTCTCATATCAACTATTATTTGAAAAATTTGTTTACTTTGTCTAAAATGTAGTTACTCATAAAGTCATAATTGATTTATGTACACAGTGCCGAATTTAAAATATTGGCATCCCTATAGAGAGAATCGAGGTTTCGCTAATTTTTAGATTATTTATTAGTTGTGTAGTGTAAATTTAGCATTATTTACTTTGTTGCTGACATCTATTAAACGGTAGATTAACTATAAAAATATACAAAAATTACTTTTGTATAGTTTTGTATAAGAAAATCGGAATTAAGGAAGTGACAGAAAATCAGTATGTTTTTAGTGATGTAGTCAGAAGCTGGGTTGAAATTTTTAATCTTCATCAATTTAAGAATGAATCACTATTTAAGAATATTTTCAAATGATTGATTTTAGAAAATTCTGATAAAATATTTGATTAACTACATAATTTCTAGCGCATATTTCTCACTTTTCTAATTTTTATCAATCTTACCGAATTTTCTGAAAATTTAACAATTTTTGGAAAAAAATTCTGAATTTTTTTCTCGTTTTTAAAATTGTACACAGTAGAAAACGCCCCTTCTATTCGCTAATTTGAAATGTTTTGTCTGAACCAAATTGACGACAGCACCTTATACAAGATTACTCTTTTCCAATTCCGCGCCCCACACGCCCGGAATGTGTGTGTGATTACGAATGATTTTTTAGTATTTCATTTGATATATTCAAATTGGCGACAAACCTGTTTATATATTGAAATAATTAAATTCTCCATATTTTCGGATAGCCTCGAGCCAATTCCTTTATTGTGGTTAACATAACTCGATTCTGATTAACAAAATTTAAGTCGTCCATAGGTTTTCATTAATTTCTTTGGATAGTTACAATTAATTGGTATGCGAAAATAGGAACGGGGCGACCTGTGGCCATCTCTTGAATTTGTGGTACAACGTTTTCAAAACGCTCCAAATTTCAATTTTCGTATTTAAAATAAAATAAAATTGGAATAAATAACAAAATTCAATAGTGTAAATTTTATTATTAATTTTAGTATTTACTTTACAGTCATGATGCTCATTCAGAGCTGTTGAATAATTTGAACTATACCAAACTTTTGTTTGCTTGATAAAACAATGCAGTTTACTCAAAATTCTCTGTTTGTAATCAACATCAGTTTTAAACCTTTGAAATTTTTTAGTTTTTCAAAATTTAATATTTATAAAAGCTCAGCATTTCAATATTTTCAAAATATTTTTTTCCGTTTCATTCTCGATAATTGACACAATTTGGTCGCTTACTAGTAGATTACGTTACTCCAGAAAGGTTAAAGTGTTCCCACAATCTAGTCTGATAGGATTTTGGAATTTTGTGGCAGAATTAAAAGAAGATCTGATCAGCGTCAATTTTAATATTTGCAAAATTTCAAATTTTTTAAAATTTTCAAAGTTTTTAAATACAAATTTAATTTATTTTTGTGTTTGCGAGAAGTTACAAATTTTTTAATAAATTTGACCATTTATGAGGCTACTATTGACAGTTTTAACCTAAATAAATTTAACGAAAATTTTTTTAAAAAATTTTAATTTAAAAAAATAATAATTCTGTTTTGAGAATTGACACAATTTCGTCGTTACTAGTAAACAGTGTTAATCCCGAAAGGCTATAAAAGCTAGAATTTCGTGGCAGAATTAAAATACATAATTGTTTAATCAGCGTCAATTTTCAATTTTAAAAATTTTAATTTTACATAAATTTCGAAAGTTAAACGGTAGTCTTTTTTGAAAAACTGTACAAGTCCGTTTTTCAATTGGTCTACCCCGCACACTGTATAGCTTCATGTCAGCCTATACTGACATGAAAGACAGGTCAGCCCATGATTTCTTGTCTACATTTCGACAGAGGGTCATAGGTGATCTTTTGATTCTGATCCCTGATCGGGAGCTGACAACTCCTCGTTGCACCCTTCATCTGTTATGATTTGAACCCAGTACGTCTTGATCCAAACGTCACAGATGTAACCAATGCTCTATGCTCGATAAAAATAAAAAATTGTATTCGTGAATTGACAGAATTTGATCGCTTCCTAATTAGTAGATAGCGTTAATCCCGAATAGCTATAGGTGCGAGAGGTGTTAAACGTACAAATAGTTGGTCTTTCTCATATGCTAACCGAGAATCTGGATTTGGAATTTTGTGGCATAATTAAAATATAATCTGGTCAACACCAATTTTAAAATTATGGAAATTTTAATATTTTAAAATTTCCAAAATTATAAATTTGAAGAATTGATAAAATTAGACTGCAAACAATTAGAGTGGATACAATTAGAGTGGATTCTTTACATTTTGATCAGATTCATCTTGACAATTTTGAAAATTGTTATATTTTCAAAATTTTAGATATTTTTAAAACTTACAAATCTTTCACATGTTTAGACTAACTACTAAACTTGGGGTTTAATTGCGAGAATCGCTAAACATTTGGTCTGATAGCTTTGTCAAATTTCAAAATCTCGCAGTCGATGATCAATTTTTTAATAAATTTCACGATTTAAATGGTGCAAGAGGCGTCAAGATTTCCTTTTTTCAAATTTTGTTATATTTAATAAACATAATAATATATTTGTTATAGAAATAAAATAATATCTGATCACCACTATCCATCAATTTAAGAAAAATTTAAATTTTCTAATTTTAAAATATTTAAAATTTCTATAGAGTTGTTAAAAGACAAATTAAGTTTCTCTTTTCATTTGACATAAAAAAATATTTGACATTTCTCATAAACCAGTTTGGTAGAAATTTCGTAGCAAAACTAAAGCTTGGAAGTAAAAAACTTAATATTCTAATATATTTCAAAATTTTCAAATTTTTAAAATATTGAATGTGACCTTTCTCATAATCCAACCTGCTAGAAATATGCAATTTGTGCTAGAAACACAAAAATAGTATCAGATCAGTATAAATTTTAAAATTTTAGAAATTTTCGTATTTTCTAAACTCAATTTCAAAACTCAAAACTTTCAAATTTTTAAAATAAATATTTTGTTTATTAGAAAATTGATGCAAGGTGCGACAGGCGGTTAAGATACACAAATTTGGTCTTGTTGATCAGCATGAATTTGAAAATTTTGAAAATTGTCACACGTATTTTTAAAATATTCAAATTTTCAAAATTTTCATAATTCCCTCATTTTTAAACTAATGAAAATTTGGTCGAAAACAATTTCGGCCGCATGGTTTGTCAAATTACGCAATCTGTTAAAAATCTTCCCAAGCGATCATAAAGTTGTTTTAAAATTTAAAAATTTTCAGAATTTAAAATTAATTTTTTTTAGAATTGACACAATTTGATCACTATCTCTAACCATACAAATATTTGCCCTTCCCTTTAAGCTAGTCTAGTGGAAGGAATTTTGAATTTCATGACAGGATTAAAATAATATCTCAATTTTATTTTTTACATCAATCATTTAAAAATTTCGCAGTTGTCACTCATTTTTTAAATAAATTTTACTGTTTATGAGGGTTTTTAATTTTTTAAACTTAATTAATTAATGGTACGAAGGGCGGTGAATTTTAACCATTCCCATAAGCTAGTCAGTTAAGAATTTGGAATTTTGGGGCCGAAGTAAAAAATAACTGATCTTACAAATTTTGAAAATTTTTAAAATTTCGAAATATTTTAGAAAATTATTCATTTTGTTTTTCACATGCGGGAATTAGCAAAATTTGGCCACAAAAATCTGCGATAGGCGTTAAATTCTACATCATTTGAAAATCTTACAATCGATCATCAATTTTTTAATAAATTCCACTATTATGAGGCTATTATTGACAGTTTCATATTGTTACGATCGTGGCGACATCTATGTTTGAATAGCGACACTATCGTTAATGTAAAATTGTTATAAAGTAGAACAGTATAGAGGTGTCTAGACTTATCTAGACTAATCGAATATTCTGGAGATTTCTAGAATGGTTAGAATATTTGGTATAAATACGCGACAAACATTTGGGAGAAAATCAGTTGTGTTTTAACCGTGAGAGTGCTAATAGTAATTAAAAGGAAAGTGTTTATAAAATAAAATAAAGTGTTATTAAAGTGTAATATAGTGTTGTTAAAGTGTAGTAAAATAATTATTGTGAAGTGAAATAATTAAGTTAAATAAGTGAAATAATTAAATTAGTGTTTAATCGGAAATAAATAAATTTAGTGTGTTCTAGAATTTACATCGTTTGTTTTATTCACAATCCAGTGATCGAACCTTGAATTTGACAAGGCAAAAACGTAACAATTGGTGACAGCGGTGGGATTGTGAATTAAAAGATGATTCTAGACGAATTGAAGATTTCCGATTTAAAGGAAGAGTTGGAGCGACGTGGTTTGTCAACGGTCGGCCAGAAAAATGTATTGAGGCAACGATTACTTCAAGCATTAGAGCTGGAGGGTAATGATCCAGCTAGTTATAATTTTGATGAATCGACATTTTCCGACCACGCAGAAGGGGACGAAGAGAATGGAGAAAGTAAAGAGGCGGTAGTGGAGGTTGCATCGGTACCTTCTGGAAATTTCGATATGGCGCAGTTAATGGCTGCTATTCAACAGTCCAATTTGGAAATGAAACAGTCTATTGAAACATCAGTAGAAAAGACAGTTGAAAAGTCTGTTGAAAAATTAAACCATAAAATGGAACAATCTAGTAATCAATTAAATCAGAAAATTGATCAATCAAATCAGGAAATGAAAGAAATTAAGCAGTCGATGGGCGAGATCAATAACAAAATGGATGAGAAATTCAATGAAATGTATATCAATTTACATGAAGAAGAATCCAAGGGTTGGAGCAGAAAGTTATTAACGGCAACGGAAAAATACAAACAGATATGGAAGAATTACAAGAGAAAGTTCTAGGCTTCGAAAAAGAACTTCTTTACCTCAAAGTTAACGGAACAACGTCGCCAGTATCTCAGCCAATTCAAGCAATGAAATTTAAGCCACCGATATTTGATGGTACAACATCGTTTGCGGTTTTCAAATTTCAATTTGAGACAACGGTTAATCAAAATGGGTGGAATGATGCAAATCGAGGAACAGCATTAATAGTGGCTCTAAAAGGAGAAGCGGCTGAAACACTGCAGACTATTCCGCAGTATGACCGTAGTAATTACAACGAAATAATGAAGGCGTTGGAGCGAAAGTATGGAAGTGACCATAAGCGAGAGATGTATCGTATGGAGCTGAAGAGCCGAGGTCAAAAGATCGGAGAGATTCTTCAAGAATATTCCGCAGCAGTCGAGCGGCTAGTGCATTTGGCACATGTGAATACATCTCCCGATTACATGGAGAGGATTAAGATGGACGCATTCATCGATGGAATACGGGATCCGGAAACACGTAAAGCAGTGATGTTATCACCTAAGGCGACTTTTGCCGAGACCATCGCGTGTGCTTTAATAAATGAGACTGCGCAGGCTATCATAAAACCGTCGCTTAAGGTACGACGAGTAGAAATGGATAGCAGCACCAACGTCGAGCGGTCGGTTCCAAGATACAGAGAGGGTGGTAGCAAAATAAAATGTTGGACATGTGACAAAATGGGTCATATGTCGAGAGACTGTAAAGAAGGAAAATGGAGACGTACAAGATCGCGATCTCCTATGCAACGACGAGTATTAAGTAGAGAGCGAACGTTGGTCAAGGAAGATGGCCAAGAACGAAAGGAGTCGTTAAACTACAACGAGTCAGCCTAAAGGGGCAGAAGCTGACTCCCACAACCAATTGCCCCATAACATCCATCCCTATTTCGAGATTGGGACGAGTAGGTGGCAGCTTAACAATCAAAGGAAGTATTGACGGGAAGAGCTGTGTTATTACCCTGGATACAGGAGCGGTGCGCACATTTGTCCGTGAGGATCTAGTGAAGGGAAGAGTACTACCAGCCAATGAGTTGAAATTACGTACAGCCACAGGAGAGAGCGCAGACATAAAGGGCAGGAAGCTTGTGAGAATTGAGATAGGCAATGCTCAATTCCAACACGAAGTGCTGGTCGCAAATATAGTGGATGAAGTCATCTTGGGGATGGACTTCATGAGAGCGAATGGCTTCGTGGTGGATGTTGGAAGAGGAGTATTGGACTGTGATAATTTCGAGTTACCACTGCGAGTGGATGATGTGGAAACAACTACTAGGCGGGTAATAATAGAACATCGGGAAAAGCTGCCACCGAATTCGGAAACAATTGTGTGGGGGAGATTGGAGGGAGGTTCTGGGCCACCCAGGTTGTGGGTTGTAGAAGCCAGTGAAGAAGAAAGCGAAACCAAAGGAATTATGATAGGGAGGACGTTAGTAAAATCAGATAACGAATGTAGGGTACCGATTAGGACCCTAAATCTCTCGGAAAAGACAAAAACAATTAAGAAAGGAACTGTTATTGGTAAATGTGAAGAGGTATCAACGATAATGAAATGTGAGCAGAAAAATCCGATTAGAAACACCGATACTCAAGGACAAAAGCAAATAGTAGAACACCTCATGCAGAAATGGACTGGGGATCTTACCATGAATCAGAAAAATTCAGCACGACAACTGTTCGAACAGTATAAGTCGATATTTTGCAATACACCGGATAATAATGGAAGGGCCAACATGGTGAAACATCGAATTGATACCGGAACGGAGACACCTATACGCCAAGCACCGAGAAGGTTACCTTTAGCAAAACGAGAAGAGGTGGATCGAATGGTAACGGACATGCAGGCAGCTGGAGTGATTGAATCATCAAACAGTCCATGGAGTTCACCAGTAGTATTAGTCCAAAGGAAGGATGGGAAAATGCGCTTTTGTGTCGATTACCGAAAGCTAAATTCAGTAACGAAAAAGGATAGCTACCCATTACCAAGGATCGATGACACGTTAGACACATTGTCAGGCGCTAGAATGTTTTCAACATTGGACCTGCAAAGCGGGTATTGGCAGGTGGAAGTCCAAGAGCAAGATCGTGAAAAAACGGCGTTCAGTGTGGGTAATGGGCTATGGCAGTTTAACGTGATGCCATTTGGATTATGTAATGGCGCGGCAACTTTTGAACGACTTATGGAGCGCGTGTTAAAGGGACTGCACTGGAAGACTTGCCTCGTGTATTTGGATGACATCATAGTTATGGGAAAGGATTTCGAAGAACACTTAACAAATTTGTCAGAGGTATGGAAGCGATTACAATCAGCCGGTTTAAAGTTGAATCCGAAGAAGTGTTCATTATTCAGAACGGAGGTAAAATTTTTGGGGCACAAGGTAACGACCAATGGAATCCACACCGATGAGGACAAGATATCAGCGGTAAAGGACTGGCAAAGACCTAAAAATTTACGGGAATTACGGAGCTTCCTCGGATTGTGCACTTATTATAGGCGATTTGTACCAGGATTTGCCAATGTGGCAAAGAGCTTACATGATTTGACCCGGAAGAACAGAGCATTTGAATGGAGTGACGAGCAAGAGGAGTCATTCAATGAATTGAGAAGGCGATTATGTACGGCACCGTTGTTGGCATACCCTATACCTGGTGTTAAGTTTATTCTTGATACCGATGCAAGTAATGATGGCATCGGAGGGGTGTTGTCGCAAGAAATTGAAGGGCAAGAAAGAGTAATAGCTTATTACTCGAAGGTGTTATCTAAACCAGAACGTAACTATTGTGTAACTCGTAAGGAATTGTTGGCTATAGTGGAATGTGTGAAACATTTTCATAAGTACCTCTATGGCCAAGAATTTCATATACGAACGGACCATGGAGCATTACGTTGGCTACTGCAGTTCAAGAACCCAGAAGGACAGGTAGCGCGTTGGATTGAGCGACTACAGAGCTATCATTACCAGATCGAACATCGGAAAGGGAGTGCACATGGAAATGCTGATGCATTGTCAAGACGACCATGTCAAGTGGAATGTAAGCACTGCGGGCGAATAGAAGCAAAGGAGGACGTTATCGACATCAGGCTTATGCAAATACTACCCGATAAGGAATGGACGGATGAAACGGTTAGGGACGAGCAGTTAGCAGATCCAGATTTGGCAATAATCATGCAACTTAAAGAGACAGGAAATCGTCCAACTTGGTGTGAAATTGCGGATAAGAGTCCCACGGTAAAGGCTTACTGGGCACAATGGGATAGCCTCCAAATCGAGAACGGATGCTTAAAACGAATATGGGAAAGCTCGGACGGTAATGTGAAGCAATTGGTAAAAGTGGTGCCTAAATCTAGAATTGCCGAGATATTGAAGGAGTATCACGGAGGGGCAAGTGGGGGTCATCTGGGAATTAATAAAACACTTGCCAAAATACGTCAACGTTTTTACTGGTCAGGATGTAGACAATCTGTAGTGGAGTGGTGCCAAAGATGTGATCAATGTGCGGCGGTAAAAGGTCCTGCACGGAAAAGTCGGGGAGCAATGCAGCAATATAACGTTGGAGCGCCGTTTGAAAGGATCGCAATGGATGTGGCAAGACCATTCCGGACTACGGATGTTGGTAACAAATATGTGCTAGTAATAATGGACTATTTTAGCAAATGGCCAGAGGTGTATCCCATACCTAATCAGGAGGCAACCACGATAGCTGACGCCGTGGTTAATAATTGGATAAGTCGTTTTGGAGTACCAATGGAGATTCACACAGACCAAGGAAGAAATTTCGAGTCAGTTGTATTTCAGGAAGTCTGTCAGTTGCTCGGTATAAATAAAACAAGAACAACGCCTCTGCATCCACAGTCGGATGGTATGGTGGAAAGATTCAATGGGACGTTGGAGAAATATTTAGCAAAGGTCGTGGAAAATGATCAACGCAACTGGGATCGACATATTCCGATGTTCCTGATGGCGTATCGATCAGCAGTACATGACTCAACGGGAATGACACCAGCGAGAATCCTTTTTGGAAATAATCTGCGATTACCCGAAGATCTAAAGTTTGGAGCCGTCCCATCATCAGTTTTAGATAGACAGAATTATGTTGACCAGATGAGAGGAGAACTCGACGAGATACACCAGTTTGTACGAGAGAGGATACGAGTATCAAGTGATCGGATGAAGGCTCGATATGACATACGAGCAAATAATAAAGGTTTCGAAGAAGGAGAGTTAGTATGGCTTTACAACCCACAACGGAAGAAGGGTTTATCACCAAAGCTGCAACCTTCGTGGGAAGGGCCGTACACCATCATCACCAAAATAAATGACGTGGTCTACCGGATCAAGAAAGGGCAGCGAGGAAAGTTGAAGGTGGTGCATATAGAGCGATTAGCGATCTACAGGGGTAGTGAATTGGATCCTGTTCGGGACGAATCAGGATTAGGTAGGGGGTAATGTTACGATCGTGGCGACATCTATGTTTGAATAGCGACACTATCGTTAATGTAAAATTGTTATAAAGTAGAACAGTATAGAGGTGTCTAGACTTATCTAGACTAATCGAATATTCTGGAGATTCCTAGAATGGTTAGAATATTTGGTATAAATACGCGACAAACATTTGGGAGAAAATCAGTTGTGTTTTAACCGTGAGAGTGCTAATAGTAATTAAAAGGAAAGTGTTTATAAAATAAAATAAAGTGTTATTAAAGTGTAATATAGTGTTGTTAAAGTGTAGTAAAATAATTATTGTGAAGTGAAATAATTAAGTTAAATAAGTGAAATAATTAAATTAGTGTTTAATCGGAAATAAATAAATTTAGTGTGTTCTAGAATTTACATCGTTTGTTTTATTCACAATCCAGTGATCGAACCTTGAATTTGACAAGGCAAAAACGTAACAATATTATTAAAATATAAATTCAACCTTTTTAAATGTTTTAAAACCAAATTAAGTTAATTATAAACAAATATTAAGTTAATTATAAACAAATATTTGATCTTTCTCATAAATCAGTTTGGTGGAAATTTGAAATTTCGTAGCAAAATTATAAATATCTGATCAACACCAATTTCAAAATTTAAAAAAATTTATTTTTTCTTAAATTTTAAAAATTTCTGAAAAAAAAATATTTTTTCCGGTCTTAAAGGGGTAGTGCGAAAGACGTTAGATGTACAAATATTAAAGTTAGTCGGGAAGTAAAAATTTTAATATTCTCATAATTTTCAAAATTTTCCAAATTTTAATTTTTTCAAAATTTTCAATTTTTTTTAAATAAATGTTTTTTTTCTATTCATATTTGAAAATTGGTGCAAGGTGCGAAAGGCGGTTAACTTACAAATATTTAGTTTTGTTCATCAGCATGAATTTAAAAGTTTTGGAAATTATCATACGTATTTTTAAAAAGATACAATTTTTTGAAAATCTCAACATTTCCACATTTTTAAAATAATAGAAATCTGTTGAAAATCTTCGCAAGCGGTCATAATTATTTTAATAAATTGTAATTGTGATCACTGTGATTTATTGACAGTCAAGTAATTGATATCCTCTGTTTGTAATCAACATCAATTTTGAAATTTTTAAAATTTTTGTTGTAATTTCTAATTTTTTTTATATAGTTAAGACTTTTAAAATTTGTAATTTTTTTTTCATTTTCGAGAATTGACACAATCTGGCCGGTAGTTTGTAGCGTAGTCGAGATCAAATTTTTAATTAAATTTCTATTTTTAATAAGTTTACTTTTTCTCATAAGCTAATCTGGTAGGAATTTGAAATTTTGTGGCAGAAGTAAAATAATATCAAATCAGCATCAATTTTAAATTTTTGGTAATTATCACATTTTCAACATTTTATTATTTTCAAAATTTTCTAAATTTCAAATTTTTTATAACTTCTAAATTTTTAAAATAATTAAATTTTTAAATTGATACGAAATGTGAAAGCTGATTAACTTACATACAGATAGTTGACCTATCTCATAAACAATAAGTCACACAATCATCAATTTTTAATAAATTCCACTATTTATGAGGCTATTGACAGTTTTAACCTAAATTAATTTAACGGTGCAAGAGGGGTTACTTTGGTTTACTTTTTCTCATAACCTAGTCTGGTATTGGACTTTGAAATTTTGTGGCAGAACAAAATAATATCTGATCAATTTAAGAAAAATTAAAATTTTAAAATATTGAACAATTTTAAATTTTTTAAAACCAAATAAAGTTTATTTTTTTTATGCAAAAATTAAGTAAATTTGCTCGCATAACCGATGAAATGCGTTTAAAGTACATAAAAATATATGACCTTTCTCATAAATCAGTTTGGTAGAAATTACAAATTTTGTAGCAAAATTATAATAATATCTGATCACTAATTTTAAAATTTTTAAATTATTTTTATTTTGAAAATTTTAAAAATTTTTTAAATTTAAAAAAAAATTGTTTTTTCCAGCCTATAAGGCTAGTGCGAAAGGCGTCTCATGTACAAATATATAAGGTAGTCGGGCTAACCCAGACTGCATGAAATTTTGAATTTCGTGTCAGTAACACAAAAATAGTATCAGATCATCATCAATTTTAAAGTTTTAGGAATTTTCATATTTTCAAAGTTTTAATATTTTCAAAACTTTCTAAATTTCAAATTTTTAAAATAAATATTTTTTTATTCATATTCGAAAATTGATGCAAGATGCGCAAGGCGGAAACTGACACAAATTTTACATGAATTTGAAAATTTTGGAAATTGTCATACATATTTTTAAAATATTTAAATTTTTAAAATTCTCAAAACTCCTACATTTTTAAAATAATGCAAATTTGGTTGCAAACAATATTGGTCGCATAGGTTTGCCAAATTCCTAAATTTAAAAAAAAAAATTAATTTTTTCGTTGTTTATGAGGGTAATTAAAAATTTTAATTTTTTAAACTTAATTAATTAATGGTGCGAAGGTCGTTAAACTGATAAGTTAGTCTGATAAGATAGTCTGTTAAGAATTTGAAATTTTGGGGCCGAAGTAAAAAATATCTGATCTGCGCATCAATTTTACAAATTTTAATAATTTTCAAAAATATCGAATTTTTAAAAAAATAATTAATTTTTTTTTGGTTTTGCGATAATTGATAAAATTTGGCTGCAAAAATCTGCGAGATTCGTTAAACTAATATTTGACTTTTCTGATAACCCAGTTTGGTAGGAATTTAAAATTTCTTGGCAGATTTAAAAAATTTCAGTTTTGTGTTCATGATTGCAGCCTTGTGAAATTCTATATCATTTGAAAATCTCACAATCGATCACCAATTTTTTAATAAATTTTACAGAGGCTTATACTGACTGTTTTAATGTTAAATTATCAATATATTCAAGTAGTTCCTATTATCTAGTTAACTGGTCCATATCTCTACTCATTTAAGTCATAAATCATAATGAATCCACATATTGATCCTCCCATCCCACTGCAATCTACATGCTACGATTGATGAACGTATTCTATTAATAACCGTCAATTACTATATACTCCCTTGGATGGGATCACCCAAATCGCAATTTTTATTCTTATGCATATATGTATGCATGTATAGTTTAATCGACTTAATGCGATAATACCACGTTATGCTAATTCCGGCATGATTCGATTCATAGCTGTACACAATTCCACATCACAACGTCTTATCCCAGTAGGATAATAAAAATGTATATTTAATAAAACGAAATTATCTTAATTATTAAATATAAAAACAATTTTTTAGTTTGGGTTTTATAATATTAGACAATTTATCAAATAAATAAAAATACAGAAATGAGTGTTTGTGGGCTGAGATGTCTTGTGGTGGAATGTATATAAGTAAGTATACTTAGAAACCAAAAAAGATTATAGATTTTATTTTGTTACCTTTACCTCATTCAATTCATAATTAATGATGTATAGCAAAATATGTATGTACTTTGTAAATTGTGTGTGTGTACGATCAATTAAACAAAATGTTCATTTTAATCATTTTTGCGAGTACCTATATAGGTACGTTTGGCTAATTTTAGTTAAGCAAATTTTTATTGACGTTTACATCGTTATCTCGAAGATAAGCACTACATAATATTGAGATAAGAGGTTGCAAAAAACAAATAATTTGCAACTAACAATCAATAATATTTATTATCTCTATGTACATATATTAGGTTGAGCGAAAGGTTTTTACAATAAATGTGGTTTGGAAAATCCCAATCGTACACAAACTTTTACGAATGATTTCATCTCGTTTATATATGCATACGCAGGTCTAAACAATTTTTATAATTTCTAAATTGTATTTTACGCACGTATTATCGATATCTCTGTATACCTGATTGCTTGGCATAATATTCGATTTTATTGCTTTACTATTGAAATTGTTGCTAATTGATTTACATTAACATTTTTTTTATTTATAGTTATGATTCTCTTGTGGTTAGTCTAAACTATACTCTTAGCGTGTATAGAGAGGTTGTGGTGGATAAAAATCTATCCGTAACCTTAATGTAGTGTGATTCAACTGTTTTTTATTATGTGGTGGAGGGGGGAATCTTTATAAGACCTCACATGTGGACCTAATCCATAAACATGTAAGAGTGTCGGATTCTTACCGACTAAACCCTAACCCCCAATTACTTATGCCTATAGTTGCCTCGTGGAACTACTGCTATGTATTACTTCGAGAGAACAGGCCTTAGCTACCATCTAATTTTGTTGTCTTTGTCTATTTTTTTCTAGACTTCTCAGTTTCTTAATAATCCTTGCACTCATTTTACATACCACCTACCAAATTTCTTCGGATTGCAGCATACAATCAACAACTGTTAAAGACGATAAGTCATTTGCCACAGACCTATATAGTTCCAATCTTTCTTCCTCGAAGCGCGGGGAGTCAAAAAATACATGCTCTACGTTCTCTAGTTTTCCTTCGCACATTGGGCAATAAGGGGAGTCATCTTGCTTAAATTTATTTAAATAAGCGCGAAAACAATCATGCCCTGTCAGAAACTGGCATAAATAGAGGTCAATCTCTCCATGTTTCCTATCTAGCCATTTAACTACCGAAGGGACTAACTGATATGTCCACCGACCTTTTCCCGAGCTGTCCCAACGTGGCTGCTATATGTTGACGGTCTCTGCGCGAGCCACAATACGATTTCCTCTTTTATCTGAAAAATTTCAGAATTAAAGAAATTTTTTTGGGAATTTGATCAAAATTTGGGGCGAACTGATTTGTCATCTGTTTGCAGTATTTTCAAAATTCTTGAGCTCTAATATTTGAAGATTTACTATTGTTCGTATTGGCCTATGGTTTCGACAGTCAGAGGTAACCTATTGCTCCATAGATGGCAGCCTATTTAATTAAGAGATAAATAAAACCAACCAAAAACGCGGCATTAAACTACAAGAAGGAAGTAGTTTTGTTTCACTCTAAACATTTTTTTAAAAAATTGAGAGGGTTCTTCTGACCCCGGGCCCGATCTTTTTTACATGTGAATAGTAATAATTGTTTCCTGAACTAAACATGTGATTTGTTTGAATTTTCTACTAAACTTTCAGCTCTATTTACAAGCCTGTATTCTACTAGAACCTTATGATCATTTTACATACCAAGACGACTTTGGTGGTAGCTTCAATTTTTATGATTTGACTTTTAATTTTTATTTCCTGGGTTTTGTAAGTTAATATTTTAATAATTTATTAATTTTTGTATAACCCAATCGGCATTTGACAGTATTTTTGAGATGTGTAAAGTTTACTATAAATTTAGTACAAATTTCACGATCACAAGAAATTATACAATTTACTAGGCAGGGATCAATTTATAATTTTAATTGAAAGCCGGAATAATGAACTTCTACTTACCATACGCGTTTGCCAAATCGAAAATCTATTGCTACCCGTACGTTTTTAATTTGCCATTTGGCATAAACGATGGCGGATGGTTTCCGAAGTCAAGTCAGCCAGAAGGTCATATTATTGTTATTCATGATCCTGGTCAAAATCAAATCACGGTGTTAATATGCTGGACGTGCATAGCGTAGCAAGCCATATAGTATGTTTTAAAATGGCCAGATAACTGGCTTAATAGGCGAAAATTAACTTAAAAACAATTCTAATTTCAGAAGGCAATTTTTTTAGGATTTTAGGATTAGGTTAGTGTTTTAGACAAACTGAGTTTTCAGATATCCATTACCATTCCTTAGAAATATTTTAGATGAATTCCTGGATTTGAAAAAAGTAAGCATTTTTAATTTTCAACTCAAGTTTGAAAACATTAAAACAAATTTGAAAATTATTGTAAATATGTTCATTAGGGACGAGCTCAATATTTTGCTCAGGCACAAACAGTTCTATCCATTTTCATTTTGGCTATACGTACAAACATATCCTAGATATATTATTTGCTATTTATAGAGTTAGTCTATTGCTTAATAGATGGCATAATATTTGAGTAAAATATAATTAAAACCAATAAAATACGCAACTTCGAACTATATGACAGAAGTAGTTTTCTTTTGTTTAAACAAATTGAAAACAAAAATTGTAAGGGTTATTCTGATCCCGGGCCCGATCCTTTTTACATTTGTATAGCAATAGTTGTTACCTGAGCCAAATATGTGATTTCTTTGAATTTTCTACTAAAGTTTCAGCCCTCTTCCGCTATATGTATAAGAATTTATTCTACTAGGACCCCTGTGGTCGGGTGGCACTCACATGTCTCGTAAACCTGAATTGCACGAACATGTTTTCCTAATATCACCACAGTATCGTTTGCTTGTCGTAGGGGGCGACTAAACGGTTGAATCGCCGGGCTGAGGACCCCCATCCGTAGAAAAACTCAACTGTTTGAAAATCAACAAAAGAAAAACTGGATACCGCAAAACCAATACCGAACCTCCATTGCAATCACTTTGAAAACCAGGAGCGTTGGAAGGCCTAATAACTTACATGAAGGAGCATCGGCGGGAACTCTTAGCTCTCGCTGGTCTAAAAAATGAAACCATGTGTCCCAGGGCTATACGTTGCTCAACAGTAGAGATAGTCTCCGGAATTTTGGAGCTGGATTTTTTGTTAGGCCGCAGGAAAAGGAGGCTGTTTTGCATTTCCAGGCAGTCAATAACCGATTGTTTAAGCTGCGCTTACAGGTACTGAAAACTTCAGTGTCAAAGCTGCGCTTACAGGTACTGAAAACTTCGGTTGTCAGTGCTGCTCAACAGATTTTAGGTATAGTCAAAGTCAGACCCAAGAATGATTGGTCTGATGATGAATGTCGTCTTGCAGTTGAGCATTAAAATATAGCCCATAGTGTAGTGTAAAAACGTCTCACAATCGCGAGGAAAAACAAAGCTGCTCGCGAGGAAAAACAAAACAACTCACCAATGAGCTCAGTTCGTGTAATTTCTTTAAGAGAATTACTGGATCAGGCCTGCGTCAACCGACATTTGGGACCGGGATGGACATCTCTGTGTTAACATTTTGTGTTCATCATACGTCACAGATTATAGCTGAGTCACCTCAAATAAAATACAGACTGCGGAAATTTTAATAGAGGATCCACCCCATGACGAATTTAATAGGACCATGCAGAGACTAAAACGAAACCGCCCCCTTGGAAACCGACTGCATTAATTCGAAGCTCTTGATATTCGGGAGGGATACTTTGTGGAACTGTCTTTTCGATCTTATTCGATTAGTAAGGCCAACCGAAGTAATGCCTGACGAATGGAAAGTGGCCGCGATATGCCCCATCTTAAAGAAGGGAGACCGCTTGAAGTGAGAGAATTATCGCGGTACAGCTCCCCTTTGCACAGCATACAAGTTACTATCTTACATTATATTTAATTTAATTACCTCTCTAGCGAAGGGTTTCGTCCGAATCGATCAGTCACTGATCAGGTCTATTCGCTGCGGATGATTCTATCTAACTATTACCAGACATCTATCACCGTATATCAGGTGCTTCTAGATTTCCGGCAGGCCCATGACTCGATCAATCTGGAGAGTTTGTGGTCTGCTCTGCTCACCAGGTTTTGTAGTGACCACTACACGTTTGAGGAAGTGAGGAGGTTCAAATATTTGGGCTCTCTTATCATTCACGATAACAGTGTGACGACATTAAAGCGGCTGATAGTCTTTTTAAAGTTAATTTCCTTATTATTTTCATGATCCAAACGGCCTTTGACAGGTTTTTTTAGATTTATAAAGTTTGCTATAAATTTAGTATAAATTTCACGGCCACAAGAAATGACAATACATTTGCTAGGCCCTGATAATTTTATAATTTTAATGAAAAGCCGGACTAAGGAAAGTTGTACCTTTAATTAGACCAATTGCAAAAGATGGTTACAGGAGTTCAGAGACCCTGTAGACCGATTGTAAGAATGTAGAAGATATTTTTTAATCAACAAATTCAGAATTGTCAATTTAAATTATCCCAAGACATTCTGTGGCGGGGAGGTTCATCAACGAATGGAGAAATGTGTAAATAAATTAATAATTTGTTCACAGTCTCTTTGAAGGGTTGGTGCGGGACAACATTTTCCGTTCTCAATTATATATTTATGTCATGTAACATTTATAAGGGCAGTTCCCTTCGTATGTTACAATTCTAAATTTTTTGGATACGTTTGCTACAAATTTGATCCGGGTTGAATTCTTTTAAATCTGGCTTCCCGCACTGTCTTAGGGCTACTTAGACTACAATATAGTGAATGCAGTTATGCTCTTCCTGCAGCTGCGCTACAAATGTTTATTTGCCCTTTCAATTATTTGTTGCAATCAGTCAGGAAGTTGGCATACTACGTTTTTTTTTCAAATTTAGCTGGCTAGATAACTCCTTGTGAAATTATTTGTCTTTACACTGAACAATTAGAGAGTTGGGTCAAATTTTAAAGGACTGATTGTGGCATTCTCAAAGTCCAGAGAAACAGAACGCATCCAATTAGTATTATAGTCTCCCCCCATTGTATTTTGTGAACATACTGTATATTTGTTGCAGGCCTAATGTAGATTCACTGCACAGCCACCATAACGATTATTTCAATGCATATTACTGTAAAATTTGAATAAAAATGTAAATCTTTCCCAATACAATAAATATTCGATTTCATAATCAATATATCAATATATCGTTTTAAAATTCCAACAACTCTTTTTTTAACTCTTAAAAAAAAAAAACATTCCACCCATAATAGATTTATTTTGTTTGAATTAATTTATTACTAATTAAGACAAAACCAAACCTTAATCCTTCCAAAAAGAATAAATCAAATTCGAATTCTCATAAATAAGAAAACCACAATCCAAAATCTATTTCACTTTCGAACTCTTGTGGATACACACAATACCCAATATTTTATAATTTATGTTCGTTTGATGTTGAAGATCGAAATTGATCTTTCTTTTGTCTCTCTATCCTCTACGTCTTATTCTTATACCATTTTTTTTCTTTCTATATGTTAAGTCTATTCAGCCGCTTACAAAAAACGGTAACGGGAATAATTTTTTTTTTGTGTTTCTATAACAAAAAAGCCATTCGTATTCTTAAATTATTCGAATATATATGTTTGTAGCTATGTCTAAAATCGAACCCAAACGCAACGAGACGACTGAAATGATATGCAAATAGAATGTCAATTTATGTATCTGGTTGTTGTTAAAAATTTAGTCACAAACTAATATTAATCACACACACACACACATACACACAACAAAACTAGAATTTCAAAATTTATTTTTATTGATAAAATAATTCGTTCCTATATCTACTTTACTTTCTATACCACAAGAGAATCTTGAAAATTAAAATTCTACGACCATTATGTTGGGTGGTGAAAGTAATAAGAATTTTAAAGGTTATTGAACATCGTGTGAAACCATCCATGTGTATGTAAACATGTGATTTAATTGACCTGTGTGTGTGTGAATTGATTAATTACTAAACGATGTCTTACTTCCTCATTCCGTTGAGGTTCTTAACAATTTTGAATGACTCATCTATGTAAGTAAAGTAGACCGACTAGAAATTTAGATAAAATATTTGTAACCGAAGAAAGCAGCTATTTTAATATTTTGTGGCATTTAATTTATTCAATACGAAGGTTACACCCGCTACCTACAAATTTATATTCTAGCGCAACGCATTTAATTTTCTTTTTCTTTTATTTTCAGGTAAGTTCTACCAATTACATATTTGGCAACTCAACGCCTTTGCGTAAGTAATTAAGAGCTTCAAACTGTTTAAAGAACGTTTTAAAATAATGGGGCAGGTCAATTTTCAAGAAGCTAAAATACGTCCTGAAAGCTCTGTAAAATTTCAGGAGGCAATGCTGGTTAGTTTTTCTGGAGTAGAGGTTCGCTTTCACAGACGTATAATTTGCTACTTTACAGTAACAAGTGTTCGCTCAATACCATGGCATTCAGATAAAGACAACAAATTTCTATTTAAATGTGTTCCGGTTGCACAAATCTATATATTATGTAGTTCCGAAGATTCAACATGAAACACTGACTGCTGGTCTCTCTTTTGTGCATCCAATCTGTAATGCTTTAATTACCTTTTTTTAAATTTTTTTCTCCGGTTACTCAGCCCTTTGGTGCTAACTTAAATGGTGTCGGTGTTTGCTCGCATGATACTTTTATAAACTACGGGCATTTGCTATGGGTTTACGTAACGGTTATGATTTTGAAGTGCTTGTATTATTTTTACATTTGGCAAACAAATTTTGTTTGAATGCCGGAATATCCAATGTATGCAAAGACCCAACCATTGTTAGATTAAAATGGCTGGTTATTTGAAACACCAGGAAAACAAGTAAACATCCATATATTTCAGTTCTGCAACTTAAAGTCAAAAATGTACAGTCCCAGGTAATTTAACGGTTATGTTTCGGACATGTTTCGAAAACACAAGCATTGTTTGGTTAAGATTGAAAATATATCCGTCTAATCGCTTGGTAGAACCAAAACAAAAATTCGATATCTTATGATGTGAAGGATTTTCTCAGAGATTAGACCTTATTACGATTTTTACAGTTGAGGTGGCCGCTTTATAGAAACACCAGAAACACATATGCTCTACTTACAGTGAAAAACGGAAAGTCCTATGGATACCTGGAAGCCTATTTTACCAAATTTGTGAGTGATTTTCTGTCAGAATAGACTCAGACCTACTCAAATAAGTTTAGGTTAAGACGGTCGCTTATCAGAACCACCAGGATAAATTTCCGTTATTCTACTTGGAATCAAAAATGTGAAGTCGTAAATACCCAAAAGTTTCAAAAGTCTGAGTGATTTTTTCTTTAGACTAGACCTAAACCTGCTCAAACATTTTTCAGTAAAGATGGTGGTTTATTAGAACAACCAGGAAAAATTCGGGATAAAATCGATGTATTTCGGTTCGGTTTCTTAGAGTCAAAAATTGTCAGTCGTTTCTTTGTCCAGCTACTCACTGCTGTTTGATTGTCGCCTTACAAAAGCAAAAGTTTTTCAGTCTAAACCATCTTGTGATATAGTCTTCAAGATATAGACTAAAATATCCTGAATAGCTCCTTTCTTCGCTCCTTTATTGATTTAAAGATGTATCGGTGGATGGTCTGGGCACATGGACATTGTAGTGCTGGACGTGGGTTCCCAAAGCCCCCGTTGGTCTAAAATATGCTACAGCCGATAAATTTTTTAAAGACAATCTGCACTTTGTACCACTTAAATGATTTTGGGCTGTAGCCCTCCTATTTTGACTACTAGGTTTTTGCAAGCTCAAATTGTCTCTAGTGTCTTAGGAGCCCTTTCTCTCTGTTAGAAAACAGTTGGCTTTGAGGTTGTACATGAAAATGGCGGGGGTGTTGGCAAAACCTTTATATATTCGAAATATTATTTTGTCACGAAATCTAGAAGAACCGAAGGTGATAGAAATATACTCCTTCTCTATTGCTTAGTACCGGTGCCACAAAGCTGCCTAAATCCGCAGTAGTTGTGTGATATTTAAGCACGGAACAGAGTTACTTTATTGTTTGTTGCTGATTCCGATTTACTGGTAAATCGAGGATTTTACAATAGTTCCCTATAATTCATTGTTTTTTTAACAAAATAACTTACCTTGATGACGTTTGAATGCAGTACACTTTTTATTTATTTTTCATTGGGCCATGGTTTCTGTAGTAGAACAACTTGGAATATTTGTATCGCGAATCTCGAAATTGGTCTGAATTACTTTAAAGTGGTCACTCACTTCTGGTGAATTTCGATTTATGGCCGGGGGCCTACCATCCTTTCGACGTTCAAGCAGAAAAAGGAGCCCGAAAATTGTTCATTGATTTCAAATGAGAGCTTTCCACTTTATGGCTGGTTTGGATATTAAGCGCCGAGGTAGGTATGCGGATATCGTCTGTCTTGTTCTCTTCTTTAGGTAAGAAGTAACCTCTGATAATTTCCAGCCTCGGTATGTTTTGTTTCCGAACTACCTTTATGATGATATCTTCGCATGCATTTCCAAGTAACAAACTATAGTATAGAATCGGTATAGCTTGTTGATCCGATTTAATTAATTTAATTTGTTATTTCCATTATACTCGCTATTCTAGGAAGCATCAGCCTCTGATTAATTTTTATTTGCGTTATTCATTGTTTGGGCTCTCGAACTGCGCTAGTTTAAACTGTTCGCCTAAATCAAAATTGTTCCATGAGCCCAGTTAAGGGTGCTCTGCAGATTTGTCCGGTATTGTGTCGAGTGTCCGTTAGTTAATTCCTACTTAGTTTCTTTATTATTGATTGAATAGAGTTAAATGTAGTTAAACTCAGCAGTTAAGGTTGACAGGCCCCCCATATATTACTAGTGGAAGGTGCTTCAATATTGCAATGAGGATTTTATTATTATTCAACGAGAAACCCAAAGTTTGTCGTTCTATCAACGTAGATTTCTTTGCGATGGAAGTAATTTTGGGATCCCGTCAATTGCTAGAATATCCATTGAATACATAGACCAAATTGTTCGCATATGTGGCCAGGTCACATTATTAGTGGGCCAATTTTTTTTAGTCTTATACGCTATCGTGCATATCTCTTTGCTTTTCAGCAGTTAATCACGATATTGTTATATAAATGTTTTGAAATGTTGAACTGCGATCGAGCCGCATCCATCAAATTTGGTTTTTTAGTAACATGCATACGCCCAACAGGTTCACTATCCAATTCGGAGATTCGTTCGGTCAATTCAATCATCGGGTTCTGGGTAGTCCTTGTTGCTTCATCAACACCAAGTTGTTAACTTGAATGTTCGGTTAATATGAACCACTTGTTGCGTTGATGGAGAGTAAGTACGTAGATATACTAATCACCGGTCTCCTCTATAACATTTGTATTCATATGATGTGACGCCATTAACTGAGTTCTACAGGCTTCGTCACTGGATTGAACTCATTAATCACTTTCTGGCACGTTTGTTATGAGTCTTCCTATCAGGAAAATCAGTTGAAACATCGGATAATCGTGGAGTAAACTGCTATTCTATACCCTCGTTGCTGTAGTATCGAGCAATTTCTTTTCCGCTTTCATTGATACACTGCTGTAAACTGTGCCTTCAAAATTAGTCCCATTGCCACTATGGACAGTATTCGGCTGCCCACTATAATCGTTTCAATGCGGCTAAGAAAACATTGGCTGTGAGACTGTTATGATATCGAGATGCAACGCCTTGTAATTACAGCGCTCATTATTTGTGGTCAAAAAGTAACTGCAATATCGCCAACACTAGGGGTTAGTAAATATAGGCACCACTGGATCTTTCACGCGGTAAATCATCCGTCATTTGCTAATTGTTGACTTTACCTTAAAACATGGAACGCGGTTGTGCATAATGTAATTGCTTTCAACTTCTCTTGGTAACACCAATATTGTTGACGGATCTAGTTTAAGACCGACTGTGCTCCAGAATGGAAGTTAATTCTTTGATAAAATCGAAATATCAGATCAGTTTTGTGGTGTTTCTCCGACCAAACTAGCTAATGTTTTGCCATAGGTATATAGTAAGATGGCTTTTGAAAGTTGACCACCTACCTTTATCAGCTTCAGCGAGTTTTATTGAAATGATACTCAGTTGATTTGATCGACTCCAATTTCCAGAATATTTTGACACATTTGACATGTCATGGGACTAAATGAGTCGTTCAGATCAGTAAAGGTTTGTTGAGACTTTGTTATTACCGGTGTAGAAAACGAATTCGTTATCAACTGTGGAACCTTCGACTTCATAATTTTCTTGACAGCTCACGTGCAACAATGTGTGATGCTTTAGATCACACTGCGCTTATGTTGTCATTTTTAAAGTGTAAGTGACAAACGAACTAATTTTATATTTTTGCAGCACTTAAGCTATGACTTTTAGTAACTTTCGTAATTACTCAAAGGTCGAATATTTTGTTGGCCCTATCGCAAGCTCCAGGCTCACTTAACTGATACTCGTCTTGGTTCTCCTTTACAAATGTATTGTCGTGACCTATTCTGTACACTCAGCCATATATCATGGTTATCGTACAATACGCTTTCTCAAATCACTTATGAAAGACTAGTCTAGTATTCTAAAGAGACAATCAGGATGGTATTTGACCCTCCGTGGACCCAGATGACTCACCTGCATTTTCGAGGCCCATCGAGTCCATTACATAATTCAGATATTCTCCCGGTTAAACGTCGCGTGCTGGGTAACCCTAGCCAAAATTGGCTAGAATATACGAGTTTTGAAATATGATCCTTAAGCTGGTTCTTATCGAGTAATATATTTAGATTTTGTATACTACTGGTGGAGTTTAGATCGCCTGTTTTTACAAGAGCTTGACTGTCGGTCGCCCACCATCAGAGTTTGAGGAAAATGTACAATGTCATTTTTGCTGGTCAATCCCTTCTCGGCGATTGCGAACGCTTCACGACAATTTTTACGAAAATGTTATGTTGAAACCAGAATTGATTTGTTGACTTCAACTCCCAGAATATATTGACAATATTGACCATGACATCGGACTAGATGCAACGTTAATACTCTAAATTTTTAAATATGAGTTATTCAACACGGTTGGTATAGCATCATTAAGCTTGATCTCTGTGGGTGAAAACAGCTTCGTTATTCGTTAGAATTATATCGAAAGCCACGTGTCGCAATTTGTAGTGCTTTTGATCAGACAAGTGGTCAAGTTCTAGATCCGCATTGTTCGACCTAGTATCCTTTTTAGAAGCATCGATCGTTCGCTGGTTTATGATAAAACTGTTGTTATTAGTAACTTTCGTAATATCTCAAAAGGAGGCAATTTTATTGGCCCTATCGCAAACTCCCATTCTTTTCTGGATGTGGGATCCAATCCACTCGACACTACGATCCGTTTATTTCAATTCCCATCAATCAAATTTAATATGACGTCTGGCAGCTTAATTAATGTACGATTCTTTGGTTGTTCAATTCAATTATATTGTCAGTGATCTCTTTACTTTACCTTATGTATGACGTGCCCAAATTTTCGACACTGTCACTAGCTTACTGCTTAGATACTATCCAATACAGATAATCTCGGTTCTACCTAAGCAACACAAAATACCAAAAACAACGCAACGCTATGCGATGCGTCACATAGCACCATTAAACAATATTTTTACACACTTCACTTATTTCATTCATTAAAAAACAAAAAAACGAATACAATTCTCTCACGTGCTTAAACAATTTCTCTCTGTTCTCTCATTTTCAACGTTGCTTCAACATTTCTCCATTCAATCCACAACATTAATGTCGAAGTTTGTTGTTGTTGTGATTGACAAAATTGAACAAAAACCACTCATTCAACAATAATCATCAAATTTTGATCGCACGTTTTGTTTTTATTTCGATATTCTTGTTTACGAAGAGCGAGAGAAATTGTAGAAGACGAGCAAAAAAGAGAATACAACTGAATATTGAATGAGAGGGCGATGTAATGAAACAAATTTTTGTTGAGTGGAGCTTTGTTGTTTATTTATCGGTGAATGAATGGTGATCAGTCGATGAATGGACGCGATTGAATGCGCATGCTATATTGGATTATCGTGTGTACGTTATACGGTCGTTTTTGTTTTCTGATACAAAATTATTTCAAAAAAATTAAAGTTTGTGTCGATCTGATAAATAAAAATAAAAATTCAAAAATCGTGAATTATTTTTACATATATGTACATATGTGAAGTGAATATCATACAAAGCTATATGAAGTGTGTAGTGATTTAAAAAGAAATAAAAAATATTAAGAAGTTTAAATTAGTATAGTTAGTGTTAAGAAATGTATAAATATTTTTATAGATTTAAGTAAGTGAACCTGTAAAGTTTAAGGTGTTTTTGGTTTTGTATATGTGTGTTTGTGTGTGAGAAGTTATGTGTTAAGAAGACAACATAATCTTAGATTTTAAGAAATTACATATATTATTGGATTAAAATATAGTGGCTTAAGCGCGGTTTATAAATACATATATACTCATATAAAGATACTTAATGGAATAATTATTTACACAAACAACAATTTTTTAGTTTGATCTTATTTCAACTTTAAGAAATTTTCTGGAATTTTACCGATCACAAAACGTTTATAAAGGTAAAGATTTTTTTTTTTTTGATTTTTTATATACAAATACATTCTTTTTGGTAATCGGTTTATAAATATAATAAGCAGGTGGTTTAGTCCATCGACTGCATACCAATCTGATGAATATGTGTGTGTATGTATTCGATCGGGTATGGATTATTTTCTAAAACTTGTGCGGCTAATTTATTCGAAACTGTATATAGATAAGTATACATATAAGGTGATTGCGGTATCTTAATGTTCATTATAAATTCGGTAACACCAAAAAAAAAACAGAAAACATATAATCTTTTGTCAAGTGACCGAGGGCCATGTTCCCTTTTTCTAGGTCGACGACCCACTTTATAAATTATATTAATTGGTTTTTTAAGTAGATGAAGAAGAAGTGAAAAAAAAAAGAAATATCGATTCGCCTACAGCTAAACAATTTTCTTATGTGTGTGTGTATATACGCGAGTATATCGAACACCATTTTCGTGATTGGAGGTGTGTATACCGCAAATATTATCTCGTAACAGTTTGGTTCACACACTAAGAATTTATTCTGTGTACTATAAATTACATAAGATATGATCTAATTTTAGATATTTAATTATAAATAATTTACAAAAATTAGCAAACAATAAGACATTTTCGAATTATCTTTGAAATTTACAGTACAGTAAGTATATATGTTCCCATAAACATTTTCATTACACCCGTTTACGACGCGTTTCTACATTTTGAGGCCAAACCTTTAATCAATGAACCCAAAACCAAATTTTTGAATTTAACTTATACTAATTTACATAATGTGTGTATTCCAAAAATTAAATTAATGTTTTGTTTTTAAATTTAATTGTATCCGGTTGGATAAAAAAAATGGAATAATTGTATGCGTGATTGTTGAAGTTAGTAGTTTGACAATACATTCTGGACATAGTTTTCTTATCAAACTGTATTCAACCTAGAAAAGTTTAAATTTTTAAATCATATACACTATTCAAACTTCATTCAATTATGATTCAAATTTTTGGAAATTCCACCCACTTTCAAGTTTGTTTCAATTCCTATGTATATATCTTAGCTACTTTGGTTTTTCCAATTTTATTCGAATAGTTTTAATTTTGAATCAGATTTTTAAAATAAATGACCAAAACATTGTCATCATCAAATTCGGAACAAAATTTGAAAATTTCTAGGATTGCAATAATTCAAAACGGCCGGGAAATTTTTATCTTCAGTGAATTCCACTGAGCCCAATAAATGTATTTATAGCAGCGTTCAATTATACAATATTACTTGGACTACTTAAGAACAAAACACATTCAAATTTCTATTCCAACTTGATACATTACCAAGCACACATAATTTGAATAAATTCCTATGGGTATTCCACACAAATTTTAGAAATAAATTATAGAATTAGTAAAAAATTGTAATTCAAACTACATTCAAATTTGCCCCAATTGCAATGCAGATTTCCAAAAAAAATTTTCCCGATTTTATTCGAATAATTTTAGGTTTGATTCAGAGTTGTATAAAGATAATGAAATTTAATAAGATATTGGGAAATTACAAATAATCTGAAAATTTTTTACTCAGAATTGCAAAAATTCAAAATGGCCTAAAGAACGGTTAGCAGTCCGTTTTTTTCATATTGATGTGGGATTTGAAAGCGTTACTTTCTATCTTCAGCAAATTCTTCTCAGAACTGCGTCTCATATTCAATATTCGTAGTTACAAAACTAAACCCGCATAATTTTTTATCAAACTCTATATTCAATCATGACAACTTTAAATTTTTAAATCACAAAACACTATTCAAACTTCATTCAAATACAATTCAAATCCCAAACATAAAATTCATAAACAAAATCTATTGAAAGTTCCCACACATACTTGAACAAAGTTATTTCAATTGGCATTCAAAATTGAGCAAATTTCTAGTCCTCCTTGATATATGTATGGTCAAGCGTATAAATAATTTGACAGTTTTGGATATTCTACCCAAAACTTAGAAACCAAATATAGATTTAGTAAAAAATTGCCTTTCAAACTACATTCAAGTTTGCCCCAATTCGATTAATTTCCAAAATTTGGCAAATCGAAAACTGTAAAAGTTTGTACAATTTGCAGAAACAAAAATTTAAAATTTGCCGGCACTTTATTGAGGGCCGCTTCGTAGGAGTCTTATTTTGCTGAAAATGTAAAATTTGATGGCGAGTGGCTTAATGCGACTATTATCGTATTAGCGACTGTTATTTCGTATCAATGTTCAATGGTACCGGCTGGTGCGTATCACATTTTGTAAAGATCTTGGGAATAGTTGCAGCTCATCCTTCTTCTTTAAAGGTTGTTTCAGATGTTGTGAGGGAATCTCGATTTATTGTCTGGATTTTGAGCTGACCATTATTATGGATTATATGGAGAGCATTGTACTTTCATTGGCAACTGTAGATCTTCCTTCATAATTTATCTGTATTGCCAAAAGTATTTCAAATTCTGTCAAATTTTAAAGTATGCATGCAATCTAGTAAGAAGAAGAATCTAGTACGAATTTGTGAAAATTATCGTAAAACCTTTAAATTTTTAAGGCTAGAATTTTGAAGAAATTTAAAAGCTCAAATAATTAACGAATTCTGAAAATTTTCATAGAGATGCTAATTTAAAAAGGGGCGCCAGACACTGGTGAATTTCATCAATTTACAAATGTATGCTTCAAATTTTAGTTTAAAAAGCTTTGTATCAAGTTTAAGCTCTGTGAAATATAACATAAGCTCAACAAAGTCGATCAAAAGTGTAACTGCAAAAACTTCATTTTTGGCAAATCGCATTCAACACAAAAATTACTTTAATTCAAATAATTTAAAAATATTTTGAGATTTTATTCGTATTCTCAGTTTTTCGAAGATGGAGAAATCAAGTTTTGGTGTTGATAACTACAGATAGTTAATACTGGCTGCATCTTAACAATAAAACGACCAAAATGCTCCACTGCATGTTAAAGTCCGTCAAGGCTGATTAGTAAGCCGGACAAACATAATTAATTTAAATAGAAAGAACCATCAGACATACTTACTGCTTCAGCCGAACAAATTACCAAAAATCATTAGGATTTACATCTGTGGGAATACCAAATTAATTAAATTAAAATCGTGTATAAAACAATCGAACAACTAGAGCTGTACAAATTCACCTTAACCTGCAAAAGAGAAATTCCCTTCACATACACATACATACATGCATATACATAAATAACAACATCCAATTATTTATGTATCAATCATAATTTAGTTATGCGCATTTGCATATAACATAAAGTTAGTTAAATTTTTAATTATGGTACAAAAATTTCTAATTCTAATATGTGTGTGTGTGTGTGTGGAATCTACATATGTAAAGTACCTTGTGAGTACGCGTGCGCACAGGTAATTTTGTTGAAAGAATGTTTTTCTTTCACCTTGGAAAAAGGAAATTAAATCAATTTAACGCTTTTAAAATTCATTTAATTACCAACCGTTGAAGACGTACATACAGTATATGTACTCATATACCCAAGAAGACGAAGAATTTTTGTTTTGCTGGTTTTTTTGTAGTTTTGCATAGAATTAATTATGATTTTTTTTTTTTTATGTTTTCATAGTTAATTGAATGAAACATTAATTTTTGTTTTACGTTTACTTCTCTAAATACGCGAAAGGTAATTAAACGATGAAAATTAATTTTTCGTATATATTGGTAGTTTAGTGATGGTTTTCAAAAAATTAAAATTACGGGGCAAAAAAAAAATGCAAACCAACAACAAAATGATTGATCGACGTTTTATGTATATGTATGTATATTACTTAACTGTACAGTAGTTTTATGTTAGAATTTTTTAAGTAGATTTACTGAAGTGCGCATTTTGGATGGGGTTCAGATCATTTAAGCTTAAGTTATGAATTGTTAGGTTAAACCAAACACTTTTACTAACTTAAGTCACATATCGTGCTTGCTGAAGACCCTCAAATTTACTACCTTTGCAACCATTTGCTAATTAATGTGTATAATAACATCATTATGTTATATAATTTGATCACATAATAAATTTAAGCTTTTGGTTATAACTTAAGTTATATATTCTCTGAACGAATTACAAGAAAATATTAGTTAGTTTAAGTCAAGTTTTGTGACTTACATATATATAATTATATCATAATAAATTATGTGACTTAAGTCAATATTAAACTTCTTAAGTCGATGTCTTAAATACCAGCTTAAGTACATATTTACTTTATTTAAAAATATATATTCTCAAGTCACTTAAATCATTCTTCTGAAATCCATAAAATCGTAGCATAAGTAACTTAAATTCATTGTGAGTGGCACAACTCCACCTTAAGTCACATTTATTACACTTGCTCTTTTTTATTAACTCAGATGATAAATTTAAGCTGACTTATTATAGCTTAAGCCATATAATTTAGTTATCATATTTTTTTTTTGAAATCATACTTTTATGAGTTAAGTCAGTGTTAATTTTTAGAACATTTATGTCCTGGCTTGCTTAAGCCGAATGCACGAATGAGGATAAAAGTTGTGGATTATGTTATATGAAAAAAAAATGGGCGTATTTATTAGCCCTTTTTAATTGGCTGAGATGGTAGATGAAAAGACGAAACTGTAGCCGTGTATAAAATAGGGCTACTGTTCAGTTTTTAAAGAACAATAGATAAAAAATGTAAGCCACTTAGTTATAAACATAACAAATTAACAGATAACAAATTTAAGCTACTTAGTTATAGCTTACGTCATTTAATCTAGATAATCATATAGTAATCTCTCTCTCTCTCTCCGAAATGGTGTATACTTAAGCCATACAATATTATTTTTATGAGCGAATATTACTAGGCTTAAGTCAATCATTTTCCATCTTAATCGAGAATCATAACAGATCGTTTATAATAATTTAGATAATATTATTTCCTACGGCACAAAAATTTCAATAATAAATACTGGCTTAAGTAATGGGTTACATAATTCTAGCTTACCGTAACTTAAGATATAATCAGATTTAAATGTATTCCACCTAAACTAGAATTAAGTGTGTTGAGTGACTGATTTAAGCCTACATTATTAATAACTGAATCAAGCATACATTATTAATAAACCAATTAAGTCTTATTCTAGTAAGTCTTAAGTGAAATTATCAAATCAGTAGCCACATAATTCTGGTGCATGTTACCTATTATACCAGCTATATATCCGCTTAATTCAAATTATATCATACATAATAAGTCAAATAACCTTAATTGGTGTCAATTAATTATAGCTTAAACCATATACGTACGTCACTTTAAAACGAAAGCACATGTAACTTAAGCTGTTTAAGCACAGAGTTAATTCGTGACTTATGGTTACTTTAATCTCATTATCTAATTAAGCTGAGTCATGTAATTCTAGCTTAAGTCACATGTGACTTAGTAACTATTGTAATATTATATAATTCTAATTTAAATTTTCTAATCAACTCAAATAATAATTGTATTCAGACTTAATTATATAATTATTGACTTAAGCTAAATTATTTGGGTAATTTTGAAATTAAAAGCGAAAATAAATTACTCAAGATTATTTCGAAATATAAACATGTGACTTCTGATCCATCTTAAGCCAGATAAATGAGTTGGCTTAATTCACATGATTCACCAGAATAACGTAGCTTAAGTTAGTCTCAGATATGGCTTAAATTTATATGTATTCTATCTGAACGAAATGTTAAATTATTCGGCTTAAACGGGTTCAAAATGAACTATAATTTTAATGTCTTAATTTGCTTATAAAACGAAAAAAATCCGTTAAGTCATTCAATTGTATGTGAGTTAAATAATTCAAGGTTAAAGTCCTTCAATGCTGGCTTAAGTCGTATAATATATTCAATTAATAGATTTCAGGTACATTTTATTAGATGCCACAATTAAATAGCGAATAAAAAATATTTTGCATAAGTCACTTAAGTCACGTAACACCAGCTTAAGTTACATTCACCAGCTTAAGTTGTATATAATCCACTCGAATAATAAATTTCAACGAACTAATTATAGCTTAATCCCTATAATTTAGCTAATCATATAATAATTCTTGAAACCAGAATGATATGTTGAATTATAAGCGAATATTGATTATTTAAAATTATTTCTAAATCTGAATGTGTGACTTTAACTTGAGGTTGCCTAATTTGAGATACTTGAGGTTGCCTAATTTATATGATTCCACAGACCAGAATAACGTAGCTCAAGCGAGCCTCAGATGATATGGCTTAAATTTAAATATATTCGGCCTAAATAAAAATTAATATCTTTTTAAGACTTAAATTAATATTATTTGGCTTAAGCTGGTTTAAAATGAACTATAATTTGAAGAATTTTCAAAATTAAGTTTATTATAGTCTCAGATAATAAATCTAAGTAGACGGTCCGATCTTAAGCGAATTATGTATGAGCTCTCCTAATAAACATGAAACAAGACTTGCAGGATAACAAATCGGCTTAAGTTAATTGTTAATGTTCTAGTATTTTAATAAAATTAATCTAACATCTACCTGCCTGACAGATCTTACAATCCTGACTTAAATCATATAATGTAAGCCCAACTCACGTCGCAAAATCCCAGTGTACGTCGCATATATTTAAACTTAAGTCAGTCAATAAGAAGAAAAAATCAATTGAGGCCAAATAGTTTTAGCTTAAACCATATAATAGTACCTTAAATCGTTGAAACAAAAAATTATATATGGCTTAAGTCGAATTATATAAGTTGTCTCGGAATTAAACCAGCCGCTTGTAGCCTAACTTAATTATGTCAGACTTATTAGATTATTTAGTCAGATTTATTTAAATTCTGTAAAATATAAATCTGTGACTTAAGTAACAATTATCTTTGGCTTAAGTTAGAATTGAATGTGACTTAAGAAATATTAAAAAGTAGTTAAAATCGCGTGATTCATTTTAAAATTTTATTAATTTAACGATTGTTCAGTGATTTAGATAAAATTCCCTAATTTTCTTTGAATTTTGAGTGTTCTTAACTTACTTTTAGCACCATTCTGAGTTTGAACTGCCAAAAACGTCAAAATTTAAAATAAATAAAAATTTAAATGTTCTTCAAATTTTATTCAAACTCATGTCAAATTCCCAATAAATTTAATTATTTTCTTTTCAATTTCGCGCACTCACATATAAATAATAATTTATTTGTATCACTAGCGATAAATCTGATTGACCTGAAAATCAACAAAATAAATAAATTATTTTCACAGGTATTCAATCCGCACAAAACGCGCGGAATAAATATTAATTACAAAGTTACAATTAATCATTACAAAAAATAAAAAATGTTAAATTCTTAACATCGGTCGGTAAATTACAAATTCATCATCGCCTGACACGGTGTACACGTCGTATAGAGTAAGATAAATTTTTTATAAATCATTTTCATGTCTTAACAATTATATTGCACAATCAATCTTGCGCTTGCAAAGAACATACCTTAAGTACATATATATATATTTTTGCGCATGCTAAAAATTATTATTTATCAAGTGCATTCATTACATTCGCGTTATTATTTTTTATTGGTTTGATTGTTAACTTTCACAAATTTTTTTTATTGATTTTAATTTTTTCGTTTTTTTTTTTTTTGTTTAAATATATAAACATTTAATTATTATGGTTTAAGATGCGCGCGTTCGACTTAACATTTTATTTAACCGAACAGTCGAACACAACAATAAATTATTTAATATTTTTTTGTTTTCCCGCCTTTCACAAAATGTCGAGTAATTATTACGATTAATGGATTATGGATTTGTATATATGTATGTACATATAATTAATCAGTATGTTATACATATATGCATAATTTTTTTAAAATAAAAATTTGTTTTTCCGGCGTGAACGTATTTCCAGTGTGAATGGAGAGCACATTATTTATTACCGCAATAATTAATCTTCGCGCACACATAAAATTTTTGACCGCAATTTCGCCATAACAATTTTTTACATAATTGAACCAAAAATTATAGTTGTATTGTTTATCAAACGAAACTATTTGTCAAAATTAAAATAATTTCGCTATGTACATACGACTATATGTGCATACATCATAAAGTGAAATTGGCAACATAAGTATATTGTCAAAACCACACCTCTTACATATTTATAACCACAAATATGACGTCCGGTTAGATTGTATGTTCACCTCAACATAAATCGTATAATAATAGCGCATGCAAATAGTAATTTCTATATGTACATACACACACACACACATCATAACTAAATATAAATAAAAGGAAGTTATAGTTTTGTATATATAGATGTATGTATGTGTCTCTGTGAAATTTGCGTTAAAATTCTAAAATTAATCTCATTATTATAAAAATGCGCTTGGTGGATGTGGATAAAAATCTTGGATTTTAACTATTTTTAGTTTTTTTTTTTTTTTGCTTGCTACCGGAATTCAAGTGAAGGTCTAGTGGATAGACTGACATTAAAATATGAAAAGCTATTTTTAAAATAAGATTGCTTTATTAAGATATAGTTAAACATTAATATTAGTTATGAGGTTACAAAATGGTGATGCCACTAATTTTTGGTTTAAATTAAACCACAAAAAAAATCAACTATCGAATTAAGAATGAAATATTGTTGGTATTCCAGTATAATATTTAGTTCTCCCCTTGCTCACATATTTATAAAGTAAACCAATCAGCTACATTTGCATATTCCTCGCTTAAATCATCTTATTGTGGATTGTGTCGCATACTTCCCATCAACTTGAGATCCATATAACTTTAGATCAAATTAAAACTAAATAATTGATAATTTGGCTTAACTTAATCTATAATGCTACGTGGTAAAGATGACTTAAACTAGCATTGTATCATAGGCAGTTCACTAAAACTGAATATACTTAAATAAAATTGAAAAAATAATTAAATCCACAAAATTTCTAAGAAACATATTACATAAGTCATATGTAATTTTAGCTTAAATCACATTATTTTGGTTTAAGTCACATTATTCTAACATCTGGGTATGTTTAATTCACACACAACGTTAAATTTTAAACCTAATGATAGTGAAAGATTAAATCTAAAATTATGTGACTTAAGTCAAAAATAAGTGACTTACGGTTTATTAAAATAATGTGGCTTAAGTTACACTTTAATGACTTAATTTTTTGAATTTTTGAAGTTAACGTAAGATTATGAGTTAGGCTTGAAATATAACACAAACTAATTTAAGCTAATCTTGTCTACTTATGTAGACTTAAGCTTTAGGTTTCCAACAACTTTCTCAATCTCATTTGTGAATTTCGGGTAAAAAATTTAAACTACTGTTAAAATTTGGATATATATACATATATGGAATCCCAACGTTAGTTTTGAAAAGACTAAAATAATTTAGCTTAGCTTAAGTCAGATATGCGCTACTTACCTTTTCTGTCATAAGCTCTATCCAAATTAATGTGACTAAATCTTAAAATAAATCATTTAATTTGTCTTAAGTTAGAATTTAATTACTTAAAGTACATATATTATGTGACTTAAGTTTTTTTCCCTTGAGCTACTATTATTAATTAAGTGACTTAAGATATAACTATTTGTGTTATAAAAAAAATATATTTTTAAATTTCGGATAAAGTTTAGATATGTTTTAATGCTCATATAAATTTTAAACGAGGTTTAAGAATTTTGAATAATACATGAATGTTTGGCTTAAACTAAAATGATTAGCTTATCTGTTATAATCCAGCTTAAGCCCAATTAATCTAGTTTTTATCGCATATATTGTAATTTTAGATAACAGTTTTTTTTAGTCCTAAAGTCTTAAACTCGATGACAACGAATACTAAACTTGAAAACTATACCGCTTAAGCTCAAATTAAGTGAATTTATTTGAGATATGTTATCCACTCTTTAAATACATGGGTGAATGGCTTAAATTAGCGTTATTTGACTTAAGGTAAAATCAAACTGCTTAAACTAGTCTGCTGTGACTTAAATGGATTGATGTTTAACTTAAACGAAATTAAATAGAAGTGACTTATGCTAAATCAATTGTTAAGTCAATCAAGTTAAGTTGGAATAACTTAACTAGAATTGTACGGCTTAATTTGAATTTAGAAAGATCATTCTTAAGTCGCATATTGTTCTAATATTGTGATCTAATATTTAAAACTATATGGTTTAAGTTAAGTACGACTGAAGTAATTGATATATGGAATATGTTTCAAATATATGAATTTATGGCTTAAGTTAGAATTGTCTTAACTATTAAGCCATATTTGTTAGAACATGCCCCTACATTAAACAGAATTGTTAAGTTACACAAGTTAACCTACAAGTTGTACGACTTATTCTAAAACTATATTGCTTAAACATAAATTATATTACTTAAGCCACTTAAGTTTAGATTGTATATGATTAAAACTTGAGTTATTTGACCAATTTTAATTTTATACTAATTCTTAAACTAGACTTGTACAGCTTAAGCATAAATTATTTTAATCATTAAATATTTAACTTAAGCTAGATTAAAAGAAAAGCGGCAATCGTCATGAGAAAGACCGTATACCATCATTAACAAGCGAAACGACGTTAGGAAAGGGCAGGGAGAAAGTCTGAAGATGGCGCACTTAGAGCGATTAGCGCTCTACTGGGGAGGTGAACTGGATCCTGTTCGGGACGAATCAGGATTAGGTAGGGGGTAATGATACGATCGTGGCGACATTTATATTCGAGTAGAGACACTACCGTAAATGTAACTGGAAATTGTAATAATCTCTCGAATATTCTGGAATATTCTACAAGGTTCGAATATGTGGTATAAATATGAGATACAATTTTAGGAGTAAGTCAGTTGAATTTTAATAGTGATAGAGTTAGTAGTAACAAAAAGGAAAAAGTGAAAATTAAGAGTAAGCCATCTAGAATTAAATTGGTTGTTTGATTCACAATCGAGTGATCGACCCTTGTTTGACAAGGCAAACACGTAACAATATTATACAGTAGTTGACGTGTATACGTATAGCCAACGCATGATAAAATTCTCGAAAATTTCTATTCGAATGCAATCCGGTGGTCTATCCCTTTGACATTTTTAGCTAAAAAAAATTAAATTTTTCATACTGCGAGTCTATGTAAAGAGTTTCTTGACCGCGCGGTCCGATCGTATACACATAATTTACCCAAAAATGCGCGATCATTCAGACACACACACACACAAGTTAAATTTTACTTTGAATCTTAATCTCCATAATTTTATTCTATTATAGTATCGATCATGCTGAAATTGTTGATCGATTAACGATGAATGAATAACGATAATGATCAAATGATCTGAAATGTGAGCCCGAAAACTTCAGAATCATCATTTTTAAAGTATAATATATGTATAATATATTCAATTAAGTGGTTTGCTACATACACACACGACGCCCATTTTAAAGTAGTTCACCAATTAATTTCACTATATCCAACATTTAATTTAAAAAAAAAATTACATTAAAATGTGCGTGACTTTACCAATTACCTTCGTCTCTGGCTACTTACATATATGTACATATCTGGAGTAACAAAGAATCATTTCTTAAATTAATTAGATACTTACGAACAATCTATATATACGTATATATATATATATATATATATATATATATATATAAGTATACACATAGTTGGTTAAATTGAATCGATTATAAATTATATAAAGAGCGTATACATGTACGGTCAGTAGACAGTAGTTAGACAAAACTACATATACTGAGCACGAATTTGGTTTAATAAGTGACATAATATAATATATAATTGTGTCACTATAAATATGTACATATATACATAATTAATAATTAAATTAAATTATAATTGAAACAAGGTTGGCTAAACTCTATAATATATAATCGAGGTACATATAACGATATGTAATTGAGAGAAAGTTGAGATGATAGTTTCGATCTGGAAAAAAAAAATATTTATGCAGATAAAATTAATCGTACAATAACATAATATTATGCTGTATAGAGTTTATCATATATAGTCAACATATGCTTGTATCAGGAAATGTAGGAATTTGTATCCGATTTAATAAGCAGGTTCGCATCGATTTGCGTACACGCAATATTCGATAGGAAGTGCATATATGACCGTTCATACATACACATGTATATGGATAGTAACTGGATTTTTTTTTACAGACATAGCTAAATACATTCCAAAATGACTCCAACCATTTTATTCGTAATTATCTATCTATACATAATTTTTTTTTTTTTTTTGTGTATGCTACATGTAATGCTGCGCGATTATAAATTTTATTTTTCTACAATCTAAGATGAACAAAACGAACCATACGACAAAACGACATAATATATAAACTATTAATAGACATTACGGGAAAATTATGATATGCATCTTTATAATATTCTATTGTTGTTGCACCGTTTGTCGTTGTTATGTAAGAAAAATGAAAGACATACACACATTAAAAAAAAAAATGTCTTATTACAAGATAATAACCGTTAGATTGTAAAAAGACATGATCACTCGTTTTCATTAAAAAACAAAAAAACAAAAATGATCGTAGAATTTTATTTCCTATATACTAGGTATACATATACCTACTACAAGAACTTATCCGTCCGCAGATGTTTTGTGATCATATATACGATTAATAATCGTTTTAAACTTCATTAACAATCCATTCATCAATATATACGTATATACATAGCCATAAGACACATAACTCTGCGCGCTGAACAATTGAAAATGAAAATCATCCATCACTGTACAGTGTACAGTATATATACATATATGATTCCAGAATTGAACACGAAACCAGCCAACAACACAAAAAAATGAATTCTATCACGCGGATCGATTAATATCGATCGATCGATTTCTTTCTTATATACTTACATGTCTTACAGCATATGTTTGTACATATGTACGTAAATACATATATTGAGAAATCTTCAAAACTGAACTCCATATATATGCGATCGAAATTAATTAATTTAAAATAAAAATAAAAACGTATATATTTACGTTTATACATGTACTTTGGAAGATCGTAAATTTATATATATTTTGTTGTTGTTGATATCAGGTGCAATGAACGCTTAAAATAAGAAGAAACCAAAAAATTCTAAGACGATATGTATAGTCAAATAGAAATTTGTACATACATACATATGTATGTGGTGTCTATAAATATTCTTCTTTACATATATATTTACTTTGGTTTATTGACATTCAAATTTTGATTAGTCTTCTCGTACAAATAAAAACAAATATTTTATGTTTTATATAGAAACTATCCAGAGGATTGTAGCTGTAGGTCAAAGGTCGCATGGCTAATATATTCTATCAAAAACACTAAATTTACAAAGTTTACACAGTTTATGCGTCAACAACCCGTAGACAACGTCGATAATGTTGACAATTCCTAGAGTGGTTTTGTCAATTAATTCTCAACTAGAGTGACCAAATTTTTTTAGGAACATGGTACATAACAATTTTATAAAATTTCTGTAAATGCATTCTAATCAACTATTTGGCTCCAACTGTTTCGATTCTGAGCATAGTCTTCATACTGTTTAAAATAATCTGAAGAGGCCAAGTCGCTCTCAATATCGTGGAGCCATCGGCGCTTTCAACGACCTCTGCGCCTACCATATGATGGCTCTTCTTTCAGAGATCGCACCACAATAACGATCTGGATAGCGTGCTTCATCAGATCTCTGATCTCGATGGTCGATACCCTGTTCTCAAACTTTAACACAGCATTGAGACTGCGTCACTGTCATCCTACACAGTCGTACCAATTTTGTTGACATTCCTCCTTGATAGTCACCAACCAATGCGCATTATTCGCATTTTAACGGACAGCCTGGCTGCTATAAAACGCTACAATTATATTCTCTCACGTCGAAGCTAGCCCAGAACTGTTTGTCATCTTTAAATGATATGGCTGATCAGTTCAACATCCGCTTGAATGTAAAGGCAAATGAACTGGCCCGCAATGGCACAGCCGGCCTAATAACCTAAAGCAGGCGGGATATAAAGATACCGCTTGCTTAATGTAAAATGCTGGTTCAGGGAGAAGCCATAAAAGAAACGAACGTCAGATGGTGTAACGCCAGTTGGTGTGTGCTCCAACTGCTCTGCACCTGATCAAGTCTAGCGTACAGCAGAACAAAATTTATGGGAACTTCCCCTTTGTACGATCTCACGGATTCCTTAGTAAGATCGAGGTCCATGACTCTCAACTAATTTTATGGCTTCAGGATTCCCTCAAAAATTTGATTTTTTCATAACAATCAGATTTTCATTTGGGTTTAGATTTAAAATTGCCTTGAATATTAAATTTAACGAATTTCTACAATTATCCTCAAGCCACAAGCTTAACAATATTACACTGGCTTACTTCATTAGTCTGGCAAACCTGATGAATGGTAAATGGCCGCGCTGTGCCCCATCTTCAGGAACGGAGACCACTTGAAGTGTGAGAATTATCCCGGTATAGCTCTCCTTTGCACACCAACAACTTGGCTTCTTTAGATTGTCTAAGACAGTATGAAGACCAAGCCCAGGATCTGCACCGGTAGACCCTGATTGTTGAATCAGTAAGGGGACAGCAATAGTCTTTAACAAACTGTTACAATAGTATTCTTTTGAAAATTGTTAAATTCTGCCAAATTCTTAAAATTTGACCAATTTCAATAAACTTAAACAAGTAAAATCCAAAGTTTCGGAATATATAAAATCCAGAATTTCAAAATTACAAAATTGCTAGCGATTTAGAACTTCCCATTTACTCAGTTCCTTGGATCATGTTTTTTTATTTGATTGGAATGTTGGACTAAGCATTAAGCAGGATCTCAAGGGGTTGGCTGGGCCTCACAAAACACCCGTTTATGCATAACAGAGGATTTGGATAGGTTCAGTTAGTATGATATAAATTGACTCGATTACAGACACCTGGTATAGCCAATAGTTAGTTACTACTTTTATAATTTTTTCAGCATCACTAGTTTTGTTGTTGCTTTTATGTGATTTGAAATCTAAAAAACCTACAAAGCGTTTATTAGAAGAGTGATGTATAAGCCTAAGTTTAAATTAAATATAGATAAATTTATTTAATTATTGTGTTACATAAAGCTATTAGGTAATTCTAACAGAAGTTCATCCTTTGTGATGGTGATTGCCTTTTCAATGCCGTGATACATCAGCTTTAGCTGGAAAAGATTAGTTCGTACGGATCATCTAATGAATTACGATCTGAAATTTTGAACTTTATTAGTCAGCATCTTAATGCTTATTTATAATAATAATCTATCCTACTTCCCATAATTATTAAAAATATCATAAAAAAAAATTAGTATCATAAATCATCCACAAAGTTGACCTGGCTCAATTACGTTTGGCGTATTCCAATTCGTCTTCTTTACCATTTCCCTTCATTTTACTTTTTACCAAGGTTGGTATTGCAGTCCATATATTTTTCGTTCAATAAAATATGGTGGTTTGCGTCTCTGCTGTTATACGCAATTTTGTATGCATTCTACATGTATATTTTGTTGTTGTCCCCCCCCCCCCCCCCCCCTCCTCTAATCTTTTACTTATTTTACTGTTACTTCCGCCATATATTTATATTTTTTTATTTAACATTTTAAACTTATACGACAAGCAGAAATAATTTCCAAATTTTGATAAATTTTTAAATTTTATAAATTAAATGAAATTTTCGATTAGCCGGAGGATAGTATTGAATTTTAAAGAGTGTTTTTTTATAGAGTTACACAAGTTTAAATATTTGAAATATCAATGAAACGGGCTTTATTGGATAGAAAATTTTATGACATTAATGTTTAAATATGATTTCGTCCATGTGGCCGCCACGGCTGGCGGGTACAAAGCGCAATCTGGAACACCAATTTTCACAACCTTCTCGCAGCATTTGCGACCGTATTCTGCCAATAACTCTTCGAATGTTGATTTCCAAGTGTTCAATTATCTCTAGTTTATCGACGTAGACAAGTGACTTTACTTAACCCCGCAAAGAAAATAAAACAATGGGGTTAAATCACACGATCTTGGTGACCTTGAGTAAATCAATTATAGCGCGCGCTGTGTGGCATGTGGTTCCATCCTGTTGGAAGCACATGTCGTACCGCCATACCTATACCGCTCATCATTGACAGTAACATTCTGATCATCATCGTTTTTGAAGACATATGAACCAATGACTCCGCCAACTCATAAAGCGCACCGAACTTGTGGATTATCCTCACTCCAAATGCGACTATTCTGCTTAGTTACGTACCCATTCAACCAAAAATGGGCTTTATCGGAGAACAAAATTTTGAATGGAAATTCAACATCAATATCAATTTGTGCTTCAGCCCATTCGCCGAATTGGCGACGCATAGGTCGTTTGGCTTTAATTCCCGCACAAGTTGAATCTTGAAAGCTTTTAAGCCAAAATCATTTCGTAAAATTTTTCATAAAGTAGAAGGACATAACCCCAGGTGCTTAAAACGGCGACGAATTGATTGATTTGGATCTTCTTCAATGCTTTCCTGTACAGATGCTACAGTTTCTTCAGTGCTCACTGTTCAGCGTCTCACGGGATGCACAGTATCATTAAGAGTAAACATGGGTGTGAAGATTTCCATAAATCCACAGATAGTCATCTACCTAGTGTTCTATCGAAACCTGAGTCCAAATCTCTGGATCGGAGTGAAAATAGTTCTTCAACAATTTTATTCGAAATAGCAATATCAGCTTCCCTATTAATTTATTCCTGGGAGTAGGTGATAGTTTTTGGCCTTGGTAGATTAGAAAATATATCTAGTGTACTATCGAAACCTGAGTCCAAATCTCAGGGTAGGTGTGCAAACAGCTTTTTAACAATTTTATTAAAAATATCAATATCAGCTACCCGATTTATTTATTCCTGGGGGTAGGTGGTACTTTTTGGCCTTGGTAGATCAGCAAATATACCTAGTGTATTATCGAAGCCTGAGTCCAAATCTCTGGGTAGGGATGCAAATAGCTCCTTAACAATTTTATTCGAAATTACAATATCAGCTTCCCGAGTAATTTATTCATGACGGTAGGGGGTAGTTTTGGGCCTTTTTGGATTAGGAACATAACTATCTACCAGTGTTCTATCGTAACCTGAGTCCAAATCTTTTGGTAATGGTGCAAATAGCTCCTTAACAATTTTAATCGAAATATCAATATCAGCTTCTCGATTAATTTATTTCTGTGGTAGGGGGTAGTTTTTAGCCTTGGTGGATTAGAAACATAGTCATCTACCTAGTGTATTATTGAAACCTGAGTCCAAATCTCTAGATAGGAGTTCAAATAGCTCCTTAACAATTTTATTAAAAATAGCAATATCAGCTTCCCGATTAATTTATCCCTATGAGTAGAGGGTAGTTTTTGGCCTTGGTGGAATAGGAACATATTATCTACCTAGTGTACTATCGAAACCTGAGTCTAAATTTTTTGGTAGTGGTGCAAATAGCTCCTTAACAATTAACCCGATTAATTTATTCCTGTGGGTGGGGGGTAGTTTTTGGCCTTGGTGAATTAGCAATATAGACATATACCTAGTGTATTATTGAAACCTGAGTCCAAATCTCTAGATAGGAGTTCAAATAGCTCCTTAACAATTTTATTAAAAATCGCAATATCAGCTTCCCGATTAATTTATTCCTGGGGGTAGGGGGTAGTGTTTTGCCTTGGTAGATTAGCAAATATATCTAGTGTACTATCGAAACCTGAGTCCAAATCTCTAGATAGGAGTTCAAATAGCTCCTTAACAATTTTATTCGAAATATCAATATCAGCTTCTCGATTAATTTATTCCTGTGGGTAGGGGGTAGTTTTTAGCCTTGGTGGATTAGAAACAAAGTCATCTACCTAGTGTTCTATCGAAACCTGAGTCCAAATCTCTAGACAGGAGTTCAAATAGCTCCTTAACAATTTTATTAAAAAATATCAATATCAGCTACCCGATTTATATATTCCTGGGGGTAGGGGATAATTTTTGGCCTTGGTGGATCCAGGATAAAGACATATACCTAGTGTACTATCGAAACCTGAGTCCAAATTTCTGGGTAGAAGTGCAAATAGCTCTTTAACAATTTTATTCGAAATATCAATATCAACTTCCCGGTTAATTTATTTCTGGGGGTAGGGGGTAGTTTTTGGCCTTTGTGGAATAGGAACATATTCATCTACCTAGTGTACTATCGAAACCTGAGTCCAAATCTTTTGGTAGTGGTGCAAATAGCTCCTTAACAATTACCCGATTAATTTATTCCTGGAGGTGGGGGGTCGTTTTTGGCCTTGGTGAATTAGCAATATAGACATATACCTAGTGTACTATCGAAACCTGAGGCTAAAATCCTCTAGGTAAGGGTGCAAATAGTTCCTTAACAATTTTCTTCGTAATAGCAACGTCAATGATCAGCTTTCCGATTAATTTATTCCTATAAGAGTTAGAGGGTAGTTTTGGGCCTTGCGGGATTAGGAACATAGTCGTCATCTACCTAGTGCACTAACGGAACCTGAGTTCAAATCTATGTCAAAGAGTGCCAACTCTTTTAGTCTAACTAAGTTCCAAAACTCTTTGACATTTGGGTGGTTTGGAACTTTGCTTTCTTGTCTTAGTGGTCCCATGTTAGGGTGAAATATCTTGATCTACATAGTAGAAAAATGTAATAGAAAAAAAATAATAATTCAAATTAGTTTAATATTCCATTTAAACTGTGCCTAAAAATGGTTTCCTCTGAAGGACGATTAAGTACGCCATAAAATGGACGAAGTGCACGATAAGTTTGACGAACAGAACCATAAAAAAATTCAACTAAACAAAAAGCCACTCTCAGCTGTTAAATTGGTTATTAAATAAAGCAGTGCAACTCAAAGTTGAGAACCTCTAAAAAAACTCCTTTTATGTAGTTGATTAGAAGATACCGATATAAATATAACGACCTGGAATATCAGATCTGATGAAAATCCAATCGCGTCCGAATGTCCAATTGCGTTTATTTCGAAAGTAATCTTACTACTGTATACCTATTATACTACAACATACACATGTACCATTCGCATAATCTCGCATATCATTTCGAAATCAATAAATTTTATCTCATAAAACAAATTAAAATCGGAAAAAAACTTGTACTGTTTAAATTAAAACTTTAAGCAACACACAAGAAACTTACCGAGTAAATTACATTTCAACTTTCTCAAATATCGTTTTTTTTTTATCACCCGCATAAATTAAAAATTAAGCACAACACCACAAATCGTGTGTATATACATGTGTACTCTTATGGTTCTTCGCGATAAATTGATTTTGTCTTTTTTGATAACCTCCCGCACGTTTCGCATACTGTGTGTCTCGCGCCATGTCTGATGTAATCGTATTACATATTTTGTTATTTTGATCATTTTAATTATGCAAAATACATTTTTTGGTCGACATGCTTCTTTTACTTTTGGAAAATTTATTGACATTTTGTTAAAAAAAATAAAAATATTAAATTAAATTAAAATCGCGCGCACGTTGTGTGAATACTAAAATAGTTTTTTATAATTTTAACATTTGACCATTGGCATATAACTTGCTTTACTAACGCATCGCGGCGCGGTGACACGGATAGACGATTTCTATTGTCATGCAAAATTTGACCCACCACACAATTTTCGGTACCATTTTGTGTGCCAAATTTTTACTTTGATGGAAGTTGAACATTGCCAGTCGAAGTAAATTTTAGTGAAATTAAATTTATGTCAGGCCTCCTAAAATTAAATCGTTTAATTAATTTCACGTTTTGCAAGCCAACTTTTATTTATGTCTGCGTTGTATGAACACTAAAATAGTTTTATAATCCATTGTTATAAATTAAATTTTTAATTTCGATATTTAATTTAATTTAGGTTAATTTATAACCAAAAGAAAAAAAATTAATTTTTAACGGTTTGAAAATTATTATTTGATGTCACGCATTTGCTAATTATTTTATATATGCGTTAAGCGATTACTTTGAATATTCTTAAGAATTCGTGATTAATTAAAAAATAAAAATCCGTTAGCCAAAATACAAATAAATAAAATTGATAAAACCGATTTTGATTGACATATTATTGTAAATTGATTAATTCTTTTAATTTTTTACATATAAATTTACTGTCTATAATACATACATTATGGGCGGGTTTATTGAACTCGCGTGATCTTTCACTAAGATGTTGCTGTATATACATATATTCAATTTGATTTAGTTTGATTGAGATATTAGCGGTTGTTATTTTTTGTACATATATACTCGTAGCATCTGCTCATGATTATAGTTTAACGATCTATTTACCAAAAAAAATTAATGAGATCTAGAAGAAGTAGAATTATTTATCTGCGGAATGACTTGCGTACATGCTGATTTTGAAGAATATTCGCTGAACCATTAAATTTGGATCAAAGTCACTACAAAAATTTTGGAATGCCCTGTTTCTGGTCGAATATACTTATGACATGACTTTCGATCATGTTAATTTTTTTTTAATCAACGATCAGCCTAAACAAATAAAAATAACATCGTACTTCAAGAACTGTAGGGGTTATCACTTTTTGAAAATAACAGGGCCAGAGGTCAGATTGATTTACTCAAAATAATGTTTTCGTTGTCAAAAATCAAAAATTTAATATTGATATCACCAATCAATTGTGACCAGAATTCATAACAAGTTTTAAATTTTAGGGACTTTTTCAAGAGTTCAAACTTTTACAAGTTATTTGAACAAAATTGGCGACTTCCAATGACTTTTCTAATTTCATAAACTGTACAAAGTGAATGTTCTTTTGTTATTTAATCTATCGTTCAATAGATGGCAGCACATCCTCAAATATAAATAAAATTTAACTTTGATATTTCATTAGACTATGGTACTGGCCTATTGGAACTTTGCTAACATTTTCTGTTTCTCTAAAGTTCTAGCAAACAAATTTTGAATCTGATACTTTGAAGATATTTGAAATTCTGAAATCGGCTGTTGAAGAGTAATTAGAATTTTAAGAGAATCTGGTTAATCAAAATTTTAGAATTTTGTACCAAAATACTAGATCACAAATTACAAAATGATTACGTTTTGCCTGTTCCTTCATATGTTGCTCCCGATATGACCCATTCGAATTTTGTTGACTGTGCAATAAGTCGATCTTTGATGGTAAACTTGTCAGCGATGAGAACTTCAAAAAAGATGTCTGCTCCAAGCAGCATGTCGTTCTTATTTGGCGTGTGGTATGCAGGATCAGCTAATTGAAGATTCTTATTGTTCATTTCGTCGATCCATTGTGCGTTTATCCTGACTTGTGGAATTGAAGAGGTTATAGTTTGGTGAGAATTAGAGCCTCGACTTCATAGCGATCAGATGCTTTAATTCTCGATTGAATGGTTAAATTGACTACACCCTTTGACTTTTCCGCCTTTGTCTCGGAAATGCCGGATACACGCACATTTGTATAAGATCGTGGGAGGTTTAGCCTTTGAACAAGTGGTTCGTTGTGCAGAGTCACGAACGTACACGACTGCTGTGGGTAAGAGCGCGAGACGCGAGTTGCTAGTGTTGAATGCGGTAGCGACCGTGCTTGAATTTTGTGGCAGATTTAGTTCAAGATCAACAGTAGCTTCAGTTCGAACTAATGATTGTTCTGATGAATCAGTTTCTGGTCCTAAAGGAAGTAGAGTGCTATGTTTAGCTTTACAGATTCGACACGAATAATCGACTGGACACTTATTTACTGCATGACCTTCCCTTAGGCAATTGTAAAATACGTTATATTGATTGACCAACTCTTGACGTTTCTCTATTGACATTCGCTTGAATGAAATACATTTCCACAAATAATGTGACCGTTTACAACATGGACACTTTACATTGCTAGCTGAGGTAAACATTGATTTCACTGCACCACTAGAACTCTTTATCCCCTTTTTTTTAGTTTCACCCAACGCGCTTTCTTTGGCATAACACCGGTTGTTCAGGAATTCTAGAAAATCGTCAAGTTTTGGAAATTCTTGATCTATGGTTTCATTTGCCCATGCAACACGAGTTTCTTCGTCTATTTTGGTCAGCAAAATTCGATTGAGCCAATGATCCGTTAGCTCGGCTTCCTTACCCAGTGCCTTAATTCTGACGTGTCGCTTATTTGACGAAGCAATTGCGATGAACCGTTTAACGCAGCTGCTGATCGAAGAACCGCTCAATATGTGAGTTCAATATGGGTCTCTTTTTGTTATACCTCTTGAACAACTTGTTCCATGCCTCTAAATATTGGCGTCATGTTGAGTGGTGAACCTCTAAGCAACCCTGTTAATATTTGGAACTTGTGCACGTTCGAAATGGTATCTACGTTATGAACTGACGACGTATATAAGTCGTAAAATGAAGGGCGTGCTTCATATTTGCCAGTAAATATTTGTCGATATGCACTTTTGGCAGTTTGTGATTGTCAAATGACTGTGTCATAGACCTATCGTTGATTGCTTGCGTACGATCAGCAAGGCATCCTAAAAATGTTCGTTGTTGGTCTAATAACAAATCGAATGAACTAGTACTGGGTGGTGGAATAGGAACCTTCGGTTGTTTTTTTCCGGTAGATCTAACAAACAAGATTTAGTCTTAAAAAAACTGTTCTCGAATTTCTCTTGTTTGAGTTCGAGACCTAAGCTTGGATTATTTGTGGCCATGATTGCTACTTGATCTTAATAATTTTGGAATTCACTCCAGAGGCCTTCTAGTTTTGCTAACCTAACTTCAATTTCTGAACACGTGGTTTTATCGGTTACCGTTCCTATGAACTTACGAATGACAGTTAGTGACGCCAAAACACGACCGCGCGATTGAGTAGCACAACTCGACATAATCAAATCAACTTTAATTTAACACAGTATATATACACTCACATCCAGGTACATTTACGGTTTTCCTGTATAACTTTCGAATATTCTGGATGAAACTCCTATATGATAGTGGAGTGTTTCGAGATGCGCAAATGGCGGCAGGTGAAACGGCTGCGTGACCGTGTTGGATGTTTGTTGCAGCATCTAATTAATCAGCATATGATGTTATGCGCCAAAATAGAGCGTTACTCGAAGCAGCGCATGATGATATAAATAATAAACTTTTTTCCGATGTTACTGGTACAGCTTTCGAATATCTGGAGCGGGACTAATTTATGCCCAAAATGGCGGCAGGTGAAAAAACTGCGTGATTGTGTTGAAAAAAATCAGCATATGATCTATTACGCGCAACAATACGATATAATACGGTGTTAGTTGCTCTGATGATGATGATTCGTCTCACTAATTTGCGGCCTATGTTAAATTACATGCAAATTGCTGTATAATTCGCACCTCGTGGCCTTACAAATCGGAATCCGGGTCGAAGGACCAATGAATAATTTATAAACGATAGGGAACCCGGATCATGCTTTCTCCGTGTCGTACGTATTGATAGCTGCGAGTGTACATATCTTATTGATCGTGAGATAATAATTTTGACGTTGAAATTACCATTCGCAAGTGTAACGCTTATGATTTCTATTATTGCGAATTTTTCCAGTTCACTGTCACTGTTAAATTAAACCGACAGTTTCAATGCTGGAATAAACATCACTGGTTCAAGCATCTAAGGTTTCGCCCGAGCACATAAAACACTTTTTTTTAAATACTATATTGGTTACTGGGGGTCCATAGAGGGGCCTATGTCGCTCAAAAATCGCCTTTTTACTATTTGTTCCGATTCGTCGAGTTTTGAGGTCGCCTAATGAAAAGGCAATGAACAATAAATCTTGCCTGTGTCATATCGGTCGAAGTTGCTTTTATCGGTGCGACTCTAATGAAGTTCCACCAGATATCATCAATCCGAATGGAATATTTTGCTGAAGGGGTAAATTGTACATGATTTATATGAACTCTGCATTTGATCACAGAATTGTTTGGTAGTATATGATACTCGATATAAGTAGAATAGTCGTTAGCAAATACGAATTGTGTTTGATCTTGTGGTCATCATTGATGCTGCACCGATTCCCTTGATACTTGACCCTGACGATGGTAAGTACAGTTTTGAAGCGATATCTTACGTCATGAACCCGGATCATGCAGAGCGGAAACGAATATCCTTTTATTAGAGATGTCTGTTAGAAGTTGACGATTGTTGACGAAGTATTTAATGTCCTGGGCTTGTTCTTACTGATGTCTTGAGTTTGGTCGATCAATGTGTGATGCGTAAATTTACAGCTATGTCGATTAAAAATGCGTGGCATCGCACGCATATTTCAAAGTTTACAATTAAAATTTGATTTGGCTGCCTGGAGTGCAGTTTTAGTACATTCCGCTGATGATTTGAAGTTCAACTTGCTTGCTTGTTTTAGCAAAGAGCCCTCAGCAGGGATGGGCATTTACACGTCATCTATTATTTTCTTCGTCGACGTGTCGACAACTCGTAGACCACGTAGACAATGTAGATATCGTAGACTATTCGTAATAGAAGGTATGGCGTTGCTTTAGCCAGATATTTTGTTGAAAATGTATTGGAGCCACCAAATATTAGTGTAAATTTAGTACAGTGCTCTGTATTGCCTCTAAATGTGGACTGTATTAAAAACAATGGCGTTTAGAATTTATCAAAGACGCGCAAACCGGATTATCGAAGATCCGTCATATTCAGCATGCATAGTTCCAAAATTCAACATTAATATTTGGTGGCACCACTGCATATTCAGCAAAATTTCTGGGCTGAAGTAACGCTTTACCCGATTGCTTTAGGTTTAATGCGATACGGATGGCGTCAGTTTTATAATCCATTTCGATTCATTTTAATTTTGTCTTAAATGTGCCTAAAAAAATGAGGATTATTTTAGGACAAACATCACAAAGTTTGTCCTAAATCTTAAAACCGTTTACATGTGCAAGTGAGAAATTTATTCGGATAAACCCATAAAATTTAACCGATTATGTAAATTTTCGACAACCCGCATGTATGTCAATTAAATAAATTTTCAAAATTTCTTGAGAAATCCCTAGAAAGTTAACACCATAATGACGTATATTTCAAGATGTCATTTGGTCTAAGGTAGCCGAAAAAAAATGTTATTTTAGAAACAATTGGGGATTAGGGGGTTTAGGGAAACCAAGTTTGGTATGTCGATTAAATAATTTTTCAGGATTTTCTTGGGAAAATCTTAGGAAGCTAACATCATAATGCCGAATATTCCAATATGTGATTATGGGTCTAAGCTAACCGAAAATATGTCAATTTTGAAAAACACGAGATTGAGAGGTTAATTTATTTTCGTATAATTAGAATCAATGACATCGTGGTATGTATATGTCATTATGGTGTTATTATTAAAAATTGGTGGGAACCCACGAGGATACTGCGCTCAATGCCACAAAGGCCCATGGTGAAAGCATTATATGGTGTTAGTTTGGATATGGTTTTTGTAGCTTTAGAGGACAGATTTAAGACAAATTTGACAAACGTGTTAAATTATTATTTGTCCTACAGCTTATCTCAATCGCGAGTCACAAACAACTTCACATCCTCTTAAATTTAAATAGCGTAACATATAGAATCTTTTAGCAATAATTTTTAAGCCAGCATCCGATATTTTCTCGCATTTGGCGACCGAGAAATATCTTAGAGTAGCACCTAAAAAATAAAAATTAAAAATTATAGTTGGGCGGATTATTCCAGCACTCAATGCCACATGGGCCCACGGTGCAATACCCGGACAAACACATATACTTACACATTAAACACACCCAACCGTGATTTTTTGGTCACCACCGGGAATCGAACCCGAGACCCTCGAATAACAAAGCAAGGACGCTACTTACTGTGCTACCGAGGGCGGCTGAGTAGCACCTAAATTAGCCAAATCATAGGGTCGAAAATCCGTTATATTCGACCAATTAGATACGCTTAATTCACGCAGCCAACACAAAAGCTTGGCAAGCGTTTTTGGCCAATATCTGTGGTTTCATTAATGCATCGCCTTAAGTAAACGAAAACCAATTGCGAACAATTTTTAACCATCACTTTTGTATCCATTATCAACGACCGCCGAGCAACGACCGTCTTCTATTTGTAATTTCAACATGCAAAAATATCGTAAGTTGTTGACGTTGTCTTAACTGTCGACGTTGATAAAAAATATTGCCAAACAATCTACGTAATATTCTTCGTGTCGACAATCGCGTAAATTACATGGCGTAATCTATTTCGCCCACCCCTGGCCATCAGGATTGTGAATGAATGACTTTTAATAATTAGTTGACTTTTATTATTATCAAAATTGACTTCTTTATTATCGTAAGATCAAGTCATCCCAGGCATGTGTATGTCTTTCTAATAAGGCAAGAGGGCGAAGATGGGAATTGTATTCGTCCAAAATTTCCAGACTGGAGTCATGTAACAAAGTGCGAAAACGTGCCCCAGCAATAAGTCTCAGGCTGTGATAAAGTTTGATTAGTAGATTTATGGTTACTTCGTAATTTTCTGCTATGAAATTTTCGAACGTCTTAAAACCGACAGAGATAGCCAACATTTTCAAATATTGGAATATCGTTTGAATTTCTGTGGATATGATTATCAAACGATCCAATAAAGGCGTCCCTTCCGTCAAAACCAATAATTGACAATAATTTAAATTTCTAAAAAACCACTTTCAAAAAACCATTGTGTGTCCACAATACAGAGCTCGGAATAGATGGTACCTCCATCTATTTCGCGTTTTGGGTCGTAAATCACACGCGCAAGACACTTCTCTCAAATGTTAGAAGCCATCGCTCGTACTCATCCGTCAGCGCCCAACTTTCACATCCAAACATAACAACGGGCCTGATCAACGCTTTGTAAAGCTTCAGCTTCACGGTACTTGATAAGTCTTTAAATTTTAGCAGTGGCTTTAGAGGATAAACGTATTAACGGACTCGGATATAAACGTATTAAAAGCTGTTCAGCTCATATGTGCTGCGATCATCGAATCTTTTCATTTTTGAAATGATTTTGTTATTGTTTCAAAAATATGTGTTGTACACAGCAACACCACTCTCGCGTCGCTCTATATTATACAAGGGTTTCAAATCCTGTTTAAATATTCCCTTGTTCCCGATTACATAATTTTAATATAAACAGTTACCGAAGTCCGTTCAGAACCTGTGATAATATTTAAAGTAAATGTCAATAAAATTGAACAATATGATGATCCCTGGCACACAGGGGCACGACCACTTCGTATTAATATTTGTTGTCATGTATATGGAACTTTCAAGTAAAATTGGTAAAAAATGAGCAAGTTGATGTTAAGGTCTTACATAGCTTGGATAACCTATCTGAGATATCCAACAATAGTTTTTTTTAAATTTATCTTTTTGACAATTCACCGAAAACGACCATTCACCGTAAACCAATTAACTGAAAACTACAATTTAACTTTACGGTTGGCCATATTCCATAATTGTATGCAGAAACTATTTGAGAATTCCATCTAATAGGTTGAATTTCGTCATAGTTGTTTTAGATATGGTCTACTAGTTTCATTTTTCAGTGTAGGCAATATTTCAGAACTTTGTTCAAAAATCAGTTGAGAACCCCGTTTCCATCATATGTTCCATATAAGAGTAGTTCTTGTAAAAAAAAATTAGGGCGTTTTTTTCATTTCTCGATAACTGTTTATAATGATGTAGAATATTTAACAAACAAAATTATTTTTGTTACATAATATATATATTCAATTATATATTATATATTATATTATGGTATATTCAATTTGTATGGATTAGGTTAAGGGCCTGTGAAGTTTCTTTAAAAAAATGCATATAAGTATTCAAATCCAATTGGAACTTCTAATATTTCATATGTGCTAGTAGCTATTAATGAAGTTGTCTTGTTGCTATAGTTGTCATAAATTAATAGTATGTATATGTTCTTTATTCCCATATAGCCTCTATTGCCAAATATTCCACTACTAGAATATATCTCTAGCAATGGCGGCACAACGCCTTATATTTTATCATTTCATTTACACAATTCCTGTCATAGATGAAATTAAAAAAGAATTCTTTATCCCCATGATATTAAATTGAGCAGCTTAGAATGAATTAGACATGGGATTAATGCCTTTTCAATGTTTCAAATAAAATAATAATTTTATAATTCAATAAACATCAAATTTCCACTCGATTACGTAAAATAATAAAAAAAAATTAGGGTGTTGTTTTTAATTCAGACGTCCAATTGGCTACTAGAAATAAAAACAACGCTCTAGTTTTTATCTGTATCTATTTTTTTAAACCTTTCACTACTACTGCATACTTACGTGTGCATCGAATTTCAACCACTCTAAAACTATACTTGAAAGATTTATTTCGTTACTGTATTTTTAAATCGTTTAAAACGATTTGTTAATTAAAATTATTTTACAAATTATTTTTAATTTTTTTTTGTGGTTAATCAACGAAGGTTTAACCATGTATCCGAATAATAAATGTCTGTGAAGTTGGCACGAAAAACACACTGGGAGCTCTAGTGGTTTGAGTCATGGATATTATACATCCTCCACTAAAGTTAGCACGAAAAATGGATTTACTATGGGACATAATTTGAAAGTACTAAAAGTTCTATTTGGCCTTAATCTTTAAAAGGTCAAGGCTAGTTTCGATTCCAGGTTGAAGAACAACCCTTTAACGTTTTCCATGCCTGTAATCAGAACTTTTGTTTGGCGCATTTAGTACTTTTGTATGGCGCATTTTGGAGTACGGAATTATTCAAATTTACATCAAATTGAAAAATTTACTATGTGACATAATGTGAAAGTACTAAAAGTTCAATTTGGCCTTAATCTTTAATAGGTCAAGGCTAGTTTCGATTCAAAATTGACGAACAAACCTTTTACGTTTTCCACTCGTGTGATCAGAACTTTTCTATGGCGTATTTTCGAGTACTGGATTATTCAAATTTACATCAAAATGAAACATTTACTATGGGAGATTATGTGAAAGTATTAAAAGTTCAATTTGGTCTTAATCTTTAAAAGGTCAAGGCTAGTTTTGATTCCTGGTTAAAAAACAACCCTTTGGCGTTTTCCATGCCTGTGATCAGAATTTTTGTATGGGGCATTTTGGAGTACTGAATTATTCAAATTTACATAAAAATTAAAAATTTACTATGGGACATAATTTGGAAGTACTAAAAGTTCAGTTAGGTCTTAATCTTTAAAAGCTCAAGGCTAGTTTTGTATCCAGGTTGAAGAACAACCCTTTGGCGTTTTCCAAGCCTGTGACCAGAATTTTTGTATTATAGTAATATATATAATATATAACTAGCCTTGACTTTTTAAAGATTAAGGCCAAATTGAACTTTTAGTACTTGTCCCATAATAATTTTTCACTTTGAGATTTATTTGTTTATTATTATTAATAATATACTGATTATTACAATATTTTTATTTTTATTCAAAATACAAATAAGGAAATATTTTGAAGTTAACATTTTTTTTTGTTTTCATGATATGCTATTTGTTATCTACTACACAACTTATTGGTTTAGTACAAAAAACTAATTATCCATGATACAAACCACTAGGGCTCCCAGTGTCATTTTCGTGCTTACTTCCAACCGGTTATAATTTAACAGTGTAAAGTACCACATACTAGATATATTGAAATTCTTATTAAATTTATTAACTTGTTATTTTTTTGCCATAAACTTCACAATGCTCGAACATCACAAATTTTACAGTTTTTACAGTACGAAGTGATATGGCTGCCAAACCAGCATGGTAATGAAACCAATACAGAAATAAAAGCGATCATTCATGATATTCGTTTATCATATGCCAATCGATCGATCATAATAAAAAAAACAAAAGAAATCTCTGACAATAAATTAACATAAATTGATTCGACTATTATTTATGATTATCATTACAAAAATAAAATATAAATTGAAGCAACTCAATTTACTTGACCATTTGAACTTCTGTTGTACATAAACGATTATACATAAAAGCATAAAATTGATCAGATATGATATTATTATGATATGTCCAGCATAAAATATTTATGTGAACGGGATATGGATGTAAAATGATCTTATATACATAATATGTATTTATGACTATATGTATTGAGATATAAAAACATAAAATAACAATTTGCTATAAGGATATAATATTACACATCGTGCGGCAGGTATATATACTGTATGTGGATAATGGGGCAACAATCTGATAAAAGAAAAATAATTCGATTCGATTTAAATTGTTTCTGTTGTTTTGAGACCTTGCGGGTTTTGTTATATGTATATGAAATCAATCTGTTTCCGGCTGAATATATCCATAATTATTTATGTATTATATAGCTATATACATAAATTTTGCTTATAAATTGGGTTCTCACCATTTATTTAAACACACACACACACACACCCATATATATTGTTAATTAGTATACATTTATGCGAATTTTTATAGTTTGGTTGCTAAACTGTCAAAGCAAGTAATAAACCAACCATAATAATCATTGAAGTGGTTATGAAATTTGCTTTGAATTTAGGCTAATTAGAAATTTATAGCATATTATAGCAAAACACACAAAATGTTGCTTTTGGTTTTGCAAACAAACGGAAATCGTATAAAATTGCATTTTGCGATATTGAACCATAAATCGTTTCATACATCGTTTGATTGTGGCCTTGAAAATAATTGACATGTGAATTTGGTTTGGTATCAATGATGTGCTTGAATATTGTTTTCGAATTATCACCAAATTTACTATGATCTTTGATGGAAAGGTAAGGAGTTACAATCTTCTTCTATAGACAGTTTTCACAAAGAACATCCTTAGCTATAGTCTTAAACGTTGAAGATGGATCTTAAAATGTACATGGTCGCTCGTAAAGATCTCGATCAGCAATCTCAACCGATATTCATTATTGTATCTATCATAAATTGATAGATACAATTTAAAACGGCTATGGCCAGTAGGCGTTCCACGTAACCGGTACTCTTAATTATGTTAAAACAATTTAAAGTAGAGTAATCCTTGCAATACATGCCTAGTTTAGACACAGTCATAATGTTATTTAGGTAGTTGAGTACAGCTTTCGGGGACTGCAATTCGGGCAAGTATAGGTCGATTACTATATAAGATTGATTCAAGAAGAGAGATTGTAGACAATAATCAATATTTTTACAGCTTATCATCAGGGTAAGATTTCGGTTAGAACTTATACGGTCTTAAATTATTCCTAAGTGCTTATCGTAGACTGTAAAAATGGCCATTCAATCCTAGTTACAAATTCATGTGCAATTACATAAAATCTCTGTAAGCATAGACTAAGTCTCAAACAGGAGCTCCGGTTTATAACGGACATGAAAATGAACTAAAAGAGGTAAGTTGGCCGATTGGAAAGCAAGTGTTATTTTTAAACCAAGTTTTGATTCTACTTTCAAAATAAATTGATTTCCACTCTGTGGTTTGATTGGAATATAAAATACATTGTTATGCCTGGTTAATATTTGATTTGAATTCTAATCAAGTTCTACTCGTTTTATGTCAAGCTCAACTCGAATTTAATGTTCGACACTTCGATTTATCTTAATCCTAAGTAAAAAAAAATTGAATAAATAAAAATGAGTTTGATTTGAAAAATGTTTGTTTGATAACAATCAATTCAATTTAACATGAAAAATAATTATTTATATTCACTTTTTTATATTCGCTATTTGTAATAATAAGTAGCGACTTAACTAACAGAAAATGCGTTACTGAACTGAACTTTTTCTTCAAATTTGGTTCAATTTTCTTTCAAAGTGGTTAATTCAACTTTTAGCTAAAATAATTCGCTTCTTTAACTGTTTAACTATAATATTCAAGAACTAATCAAACTTCTAATGTTTAGTTGTTCCCCTATAGAGAATGCGTCCAGTGAATTTTAAAATGATTTTGGCCAACATTTCGTACTAAAAAGTATATTCATAAATTCAAACAGTGTACTGTTGCTATTTGCTCAATAGATGGCAGCGTGTTTAAATATTCATATAAAACGTTATTTTGAGCTAAGAAAGTGAATACATTTTTTAATAGCTTCCTTCGGTGGATTATGCATTTTTAACAGATGCTAACTCTTGTGTCCGCACATACGCCCATACCCTAAGTGTGACAGACATATGTATTCAGAAATAATTGTCAAATTAGTTTTTTTATGCGAAAGTATGATTTGAAAATATATCCTGTTCAAATTACTTAAATTTTTTAACATATCCTGTTCAAATTACTTTCAAAGTCGGCCAAAATACTAATTAAAGTTTTGTTAAGCTTCACCTTACAAGCCTTGGAAGAATATGACAAGAAAAGTACAACTCGGTCACACGAATAGATGCACGCGTTCGGTTTACAAATTGTGACTAAAACAAAAAAAACAAAAAAAAAATGGGCAGATTACTCCAACACTCAATGCCACTAACGGGCCCACGGTGCAATACCCGGACAAACACATATACTTACACATTAAACCCTATACATTTTTGGTCACCACCGGGATCACCAAACCCGAGACCCTCGAATAACAAAGCAAGCACGCTATTTACTGTGCTAACGAGGGCGGTAAACTGTGAATAAGTGTTTCATGTTTCAAAATTCGACTGGTCTCAAATATATAAGTGGAAAACTTGATTTATATCATTCGGTAACTATATTCAATCTTTTATCGGTAGCGTGCAAAATAAAATGATTCTCTGTTGTGTGACGTGTTTTGTTTGAATGGAAATAAATTCACTGTCTTTTAACAATATTGTTCTATATACCTGGATAAAATTTGATTTGAATTCTAACCAGGTTCCGCTCATGATACGTCAAGATCTACTAATATTAAGTCAAATCCAACCTAGTTTTGGTTTGTAATAAAATAAGTATAAATCAGATTTTGCAAACCATGTTTGATTGAACTCAACTCTTGTTCCAATTTGATTCATTTTACTTTCAAAGTAGACAACTAAAATTTTAAGTGAAATCATCTAATTTAATTCACATTTTGATCAACAAGTGATACTTTTGTCTACATGTATAAAAAATATTCAAATTCTAATCAAACTTCTTATTCGTTTTTTCCTTATACTTTCAGTGAATTTCAAAACCCGACTTTCGTACACAAAATAGATTCATAAATTATGTTTTGCTATTTATATAGTTAATCTATTTGGCAATAGATGGCAGCCTTTTTTTTATAACGCTTATAGAAATTGTTGTTTTAGTAGATTTAAGTAGGTTAAAAATTAGAGTTCCTTGATCTCATGGTTCGATCGTAAGTCGTAACTGCATCTTAGTTTAATATAACTCTTAAATACCAATATTAATAATTTTGAACCATTCGGGTTTTTAAGATAGAGGGCGATCGCAGATACACACACATACATACATTACGTACAACGTTTAATCAAGCTTAAGTCAAATTTGGCGCAAATTCCTTGAACCAATCTATGAAGCTGGATAGCTTCAACTTCAAATATGTTAAAACTAGATTGTTTTAAATTTAAAATTTTCAAAGCGGTTTGACGCTTCAAAGTGATTTGATGATTTTAAATCTTGAAAATTATTTATTTTTTTAAATTTGATATAAGTTTGACTTGTGAACTATCCATCGTATTTAAATTCCTATCAAGTTGTGATGCAGCCTACTGATTTGCATTGCACTCAAACTCCACTTGACTATTTGAGTTGGTTCTAAATTCGTTCAAATTTTTAATATTTTCTATTCAAACTTCTATCAAATTTAGTCAACAGATTTTTTTTTTTGAAATTAAACAAATTCGTGTTACATTCCAAACATTGATTACCAATTTTGTTTAAAAATTAGGAAGCATTTTCAAATTCTGCTCAAATTTCTATAAAATAAATTTTTATATGCAAGCATTCTCAACTTGGGCAATTTATGTCCCTTGAATTCTTAATTCTTTCTTCAAATTTCTTATAAAACCAATTTTTGTATTCAATCCTTCTTCAACTGTTTCGTATTCAACTTCCAATCAAATTTACTTGAAATACGATACAGTTTTATTAGACAATATTGTTTATACAATTCTATTCAATTTATTTCGATCGAAATTACTTTTTATAATCCCATTCAACTTCTAATCAAAGTTAAATCAAATTTGTTTCAGTTTTTAATATTGATAGTTTCATTATCATCTTAAACGTCTCAAAATTTGATTGCTTGATTAACAAAATTGTTTGATGAAGTATACTTTAATTTGCTTGATTGTGCCAATTTCAAGTTAAATCAATATGAGTTTATGGTTTCAAACCCCAAAAATGTTTATAAAAATTGAATGATAGTTTTGATGAAATAGACTAACTTTCTCTCGTATTTAAAGTGCTATGAAGTTGTGCTCAATCTATATTATTTAATGACGGTCAAACTTCGGTCAAATTTTTATTATTTTCTATCAAACTACTTTCAAATTGGAAATTTTTCCATTTTTTTTTTTAAATATTACGAAAAGTTTTAACAAAATTTTCAACCAACTTTATCAAAATTAATTCAAATTTTGTTCAAATTTTCTTATTAGAGTTTCGTTGGAAATTATGAATTCTGTTCAAAGATCTTATACATTTATTTCGATCGCATATCTCTTTTCGAATTCCACTCGGATTCTGATCAAACCAAAATCAAATTTAGTATGCAGGGCTAGAACTATATTGTTCACATGGTAAAGTTCCGTCTCACATTCAAAATAATCTGCCTCATTTTGTAAGTACCTAGATTTTCGATGACAATTAGGGAACATTATCAAACTAAATTCAAATTACTTATAAAGTATATTTTTGTATTTAATAATACTGCAACTGCATCGTATTCAAGTTCCAGTCAAATTTACTTCAAATCCAATAAAGTATGATTACACTTCAATAAAGTATGATTATGTAATCGAACTCAATATGTAATCGAATATCATTTTAAATAACATTCCACTTCTAATCAAAATTAAATCGGGTTTGGCATTAATTACTTGAATGAGGACCTCTTCAAATTTGAATCAATTGCAATTAAAAATTTACTGAAAAATCAATTTATTTTGAATTTTTCCTGTTGAATCCCTTTTTTATGTAAATTAGTTAAAATTTGAATATAGATTGAATGGAATCCAATCTCTATTTTTTTTATATTTTATTATAATTATTCTAAATTTGATAGAGTTTAAACCTGTTCAATTAATTACGATATAAATTAAACATTACTCAGGTAAAGTTAATTAACTGAGTAAAGTTTGAGGATAGTTTTAGGACATACTTCACACTCGTATTTTTTATAATTTTCTATTATTCATTTCATTAATGGAAAATTGCAATCATGTAGTCGTCGAACACTCTTACTTTCTATTCCATCCTGGTGTGAAGGCGGAAAACCTGTAAGAAAAATTATGTACAGTGTTGCCAACATAAAAAAATAGACAAAAATCCAAATTTAAATCAATAATGTTCCCATACCAAAGACCCTATATGCTTTGGTAACATTTGTAACACTCCATTTATGCTGCAAACTCCAAAACCGATGAACTGAAACATTAATATCTGTATAGTATTGAAAATTTTAATTTCCATATCGAAGGGGGTAATTTACCTCGAATTCATGGGAAACCAATCCTTCATAAATACATACATGAGAATATTAAATCGCTACATTCATAATTTCGTGTTCATTCATAATTTTAAATTTCCGGTTGAAAGTGAGACCACTTCATCATCTTCATCAGCATTTTTTTTAAATGCATCCTGTCAAAAATATATGTGCATATATATAGTTAGTTGTTTTTTGTTAGTTTTAATGATGCTACAAACTGGGTACGCCCTTTTCGACAAAAATTAAATGTATATATATATTTTTGTTTTGTGTACAAAATACTAATTAAATTAATTTTTATTTTATTTTCAGGTAAGTCAAAGAAATTGATCTACTTTATGAGTACTACGACTAAAATCTCAAATTGCATAAACTGTGGAAAGGAGACAGAGGTAAGTATGGATAGAATGCAATATGTGTAATCAACTCTCGCTTACAAAAAAAAAAATAAAAATAAAAAAATTCCACGCATCATGACTTCTTCACCGCACGTAATCCATAAAGTGTTAAACTAATTCAGTCATAACATGAACTTGTCTATATAATACATATACAACATATATATGGGAAGTCTAACAAGTTTATGCTATTATTTATTTTTTATGAAATATGTTATATCATAATCAAGTATCATGTTTAACTTCATATGTTGAAGCATATATTCTTGATTTTAACGGTGCGGACGAATGTTTATATATATGTATACATATGTATCTAAATACAAGAAGTCAAAGTAACATTATGCTGCTGCTCTCTTATTATTATGAACGTACACATATTGCATAATGGTATATATACACATATAACAAACATGTATTGTATTTCTATGAAGAAGAATACAAAAATGATGATATGTGCGACCAAGTATTGTTATACGTCTTATATAATACACGTTTTTGTTCTCGAGGATGAGTTCAAAAACCTTTTTTAGAAACTCTATGTTAAGAAATTGTGTATGTGTAAGAAGAAATTTGAAACATTTTTTTTTGTATTTTGTTTGTAATTAGAATATAAATGGATTTGAATTTATGGTAATTTATACGTGCGACTGGATTGCACATTCAGTTTCGCATTACAACACGATGTTTGTTAGAATATTATATATTTTTTCTATGACAACAAACAACATGACTAAATTCAATTTCGCCCCAGGCTGGGCGCCAATTATTACGAATGCCCCATGTTGGGCGCCGATAGTAATAATATTAGTTTTGCTAAATATTGCAATAACCTATATGATTCATATAGAATACAAATATGTAAGTATTGCGTACCGCAGCAGCATGTCAATCTTTCCATCTTAATATTTTGGATTATGAAAAATTCATAAAAAAAATTTTATAAGCCGCACACATTGCACAACATCTCGCAATTATATAATTGTATATATACTGTCAAAATTCAATATTAATTATCCATACGTTTTTAAACAATATACATATATATATACCTGACTTAATACCGTGTGTACAGATATATTTCAAACCTTTATATGCGCAGATATATAATTATGCTACGATATTTACATAAATCTATTATGATTGATTTTATAATATTTTCCAAGACATTCACTGTGGGTGATTTGATTTGGGGCCTATAAAAACTATTTACTTTGTTATCTGATCGAAAAGTACTTACATATACTCGACCATCGTCTGCGTCGCTGTATAATACATAAATGACTAATGGATACTCATATCGATCAAATTGAAACTATATGTATATACATATAGACATAAGTTAAATTTGATTAAAATTAATGGTTTTACGCGCGGGCTCATCTATATAAATGTACATACATACGAATATTGTGCCATGTACGTAAGATCAAAGTACTTTTAGAATGTTCTATAACAACTAATAAATGTAATGAAATCAACCTTCTTTATGTAATAAAAGTAATAATTTCAGTTTAGAAATGTCTTAATTAACCCATTTACACTCAAAACCCGATTTATAATTTTGACAACGAGCACCTATAAGTTCAAAAAACTTAAAGCGTTTCGCCACATTAATTTAATTTTATTTTTTGCGCGCGATAGCATATTTATAGTGTATAGACTATAGATTAATACATACCACCAAAACTACTATAACAGTTAGTTTAAATAATAGCGCAATAATAATAGTAATTATATACACAGCGCGCACACATTTTTTTTTATTGATTTAAATTGTAAGCGATAGAAAAAAAAAACGCGCAGATTTTTCGTTTTTTACCAACTCATTGAATCAATCAAAAAATAAATTGTTAAAATTTGGTATGAGATACACGGGAATATATTTAGTTTTGTTAACCCTATAAAGACTTTTGGAAATGACAAAAAAGTGTTAAAAGTGTAGATGATACCGAATGATGTTTAGCTCGGAAATACCAAAAGTGTCAAAAAGTGTCAAAAATGTTGATGGTTTATTTATGTGTAACTCAAATTTTAAAAAGTGTAACACTGGTTTTTTTTCGTCTACCGAAATTTTAAAAAGTTTAGAAAAGTGCTAATTTAACACCACTTTTGTCATGGCTTACAAAAAAAATGACACTTGATTAGTGTGTACACACTTTCTACACTCAAATTGTAATATTAGCAAACTTTAATCGATACCATGATCCTTAAGACGCTGCACGTTGTATAAATAAGTGTTAATCCAAACCATAATTCAAATTTAACCAAATCTACTTTGAACTGAATCAAGTCCCAATGACAAAAAAGTGTTAAAAGTGTAAATGATACCGAATGATGTTTAGCTCGGAAATACTAAAAGTGTTAAAAAGTGTCAAAAGTGTTGATGGTTTATTTATGTGTAACTCAAATTTTAAAAAGTGTAACACTGGTTTTTTTTCGTCTACCGAAATTTTGAAAAGTGTAGAAAAGTGCTAATTTAACACCACTTATGTCATAGCTTACAAAAAAAGTGACACTTGATTAGTGTGTACACTTTTTCTACACTCAAATTGTAATATTAGCAAACTTTAATCGGTACCATGATTCTTAAGACGATGCACGCTGTATAAATACGTGTTAATCGTGAATCAAGTCCCAATTCTCAAAAATAGTTTTTGTTTCTTCTTACTGACACAGATATCAGTATTAAAATTTATAGGAATTCCATAATTTGTTAGCTTTTGTACAGGCAATTCAAAAATTAATTTGAATTTTGTTAGTTTGCTTAAATAGGCGATTCAACCAATTTGAATACCATGAGAAATTACAGCGTTGAGCCAATTTATGGATAGGTTGCACAAATAGAAGATGTAATCAATTTGAGAATTTGCAGGATGGAATTTAACGAATTTCCAAAATTTCATTATTTTGTAAAATTTTTAAAATGTCCGGAAGGTAATCCTACAAAAATTTGAATTTTGTTAGATTTTATAAATAGTTTGGAGTTGGAGAGTTATACGACAATAGAGTATAGGAATTTACAAAATTTAAGCCAAGCACTATTTCATATTAAAATTTATAAAATTTAAAAAATTTGCGAAATTTTAGAATTTTGCCAGTGAATTTGAAACAGTTCATAAATTAGAAAATTCAGGCAATTCAATTTCATGAACAATTATAGCATTGAACTTAAAAGTTAGAGAACTATTTGATATTGAAGTTAATAAAATTTCGATTTTTGAATTTTGAAATTTTGTAAATTCTAAATTAAATTTAAATTTTGTAAGATTTCAATAAGAGAAGATTTATCCAAGTGTTGAGATTTAAAAAATTCCAAAATTTTGAAGAAAAAACTTAAAAGATTTCACAAAGTTGAAAATTTATCCAATTTGAATATAATGTAAAACTTATAGCATTAGACTTAAGAGATAGGCATTGTGCATTGAAATTAATGTAATTTCAGGTTTCCAAAATTCCAGAAATGGATTGAATCCTGAAATTCATATATAGCAGAATCCATGAGTTTTGGTTATTGAAACTTATGGAATATCAGGATTTTAATTTGTAAGATTTCAAGGTTTGATAAAACACTTGGAGCATTCCGTTCAGCTAGGATTTGCAGAGCTATCCGATATTGAAATGCTTGGAATTTTGACAATTTTGCAAAATACAAGAATTTAATAAATTTTTAATAATTTTTTGTAAGTAATTCAAAATTATATTTGAATTATAAGTAAATTTTATTGGAAATTGGAAAATTCAGCCATTTCAATATCATGAGAAACTACAACATTGTATTTATAGGGAACTATTCGATATTGAAATTAATAAAATTTCAGGAATAGAGTTTTATTATATTTTGAAATTCCATGTTGAAAATTTTCAAATTTTCAATTAAATTTCAGATTTGTTAGATTTCATAAATAAAGGAATTATCAAACAGATTTTGATAAAAAAATTTAAAAATTTTCACCAAAATTCAGTCAATTTATATGCTATGCGAAATTACTCCATTGGTATTTCAGGATTTTGTAAAATTTCAAAATTTTGTAAAATTTTGTAAAATTTTTGTATGTGATTTGAGTTAAATTTGAATTTTGTTAGATTTCATAAAAAGAACTAACCAATCCGTTATTAAAATTTGTAGGCTCCAAGGGGGTCTGCAAAATTTCAAAATTCAGTCACAAATAATTTGAAAATTTTGTCATTTAAATACTATGAGAAATTACAGTATTTGACTTAAGAGATAGTGAGATGTTAGGATATTGAAATTAATGGTCACATCAAGAATTTGTAAAATTTCAGAATTTTGTAAAATTTTGAAATTTTTTTTATGTACATAATCCCAAATTAAATTTAAATTTTGTGAGATTTCGTAAATTTAGCCATTTTGGTGAAATTTTGGATAAATTGGAAATTTAAAATTTAATATGAATTTGCTGTTCTGATAAATAGAAAATGACAGAAATTAAAGCATTGGCCATTAAAGTTGGAAGATTAGTGGTTTAGATTTTATAAATAGAAGATTAAGCCAATTTGAAGATCACGAGAAATTAGAGCATTATGCACTATAAAATTGATAATGAAATGTATGGAATTTGAAGGATTTGAAAATTTCGGAATTTCCTCAAAATTTTTCAAGGATTTCATAAATAGCCGATTTAACCAGGCTAGGGACTTTTCGTTATAGAAATTTGTGGAATTCACGATAATCCCAAATAAAATTTAAAGTTGGAGAACTGTTCATAATAAAATTTGTAAAACTTCAAAACTTGGCCATTTTCAGAATTTTGTCACAATACGTGCGAAATATTTCATAAACTTGAAAATTTAACGAATTTGAACATCATTAAAAATTATAGCATTCATAATTTCAAAATTTTGTAAAATTTTGATTCTTGTTTCTAAGTAATCGCAAATTTGAATTTTGTTAGATTTCGCAAATAGAAAATTTGGGGAATTTGAATATTATGAGCAACTACAGTATTGGATTTTAAAATTGAAAAGAGAATGTTAAATTAAATAAGAAGTTGGTTAGTTTTCATAAAAAGAATATTTTTACAATTGAATATCATGGAGAAACTATAGAATTGTTAACTATTCCATATTGAAATTTATGAACGTTCCGGAATTTGCAAATTTCAAAATTTAGTGGAATTCTCAATTTTTGTTTATGGAATTCCAAATTAAATATGAATCTAGATAGATTGCATCAATAAAAGAATTAACCAATTTGAGAATTGCAGGATGGAATTTAACAAGTTCACAAAATTCCATAATTTTACAAAATTTTGAAAATTTTTTGAAGATAGTCCTAAATTAAATTTGAATTTTGGGAGATTTCATTTATTGCTGAAGGCAAATTTTGAAATTTCAGACAGGTAATTCCAAACTAAATTAGAATATTGTTAGATTTCGTAAACAGAAAATTTAACCAATTTGAATTTTAACTATGAGAAATTACAGCATTGGACTTTAGAGATTGATATTGAATTTTATAGGCTTTTATAAGGGTGTAAGAGGGTTAGAGATATGCGGTATTGGAACTAACGTTAGTGTATTAAATTAATTTCGTCTAAATACTAGATTAAATTTAAATTTAGTTCGATTACAAGAGAAAGAGGTTTTCGTTTCAAATTTCATCTGTGAAATTTCAGGAATTTTTAAATTTTCAGAACTTTGTTATCTTTTTGGAATTTTATGAATTTTTGCAAATTAAAAGATTCGGTGAAGTTTTTTTCGTATAAATAATTTCAAAATTGGAGACTTCAAAATTCAAGAGCTATTTGAAGTTGATATTTTTAGAATTTCAGGAATTTGAAAAATGTATGACTTACAAAAATTGGTAAATAAGTAATCCCAAATTAAATTTGAATTTTGTTTTAGATTTGATAAATAGAAAATTTAGCCAATTTGGATATCATGAAAAACTAATCTATTCTAAGAGCTATTCTATACTAAAATGTATGGAATTTTAAGAATTTGCAAAATTTTAGAATTTTGAATTTGTCGAATATTTAGGATGTGCTACTCATTTTTGAAATTTGTCGAATTCCAGAGAATTACAAAATTTCAGAATTTCACAATTTGAATATCATGCCATATTTCAGCATTCGTTTTCGAATAGATTAGCCAATATGGATATCATTAGAAAATAATCAGGATTGATTTTAAGTGTTGGATTTAATTGAAATGAATGCAATTTTATGAATTTGCAAAATTTTAGAATTTGGTGAATTTTTGAAATTTGGGGTTAATTGCAAATTTTAAATTAAATATGAATTTGTTTTGCTTTTATAAATAGAAAATGTATCCAATTGAATATCATGAGACTTGGCCTAAATTCAATATTAAAATTTGAGGAATTTTTAGAATTCGCAAAATTTCAGAAATTTATGAATAATTTTGTTAAATTTTAAAAATTTGAAAATTTAGCCAATGTGAATATCAAGAGAAATTGCAGCATTAAACCTCAGAATTGAGGAGAACCATTCAACAGTGAAATAAATTGTAATTCCTAGGATTTTATTGTTTTGTTAAATCTACAGAATTTTATATATTTTCAACATTTCTGGATTTAGTGGAATTTTGAAATTACGTATAGGCATAATGAAATTTCACGAATTTTCTAAATTTCAAAATTTGGCCAACATTTGAATTTTCGTATAGAAAATATCAAATTAAATTTGAAATTTGTTAGATTTCATGAATACTCAACGATGTAAAAAAATACCAAAGAAATTCTTAAATTCTTGAAATATTAGCAAACTGCAGATTCCAGATACAACATTTTTAGATGCCAAAAAAATCTTCATTTCACTTTGTGAACTTGGTTCTTCTGATCTCTATTTACAAACAACTCTTATCGGTTTAGTGAAATTTTCGTCAACTAAGGTCACCGAAGTTCGTGGACAAAATGATGTCAGAAAATATCGATCTAATATGACGACCTGATGTACTCACGGTATATCGTGTTTCTAACCATGTTACTAGGGCTTACTTGAGCGTTTAGCACATGTTATCTTACCATCTACCAATAGCCTACTCAAGAGGCCCCAATAATATTATCCAAGGACTTTTTATGCATAGCTCTTCTTTTGTCTTTAATGAGATCCATTTACTCAGGATCATTGGCAGCGATCACAAATTTAAACGATCACATTAGATCGACCAAAATATAATCAATTTTCGGCCTTGTGCACGGACGCATATATATGTATGTGTGCTATAGTAATTTAATAAATTGTAAACGAATAATTAAAATAATTAAATATGTAATTAAAAAACAAATAAACAGTCGTATTTAAAATTATAGCATTTAATTGTTTACTAATTGGTTGTTAATTAAAATTATGGTACGTTGGAAATTATCGCCGCAGATCAGCGAGACCGACATAAACTTTAACTCTCTCACACACACACACAATACCTTTAATTATGTGTATACCCGCAGCAACGCGAAGGTTAATTAAATTGCAATCCAATTCCACCAAAAAAAAAAAATTAAAATTAAAAACCGTCATGCAGAGCTCGCTTCATCTATATAAACGTCTTATAAATCGTGGGAACTAAAATTATTGTTTTTTTAACAAATCAATCAAGAAGATGTTTGATTGTTGTTTGGACCACAATAATAACTTTTTTTCTATTGTTTGGAATATTTGTAATAATTTTAGTTTGATTGTTTGTTATTTTAAAAAAACAATTGGCGTAAAATTAAAAATATTTTGTTTTGAAACAATGATCTTCATTGAATTATTGTTTTCACTCCATCGAGTCTGAGGAATAGACTTAAACAAAAACCGTTGGGAGTTGGCTAAAGTTCATGCATATATGAGATTGTGTGCACCCCGATCATTTTGTTTTTAATCCAATTTAATTTTTATATAATTGCGCATGTGCAAACGTTCTAACCTCAAATATCTATCTGGCATTTCGATCTATACGTTTGTATTATATACTTACATACTATATGTATATATATACGTATTCATCTAATGCGATTAAAAGGTTATAAGTCTTTCTCGGTATTCTTAACATGTGAAAATCTTAGAAATATGTATACTCGTATATATAAGAGAAAAATTGAAAATGAGGTTGGCTTATTATTTATATTATATCTACAATTGCCTTCGATGGTATTATTGTTAATGACCTAAATATTAACTGTAGTTGTTGTAGAAAGTTCTGATTTATTTGAGAAATGGTGTATGTACGTACGTATATATAAGAAAGAAGAAAAAAAACATTACAGCATCTTATTAAACCACGCGCGATCATATAAAGTCGTAAATGTAATAATATATGTACGTGATTGCAGCGATCACTGATCATACACCCGCATACGCCATACTTATAACCTCTAAAATTTCTAAACACAATACTCTCTCGATCCGTTATGCGCGTTTATTGTGTTATCTCTGCGGTCGCTGCGATCGAGCGGAACAAAAGAATATCGTTTTCAAAACGATCAAATTATTAATGCCACACACACACGTCATGTCTATAGTGTATATAGCGCGTATATCCGAAAAAGGTGCATTTTACGATTAGATCAATAAAATGAGGTACGAGATCGAATGATCAACATAAAATAAAACGAGATTTTAATATTTTTATTTTTATTTTGTATAAAACTGAGTGTGTGCGGTGGGTTGGATATATCATTTTGACTTTTTATTGATTAAAATGTTTTTATTCTTTATTTGTTTTTAAATAAATAGTAAACAAAACTAAAGAAAATTATTAACAGTAAATAAATATTGTTATTTTATTATAGAAAAATATCACAGGTAGACTTAAAAAAAAAAAAAATTATAAATGGGCATTAATTTATCATCGATAAGATATTTTTTTTAATAGAAGAAAGTTAATTTTTTCTTATTTTTATTACTGGTTATGTGTGTGACCGATCCCTTACAAATATTTAATTCATTCAGATTGATGATATTGATACACGCTATTTAAATTCATGTATACATAATTCATATATGGAAGTGATGGGCAACTGGCGTAAAACGTGCGATTAAGGTCGTGCATATTGCATAATATGTACGCGACCATGACATTGTAAATATATGTACGCGCATATACAAATCTAGTGCGTTTTGTAATGCAAATGATAAACGATCGTATATAGAGATATATGTAAGTCCTCGACCGTTTTTTTAAACTCATTTTTAATCGCATTTCAATACAATTTTTTTTTCAAGGGAACGGCACAGTACAACATTTTTAAATACATTTTTATTTAATGATTATGAAATGATAATAAAACCACAATTAATTATTAAGCGCATCACACAGCATCTTTAATTGCCTTTTTAACATCTTTTTAATTTTTGTGTGTCGACATTTTTTTAGTATGATGACTTTATTTTTATATGCGCGCAATTAATAAACTAAGTGTCTATCTGATGGTCATTTTCTATTGAGAGTAGCTGTCGACTGGAAAATTCATTCATACCTTCCCGATTTGGTTTGACAATTTTGTCTTTTGGGTACAATCCACATAGACGAAATCATAAAAAAAAAAATTAGGGCGTTTATTATTGCCATTATTGTTTTTGTTGTTGTTTAGTTTCTTATTTCAATATTCCGCTTTGTCACATGGATAATTCATAAAGATTGAAAATTATCAATTCTCATTTGGTTTTGATCCATATTTAAGTCACCATAATTTTTATTATTATCTTTTATATGAAATACAAATAACGCCCTAATGGCATTCTTACTTATAATCAAGAATAAAAATTGACTCTTGATATTAAAGACAACAACTGATAATGGTCGGCGATGGCCAATAAGCACGAAAGTGTGCCAAGTCATGTAATGTTGAGCCCACCAGCTCTGAACAATATACTATACCTATACAAACGAGTTTGGCCCCGGAGCATATTTTTTAGAAGTTTTTCATTGAAGATATCATTGAATTGTGCCAAGTTACTAAATACTTAAATGCATCAAAGCATTCAGTTCAATAGAATCTTCGAATTTTTTTTCAAAACAACCAAAATATTAAGGTTTGGTACAAATTTGGTGCAACCGTACAATTTAATGACCTAGTTTAGTCGACGAAGCAAGTCATCGTAATCTTAATTCTGCCAAAGAACCAACTTGAACCGGCACTTATATGACAACTCAATTGTTGAAAAAAAGAAAACTAATGAATTATGTATTTGCAATCATAGAAAAACTTGGAAACGATCAAGAAATTATTTCTTGAATTGAGAATGTGGTCACATCTACTGATCATATTCTCTCAGCAAACGAGGAAATGAATAGGTCAAGATTATTCCAACGCCTAGTAAAAATAATTAAACCAGTCTTAGACAAATTGACGTGCAGACCTTTTTTAATACACCAACACTCCACAAACATTAAGGCACTCCTTCCTCGGAACAGCCTTTGACAATTTCGACATAACCTGAAACGCCATCCTGCACCGACTATATTGAGTTGAGCATGAGTTTAATCCATAAAACAATATTACTTCCGCATGATTTTGGAAGAGTGCCAAAAGCGGGACATGTTTGGAGGAAAGGTGGAGCAAATGGTCGTAAATGAAAGGAAAGCCATGCTGTAATTTAGCTGGGAAATACCATAGTTGATGAGCTAAGTTCAACAGAAATCTTAGTGAGCTCGAACAGAGTATTAATTTCCCAGCAGAAGTTAAGCCACAATGTGGCTGTATTATAACGGAAACAGTTATTCTCTGAAGAATTTTATTAATCCTTCAATGAAAAGAACACATATCGTCTGACGGGCCAGTGGATAAGACTTCAACTGATCGCTCCAAATGTCTTTAATTTTAGAGATTTTCGTCCAAACCCACTTGTATGCCGCATCGCATCATTGCTGGACCTGCAGATAATACCATCCAATAGATAGCCCCCAGGCATAAGTATCTGGGGCACAAATCTTAAAATTCACATTTGGCTATATACACAATTCAAGATGCATTAGCCTTATAAATGACAACGTGCACGATTAATGCGCCAGGCACTGCTATATTTTGTTAAATTTCCAACATTTATTATTTGCACCGATCACTTACATCAGACAAGAAAAATTCAGTCGAAAACTGAACGAATTTTACCATGGATATTCAACACACTATTAAAATCGGAAAAACGAATAAAAATCTAGTGCGCTATACTGCAGGGAAAAGGGTGGCACTTTTAATACGTCTTTCTTGATAGCCAAATTTTATAAACCACGAGTCCGATCATTACATTTCAAAAAAATTGTTATCGTCGAAACTTAGAAAATATCGGGTTTGCTTTAAAATTTCAATAGATCAAAATGGCTATGGGAACCCCTTGACTCTGGGACCGGATCACTTTGGAATTTCAATAGATCAAAACGTCAAACTGTATCTAGGTACCAAATTTAATTTGTAAAACATTGTTAGGAATGGGGGTAGTAGTTTACACGTGAGTTCCGGCAAACAGGTGTCTATTTTGAAAATTTATTGGAATGGAGCGCCCAGAAAAGAAAAGGCTATTAGATATGTATGGGAATCTTCTCTAATTTTGTACACACTGGATAGTACAGGCAGCAAGGATCTTGTACTTAGGAGGATCGTAGTATAACAGTTTGAACATATCAAAGGTAATTTCCAATATTGCGTTTGCAAATGTGCATCAGAAATAGGTTACGCTGTGTTATGGTGTGATCACAAGGGTTAAAAGAGCCTTTCTTTTCCAAATGTGAAAAGTCAACTCATTTTGAATTCTTTGAAAAAAAAACCTTCCCTTTCTCCGGATATATGTAGGAAAGTATGAAGCTCTTTAGATGTAGGGTTAACAAAAAGTATTCCAAAAATTGTTATTATACCCGTACACTGGGAGACAAATCATTTTAAAATTTGAATAGATCAAAACGTCCAGCACGATTAGATTATAGTTAACTTCAAATCCAAAAGCTAGTTTTACTAGAGGTCCAGAGACTAGAAAATAAAACAGAGAGAAATGTAATTTAAAAATAAGAAGATGCACCAACCATGCAGTAGGGTAAGTGAGAACGACACAGAACGTGTGTTGAAAGTAAAGTGAGAAATTTGATTTTTTTTTTTTGAGTGACACAATTGAACCCACTGAATCTCATTATATTGAGAACATTGGAAGAGAGATAACCAACATAGATGCCCAGATGAGTAAACTAAATATTGGTACGTGAAAAAGTGAGAACAAAAAATACCAATTGAACCGGAAAAAATTATAAGAGTGGGGAAAGAGTTCGGACTTAATAGCGTGATTGCTATTTAGTAGCAGCTTATGAAGGATGAAAACCTTTACTAAAGATAAGCTTGAAGAGTTGGGTTTGGCGAATGTGTTGTATGTAAATTCAAAATATTAAGATTACATCAACAGTGATATGTAGTTGATATCGTCTATTCCTCAGAATCTTTTCAGAATAGCACTGAAAGCTGAAGAAAACTTTTATTCAATAGAATTGATGCTTGTCGCTTAGTTAAAAACGATCTAAAAAGATTAGTTTCGATACCATTTTATTATTTATTTAAATATCGTACACTGAGTAATTCGAATATGAAACGGGTCACCATTCATTATCACCAACGATTTGACCTTGGATTGACAACATATTTTTAAAAAAAATCAGAAACTGCTCTAGTCTGACTAGTATCTGCTGAGTAGAGTACAAAAATATAATCAATAGAAAACATTAAAGTTCTTGATACCAAAATTATATCGATTTTCAATGCACCCACATAGTAAACCACACGAAAAATTGTCGCGCATCAGTGCCAGACAATTTTTTGTGTATTTTAGTACGTGAGCTCTTGGCAAGTTCTAATAAAATTTGATATCAAAATTTTATTTTGTATAAAATTCCATTTACTTTAATTTATAATAAATATTTTTTTAAAAAAAATCGATACCAAATTTTTGTCGGATTTCCCAAGCACTCACATAGTAAAACACACGAAAACTGGTTTTGCATCATTTTCAGACAATTTTAATTAATTAATTTAGTTTAAAAGACGTTTATGAAGTCCGATCGCGTATTGCTAATTTCGGCTATAACATTTCCCTTTCACAGACGATCCATACGTATTCATATAATTCAAGTCCCGTTATGAGTTTTATGAATATATCAAAAAATCGTGTCAAATCAAAAATTAAATTGCCAATTTGGAATCATATGTATATGTATGACACGTCAATTAAATGCCATCCAATCCAATTAGTAGACAGTCTACTATAGAGTTGGGATTCATTTTTTTTTGTGAGCTACAATTACGATTATTACTGTATATCAATACACATAATTTATTCGGTTAACAACATTGTCTGCACGTAATTACCGTATGTAGATACATAATATGTATACAAACTGACATTCAGTTAACAAACCATAGCACAGTTATTTTGTATATACCTTAATTTAATCTAATCATTTTATAAATAAAATGAAACAAAAACATTGGAATTATGGATGTAGAAAGAGAGAGAGAGAGAGCATGACAGCTCATCATCATTAATAATTATTACATTATTGTATACATATTTGTGTTTTGCGCAAAACCATAATTTATGATCATGTTGTAATACATAATTTATAATTATTATATTTTAAACATAATTTTAATAAGACAACCATAATATTTTATAATGAGCAGTAAACGCTGTGTATGATGTTTTAATGTGAAGACAACAACATGTCGAAGAACTATCCGTTATTTAATTTTAGTAACAATAGAAATTCTAACCATGAAAATTACCTTAATTAAAAGGTTAACATTAGATTAAGAAAAATAAAATAATAATAATAATATTAAAAACTTCAACTGTACATTATTTTTTATATATTCAATTTCCCAAGACACACTCCACACAAACCAGCAGATGTTTGTATATACATACTATAAAGAAGACGATAAAAAGTAACTGTGTTTATATTTTATACAATACTATATAGCCACTATACTATGTTGTGGGATTTGATTTTGACTTAATTCAATTTTTTATTTCCATTATTACATATTAAGAATAAATTTACGATGTACGAGTAATTCGAATATGTACTTAACACACACACTACACATTAAAAATCAGGTAGTTGTTTGTTATCTTCGAAGACGGCAACCATTTAACTACAGTATTTATCTTTTTGTTTTATAAAATCGATTAAAAGCAATATAATTGGTTGGGTAATCGAACGGCGATAGACAATTTGCAATAAATTCATAACGTGCATGATGTGCAATGTATTTATCCAAAATGTCAACACTCAGACGGTGTTGTTGTTGTGGAATGGCATTTTTGTTGCATAATTTTTTTGTGTGGAATGTTTAAGACGACTAAAATAACTTATATGACAATAAAATTTAAAACTACATCGGATTTTAAGAAAAAGTGTAGAAAGTGTGAAACCAAAAAAAAAGTGTAAAAAGTGGTGCACTCAAAAATAAAATTGTAAAAAATCCAAAGTTTAATTAGTTAACGACATAATCTGAAGCCACATCGTGCTAAATATTTACCTAGTTATGTTGTAAAAGCAGCTAAATACATAGATTCCCCACTTTTAACCAGCACCAACATGTAACAGTCCTGGAATGTATTTATATCACATATTTCTTATGACTGTTGTTTAAAATAACATCTATTACGTGCAAACCTAAAACGACGAAAGGCTTTGAGAAAAAGTGTGGACTTTATAAAAAAGTGTTGCACTGAAAAGTAAAAGTGTGAAAATATGAATGAAATATCTCGAATTTTAAACTTGAATAATCTTAAGACTTTATCTGGTTGGCCATAATAACATAATTCTAGGCCACGAGATATGTATATCTAGTTCTATAAGCTGCTGTAGCCTTATTCGGGGTGGCGACTTTGTTGCGGAGATATGTATCATTTGAATTTAATTTTTTTTATAAGTTATTATAGATTATGTTATGTTATTACACTCAATTGTGGTCTGCGGAATGGAACTTTTCTTAAATTGTTGTATGAAACTTGAAGCTGATCAATAAAATCTAAACTGAGAATGGATTTTAAGAAAAAACGTAGTTGCACTCAAATGCATAAGTGTCAAAAATAAGCAGCTGACGATATAGATCATTGAAAACAAATATTAAAGTAACCTGCACTAAAATATTAAAGTAACCTGCACCACTTTTAAACTAACCGGCACCAAAATGTAAAAGTTCTGGATGAATATTTTTATTACATAATTCTTGTACAGGCTGTGTGACTGGATATTGCGAAAAAGTGTTGAAGTGTTGAACGATTGTCGTTTAAAATGATATCTACTAAAGTGTTTAAAGGCCATTACTGGCCACTTATTGCGTCAACAATCTGGCTGTCTTGGATAACCTGAAGAAGCCAAGTCATTCTCTACACCGTGGAGCCATCGTCGCCTGCCACAACCTCTGACCCTACCATATGGTGGCTCTCCTTTCAGAGATCGCTGCACAATTGTCTAGATTTTAGCAGTGGCCTTAGAGGATACAAAACACGGCTGCCAGCTGCCAGCCGCACTTTAATATCCTCACTCATACTATTATCGTGAGTGATAAGAGAGCCAAAATATTTGAACCTGTGTCACTGTCATTCGACACAATCAAACCATTTTTGTTGGCATACCTAGATATTCCAGCGCAGACCACAAATTCTCTCGACTGATCGAGTCACAGGCCTGCCGGAAATCCAGGAACACCTGGTGTACGGGAATGGAAGTCTCATAATATATAGATAGAATCGGACAGTTACTTGTATGCTGTGCAAAGGAGAGCTATACCGCGATAATTCTCACACTTCAAGCTGTGTCCCTTCTTGACTATGGGCATATCGCGGCCACTTTCCATTCGTCACGCATTGCTTCGGTTCGCCATACTAATCGAATAAGATCAAAAAGACAGTTCCACAAAGTATCCTTTTCGAATATTAAGAACTCCGAATTAATGCAGTCCACTCCAGGTGAGCGGTTTCGTTTTAGTCTCTGCATGGCTCTAGTGAATTTTTCATGGGATGGATCCTCAATGAAAATCTCCGCAGTCTGTATTTGAAGTGACTCGCTCAATCTCCGCAGTCTGTATTTGAGGTTTCCATCCCAGTTCCGAATGGCAGTTGACGCAGGCTTGAAAGTATGGTGCAATCCAATAATTCCTTTAAAGAAATTACGTGAATTGCGCTCATTGCTGAGTTGTTGTACTTTCAGAACCTCGGCCTTCCACCATTCTCGTTTTTTTCGTCTACAAACCGGCTTAGCTGCCCTCCTAGTAAGAGTAGCCTTGTTTTTTCCCGCGATTGTGAGACGTTGTTGCACTTCACTATGAGCCATATTTTGTTGCTCAACTGCAAAACGACACTTGTCATCAAACCAAATATTCTTGGGTCTTACTTTCATTATACCTAAAATCTGTTACAGCAGCAAAGACAACCGAAGTTTTCAGTGCCTCCCAACAGAGTTCACACAGTCAGACTGGTAATTAGCTCCTTCAATGTTGTCGCTGACATGATCCTGATATAATTTCTTTTGATCTTCACTTATCAGACCTTTACAGTCGAAACGTTCCATGCGTTTCACTGTGTTCCCGGACCTGTACGAAAACTTCCACCGTAGCTTTGCAGCGACCAAATAATGATCCTGTGCCGATCCTAAATCTCGTGTCCGGGTACTTGAGCGGTGGTCCGGTGTTGTTTTGGCGGTATTTCTTTACAGATACGGGTCGTCAGCCCAGCGATCCAACCGTTTAGTCGCCTGCTACGACCAGCAAAGGATATTTTGGTAGTATTCTAGGAAAACATGTCCGTGCAATTTAGTTTTCGAAACATGTGTGCCCCCGATCTATTACAATAAAACCTAAAATACCAGGTTTCGAAAAAAGTGTTAAACCTATAAAAATAAAGTGTGCACTCAAAAATTAAATGTGTCAAAAAAATCACTAAATCTCGAGTTTGCCATTCGAATAGAAATCTTGGCTTTATCAATTATTCCGTTACGTTTTCAAAACATTTCATCTTCTTTCCTCTCAGTTGTAGAATGTCATTTTTATTACATAATTGTTTAAAATAGCATTTATGACAGTCAAAACTAAACTGACAGCTAGTTTTAAGAAAAATTGTCGAAAGTGTTGAACTTCCAATAAGGGGTGTGAAAAAGTGTGCACTCAAAACTAAAAGAGTTGAAAAATTCAAATAATATTTTAAATTTTATTAATGTTAGGACGCAATATGGTCACCGAGTAGTCATGATGTTGACTAAAGTTAGTGTCCTAAGTTACAATTTCAGTTCTTTTAGCTCCCGATCATATATCCACTTATTTTGACAGATGATTTTGAACCTGTACTATTTGAATCTTGTAAGACGTACAATCAGCTTCGAATGAAAAGTAATGAATTCTACTCTAACACTAAGATGAGGCTTAATTATTCCTTCCACTTGTCTCGTGTCTCTGTATTCTATATTCGAATAAAAGTGAACCGATTGAGGATGGAACGGGTTCTTATAGATAGCTGTTATGAAAGTGACTTACTTCTCCCCCACCTTCATCATTTGGACGTTTTATGCTCACCGAAGTCTTGATAAAACTGATACTTATCATTGTCTAGCCATCAAATCAATCAATCATAAAATCACCTTGATGGACTCACTGCACAACTAATTTATACGATAGAAAATAGAACCGTAACGACTATTTTGTGTCAGCTATATTGATTCAGCTGCTTGCTTCACTAGACAATAATGTAATTTTTAGTAAAATATTTAGCAGAACTTAAATCATACAATGTGTGTAGTGCGAAAATGTATAGTGCTAATTGATTGACCTTGAATGATCTTCAAAATGTAATGATTCACTTCATATTTTTATTATATGCAGATGTGACTTGTGACTAAATTAATTTTTTTATTACTTCATTTCGTTTTCATAGTAAAATATAGTATTGTCATGTAAAACTAAAATATTAATTGTTTTTTTTTTTAAATATTTATTTGCAGGTATGTACAACATAGGATTAAAATTCCCTTAAAACAGTGTGTGGCAAGTATTTTTGGTGTTAAAAGTGTTAAAAATATTTAGTCTTTATAGAATATTGTCAAAAAGTGTAAAAAATCATTCCAATTAGATTCGTCCAATGTTAACATAAATATTTTACATTAAAAATACATCAATAATCAATCTGCACTTTTAAACACTAGTTAACACTTAACGACACTTTATTGATTTTCTAGTTTATTTTCCAATATTTTATTAGTGTCAATTATAACCTAAACAATACTCAATATAACTTGGTCACACTTTATTAATAATAATAGTAATAAATCCCTTCATAAATATTCATAAGTCCTACCCATATATGAGATACGCGCGGTTTACCCAATATACTTCTATTTTCTTATTTTAGACACAAAAAACCAACAAAACAAAAAAAAACTTTCTATTATTTTATTATATCATTAATAAATTTTATGAAACATAAATTTTTATATTTTATTGTTAATAAATTTTTTTATTATTCAAATTATGTTGTTGCCTATATAAACACTATGTTGTATTTAAAAACTATATATGTTGTTGTTGTCAACTATTAATCATGTTTGACAAGAATAAATCAAATTATAATATTCATTCAGTTTTATGATTAACTTATTCATTCATATTCATCATTATCATTAATTTTATTGGTCGTATTGTATATGCACATATGTATATACATATATGTATGTATGAGCATGTCGTGTTAGAAAATTGTTGACGGATTCGAAAAATCAAACGTTAATTATACACATAGAGTTTCATTCAACAATTTCAACATACATACATATGTATGTACACATATATTGTTAGTTTGATTTGAGTGAAATCTTATTTGTTTTGATTCACCTTAACAGGTTAATTGAACATATTAGAAATCTAATCTAAACATTTAAAAGATGTCACGTATAAATTTAAAATTAAAATTAATAAAAACTGGTTATAGAACAAATTTAGCACTAACAATTCCTGAAGTTTTTAAAATGTCGGTGTGAATGCCAGCATTCGATTTGCTTAAACAAAAGTAAATCAACCAACCAAAATAATTTTAATTAATCTATTGCTCAATAGATGACATTGTCTTTAATAAATAAATATTTCATTTTAGATGCATCTTTTTTTATACCAATAAAATATTAAAATTTTCAAATACCAAATTTTTGTCAATTTTTCCAGCACTCACATAGTAAGATGCACGGAAAATTGTGTTATATCAGTGCTACACAATTATCCGTGTGTGTACTATGTGAATTTTCATATAAAATGAAACAAAAAACCACTTTTGTCATAAATGGACAAAACCACCATGACATACAGACCTACCCTAAGGTTTTCTAGATCTCTGAAATAAGCCGATTATGCTTATTGATATAGGCATTTCAATCAACATTTTTTTTTAAATTTTTCAATACCAAAGTTAAGTCGGAGAGGTAGAAGACATGATCAGTGATATCCCGCACAGTGATGTTAATATCACTGTGGGCGACTTTAATTTAAAAATCGGTTGGAGCGCAGAAACTATACTTCACTTAACATCAACTTAATAACAACAACGGACAACGCGTCGCTCAACTTGGTATAATGTAAAGGGTATTGTTTTTAGAGGTTCACAACTTTGAGTTGGCAACACTGCTTTATTTGACAACCCATTTAACAGTTGATATAGTTGCCCTTTGTTTAAATTGTTGAATTTGTTTTATCAAAATAATGGTTCTGTTTGTCAAACTTATCTTGCACTTCGTTTTTATGGCGTACATAAACGTCCTTCAGGGCGGCTAATTCGAATAACAATAGATTGTTTTCGGATAATGTAAATGTGCATCCCGTGGGACGCCGAGCAGTGCGCACTGAAGAAGCTGTAGCCGCTGTACAGGAAAGCATTGAAGAAGATCCAAATCAATTCATTCGTCGCCGTTCTCAGCACCTGGGGTTGTTTCCTTCCACTTTATGGAAGATTTTACGAAAGGATCTTGGCTTAAAAGCTTTCAAGATTCAAATTGTGCAGGAATTAAAGCCAAACGACCATGGTCTGCGCCGCCAATTCGGCGAATGTGCTGAAGCACAAATTGATATTGATGTTGAATTTCCATTCAAAATTTTGTTCTCCGATGAAGCCCATTTTTGGTTGAATGTAATAATCCACAAGCTTTTGTCGAAACGCCATTACATCCATAGAAAATTACTGTTTGGTGCGCTTTATGGGGTGGCGGAGTCATTAGTCCATATTTCAGTATGTTACTGTTAATGGTGAGCGATGACATGTGATTCCAACAGGACGGAGCCACATGCCACACAGCGCGCGCTCCAATTGATTTACTCAAAGAAATTTTTGATGAAAGAATAATTTAGCGTAATGGTCCAATTAATTGGCCACCAAGGCAGTGTGATTCAACCCCATTGGATTATTTTTTTTAAAGGGAGACAATTTAACACCTGGAAATTAACATTCGAAGAGTTATTGGCGAAATACGGCCGCAAATACTGCGAAGTTTGTGAAAATTGGTGTTCCAGATTGCGGCCACATGGCTGAAATCATATTTAAACGGGAATATATGAATGGGAATATATACATATATGGGAATATTCTGTTTTTCTAGCTATCCTCACTTTTAAATAATTTAATTCGTTAACCTTAAATTATCCTATATTGGTAACGTCCAATCTGAGATATTCGTCATACTCCCTCCCATTTTGCAACTCACAATAATTTTCAGTTATTTAAGTAAATTCACAAAATCTTAGGAAATCAACGAATTAATTATTTATCTGAAGTTAGGATACCAAAAAAAAAAATATTATAAATTAAAATATTAAAAGTAAAGAAAATATATTTTTTAAATTAAATTAATTATTAATTTATTGTGACTTTTCAAGTTTTTAATTGCTGTATAAACTTTTTATTTTTAAAACAAAATTATTTCTCATAGCCAACTCAATTTATTTATTCTAAATAAACGAGGGATTGAGTTTAAAATGCCAGAAAATAGATGTCGTTTCAAACATTGAAATGAGAAATTTAAATATTTACTATACAAACCGTTCCTTTTCAATAAAATTTAAATTTTTTCATCAAGTAGTCATTTTGAATTTTTATCGTTTGATTTTGTAAATTCCGATACAAACATGATCTTGATTAATGAGCAACAGATTTTGATTTTAAAAAATTTTGGAACACAGATAATAGTTTTTATGTGAGATAAACAAGTGTAAGCACTAATATTTTTGTTTGTTCGAAAAATGCAGAGTTTATTAATACAAATGGGATTCCATGACATTTAGTTGAAAACCGAATTGAAATTGATCAAGTTTGAAGAAAATGGCGACCGTGATATGTCTAACATGTCGACTTAAACATAACTTCGGTAAATGTATAATTGTTTTAATTACTAAACACAATTTATATTCTTTGTTACTTATGTGATTAAAATGTATTTTATAGGTACAAATAATTCTGAATAGTTGGAATTTTTTAACTAGTGATTTTTAAAAAGGAAATGGTTAAGAATAAATTTTCAAGCGATTATTGGAGAATATAGACATTATTTGTCGACAATGTTGCAGACAACTTTTGAATTCCAGAGTCCCATATGTTATTCCTTTTGGTCCGAATTCTTAAAACGGATATAATAAGAATAAGTATTATGAGGAGAATTTAAAGTGTATGTCTATTACCGAAACAAACATTTGAAGCCAATAATCTTTGTATTTCTTAGCCAATGTTTTGAAATGTTGACGAGAATATTCTTCATCATTGACCATGTGTCCTAGGGATATACGTTGTTTTACAGTGTAGATGACCTCGAAAATTTTGGAGCTTGATTTCTTCTTGGGCCGCAGGTAAAGACGGCTGTTTTGAATTTCCAAGCAGTCAATAGATCAGCAGTCACATTTGCGTGCAGAAGTCAGCTTACCCAAAGATAAAGACTCATGTTACAATGACTTGGACGATCTGATCGGATCTATACCCGAACACGATGTAAGAATGGTAATTGGAGACTTTAATGCTAGAGCTGGTAGAAATCATACCGACTTGTGTGAAAACATAGGTCCGTACACCCGACACGAAAGTGCGGCCGATAATGGTGAGAGAATGATGTACTTTGCAATTGCTCACGGTCTAAGAGTAACAAGCACATTTTTTCCCTCACAAACAGATTATTTGTAAACATGGACACATCCTCACAAAATTTCCCGCAGCCAAATTGGCCACGTGTTAATTTCAAAAGGGCCTGCTCGGGTTGTACAGGATGTGAGAACTTATCGTTCAGCAACCAAATACGTACGATGAAAGTTTTCGTACCTAGAACATGGTACGTTTCGACTGTGAAGGTCTGATAAATGAAGATAAAAAGAAACTATATCATTGTTATATCACACAAGCCATTTACTTGTCTGTCTGCGAGGTACTCTAAAACTCGATTGTCAGTGCTGCTCAACAGACTTTAGGTATAGTGAAAGTTAGACCCAAGAATGATTGGTGTGATGAAAAAACTTGATCCGCTTGACGAGTGTTGTCTTGCAATTGGGTAACAAAATATAGCCCATAGTGAAGTGCAACTACGTCTCACAATCGCACCGAAAATCGAGAATAGTGCAAAATGAAGTCCGCTTGAAGTGTGAGAATTATCGCGGTACAGTTCTCCTTTGCACAGCATACAAGTTTCTGACCTACATTATATTGGATAGGATGACCTTTCTAGCGGAGGCCTTGGTTGGTGACTATCAAGAAGGATTTCGTCCGAATCGATCAATCATTGATCAGGTCTTTTCGCTGTGGATGATTCTGTCTAAATAATACGGAACCTCCATCCCTGTACATTAGGTGTTCCCGGAGTTCCGGCAGGCGTATGACTCGATCAATCGAGAGATTTTATGGTCTGCTATGCAAAATTGGTACGACTATGTAGAATGACAGAGACACAGTCTCAATAAGAATTTAAAATGTTTAAAATTGGTTAATTCGAAATTAAATTTTAAATGCAAATTTTGAAAGATTCAACATGCGTGATCCGATTTGAAATTCTACGTTGTTTCGAATTTCGATAAAACTCTGAATTTCCAAATTTTCCAGATAAATCTTCGAGACCAGAATTCGTTAAATTCGATAGTTTAAATTTCTGGAATGTAAATGTAAAATTTGCTTTGCATATTGAAATATAGTACTTCCAGAGGGTCCTCTAAAATCATGAATATCGTAAATTATTATTTTAAATTCTGAATTCCGTGGCTGAAGCTGCGACGTTTGGATTGGGAGGTACCGGGTTCGAATCCCAACAGAGGCGGGATGCAAAGGGGATTTTTCATCTCCCGATTACGATTGGTGATTAAATTGAAAACATCTATGACCCTCTGTTGTAATGTAGAACTCATGGGCCATCGTTCATGTTAGTACAGGTTAGCATAGAGAAACGGGCATGTAGCCGTGTACAAAATAGGGAGGGATACTGTTGGGTTTTCAAAGGACAATTAATCCACTAGCCGAACAATCTCTAATTAATGTATGTATGTGTTGGTATTAAATGCGGTTGATTGGTTCATTCTCACCATACTTAGTTCAATGTTGATCAAGTTTGATTAAATTATTTTGACGTGTAATCCTGGTTAGAATGTGTAAGGAGATGTTTTCCAGGATATATGGTGAGGTCGATGTACACAAGCAGAACGTTTCCTATATCATTGAAGCGCCCAGTTATTTTCTTCTATTATCTAGTGTGGCAATTTGATAACTATGGCACCTTTCGATGTACTTTGGTAGACGGCTAATATTCTCCTAGTATGGTAAGCTACTGTCTAATCCCATCGATCTTTCCAGGCGATGTATAGTAAAATTTTCTTTTGTGCTTGTTCAATGCGACTAATATGCGTTTGTTGATAGGGACACACAGAAACATCGAATTGTAGTAGGGGGCGGACATAGCCAAAACAAAGATTAAATAGACATTTGATGTCCGTTAGCTCCCATGACCAACGTTTAATAAACCCTAACATACAGTTGGCTTAGGCGACTATTATGTTGATATGCTTATTGAACGTCATATTTTCAACAAACGTAACTCCGAAATCATGAATTTCATTAGTTCTATGAAGAATTATGTTGTTAATATGATATTCAAACTGTAATGGTCCTAGATGAGGGCCTTGTGGTCCCCAGAGTGTGCTATAATAGAATTTGTTTTTTTTACTACCCATTTCAATATATTGTTGTCTGTTGTTTTAACCAAATTTTCACAATCTTTGAATTACTATTCCCTGGTCGATTGAGCCAAAAGCTTTGCTAAGATCGGTGTGTATGGTGTCTACTTGCAGATGGTCTTCGATGGCCTTAATTGTTTTGCTATTAAACCGAGTCAAATTAGTTGAAATAGACCTTCCTACTGATAAATGATGTGGAATAACTTTTATAGTTGCGTTGCATATGACTAATTCAAGCAGTTTGGGAATTGATGACAACGATTGGAATTTGACATTCTAAAATATTTATCATTTTCCAAATTCGAGATAAAGTTTTAAGTTGCTTGTAATTTCAAATTCAGATTTAGTAAAGTTCAAAATACAAGCAAATGAATATCAAATTTTCAAAATTTTATACCGAAATTTTTCAAATTCTTCCAAATTTGAATTTGAAAATCATTAAACTTCGTTAAATTGGAGCAAAACTTGTAATTCTGAATAAAAAGTTCTAATTTGAATTTTTAACATTTGATTTAAAATATCATTTAAAATTCTGAAATTCCATAAGTACATAGTACATCGAAATTTGTGAAATTTAAAATTAAATTTTGACATTCAATTTGGTATTAAGAAAATTAGAATTTGCGATTCAAACAACTGAAATGTTTAAAATTGAATAAATCGAAATAAAATTTTAAATTCAGAATTTAATGTAAGAAAATATATTCAATCTGTTCTTATTCAAATCAAATATTAAGTAGCTACGAATATATTCAAATTTAATAAATTTCCAGATATTTTCGAAGACCAGAATTTATATGAATTCTATATTGAAATGTGGTTCCAGAGAACCAAAAATTCAGAAATCTTGAATATCGAATTTCCAACTTTTAAAAATTCAAATTGGATAATCCGATATTCAAATTTTAAAATATTCAACGTGCTCCAGATTTGAGATGAAATTCTACATTGTTTCGAATTTCGAGGAAACTCTGAATTTCAAATTCTCCAAATTTTCAAATTCAAGAAACAAAAATTTATGAAATTTAGTACAAATTTAGACGAATTATTTTTTGAGTATCAAAAAATCGAAATGCCATTTAATATACAATATTTGAATTCCCAAAATTTTTAAAATTTATTGGTATGAAATTAAATTTATAATTCTGAATTCAGAACTCAATTTCAATTTGAATTCTAGACAAATAATTTAAAATATCATACAAGATTATGAAATCCCATAAATCCCAGATTACATTGAAATTTGGAAATTTATATTTAAAATTTGATTTTAAAATTTTAATTCCGAAAATTCCGGTTAATTTCTTCAAAGCTTGTATTTGAAAAGCATCATAATTAGCAATCAGAAAATTTAATTTAAATGTTTTAAATTGTCTAGTTGGAAATTAAATTTTCAATTAAAAATTTGATGTTTGTATTCAACTTGTTCCATATTTGGGATGAAATTTTAAGTAGATTCGTATTTTGAATATATTCAAATTTTAATAAATTCTCAATCATTTTCGAGACCAGAAATTTTATAAATTCGATAGTTTGAATCTGCGAATGGTAATTGTAAAATTTGATTTGAATGCTGAAATGTAGTACTTCCAGAGAGCCATATTGGTTAAAATTTGAAAATTCAAATTTTCCATATATTGAAAAATTCGGAATTCGTGAAAATTCGGTAGTAATAAAAATTCGAGAAATCAGAATCATATTCAAAATTTATAAAAAAAATTCAAATTCTGAATTGTGTACAAAATTTTTTATTTGTGTAATGAAAAATCATAATGTTAGACTTAATTCGGATTTCAATGTCGAATTCCGTAATCAGTAATTCATGTTAAATTTTTGTCATTTGCTAATCAAATTTTGTCACACTATTTTATGGACACTAGTGGTTATAAGGTAATATATAAATATATTATGATACAATCGTTTACGTAACACTCCTCTAATTGGTCTGCATACTTTCTTCGCAACCAAACACTAAAACCTAACTTTCATTTCTGTCGTCCATCAAAAAAAATTATCGAAATATTTCGTTCAATCAATAATCAATCATATATAATTGACATTAATAATATAATTTATAACCAATCATCTTCGTCTGACTATCTACACCGTCACACATGTGCGATTAAATAATTTTTTATGTGCATGCGTAATACATTTTATTTCGTTCATAAATATTTAAAAAAAATATTTTTAATTTTAAAAATCAAAACGAAATTTATGTAATTTTCAATTTCGCTTTTTATTTTTTTTTTTTAATTTGACGATGCTAACCAACATACACACGCGCGATTTATGATTATCATAATTAAATTTTTAATTTTTATATTTTCCCAGAAATTAACTATGTTCAAACGAATAATTTCCAATGAAGAAACAGATTGGTGTTAGATATATGTTTTAGGGGGCATCCGCCGCGTCTCTAATTAAAAGTGAAAATGTTTAAAATTTTGATGGTTTAAAATTCACTTTCAATTAATCGCTTTTAAATGCGATTTTGTTATAATCATTTAATTAAATTAATTGGTTGTGTAATTTTAGATATAGATTTAGCTTGAGATCGATCGGACCTTATATGTACGCGTAATTACTACACAGAAATTTTGATTTCTTAAATAATTGTGTTTTTTAAATTGGTGCGGTCTCGTCAGTAAAAACAATGCGTATGGGTACAGAGGTTTGGAGAGGCCAATAAACATTTTTTATTGCCATTTTTGGGGCACCCGTTTCTGGAGATAATGCTCGTACAGATATTTTTGGACAGACGAACGGACATTTCATTTTGTTGCTTTGTTGACAATCAGAGACCTTTAACAAGACGAAAACAGTCATTTATGGGATGAACATTTTTGACAGGATTTCCATAATTTTGCTCTGAAGTTAGTTTTAATTTAGTTTGTTCGCAATTTGAAAGCAAACTCATAGAATATTTTACTTTATAAATTTGGATGGACCTAATTTGTTTCTCCACTATCGGTGCCATATTATAAAACAACCCAAATTTTATGTACGCGACCACGATATTTTTGAATTTGCCCGGATAAATACTAACACCTGGAATAGGCTCTCGAGTTCGCAAGACGTTATTTCTCCTGTCATACACACATGGCAATTCTTATCCGTTGTCGACTCATTATAACGTGATACTCACAAATGGGCATATTTCGGTGTAACTCATTATCAATCGCAATATGCTTCATAGATCATGTCTCTCAGTAGCTTAGATTGAATATTATATTCATGGAATGGAGAATGCGTGCTTCATGCCAGGGATAATAATCAACAGATACAGTCGCTATTACCTTCTGGTTACTGCAACAAAACTATCTCTCCTTTTAAATTGGGGAGCTTTTAGTAAGAAACTATATAGCTTAATGTCGGCCAAAGCCGATATAGAATAGTCTGAAGAGGTGGAAAATTGTGCACACGTGTACCAAATTTAATCGAGTTGACAGTTTGCAAGCTATAATGAAACAAATAATCCGGACAGACAGACAGACAGACAGAAAGATAAGAATAATTTAACAATTTTATTACTCTAAGTAAAATGTTCATTGAATGTCAAAATTTGATGAAATTTTCTCGAAATTTGTATTTAAAAAACCTGGTTTTAAACATAAATTTCCAAATTTTGATGTAGTATGATTTTATGAGATTTCCAAATTTTAATAGAAATATTCAGAAATCAAATTGACACTTAGTGTTCAGAATTCGAAACTTTACTCGAAACGAATTTTAAATATTTTTGAGAATATTAAAATTTTACATAAAATGAATTTGACAAATCTGAACTTTCGATTTTTAGTTACTCAAATATTATTTTGAATTTTTTTAATATTAATTTCCAGAAATTCATTTCAATCTAAAATCTAGTTTAAAATTTCCAAATTCAAACAAGCAACTTCTGAATTAAAAATGTAATTTCGTGTTGTCCAATTTTAAACATATTTTTGAAATCTCAAACTTTTATTTTCTGAGTACCAATTTATGATACTTTTCAAATTTTGATAAAATTTATCAACCCGAGTTAACCAATTTTAAATATTTAGGATTTTCTTACATTTGAAATTAAATTAATATTAGGAGTATAACACTTGAATTTTGAGAGTCGAAATTCAAAATTCTCGTGTTTTTCGTTAAATTTCAGTATTTATTATAAATTCGAGATAAAACTTCATCTCGGATTTGGAGTATGATAAATATTTTAAACTAACAAAATCTGAATGTAAAATTTCGTTTTAACATTTTTTCTCTGATATAGTTGAATTTAAATTGTAACATTTCGTTTAAAAATAGAATTTCAAATGTCTGAATTCATAACTTAAATATTTTAATTGGTTTTTTGTTTAAAATTCGAAATTTACTGTTTTTGAATTTTTGTCTCTCTGGAAGTACTACATTTCAGCATTCAAATCAAATTTTACAATTACCATTCATAGGTTCAAACTAGCGAATTTATAAAAATTCTGGTCTCGAAGATGTATGAGAATTTATTAAAATTTGAATATATTCAAAATTCGAATCTACTTAAAATTTCATCCCAATTATGGAACAAGTTGAATAAATCAAATTTTTAATTGAAAATTTAATTATGATACTTTTCAAATGACAAGCTTTGAAGGAATTAACCGGAATTTTCGGAATTAAAATTTTAAAATCAAATTTTAAATATAAATTTCCAAATTTCGATGCAATCTGGGATTTATGGGATTTCAAAATTTTGTATGATATTTTAAAATATTTGTCTAGAATTCAAATTGAAATTGAATTCTGAATTCAGAATTATAAATTTAATTTCATACCAATAAATTTTAAACATTTTGTTAATTCAAAAATTGTATATTAAATGACATTTCGATTTTTTGATATTCATTTCGAAATTCATTTCAAATTATAAACTAGATTAACATTTTCAAATTTGTACTAAATTTCATAAATTTTTGTTTCTTGAATTTGAAAATTTGGAGAATTTGAAATTCAGAGTTTGATGTAAAATTTCATCTCAAATCTGGAGCTTAATTTTTTTTCGTTGCTTCCAAATGTCAAACTATGACGAGATTAATCGAATTTTTTCAAAATTTGAAAGTGCATAATTAAAAATTAAATTTAATTATGAACTTTCAAATTTCTATAAAATTTGTTCTTTAGACAAAATTCACGATTTTAGAGGACCCTCTGGAAACACTAGATTTCAATATGCAAAGCAAATTTTACATTTACAATTCACAAATTTAAACTATCGAATTTAACGAATTCTGGTCTCGAACATATTTAAAATTTAGAACTCGAAATCCATTTTGACTTAAAAACTAGATTTATCTGGAAAATTTGAAATTCAGAGTTTTATCGAAATTCAAAACAACGTTGAATTTCAAATCGAATTTCATAGTATCCAATTTTAAACGTTTTAATTTTTTATCTCAAATTATTGTTAATTTATTTGAATTGTAATTCTATTACTTCCAAATGTCAGAATTTATCGAGATTTTTATTTTATCAATCAGCCACAATTTTCAAATTCTAGCTATCGAATTTATACCAGTTCTGGTCTTCGGAAATAGCTGAAACTTTATTAAAATTCGAATATATTCTAAAATTTATATTCATAGCTACTTAAAATTTTGGTACATCAAATTCTGAATTTAAAATTTAATTTCGAAAATGAATGTCAAAATTTGATGAAATTTATCGAAATTTGTATTTTAAAACCTAGTTTTAACTATGAATTTCCAAATTTTGATGTAGTATGAAGGTGCGTTTCTGCACCAGAAAAAAAAATTTCTGGTGCAGAAAAATTCACCACGAAGTTAGCTATCTGAAGGCGCGTACATGATACTAAAAAAAATTTCTGATGCACAAAAATTCACCACGAAGTTAGCTGTATGAAGTTGAAATATTCACTACTCGAAATATAATTTCATCAGTGTAGCCTTTGTTAATAACGAAAATATTATGACTTTTGAGTGAAAACTTTTGTTTAACTATACTCAAAATGACAATTCTCTGTTTATTTACAAATAAACAAGCAACAAAATAGCAAAACACGTATAATATTCAGTTTTGTTAATATGGCTGGCCTGGTGAAATTTTATTCGAGTTGAGCATATTTCAACTCAGATAGCTAACTTCGTGGTGAATTTTTCTGCACCAGAAATTTTTTTTTTGGTATCGTGAACGCACCTTGAGTTGAAATATGCTCAACTCGAATAAAATTTCACCAGGCCAGCCATATTAACAAAACTGAATATTATACTTGTTTTGCTATTTTGATGCTTGTTTATTTGTAAATAAACAGAGAATTGTCATTTTGAGTATAGTTAAACAAAAGTTTTCACTCAAAAGTCATAATATTTTCGTTATTAACAAAGGCTACACTGATGAAATTATATTTCGAGTAGTGAATATTTCAACTTCATACAGCTAACTTCGTGGTGAATTTTTGTGCATCAGAAATTTTTTTTAGTATCATGTACGCGCCTTGAATTAATGAGATTTCAAAATTTTAATAGAAATTCAAATTGGTTGGAGAGATTCAAATTCTTTTGAGATTCTAAAATTTTACATAAAATGAATTTTACAAATCTGAACTTTCGGTTTCTCTAAATATTAATTTGAATTTCTAGATTTAAATTTTCAAATTTGTACCAAATTTAAGGAATTCTGGTTTTCTGAATAGCTATAAAATGTTACTCTAATTTTGAACTTTACCCGAAGTTATCAATCCGAATTTCAAATTAAATTAATTTTACAAGTATAACACTTGAATTTTCAAAGCGGAAATTCAAGTTTCTCGAGTTTTTCGTTAAAATTCAGGATTTATCGAATTTTGAACTAATCAACTTTGAATTTGAAATTCGAGGCGATACAACTTCATCTCGGATTTGGAATATGATAAATATTTTAGAATTTCAAATTATTATTTAATGTAGTTTTAATCGTTTAAAAATAAAATTTCAAATGTCTGAAGACTGTCATTTCAGTTACACATAGTTAAAATTAAAATTTATTGGTTTTTAGAACCAGAATTGCTATCGCACTCTTTGTACGATTTTTAGATTTTATTTACCTATTTTGGATTCAGAATTTTACAATTAGGATTAAAATTAAAGAAAAATTTTAAATTTACGAATTATTCTAAAAATTTAATCCAAAATTCGAGAAAACTCAAAAATTTTAATTTCTAACCAAATTCAAATTTTATGAATTTTCGAAATTTTGACAAGCTTTGCAAAAATTGCGAACTCAAAATTGGAAGATTGAGATTGCAAAATTTTTAAAGAATTAAAGGGCAATTTTAACGATTAATTTTTTTAAAATCATAGATTTTTCTTAAATTTAACAAATGTTGAGAACTTTTATTCTATACGTTCGAGACAGGCTACCAACCAAAAAAAAAAAAAAAAAAAAATTGAAATTTAGGATGATAAGAAAAAATAAAATTGTGAAGTTTAAACATTTTTAGCGGGAATTCACGATTGGAAATAATAAACTGGCGAAATTCTTACTTTTTCTGAAGTGATGTAATCGGTTTAACGGAAATTACCCAATTTTTAAATTAAACTTAAAAATTCAGTTTAACGAATTTATTTATGAACTAAATGTGTTAACTGAATGTATCTAATGTGAATTTCTGTTCTGAAAAACACAATCACTTCTCACGCAATCCTGTGTGTAAATTGCCCCTCCCCCCGTCTATCTAATAAATAAACACAAATTGAAAATATAATTATATAAAATTATAAATTCATCATTCTATCATTTTCAGATCATTATTATCGACTAATGATTGTTTGTAATATTCAATATAATTAAATCCAAATATAGTAATTACTTTATTATGTTATAAAATCATAGATGTTTGTTATTTTATTTATAGTTTTCATTCATTCATTCATGAAAATCGAAATTTATGTCAGTCTTCTCGATCGTAATTATTATTATTATTCTATTATTTTTTTTCTAATGGAATTGTCGGTTTGAAAAAAATAAATAATAATTTCCACTTTCTATACAGTGTACCACAATACTGTGCACGAGTGTATAGTGTAGCTAATGCAAACTTGAAAAATTATTTCTATTTCTAATTTTTTATTTTTTATTTTTTTTAACAGAAAAATTATAAAAACAATAATAAAGGTTTTGAGGCTAAAAAATGTATTTAATTTTAATTAATTAATGATTTACCTTTTCATTTTGTGCTTTTTATTTTTTTGGTGACATTAATCAGCGAACAGTGCGGCGCACAACCATGTCGATGGTCTTAATTATAAGAGAAATATAAATTTGTTGGTCTGGTGAAAATTCAAAACGATTTGGTTTTTATTCCGGTTTTGTCTAATTATTGTCGCTAATACTTCCGATGTCATATTCCAATGCATTTTAGCTGCCCAAATGTCAAGAAGGCCACTCCTTCAGGTTGCCTTGATATCGTAGCTGCTGATTTTTAAACATGACAAATTTATCGAACACTATTTGATCTTAAATCTAAAAACAGCTTTTCGCAACCATTATACGATCAAAGTTCACTTCAATGCTCAATAAGTTAATCCATAAACTACCATAACCCTAATTTACAAACTAATTTTATTTTTATTCGAAACTCGAAGCTTTTGACGAGCTTTAAATTATGTGTAAAAGCTCACTATATTAAGCTTTTGACTGAAACATGATTAGCTGATAGTGAAAACCCAGTTATTAATGAGAATTTATTCATGAAATTATCATTCGCTTCGAGAGTTAAAAAAGTTAAATGAAAGCTTTTGTTTTACTTTCTTGATTAAGCTTTTGTAGGTTTTTAAATACTAAAAGCATAATTGGGACAGGCTGGCGAGATGTTTAGTTTCTGAAAAGTTTAATTTAAATAAAATGTTATTGATTTGAGCTTTTTTGTCATAAAATGATTGTAACTGAAAGGGGTCAAAGCTGTCTATAAAATTCTTTTATGGTGTTCTTGTTTAAAGAAATTTCTATACGCTATAGCTTCAATAGTTGTTTTTAAACAAATCATTTCAATTAGCGGATTGCCAATTCTTAACTTTTCTAAATTTGTTGAAGAATGTAACCGACACACTTACATTTAATTTTCGTCACACAGCCAATATAATTGTTGTGATAGAAAATTTATGATTTAAACACAAAACATTGCTTGAATTCTTCGTTAGAGATTCTGTTCAGATATTTAAAAAAAATTGAAATTTTGCTAATAGCAAGCTTCTTTAAATGATATAAGCTCAACATTTCATTTATGTTTATTGATTTAGTCAAATTATGAAAATAGGCCAAAACCATTTCAATTGAATTTAGAAACATATAGAAAAATCTCCATAATTTGCATTTTTTATTTTCTTACAACTTTTTCATCAAGAAATATCATTTTGAACGGCTTAAAAAAAAAATTAATGTTGGGCGGATCACTCCAGCAATCAATGCCACTAATGGGCCCACGGTACAATACCCGGACAAACACATATACTTACCACATTAAAAACACCCAACCGTGATTTTTGGCCACCACCGGGAATCGAACCCGAGACCCTCGAATAACAAAGCAAGCACGCTACATACTGTGCAGACGAGGGCGGCATAAAGAAAGCCTTACATTCTAGTTATTAACACATTATGGTTGATTGATGGCCCGACAATTATTTCCTAGCTGTCCAGCTTGTTTTCCTGCAGTTTCGTTACAAAAAACCGAATATGGAATAAATTTTTGTTTTTGTAGAGAGCTTATATTACATATTTTATTTATTTTGAGCTTTAAAAAGCTTTTGTGAAGTTAATCTCTTCTTTTTACTAATTAGAAGTAAACATTTATTTTAAATGGACGTATTACAGCAGCTCACAAAATTAAATCAATAGGCTTTTAAAAAGCTTTCAACATTTTCAATTAGAGCTTCGAAAATATGATTAACCAACAGAGTTATCAAATACAATTTCACATAACTACATTTATTGTGCATTACTTAATTGAATAGTGCGAATATTTTAAACTAAGCTTTTGTTAAGTACCACGTGGAAGCTTACTATGGAATTGCAAATGTCTGATTGCTTTATTTTCGCAAGCTATACTAAAAATACGTTATGTGTGAACTTGTACCAGATTCTAGACCTAGAAAATCGGTTGACCTCCTAAAAACAGGAATTTGTAAAAGCTCACCCGGTACTTATAAGGAAAATTATTATTTTTTTTTATATTCGGATTAAATCAGTGTTATTAGAAGATTACGTTCGTTATAAAGCTTTTAAAATACCTTCAAATTTTGTTAAATATTTTGGGTGAATAAATTCAAGAATTATCAATAAAAATTTGAGCTGAACTTCTAAAATCAAACTGTACGAAAGGAGCCTTTTTCATATGGAGCTTTTTAACCGTGTATAGGAAACACGATGGTTAAGGCATGCGAAGAGGTTGAAAACATTAAAATGTAAACCTGCTAATTTTAGCTGAAAATCTTAATATCTAATCTGTTCTATTAACCCAATTTTATACATGTGCATAAAAGCTCCTGGTATTTGGCGTTACAAAATAATTAATTTGACTGACTTATGAGCTTTTGGGCTTTCATCTATTTTAACAGAAAATCTTAAAGTAGACAGTTTCACCTCATTAAAAAGCTTCAAGTTCTAAATTAGGATAATTATTTTTTTAAATACATTTGTGTTAAATTCGCTATGTTTACGATTTATCCAAAAATTTGGTTTGGAATCAACTTTCTTTTTGATTAAAAAAAAAATCATTTCAATTGTGTTTGAACTGTTGTAAATGCATAATTTTGTGATCAACACCTATTCAAGGTAGGTATACTTGTTATGAAAGTTAATGAATTAAAATATAAAAAGTTTATATTTAAATCAATCGGCTTTGTACTATTTAGAATTAAAGCATTATTAAAGCTTTATGTTAGTTGAATCGAGCTATTGGTCATAAGGAGCTTTCAAAACTGGTTCTCCGTTCAGATAATTGGTTTTCCACCATATAGAAAATACTCGAAGGTTTAGTGAAGCTTTCAAAGTTTGAAATTATCATAATTTTAACTGAAAATCTTAACGTTTAGAAGCACTTTTTTAAGTTCTTGTTGTATGGCTCTTAAGAGTTATGTTTTAAAATGTTTCAAAATTTAAATCGTGTAATTTATTTGTATGTCCTTTTGAGGTTTTTTGACCTTCTAACAAAAAATCATTACATAGACTCTTTGCCCTCATTTAAAAGCTTCAAATTCAATATGAGTAAATTAATTGTACAAAGTTTGAGTCTTTCTGTTATTGATATTTTTTCTGTGCCCTAAAACCTTTAGTTTACTTTAATTATGAAGTGAAAGCTTAATTGTAAGCTCGAAATTCCCAGTTTTGTATCAAAAAATCAAAAATCTCATTATTAAAGCTATACATTTTCTGAGCTATTACCGTAACTTTTATTTTTCACAGTTTAATTAAAATGCTTTGAATTAAATATTAAATGAAAACTGAAAGTGTGCTTTAGAAGTTAAATTGTGCTTAGTTTGGTGTATTGAGAATTTAATAAAGCTCACGTTAAACTTGGGAAAAAATCGTTTCCAATTTAATATAAATGTTGACTGAAAAATTTCAAGAATTATAATTGAAGGTCGATGCTAAAATTTTAAAATTGGAAAAGCTTCAAATATTCTAGACATACCTAAGTTGTTTAATTATGGTATAATTGTTTATTTAATACAAACATGATCGAAACTTTACACCTTTAAATACAAAAGCTTTCATTAAAAGCTCATTTTATGAGTTCAATAAACCAAATGTTTGTCTATAATTATATTTGAAATACATCTGTGAAAATATATTGGTATGAGCTTTGGTAACTGTCAATTTTTTTAACGCAGAATTACTAAACTGACCTCTTTAAAAAGCTTCAAGAAAACTATAATGAGGGTGTATGGGTTATATTTGCAAAATGTTCATCATTTGATCATTCAGAATAGTAAGCACAGGTGTTCTGCATGAACTTGTACCAGATTCTAGGCCTAGAAAATCGTTTGACTTTTTAAAAACAAAAATTTGTAAAAGCTCCCGCGGTACTTATAAGGAAAATTAAATCGCACATTAATGATTGGTCTTTCAAAATGTTAATAATTTTACCGGTTATGTAAGCTCATTAATTAAGAAAACTATTTTTTAAATAAAACCTAAGCTAAACATCTAAAAAACGAAACCATTTCTTAAATGAGCTTTTATATGTTGCTTATATTAGTTATGAAATTCTTATTTTTAGATCGAAAAATAATAAAGCTAACATTTTCTGAGCTTTTACAATTATTTTATTTGTAACTAGCTCAAACAGTCAAGTGTTTCGTAGAAATCTAACGATTGAAGTAGCACCAAGTGGTTTAATTAAATTTCGAATTATATAAATTCAAGAATTATCAATAAAAATTTGAGCTGAACTTCTAAAATCAAACTGTACGAAATGAGTTTTTTTATATGGAGCTTTTGAACCATATAGAGGAAACACGATGGTTTAGGCAGGCAAATAGGTTGAACACATTAAAATTTAAACCTGCTAATTTTAGCTGAAAAGCTTAAATCCAATCTGTACTATTAATACAATTCTATACCTGTGACTAAAAGCTCTTTATTTTAATTCAAAATGTAAACTCTAATAAATAATTTAACATTTAAATCATTAATGAGCTTTTGGGTCATTCATCTATTTTAACAGAAAATCGTAAAGTAGACAATTTCACCTCATTTAAAAGCTTCAAGCTCTAAATTAAGACAATTATTTTTTTAAATTCATCAAATTCGCTATATGTTTACGGTTTATCCAAAAATTTGGTTTGGAATTAACTTTCTTTTTGAAAAGCTCAATAAAAGCTTATTTCTTTAAAAAAGCTCATTAATAAAGCTATACATTTTCTGAACTATTACCGTAATTTTTATTTTTCACAGTTTAATTAAAATGCTTTGAATTAAATGAGAAGTTAAAGTGTGCTTTAGAAGTTAAAGTGTGCTTTGTTTGGTGTATTGAGAATTTGATAAAGCTAACGTTAAACTTGGGAAAAATTAGTTTCCAATTTAATATAAATGTTGACTGAAAAGTTTCAAGAATTATAACGGCACGTCGATGCTAAGCTTTTAAAATTGGAAAAGCTTCAACTATTCTAAACAAACTTAAGTTGTTTAATTATGTTATAATTACTTATCCAATATAAACTTGATCGAAACTTTATGAGTTTAAATACAAAAGCTCATTTTATGAGTTCAATAAACCAAAAATTTGTCTATAAGTATATTTGAAATACATCTGTGAAAATATATTGGTATGAGCTTTTGTAACTTTCAATTTTTTCAACAGAGAATTACTAAGCATACCTCTTTAAAAAGCTTCAAGAATGTTATATTTGCAAAATTTTCATCATTTGATCATACAGAACTTTCAGAATAGTAAACACAGCTTTAGCTTTCAAAGTTTCAATTTGGAAACCTCACATAGCATGAGCTTTTAGATAATTTGTTCAACAATTTGATTGGGAATGTATTTAGTTGTTTGATTTTTTAAAAGAAATTATTCCAAACTCTTCTAAATTGCGCAATATACACTCTTGTTGCGGGAGTTTATGAATTTAAATCATTTGGAGCTTTCAAAAATAAAATAATTTTTCAAGCTTTATAGAAGAGTTTTTTGTGACTGGTTTGCTTTTGTTGTTTAAACCCCAGATTCAGTTATAAAATAAAACTTTAGATAGACAATAATAAAGCGTTATATTTTCTGAGCTTTTACAATAATTTCATTGGTTATATTAATAGGTCCATGCGCCTCTGAAGAATTCGAGTCAAAGCAATCTTTCAAATTTCTGAGAAGTAAGAAGATAAAGTGTTTAGTTTACTTAATGCAGAATTTTGGGTGAGACAATTTCAAATCTTAAGTGAAAGCTACCTAAAGTCACAACATTTTATGGCCATAACATTTTATGGCCACCTGCGTATATCAAACAAATAATAATTAATATTTATAATCTTGTTATCAAATCGACCACCATAGAAAGAAATTTTAATTAACACCATACTCGCGTTCATAATTCGTTCACTTTTCTTCTCGCAAATCTTAATTTGTAACAAAAATTATTTAAAAAAAAAATTGTAATATTTTATACAATTTTATTTATACTGTACACACAAAATGTAATTAAATTAAGAACAGGTATTATTTCTTATGTACATATGTATGTACATTTATGTTATATGAAGAACACGTACAAGAAAATTTTATCAATAAACATAAATCACTTTTACTTATGCACGTACATACATAGGTATATACATACATACATGCTTTAATTATTTTTATTTATTTATTTGTTTAAACCTCTCGAATATAGAGGGTGAACCTGACAAACATGGCTATAAACATACTATATATACTATAGTCGATCGATTTCAAATCACACACTGTGTGTACACACCAAAGTAATTATTATTGATAAAATATTGTAGATAAACGAAACCAATTCACCGAGATTACTTTCTCTTTCATCTTATACGACAAAATACTCTAAAAATTATTTAGAAGTCGTTATTTAAGATTTAAAAATAAATAAATTAAAATCCCGCCAAACATGCTTTTTGGTTTTGTGTATATATATATACTATATATTCATTATGAAAGTATTATATATTCGATTTTGTGCGGAGGATTTAATTTAAAAAATAGTTTGGTGTAATAAATTATATCTCGTAATCTTTAACTATCCATACAAACAACTCTGGTGGCATGATGCGGTCGGTGTCTCCGCACACAAGATATGGAGTTCGCGTATCAAATATCTCGCCTCATACACACACACACGCCATCAATTAGCCTATTAATGTCGCACTTTATATATATATATATATATATATATATATATATATACGGTATCGAGATAGTTTATAAATTAATTAATTTTGTCGTTTATAGATTTTAGAAAGTTTTTATTGTGATATGCGACTATTGATAAAAATGTAAAACTGTTAGTTAACTTAAATCGATTTGGATTTGAATTATTTGTTTTGTTTTTTTGTTTGTCGAGTTCTTAATTGGGTATACAAACGATCTAAATTGTAAATTTAAATTTACTAATTAGCCTGAAAATAATGAAAACATATTTTTTTTTTTGTATCTTTCCAGGTAAGTTCAACTAATTCTAAGACGTACACGCCATAACAAACATGAAAGGTAGGCTAGGTGGATCTAAATTTATTTCAAATATATGTGTACCAAAATCAAAGTTCATTTCACACAACTATTATGTGTATATAAATTGAACAAGCAAAAATCATCTTCCACTCGTCTTTATTTATCTTAAGAAATACAACTTATTTTTATTTTGTTTATTTGTTTGCGTAAAAAATTGTCAAATAGATGAAGAGGACTTTCCATCTATGTATATATTCAAAAAAAATCAACATACACGATGTTTTACAAACGTTTGGACAAATATTTAACTTAGCTCATCCGGTTAGACTCAGAATTTTGTTGTATACACAGTAAAGAATTTTTTCGTTCGAGTGTTAATTAGCTATATACATACAAACGTATATGTATATAGAAATCATTAAATTGATTTACTGTTCTAAAATTACTTCTTAGTATAATCTCCATGACTCAAAAGATAAAACGTCATAAATCAAAATTTTAAATTAATTTTTAAAACTATATCCATCTATTTCATATCTCTATACTCGTATATTTAAATTCAAACTTAAAAGCGATATAGTTTAGTAGTAAATAGGGCTTGGCTATACAGGCATACATACATATGTACATAACATAAATTTACTTTCATTACAAAAAATCGTTTTTTTTAATGGATGGTAATAAAATGTACTCGTACCAAAAAAAAAACACGTTAATGGAAGTGTTATTATTTTTCTTTCTACAATACTGTATATATACAAGTATACCGAAGAAATATATTTAAGACGCCCACAAGAAATTTTAACAACAACAACAGTGCGCAATCACGTATAAGCAAAAATATACCGCGCTTTAAATTAAATAGCAAATTTCACATAAATCAAAATAATCGCGTACATATATATATATATATATATATATATATATATACAAAATGAAACTTGTTATGGTTTTTTTTTGTATAAAAGTCGGTGACTTAAATGGTAATGGTACTTGGTATACATATGTATATTCCTGAAATAATTCGACTGTGCAAAACGTTTGAAACTGAATCAATATAATGGCAAGAGAACATTACCCCGAAGCAGACAGTATCACAACGTTGTTGAACGGAAAAGGTTTGAGTCTTAGCTAAATCAGTGCTATATACTGCCATTTCAATTCCATCAATATTATAAATTTTACAAATTTAATGAGTTTCTATTGTATAATTTTAAAAAATTTGTAAATTCGATAAAACTATAAAATCGATAATTTTGAAAAATTCTTTAAAATCCGTAAATTTAATAAATTCGGTAAAGTAATTTTATAAATTTATAAACCCGATCAATTCGGTAGACTACAGAAATTGAATTCTACAATTTCTCAAATTCCTCAGATCTATAAAAAATTGTACAATTTCTAACAATTTTATTTAGAATTTATAAAATCGATACTTCTATAAATTCCGTAAATCAATCATTTTATAAATTTTAAGAATTCTAGAAATTTCACTAATTTAAACGACAATTCTTAAAGTTCTATAAATTTTGTAACTTATGCAAGTTCCATAAATTTATAAAATAGATATTTCGAATAATCCATTAAATGCCATCAATTCGGTAAACAATATAAATTTAACAATTTAAAATCTGTATATTCTATAAATTGTACGCATTCTATTAATTTTATGAATTTAACATATTTTAAGAATTTTACAAATCCTTTAAATTAAACAAGATTCTAAAAATTTCATAAATCTTATAAATTCTATAAATTTATAAAATCTAATTTAAGTATTTGCAAATTTTATTTCATTATTCTGCAAAAATTTTAAAATCCATAAACTATATTAATTTAAGAGTTCATTTAATTTTATAAATTTGACAAACGTTACAAATTCTGCTAATTCTATAAATTTTATGAATTCTCTAAATTTTATACATTCAGAAAATTTTATAAATTTTATAAATTAATTAATTCCAACAATTCTATAATTTTTTCAAAATCTGTGTACAAATTTAAATCATTTATCAAATTTTATCAATTTTATAAAGTTTACAAATTTAACATATTTTATAGCATAAATATAAATTTGTGAAATCAAAAATTTCGGAAAATTCGATCAATTCTATAAATTCAATAAATCGATTAGTTCAAAAAATATATTCTAAAACTTTATAAATTTTTAAAACTGTAAACAACGAGTATATAAGTTGGACAAATTCCACCAACGTTTAAAATTCTATAAATTTATAAAATCGATAAATTCGAAAAATTTCAAAATTTCTATAAATTTTATTGAAATTTTTACTAATTATAATAATTTTAAAAAATTCAAAAGGTTTATAGATTAAATAAATTTTATGGATTTTACACATTTTTAAAATCAAGTTCGATAAATTTTATATATTCTATAATTTTGATAAACTCCATCAATCTATTACGAGTGCCTCAAAAATTTGAATATATTTTTCAAATTCCACAAATTCTACCTATACAATCTGTGAATTACAAATTGTATAAATTCTATCAATATTATAAATTTCACAAATTCTATAAATTCGATAAATTTTATAAATGCAGTACCCCAAACAATTCGGTAGATTTTATAAATTCAAAAATCAATTAATTCGATAATTTCTATAATTACAAAAATTCTTAAAAATCTATTAAATATTGTACAAATTCTACCTATTTTATGAACTTTACAAATTTCAAAAAATTTGCATGTTCTATAAATTCAAGAGATTAGTTTTCAAAATTCCAAAATTCCAATTTTATAAATTTATAAAATCGATAATTCAATAGATTTCGTAAATTCATCATTTTATAGATTCTACAAATTCTTTAAATTAAACAACAATTCCAAAAATTCTACAATTTGTAGGTTCTATAAATCTATAAAATAGAAATTTCAAATAATCCATTAAATGCCAACAATTCGGTGAATGATAAACATTTAATAAATTTAAAAAAATTTATAAATTCGTCAAATTCTGTTAAGGATACAAATGCTACAAACGGTACAAATTCTAATAAATTTATGATTTAATAGCTGCCATCCGCACTTTAATATCCTCACCCCCACTGTTATCGTGAGTGATAAGAGAACCCAAATATTTGAACCTCCTCACTCCCTCAAACGTGTAGTGACCACTACTAAAATCTGGTGTGCCATTTGTCCCTATAACCAGAGATCATTTATTTCGTTTTGGACTCATTGAACAGAAGCTGTTGGACTCATTCAACAGAAGCGTTGCTATTCAGTCCAATCACGCATATGTCATCTGCATATGCAAGCACCTGATTGGACTGGCGATATAAGATGTTGCGCAGAGATGTTTCAGTTTCACGAAAGTTCTACTCCAACATGAGATTAAAGAGTATCGGGGACAGAGCACCTTCCTGCCGAACACCCGGGTTAACTGCAACAATTCTCGATAGCCTGTTGTCAACTACAACACAGCATTGAGACTGTGTCACTGTCATTCTACAGTCGTACCAGTTTTGTTGGCATACCTAGATATTCCAGCGAACACAACAAATTCTCTCGCTTGATCGAGTCATAGGCCTGCCGGAAAACCAGGAACACCTGATGTACGAGGACGAACGTCTCATAATATTTAGATAGAACAAACCACAGCGAAAAAATCCTGATCAATGACTGATCGATTCGGATGAAATCCTGCTTGATAGTGACCAACCAGGTCCTCGGCTTAAGCGGTGATTTTATCCAATATAACGTAGGATAGTAACTTGTATGCTGCAGTGCAAAGGAGACTTATACCGCGATAATTCTGACACTTCAAGCGGTCTCCCTTCTTGAAGATAGGGCAAATCGCGGCCACTAACCATTCGTCAAGAATTTCTTCGGTTTACCATACTAATCAAATAAGGTAGAAAAGACAGCTCCACAAAGTATTCTCTCCGAATATCAAGAGCTCCGAATTAATGCAGTCCACTCCAGATGAGTCGTTCCGTTTTAATCTGTGCAGGGTCCTAGTGAATTCGTAATAAGATGGATTCTGTATTTGATCTCACTCAACTACAGTCTGTGACGTATGATGAACCCCAAGCAAGTAGGTACAATGTCCATTCCATGCGTCGAGCCCTTCATCGATGTTGACACAGTGGTTTCCATCCCAGTCCCGAATGGCAGTAGTCTTGTTTTTCCTCGCGATTGTAAGACGTTGTTGCACTTCACTATGGGCTATATTTTGTTGCTCAACTGCACGACAACACTCGTCATCGAACCAATCATTCTTGGGTCTGACTTTCACTATACCTAAAGTCTGTTGGGCAGCAGTGACAACCGAAGTTTTCAATACCTCCCAGACAGAGTTCACACAGTCGGATTGGTAACTAGCTCCCTCAATGTTGTCGCTGACAAGATTCTGATATCATTTTTGTTTTTTATCTTTATTTATCAGACCTTCACAGTCGAACGTTCCGTGCGTTCCGCGGTGTTCCCAGACTTGTACGAAAACTTCCATCGTAGCTTTGCAGCGACCAAATAATGATATTTGGTTGCAGACCGATAAGTTCTCATATCCTGCACAACCCGAGTTTGCCCTTTTGAAATTAACACGTGGTCAATTTGGCTGCGGGAAATATTTGTGAGAATGTGTCCATGTTTCCAAATGTATTTGTTTGTGAGGGAAAAATGTGCTTGCTTCTCTAAGATCGTAAGCAATTGCAAAGTGTCGGGAGTACGGACCTATGTTTTCACACAAATCGGCCTGATTTCTGCCAGCTCTAGTATTAAAGTCCCCAATCACCATTCTAACATCGTGTTCGAGTATAGATCCCATCAGATCGTCCAAGTCATACGTAGTGCCCATCTTCATCACCCCCCTCGACCACGGGGGGCCAAATTCTATAATTTTGATAAATTCTATATAAATTTTATAAAATCCATTAATTTGATGTTTTTCAAATTATATTGAGTTTATATAACTCAACAAGATGATTGTGAACATTTTGAAAAATTTAATGTCAATAAAATCAATAAATTCTGTAAGTTTTAAAATTGTATGAATTTTGGATAAACTCGATAATTTCGATAAATAAAGTTCTATAGTTCGATAAATTCTTTAAATTTTTTTAAATCTTTAAATTATTTAAATTTACAAATTTTATAAATTTTACAAATCCTATTAATTCCATAGGTTTTAGTGTTTTTTTAGACAGATTAGTTCTATTCTATTCAAAAATTTCTACAACTTTCGAATTTTCTACAATTTCAATAAACTCGAAAATTTTGATAAATATAGACTTAAAATTGATATTCTATAAAAATTTATTAATATAATAAACTTTAAAAATTCGATAAATTCTGTAAAATCTGTATATTTTATAAATTGTACGCATTCTATCAATTTTATAAATTTAACAAATTTTAAAATTAAATTCGGTAAATTATTATTATTCTATAATTTTCATAAATTCGATAAATTCTGTAAATTTTATAAAATCCGAAAATTCCATAAATGTTATAAATTATATAAATTATAAATTGCACAAATTCTATCAATTTTTTAAAGTTTGCGAATTCTCTAAATATTGATTTATCCGAAAAATTTCAAAATAAATTCGTAAATAAATAAATTTATAAAATCAATAAATTTTTTAAATTCTATAAAATTTTTACAGTTCTATAAATTCGATAAATTCAGTAAATTTTATAATTTCTATAAATCGATTAAATCGAAAATTCCTTTAGTTCTACAAATTATATTCTATTCTATAGCTCTTTAAAATTATAAACTTCATAAATTTTGATATATTTACAATTTCATTAAAATCAAAATGTTTCGTATTCCGGATTTACTTAAAAATTTAATAATTCTAAATATTTTTAAAATCCATAAATTCGATTAATTTAATAAATTCTATAAACTATATTCGACAAACTGTATGTATTTTATAAAAACTTATAAATTCTATAAACCCAAGAAATAATAAATTTTAAAAAATTTTATAAACCCAAAAAAACGATTATGATTAAATCTAAAAATATGCATTAATTTCAATTCTATCAATTTTACAAATTCTACAAATTTTATAAATTCAACAAGTTCTACTGATAGTTCTACAAATTTAAAATTTATAATTAATCATTGATAATCTCGATAATGCGATATATGTATTTCGTAAATTTTTTATTATCTACAATTTTAATAAATTCGATGAATTAAAACAATTCAAAAATTCTTTAAAATCTATAAATTTTATGAATTGTACATTTTTTATCAAATTTATATCTGTTACAAATTATAAAAATTCTACAAATTTTATAATTTCTATAAATTTATAAATTTGAAATTTCAAATAATTCATTCAATTCTATCAATTCGGTAAATTAAAAAAATATAATAAATTTGGCAAATTTTTAAATGCGGTACATCCGCAGAAATTTATAAATTTTTTATAAATTTTACAAATATTACAAATCATAAAAATTCCTTAAATCAATTTATTTCGTCTTCCGTTATTTAATTCTAAAAAAATTTAAAATTTTAAAATTTGATAAATTCGACAAATTCTATAAACTCAATTTTGATAGATTTTTTGTATTCTATACAAATTTATAAACTCGATAAATTTCGTTAATTTTAAAAATAGAATACATTTTTTTAAATCTATAAATTTCAAAATTTTATAAATTTTTAAAATCGATAATTCTACAACTTCGGATTTTCCACAATTTCAATAAATTCGATTGATTCGAGAAATTCTATAAATTGTTTAAAATCTAAAAGTTTTATCAATTTTACAAAATCTACTAATTTTAAAAATTTTAGGAATTTTCAGAAAATTTGTAAAAAAATTTAGGAATTTTTTTAAAAATTCTTTAAAATCAAAATGTTCCGTCTTGCATTGTTTAATTCCAAATATTCCATAAACAATTATATACAATTATATTATATAAATTCCATAATTTTCGACAAGTTCTAAAAAATCTATCAATTTTATAAACTCTATCTAGACTACATTCGGTAAAATTTATGTATTCTATAAATATTTATAAATTTTAAAAATTCGATAAATTATTTAAAATCTGTGTATTTTTAAAATGCGGTAAATTCTCTAAAATCTATAAATTGTATCAAATTTATAATTTCTACAAATTTTATATATTCTACTAATTTCATAAATTCAAAAAAGTTTAACTAATTTAAAAAAAAAAAAAAAATTAAAAAAACTATAAATTTATAAAGTCATAAATTCCTTAAATTCGATGACTTTTATAAATTCTTTTTGGTAAATTTTATATTTTCTAGAATTTCAATACTAAAATTGATTCGATAAGTTCTTTAAAATCTATAAACTTCCATTGTTTAAGTCTACAAAATTTTTAAAATTTAAAATTTTGATAAATTCGATAAATCCTATAAACTCGATTTCGATAATTTTTTTCAGACACATTCGTTCTTATATACAAATTTTTAAATTCGATAATTTCTCCAACTTCGTATTTTCCACAATTTCAATAAATTCGATTGAATCGAGAAATTCTATAAAGTGTTAAAAATCTTGTAAAAATTCTTTGAAATCAAAGTCTTGCATTGTTTAATTCCAAATATTCCAAAAAGTTTATAAATTCGGTAAATTTTATATATTCCATAATTTTCGATAAATTTTAAATAAAAATCGGTCAATTTTGTAAACTTTTTAAACTTCATTCGGTTAAATTTATGTATTCTATAAATATTTATAAATTTTAACAATTCGATCAATTCCTTAAAATCTGCATATTTTATAAACTGTACGCGTTCTACTAATTCCATAAACAAGTTCAAGCAATTGTATAAAAACTTAATACTAAATTCCATAAATTCGATAAATTGGTAAATTTTAAAACTTCTAACAATTCTTTAAAATTTATAAATTATTTAAATTGTACATTTATAAATTTATAAATTATTTAATAGTACAAATTTTAATAATTCTATTTTATTTCTGCTTCAATTTAAATCTACAAACTTTTTAAATTTAAATTTTCCTTAATTTTGATAAATTCGTTAAATTCTATAATACTCATAAATTCGGTAAATTTTATGTATTTTATGTATAAATTTTTTTATGTTATTAAGAAGTCATCTAAATAAACAAAGACTCGATCGTGGAGTCAGCACGGAATCACCCGGTGCATTGCACAATCCAAATGACATGCCCGTGAAGTGATGTAAGGGCCGGCCAGGTGCTGTGAATGCCGTTTTATCCCTGGATTGTGGAACGAGAGGGACCTGCCAAAACGCATCTTTCAAATCAATTGTTGATATGAAATGAGTTTGATCCAATCGACCCAGCAAACCATCGATAAGCAGCAAAGGATATACGCATCCTTGACGGTTGCCTTGTTCACCTCGCGTGCAATCAGACACAGACGAACCTTACCGTTTGCCCTATGTCCCATAGTAATTGGCGAACATCAAGAGCTCTTGCTTTCCTCAATGACATCCATAGATCACATTCGATCTAACTCCTCGTTCATTAATTGCTGCTTAATTGGCGACAGGGCGTAGCATCGAAGCTTCAGTGGTTTCGCAGAGCCAACATTAATAACAAGCGTTACTAATGTAGTCTTTCCGAGAGCCAACTGAGCAGAAGCTGGAAATAATTTTATAATTTCATATTTAGTCTTGCCTGGTCTACTGGACTAAGGTTATGGACGTTTGCCGGTTTTTCATCAAAAGTAGTGGTGGGTGTGGAATGGATTGTTGCGATGGTTGGAGTAATTCCAAATGAATTCCAGAAGTCAATCCCTAAGATTAGAGGTTTAGAATTTCTTATGGTGCTCTTTGTTGGTAAATAAGACACGAGCCTGAATGTACCCGAAAACTCGAAGCTCATGCCCGCTAGCCGTATTTACATAAATGGGGAAATCGTGAAATTCTACAGCAGTATCACTCAAAAACTTGTCTGACCCAGCACCTAGTACGCTGATAGTGGCACCACTATCCAAAAGGCCGTTATAATCGGTACCATTACTTTTCAGTTGGACATAGGGCCGTTTGTCAATCACATTGTTGTTGATTATCGAGGATACTATATTTGCTCTGAGGTTTCGTCTCATTCTCCAATACGTACGACTTCTTAAGCGGTGCTTTGAATTATAATATCGCTACTGGTTGTTATATGGAAATGGTGTCTTCTCAACCGAATCGCTACAATCCACTCCCCATCCACCACTATACTTCTGATGAAAAACCGGCAAACGTCCATAACCTTAGTCCAGTAGACAAGGCAAGACTAAATGAAATTATATAAATTATTTCCGGCTTCTATACCCAAGCATAATAGATTCAAATGATTTCATGTCGAGCTTCCACAGCTTTTCCTTTGGAACAAGTACGATTGCATCCAATTGACGCTAGTAATATGGTCAAATCCGATTTCGTTTTTGATCAAAATTCTTCTGGTATAGTCGATCGCATATTTGTGCAAAGTATTAAGTTTATGAAATATGCTGCCGTTCATAGAGCTTTTGCCCAAAACTATTTATTTATGTTGGAATCGAACATGCACCGATCTTGTTCTGTGTGGGTGTCTTATTATTACGCTCAGCAATACCATTTGGTTCGGGAGTAAATGGTGCTGTTTGTTGATGTAAACGCCAAACTATTGATTACAATTCTCTATTCCAACTTTGATTATTATTGAGCACTGATATTCGATGAGAGCCTTTCACTCGAAAATGTGTTGTAAACTTGGTTTTTTTCTTTCAACGGAATAAGAAATACCTTTCTGCTGAAGTCATCGACAAATTGAACGAAATATTTTGCACCACCAAATGAACCAAATCGAGTAAATGTTCAGCAAGATTATCAAGGTCTTTAAATAAAGCGAGGGTTTAATTCCCGTAAACGTAAACGACACATTTGTTATTAAACACAACTGTTTTAAATATTCGTCACAAATATTTACCAAACCCCGATGCCACAAATTATTGTCAATTTTGCCACTCAGCCCAGTTTCATTCATTGAAATTTCGCTTGTATTTTCACAGTTTGGTATAATATACAATTCAGCCGATTGACCAATGTCGCCATTGCTATATATTAACCTATATTTCGTGCCTTGAAAATTTTACAATTTTCTTTATCAAATGCAACACGATAGCCGTTATTGATCATCTGGCTAATACAGAAAGCAAATTTGCACACAAACCCCAGAATCAATAAACCAATCATACAGTTTGAACAATTCACCAAAAATGTCGTTTACAAAAGATTTTCATTTTTTTTGTCTTCTTTGGACAATCTCTGGCCATTTCTGGGCCATTCCTCGTCTTACCGCACGAATTATCCTTAAACTTGAAATTTTCGATAAGAATCCAGCATCTTCCATAAGTCTTACGAAATAATATTTTAGACCGGCACACTTTATCCGGCACACTTTGGATTCTAGTAATTTAATTATATGATTTTTGAGTCTTGATTTGAGTGATTCTCAACTTTTTAATTTTGTTTGTGCAATCTATCGATTGGGCTTCGATTCGTTGCACCAAGAATCAATTAAGGCGGCCGTGAACTTGATAGATATGTATGAACTCAATTCGCTTAGTCATATTCGCTATCCATCCACTCTTCGCTGACTATTGATTTCCTTCGATATGCCAAGACAACATTGTACTACGATTAATTCAACCACCAGATGAAGATCGATCATCCTCAGTGGTCATAACGAAAGGTCGAATAAAAGTAGCGCACGCTAAAGCTTCGATACTCCGTGCAGTAAACTCCAATCGGATATTTTTTTTAATGAAATGACGTGGTTTTCAAAATTCCGTAGCCGTCTTCTGCACTCTTTATATCAATCTTTCAACTGAAACACCATGTTCCAATTATAAATTGCTTGAATGTAATATCTATTAGGGCTTCAAAAATTTGGCAGGAGAATATTTGGGTTTCTATTAGTGGGACACCGGATATTACTTTATTTATCACGAATCTTTCCATCGTTTCGACGATTGTTCGGATCATATCTATCCTGTCGTTCTCTGTTAATTCATTGATGATTTTTCAGAAGTTTGTGGTAGGCGGTGAACAAATTGCTGATATGGAGCAGCCTTGCGCTGTGCAGCTTCGTTAATTTCTGTTGAATTCTCACTAGACTCCTCACTTGAAAGGGGTTTCTCTATACTTGAATGTATTGTACGCAAGTTAATAGTTTTTGACATGCACTGATCCATCTAACCATTACTGTGGATAATGGCTATATTCTGGACGCCTCATCTAATATCTCTATACTACGTGTCCATGAATTAGCTGATTTAGTTGGTGCATCTTCAAGACACTGAATTTTTGGTTTGCGAAAAAAAAATTCACATTAACCATGACCGCAGTTTTCAAATTGTGTATGGTTTTGATTGTTCATTCAACAATTTTGTTAATCGTCCATCATGATTGTCGTGAACATCATCAGCGCATTAAAAAATCTCATTCGCATCTTCCGTATCCTGTTAATTATCATTTGCAACACTGAATGCACTTGAAGTTTGAACAGACAAACATAATACATAGCTTCATCTTCTGAACTTACTAAAACTCAAATCGCTAAAATAAATTGAATGTTGATTCCAAATGCCAAATCTAATGGCGTTTTAATATCAAATATAAAAATATTTATTATTTAGGATATGTCCTACCTCGTCATAGATGACAGTAGTAAGTTAAGGATCTATTTAAGATCAGCTGGAAAGCGTCTCCTCAAGAATTTCTAATGTGAGAAAGAAGTTCGTAGCTCTATTAATTAGTAATTACTGTGTACAATGCAATTGCAATGACATTTAACATAAATAAACAAACATCTTAAATTACCATAAATCTCATCTGTTGCATTAAGATTACCCAATTAGTAAAAAAATTCCACTTTAAAATCACTTAACTTAAATACCTTTAAATCATAAAAAAAAAATATTCTCCCTTCTAATGACATTCCAAAATCAAAATCATTAATCATTTTGAAAACATACATACATTATCTCAACAGTTATGTAACTCACATGAAATACATAAATATGTACATGATCGTACCTAACCTAAAACTAAATAAATTTTCTAATTATCGTGTATCCCTTGAACTCTTTTTGGTCGTGAGTCGTGATACCAACTAAAACAAAAGACATTGATCTTCGCAATATACGAGTATGTATATCTACATTAAATTGATCGATCGATCGATCGATCGTGATACATAATTTATGATGATTATATGCGCGAACCCTTCTATAGATATATACTACTAACCCACTGAACGGCGATTTATTTCTTTAAAAATGTATAATAACAAATTACCAATTCTTCTTATTCTGGTGTACATTTATATCTTATATTTATGTATATGCGCCAAGAACCTGTTGTATTGGCCTACATAATTCCGATTTTTGTTTTATTCTTATTTTTCTTAAGATCCAATTTGATCTTATGTTTTCTATATCTACACGTATATGTACTTGAATATACGCATATATTCTTATTTCGCTTCTCTTATGTATTCTTCATCTTTAAAATTATAACGGTTAGGTTTTTTTTTTTTGTTTTTTCTTGATTTAATTGCAATGCGCAGAATACTACAACAAAAACACATGCGCGCACGGAGAGGAATGAAAAAAGAACCGAGTCCGTAAAAAAAAAAAATGTAAATAAACAACAACATAAGAAAGAAGGTGTCTTAAAATTTCAATCCAAACTTTTCGCTCATTAATAATTACGTAGGTACGTGATTGTTTTGCCCAGGTGAATATAATTTGGAACGTGATTCCATATTTTTCTCTCGCGTCTCCAGGTTAATGGCACAAGTGTCCTATATACTCATTTCATAATTATTATTATGATTGGTAACATAATCTTGTTTTGCGCATATACATACACAACTATATATAATTATTGAAGAATCTTAATCGGCATTAAGATTGGGTTACATAAAAATCACCTGAGGCAGAGTATATGTAAATAGCTGCCTAGACAAGTCTATAGACAAGAAAACACAAAATTGTAATTACTAATTGTGTATATGCATCGAACTTAGACATGAATTTATTGAGTAAACTTTAAACTCTTTTTCTTCCGTAGCTGTATCACGTTCGAGCATACCTCCTCTTCACTCGTTAAACCCGGACCTCGATCTTATACTAAGATCCGTCAGGTCGTCCAAAGAGAAAGTTTTCATAAATTTGATTCTGCTGTACGTTAGATTCGGACAAGTGTAGAGCAAATGAAGCGCAGTTTCCTCCTACTCACCACCGCAGCTGCGGCAGAAATCATGGGCAACGACACCAAGTCTGCTTGCATGTACCACAATGAGACAATGTCCCATTATAGCTTCGAAGCGATATCAGTTGGCTGGATCTGGCCCGGTTAAGTCCAGGCCAGATCTGCCTTGTTATTACACACGGACTAGTGTTAGACCATCTGACGTTCGTTAATTTTATGGTTTCTTCCTGAAGCAGCAGTTTACATGAAGCAAGCGGTACCTTTATATCCCGCCTGATTTGGGATATAAGGCGTGCTGTGACCTTGCCTTTACATTCTCTGTGATATTGATGTGCCCTGGCACCTTGGCATGTTCGTTTTCATAATTTGAATTTACAAAGGAATCTTTGTGATTTGATAATTAGGCAATTTCATGATTTGTAAATCAACGAAAATAATTCATGTATCATCAGTTGATGGACACACAATTCCGTTTTGGCTTTCCTCACTGTACGCTCTCCGACTTACTCCTATTTAAATTTAGTTCTGATGATACCACGAAATTCATTCATCGTTTCATTTATTTGACTGCAACACCGTACCTATACAGAAGATGACAAGACACCAATTTTCTTCTATGTTTAGCTATTTTATACACGTCACAAATATTTTCCAAGCTTATGCTAACCTTCGCCTTTAGTCTGTAATCTCCTCTGTGATTAAATCTCCAAGTCCCTGTTAATGTCACTCAGAATATTCATCGGCACCAAGAAATGTTTTTCTGTTACATATGCGTCTATATAGTATTTGACTATACCGTTAAGGAAGAATTGTAAAGGATGGTCCATCTAACAACTGCATTTTAATTTGGCTCTAAATTCAAGACGAATGAATATTTTTCAAATCGGTTAGTTTTATTAAAAAGAGTATACAATTTCATTCAAATGACTTCCACGGCTGGCTTTACAGTACCCCATTCTGCCAATCCAATTTTTGCAGAACACTTCGATTGCATGGGCCCCTTTCAAGTCTTGGATAGCCTCTTGTTGGTTAGCATAACAGATATGCTTAACGGCTCCCCACAAAAAAGTCCAACGAAGTCAAATCGCAGTTGCGTGGTGGCTCATTGACATCTCCGTTACGGTTGAATATTCGACCCACGAATAAAATCCAGTTTCACGAACTCGCTTCACAAATTGATCCACAAATTGCCTTATAGGTATATTTCGTTTCTCCTGAATTTTCCAGGTCAAAAGCGACGCATTCATAATAATAATAAGCAGTTTATAAGAAGCCATTACTCTCCCCTTACTGAGTCAACAATCTGACTCCAACGGTTTCGATCTTGACCTTGGTCTTCATACTGTCTTACACAATCTGAAAGAGCCAAGTCATTCTCTACACCGTGTAGCTATCGTCGTCTGCAACGACCTCTGGGTGGCTCTCCTTTCAGAGATTACTGCACAATTTGTTCCGCACGCAGAACGTGACCGAGCCTCTTCCTTCATCTACAATGTCGGGGATCCTCATCAGATCTCTGATCTCGACATTGTACAGAGCTCGGTATATGTGTGACCCATTTCGTAATTTTCTGTCATAACACGAATGATGTAAGTGTTGTCACCCTCGAAATAACCGGTAGTTGAAAGTGCAAACGCTAGATGGATCATGCTTTGTTTAGCTTTGTGGATCAGACTTTCCTGCCCAACTTTGTCATTGACAAGCACCACATCCAGACATATTGTTGAGCAAACTTTTTCTCTTTTAATGTGGTTTTAAAGATATTTCACGGTAAATGCACCCGATCAAATGTTGAGTGCCCATTGCAGACACAAAATTGATAATTTATGTAAAATTGTTTCTTAGAAAACAAGGTAACTTCAGCACACTCCCATAGCTTTTACCTAAATGAAGCATTTATGATATTATAGACATTAGCTCAGTTATATTAAATCAAATCCTGGTGCTTCCTTCTAGTTTAACTTTTTTTATAATACGTTGATTCATGAGGTTGATTAGGATTATAGCATCAAGAGGATTTGCATTACTGCTCATTTAACTTTTAAACTTTTCTGGAGTGTTTTACTGTATGCCGATTGTTGTAAATCTATGAAAGTTTCTACTTTGCCCACTTGATCAACATTTTGCTAGCACTCTATATGCTCTTTCGGCTTTCCGGATCAGTCTTTGGTTGTAGTTAATTCATGTTATGATAACCAACCAAAATAATTGTAAAAGCGATTAGCACTGATGATGACAGTGCAGAATCCATCAGCCGAATAATTGTTCAATTTAGTAAACTTTAGGTTGGTATGTTGTGCATGTTCAGACGGTCAAAAACAAAAATTTGCAACCGTACGGCTTAAATTTGACCTAAAAAGGATTTTAATTTTTGGAAGTGAGAAATTTCAGAACAAGATTTCTGACGTTTGAGGAGTTTGTATTTTGAAAGCAGGTAGGTGCTAATTTCGGTAGGTAATTTCAAGAATTGAAATTTTACGACTAAACTGAGACTTGATTTTGATAACAGAGATTTGGCCTAATATTTTGAGAAAATAAATGTTGATAAGCATCTGGCGTCTAAGATGAATACTCTCCGTCATATTATCATATAACGAACCATTTCTAGTTTCATTACTAATCCTCATCCCGAAGTTACGTGACCTCTTTTTTTATCATGTAAAGCATACCTGCAATCAAGAGTAGGACATTTGAATTTGGTTGAAGTTGGTTCTTACTAACTGTATGATAGATATATAAGCTTTGACCGCTTTTATTGGAAGCTATCCGCAGGTATGCCTCTATTTTTCTATGTTGCTTATTCCACATTCATATAATGCCACACTCTATACAGAAGTTCATATAAGCATTTATTTTACATGTATTCGGCAATATTTCTAAATAGCATGCGTGCCTCCCGGCTTTGAAGTTCCTCAACACGTGTTACCTCACTTATGCTATCGAATGATTCTCAGATATTTAAATTCAGGCACTTATATTGCACCTGATTGCCAATGACACAATTAAGTGTGAAAAATAAGTGATTTGCACTAGTGAGCACTATCGTGTGTCAAACTTGTTTATGGAAGTCAATGAGCCACTGACTTTTACATTTATTTCTGTTCTTACCAATTAATGTAACACAAGAACTCACTATAAAATTCTCAAAATCACTGACGGCATTCGAAAGAAACGTTTTGAAATTTTATAAAACTTTTGGTAGCTATTTGTTTTATTCAGTTATAAAATTTAAAACAGGATGCCATCTATTGAGGAATAGATTAATATTGTAAATAACAGAAAATAAATAATTAGGTATTGCGCCGTTTTGTAATTTTGTCGAATTTTTTTAACTTTTTGAAATTTATTTAGAAATTCTGAATTCTACAGAGATTTATTTAAGTTCAAATTATTTTTATTTTTGCGACTTATAAGTAGTAGAGGTTCGGCTTGGAATTGGTCGGGGTACCAGGGATTGACCATCATTTGAAATTGACGTTGAGGAGTGGGAATTTAGACAAGCTTCGTTCAGAGTCGGAACTGATCTCATTGCTTTCAAAATCGGCTTAGCGTTGGCCATCCAGTAGCGTACCCGCCGATTGGCAAGAGTATGAATGGTGTTTCTTTTTTGACTTATTCGACATACTACGAGTATATGCATGGAATGTTTTTTTGGATATTTGCGTAACATTTAATCGAGTTGATGTGCGTACTTTGTAATCAACATTTAGGATATTTTTTTTATAGGGTAACAAGGCTCTCAAGCAAATTATATTGCGACTTAAATATGGAATAAATAAAAAAGCAAAAATCAACAATTTGACATTAAAAATTCAATTATATTGATTATTATATGGAAAAAAAAATAACGCCCTAATTTTTTTTCAACAAATTAAATGTTTATATTAACTACTCTGTGCTTATTATGCTTACTACTAACTTATTTTAAAAAATTATCAAAAAACTGGGACCAATAATTATGTTTGTCCAAGAGTCCGGAGAAAACAGCTAAAAGGCCAGGTAGAATTTTGGGTAGAGGTTCGGTTTCACAATTTCCAAAATTTGCAACATTTCGAAATTGAGAACAAAAATGTTTACAAAAATTGGATAGGAGTCGGATTGTCAAGACTTCTACCTCGTTGGCGTATTTTTCGAAAAAAAAATTTTCTAAGCAATCTTAATTAAGGTGCCTAGTTAGAAGAATGGTATATCCTTCTAAATGTAAATGTACATTACCGCGCGAATTGAGATTTGCCAACCTCTCAGACACTTCCTATTTAAAAAACAGAGGGCATCTTCTAGATAGTTCTTTTGAAATTGTGAGCCTGCATAAGCCACTCTAAAAGCCGTTTTGCCATGAGTTGTTGAAGAATTCATTATGTCAAATAATTCATTTGAAACGGATGATTGAAGGCAGGAATAAACAGAATGACTTAAAACTTGGGTGGCATATTTCACATTCATCCGTTGGGTAGATATCAGATTATTTTTGTCACTATGATAAGATTCTTGAACATATTTCCAAGATGTGGAATAGCCATGGTAATGGTTTACCATTAAATTGTTGCGGATACTTTTATTATTCTTACTATTTCGAAAAAAAATTAGCCTGTTCGTGTCTACCTCTAAATAATTCGCTAATATCAAAAAATTCGATTCATGATCACTGACGATACCTCTAACACTTAAGCGACTGTCTGTATCCAATTCCTAAAACTACCGCTAGCCATAACTACCAATGCTGATGTCGTGGGGATCCCTTTACAAGTAGCCTGAGCAAAATGAAACCTTGAAACCCTCAAAACTAAACCTTTAATTTTATATCTTGCTTTCGAAAAAAGTTAGAAATTTATTGACATTTCGTCGAAGCGAACTATGCATTCTCTTTCGATTTTACTGAACTTATCTACTTAAATCTTTATAGCTTGAAAGATAAAAACGTTTGCACGTTTGGCGTAATATTGGGAGTCCTATTGCTAACGCGTTAATACTCCGGGTTCGATATGATCCAGCGGCGGTGATTATGGAAATATTGATGATGGAATATGTGAATCGGAAGTGGATGTCATCCTTTGAACGAAACCATTATCTGAAACAGACAAAGTTTCTGAATTTATGGGTAAAACATTTGGTTTGATACGGTTCTAAAGAACCATGATCGCCGGAAAATATTCTTATGTTTTCGACTTGGCATGGTGCCCACTTGATGTGATAAATCGTTGCGCACACCAGCCGTATGTTGTAATTGGCGGGTTCATATGTATATTGCGCCAATTACAACATTCGCCTGGTGTTCAACGATTTATCACAGCAAGTGGACATCATGTCATGTCAAGTCGAAAACAAAGGAAACTTTTTTCTGCACTCATGGTTCTCGAGAATCAGTAGTTAAACACCTAATTTTATGTATGAATCATGTATCCATATTCATATGAATTTCTGAACTTATTGTGCAATTTTTGGATGATTTTCAAATTACTGGGATGGGATGAGAATAGTATTGCCTGATGAACATTTATAATTTTTCTGGGATGGTATATTAGGATAACTTCACACACTTCATCTTGCATCTTATTCGACATTCTATTAACTTTCTAAATAGTATTTGTTTTTGTCCTATGTGGAGTAATCACACGAATGATTCTTCTCTCAAATGTAAGGAGCCATCTCTCGTACTCATCCGTCAGCGCCCAACTTTCACATCCAAACATAACAACGGCCGTGATCAACGCTTTCTAAAGCTGCAGCTTCACGGCACTTGATAAGTGTTTAGATTTTAGCAGTGGCCTTAGAGGATACAAAGCAACACTGTTAGCTGCCAGCCGCACTTTAGTATTCTCACCATAACTGTTGTCGTGAGTGATAAAAGAACGCAGATATTTGAACCTCCTCACTCCCTTAAATGTATGGTGGCCACTACTAAAATTTGGTGTGCCATTGTCCCTAGAACCAGAGATCAGGTATTTCATTTTGGACTCATTGATCTGAAGTCCAACTGAAGCTGAAAACTCTACAAGCGGATCAAGCATTTCTTTCAGTCCGTTGCTATTCAGTCCAATCACGCATATTTCATCTGCATATGCAAGCACTTGATTGGACTGGCGATATAAGATGTTACGCTGCGGTGTTTCAGTTTTACGAAAGATGTACTCCAACATGAGATTAAAGAGTATCGGGGACAGAGCATCTCCCTGCCGAACACCCGAATTAACTACAAAAATTGTCGATAGCCTGTGCTCAAGTTTAACACAGCATTGAGACCGCGTCACTGTCATCCTACACAGTGGTACCAATTTTGTTGGCATCCCTAGGTATTCCAGGGCAGACCACAAACTATCTCGATTGATCGAGTCATAGGCCTGCCGGAAATCCAGGAATACCTGATGTACGGAAATGGAAGTCTCATAATATTTAGATAGAATCATTCGCAGCGAAAAGACCTGATCGGTGACTGATCGATTCGGACGAAAACCTCCTTGATAGTCACCAACCAAGCCCTCCGCTAGAGAAGTGATTCTATCCAATACAATGGATGATAGTAACTTGTATGCTGTGCAAAAGAGAGCTATACCGCGATAATTCTCACACTTCAAGCGGTCTCCCTTCTTGAAGATCGGGCATATCGCGGCCATTTTTCATTCGTCAGACATAACTTTGGTTCACCATACTAATCGAATAAGGTCAAAAAAACAGTTCCACAAAGTATCCCCTCCGAATATCAAGAGCTCCGAATATATCCGAATATATGCAGTCCACTCCAGGTGAGCGGTTTCGTTTCAATCTCTCTCTGCATGGCCTTAGTGAATTCCTCTTGGTATGGCTCCTCAATGCACATCTCCGCAGGCGGTATTTGAGGTGACTCAACTACAGTCTGTGACGCATGATGACACTAAGCAGGTCGGTAAAGTGTCCATTCTATGTGTCGAGTACTGCGTCGATGTTGACACAGAGGTTTCCATCCCGGTCCCGAAGGGCAGTTGATGCAGGCTTGAAAGCATGGTGCAATCCAGTAACTCCTTTAAAGAAATTACGTGAACTGCGCGCATTGCTGAGTTCTTATACTTTCAGAATCTCGGCCTTCCACCACTGTCGCTTTTTTCGTCTACAAATCCGCTTAGCTGCCCTCCTAGTAAGAGTAGCCTTGTTTGCGTTGTTGCACTTCACTATGGGCTATATTTTGTTGCTCAACTGCAAGACGACGTCTTCAAACCAATCATTCTTGGGTCTGACTTTCACTATACCTAAAGTCTGTTGAGCAGCACTGACAACCGAAGTTTTCAGTGTCTCCCAGACAGAATTCACACAGTCAGACTGGTAATTAGCTCCCTCAATGTTGTTGCTGAAAAGACTCTGATATCGTTTCTTTTGATCTTCATTTATCAGCCCTTCACAGTCGAAACGTTCAATGCGTTTCGCTGTGTTCCCAGACTTGTGCGAAAACTTTCACTGTAGCTTTGCTGACCGTTAAGTTCTCACATCCTGCACAACCCTGTCGCCCTTTTTAAATTAAGGCGTGGTCAATTTGACTGCGGGAAGTTTTGCGAGGATGGATCCATGTTTCCAAATGTATCTGTTTGTGAGGGGAAACTGTGCTTGTTCCTCTAAGATCGTGAGCAATTGCAAAGTACATCATTCCCTCACCATTATTGGTCGCAGTTTCGTGTCGGGAGTACAGACCTATTTTTTCACACAAGTCGGCCTGATTTCTGCCAGCTCTAGCATTAAAGTACCCAATTACCATTCTAACATCGTGTTCGGGTATAGATCCCATCAGATCATCCAAGTCATTGTAAAATGGGTCTTTATCTTGGGGCTGCCTGTCTTCTGTGGGCGCATGTGCACAAATTATCGACAGGTTAGCTAACTTTAGGCGCAAGCGGATCTTACACAATCGGCTATTGAATGGTTGGAAATCCAAAACAGCCTTCTTTACCTGCGGCCCAAGAAAAAATCCAGCTCCAATATTTCCGAGGTCATCTCCACTGTATAACAACGTATAGCGCTGGGACACATGGTCCCTACTTTTAGGCCAGCCAGTTTCTTGAAGAGCAAGGAGTTTCAGCCGATACTGCTTCATGCTTGTGATTAGGCCCTCTAACGCTCCTGGTTTCTTAAGTGAATGCACGTTCCATGTGCCGATTCGAAATCTCGTGTCCTGGTTCTTGAGCGGGGGTCCGGTGGTTTATTGGCGGTATCCATTTTTCTTTTTGATGACTTATAATGAGATTGCTTTTTTACGGATGCGGGTCGTCAGCCCAGCGATCCAACCGTTTAGTCGCCTCCTACGACAAGCAAAGGATACATAGGTTTACGAGACATGTGTGCCTCCCGACCACAGGGGCTAACTTCACAAAAACATTTATTAAATATTTTAGATGATGAGTGGAAAACTAATTTAAGGTTTGCATTGAAAACACAAAATTGAACAGCGTTAGGATCCTTCTTGTGTAAAGTTCAGGCTTTTCTCAAAAATCAAAAAAATGGATAGAAGCAATATTTTTTTTGTTCATTTACGTGTCGTACTCGTATATGCTAATCATAATATTGCTAAAATCTATCAAATATGTGTTATATACCCGCAGCTGCTACCAAAAACGTTTGTGTTCAAAATCATTTTAAATTCACTTCACGCATGTCGACCGACAAATTCAATTCAAAACACCGCATGACGAATTTTATTCCCATTAGAATAATATTATTGTTAGATAATTTAAATAGAAATTCTGACTCAATTTCATGGAATTCGAATTTATATAAGTTTGTGATTGCTAAATCAATTTAAATATACAATTAATGATTTATTATTTCTTAAAGACAATGGGCTCTCTTATACACAATATATGTATGTATGTATATATCGTTATCACAATTTTAAACCGCGCGCACATAGTCTAAGTACACATATAGTATATGGCAGCAGCATATGTAGGTACTATAAATTATATACCTTTTATGGTTGGTTAACGACGAGAAATCGGAATTTCAATTAATATTTCACTTTTTGATCTATCTCGAATGTCTGACTGACATGCAAAAAGCAATAAGAATAAGAATACAGAGATTAAAAGGAATTGAATTGAATTTTTTATTTTGAATTTCTTACGTTTATAAATTAATGATCAATAAATGGAAGGAAGGTCTTTAGTTAAAATGCCGACAGTACATATTATTATTTTACAACGCGCACCAAGTGGTCTGTCGCTCATCTATGTATATCGGCTATTTTCGTATATATAGGCTCTGCGCGCAAATTATGCATTGTGTATACGTTTCTATTTTCGGTCTGTCTCGAAATTATAAATCAAGACATAAGACATAATTTTTTCAATACCATTTCTATTTTAAGATTTTATTATGTTTGTTGCATGTGTGTGGTTTTTATTTTGTTACAAAACTGGAATCTTTATATATTTATACCAGAAATACTTAAGACCAAAAAAATACCAAATGTCTTCTCTTATCAAATATGGTTAAATCACTTGAGACAATATCCACAAAGAAAGATGCGCAAAGAAACGAAACAAGATTTTTATTTTCATTGATAAAGATTTATATCATTTAGGGCAATCACCTAAATACATGTGCTTCCGGATGTTAACTATATATTCTTCACATCACATAACATATACACTGTGGAATTTTGTATAAACGGAAAAAACTGTAACAACAACCATAGAAAACATCTTGACCATAAATAATCAATCAACGCGATGCATCACAACACACATATATATGTGTGCATACAACAACGATAGTCAAAAAGACGTACGTATATAGAAGAAAGACAACGGTATTTCATTTATTTAATTTCTTAGAAACTTTACATAAACAACAACATCCCACCCTACCTTAATTTGTATTAAATAATCGGTGGAAAGCATTTCCGATCGAGCGATACGACAACAACAATGTTATCTAACTCTATAAAGAGACTTAATGGATCAAAAATAAATTTAAGATTGAAAAATGCTGCGATGCTAATCCGCGATTAATTTGATTTTGACTTTTTTTTGTTGTTTGGTGTAACTATATATGTACTTGTATAGCGCGAGATGGTGTGCACGATCCGTTAAGCAATTTAACGTGATATTTTGTGATTAGATGATTAAGGTATTTATACATTTATATGCTATTATACATAAGCGTGATTCATTTAAGATTTGTGTTTATATCTAAGATGATTAATTTGTTTATGGGGTAAAGGTTAAATACGATATTAAAGCAATAATAGATGTGAGGCCTCGGCGAAAGTTAGCAGGTGGCCGCAAAATTGTATATTTTGATTTAGTCATGCAAGCCACCATTTCATAATATTTGTCTTGTCCCATTATATATACATCATATAGTGACAAGGCAAATTTTGGAAACACAGCAATCTAGAACAAGCGTCGTTTGTGAGTTTTGCAAAGCATAGCTTCAGAACCGACCCAGAATTTTCTGTACACTGTCATACCAGTGTTGGGAGTAGGCGAAAAAAAACGTCTGACAAAAATTGGTTGACAGCAGTAAATATAAACTTTATGTTTGGAGTAAGCTTTAAGCAATTATAGTTCAGTGGAATACATAGTAAGTCTTAAAATGTATCTTTACATTTTAGTTAATTTTGTGTTTAAGATAAAGCTTACAGAGCTTTTATATTGTTTTATTGTCAAATTAAAGCTTTTTATCGTGCATTTTATACCTAAACCTAATTTTACAACTTGTCTAGCTTTTCACTTTTAATCCAACTTTCCGTTTTACTCAGACTAGTCCCAGACTAGACAAATTAAATAGTTTCCAAAAGCTCTCACCCTGTTAATTATGTCGAAGTACGATAAACTTCACAAAATAAAATATTATCATATTTGTAAGCTGTAAAGTAACGATTTAATTATAAGCTTTTTACTAACAAATGTAATTGAGCTTTTGGTGGTCTAGTCCGTATTTTCTAATAATTTAAATGCAGAGGTTTTACTGATTTGGAAAATTTAAATAAACATATCATGGGTTTACGATGAGCTATAAAAAGCATTTCTTGATGTATTTACTTAAGCTTTCGATGTTCTTCGAAAGCTTCTTAAAGAGCTTTCTCTAATAATTCTTCAAAAAGACGACAGCACAATAAGAAAAGTCAACACATTTATATTTATAAACTTTTAAGCTCATAATTTCATTTGAAAGTTTAACTTTAAACTCAGGTTGGAAACTTTACAAAAGTCTGAGCAATAATTATAATTCTATACAAATCTCAAAGAATATAATGAGATATCGTGCAATTTTGACACAATAAACTTTTTTAGTCAAATTTGTATACTAGACGTAATCTGAGCTTAAAAAGCTTTTATTTTTTCCGATAATAAATGTTTAAAATTTATTCTCTTTGGAAACTTGTTGAGATTTCTGATAATTCCAAAAAGCTCTATTACAAATTGAAAATCTTTCCAATTGTGGCCACAATTTTAAACTTTATTTTCGGGAGTAATAAAAACTTTATATTTGGTGTGTGTAAGCTTTTTTAAATTCATAATTTGTAACTTGTGCTTAAATATATTATTTGTTTTACAATCTTCACAAATAAAATTTTTCCAATTTTGTATACTGAGAAACTCAACTGAGCTTTTGGTGATGTAGTCCTCATCTTTTAAATTAAAAGTTCTTAAAACTGGAGTTTTGTATAAATTATCAGCTTAGGTTGAAAGCTTTTCAAAAGTCGAAGCTATTTACAGGATTTTACAAAAGTTATTGACAAGTAGCAACTGTCTGGAAAAATTTAAGTTGGAACATATTCGTGAGCTCTAGAATTTCTTGAATATTTAAAGCTTTTGACAGATTTTTGTAAAACAAATTTATTGTACTCAGTCAATTTGTCTGCAATGTTCTCGAGAACTGGTGTTAAAAATACTTCAAGTGTCAAATTGTCAAGAATCCAAAATTCAAAAAATTAAGTCACAATAAAATATGCAAGTAGGACATATTTGAACTCATAATAGGCACAAGCCTCATAAGTGAGAGTCCTGTGATTCATTAGGCTCATACAGTATATTAAGTTAATTTTTTCGTTCATAAGATTCATAGTCAGTTAGTTAGTTTAGAGTGGCTGCTTCGACACACTCAGACCGGTAACGGTCCGTTGTGATACCACTACTTTTAAACGGTTACAGGCCCGATTTTTTACTGACATATTGTATGGCCCCATACGGTAGTTTATCTTAAGTGATACATCCCAACCAATTCATTGCGATAGCATGGCTTACCGTCTATTTCTTGAATGATTATGATATAAATCGACATTTTCGATGGAAATGGGATTCTAAAATGATTTTTGGAAATGTTCATCGCACGTGTCGATCTTCAAACCTGAATCATGTAGGTATAGATCTCTTCCAGTTGGAAATAAGCTACAACTTTATCCAAACATCATGATCATAATAAAAAATCATCATCATTATGCGAGGAATAAATTAGTTTTGCCCCAGTCAGCTTTATTCAAAATCATTAATTCTTCATTTTCATCCAACCTGACGAACTTTATCATAATTCATAACCAATGAAGAAAAATCCTAGTTCCGTGCCAGTTGGCCATATTTCAAAAATATATTATACAAAATTCATTCTAAATCCATTCCCATCCAACACGCTGAGTTTCATCATAATCGGTCAAAGAATAGACTACCTACTACCTAGTTCCATCCCAGTTGGCTATATTACAGAACTGCCATTCAATATGTCGAGTTTTCTCATAGTCAGCGAATGAATAGCCTTGTCCCAGTTTCCATCCAACAAGTCGAATTTGATAGTAATCTAACAATTAATTGCATGCGATAAATTGCTATCTCGATAAATTCGAAACGGCAATGACCCAAACCCAAGAAACAAGCCGTCCCTTTCAGTTAGTTTATAATTAGCGCCGATTTTGTCAGCAAATTTTGATTATTAGTCAATCTAAAACGTAAACGGCGGGTTGACTTAAAGAATAATCTGTCAATCAATGCCATGACGGTATACGTGTGTCAACATCAGCACAGAAACATTTTACGATCAACAACAATTATGGTTCGCTGCTAAAGAAATTTACTTTCCTATAACAGCGGAGCCAAACTACAATTTACCAGTTCAACACAACGTGATTCATCATATTATCGTGACCGCATTGGCCATTTATTGGTAAAATTTTCTTCAGGAATGTGATGATGTTCCCGTCGCTCCTAAAACTTTCACGAATTTCTGGCGGATTTTTGTCAAATCGCATTCGTCTGCCTCAAGTGCGTAAATTAGAAAATATAACACTTCTAGTGCATCCGCTGAGTGATTCAAACTTTAGTATAATGACTGCAGTCGGAGCAGTGTTGCAACCGTATATGCTAACAAGGTGGGAATCATTGGAATTTTACTCGAAGAAACCGATGCCCAATAGAAATATTCAGCATTCGATCGGGAATTGCGAGTATTTCTATCGATCCATAGCATTTTAGATATTTGGTCGAAATATTCAAAGTGCTTGATTGAAATATTTTACCATCTACATCGACCATATAAGCCTCAGTAATTCAGTACAAAACTGAACGAAATCCGAGACAGTAACGTCATTTGGATTTCATTAGCCTATTTATTACAGCATGTTCAAGAATTTATCCTCTGGTTCCACATGTCACGTTAAACCAACAGGAAACTAGAGCTTTTCAAGCAGCCTATATTCGAAATGTACTGCGAGACTTCATCAAGATGCAGTCGTCCCTACTTTGAATCCTGGAGTCCGTGCAAATTGATTGCTACTCGTTAGTTTTGGCCCAGTATAAATACAGACGTGATCCATTGGACACGATCTTGATTATTCTGCCAACGATCAAAACTCCACAGACACACGAAAATGTTACTTGGACAATTAGATATTCAACCTGGTTGATTCGAACATGTATATAGGACATTCGTAAATAATTACGTATCATGATTTGGTATTTCCATCTACATTACGATCGATCAAGGAACACAATTCGAGTAAAAACATTTCACTGAGCTAACGAAACTCATGAACTCCCATCGGATACGAATGACAGATTAATCGATAATTCTCTTTGGGGTTTGACCAACAGTGAAGGAAGATCTTATGTGTTCACCAGCTGAACCATCAAACTTCCTACATCATTGGACAACTGCAATTGAGGTTAGGTGTGGGTCGAAAGGGTTCGAACAGGTCTAACCCCTATATAAGAAGGCTCGCATACAAAATAATTCGTCGCCTTCGCAAACAATTCATTCAATTCGTTCAGTGCATTCAATTCATAGCATTCATAACATTCGTTAGATTCATAAGACTCATAATATTAATACAATTCATTCAGTTCATAACATTCAATAGATTTATAAGATTCATTCAATTCATTCCATTCCTTCAATTCATAAGATTCAGTTAATTCATAACATTCATTAGATTCATAAGATTCATTCAATTCAATTATTTTAATTCCTTCTATTCAATTAATTCATTCAATTCATTAAATTCATTCAAATTCATTTCACTCAATTTAATTCATTCCATTAATTCAATTCATAACAATCATAATAATCATTAGATTCATTCCATTCATAACATTCATTGGACTCATTCAAGTCATTCAATTAATTTAATTCATTCAAATCAATCAATTAATTTAATTCATAACATTCATTTGATTCATAAAATTCATTCCATTCATAACATTTATTAGATTCGTAAGATTCATTAGGTTCATTCAATTATTCATTCAATTCAATCAATTAATTTAATTTATTAATTCATTCAATTCATAACGTTCATTAGATTCATAAGATTCGTTCAATTCATTCAGTCCATTCTGTTCATTCAGTTCATTCAATTCACTCAATTTAATTTCACTCATATAAAATATTCCATTCATTCAGTTCATTCAATTCGTTCAATTCATTCAGTGCATTCAATTCATAGCATTCATAACATTCGTTAGATTCATAAGATTCATTCAATTCATAACTTTCATTAGATTCATAAGATTCGTTTAATTCATTCTATTCATTCAATTCATAACATTCATTAGATTCATTCAATTTATTCACGTCATTCAAGTCATTCAATTCATTCGATTCATTAAATTCATTAAATTCATTCAATTCACTCAGTTCATTCAATTCATTCAATTCATTAAATTCATTCAATTCATAACATTCATAGGATTCATAGGTTACATAGGATTCATGGAATTTATATGATTCATAGAATTCTTCTAAACGATACATTAAGATTCATATAAATATCACAAGTCTCAAATCGTAAATATCGAGTTTCAAGGTGCAATTCGAAAATCACACAATATGTATAAATTTGTTCAGTCCCAGGGAGAAGAATATGTATACCACACGATTAAAAATTAGGTTATGTAGCTCAGATTGTGGTATTGAATGATACAGTCAATATCACTGCATAATTGGAAATTGGACCTAAATTTAAGATCCAATATAGCAGACCACCATCATATTTTCATCACTCTTCAAAATTTGGATTCTTGAACTACCAAGGTTAAGTAAGTTCGACTTTGAAGATGGAGACCAAATATTTTAAATATTTGTGGTCGAATTTAGAAAGTAGTAATTATCAACCCACTAAATATAAAGAATGCTGCCGAATCAAATTACATCTAAAACTAACAAAACATACGTTCCAAGCGTATAAAACTAATCGGTTAAAAAGTTCTAACCAAAAACCATATCATCTTACCAAACAATCATCTTTGTACGCTCTATTTGTTGTTTTGAACAAAAATAGCACACAACTATTATTATAGTGACACACCGCAACTTTGGGACCATTACTCACACACAACGCAGCATAATTATTTTAGTTTAATCAACGACATATTAGTCAAATGTGTATTATAAAAACCGTTATTCCATAAACCTCTAAACCTCTAAATACGAGTAAATTATCACAAATGTCTTAAGATAAAAAAAAAACAAAAGAGAAAATTGTCCACACCTTTATTCTATATAAACCAATATGTGCGCGCTCGCATTGACTGATGATGATGATGATGATGATCGTTTGTAGTCAATATTATTTAAATCACAAAAATTTATTTAAATTTAGACACGGGAAATTGAGGTCTTTACGGCATTGTATATCTAATTACACCTACTTCTTCAACAATAAACGTGTATACGAGTATATACTAAATTAAAATAATTTTCTTGAACTTCGCGCAACCACGGTCAAACGTTTTGTATAATAATTGTATAATAAGTGGTGCGGTAAAACTTTCACTGCACACAATCATTTTTTTTTTTCGTTTTTTCTAAGTTCAATGTCTTAATGAAAGGCATTATGGCAAAATATATCAAGTGAATGTGATGAAGATGTCTGATGTTATTGTCAGTTTATCCTCGTATAAATACCTTGCGGGGCCATTCGTTCACTTGCCCGCTTATACATTGTATCTATCTATATATCTATCAAATACAATTTATATACTTTCTTAAATGAAATTAATTTTAAATTACAAAAGATTACAAGAGATTGAAAGAAATTAGTGAAATGAATGCACGCAAAAAAAAAATTAAATTTAAATCGCAAATCTGTCTGTTGATGTGTATATAAAGGTACATACATATATCTATATATGTACATAACATGTGCGCGCTTCATCGATTGCCGCGCTAATTATTTAATCGAATTTGGTAAGCGTGGTGTCGATCAAGTAGCAACAACAACAATAAAAATTGTATATATTTTTTTTAATTTCTTTATAATTATGAGTGTTAATTTACGATTTGGCCAAATGCCTTGAGGTGGTTTTGATTTGAGAGGGTGATTGACCTTCCAAATATATACGATATGAACGTGTACGTGTAGATTTAATATTTGATTTCTTATAGACTTTCTGGAACAAAAACAAGTTTAAATATTTGAAATTGGACCAGCTGGTCGATTCCTTCGAGATACCTATATAAAGAGACTGTTGTAAATTTGTTTATCTTTATCTCTTAAATTGAGATCAAAATAATGAAATGTAGCAAATCGCATCAAGATGTATGTTTTGTCATTTATTTGGTTAATCTATTGCTCAATAGATGGCCGTCCATTTCATAAATATTTTTGAATTAAAACAGATTTTTATTAAAATGAGTCAGTTGTTGAGCAACTCGACGTCAAGAAGCGATGAATATCCAAACATATCAAAATTTGACCGAATCCGAATTTTAAATTTGTGAAATTTGGTTTTGAGTGAAATTCTAGTATGATGGCAACGTCATATATTGAGTGTTTTTCTGATTTTAACAAAGACAAAAAGCCTTTGAGCTAAATTTTCAGAAAAATCAAATTCTGATTGTTATCACTCAAATTCTGACACAATTGTGCACTTTGTCTTATTGAGCCCAATTTTGAGTGTTATTCTGACCTATAGTGGTACTCAGTTCTGACTTCTGATTTGTAATTCTGAATAAGTACGAAGGCAATGTTGTATATTGAGTATTATTCTACCTTATGGTTGTATGAGTTAAATTTTCGAGAAACCAAGTCCTGATTTTTACAACTCAAATTATGACTTTGTGAGATTTGAATTTGAGTACAATTCTTGAGAGGAAAATCATATATTGAGTGTTATTCTGAGTGGGATTTTGTTATTGAGTTAAATTTGACGAGAAATCCAGTTCTAATTCTTAACACTCACTCAAATTCTGTCACAATCGCGAGCATTTGAGTATAATTATATTGTATAGTATTTTGATTTAGTTGAACTTTGCCGCAGAGCAAAATTTATTACGAAATCATATTCTGAACTCGCTCCAATCAAAATGTGGAAGTTTGATATATTGAGTACAATTTTACCATGACACAATAGAAATAAACTTCAAATTTTTTCCACTCATCTTCTGACATAATGGCGAACATTAGCCTTGAGTGCAATTACATTAAGTGATATTCTGAATTATAGTTGAACTTTGGCATTGAGTTGAATTTTAAAGAGGCCACGTTCTTATTTTTACTACTTAATCAAACTCTGTCATTACCGCGAACTGTGACGCGAGATTTGGGTTTAAATAATATTCTTGAGGGCAATGTTGTATATTGAGTGTTATTCTGACTTGTCATTGAATTAGGTTTATGTCGAAATCAAGTCTTAATTTTACAATTCATTTAAATTCTGTACAATCATATTAAATGATATTTTGACTTACATTTGAACTTTGAGTTACATTTTTGCAGAAATCAAATTCTGAATGCTCCGAACCACTCAAATTGTAATATTATGGCGAGTTTTGATTGTACATATTAGAGTTGTTTTGAGAATTTAAGTCCAATTGTTATTCGGACGATATTTTGCCACTGAGTTAAATTTTCCGGCAACACAAGTTCTGTCTTCCACGAACCACTCAATTATTTATTTTGATACACATGATGTATAGTATGAGGGCATTTGAGTGTTATTCTCACTTATAGAAGAACATTGTCTCTCAGTTAAATTTTCGGAAAAATTAAACGTTCATTTACCACACAACTTTGAGTGATATTCTGAATTATATTCTTATATTCACAGATCTACTCATTGTAATACTGGGATGAGCAAAATTCAAGATTAAAAACCGAGTCTTATATTGAGTGCATATTTTGTGAATTATGGTTTAGTATGAGAGCATAGTTAAATATTGAGTGGTATTCTGACTTGTAAAAGTGCTTTGCTTACATGAGTTAAACTTCTCGAGAAATAAACTTTTAATTTTACCACTCAACTTCCGACATAATAGCGAACTTTGGCCTTGAGTACAATTACTTTAAATGATATTCTGGATTATAGTTACACATTCCCATTGAGTTAAATTTTCTATAGAAAGTTCTTATATGTTGGCCACCCAATCAAATTCTGTCATAATCGTGAATTGTGACTTTGTGGGATTTGGGTTTGAGTAAAATTCTTGAGGGCAATATATTGAGTGTTATTATGACTGATACCTTAACTTTGCTATTGAGTTACTTGTTTCCAAAAACCAAGTTTGAATGTCACGATTTTTGACTTTGTTAGAGTTGGTTTTGTGTAAAATTTTCGTCTGAGGGTACAATTGTATATTGAGTGCTATTCTGAGGAACTTTGTTCTGGCTTATAGTGAAATATTTCCATTCAATTATGTTTTTCGAGAAATTTAACGATTTGTGAGAAAACTAATTTAGGGCAAAGTAATTGAGTGTCATTCTGACTTATTAATTTTTCGGGAATTGATGTTCTGATTTTTACTAAAGTGTTGAATTGTTCAAGGGGTAAAATGGTAAAGTTCGATATTGAATAAAATCCGAGAATGAAGACTGGGTCTTATATTAAGTGTTATTCAGACTTATAGTTGAACTTTGCTACTTAGTTAAATGTATCGATAAATCAAGTTCAAAGTACCACGACATACTCAAACAGTTCGTATATTCCGACATATAAGCGAAATTTGATCTTGAGTACAATTGTTATAAGTGATATTCTTAATTATAGCTGAAGTTTGGCTTTGAGTTAAATTTTCGGGAAACCAAGTTGTGATTTTTACCACTCAAACAAGAATGCTGCCAAAATGGTGAATTTCGATTTTGTAAAATTTAGTTTTGACTTTGTCAGAGTTGGTTTTGCGTAAAATTCTCGTCTGAGGGTAAAATTGTATGTTGCGTGTGTTATCCTAATTTATACGAGCAACTTTCCGTTTTAGTTAGATTTTCGGAAAAATGATCTGATCCACTTTAATGTTGACAAAATAGCGAGCTTTGGCTTCTGAGTTCAAATTTAAGTGCTCTCCTGGCTTAGAGTGGAACTTTGCCATTGAGTTATATTTTTCAATTAATTTAACTTTGATTTTGATTTTAAGTAAAATTCTAATTTGGGGGCAAAGTCGTATATTGAGTGTCATTCTGGATTGTAGTGATACTTCGGTATTGAATTTAAATTAAACTTTAGTTTAAATCTATAATTGAAGCAAAGTACGATATTGAATAAAATCCAAGAATGAAGACTGAGTCTTACATTGAGTGTAATTCAGACCAATAGTTAAACTTTGCTACTGAGTTAAATGTTTCGCTAAATCAAGTTCAAACTACTCAAATTCGGATTTTGTGACATACGGTTTAGTATGAACGAAATTTCGTAAGTTTGAGTGATATTCTGACTTAAACATGTGCCTTGCCTTATGTTAAATTTTTCGAGAAACCAAGTTCTGATATACCGACATATAAGCAAAATTTGGTCTTTAGTACAATTATTATAAGTGATATTCTCAATTATAGTTGAAGTTTGGTTTTGAGTTGAATTTTCGAGAAACCATGTTGTGATTTTACCACTCAAACAAATTCTGTAATAATCGTGAATTTCGGCGTTTTGATTAAAATACTAGTATAATGGTAAAGTCGTATATTCAGAGTTATGTTTACTTATGGAGGAATTTTGTCATTGAGTTAAATTTTCAGAAAAATTTAGTTTTTATTTTTAGCACTAAAATTCTATTAAGAGTTATACTCTTGAGTTAAATTTTTCCAGAGTCAAAGTTCTGATTCGCCGAAATTCTGATACAATGGGGAATACGATATTGCGGAAAACTTTAAATTTTAGCTGAAATATACTTATTCAAATGCTGCGACAAAACCGGAAAACCCGTATTGAGTAAAATACAAAATCGAATCTTATAATTGAGTGCATTTATCGTTGAACTTTGCCATTTAGTTAAATTTTTCAAGAAATCATATTCGTAACTGAATCATTCACACAAATCATAATAGGGAAGTTCGATACATTTAGTACAATTTCATCACTCACTCAAATTTTAACATAATCGTGCATTTTGTGAAATTTAATTTTGAGTAAGACAGAATAGTTTGAGTGTTATGAGTCAAATTTTGTGGTAATTGAGTTAAATTTTTCGAATCATCTAGTTCTGATTTTTTCCACTCACTAAAATTCTGGCATAATGGTGCGGCAATTCATTCAATTATATATTGAGTGTTATTCTGATTTATCAAGTTCTGAATTTTGACTTTGTTCTGAATATCCAGTTTCTGATTGATAGTGATACTTTGCTATTGAGCTAAATTTTTCATGAATCCAAGTTCTGGTGTCTAGGAATCCGGAACTCAAATGTTAACGTAATGGCTAATTTTGACATTGTGAGATTTAGTATTGAGTAGAATTGAATGAGGATATAATCGTATATTGAGGTATTATTTTGACATAATGGCAAATGTTGACTTAAAAGAATTTGTTTTGGTTAATTCATTCAATGATATATATTGAGTGTTATAATGATATAAAATGGTATTTTGCAATTGAGTTAAATTTTTGCTAGTAGAGAACTTGTGGTTTCCACAAATCATTGAAATTTTGGAATAAAGAGGAATTTTGATCAAATGAAAAACGAGCCTTAAATTGAGTGTCTTTTTGACTTATAATTTGAGCGATTATTTGTTCAACAGTTCTTAGTCCCGAATCGTAATTAAATTATGAAATTGAGTGTTTTTTCGAATTTTACTTTGCTTTAATTTTACTTTACTTTTAATGGTGTTGATATTAATTATTCAGCTATCCTTAGTTCATAATTAATTTGTAAAATACACAATCTAATTGTTTTACAAAGTCTGAAGTGTTTTACTTAATGTCAAATTTACATTGGAAGTGGTACTAGTATATATTTTTTGCATAGCTCAAATGTATTGTTGTGCGAAGTTCAGTTCTCCGTAGTTTTAGTTTGAACAAAACAAAAAATACAATGTTTAATTGAACGGAACGAAATCGATTGGATAAGCTGCATTTTTTCCGCATTAACCATACCTAACAAAATATTATTTACAAGACAATTTATTAAAATTAAAAAACGTCAACATTCCATCAACCTCATCTTTTTTATATACGTATATAGCTATACGTATTATATATTGTACAGACAGTCATAAACCATAAATAACTATTCGTCTGTTATTTTAAACGAATTTCAGCTGGGAAAGATGAAAAAAAAAAACCTTAAAAGTGAAAATCTTAAAATGGCAAAAAATTGTAATAAACCAAAACTAAAAAAATTGTAATTATTTTTATTTTATGCTTGGGATAATGATGACTCGCGCGCGGATGATCAAACAACAAAAAATAAATGCTATAATAAAACTATTGACGACTCTATATATAGACATAAAGCACAATGAGCAACAACAAAAAACATAAACCAACAATTGTTAGTAAAAAAATGTTTTAAAAAAAATTAATAGAAAGTTCCATGTACATCTAACTATATACTTTTGGTTAAATACTAGTGGCGCATTCAAAACTATCTAATCTTTTATTTTTATTTTTTGGTAAAAGATTTATGGTCGATTGGCCATTTGGTTCACACACAATACTAATCGTTTAAGGCATAGGTGTAAAACGTGCAGCCGCGGGGCAAATAATTAACCTTTTATTTAACCTTTTGTGCGAAATTTGCACTACCAAATCGAACTGATACACTCTAAAAGGAGGGGGAGGAACCATAAAGTATGATTTAAATGAAATATTTAATTTACTTTGAAATAAATTTTGAAAACTCGGTAAAATGATTTCGAAAATATTTTTTAACCAAGATCTATACACAACCATAAATTGAGGTGTGCAGTAGAGTTAGAAATTGTTTTGTAACCAATTTGCTGGGAAATTGATTCAATTTTGAGTTACGTTGAGAATATTTTTGTTACTCTGGAATATTTTTGTGAAATTTTTATATAATCACTCGAATTCTGGTACATTCGCATATTGAAAATTTTAAAATTTTCCCAAAATTTACTCACCAATTTTATAATCAAATATTGAGAAATTTTCAAACCATTTTATTTAATTTTAAAAATTTCAATAATTTAACAATTCACAATTTTCAATATTAAACTTATAGTCCTTAGACGCCACACTCCATTAATTCGAATTTCGAAGCTCTTGACTTATTTAATTCTGGCTTAAGTCACGTATGTTGGACTACTTGTATTTATATTCAATTCATTCGAATGTAATTTTCATTAAGTTGTGTGTAAGATCCGTTCATTTCATATTTAATTTAAGTTTCCGACTTAAGCCTGCGGTTTAGTTAAATTGCCAAATTTTTAAATCTTGTAAAAATGTTTTAAATTCTATTAATTTTTAAAATTGCCAACACCAAAAAATTTCCTAAATTCTGTAAAATCTAAATTTTTAGTTTTCAAACTTTTAAATTCATATATAGAAAATTTCCAAATTCTTAAGCTCTCAAACATTAAAATACACAAATTCATAAAATTGAAAATTTTGAGAACTGAATTTTTCGAATTTTTGAATTTTATAATTTCAAATTTTAAATATTATTGACTTACATATTATTTACATTCTTTTTGAAATTTGTGAAAATCCTGAAATATTATTTTTGTATAGTTAATCAAAAGATAAACATCAGAAGTGCTATGCGTGCAGAAATTAATTAATTTTGGATAAAATTTCGAAATTTTGTCAAAATGTACTCTCAAATGCCCAAAAACAGTTTAACATTTGAGTACAATTCATAATTGTTGATTCCAGTTTTAAGGTATTTGAATCCGAAATTTACGCAAAATTTGTTTCAGAAATTTTCAATGACCTTGAATTTAAAAAATTATGAATTTTGGAATTTTCAAATTTCAATACGAATTTTAAGAAATTCCTCACAAATGTCCAATTTTGAATTTTTGAATTCGAATAATTTTAAAATTTTGTAGACATTTTATTATCTGTTGAAATTTTTGAAGAATATGTGAAAACCGAGTTTTACATTTCCAACCGATTTTTTACAAACTGTAAATTTCGGAGATTCATTTCAGTATTTGAAATTAATTAACAAAAATATTTGTTTTGAAATATTAAACCGAAATATTTTCCGAATGGTTAGGTTAGGTTATAGGTGGCCGCTATTTACAGCACGCTTAGACCGGCGATGGTCCGTTGTGATACCACATGTATATCACACACACAAAAACACATTCATTCAACTCATTCACCCTCATTCACACAAGTACAGTACCTTGCGCAATGTATAGCTCCATGTCACCCTGAATAGTGACATGGAAGGTGGGTGGATCGGCCCATGAGTTCTACATTCCAACGGTCATAGATTGTTTTCGGATGAGATGAAAAATCTCTTTTTGCAACCCGACTTTGTTGGGATTCGAACCCGGTATCTCCCGATCCAAACGTCGCAGCTTTAACCAGCCCTATTTGCTCGGTCTATTTTCCGAATAGTAATGAACTAGAGACAAAATACGTTTCTGTCGTCATTTTTTTACATACACATTCGACGTAACTGTGAAAGATGTGACAAAGACTTTGGCTCTTGATTCCACAACTGCAAATCGCTTGCAATTATAACACATTTTTTTCAAATTTATCTAACTTAAAGTGCTTATACATTTAGCGGAAGCATTGCCACTATGTTTCGTAAAATATATAGCTTTTGACCTGTTAACCTGTTTCAGATCCAATCAAAACATATTCCCAAAATTTGCGGACAAGTTCTGGTTATCTGAACGATTTGTGGCTTTTTAATAACTCAGCAATTCGTATAGCCTTCTTGAACTCGAATTCGTCATACCATGGAACTGGATGTACTCAATTTTATGGTACGGTCATAATCAGAGATCCATTGGATTATTTTTAATAGAAGTTATAATCTTGCGTATTTTACTATGTGAGTGCTGGCCAAGGTCGACTAAAAGTTGGTAACGAAATGTTATTCTTAATAAAATTTAAATAATATTTAAAATAAAAAAATTCTTGACGCCATACTCACATAGTAAATCACACGAAAATTGGTCTTGAACCAGCGCTGGACAATTTTTCGTTTGATTTACTATATGTGAGGGCTTAGCAAAGTCGATACAATTTTGGTGCCGTGAATTTTTATTGTTTGTTTCTCCTTCATTTGTTTCTCATTAATTAAAAATTAGGTATAATCTGCCATTGAATTTCTCTAATTTGGTTATTGTGACTGTTTCGAATATCAGTAAGTCGTGATATTTGAGCTGCGTACATGACTCCCTTCGCAGACGAAAAACCATAAAATTTGTGGTATTATACTACAAATCGGACGGTTTTATATCATTTCGTGACTGATAATTGGTTATAGGTGAATTGACAATACCGTATGCTGGTTTCAATGTATCGGTCTAGATTGATTGTATGCGGCGTCTTACCTTTTATAGTCCATCGTATGAAGATATTAATCCAGTTCGAATTTTTTTAATCCTGACCACGACGTAATCGCAGTTGTGGAGTGATGTCGCAACAAAAATATCGATTTGTTTACCGATACCAAGTAAAACGGCTGATATCCAATTAATTGTGTTGAATCGAACCTTGACAGCAGATTTGATCTGCCAGCGTGAGCGTTCGCCCATGACATTGCGTTATGGATGGTAAGCCGTTGAATGTACCCGATGTTAGCCGAAGAGTTTCGTTTACTCTGAGAAAAATTTCGAAAACTTACGTTTGATTTTTGGCAGGATCAATGGCCGTTTCGTTGTTGGTCTGTAAACATGTTATCGGTACTTTGAAAATGCTGGATATCCGTGTTAACTTGACTAATCTAGTCCAAGTGGCGTGATTGTCTTGGATTACGTTTAGTTTAGACTGTAGAATTGCTCGTTGAATACGGAGTATTTGTTTTCGGTTGAATGCAGAGTATTTGTTTTCGGCATAACCGAATATAGTTGAAAAGTTATGACCCTCTGGCAGACTAGACAGACGAACAAGGATAGATTGGTATTCGACGGTCTCGGGTTCAATTCCCGATGATGAAATCAAGATTGTGTGTTTTTAATGTATAAGCAATGTATATGTGTCTTTCCGGGTCTTGCGTCGTGGGCCCATTCGTGGTATTGAATCCTGGAGGGATCCGCCCAACTCTAATTTGTTTTTAAATATGTACGCATTGATCCTAATAAAATGGTCTCCGTAGTTTAGAACTAATTCTCAAAATCACTCTAGGAATTGTCTACAATATCGACGTTGTCTATTACAGGTTGTTGACACGTCGACGTAGAAAATAATAGACGACGCATAAACGCCTATCCCAGCATATATTGAACTGCTCTTTTACCAAAGCCGATCAACAATTATTTTAATTTGCTATTCTCTGCCAAGCTTTGCGACAGACAGTATACCTAGGTTATACAAGCTAATCTTACTCATTTAGACTTGGCTTACTAGAACCGCTTTAAATATTTATTCTCACAAGCGTGGCAACAGGTGGCTCTGAAAGGACTTGCCAAATAGGAAACAGACTCTTTTAGATAATCCTTATTCTAAGGAAGGTTAATAGGTTCAAATTATATAAGTCGCACTGGCCAACCGTCTTCTTATAAGTCGCAATAAGTCCGTACTCCTAAAAATTTAATTATATCATTGGTGGTAACAAAATTCACCATTTTAAACGACTGGAATTGAAATCCGGTTTCACACAATACCATAAAAAAATTTAAATTTCAAAGGTTTACCAATCCCCTTAAAAAATCATAAATTAAAATTAAAAACTGCTTTACTCTAAATGAATACAAAAGCCAAAACGATATACAAAAATATTAAAATCTCAATACAACATTTGACCCGACCTTTTCAAGTACTCACTTAGTAAAACACGCAAAAAATAGTCTTGAATCAGTACAAGACAATTTTTCGTGTGTTTTACTATGTGAGTGGTTGGCTAGGTCGACTAAAATTAGTATCAAAAAGATTTTTTTTTTTTTTTAAATTCCAGAAATAATCATTTAAAATGGAAATGTTCGATATCTAATTTTAATGGGCCCAGCACTCACATACAAAAAAAAGTGTTTTCCATCAGTCCTAGACTAATGCACACATTGCGATATTTGTTTGAACTAAATGTTTTTAATAATTAATTTTTTACTGGATGGTGAAATGAACGTTGTGAGCAAGGTCTACCTTGCCCAATATGACCGGCCGCGACTGTTCGAGATATCAAAGACACTGACCAGCTATTAAAACAAACGTGACATGGGAATGATCACCATTACAAATTATCTGATCAAATATCTGAGATAGCAAAGATATTTCGAATTCAACAACAGATATACGTTTTACCGATTTCCTATCAAGAGATAAATTATTAATTTAATGCTTCTGACTATACTGTTAATATGACGGCAGAAATTATGACCAAGATTGATATCTGGCTGGATCCAAATGTGATTGAATAAAATTATGTCCGTGCGGAGACAGACTGAATTCGTATTTATGGCAACTCAAATGATCTTTAAATTTTAACTGCTGTTACTTTTATCGATTTGATTAAAAATTAGAACGTATAGACTTGAGTGTGACACTCCTGATGTAGGGCCTACACATTGTCGATTCTTAAAAGATTATAGTTTAGGAATGAGAAAAACAGTTTAACTGAAAGTTATAGAAGCGAGATTGAATTGTTTGGTGACCTTAGATGACCGTTAATGACCTTAGCCTTTCTCTTTTTGTTTCATTTCTCATGAAAATCTGTCAGTTGTTTAGATTTTTTAGTCCAACTCTAAAATTGTATATTTAATTAGCCAGTCGAGTAGAAACTGTATACAGAAGTTAATATTTTACGCAATGACTTCAAAAATTCACTAAAAGATCATCTTTCTCTGAGGGATTGGGTGGAAATATGGGCACAAGCGTATTTCGGTCGAATTGCAATGCAACAATTAGACGACTAAATTTTACCGAATTAATGGATCACGAGTAGCGTTTCTCGCTGTAGGATCTACAGATTTATTGCTCAATTAAGGGAGCGTGAATCTGCTTCTCGGCATATTTTGACATTGGAAACATGGTCTGTAAAGGTCATTCAAAGTCACAACTGCATGCATGATTTACGGCGAATATTTTTTCTCCATACATATCTCTTATGTATCTCTTATGATGGCAGGTGTTCTTTCTGGACCAACAAAAATAAGACGACCACAAAGGTATTTTATCGTACATATACACATATTTCTATTCATTTATAACATAATGAAGAATAATTGCAAGCAACCAGTCGGAATTTTCATTTTTTTTTTTTGCTAAAAAAAAAATAATTGTGAAAATGAAAAGAAAAATTTTCTACATTCTTTTGTTTTACTTTTTAAAAAAAAAACTGTTGCTGGTTCTTTTATAATTTAATTGTGTTATGAAAGTTAAGCCAGTGTTCTTAAATTCTTATCGAGTAAAAGTTTTTTTTTTGTTTGTTTTGGGTTATGTGGAAAATTTTGTATTGGGAAAAAATGAAACAGACAGCTGGTGGTGGTGGTGGTGGTTGGTTGGTTGGTTGTCAAACGTACAGTCACGCTATTTAATATACAATGTAATTAATATATAAACGTATATAAATTGATTTAAATTGACATTTTCTGTTTTCATTTTGTTTCAGGTAAGATTATTCCCTAAGGATGTGTTGTTATACATTTTCAAAATATTAATATATGTAAGTAAACCAAATGAAAGTACGTATATAGAATGTCCGAAATTACCTTTTCACATGAAACCGTATATGTGTACATATACTTACAAAAACTAAACAAATCAAATTATAAAAATACTAGAGACATGGATGGTAAGTAAAATGTAGGTGGTTTTTTGTTTTTGTTGTTGTCTTACATTTCTATTTATATATATATATACAAATAAATAGTTTTCACTCTAAACTATTTATAGTATATGTAAACCTATTATACCATATTAGATATACACAATAAAAAGAAATATTTTACAAAATAAAAATCGTTAAAAATTGAGAACATTCACTTGAGTAGTTTTCATTTATATGTGTATGTACATACATATCCAAATACTGTGTGTTTATTTGTTGTTGTAATGTTTTAGAGTTTTGGCATATTAAAAATGCTAATTAGATGGTAAATCACGCGAATTTTACTTTAGTGCACTATAAATTTGTTAATTAACACCTTACGTGTTAACTAGCTACTGTGATTTAAATTCTATTGGAAAATAATGTGGCGCTTGATCGATATGTGTGTGTTTGTGAATTCTCCACATATTTTCAAAATTACTCAAGTCGATCTTCAATTCAGCAATTTATATAGCATTAATATATCTTACTCATAATTCCAATGTCAGAATTTGTCAAATTATCGTAAATCATATATACTTGATACACTACAAAATGGTCAAGGACCTCCCCTCTATAAGATTTAGGTTTTGATATTTATATAATTAATCTATTGTTCAATAGATGGCAGTCTTTTTAATAAAAATATATTTAATTTCAGGTAACGGGCATATATTGGTTTTATTGAATTCTTTATGTTATATTTTGTATCTGAATAAAATACATATATACAAACGGACAAAATCGTTTGTCCGATTATTTTGATTTTTTCAAAAAAAATGTATGGACGGGCCTTTGAATTCGATCACTTTTAAATCTTTGTAGAACGTGTTGGTTGAGGAATAACGTGTACGAATTTTCAGGACACCTGTTCTCAACTTTAACACAGCAACGAGACTCGATCACTGTCATTCTAGAGCAGATAGAGTGTTCCGCAGCGAAAAGACCTGGTCAGTGACTGATCGATTCGGACGAAATCCTCCTTGATAGTCACCAAATAAACCCTTCGCTAGAGAAGTGATTCTATCCAATATAATAATTCTCTCACTTCAAGCGGTCTACCTTCTTGAATATGAGGCATATCGCGGCCACATCAGGCATATTTTTCGTTCGCCATACCAATCGAATAAAGTCGAAAAGACAGTTCCACAAAATATTTCCTCCGAATTTCAAGAGCTCCGAATTAATGCAGTCCACTCCAGGTGAGCGGTTTCATTTTAGTCTCAGCATGAATTCCATCACTTTTAAATTTTTGTAGAACGTATTGGTTGAGCAATAACGTGTACGAATGTTCAACTATTTTTTTTTTGCATTAGACAGATTCATGTCATGTTTCAAAATATTTGCAGGCCAAAAATCTAACTAAATTTACAAATAAATTTGTGAAACAATTTTTATAGGAGCCCTTTGACGACGAGGTCCGATCACTTTGAAATGTATGCAGAAAGTTTGTTTTAAATTTATTTTTGGGTAAAAATAATAACGTTTGAATTTATGCCAAGTATTGAGGGATGCATTGGTCTAAGCATCTACAACATTTTCAATATTCGGTTACAGAATGCTTTCATTATAAAAATCTCACTGAAAGGTTACTTAGTCAGTCTGTCTAACTGGAGGAGACGCTATATAATTAGTCTTTACCAGACATCAAAAGTTATGTGGAAATTGGCAAATCCTCATTTTCGTTCTTAGAGAGAGTTGCTTAGACAGAGGAGTTATTCTTAAACATGTAAAGCCGTAATTTGCCTTACCGAACACTCAAGTTAATTTTATTGGTATTCTTAAATTTCAATTCTAGAATTTCGATCTTCAATAAACTTCAGAAATTTACATTACAATTCATGTCTCAAGTATAGTTGTCTAATGGCAGACCAAATCGTTTAATGGGGAATTTTAGGAGCACTATTAGCCAAAGAAATGGTTAAACTCTCGTAAATCATCGACTTGATTTTTTTGCTATTTATATAGTTAATCTATTGATCAATAGATGGCAGCATATTTAATAGAAATATATTTGATTTTTAATAACGTGCATATATTGGGGTTCCCACTTGACAACTTTGAACATTCACTGTGAGAGTGCGTAAAGAACGTTAAACAAATAACTAAACTGTCAGTATCAAATGTATTTAAAAAAATCCGAGTCGATGACTGCAACTTCAAGAGCGTTAATTCCAATTGTTCACGCGAATTTTCGGCTGTAAACGACTTCGTCAACAAAGGTCATGTGAAAACCCTCATGTGCTTCAAGAAACACCACTTCATCCACAAAACACAACTGTAGCGGTGGTTTTCATGCTGGTGATGAAAATTACCGTCACGTTACAGTCAATGGAGATCGCTACAGAAACATGTTGCAAATAAGACGGTGCGACATATGGTGAACATATGAACTAGGTCGAATTCCATACATAAACGTTTTGATTGTACTTCAATCCTATAATAAAAATGGTTCGAGTTTTATTTAAAAAAAAAAGTTGTCAAGTCACTAAGTCTTTATTAGCCTGGTGTTCGATCACTGGGGAAATTTTGTAGTGAGCATTGTTTCTTGACTCAAAAATGTGTGTAACTATACGGAGAAGTTTTATGGGAGGCTCCCACACCAACAGCCGACCACTTTAAATTTGTAAAATCATGTTTCACAATAAGTATAAGTACGTTCCTTTGACTTGAGGTCCGATCACTTTGAAATTTGTATAGAAAGTATTGCATCCTTGCAGATCTTTGGAAGTCTAAATATAAATGTTTTTCTATTTTTATTCATTTTTGGTGAAGAATACTAACGTTTCAGTTTGTGCCATGTTTGTTGAAGGTCAAATTGGTTGAGAATCTACTACATGTTATCAATATTTGGTTACAGAAATTGTCAACCTTATTATTGATCAATGCTTTCGTTGTATAAATCTCAGTGAAAGGCTAGTTAAGAGGGGTTGAACCAAATCTTCAGTTAGTCAGTCTGTCATCTAACTGGAGCAGACGATATATAATTATTCCCTTCTGAAAAAATCTTCTGAGCAATTCGTTGAAAGGTCGGTTATTTTCTCATAGAGATGGTGGCAACCATGATTGTTGATTGTTTTCTGACCGTTGAAACTGCCAAAGCTTTTGCGAGGTCAGCAATTATTTAGCGAGGTCAGCAATTATAGCGATTGTATATGCAACGAAAATTACAACTATTAAAAAATTATTAGGGCTGGTATAGTGCTTTTTTCTCATAAAGATTGAGATAAGAGCCAATCAGGTTCTTAACTTAATCGTTATGTGAAAAAAAAAACTGGAATAACATTATCAACACTGGCATAATGGTTGCTAGTAAGGTCCTTACCTTAATTGCTATAAGAAAATTGCCGTCCTTGCAATGACTTCCCCAATTTTATTCCTATAGAACCAAATAAATGGATGAACCAACTGTATAAATTATTTATGTACTTTGGAAAAGTTTGGGACCGATTTTTATCGCTTCGAGGTATTACAAAAAAAAAATCTGATATGAAATCTTGGGATATATAATTGGGTACTAAGTTGGATAAGGAAGCAGCTGAAAAGATGAAAGTGGTGGCTGAGCGTACTCGACTTGTACAAATAAATTGACTACATCAAGATCAATGGTTTAGGTGCGAATTGAAAATTTTACGAGTTATTGATGAGAGCAAAAGTGCATGGTCTTCGTCAGTAACTATTAGTCATAAAGGCAAACGGGATGGTCAGGCTTAAATTCACAATTCTTACTTAGTTTGTTGTAACGCAGCCTAGTCGCTTGATGCACAAGGTCATTCCTCGCACCAGGGTAGGTTATGTTACGCCTGCGGCGAATTTCCTTCCTCATAACCACTTCTAATTTGGCGCTAGGCCAAACTTCACCCAGGCCGCCTATCGTCTTGTTGTATAGAGTCACTGACCTTCAGTTTTATAGGACCACGGTGCCACCCTCCGTCGCGGCAGGACGGAGCAGGTTCTGGATTCTCCCTTATAATTTTTAGGAAGGTGGTGACTAAGGCTTTCTCCACCTTCCTTCAGTTAAGAGCCGTAATACAACCATCTTGCTGAGCCTCATTTCACACACAGTTAAGGCTTCATAATCCGGAAGGCGCCTAGTATCCGGATACAACGTTAGAAACTGGGCTACTACCTATCCAATTCGGTGGTGTTTTTTGGTTTGACATATGAAGAATTCCATAATAACATTTAAATTGAGACGTCACATGAAATTCTATCTAAATCCGCATTTCGTACAGTTAAAGTGAAATTAAATTGTTTGATTGCCATCAAACCCTCCGTCTAGGCAGGAGGGAGCAAGTTCTGGATTATCCCTCATGATTTTTAGGAAGGTGGTGACTAAGGCTTTTTCCACCTTCCTCCAGTTAAGAGCCGTAATACTACCATCTTGCTGAGCCCGGTCAATAACTGCTATAAACAGATGCTCCTTTAGTACCTATTTAAAGGGTCTAGTGGCATTCTCCAGAACCATTTTCTTCTTTGCCTCCGTAGGCGAGTCATCCTCTGATCCATCCTTTTCTACTCCAACGGAATGTTGTTAATCATGGGCCCAACCCTCTTCCTGGTTTGGCTGTTTGGCACTTGCGGCCCAGCATTTGTGCGTTTGCCCTTCGGTTTTGCGGGACCAGCCTCATTCGTGATTATATGTTACGTTTTACGATTTGGCGACCGGGCCTAATGAGTAGCGGAGAAAGGTGGTCCATCTGTGCAGAGATCCGCAACACACAGGTAAGGGTACTAAGTTGGATAAGGAAGCAGCTGAAAAGATGAAAGTGGTGGCTGAGCGTACTCGACTTGTACAAATAAATTGACTACATCAAGATCAATGGTTTAGGTGCGAATTGAAAATTTTACGAGTTATTGATGAGAGCAAAAGTGCATGGTCTTCGTCAGTAACTATTAGTCATAAAGGCTACATGATTTGGAGGGCGCCAAGTATCCAGATACAACGTTAGAAACTAGGCTACTTTATGGACTGGGTCCCCAGCCTGGCCGGTTATCAGCACGGTACGGTTATCTTAACTCGGCCCACTTGTTCAGCGCTGGGTTTTCGCCTAGTACACCACATGACAGGGTATATTAGTTGCCCGGTGGTCAACAAGTACCAACTTGATTCCCCAAAGATAGCTATACATCAGACTCCCTCATGAATGATTTAAGTGAACGATAACTTTCTCAATAATATGCCAAAAATTATGTAAAACTTCAGATAAGCAAATTTTGAATAGAAACTTCATAACGCCGAAGTTCGATTGCTTCAAAATGTATTGAAAATGCAATAATAGAAGCAATGATTTTCAAAGTTTTAACTGTCCAGTTGAACCAAAATCAATTTTTCAGATTTCTTATACCATATTGTGAGAGTTATACTTGTTCACGGATTCCATCACTTCGGTGGTAGTTTTTGGTTTGACAGATGTAGAATTCCATAATAACATTTAAATTGAGACGTCACATGAAATTCTGTCTAAATCCGAAATTCGTACATTTAAAGTGAAATTAAATCGTTTGATTGCCATCATCCGGTCTGAAAACTATATATTTGTATAAAGTATGTAAACGGCGATAAATAAGATTAAGCGATTAAAGCCGTGAGCACGGTGATAATGATGATGATGATGATGAGAACATATATAGGCATTTCACTTCATGAATTAAAAAAATTTTATATGGAAAAGAAAGTTACGTGTGTGTTGAGAGATTTTGGTCATAACAAAAATATTTCACACGAATACTATAATACGATCCCAATATATAATTTAATTATATAAATTATTATTGTGCGATAATTATGTATACCGAACAATAGAGTGCAAATTATTGTATGCTGATATTGAGACTGCACAGCGAATACAAAATATTGATGCAATCTCGGTTACAATTCGCTGAACCTAAAAATTATCCAACTAAAAAATAATTTATTTGTTTTATATCTAATTTATAACTAATATACGTAATAAATTATATTAGTTTCCGTATAGTTTATATTACTAACCGACTTATTCAGTTAAAAAATAAAAATAAAAAACGCGCGCACTTATTATTGTCATTGCGTCGAGTCGGTCGCGCGTATATTAAACGTAGTCGATCGATTGATTTATGTGTGCGGATAAATAAATACAGAACAATCAATGTATGTTGTTATGAATTTACAAGCATCTATGAATATATTTGTACATATATAAGAACAATGAAATTTCAACACTTTCCAAATTTCAATTTCATTGTACATTAATTACGATATACGAGTACGTATAAGATATGCATCTTTAACATGAATACCTAGATATATATTATTGTTACAATATAAATAATTTACAATCAATCAATTTCTTTATTATACACATTTACATATACCTAATTATTTGCAATTGTAATTTAAAACTTTAATTGTGTTATTATAATAGAAACGACTTTCAAGGTGTTGACATAAGTGGCATATATGTATACTCTATGGAAAGAAACAATTTAACATTTTTCTTTCTTTCTCAGCAACACCGCGATACAGATCTCTACTTTTCAACAATTTTATTTTTTTATTAAGTCAATCACATTATTCTTAATGGTTTGGTAATAGCTTTTCGTTATAATATATAATGTATGTGTGGGTTTAACCAGTTCACTACGCGGTTCACATGTAAAATAAGTTTTTTCAGAGATAAGTCGATTTGAGTACGAACTTTATAATCGAAAATGTATAAAAAGCACAAATAATAATATTGGCAAAATATTTTAAAATGATAGTTGAAGCTGTAAGTGCTTTTTAAATCATAATTGTTTGTTTCGAGCGTGGAATATCGGAAATTGCTATTCTACTGACAGTAATAATTAAAAAGTACTTTGTTTCCAGTGAGTACATAAAAAGCACATTGCATGTCTTCGTGGAAAGCTACCGGCAAGCAACGGTTATCTCGATTCAATATAATGGCGCAGATCTAGATATTGCGACAGCATACTGTCCTCCATAGCATACACCAACGAAGTTACAATTTAATAACGTCTTCAATAAAAACAAATGTGAATATCTGTGTCCAGGAGGGCCAACATATTGGCCAATGGAAGCAGGAAAAATACCAGATCTACTTGATTTCCAGTTACACTAGAGTCGAAGGGATTAACGATTTAACATCTGATCACATTCCTGTACTATTGTCAGTAAGCGCTATAGTAGACAAAAAACATAAAAAGCGAAACGTTACTAATAAATTTACGGACTGCAATCTCTTCAGAGAAAATTTAGAAGAACTAGTTGAATTAACAGTGAATATCAAAAGTAATGAAGAATTGGAACATCAAACAAAGAATTTCATTGAATATCAGGGAACAAATCAAGAAAAGAAAAAAGGCAAGGAGAATATAGCATCTCACCAGAAACCACGTTAACAAAACAGCCTTCAATCGGATAAGTAACAAAGTCAATCGGCTAATCAAAAACTTTAAACAAGATTGGTTCGATAACTACTTAAGCGGGCTAGGGCCAGAAATGGATAAGCACTACTCGTTAAGGAAAGCCACCAGAACACCTAGCAACAGAATTTCAACCTCATGACATTCAATTCAACATCGACGTAACTCCTGTTTATCAACCAAGTCAGAATTTTAAAAGTGTCACACCAATGGAAATGGCCGAAGAAATCGACTAAAATCTTGACAATATATATATATATATATATATATGTATATATATATATATATATATATATATATATATATATATATATATATATATATATATATATATATATATATATATATATATATATATATATATATATATATTAAAATGCTAGATTGCAGCTTAACCAAATCGGCATTTTACTTGTAAAATAAATTTTGAAAATGTACAAAAAGTTCATTACCTACTAGGTTGAAAAAAAAGTTTGGTTGTCTGCCAGATTCAAAATAAATTTTAAAATGTTAATTAAAGCTCTCTCAAAGATCTTAACCAAATGAACTTTTCAAATGTGGAATTGTTTATTGTGGTTTCGAGCCCAAAATAAGGCGAATTGGCGTAATATTGACTATACCAAATTAAAAATACCTAAGCTTTAAGCATAAAAGCTTGGTCCTCTAAATAAATAAAAAACATGAGCATACATAATTGAAATTTCAATTTAAGTCTTTATTTATTAATCAGATTCCTAATTTCAACATTTAAGTTTTAAAATTTGAAATTTATAAATTTAAAATCTTTCTTCCAACTTTTTATTCGAAAATGTACAAAAAGCACATTATAAAATTTCAAAAAAAATTATTTCTTACTGTTTGGTCGAAAATGTACTATGGGACATTGCAGAGGTTACAAAAGAAACTGGTTGACAAAATATTTTAAAGTGCTAGTTAAAGCTCTCTCAAAGAGCTTAACCAAATCGGCATTTTAAATCTTAAATTGTGTGTTGTAGTTACGATCCTGAAATATATGGAATTATCCTGGAATGTTGCCCATAACAATTTTAAAATAGATAAGCTTTAAGCATAAAAGCTTATTCCAGAAAATATATTATAAATATGAGCACTTTAATTGAAACTCCATTTCATGACATAATTTATTTATAAGCTTCCAAACTTCAACATTAAAGTTTTCTTCCACATGAAAAGCACATGCAAGGTTGCGAAAAAATCGATCTTCCATCAGATTGAAAAACCGAAAAAACAAAAATTAGCATTCATAAAATATTTCAAAATTTAAGCTTTAAAATTTACAACACATAAATGTAAAAGCTTTCTTCCAACTTTTTGCACGGTTCCAAAAAGCAAATTGTATTCCGCCAGATTGACAAAATATTTTAAAAAGCTGTATCAAAGAGCTTAACTTAATAAACATTAAGATCTTAGAATCTTTGTTGTAGTTCCGTATCTGAAATTTGGGAAATTACGAAATGTTGAATTTTAATTGAAACTTCATGTTAAATCTTTATTTATTTTAATAAGCTTCGGAACTACTTATAAATTTAGAGGCTTACTGTTAATTTTTTTTCTCGAAAATGTACAAAAAGTGATTTATAAGGTTACAAACTTTTATCGAAAACGTATATAAATCCACATTGCAAGGTTGAAAAAAAAGGTTTTCCACCAGATTGAGTAAATATTTTAAAATGCTAGTTAAAGCTCTATCAAAGAGCATAACCTAATAGGTTTTTTAAATCTGATATTGCAGTTCCGAGCCTAAAATATGGGAAATTGACATACTGTTGACTATAACAATTTAAAAATACCAAAGCTTCAAAAGAACTTGATTTACAAAATATTTTAAACTACAGGTCTGTCTCTCTAATTGGCCATCTGCAACACTTCATAGCTCCATGCTATCTTGCACTAACATGAACGATGGGTCGGCCCGGGAGTTTTACAACATTCCAACAGAATGGCATATATTCTTTCAATTTAATCACCGATCGTAATCGTGAGATGAAAAAATGAACGCGGTACCTCTCGATCCAAACGTCGCACCTTTTGCCTATGCTCTATTTGCTCGGTAGACTATTGACTATAACAATTTAAAATTACCTATAAGCGTTAAGCGTAAAAGTTGGTTCCACTAAATAAATGCAAAACAAGAATATTTTAAATGAAACTTTTAAGTTTTAAAATTTAAACATTTAAGTTCTAAAATTTGAAGCTTATAAATTAAAAGGTTTCTTCTAAATTTTTCCATTAGCACATTGTAAAGATGCAAAATAATTTGATTACTGCCTTGAAATTTAAAAAATGATTTCAGCCACTAGTTAAAGAATTTAACCAAATAGGTTTTCTAAATCTTAATTATTTGTTATAGTTGCGACACTGAAAAATGGGAAATTACAAAAATGTTGACTATAAAAGAAAGAAAATGTCCAAAAAGCTCAATACAGAATTTCAAACCAAATGATTTTCCGCCAGATTGATAAAATATTTTAAGATTAGTTAAAGCTCTCTCAAAGAGCTTGATCAATTACTCTTTTTTAAATCTGAAATGGTTTTTTGTAGTTTTGAACCTAAAATATGGGAAATTTTATAATGTTAAAAATTTGTTTAAATTAAAATTCTCAATTTATTGGAAAACTTCCAAATTTTAACATATAAGCTTTAAAATTTATAACACCTAAATTTAAAAACTTTCTCTCAACTTTTGAATCAAAAATACGCAAATAGCCCCTTGCACGGTTGCAAAAAGCAAATTGGTTTCCGCCAGATTGACGAAATATTTTAAAAAGCTTTCTCAAAGTTAAGCTAACTTAATAAACATTAAGATCTTAGAATCTTTATTGTAGTTCCGTATCTGAAATATGGGAAATTATTATAATGTTTGCTATAACAATATAAAAGTACCTAAGCTTTCAGCATAAAAGCTTGTTCTATGAGCATTTTAATTGAAACTTCATTTTAAATCTTTGTTTCTTTTAATAAGCTTAGACTATGACAATTTAAAATCCCGCAAGCTTTAAGCACAAAAGCTTCTTCCACAGAGCTTAACCAATTAGGCTTTTTAAATCTGAAATTGCAGTTCCGAGTCTAAAATATGAGAAATTGACATACTATTGACTATAACAATTTAAAAATACCTAAGCTTTAAGCATGCTCCACTAAATAAATAAAAAACATGTGTCATTTTAATTGAAATCCGTTTCTAAATCGTTATTTATCAAATTCGAAACTTCAACATTTTATTTATTAAATTTTGAAGTTTATAAATCTTTTTTGCAATTTTTTATTCGAAAATTCACAAACAACACAGACAAAATAGTTTAAACTACTTGTTAAAGCTCTCTCAAAGAACTTAACCAAAGAGGCTTTTTAAATCTTAATATTTTGTTGTACTTTCAATTCTGAAAAATGAACAATTTCTATAATGTTGACTATAACAATTTTAAACTAAGATTTAGGCATAAAAGCTCGTCCCAGAAAATTTATATAAAACATGTGCATTTTAATTAAAACTTATATCCCATTTCATATCTTTATTTAATTATAGGCTTCCAAGCTTCAACCTTTAAACTTTAAAATTTACAACATATAAATGTAAAAGCTTTCTCCCAACTTATTAGACGATAATGTACGAAAAGCTCATTGCAAAATTGCAAAGTAAAGGATTCTCCGAGTTCTCTGAAAAAGCTTTATCACATATTCCTTTTAAACCTGAAATTGATTGCTGTAGTTTCGAACCTAATTTAAAAGTACCTAAGGTTTAAGTATAAACGCTTGTTTGTAATTGAAATCGCGTTTAAAATCTTAATTTATTTCATATTACTATATTTCAATATTTAAGTTTTAAAATTAGAAACTTATAATTTTAAAGCTTTCTTCGAACTTTTTTTGCTAAAATGCACGCAAAACCCAATGCAAGGTACCAAAAAGTTTGATTTTCAACTTTGTAATCGAAAATGCATGAAAGGCCATTCATTGCAAGGTTGCAAAAGAAATTGATCCGCCAGATTCACAAAATATTTTAACCAGCTTCCATTTATCAGTTTCAAAATTTCAAAATTTTAAGTTTTGAAATTTGAAAATAATAAATTTAAAATCAATTCTACCAACTTCTTATTCAAAAATGTACAAAAAGCTCATTATAAGGTTGTCAAAATAAATAAAATTGAGTTGCAGACATAACAAAAGAAACTAACTGACAAAATATTTCAATTTACTAGTTACATAATACTAGTTAAAGCTCTATCAACATTGCAAGGTATCATCACATTGCAAGGTACCAACAAAAATTTGATTTTGCACCTTTTTCATCGAATATGCACGAAAGGGCTTGCAAAGTTTGAAAAGAAATTGATTTCCGGCCGATTCTCAAAATATTCTAAAAAGCTTTTTCAAAGAGCTTGATCAAATAAACTGTTAGATCTTAAATTGTGTATTGTAGTTCCGAACCTAACTATATAGGAAAATTATACTGTAATGTTAACTATAATAATTTAAAAGTATCTAAGCCAGGCTTAGATTAAACCTTACTGCACAAAATAAATAAGAAGCATGAGCATTTTAAAGGAAACTCCACTTCAAATCTGTATTAATTTAAATAAGCTTCGAAATATACATAAAAGCTTTAAAATGTACAGCTTATACAATTAAAAGCTTTCTATTAATTGCTTTAATGGAAAATGTACAAAAAGCACATTGCAAGGTTGAATAAAAAAGATGATTTTCCGCCAGATTGACAAAATATTTTAAAATGCTACTTAAAGCTATTCCAATGACTTATCCTGCCACACGTTTGATTTCAAATCTTTATTCATTTATCAGCTTCCACATTTCAACATTCCAGCTTTAAAATTTGCAATACATCAATTTCGAAGCTTTCTTCCAGCTTCTTAACCGAACATGTAAAAGCATATTGCAAGGTAACAAAAATTTTGATTTTCAACTTTTTAATCGAGATTCAAGAAAAGCTCATTGCAAATTTGCAAACGAAATTGATCCGCCAGATTCACAAAATATTTTAACCAGCTTTCTCAAAGAGCTTATCCAAATAGATCTTAGATTGTGTGTTGTAGTTCCAAACCTGAAATATGGGAAAATTGTATAATGTTGACTAGAGCAATTTAAAAATGCCTAAGCTTTAAGCATTAAAGCTTGCTCAACATGAGAGTTTTAATTAAAATCTGCAACTTATACATTTAAAAGCTCTCTTAATCATTGTATAATGGATTTACGTCCATTCAAACGTTTAACGTCTTTTATTTGTATTAAGCTTACTGCTAGTAGAGGTATTAGTGAGTAATTTTGTTTTATACGTAAATGAAAGCTTTCAAATTTAAAATTAACTTTTCGATTTCATCATAAAATCTAATAAAAATGATATTAAGTCGGTAAAAAGTTTATAATACACAGTGAATATTGAGCTTTCGATTAACCACTAAAATAAATAATGCAAAAATAGTAACAAGTCAAGCTTTTACTATCAGTAAAATAATTTAGATATTATAGAATAAGGATTTCAAATTTTTTGTTAATTTTTAGGAACTACCCGTTAATTATATTGAGTTATGGAATTTTCTGCAGTCGTGTTCGGCAAGTTTGTCACCTACCAAACGGTCTAACCAATGTGAATACGGGCAAAAGATTTTATCATTTCGTCACCGCTTGCATTTTAGCTAAACACACTCCCGATCGTCTACGTCGTCAACGTTCAAGCTCGCTTATTCAGTTCTTGAATACTCAAGTTTGGTTTTGAAACGAACTTTGTACTTTTCTTTATTAACACAATCGGTTAGGATTTTCAATTCAAATTAATTCAATTGTTAGAAAATTGATAAAATTTGGAATAATGATTTGTAATGATCTGAAAATTTTACAGCTTATGGTCAGACAAAATGCGCCATTACAAACCGTGTTGACTAGTGTATGCGATATAATTCAATCATCTTTGGCTTCCATTAAAAAATGGGGAGACCTTAGTCTTATTGTTGGGATGACCTTAGTCTTATTCTACATATTCTAGCTAATATCATAAAATCAAGTTTAAATGCTCATATAATTCTGCTGTTTATAAGTCCTACAATTCCAAATTGAGCTGTAACATTTAGCTTAAGTTGTAGGCGCACTGGCTACACAATTTTTCCAAATATGTGGTTTAAGTCAGAATTATGCGACTTAACCTAGATTATGTATCTTTAGCCAGAACTATGAATTGTTTTGAAAATGGCGGTTTTGTAGTTAATTACATTGACTACACTTAAAATTTATAAGCTTTCTATGTTTAACTATTTTTGAACATGGCTTAAGAATATCTGAAAGTCTCAAAATGTTTTCACTTTCATTTAGGTTCATCTACAAATTTTGCTTAAATATTTGAAAACACGATGACTTTTTCCGGCATTACTTTGTACTTTCTTATCGTTCATGCAACAACACGTTTTATAAAAATTCAGTCAATTTCAGCCAAATCAGTTTCTAAACTTAGGTGAACCATATTATCTAAAATAAATTTAAGTAATCGAATCGAGGAGGAAGCGGGTCCCAAATAAATATTTTATTTATCTTGATCTAACAGGGATCGAATTTTATCCTAAACTGAAGGAATCATAAAACACAACGAAAAGGTTTAAGTTATAACACGTTTGAATTTAGTTCCTCATAGATAGTAATGTAGTAAAACAATCAAATTTCCGCAAAGCACAAAACGATTATTAGTTTAATCACGAACAATTTTTGTACTACTTTGCCTACATACAAGTCACAAAGAGGTACAACAATAGCACGTTAAAAATGTAATATTGCCACCAGCTACCTGTGAACTTGTTGCTTTGACTTCCAACATAAATTTCATTTAATTTAAATAATTACAGCACATGTGCGCCATTAAAATAATTATCACTTCAGGACAAACAAAAACATCAATTTCCTATATTAAAATGTAAACTATAAATCAAGTTTTGTGTAAGTAACACAAAAGTCATAAATTTAAAATTGAAACAAAAATTACTTCCCCCATCGTAAATTATGTATTATTAATTAATAAGCAAATCTTATTAACAACGGGCATATACACGTAAATTGTTTTGTGTATATATGCAACAACGACATAATACAAAGCGAGTACAAAGTTAATGACTCAATAAGAAAAATGTCACCTTAATTAGACGCCAACAGGTTACAAAAAAAAAAAAAAAAATGTCCAACGAACCAAACTAACAACAACTAATTACAAATTTACAATATTTTTGTTTACTTTCCATTGTTTATAATTTAATTATCTATATACATACGTTAAAATTACATTACGTTAACACTTTTAATTTTAAAATATTTTATTAATAAAAAATTTATGCACGCGTTTTAATTTATTTTTTATAAAAACTAAAATATTTTTTTTTTTTTTCTAATTTAACTATTTTTTATGATGAAATTTAATTTTTTTTTTTGTTGAATTAAAAATGCCTGTCTGTACGTTATAGCAAAAAAAAATTTGCATTTTTGCATATTTTTTTGAAATAAAATATTGGATTACTTAGATAAAAAATAAATAAATAAATTACTTTTATATAATGTATAGTTTATAATTAGTGGGGCAGAACTATATATGTATATACGTATGTGTATGCATATTTGCATTCGAATATTATGTAAATAAAATAGAAAATGATTTTAAATTATTATAAAAATTTTAAAAATCGTAAATTTGTAAAAAGCAAATTTATAAAATGAAATTGAAATTCTTTATAATCCTAAATTTCTAAATTTCTAAATTCCTGCACCCACCATGTTCGGAATATGTACGATTTAATTTGAAAGTTCTTAAATTTAATTTACCAAATATATATCGTAAACTCGTAGGAATCGAATATAATATTTAAAATAATTTAAATTTTATAACTAAATTGTAAGTAAAAGTCTTAATTTAAAGCTTGATGTATTTGGAAATTTTTTTTTTAATTTTTTAAATCGATTTCGTTAATTTTTAAATCATTTTTTGTGTAATTCCATTCTAAGTTGCTTAATTTTAAATTATGAAATTCATAGAATTATCTAAGTACATCAAAATTTCAATATTTATTAATTAATAATTTACTTATTCATTAACAATTTACTATCAAAAATTCTAGAAATTCTAAAAAATTAAAATCAAAGTTGGGCGGATTATTCCAGCACTCAATGCCACTAACGGGCCCACGGTGCAATACAATATGGTTACATATTAAAAACACCCAACTGTGATTTTTTTTGGTCACCCCTGGGAATCGAACCCGAGACCCTCGAATAACAAAGCAATTACGCTACTTATTGTTCCAACAAGGGTGGAAATAAACACAAACAAATTCTAACTTTTTTAAAATTTAAAACTTGAATTTCGATTAAGTAAATTTTATGATTTTACAATTTCGGTTTTAAATCGTTTTTTTGTGTAATCCCTATTTAAAGTTTTTTAATTTTAAATTGTTAAATTCTCAAATTCTTTCAAAATTCATAAATTTCGAACCTGAAATTTTATTTTTAACTATAGGATGTTAATCAAAGCTTAACTGTTGGCACAATATCGTAGAATTTCAGAATTTCCCGTTGAAATATGACAGCATTTTAGAATAATTTCATGAAAAAGTTTATTGAAATTCGGAATTCATAACTTAAAATTTCAATACGATTTAAAATAAAAGAAAAAATTTTTAATATTTCAATTACTGATTTTAATTTTTGAACCCGAATTATGAAAATTTAAACTCTGTGAAGGAATTTTAAAAAAATCGAATATGTATATAGGTCCTAGATATTTAAAAAAAACAAGTTCTTAAAATTCTAAACTTAATAATTTATTTATTCACAATAATTAAAAAAAATCGAAATGTTTAAATATATAATATTCAAATTTTCTAAAATACCTTCACAAACAATACCATTAAGTTCTCAAAATTCATCATTAATGAATAATTTTCTTATCAACAATTATTGTGAATTAATCAATTTAAAAAATTTAAAAGTTGGAAATTTTTTTAAATTTTCTAGTTTTTTATATTCATATTTTCTAAAATACCCCACGTTTACAAAATTCATTAATCGATAATTTACTTATTCACAATTATTGTGAATTAATCAATTGCAACAGTTTCAGAATTTGGGAAATTTTGAAATTTTTAGAAATTTTATATTCAAATTTTCAAAAATACCTACCTACGTTTAAAGACGCATCAAAATACCGCAGCTTTTCAAAATTCATTAATTAATAATTTACTTATTCATTTGTTATTTATAATACTATCAGAAATTCTACAAAATCTAACTTTTTTAAAATTTAATACTTGAATTTTGATTTAGTAATATTTCTGATTTTCAAATTTTGTTTTTAAATCATTTTTTGTGTAAAATGGGAATTTTAACTACTTTAATTTTAAATTGTTAAATTCTCGAATTCTTGCACTTCCCAAATTTCTACATTAGTACGATTTCATTTGAAAATTCATAAATTTCGAACCTGAAATTTTATTTTTCACCTCCTGTTAGTCGAAATTTGACAGCATTTTAGAATAATTTCATGAAAACATTTATTGAAATTCGGAATTCAGAACTTCAAATTTCAATACGATTTAAAATTATAATAAAAAAATCTTAATATTTCAATTTTTCGATTTTTAATTTTTAAACCCGAATTTTCAAAATTTAAATTTGTGAAGGAATTTAAAAAAAAATCGAATATGTATAAAGTTCCATTGATATTTAAAAAAAAAAAACAAGTTTTTAAAATTCTGAGCTTAATAATTTATTTATTCACAATAACTTAACAAAAATCCGAAATTTTTAAATATTTAATATTCAAATTTTCTAAAATTTATTTAGTATTCAAACAATACCCTAAGTTCTCAAAATTAATCATTAATGAATAATTTTCTTATCAACAATTATTGTGGATTAATCAATTTTACAGTTCCAGAATTTTGGAAATTTTGAAAATTTTAGGAATTGGATATTCAATTTTTTTTAATTCCTCCACAGTCGTTTCAAAATACCCCATGCTCCCGAAATTTATTAATTAATGATTTGCTTATCCACAAGTATTCTTAATTAATCAATTTAAAAAATTTAGAAATTGGACATTTTTTTAAATTTTCCAGTTTTTTATATTCATATTTTCTAAAATACCTTCATCACGTATCAAAATACCCCACGTTTTCAAAATTAATTAATCAATAATTTACTTATTCACAATTATTGTGAATCTGTAACAGTTTCAGAATTTTGGAAATTTTGAAACTTAGAAATTTTATATTCAAATTTTCTAAAAACCTACGCTCAAAGACGCATCAAAATACTGCAGCTTTTCAAAATTCATTGATTAACAATCAAAATTTCTACAAATTCCAACTTTAAAATTTTTTTTATAAAATTTGAAACATAAATTTCGAGTTAACAAATTTTCTGATTTCAAAATTTTGCTTTTAAATCATTTTTTGTGTAAAATGGTAATTTTAACTACTTTAATTTTAAATTGTTTAATTCTCAAATTCTTGCACTCCGCAAATTTCTACATTAGTACGATTTCCTTTGAAAATTCTTAAATTTCGAGGCTGCAATTCTCAAATTATTAACTTCCCAAACTATAAGGCGTTAATCAAAGCTTATCTGTAGGCATAGCATCGTAGAATTTCCGAACTCATTAAAGGCATTTATTTGGAATTTGACAGCATTTTAGAATTCAGAATTCAGAACTTCAAATCTTAAGACGATTTAAAATAAAAAACAAATTTTTTATATAATTCGATATGAAATTAAAATTCGGTTTATGAAATTAATACTCGGGTTTATAAAAGTTATAAAAGTTTAAAGTTAAATTGTAAATGCTGTGCAGACATTTAGAAAAACCCAGGTTCTTAAAATTCTTTACTTATAATTTATTAACCCACAGTAATTAGGTAAAAAAAACGAAATTTAAACGAAGCACTTGCACAAACGTCCCAAAATACCCGAAGTTCTCAAAATTCATTAATCTATAATTTCTAATCTTATCAACAATTATCGTGAATTAACCATTTGATTTGATTTTTGTGAAATTTTTGGAGTTTAATTCAATATCTTTAAAATACCTTCTCAGACAAATCAAAATACCAAGTTCTTAAAATTCATTAATTAATAATTTATTTATTCACAATTATGGTGAATTAACCAATTTGTAAATTTTTGAAATTTTCATAATTTTATATTCAAATTTTCTAATTTACCATCACAGACGTATAAACAAAATACCCCAAGTTCAATAAATTTTAAAAAAATTTAGGAAATTTATGTTCAAATTTTCTAAAATATCTTCACAAGACGTTTCAAAATATTCCAAGTTATCAAAATTCATTCATTAAATATTTACTATTCACAATTATTGTGAATTAATCAATTGTAATAGTTTCAGAATATTAGAATTTGTGAAATTTTATATTAAAATTTTCTAAAACACCTTTTCACTTACCTTCATAGACGCATCAAGATTTTCAAAATTCATTAATTAACAATTTCCTATCAAAACTTCTACAAATTCTAACTTTAATAAAATTTAAAACTTAAATTTCGATTTAATAAATTTTCTGATTTTAAAATTTCGTTTAAATCAGTTTTTGGTAATCCCATTTTATGTTTTTTAATTTTAAATTGTTAAATTGTCAAATGCACTACCTGCACTACCCTAAGTTTCCCTCCTATTACGTTATTCACAGCTTAATTGTAGGATAACATCGTAGAATTTCAGAATTTCCCTAACTTCATTAAGTGCATTTATTCGGAATTCGGCAGCGTTTTTGAATGATTTAAAATAAAAATTCCTCTATTGAAACTCGGAATTCAGAACTTCAAATTCCAATACGATTTAATATAAAAAAACTAACATTTTGAATATTTCGATATTATGAATTTCAATTTTTGAACCCGAATTATGAAATTTTAAATTTAAAATTATTCGAAAAAATTCGAATATGTGTAAGGTCCTAGACATTTAGAGAAAACCCAAGTTATCAAAATTATTTACTTAATAATTTTTTATCCATAATAATTTAAAAGAAATCGAAACCTCACGTTCACAAAATTCATTAATCAATAATTTTTTTATCAACAATTATTGTGAATTATCCATTAAATTTTGTGGAATTTTTGGAATTTTAATTTAATTTTGTTAAAATACCTTCTCAAACAAATCAAAATACTAAGTTCGTAAAATTCATTAATTAATAATTCACTTATTCACAATTATTAGTATTATAATTTAAATTAGTTCCGTCTTATACAGGAACGTTTCAAAATACTTAAAGTTCCCTCAATTGATTAGTTGATAATTTACATATTCACAATTATTGTAAATAAATAAATTTGATAAATTTAGAAATTTTTAGGAATTTTATATTCAATTTTTTTTAAATTCCTACACAGTCGTACCAAAATACCCCAAGCTTCCAAAATTCATCAATTAATAATTTACTTATCCACAACTATTGTAATATTGTGAAATTTTCTGAAATTTTAAAAAATTTTAAAGTCATATTTTCTAAAATACCGTCACAGACGTATCAAAACACTCCAAATTCTCAAAATTCATTAATCGATAATTTACTTATTCACAATTATTGGGAATTAATCAATTGTAATAGTTTCAGAATATTGGAATTTTTGAAATTTTTAGAAATTTTATATTAAAACTTACCTTCATTAATAAATGAAATTTTCAAAATTTTGTATTCAAATGTTCTAAAATATCTTCACAACACGCTTCAAAATATCCCAAGTTCTCAAAATTGATTAATTAATAATTTAATTATTCACAATTAATTTGAAATTTTTTAGGAATTTTAAAAATTTTTGGGAATTTCATATTCAATTTTTTCTAATTCCTACACAATACGTCATCAAAATACTCCAAGCTCTCAAAATTATTTAATTAATAATTAACTTATCCAAAATTATTGTGAATTAATCAATATGAAATTGGAAATTTTTGGAAATTTTCTGAATTTTTATATGCATATTTTCTAAAATACTTTCACAGACGTATCCAAATACCTCAAGTTCTCAAAATTTGTTAATTAATAATTTAATTATCCACAATTATGGTGAATTAACCAATTAGAAATTTTCTAAAATTTCTTTACAAACGTATCAAAATACCTCAAGTTCTAAAAGTTCACTAATTAATAATTTACTTGTTTACAATTATTGTGAATTATAAGCATTTAATTTTTTTTGTCAAAATTAAAATATTTTTTAATTTTCAATCAAATTCATAAATTAAATTAAGTTCCGTCTTATACAGGTACGTTTCAAAATACTCAAAATTCCCAGAAGTGATTAGTTGATAATTTACAATATTCACTATTATTGTGAATTAATCAATTTGGAAATTTTTAGAATTTCAAGTTGGAATTTTAAATTGAAATTTTTTAAAATTGTTTCATAGACGTGTTAAAATGTCTCAAATTTTCAAAATTCATTAATTTATTATTTATTTATCCACAACTATTGTGAATTAATCACTTTGGATTTTATTAGAAATTCTAGAAAGATTTAGAAATTGTACATTCAAATTTTCTAAAATACGAGTATCTTCACAAGCGTATTAAATATATCAAGTTCTCAACGTCCATTAATTAATAATTTACATATTCACAATTATTGTGAATTAATCAATTTGTTTTTTTTAAATCTATAGAAAATATCGCAAGTTTTTCGAATACATTGATTAATAATTTATTTATTGATTATTGTGAATTAACCAATTTGAAATTTTTGGAAATTTGAAGACCTTTTATATTCGAGTTTTCTAAAATACCTCCTCAGACGTATCAAAATACCTGAAGTTCTCAAAATTCATTAATTGGTAATTTACATATTCACTATTATTGTGAATTAATCAAATTGAAAATTTTTAGAATTTTAAATCTTTTATATTGTGATTTTTTTTAAATTTCTTCTTGACGTATTATTTTATCTCAAATTTTTAAAAAAATTTAATTAATTATTTGTTTGAAATTTTTTAGAAATTGTTAGGTTTTAGGTTTTTTTACATTCAAATTTTCTAAACTACGAGTATCTTCACGACGTTCCTATGTTCTCAACGTCCCATAATTAATAATTTACTTATTCACAATCATTGTGAATTTTGTATAAATGTTAATATTTAAATTTTCTAAAATACCTCCATAAACGGATTAAGATATCCCAAGTTCTAACGTCCATTAATTAATTAATTACTTATTCACAATTATTGTGAATTAATAAATTTGAAAAATGTCGAAATTTTTAGGAATTTTATATTCAATTTTTTTTAATTCCTACACAGTCGTACCAAAATACCCCAAGCTCCCAAAATTCATTATTTAATAATTTACTCGTCCATTAATCAAGTTGAAAAATTTTAGAAATTGTGAAATTTCTTAAAAATTTTTAAATTTATATTTTCTAAAATACCTTCATAGACGCATCAAAATCCTTCAACTTTTCAAAATTCATTAATTAACAATTTACTATTCTAAATTTTACAAATTCTAACTTTTAACAAAATTTAAAATTTGAGAATTTCGATTGAATAAATTTTCTGATTTTAAAATTTCCTTTAAATCCTTTGTTGGTAGTTTCATTTTAAGTTTTTTAATTTTAAATTGTTTAATTGTCAAATCCTGCACTCCCCAAATTTTTACATCAGTACGATTTCCTTTCAAAATTCATAAATTTCGAGCCTGAAATTTTCAAATGTTTAAACTCCCATATTGCGTTATTCAAAGCTTAACTGTAGGATAACATCGTAGAATTTCAGAATTTCCCTAACTCATTAAATGCATTTATTTCGAATTCGACAGCGTTTTTGAATGATTACAAATAAAAATTCCTTTCTTGAATTTCGGAATTCACAAGTTATTAAAATTATTTACTTAATAATTTTTTATCCACAATAATTTAAAAGGAAACGAAACCCCAAGTTCCCCAAAATTCATTAATCAATAATTTTTGTATCAACAATTATTGTGAATTATCCATTTAATTTTTATTTGCGAAATTTTTGGAATTTTAATTTAATTTTGTCACAATATCTTCTCAGACAAATCAACATACTAAGTTCTTAAAATGCATTAATTAATAATTGACTTATTCACAATATATTGTGAATTAAACAATTTGTAAATTTTTGAAATTATCAGAATTTTTTCAAATGTACTAAAATATGGTCTTGTGAAGCTCTGCAAAATATCCCAAGTTCCCAAAATTGGCTAATTAATACTTTAATTATTCACAATTAATTTGAAATTTTTTAGAAATATTAAAATTTTTGGGGAATTTCATATTCAATTTTTTTTAATTCCTATACACAGACGTATAAAAACACTCCAAGTTCTCAAAATTATTTAATTAATAATTAACTTATCCACAATTATTGTGGATTAATCAATTTGATAAATTTTAGAAATTTGAAATTTTTGGGAATTTTCTGAATTTTTATATGCATATTTTGTAAAATACTTTCACAGACGTATCAAAATACCTCAAGTTCTCAAAATGTATTAATTAATAATTGACTTATTCACAATTAATGTAAATAAACCAACTTGAAAAATTTTGAAATTTCAAGGCATTTTATATTCAATTTTACAGACGTATCAAAATACCCTAAGTTCTCAAAATTTGTTAATTGAATTCATCAATTTGAAAACTTTTAGGAATTTTATATTCAAATTTTCTAAAATTTCTTTACAAACGTATCAAATTACCTCAAGTTCTAAAAGTTCAGTAATTAATAATTTACTTGTTTACAATTATTGTGAATTTTTTGTCAAAATTATAATATTTTTTAATTTTCAATCCAATTCATAAATTAAATTAAGTTCCGTCGTTCCCACAATTGATTAGTTGATAATTTACAATATTCACTATTATTGTGAATTAATCAATTTGGAAATTTTTAGAATTTCAAGTTATAATTTTAAATTGAAATTTTTTAAAATTCTTTCATAAACGTGTTAAAATGTCTCAAATTTTCAAAATTCTTTAATCCACTATTTATTTATCCATAACTATTGTGAATTAATCATTTTGAATTTTTTTAGAAATTCTAGAAAGATGTAGAAATTTTACATTCAAATTTTCTAAAATACGAGTATCTTTACAAACGTATCAAAATATATCAAGTTCTCAACGTCCATTAATTAATAATTTACATATTCACAACTATTGTGAATTAATCAATTTGTTTTTTTTTTAAATCTATAGAAAATATCCCAAGTTTCTCGAATACATTGATTAATAATTTATTTATTCACAAATATTGTGAATTAACCAATTTGAAAATTTTTGAAATTTGAAGACCTTTTATATTCTAAAGTTTTCTAAAATACCTCCGCAGACGTATCAAAATACCTGAAGTTCTCAAAATTCATTAATTGGTAATTTACATATTCACTATTATTGTGAATTAATCAAATTGAAATTTTTAATTTTGTATAAATGTTTATAATGAAATTTTCTAAAATACCTCCATAAACGTATTAAACGTATATTCCAAGTTCTAACGTACATTAATTAATTAATTACTTATTCACAATTATTGTGAATTAATAAATTTGAAAAATGTCGAAATTTTTAGGAATTTTATATTCAATTTTTTTTTAATTCCTTCATTGACTTATCAAAATATCCCAAGTTCTCAAAATTCATTTGTTAATAATTAACTTACTTACAATTATTGTGAATTAATCAATTTGTGTAGCCCAACTTTTGCAGTGTTATTCAAGTTAACGCGATAATGTGGAATAAGAGGATTAGGAAGATGGAGTACTCCACCTGTTTTGCATCGGTTCCCGTTTAACGCAAAGTAGAATGTAACGTATGGGAGCGTAGGGTATAGATCAATTATGCTCCATGACTTGGTTCACCTAGATCAGCAGTAGGTTGGAAAAAATCCTGGGTTTGCGGGCGATTTCTTTTCATATATATATATATAGATTTGATCTAATATATTTTGCATAATGTATAATACTTCTCATGGACTCAAACGAGCGCCCTGAGAAGTCGGTCAAGTTCAATTTTTAGTCACATCGCAAGCGAGGTAACTAAAACTAATTAAGATGCTGACTTTTTCAGACATGTCGTTCGGCCTGGTTTGGGCCCGTAATTTTCATAGTATTTTGAGAAGTACGCGCGCTGCTTCACATGAAAGTATACACGAGATAACTATTTATTACCTACTTAGCTATACTAATGATGATATGGCGTGTGATTCCAATCTCCGTTCATTTTGACCTAATGAATTTTATTCTTAAATGTAAAATAATATAAATTAAATTAAGAGTAATTACTTTTAAATGGAATACGTTTAAAGGTTTTTAAGATTACTTATTTCATGTACATACATATACATACCGCGCAAAGCAACATAAAACGAAAATTTTTATATGTAGGCTAGGTGAACGATCGAACAATCGAAAGTAAATTGTACAATCACAAGTAATTTGTTGGTGGATTTTTACTTTTCAATTTGTATTTAGTTGGTGGGTAGGTGTATACTGTACATACATACATATGTACATATTACATATATACTCTCAACATTATTAATTGAACAACAATTTTCTTTTCTTACATGTATATACATATGTATTATGGTGCACTCACGGTGTCGACATACAAGGCAGATTCAATATCCATTTTTCTTCTTGTCTGAAACAGTCGAGATAAGATCCATTCTCAACACCAAAAAATAAATAAAAATTAAAAAACGAATTACGCTAAATGTAATAAATCAAAACTCGAATTACAAAAAGTGAAAATGTGCGCACATGGAGAGATGCCTCTTAATACAATTTGCAACATTGTTATGGGTTTAATAGTTTTGATCGATTTTTATCTATGTTTGGAAATCTTAAAGGCATTCTCTGCACGTTATCTTTCGAGTTATTTATTGGCACAACCAAATTGGTCGAATATAACAACAACATCAACAACAAAATACAATAAAAAAAAGAAATTCTTGTGGTACCTCGCGTATGTGTTTTGAAATAAAATATTCGCTTGCGGTTTTATTTTATTCTTATTAAAAACTATAAAATTTAATTTATTTTCGCTTATCGTGATTCGATTAGGTACATTCAAGCAGAAAATTTAATTAATTTATGTATGCCATATCATAATGGCATTGAGTGAAATTAATTAAATTGTTGTACTTTCAGAGCGCATATAGAATTGATAATAGGCTCTTGATAATTTGTATATACTGCTTTGGTTAATTATTTCTTTTATATACCTACATAATATATAAAATAGGTAGTTTTCCAGATGATTAATTTTGGCTGTATGACATACTAATTTCCATAAGCAAATCTGTGAAAATGAAAACCAAAAAATAGAAATAAAACAAACCACTTTCTATTCACTGGTAGCATTGCTATATCGAAAATGAGTGAACAATTAAATTCCACTCTCAAACTTTTCAACAGTTTTTTTTATTTTAAGCCTTGCCTTTCCATAGGTTTAGCAACTGGTGAATGATCCAGTGGAGCTTCGATCAAAATATCTATGGAAGCCGAATCTAGATAATAGGATTTTCTCTAAAATCTAAAAACAAATATAAATTCAATCACCAATATTATTAACCGTGAGAAGTTATAACGCAAGGAGCAAGTTAACTAACATGATGCAAAGATTTATGGCGATGATGGAGAGAACCATGAATCTAATGATGCAGAATATGAACGCGTTGATGCAGATAGTCGTTAACAATCAAAAATGACTCTCTTCAAAATAGCCATATGTAATGCAAACGGCCTAGCACAACATAAAGCAGAGGTTCAAGCATTCCTCACTGAAACACACTTCACCAAAAATAACTATTTCAAAATTAATGGGTACTCTGTTTATGACACAAAGCACCCAGATGGGCAAGCACATGAAGGCACGGCTGTACTGATAAAAACAAGATTAAAACACTATGAATTTATGAAATATGAGAAGGAACATATCCAATCAACGAGCATCTGTCTGCAGGAGTGGTCTGGAAACTGTATGAAACTGTCATATCAGCAGTGTACTGTCCTCCAAAACATGCTATAAAAAAACTGCAATTCATGGATTATTTCAGCCTGCTAGGTAATACATTTTTTACGGGGGGTGATTTCAACGCCAAACACACTCAATGGGGTTCCAGATTAACATCGCCGAAAGGAAAACCACTTTATGAAGCTATAGAAGAACAGTCCCTGGATTACTTATCTTCCGGTCACCCAACGTACAGGCCCACAGATAAAAGGAAAGTTTCTGATTTAATTGGCTTTTGTGTAACTAAAGGCATTCCACGTACATATGCTATAAAGCCACCGATTCCTATGATCTGTCTTCTGATCACTCAACTGTAATTGTAAGAGTGAGCATCGGCCTCCTAAGAATAGAAACGCTAAAACGGCTTACAAACAAGCAAACTAATTTTGGATCAATATAAGAGGTTAGTCGAACAAAATTGTGTACTGAATATCCCTCTTATCACACCAGTAAATTTTGATGCAGCGAAAGAAACCTGTCTTAAATAGTACAAAAAAAGTTAACAAACTGTCACATACTATACAGGAACTAATCCAGGAAAAGTGGAAAATTCGCCGCCGATGACAAGAAACAAAATCACCGTTGTCGAAATGGAAATTAAATCGAGCTATTAAGACTCTAAGATTTGCGGGAAGAAGAAAACCAGAGCGTCCAGAATTATTTAAATGAACTCTCGGCCACCGTGAGAACACATTATTCTTTGTGGAAGGCAACAAAAGAGTTAAAAAGGCGAACAAACTCGAATCACCCGATTAGACTACCAACTGGAAATTGGGCGAGAAGCGATGAAGGAAAAGCCAATGCTTTTGCTGCTCATGTAACAACAGTATTCGCACCACACGAAGAATCTACAACAAACTACAACTGTTTGCGTTTCCTTAATATCTATGTTTGGATTCGTTCGGTTAACGTGAGTGGTTGTGTAACGAAACGACTTGGAACCAAGCAAGGTGCGACGTTGGCGCAACAACTCAGCTGGTTGATTTTCGCATCCGTTTTCAGAATTTCTCTGTAGTCTTACATCGGTGACTGCAGCACGTTTGCCGGCTAGTTGTTCAACGGTGGGCGTTGTTCTTGTCACCGACCACAGAGAACTTGATGTGCTGCTTTATGTTCTTATATACCCAAATTGATGACATGGAAGTAATTCAAAAAAAAACTGAATTGGATTAAATTAATTCACAGCCTTATTTTATGGTGGTCGAGATGTTGGACCACTTGCTCACCACCCTCCCAGTAGGCAATGCTATATGCATTTTAATTTCAGCATGCCCCCTTATTGTTTAATGTGTTAGTCCATACTAATCGCTAAAAATTATTCACACATAATGATGCTCACTTAAGCTAAGTATACACGACGTGAAACATTACAGCAAATAAATAAGACAACAGATGATGGTATCATGAATGTGAACAGATAAAAATATTAGAAACAAAATATTGTATAATAAATAAATAAATCAATATGAATTTAATAATTTTACCATAATTATTGGTATTTTTAAGATAACTTGAACATAATTATTTATTAACTAGAGTATATTTGATATAATAATATTGGAACTATAGTAACTATTGAAATAACTTATAATTAATTTTATAATTTTAGAAACATGCAATAATTTTTGGATCCGCGGTCCATATGTAATTTACATATGTTATATATTGTTAACTTAAATATAGTATATTAAAATTGTATATGTATATAATTTATAAAATATTAAATTTTGAATTAAATAATTAAATTAATAAATAAATATATATATATATAGTAATAAATGGATAATATAATATAATTATAATAATTGTGGAATTTCCACGTAAAAACTTATCTGTGTTAGATTTATGATCTGATGGTGATGAAAATGGCGGTTAAATCACGTTCGCGCCATAACGTGGTGCATTTTATATCTCTTGGCGTCTTCATTTATGGACGTTATTTATATATTTACTTTGGACGTTATATGGACGTTCCAGGAAGACTAATTAAGTGCTTTCGTGTTTTTCAAAATTGTTTCTGAGAAACAAAAAAAATATGTCGCGGAAAATATTGTACCGCCACCGATTCTTGCGCACAGTTTCTTCCAGTACGATGTGACTCTATTGATAAAAGAAAATGATGTATGTTTTTACCAATGTAAAATAGTCGAGCCTTCATATCGCACAAACACTAATCAATGATTTTAAAAAAAAATAAGTAAATACCTTAGGTTTTCTATTTCCGCGACGAATTATATAATTATATAGATTTAAATAACTAAGGAATGTTTAAATCACTAATTAAGTTTTCTTCAATATTAAAATTTATTTGAAGAAAAAAAAACAAACACACTTTACTGGTGCACTGTTATGCTTCCATATACAAAATAAAATCGAATGATCGATTGTATTTTGTTATTCTTAATAGTGATCGAGTACTGGTTGTTGTTGTAAATAAAAAAAAAAACGATAATCATCACCATCTATCAATTATCGTTTATATTATCCTATTATGGTGTACCAATAATTATTGATTTTTGCCCACATAACCATTTCTGGGGAGACGACAAAACAAACGAAAATTTATTCCGGATTCTGAACATTATGATCCCACTGTCTGTTGAAAGCGGCGAAAATTCAACCTATACAGAGAATTTAACGTTCTTATCTTGTCATGGAACATCACCAATGTTACAATCGTGGGGAAGCCCCACACCCGAGAGATGGTCTCAAAAGCCGGGCCTTTAACATGTTATCTATAGATATTGTCAAAACTTGTGTAAATAGTATTCATCACTTACGGATTGTACCAAAACATTAGACCAATTCTAGCTGTTAATACAATTTATACCATAAAATATATATGTATATTATTCTACGGAACGACGCATGTATAGTATAGATATCCTAGCGAATATCCTTTGTATGATATATTCCCATAGTTTTACCTGCTTTGTTGCACACTTCGTATGACACATTCCCAATTTTCCGTAAAATTATCGCTGGTACAAATTTAAATGCCAATTTTCCGGAAAATTTGTTTGCAGCGTTACTCTGTACAAAATTTCGAACAAATACTTCTTGCCCTGAAATAAATTCGCGATGCCTGGCGCGCAGATTGTATGTATATGTATTTTGCTCATGAGCTTTCTGCAGATGGGTTAAAACAATCTTTTGTGCTGTGGATAAGCGATCAGCATTATTTTCGACCAACACTTGATTTTCATTAAGTATCTCAAGTTTTCGCAATAATTCATAGGTCGAACCGTGTTGAATTTTATGCTGGCCAAAGACCAGGAAATGTGGTGAATGTTTTGTGCTAGAATGTATTACGTTACGGAGAGCGCCTGCGATTTCGTCTAGATGAGCGTCCCACATCTGATGTTCATCTTTAATATAGGCTCTCACTGCTGCTAGTACAGATCGGTTCACACGCTCTGATGCGTTGGCCTGTGGTGAATATTTGGCTGTAAAATCGTGCCTAATGCCATATTTGTTCATGAGGTCTTTGAACAAATGAGAATCGAACTGAACACCATTATCCGTTAGTATTGCTTCCGGAACTCCGAAAAGATGGAATACCTTATCTTCTAGAATATTGGTTATCTTTATAGCTGAGGCGCTACGTATTGGAAATAGTAACGGAAACCGACTATAATGATCTAAAATAATAAAGATATGCGTAAATCCGTTTTTGGTTCTGGGATATGGGCCAAGAAAATCCATATATAATCTTTGCCAAGGTCTTAGCACTTGAAAAGCTTTGCCCATCTCTGGCCTAGTAACGTAATTTACTGCCTTTGAGCATTTGCAAATCTCACATCCATTTACGAACTTCCTAACCTGTGATATCATTGACGGCCAATAGTAGTATCTTTGTAAAATCTCAATTGTCTTTGCCATACCTTGATGTGCGGCTGTCGGAGGATTATGAGCGGACTCAATTAGTTTGTTGGTCATGGATTCCGGAACAACCAGTTTCCATACTGGCAAATCTGATTCCATGTCTTTCCCTGGATTCATATAAATTTTATCGTCTATGACTTTGAAATTGGTAACGACATTTGAATTTTCCTTCAATGCAGTGACCCTCACAGTATATTCTGGGTCCTTGAACGCTTCTGAGTCCAAGTTAATATGTAAAATTCCGTCATCTTTGTTTTCTATTGTTTCGATGTCGCGGGACAGGCTATCTGGTACCACGTTAAGCGATCCTTTCCGATATTCGATTTTAAAGTCGAACGCCTGTAGTTGGATAGACCATCTGGCTAATCTACCAGATAAATCTCTCTGATCCATCAACCACCGTAGGCTTGAATGGTCTGTTATCACAGTGAATGTGTAACCCTCGACATATGGTCGGAATCGCTTTACACTCATTACTACAGCCAAGCATTCTAATTCGGTAATGCTATAGTTCCTCTGTGCTTTATTAAGCTTATGGGACATGAACGCTATGGGATGTTCTTCTCCGTTATCCCATCGCTGAAATAGTACACTTCCGACTCCAGTTGTTGACGCGTCGCATTGGATATAGAAGTGTTTAGAAAAATCAGGGTTTACTAAAACTGGAGCTGTGACGAGTGCTCGTTTTAATTCTTCGAAGGATGACTGTGCTTGCAGATTCCATTTTTCTTTTGATCCTTTCTTGAGCAAGTCTGTAATAGGTGCTGTTATACTAGAATAGTTGGAGATGAATCGTCTGTACCAGCCAGTCATCCCAAGGAACCTACGAACAGCTTTAATGTTTTTTGGAACGGGGTATTCGTCTATGGCTCTAACCTTCTCGGGATCCACTCTGAGACATCCCTCCCCAATCACATAGCCCAAATATTTTGTTTCCCTAAGCACAAACTTACTTTTCTCCACATTTATAGTTAGATTTGCTGATTTCAGTCTTCTTGCTACTTCAGACAGAAGTGATACATGTTCTTCAAAGGAAGCCGATACCACCAGTAAGTCGTCCAGGTAAACAAACACTCGGTCGTGCAAATGGTGAGGAATGACTTTGTGCATTAACCGACACATCGTTTGGGCTGCGTTGCACAATCCAAATGGCATGACGGTAAATTGGTAGAGTGGACGTCCCGGAACCGTGAAAGCTGTCTTATCCCTTGACCCTGGCTCTAAAGGTATTTGCCAATAAGCATCCTTCAGATCAATAGAGGTAATAAATCTCGTTTTATCCAGCCTTCCTAACAAACCCTCAATCAACGGCAAAGGATAAGCATCTTTCACGGTCACTGCATTCACCCTTCGGGCGTCGAGACATAGACGAACCTTTCCGTTAGCTCGCAGAACACGCGTCAATGGGGATGACCAAGAACTGGTGCTCTCTTCGATGACTCCTAATGATAACATACGGTCTAACTCTTTATATATATCTTCTTGTATTTTTGGGGATACTGAAAAGTAACGTTGTTTTACTGGAACGGCTCCTCCCACATCGATTTTGTGTGATAACACATTTGTTTTACCTAAACCGTTCTTTTCAAATGATGGAAATTCCTCGATTACCTTTCCTAAGATGGTTTGCTGTTCTTTATTTAAATCGTGGCTATTTGGGTTAGACTCCAAAGATGGTTTAAGATAATTTGTGTCCAACTGGTCTACCATTCACGGAACTAGTCCAAACATCTCCCAAAAATCTATACCTAGATATAGTGGTTGCTTAAGGTTCGGAGCTATATGCAATCTCATCAGTTTTGATTTATTTTTGTAAGAAATATTGGCTAACACGTGTCCGATGATGCGCTGATTTTCCCCACTAGCCGTAGATAGAAGTGACGTTAAATAATTGATTTTGAAATTGTTTTTCTCGAGGAACTCCTCTGCCCCGGCGCCTAGTACAGAAATGCTTGCTCCACTGTCCAACAATCCATGATAAGGAATTCCATTAATAAGCACTTCAGCATATGGTCTATTGTCGATGTTTGATGTAATGACAGATTCCGAAATAACCTTTTTAATTTCGCGCCTTATCCTAAAATATTTAAGGTTTCGATTACAATTTGTATTTTGTCTAGGGGTTTGTGTTGACCGTGAAACTTGTTGAGAGGCTACAGATTCTATTATTGTTTTTGTCGAAGTATTTGGTATAATTCGGGATCTGTATTCGCTGCAGCGTCCTCCATTTGTGGTTTCGGAGGTTGATTCTGGGATCTCAATACTCCGAAATTTTTGACATCCCTTTGGAAGTTTCCCATTCCTCGGTTGTTCCGACATTGTTGACAATTAATTTTGATTGTATTTTTAGCACCACATCCAAAACAAAATCTAGTGGTAATCGGAATAGTACATTCTTTGAATAAATGAGCAGAACTTCCACAGTTCCAACATGAAATCCTATTTTGTTCGTATGCATCTACTTGATTGGTTAGTGATTGGCCTATCCAATTCGTTGTACCAGTGACCTCATTTTGTCTTGAAAAATTCCCCACATCGACATGCTGGTTTACTATGTCGTTGTAGTCATATGTATGATCTATTTCGTTAACATGTCGCTTAATTTGGAAAGACATTTCAGGAACCCATCCTATCCGTGTCCATGTATCTTCTACTGCTATCGATCGATTGACAAGTGTAGAAATATCTTGAAAATGTTGTCCTGCAAATGTTGACTGTAAACCAGGTCTCATGTTCCTGATTAGCAAACTAATAGTTTCACTTTCGGACATTGGCACGTGTAAAGGCAAGGCTAATGATAAAATGTCATTATAAAACTCCAGGAACGTTTCTTTAAATCTTTGCTTCCTTCTTTCCAATGTTTGTTTAATATCAGCATCGGTTCTACGGTCTTGGAAACGATGTATCATGGCTGCTCGCAATTGATCCCAATGTACACTTCTGTTTCTTTCCATAAACACCCAATACCATTCCATTGCTTTTTCTTTTAGTAAAACATGAAGATTGCTTATTAAAAATGTGGTACTTATATCATTGGCTTCCGCTAATCGCTCGACTCTATAGATAAATCTTTCAATTGGAATTCCATTTCCTTCACCACTAAATGAAATATTCCACCTATGAATTTCTAAGCGGTCTTTCCTAAAAATTTTCTTTGTCTGTCCTACTCCAGCATCTGAAACACTGTCATCATGATTTAATTTTGTACCCGACAAAACTTCATAATTTGGAGGAGGCACTGCGGCATTGAAATTCGGAAGAACTGGCACACGAGTCTTAGATACCTTTGGTGATGAATGATGCTTTAAGTCTGTCTCGATATTTACAATTTCTGATTCTCTAACATTATTATCATCAACGCTTGAGATTAAAGGTCTATTGAGTCTCTTCAAAACAGCTTCTACTAATACATTTAACTGATCTGAATCTTGAGTTCCTGAGCATGTTGGTACGGGTTGGTCTGACCTGTTGTTCTGTGTTGTTGCTTGTTTTCCATCATTATCATTATTCCCATGTTGCTGCTTATGATTTTGTGTTTGTCGATTATTGTTCTGCACAGCATCTTTCTCATCTTCATCCGTTTCACCTTCATCTTCATCTGGTTCAAATATTATTAATTCTTTGATTGACTTTTCGATCTCAGGTATCGAAATATGCTTATCACGTAAATCCTGAAGGCAGCTTAATAGTTTATCACATGATACTGTGAGTTTATTAGCGGCTACTTGTAACAATTGGCTTGTTACTGATTATCCATTAGACTTAAATCATAAGGAAATATCGCTCTATATGAATTTCATTGAAACAGTTTTAAACATTTATAAATATTTTTGTGCAGTGTGACGGTAACTTTACCTAATTTGAATTTTCTTTGAACTCTACACAACCTGTAAAGTATAATGTTTATTGGTACACAATGCTGATTTATTAATTGTATATGCTAATTCCGGTTTTTCTCCTACGCTCTTTCTCTGCAAGCAATAACAATTATAAAAATTATTAACTTGTTTTTTTTGACGACACATCATTCTTGATTAAGCGTTTGGACATGATCATTCGCATTGAAACAGTGTCGATAAAAAGTGTGGCGACGAAAAACATAAATTAAAAACATAAAATAAAACATAAATTTTGTACGAAATCACGGAATTTCATCACATTTTTATAACAACTTTGATTGTCTTTAAAAAGGTAAATTTATTTGATAATTCATTTGGCTATAGTGGTATAGTAGGTTATTTGTGTTTTCATTTTTAAATAAAGGATAAATCCATAATCTGCTGCCATATAAGTGTGTTGGACGATCGAAAAAAATAAATAAGCATAGCTAGTCGCCACACGGCTTTTCCGCGATTTTCGTGGAAGCTAAGCTTAAATTTAGACGCCGCGGAAACAAAAACAAATTACAAGATCGTTTTGGATTTACAACTGTTATTGCTTGCAACGGTTTTTGAGGACCATTTATTCATTATTATGATTATACGTCACGCTTATGGATCAAATCTGCAGCATTTTGCATCTATAAAAATCATTAAGCTAAGTGATTAACTTTTTACACTAAAATATTTTTTATATACATATACTAAATTATGTTTATATACATATACTAAATTATGTTTATATACATATACTAAATTATGTTTTAATACATATACTAAATTATGTTTACTTATATTATTTATTTAAATACTATTATTTATTTCTATACTTAAATTATGATTTTTTAAACTATATTATTTTATTACATACTAGGTTTCTTAATTATTAATAATTTCATTAGATATTATATATAAAAAAAAAATTATCATTAAGGGAAGCGAACCGGTTCTGCATGTGTTCTATATATTTATTAAACTATTTAATTAAGTGATTTATGTATAGTTAATTTAAATTTATTACCGTTACAAAAAAAAATATAGATACATATTGTGATAACAGTTTGTGAATGTTTCAAGAAAAATTTTTAGTATCCGTTGAATTTCAATGTTGTCGATCCGAAGTTGGTTGATTCGTTTAGATTCCGAGTTGTTTAATATTAATCAATGAAATTCAGTGTTCTTATAAATTCATTTTATTAATTGAGTAAAAATGTGTATAGTGATGATCTAAGTGAATTAGTGATGCAGTGATACTCAGCACGAGCCCAAGTTAGGGACATACCCAGAATGTCGCATGGGGTATGCAACGGTAGGGTGGGATGCCGTGGTTATACCATCGAAAACCACACACACACACGTACCCAGGTATGTATATGCGTATGCATTAGTGAGCTGTGATTAAACATCTGTTATTTATTAATTTATTCAGTGCCGTCCTGTTTAATTATGTTCCGTACTATTCAAATCATACCGTACTTCGTATAATTAATTTTTGATCCTTGCTTTGGCCGCGATATTTCAACAATCAGCAGCACTTTCAAGCTCCTTGTGACTGGTGGCAAAGAACCTCCCCAATCCGCTGATATCTAGTTGGCAAACGTGCTGCAGCCACCATAAAGTCATATGGAGATTCTGTTAACAAGCGTTTCATTACAGCAGCGTCCAACGCGCTGTTAATGAGCGTTTCGTTACAGTGGCGCCCAAACAACAGTGGCGCCCAAGCAAACATTGGCTAACGGCCTAAACAACATTGGCTAACGGTTTAACCGTATAAACTGTTTTGTTTGTAACATCTTATTAATTACAGCAACAAATATCGTCAGCTAAACTCAAGTATTCAATTCATTTATGTTTATAATAATAATTTAATCAAATTAATTATTTCTATTAGATTACGCTTCTATACGGTTTGATATACTTAATTAATTAGAGTAGAGTAATCAATTCAAATTTCGTCTTAATAAACCAATATTATTTTTATTATGTGATCACAGTCTTCGCGTTGTACATCCGCTTCGGCGTTGAATATCAATGTTTGGTAAGACTTAGTATCTCATAAACCCACTAGTACGTGAATGTTAGGCTAATTTCCGTTTTCTTTGAAAGCGTTCGTTGCTATGTCAACATTCGATTTTTAGCTATCTAAAGCATTCACTTTGGAAATGTTATATAGTTTCTGGCTAAATAGTGTGGATATACATTTTGCTGCTTGAAGAGTATTTCACTGTTAAGTTAGATTTTACTGTACAATATTGCGAAGTGTATAATCCAGTTTCTTTCAAAAACATTTATTGATTTGAAATCCGTTTTGACGTTGATGCTTTGTCATCTTTAGAATTCAGAATCTCAAGGTAAATGTTACTGTTTATAGAAATCCAACCCTAACATACGGAACATAGTTTTTTTTTTAAATTAATTTTATTGTTTTGTCACAGCCACAACTGCATTAGTATGGTTCGTGCTGAGTCACTGCTTAGCTAATATTTATCTGTTAATTGTTTGAATTAAATATTTATTTCAATTTTTGATATAGTATAAATTAAAATCTTACATTATTATTTGTTTCGAATTCCTACATTGATATTTAATTTTATTTATGGTAACGGTTAGTAATTATTAAAAAAAAAAAAAAAAAAAAAAAAAAAATGAATCTTAATAATTTATTTCTAATAATAACTAGTATTTGTTTATATACCAGAATTGTTTCATAATTGTAAGTTAATTTAATGGAATTTAACATCTAATAATTTAGAATGTGTTTTTATTGCCCGGCCTTTGAGACCTTCTCATGGGTGTGGGACTGCCCCACGATTGTAACAATTGGCTTGTTACTGATTATCCATTAGACTTAAATCATAAGGAAATATCGCTCTATATGAATTTCATTGAAACAGTTTTAAACATTTATAAATATTTTTGTGCAGTGTGACGGTAACTTTACCTAATTTGAATTTTCTTTGAACTCTACACAACCTGTAAAGTATAATGTTTATTGGTACACAATGCTGATTTATTAATTGTATATGCTAATTCCGGTTTTTCTCCTACGCTCTTTCTCTGCAAGCAATAACAATTATAAAAATTATTAACTTGTTTTTTTTGACGACACATCATTCTTGATTAAGCGTTTGGACATGATCATTCGCATTGAAACAGTGTCGATAAAAAGTGTGGCGACGAAAAACATAAATTAAAAACATAAAATAAAACATAAATTTTGTACGAAATCACGGAATTTCATCACATTTTTATAACAACTTTGATTGTCTTTAAAAAGGTAAATTTATTTGATAATTCATTTGGCTATAGTGGTATAGTAGGTTATTTGTGTTTTCATTTTTAAATAAAGGATAAATCCATAATCTGCTGCCATATAAGTGTGTTGGACGATCGAAAAAAATAAATAAGCATAGCTAGTCGCCACACGGCTTTTCCGCGATTTTCGTGGAAGCTAAGCTTAAATTTAGACGCCGCGGAAACAAAAACAAATTACAAGATCGTTTTGGATTTACAACTGTTATTGCTTGCAACGGTTTTTGAGGACCATTTATTCATTATTATGATTATACGTCACGCTTATGGATCAAATCTGCAGCATTTTGCATCTATAAAAATCATTAAGCTAAGTGATTAACTTTTTACACTAAAATATTTTTTATATACATATACTAAATTATGTTTATATACATATACTAAATTATGTTTATATACATATACTAAATTATGTTTTAATACATATACTAAATTATGTTTACTTATATTATTTATTTAAATACTATTATTTATTTCTATACTTAAATTATGATTTTTTAAACTATATTATTTTATTACATACTAGGTTTCTTAATTATTAATAATTTCATTAGATATTATATATAAAAAAAAAATTATCATTAAGGGAAGCGAACCGGTTCTGCATGTGTTCTATATATTTATTAAACTATTTAATTAAGTGATTTATGTATAGTTAATTTAAATTTATTACCGTTACAAAAAAAAATATAGATACATATTGTGATAACAGTTTGTGAATGTTTCAAGAAAAATTTTTAGTATCCGTTGAATTTCAATGTTGTCGATCCGAAGTTGGTTGATTCGTTTAGATTCCGAGTTGTTTAATATTAATCAATGAAATTCAGTGTTCTTATAAATTCATTTTATTAATTGAGTAAAAATGTGTATAGTGATGATCTAAGTGAATTAGTGATGCAGTGATACTCAGCACGAGCCCAAGTTAGGGACATACCCAGAATGTCGCATGGGGTATGCAACGGTAGGGTGGGATGCCGTGGTTATACCATCGAAAACCACACACACACACGTACCCAGGTATGTATATGCGTATGCATTAGTGAGCTGTGATTAAACATCTGTTATTTATTAATTTATTCAGTGCCGTCCTGTTTAATTATGTTCCGTACTATTCAAATCATACCGTACTTCGTATAATTAATTTTTGATCCTTGCTTTGGCCGCGATATTTCAACAATCAGCAGCACTTTCAAGCTCCTTGTGACTGGTGGCAAAGAACCTCCCCAATCCGCTGATATCTAGTTGGCAAACGTGCTGCAGCCACCATAAAGTCATATGGAGATTCTGTTAACAAGCGTTTCATTACAGCAGCGTCCAACGCGCTGTTAATGAGCGTTTCGTTACATACTTCCGGAGGACCAGTCTTACACATTTTAATTCGGCGTAAACGACCCATGATATGAATAACGCCAGTCGTTAATTCTTCTAACTTGACGGTATTTATTTCATCTCCAGCTTGCATTAAAACTTCCATTTGATCATGTATGCTTCGCAACTTAATTGAACATGCTTGAATTTCACGTTTCGGATATCGCGCTCCCATGTAATGTGGTGCGTCGGGCTCCTGAATCTCCTTAATTTTTTCCTTAGTTAATGCTTCCTTGAGCATTGTTATTCTTTTTGTTATCGATCCACCAATGTTCCTAACCTGACATTCAATATCTAACTCGTCACAATCTAGATGTAATATATCCATGGTATAAATTTTCAAATATAATATTGTTATCAAGAGATAAAGATATATAATATACAATGTATAATTATAGGTAAAAACTAAAAAAAAATACAAACTAAACTCCCGACAGTGATTTGGTAACCACAATTTCTTAGAATCGTAACCTACTATTTATAAATCTTGACAATATAAGAAAACAATTATAACAAAAAAAGATATTAATTCGAATAATTAAATTTTATTTTTCACTCAAATATTTTATTAAAGATATACGATACGATGCGATACTATATACGATAAAAATAAATTTGTTTTGGTTTTGGTTTAGATTTGTAATTAGTTAATATATGGACTAACACATTATTTAAACATATAATTTTTGTATATTTATACATATATAAAAATAGGCTGTGATTAATAGCCGGAACTACCAATACAATATACAGCATTCGAAGTTTGCTAACATTGTAAGAAGAGAATGAATCACTGATCTTATGAGCATGAAATCACAATGGACCAAATCGTCCTTCAACGCATTATAGCGGAATACATGCTCTGATGTGAATCATCAAAATTCTTCTATATATACGAATATGTTGTAGATGCACATATTTCATCAAAGCCAACAATATCATCAAAAACTCTTGAGGAGTGAATATATCGTCATTAGGTCAAATATGTACATTTTATACTGAATTTCAACTGAAACTATTTACCAAAATACGATAACATTATGATGCTATAAATCGTGTCTACCATTGTAAACTACATTTCCTCATAGAAAATGGAAAATAGCAAGATATATCGAGTATGCTTGTAATTTTGAAGTTATGGATCTTAACCTAACACTACAGTCAAAACACTAATGTGGAATATAGCTCAGAGATCCATACAACAAAACAATTAAATAAATTGCAACATAAAAATTATTAAATTAAATTAAATTATTCAGAAACTAAAATATAATAAATCGTCAATATGGGTAACCTCTATTTATCCCTCCGAAGGGGAACAAATTAGAGTTAAGATTAAAATGTATAACTATAAATTTACCGGTTTGGGCGCCACTGTAACGAAACGACTTGGAACCAAGCAAGGTGCGACGTTGGCGCAACAACTCAGCTGGTTGATTTTCGCATCCGTTTTCAGAATTTCTCTGTAGTCTTACATCGGTGACTGCAGCACGTTTGCCGGCTAGTTGTTCAACGGTGGGCGTTGTTCTTGTCACCGACCACAGAGAACTTGATGTGCTGCTTTATGTTCTTATATACCCAAATTGATGACATGGAAGTAATTCAAAAAAAACTGAATTGGATTAAATTAATTCACAGCCTTATTTTATGGTGGTCGAGATGTTGGACCACTTGCTCACCACCCTCCCAGTAGGCAATGCTATATGCATTTTAATTTCAGCATGCCCCCTTATTGTTTAATGTGTTAGTCCATACTAATCGCTAAAAATTATTCACACATAATGATGCTCACTTAAGCTAAGTATACACGACGTGAAACATTACAGCAAATAAATAAGACAACAGATGATGGTATCATGAATGTGAACAGATAAAAATATTAGAAACAAAATATTGTATAATAAATAAATAAATCAATATGAATTTAATAATTTTACCATAATTATTGGTATTTTTAAGATAACTTGAACATAATTATTTATTAACTAGAGTATATTTGATATAATAATATTGGAACTATAGTAACTATTGAAATAACTTATAATTAATTTTATAATTTTAGAAACATGCAATAATTTTTGGATCCGCGGTCCATATGTAATTTACATATGTTATATATTGTTAACTTAAATATAGTATATTAAAATTGTATATGTATATAATTTATAAAATATTAAATTTTGAATTAAATAATTAAATTAATAAATAAATATATATATATATATAGTAATAAATGGATAATATAATATAATTATAATAATTGTGGAATTTCCACGTAAAAACTTATCTGTGTTAGATTTATGATCTGATGGTGATGAAAATGGCGGTTAAATCACGTTCGCGCCATAACGTGGTGCATTTTATATCTCTTGGCGTCTTCATTTATGGACGTTATTTATATATTTACTTTGGACGTTATATGGACGTTCCAGGAAGACTAATTAAGTGCTTTCGTGTTTTTCAAAATTGTTTCTGAGAAACAAAAAAAATATGTCGCGGAAAATATTGTACCGCCACCGATTCTTGCGCACAGTTTCTTCCAGTACGATGTGACTCTATTGATAAAAGAAAATGATGTATGTTTTTACCAATGTAAAATAGTCGAGCCTTCATATCGCACAAACACTAATCAATGATTTTAAAAAAAAATAAGTAAATACCTTAGGTTTTCTATTTCCGCGACGAATTATATAATTATATAGATTTAAATAACTAAGGAATGTTTAAATCACTAATTAAGTTTTCTTCAATATTAAAATTTATTTGAAGAAAAAAAAACAAACACACTTTACTGGTGCACTGTTATGCTTCCATATACAAAATAAAATCGAATGATCGATTGTATTTTGTTATTCTTAATAGTGATCGAGTACTGGTTGTTGTTGTAAATAAAAAAAAAAACGATAATCATCACCATCTATCAATTATCGTTTATATTATCCTATTATGGTGTACCAATAATTATTGATTTTTGCCCACATAACCATTTCTGGGGAGACGACAAAACAAACGAAAATTTATTCCGGATTCTGAACATTATGATCCCACTGTCTGTTGAAAGCGGCGAAAATTCAACCTATACAGAGAATTTAACGTTCTTATCTTGTCATGGAACATCACCAATGTTACAGTTGTACTCGGTCGGTTAACTTGAGAATCTTGGTTTGATGTTAGGATGGTGACTGTTTGGGTTTCCTTAATAACCAATTTTGGATTCGTTCTGTTAACGTGAGTAGTTGTACTCTGTCGGTTAACTTGAGCATCTTGTGTTTTGTCTTGTGTCTTTTGATTATGTAGGTTTCAGGTATACTTCTGGAATTATACCCATTGGGAGAGAATATTCATGTCCGTTTGTTATTTGCGTTTGGTGTTCATTGTTATTTGCGGCTGGATCCAACTGCGGCGGCTCTCCTACTGCTGACTGGATCCTTGGTCGTTTCTCTGGTTGTTATACTGTCTGCGTGTGGCAGTGTTTTCCATCGGCTGTTGGATGATTGTGTTGAGTTTTATTTCGCTGAACTTGTTTCCTAAGTTCTCTACTTCATTTGATCGCGGTTGCTTCTGATATTGTCCCGTGTTGTAATTTTTATTTGTTTGGAATTTGCTTCTGCACTCGTCGAATGTATGTCCCTTTGTTGTTTTGCAGTGTGAGCAGTATTTTGGGGGTCTGTCTTGGAAATTTGTGATTGTGGGTTGTCGGTAGTATGTAAAACTATTTTGTTGAGGTGAAGTGTATGTGATTTGTCTTGTGGGGATGTTTGAAAATTGTCTGGGTGGTGTGTATTGGTTTTGTGGGAAGTATCGGTTGTTCTGTGGTCTTAGGTTTTGATAATTGATTGGTGCATTTTGGTAGTGTGGTTGGTTTGTTCGGTATTGGTTATTTTGGTACTGAATGTTTCTTGGTCCTTGTTCTCTAAATATCCTAGTGCGGCATACATCCCACGTGTGGTTTGGTTTTTGACAATAGTTACATATTAATTGGTTCTTTCTAGTTAGAGTTTCCATGTGTTGATTTTGTGTTGATTTCGTGGTTGTTCTGAGATAACGTGTTGGATTGGTTCACCAGTTATTGTTATTAATATTTTCTCAATTCGTTCCGTTTCTTCGATTATTTTGTCAATATTTGTTGCCACGATTGTTGCTACTTTCTATTTCAATATTTTGTTTGTCAGTCCTCTTTTGAATACTTCCACACTATTTGCGTCAAGGTGTTTTATGTAGGTGTCGTCCAGGTTTGCCAATTCGTACTTTCGTACGTACATTCGTACAACTTAAAACCAAATGGATGATGGTTTGTCCTTCAAACCCATAAAATATAATTGAAAGAAAGTTAAGAGTACAATTAAAAATTGTATATAAGTCCAAAAAAGGTATCAGGGCAGGATCTTATTACTGGAAAAATGATAAGGGAATTGTCAGACAAATACATAAAACTAATAACATTAATATTCAACGCAATCATGCGGACTGGTCGTGCATTCAAAAATGGAAGAAATCTTTGATCACAATGACACATAAAGCTGGAAAAAATTAAACACAGATTTCATCATATCGTCCAATAAGCATGCTGCCTACAATCTCAAAGCTATTTGAAAAAATGCTACTAACGAAATTGAAACCAATATTAGAAGAACGGCATATTATTCCAGACCATCAATTTGGGTTCCGAAACCGACATGGTACCACAGAACAAGTACACAGAATTGTAAATGCAATCAAAAACACCTTCGAGAAAAAGAAATATTGTTCTGCTGCCTTCTTGGACATTGCACAAGCCTTTGATAAAGTTTGGCATGATGGGCTATTATTACAGAATCATCTAAACAAAATCGAGAACTGGCTGAAGACATGGCGCATAAAAGGTTAAACAAAAGCACTGGCCCACCAGTGGAATTAAACGATATAAATATTCATCAACAAACCAAGGTCAAATATTTAGGCATGCACCTGGATAGAAGGCTAACGTGGAAAACTCATATCGAAGCAAAGTGCAAAGAAATAAAAATAAAAAACCTTGGGTCCTTTAATAAAAAACTCCAAAATTTTTAGCACATCATTTTTAAAAGTTTTAAAACCTGAAATTATTCATCTGCCAAATTCTTCGGCCACACACATCAAAGTCTTCTTCTTGGAACGATTTGCCATGCAATGTTTATAAGTTAATTTAAAGGCCCCATAGGCAAATGTTTTATTTGCCTACAGTCGTAAATTCAGACCCTCCAAATCGTAATGTTGTGAAATGAAAGTTATACAATAAGAATAATTCAAAACGAAAGCTTTTGTATACAGAAATACAATAAAACCTTTGTTTGCGCTGGTTGCGTATATACATTGTACAAAGAAACCGACAGTGATTTTAATTAAATTCTAATAAATTATTATTTGATATATTTAAGACAGCATTCAATGTTCGGATTATGTAATTAAGATGGTGTTTTTGGAAGTGTAAGCAATGTATACATCTATATACACGTCAATGATTCTTAAGGTGTTTTCCGCGGAACATGAGTGCTCTTGAGCGCGCAGGTATCTGCCCATTTGGTCGAAGTAACTATAGTAAATAGTCTAAACTCGTATCCAGGATACCCTATCCTTCCAGTTCATTCTTCATTTTGGAGATTAAAATCACGTTAGTCACATTCGTTACCTTAGAAAAAAAAAAAAATTCGTCGCAGTAGTCAAATCTTCATCCAGCATGATTTTATCGTAGAACATCTGGTCACCTTCAGAAGCAGTTCCTTGCTTCCTAATCATTTACAACATTTGTTGTGCTTCACTTCCTGAGTGAACTAAACTCATCAATTATTGATAAAAGTTGTCATGAAGTACAGTGGAAAAAGAACAGTGCAAAATGGTACAGCTTGTTCCATGCACTATTAATGCCATTCCAAAGCCCCGATATGTTCAGTGGAATGGTGCAAGGGATGTAATGATCTGTTTGATTTTAATTCCTAGTTTCAAGATTGGTTTCTGATCATTCCGTCTGTTTCCGCAAGTTTCCGAACGGGGTTGATAGTTTAAGGTCCACTTACAGGACTTTGTGAAATATCACAATTCTAAAAAATGAATCACATCTTAGTAAGCATATCTAAGAATGCCACCATCGTATATTAGGTTATGCCAAGCCCTGGTGGTATATACTTATATACTCCAGGAGGAGTATATACTCCTGCTGTACATAATTCGTTATTCTATTAAACATCGAATAACCTGATGGTGCCGTGCTCTAATGAATCTAACAAACAAGTTCATCAAATTTGAAAAAAGGGTTAGAATAAGGGTTGATTGGCATTTGGAAGGCTATAGTTCCAAATTAGCAAACAAATTAGGATTTAAAGACGATACTTATTAAAGCCAGTAAATTACAGACGACTCATTCTGCATTAACACAATATTTTCTTTGTATTTAAAGAGTTCGAAATGATTCAAGAGTTTTATTATAGTGATACGAGTATAACCTTGCTCTTCAACCATTAATTTCAATACAATTAATTTACCGTAATTTCCACAGACAGACTTATGGATTCTCTTTTATATAGTTTCACATATAATAGGACAGCAATTAGTAGATTGTTCCTAATCAGAACCATACTATCTCCAAAGATAGGTGAAACTGAAGGTATAAAGTTGTGTCCAATTCCGCTAAAAAATGCCTACTACTTAATGAACTGAACCAGCTGCTAATACTCTTCTAATTTCGTTACTAGCCCTTATAAAATTAGTCCCATTGTCGGAACAGATGTGCCTTAGGAACGATTGGTGGTCGTCATATTCATTGCCAATTCTATATGTGGATAACTTTGATAGCCATATACATATAAACATAACCACATATATACTGTTCTTTGGCATTGTAAGACTGAAAGAGCACCACCCTTTTGCAGTACAGGAACTTTCGCACTCTGGTGCGTAAAGTTTAGGAGAACTACATTCATATGGCACAAAAAAACTGTTGTCTTCGGCCTTTCTACAATATATCTCTGGATTGAATTGATTCTTTCAATCGACCAGCTGGACTCTGATATGTAAGAACATTAAACCATTCATTTGTTATTCCTCCTCTCACATAGAACCACATAATCTTTCTGGCAATACGTTATCGTTCCATTCTAATTTAACTTAATTTCTAAAACTGAATCTTCAAATTAATGTTAATGGGGGACAGCAGAATGTTCGAAACAAACACTAGTTGTGTAACCTACATTTTTGAGTTTCCAGAGAGGTTGGTGTCAAATAGGAAGACAGTTTTCCTTGGGCGATAATTAATTCCGTGCACTGACACGATGGCGATGTCTATTACGAAATTCTTTTTCGTATATAGTGATTTGCTCTTGGTTTTCTATTGGAAGTAATTTCTGAATGGTCATTGAATCGCTAACATCAAATCATTCATATAAAAACTCCTTCTTACAATTTTTGATGAATCGGGATAATTGCAGCATAAAATTCTGTATACCGTTGTCACTCACAATAATTTCCGAGGTTCCATGGGTGGCAAATATTTTGCAAATAACCTGTATGCCACAAGCGCTTATACGACGTAATCGTTTGTACCATAGTGCGGATGCATCGTCTATGTTCAGCTACTGTTACGCTTGTTCGGGGTCAAGTTTGGCAAACACGGACCCTTTTGTGATTGTTGACCACCAAATGGGTTGCTTACGGAATGAAAAAACATTCCTAAAATGTCGATCGGTTTCCGTTAGAAAACGATAGCTTCATATTAGCTGCATGAAGGTGTAGGTCCGAAAACCCGATGGATAAATTTTCTCGGAGATGATCGTGTGTCGCGTTCCCGAATCCACTTTAAGTCAACATGGGACATGTTAATACCTGAAGGATTTGATGTAGGTGTCGCATTATGCCTCAAAAAGAACGCGTGGCAGAACGATATCGGCAGATGGACCAGTTGTGGTCTTCCCGCAGCAACCCATCTGTCATTATAACAGTATATATCTTCTGTTGAATAAATTTTACTTGAGCTGGATAGTACTTATGGATGTTCTGTACCACACTTGGTTACATATGATATTTTTTTAAATTTTAATCCTCGTCGCCGCAATGTTTAATCGACCAGCGATTAATGTCTTTCCTACCACGATCTGATCCGTTGGTGATCTAGCTCTTAATTTAAGTTTTGTTATTCCTCGTGAAACTCCAACATTAGATTGGTTAACTCCACCTACAAAAAATTAGCGTATTGAATCGCGGTTTGGTTTGATTCAGTCTTAGATAAATCATTATCTTGATTTTATCTCATTTGATTGAATATGAGACTAAATTACGTGGTGCCTTCCTTACCTTACTGGCATCAGTTGTTTTCGCATCCAGATGTTTTAACACGTGGTCAGGCACTTGTCGCAATCGCAACGACTTTCATGGGTCTCCATCTCATTAAATTTACTGCAGTCAGTTAAGCTATGGTTGTCATTAGAACACATGGCACTTCGACTCTATATACTCTGAAACCTTTGACAACTGAAACTCGTCTGTGTGGAATCCAGCTTGATGCCTTGTTTCGTAAAGCAGTCAATAAATCTTGGAAGGTTGGAAACTCAACTTCGCTCATTTTCAGTTTCCATAAAAATTTGACTGCCTTTGGACCTAATGCCTCCCGCCCTCGTACTCTACCTTTGTCACAAACATTTTGTATAATATTGTTACGATCGTAACAATACGTTTGGGGATCAATGCAGCGGTATAACGTTGAAGCGCCATTCGAAAGAATTGCAATGGATGTGGCAGGACCAGACGCCAGAGGTGTATACCATACCCAATCAGGAGGCAACAACGATAGCTGACGCCGTGGTTAATAATTGGATTAGTCGTTTTGGAGTACCAAGGATTTTCAGGAAGTCTGTCAGTTGCTCGATATAAATAAAACAAGAACAACGCCTTTGCATCCACAGTCATAGATGGTATGGTGGAGACATTCAATGTGACCTTGGAAAACTATTTGGCAAAGTTGGTGGATAATGATTAACGCAACTGAGATGACACCGTAGCGAGAATCCTATGCGGAAATAATCTACGATTACCCGGAGATCTAAAGTTTGGGGCTGTTCCATTGTTAGCTTTATGGGGGCAGGATTATGTTGACCAGATGAGAGGAGAAGTCGAAGAGATACACCAGTTTGTACGAAAGAAGATACGAGTATCAAGTGACCGGATGAAGGCTAGATATGGCATACGAGCAAATAATAAAGAAGAGTTTCTCACCGAAGCTGCAACCTTCATGGGAAGGGCTGTACACCATCATCACCAAAATAAACGACGTGGTCTACCGGATTAAGAAAGAGCAGCGAGGAAAGCGAATCAGAGACGAATCAGGATTAGGTAGTAGGTAATGTTACGATTGTGGCGACATCTCTATTTGAGTAGTGATACTACCGTACACGTAAAACTGTTATAAAGTAGATGTCACTATAATATTTGTAGGAAATTTCTAGAAGGTTAGAATATAGAGTTGTGAGTTAGTTGTGTTTTAACCGTGAGAGTGCTAATAGTAATAAAAAGGAAAAAGTGAAAGTTAAAAGAAATTAAAGTGTAATAAAGAGTAATCCAAGTGTTGTTAAAGTGTAGTAAAATAATTGTTGTGAAGTTAAATAATTTAATTAAATAAGTGAATTAATTAAATTAGTGTTTAGTGTAGTTATTCGGAAATAAATAAATTTAGGGTGATCTAGAATTTACATCGTTTGTTTTATTCACAATCCAGTGATCGAACCTTGCTTGACAAGGCAAAAACGTCATATCTTTTGGTCAAACGCATTGAAATGCTTCAATATAGTTTAACATACTTTAAGAGGAACCGAATTTAATTCAAAAGCATTCTTTATTTGTTCAACCTTTTCTTCCTGCATCAGGATACTATACCTAAACCACTAACAATTTTCTTATGGTAAATTCCTTGGTGCTGATCTTGGTGTCAGGAACGCCGAAATTATAACTTAAAGAGTATGTGGCAAAAAGAGTATTTTCAAGCGATGTATATTTGTTTGTCATTGCAACAGTCTGCAACATATAGAAATATTTATGCTAATGATATAATCGCACCCTGATTACATGACCGCAATACATAATATGCGGCATCATCGATCTTATATGGCCATGAGAAAAACGAGTTCATAAATATTGCTACGCACTTTATAAATTACCACCCACTGTAATTAAAAATTACCATAATAAATTTAATTAAGTTATAAACGTGTGAATTTTTTTTTATTTTTCACCATTTCTTTTCTTGCGCTAACTTCATTGTGTTGTTGCTTTTGTTTTTCACTATATCATTTAACAATTATTTTGTATTTAACATAATTTATAATTAAATTAAATAGTGAAGATGTACATAAAGTATATAAATCATCAATACAACCATGACTGTGTGCAAGTGAAAATTATCCATGGAAATTATTTTGTTTCCAATTAAACGTGGTAAATTGTGTTACAAGCGAGTGTTTCGATGAGGTTATTTTCACATGAAAATCGTTTTATATACGCGTTTTAGAAAATTACCGTTTTTAGGTCGCGCGAAGACAATATCTTGTAAGAATAATGTGTGTGTGTGTTTAATTAACCGTCTTATAGAACACATATTAGAAAATGTATTAGAGCGCGTTTTACTCGATTTAGCACGTTCATGGATCGTTGCATGATGTCAGTTTGTGTTGTTGTTTTTTTTGGAAGGTAGGTAGGTCGAAATTCCATTCGAAACCTGTTTTGCTTTTAAATTAATCGAGCGCGCGATTAACTATTTAAAATGTAATAATCTAAAATCTACGCATAACTATATATAGTAATTTGAATATGAATGAATCAAAACGAAAGCTTTTGTGTATATACAATGAAGCTTTTGTTTGGTCCGGTTGTATATTTAAAGAAACCGACAGTGATTTTATTTAAATTCTAATAAGATATTATTGTATTTTTGAGGCCATTGAATGTTCGGATTATGTAATTAAGGTATGGTATTTTTGAAGGTATGTATATAAGGAATTTATGCAAATGCTCTCTTCATCAGTGGTTTTTAAACTGTGTGCCGCGGAACTACTACATCATATTCCAAAGTGCAATTCAAAGCGATTTACAGCTAACTCCTAATTTATTTTAAATAAGCAACATGACGTAATGATATGCCGCGCCATTTAGAGGATCATCACATCTATTAAATAGCGACAGTCGATTTAACCTATCGCTCCCTATAGACAGAATAGTCATGAATTGTGAAAGTGTTAATTATTATTAATGACTGTGAAGTTAATACTAAAAAAATAACAAAACACACTGCTAAATTTAGTTATTTTTTCCAATTAAAATTTTTTTACCGTTAATTGGAATGTTTTATAAATTGTGTGCCGCCACTTTTTAAAATGTCCACAAGTACTCATTTATAGACCAACTAAACTATTTATTTTTATTGGCAATAACATCAATGCAGTTCTTATTCACGAGTACAGCTCCTTCACCTCCTCCCTCTGAGAAAATCACTAAACTTGAGACATGGTGTAAGAATAACCCCTTTGGTGATTGGCTGTGATGGTAATGCTCATCACACGATCTATGGCGGTACGAACATTAACCACAGGGGTTCTTGTCTGCTTAACTATATAAGCTCCTCTGAGTTTGAAATTCTCAATACTGGTTGCGAGCCAACTTTTCTCAACTCTGTCCGGCGGGAGCAGATTGACATTAGTCTATGCTCCATGTCCATTATTGATTTAATTTTAGACTGGAGGGTGACGGATGACATCATCACCTCTGATCACAGGTGTATCTCGTTTAATATTAACCTTAAACGACCGCCTCTTAAACCTTACCGCAAGAACAAACCTTTCTGGAACTCTGACCTTAAAAAATTAAGGAAATCTATTAGGAAATTGAAGAACAAAGCAAAAAGGTTCAAGCAACAGATTGATTGGGATAACTTCTTGTTAACACAAAAGGAATATAAAAGATGTTTAAGATCCGCTCAGAGAACCTCATGGTTGAACTTCTGCGAGGAAATCAACCGCTTATCTGCTGCCGCTGGACTCAATATAAAGCTTCAGCTAAAAACTGTTTGTGTAAACTTGATTCTATTCGTTTACTGGACGGACACGTGAGATGTCTTGCGATGGAGCTTATTTTCCTTCGCATGTTATAAGACTGGCGGCCCCGATAGTATTTTTTCTGCTAAACTACAGCAGGGCTTTTCTCTAATTCAGGATCATTTGCTCCACCTTTTTCAAGCGTGTATTTTTGCTTTTAGCACTGTTCCAGATTCTTGGAGCAGAAGTAGAGTTATTTTTATCCTGAAAGCTGGTAAATCCGATTATACGGATCCTAAGTCCTTTCGGCCTATTAGTCTATCCTCAACTTGATAGAATCATTAGAGATCATTTTCTAATCACCTCCCCACTCAGTAACATGCAACATGCTTACAGAGTCGGTAAGTCTTGTTACCTAAAATTATTCTTCATGTTGACCAAAAATCGATATGGTTAATGACAGACTATACTACATGAATTTCATTTCTCAAATCATTTCTCGGTCGGTTATCCTTCGAGAGATTTGTGGAGTTCGCAGGATTTTCTTAACAAATTAGATGAGTTCATAGTCTTTTTTCTGATGGCTCTCGTTTTAACCTCAGTGCAGGTTTTGGAATCTACTGTCCTTAGACGGATCTGAGACTTTTCGGTAGTCTTGGTTCGCATTGTATTATTTTTCAGGCGGAACTAATAGCGCTGACACGTAGTCTTATTGAGGCTTTCAATTTTGCTGTTAAAAACAAAAGTATTCTACTGTGTACAGATAGTAAAGCTGTACTTAACTCTTTAAGAAATCCCATGACTGTTTCTAAACTCGTCAAGGCATGTAAACATTTTATGAACCTTCTTTGTTCTAACAATAAAGTTACGGTCATGTGGGTACCGGCTCAATGAGATCGCGGATTGTTTAACCAAAGCTAGCTCCCAATTGATTTTGTTGGTCCTGAACCAGCGGTTCCTGTTTCTTTCAACTACGGGAAGAAAGTTATAAAGGACTACGCCTTGAAGGACCTAACGTCTCAGTGGCTTGAGACTATTAGTTCAACGAAATATGCTTTATCTTTAAAAGAGAACCAGTTAAGAATCTTGGTAGCGATTCTTACGGAATATGGCCGTTTTAAAGATCATCTAAATCGTATATGTTTATCTCATGATGTTATTTGCGAGGATTGCCTTGAGGAAGATCATGACTGCCTTCACTCCGTGAGCAGTTGTCCTGCTTTCAGTTCTATACGAATTCAGGTATTCAACTTTAGGTCTTTCAATTTAGATCAGTTGTCCTCTCAGCCTTGGTCTAAACTTGTTCAGTTTGCGAAGGCAGCAGTGCGTTTGCGAATTGGGATAGAATCCTAGGTTTGCACCATGGGCCTTTGTGGCATTGAGTAGGGAATCCTCGTGGGTTCCAGCCAATTTTAATATTAATAATAATAAACTATTTGTGATCATGGCAACTCATTTCTTATTTCTGATGGACTCTTTTTCGTAAATTTGAAAATTTCGTTGTTTTGGACCATTTCAATTTTTTGAAACTAAATTAAATTTTTTTTACTAAAATTTAGCAATGTACCTATTTTCTAAAATTATAAACATAAAATACATTAATCTCTTAATTTGTGCAATTCCTCAGTTCTTAAGTTTATTAATATTTAAGTTTCATTCACATTTTCAATTTTCAAATTCTAAAATTTCTCTACGATAAAAATCTTAATTGCAAAATAGTTAAAATTAATTTTAAAATAAACAAAATCTCGAACACAATCTTGATCAAAACTCAGAATTCCATGAATTGTTCGAAAAACTGTAAAATTTAATTTTGGAATTACATAGTACCTGGATACCAATTTCGTTCGCGAATTTCTGCCTTTATTAGATCGAACCGCACTTAATAATTTGGATCCTTTTTTGAAAAATTCCAAAATTTATTTCAAATTTAAACACTTTTATTGTTAATTACGAATTTTATATTAAATTATCGGATCAAATTCTGGATAATATATAGTACAACAATTAAGTGTACTTCTGCTTATAGGGGTACAAATTCGGTACGAGCTGTTAGAAAAATTCTTCCCGATAACTCCCTGTCGAATATAATTTTAAATTATCTGAGAAAAGAACATTACCTCAATGGCCATAATTATCCAGTGTATATTATGTTCCCGAGCAAATCGCGCAATCGTTCACGCTAAATTCGCTTGATATACCGTGTCTGCAAGTGTCGATCACCATCCTCATGGCTTCTTTACTTCACTAACATTGACTATTAATTAAGCAATTTTGAACCAAACTTTTAAATCACAACCGAATTTTGCTAATCGAACTAAACTGATAAGTTAAACAATAGATTTGTTTACTATATTCCATAAAAACAATTGAAACGCAAATGTTTACTTTGATTAAAATATTAAAAGAAAAAAATATGCGACAACCGAGAAAATTGCGTCAGTGTCGAATGCAATGAACCACTGTCCGCATTTTTGAATGAAGCCAAATAATTTAAATGTCTTAAATCACCCACTCAGAAATGCAACTCTTGAGATTAGTCAAAATTTGGTAGATTCGTGATGACAGTGAAAAAGATGATCAAATTATCTTGTTGACAGATGCGAGGTTAAATTTTAATGACCAAACAAATTGTATGTGTTTGCGGCTGAACCTTAAACTGATTTTTAATCACAGCAGTAATGATATTCGCATAGTATTCCTTGTAGATCCAAGCACCAGGCTTCATTGTATTTTTAGTTAGGAATTGTTGAGAGGAGACGAGTAGATCATCGCCATCTGAATTTTGTAGATGAAATGCACAGCAAACTACATATACGGAGGAGATCCGGAGTGCATTTTATGTAAAACCTGGTACGTCACCATTACATAGATCATAACGTCAGTTTCGAGAGCTGCTTGTACTCAGTTGGTGGTAGTCCTATTTCGAGAAGATTTGTTCGCGCACCGAAATGGGAACCCTCGATTATATGTTCATGGATTAAGTCGTTTACAGGTTTGCCATCTTTCAAATCTGTATTGTACAATTCGAGTAATGCGTCCGAAAAGTTTTCAGGCAGCCCATCGTAGGCCGATGCAAAAGAACTAAACTTCACCAGAAAAAATAATTCGTTTTGATTAGTCCTACGATTTATTACCCGTGCCACATTGATAGTAGGAAATGTGCAATGTGGAAAATACTTTAGAATATGGAAATCACACTGAACCTCACTATATAACCCCATGAACCAAAGTGGATCGGTTAAAATGCTATTTCATTTATTTTAATTGTCAACCCTCAAATAGACCACTTTGATGGTGAAAATATTTATTCTTTGTGTTTTGAGGAATGTTGCTTGTAATAATAAAAGCAGACTTATTGTTCTAAAACTAAATCTAAATCATCATTACTACTCTCAGTCTACGACATCAAAAATTCCGGCAAAATAAAGCTTGATGTATTCCGCAGACTTGACGACAGCTTAGGTTCTTCTACTTCAAACGGCTTAAGAAATATTGCAGCTATTTTGCCAGCATTGCTCTTGACGGCAAAGATATCACCAACATTTACATTATAGTTCAGCGACTCTCTTCTCTTACGATCGCATCCCTCCTTGTACTCTTCCTGATTATTCATAATCACCTTTCCCGCTTTCATAATCACCTTGCTCTGTAGGCAATTCGCAAAATAATTTAACCAGTTCATCTTCGATTATCTTCTTTATTTTATCCGAATACTTCTTTGTTGTTTTTTGAACATGCGTTTGGAGCACTAAGTCGGAGTCTCTAATTACACTTTAATTAACTAACACGAGTCTAGTGATTTTATATACCCGTCCCGCCTGCCGATTCGTCGTTTGTACGCTTGTGGTGGCTGTGTATAGTGTTCAACATTTTCAGCTTCACGATACTGCGAGAATTCCACCGATGTAAACGACGTAACTTTGTCTGAAACGTTGTACTTCATACTACCAAATATATAGCTTTGTGTAATTCAAGTTTATGAACTCTTTGGATGTCGTGGTCTTGTTGTTGCTCCGCTAGTGATGATTAACGTTAAAAAGTTTGTTTTCGATTATCCTTATTTTTTTTATCCTACGTTGGTGCGTTGGTATATAGACAACGGAAGCATCACTACTAGTTCTTCTTTTTGTTAACAGACACATTGTGTCTTGAATAATTTTGTCTTGAACAATTAGTAACAACACAATTTTCATAGGAATCAGCAATTCGAATATTCGCTATACGTAAATCTTGATCATTGTTCTGTGCGGCTTGTACTATCACCATCATACGATTTGATTACGAAACAAAACGTCGATGTGGCTTAGATAATGCTCCAACTCGTAATCAAACTTCTTCAGTCACAACGCTCATTCTGCTACTCGTATATCCGTGAGTTGATTTGAAAATTGAATCGACGCTAATAAACACGAACAGTGCTGCTTTTCAGTACTGGCAACTTCTCGGCGGATTATAATTCCGTGTTTCGTGATTTCAGTCGCCCTTTCTCCCCCTTAATTTCGTACCCCAGAAAGCTTATATTCACAGACATTGAAATTTTCTCCAATTAATTTCCAACTCATTCTTGGCTGCTGCTTCTAATATTTTTTCTAAACGGCTAACCGCTTCTTTTACAATTCTCGATGACATAACTAAATCATTCGTTGGTAAAAGCACAGGAACTTTTTCCCAGGAAAAACATTCTTGAGGACAAGGGATGAAAAGTATTTTAAACCCTGCCGATTGGACTTTAAGCATCAATCGATTTAATTTCCAGAAATCAATTTCCGTTACAATTTTAATTTTCAGGTACTCATCATTTTTTTATTCGATTAACCTTTAGTTTGGAGACAGACGGCATACTTTCTGAAAAATTGGATGGAATTTAATTTTATTTCATGTTTTGGATTTCAATTTTTACCTTATCGTCTTTTATGTGATTCGCAGGTTCACTGACCGTAAAAATTCTACCTTCCAATACAAACTTGTTTGTAACTTCTTCGTTTGGCCACGGATGATGTCTACTAGTATAATAGTCCGTCAGCTACAACTGACTGATTGACTGCTGTTATGAAGTTCTGTACATCGTTCTTGTCGCTTTTAGCAGAACTTATCGACAAAATAATTATCGTCACCACTAAGCGTGTGCCGTTGCTTCGGGCGTTCAAAATCCATTGGGTAGGAAATCTCGATAATTCAAAATGCCGAGAGTAGTAAATACCGGCGTTACACAACCCGAGGAAATCCCGAATTGAATTATTTTCATCCACTAACATTTGTCAGTTCATTTGTTGGTCCTTAAGAGAAAACAAAATTGGAGGACGTAGGGGCGAGGTTCAGCTATGATATATGCATGGGGTTTCATAGGTTTTAAGGTTTTTCTGTCTTTTCCTTTTTGTATTTTGGACTGTCAGAATTTTGTACTCCCGGGATCTTTTAAAAATTTCGGAATTTTTTTCCTCTCCCCTCCGATAAAAGTGAATTTCGAAAAAGATATCAGATGAAAATCATAAATTTCATTTGTAATGGCATTTCTGTTCTCTTATAGAGAATAATTTTATTTGTTTATGATTGTGTGGAATTTCACACATTTCCGATTTCACAGTACTATGTAAAGTACCCAAATCATATTTCGACACACGTATATACATCAATTAATAGAATTTTTATTTAAAGTGTTGCTGCCCCAAGGTTCATATTCTGTAATTGATTTCCGAAACTATTAATTTATTATAGGCAGACACGCATTTATACAATATTGCGTAATCGCAACGCAACTATAAAATAAAATGGAATTACATTGAGAAATAGTTTTCTCAAATCAATGAATGATTTGGATTGATACAATCGCGTGACTATGATACGAGGTTTTTTTTTTTGTAAACAACATCCGTTTTATTATTCATAAATTATTCTTAAAATGCAAAGTTAAATATTGCAGACGTTTTTTTTTTTATTGTTATATCGTTAAACAAGTGTAGTCGTTCGTTAGTTATATACTGATTGGCAGTATACACACAATAGTTTTAGTGTAAGAAACATATGTGCACATGTTTTTGTCTAATTATATTTACTAAATAGCAGCAGGTACATGAATAATGCATATATGTGCATGGATCGTTTTTTTGCAGACGCGATATTTGTTTATGACAGATAGTGATGATGATATGTTAATAAAAATGTCAGAAACGATTTTTGCAATTAAGATTTATTTATATTTAATTAATTTTGTTTTTGTTTTGTATTTTGCAGATGCGAAAACTAAAAGATACACCAACATTAACAACAACAGATACGCATCCAACAACAACAACAAATGGCAGTAGTAACACAAATAATAGTTGTAGTCAAAAAACGAATAATAAAATAGAAATTTTAGAAACGACATGTGGCGTGGATGATTTTGTTAAAATGGTAAGTAGAAAATTTTATGTTGTGTCATCCATCTACATGTGTATAAACGGGTCAACTTGAACACGATTTTGATTGACCTGATATGAGTATTCGATGAATTACAAAATTGGGTATATATGGTTAACGAAATAATTGTGAGAGAAAAGAAATTGTCAAAATTTTACCACGGTCTGAATTTATGACTTCGCAGACAGAATATTATTGTCAAAATTTCGAATTTGCTAATCAAATTACGCAAAAGATTTAGAATGCTATGATAATGGAGGGCTCCCATCAGATAACCAGGCCAGATGCAAAGCAGGTGGAGTACTGTTTCTTCCTTCTTCTCTTCTTCGCAGCTATATGACAGTAATCATAAGCGGGGAGTCCTTAGAGCTGCGTAGCTTTCCTCTGTAGCAGCAGTTTACTTGTAGCGAGCAGTGTTTCAATATCTAATCCGCTTGGCGAGATGAGACATATTGTACCCTAATGGACAACCCTATCTTCTTTTACATTCACCGAAATGTTGAAATGCCGTGGCACCCACATCAAGTGGATGTTGAACTGATCAGCTATCTTATTTATAGATGAAAGACAATTGTGATGGAAGGTAGTGTAAGAAAGTGTAAAGTTTTAATTGCTAATATCACTTATAAATATTACATTATACCTCAACCAGTCCTTCCATTAATACGATAAGTGTAGCCAAAAAGACACCGCGCATAAAGGACTACTAGTGTTCTATGTGTTGTTGCAAGTCTACATGGAGATGAATTTGATTATTATGGCTGTGCATGTTGCCTATTGTTTTGCCACAAGATTCAAGGAGATCAGATGAAAGAGAATCGCCAAAGCTTAGGTGCGCTCCTTAGTGCTCCACTTATACACAAGCTCGCCGTTTTTTTAACTTTCAACAAAACTTCAGGTGAACCATTATTTTTTAAGTAATGTGCGACTACTGAAACATAGAGCCTAGTGTACAATGTTGTGATAGTGAGCTCCAGTCCCCACCTTTTCCCAATGGCATTTTTACAAGAGTAGAGCGTTATAGTAGATTTCTTTTCCTTTTCATCTTTAAGATGTTTGGTTTCCAGCTTAGTTTGCTTTCCATAATAATCTCAAAGTGTTTCGCTTTGTCCAAAGTCAAGCTGGTACTATTTAAGGTTGGCGGGCCTTTCCCTTCCAGGTTTAACTGGTTAGAATAAAATCAATAAGTGAGTGAAGAGGTCATCCGGCTTTGAGCCTTTAATGTGAGCTTCTGTTTGCCTTTCTAAGGAGGTTAAAAAAAAAGAGTTTATGGTTATGTTTTTGTGGCGTTTCTAATAGTCTAGCTTTATAGGACGGTATTCTTTCAATCTACCGTTCCCAAATGTGCATAATTCATGCTCCACTTAGTAATGTAGCTGCAATTCCTGTTAAATCGAAGTGGAAGAATAAATGCGTTTTCCGTCTGAATTTATTTCTATACCTATATATTCGAGACTCCTACCACACTTTCGCAGTTTATTTTTAAAGGTCTTCCCACACTATCCAAATCGAGCGTAAATTGTTGCTCTGCTCACTAATTTTGCACGGGATCATAGTTTAGTCCATTATATCATCCTGGTCGAAATTAAATATGAATTTTCGCTTTTAGTACCCACCCCATTTGGGATTTGAAACCGCGGTACCCTTCGATCCAAAATGGGCACTATTGAACGCTGTGCTATTTGAGCGGTAAGCACCAAATAAATAAAAATTATTTCTTTTTTGCCTTTTCTGGTGATCTTCCACATTGTGATCTCAAAAAATCGTCTTTAATTTCAATACAACCAGGACCAGCACGCCGAGCAAATTCGTGCATTCGAATTTGTGATAGAGGGAAAAATACATTATTTTGGGCTCTGACCTACCATTTTTTCTATTCAATTTGATTTGCATTTAAATGGACTTTTCAAATAATTCAACTCTATTCATATCAAATTATTATCTAGTTTGTGTTTTAAAAGACGCACAGACTACATCTATCCGAAAGTGATTGGTTGGCGTTTTCAAACGAATAGAATAATTTCTCGTCCAGGATTCGAAACCTCAACGCAAATTGCAAGAACTTTTCAGAATTTCTTTAGAAAAAATTTAAAATTTAAAATATTCAGAATTTGTGAAAAATTTGAGATTTAAAAATAATCCAAATTTTCAAAATTTAATAGCGAGAGTTATGGATATAAGTGATACGACTGCTCTAGTAGAGACTGACAATCACACGCTGGAGGTATTTGTTGAATAACTCATTAAGAAGAAAATTCTACAAAATTACGATTGATGTCTTTTTTTGGCATCATTGCAACTCGTTCTGCTTAGGCATGGAAAATTACGTCCACCAAATGGCTACCTACATTATAGCATTGATGCAAGCTCCGGCTCCTCTTCTTTCACGTGCCGCGGTGTTTCAGTCGAAATGTTAGCAATTTCTAGTCGAATGTTGGCTTTCACATTGGTGAGAGACTGTGAGCGATTAGTGTACACGATGATTTTCACGTACCTCCATAAAATATTCTGGTTGTGTCAAATTATGCGAAATTGTGGAAACTTCTGACGCAAAATAATCATTGTTGTATTGTTCTCAGTGTGGCGTCATCTTAATGAAATTGACTCCACACCAAGTTCGTCCACTTCTTGTCGCGCAGCATAGATGTGTAGTGGCCATCATTGACAATAAAGACACGGCTCTCGTTGTCTTCAAACAATGAAGGTGGCCAATGACACACTCCATACGGTCACTCTTTTGTCAAACTGGGATTTAGTTCCATACGCTATCAGCGTAATTTAAACAGTGTTGCTTGTTAATTGAATTAATTTTGTATGCGTACAAATCACACTTCAAAATCGACGCAATGTGGTACGACTTAATCCCAATTGCGATGTACGTTGTCCTGTTAATGATCACTCACATCACTCACGGACACTTTCAATATTCTTAGATTAGCTGTTTGTCATTACACTTTGCATCTGTAATAACAGCACGTGGTGACACTTCATAAAATTTCAAACCGGACTGAGAAATATCTAAAAATTCCAATATAACGCCAGCTTTTGATCGTTCTACCTGCGTATAAGCTTACGGTCTTTCCGAAAATTGGTCAAGTTGGTTAAAGTTGAAACCATCATTTCAGCCAGATGAAAAAATCCACTTCGTTCAGGTTCGGCTAACGAGGTAATTTTATCGCCTCCGCAGATCAGTGTTTGATGGCCGCATGCGATGTTGATTATATGACCTAAGTATTCTACATGCAACATCAGAGACCAGTCTTCCAATCAACAAAATAGCATTCAATTAAATGTTTGTTATGTAACTTCCCAGAAATGATTAGTTCATTTATATTCTCAATATATCACACCAAATTCTAAATTTGTCGTTAGGTATTCCATTATAGCCGCTGAACAATTTCTATTGGTAGAGGAGCCTCAACGGTGTGTTTACATTGAAGAACATTTCGTCACTTTCGCCAACTTTTTTTGAAAATAGGCATTCTCTTAAACCGACCAGTTTCGATTTGTAAATTCACTGTTACTCAGCCAAGGAATTTTCGAACAACGCAGCATATGCTTTTTGCATATATTCACCTCCGGATTTATCTTCGGTAACGGATCAATGAGCTCTGAGCATACATCGTTATATTCAGAACCAATCCGTGCCCGCAGACTTATACGTTTTATAAAATATGCGACGAATACGTAGCACGATCTTGTTACTTAATATACCCGAAAAATGTTCAATGTAATGGTACAAATCGGATTGCAAAACGTTCAAAATAAAATCCCCTACAAGCAAAAATGCGTTTCTGACAGTCGTTTTAATCACATTACTCTTTAAAAAATGTTGATTCAGCTGCGCACGCATAGGCCAATGATGCTTTGAAGCAGCACGGTACTGAGCCATTTCATTGTTCATCCATCCATTTATGGTGGTTTCTTTTTACACCCATACTTGATGCTAATTTAGGTGGTCTAGAGGCCAGTCAAAACACTCTGAGATTCGTTTTTTTTTTTTGATGTGAACGGTACTTTTGTTTGCAGTTTTCGTCAATATTTCGAAATTTGTCAGAGGGGCTCAACTATTTTTATATGTTTTTGTGCTTGAGTAATTTAATATGTACACTGTTAGAAAAATATGACACTCGCATAATGCTGTATATTTACGTTAAACCTGAACAGATTTGACGACTCGAAAACTGGCCAATAAAGTATTTCCTATACAAATATCATGCAAAACTCACTCGATGACACTAAAGTAGCAGTAAAAGCTTCATAGCATTATCTTTGGGCATAATTGTATTGTTTATAGATGTGATAGCACTTTCGAAACGAGCGCCAAGCATTCAGGTGGTGGCATATTGATAGCTATACAATCAAATTTAGAAAGTGCTCCTGTAACATTAGGTCCATCAAGACTTGAGCAGATTTGTGTGAAGATTGAAATAGATAAACGATATTCATTTATATTCACGGTGAAGTGATGAAAACATCAAAAGCATCATATTTAGTTCTTGTACTTGGCGACTTCGTCTATTTCAATATTATTAGTACAGGTCTTTCCTTGCAAGTTAAACCTACCGAAGGTAAAATTAAAGAAAATCCCTAAACAGTTTTGGGAATACTTTTGATCTACTCGAAAGATATCCCCATCCATCATGACTTGTAGTAGACTATCATCATGACTCGTTTGCACCATTTTTCTAATCAGTCTATAGACCACAGAATAATACTGGATACAATAATCAAATTAGCAACAACAATACATGAATTACTCCTCCTGTCATATGTGAAGAGAACGCTGTAACAACCTTATGGAAATTGGGAGATGGATGTGGGCCAGGTGATATATCCTCTTTAATCGATGAGATAGTCAAGTAAATAAAACACTCAAATATTCTAATATTTGCCGATGAATGGTAAAATTATGTCGTTCCATCGTAAAAGAAACCCAATAATTACGGCATATAAAATAAATGACACAAAAGTTCCTAGAGTACGCGAGATTATTGCCCTAGGAGTCAAATTTGTCGAGAATAATAGTTTTCAACCGTCATATTGATAATTGTATTGCTAAACTCCATGTTTAGTTTTGTAAAGCGATGGACCGGAGAATTCATGAACCAACTCTATACGTACATTATATTACGTTTTGGTAAGATCTCAAGATCTCAAGTGGGATCATACTGTAATAATTAGGAACTCTTATTACGCTGTGCACACCAATAGAATAGAAGCATACAAAAAAAAAATTCCTATAGTATTCCTCTTGAACAAAACTGGCTGAAATTTTAATCATAACATATCATTCTATGAAAATGTGGCTTGCTTATCTCCTTATTCTACAAGGTGCAAAGAATATCAAATGTGCATACTCGGGAAAACAGACGTCCTTCTCGGCCGCATTGATTTATCCTACACATTGGGAAACATCTCTATTAATTGTCCAAGCCAGGACTTTGCTTAATCATCAATTTTTGGCATTCGAATACCACCCAACCAATTATGGCGATGTATGGTCAGTGCGGTCAATGTTGTATGGTCAGTGCGGTCAATATTGTATGGTCAGTGCGCTCAATGTTGTGGCCGCCTAGAAAATCGGATCAAGCATCATTGACTGGAACGAAAGTTTTATAATTTTTAAGAACCTAAGGGGGAATCGTTCAACTCAGTTTCTGTTTCCCCAAGTTTCTCAATTCAAGTGGAAAGTATAAACGATTTGCATTACGTCAAATGTATATATGGTGATGGGGGAGGTAGTAGAGTGATTTACTTTGGATATGGGCCTAGGTTCGAGTCCCATTAGCGACGGTATTATTTTAATTTAATTTCTTCTATATACAAATTGGTTCAACACACCCAGCTACAGCTTCTGTTAAACATTATCATATTTCTCAAGTAGTGGCATGTATACAATATGAGTATATAGCGATGGTGAAATAAAGTCCATTGCTTTTGGTAAAATTTTTATTATTTTCTATTCAAATGGCAGATATAAATGTTTTGTATATAGCATTTACTATATATGCGGCGGTGGTCCAGTAAGGAAAGGCAGTGACTTTGGTTTTATGGAGCTAAGTTCGTTTCTCGATCGAGACAAAGTATTTTTCTTTCTGTCTTCTTTATGATGGTGAAATAATACTCATATGTTCAACTCAGCTTCTGTTCAAAACTTTAATATGTAAAACTCCATGTAAGAGTGGCATGTACGAGATAAACATGGGTATAGGTATAATAGTAATAATGAGTGATAATGAAATTGTACGGCGATGATCAAATAAACAGAGTCCATTGCCGTTGCGGGAGGTATAAACACTATAGGAATATCACCATTTATATGTATGGCGGTGGCTCGGTGGTAAAACCAGCTGCCTGATTGGTTCTGAATCGAGAGGAGTTCTAGCCTCAGTTTAGATATATGTATATTTTTACTTGCAAATTGGTAATTTTTAAATCAAAAACTGATTTTTTTTAATTTAATGAGAAATGTGTGTATGCCGGTAAAGTTCAAAATTTCTTTTACCCGTAATCGAGGTTCGAACACTTCACAACATCGAACTACTTTACCACCTCACCATCTTCGTATTTAAATTTGTTGCTATACTCAACCTTTATATTTGCCAATTGAAAAGGGAAATTAAATTAAAATATATATTTAATGCCGAACCGAGGGTTGAACAATTTCAAATGGAACGATTCTGCTTACTGGACCACCGGCCTTTATAAAGTTGATGCTATACAAATCTTTTATGTTTGCCAATTCAATAGAGAAAATTGAAAATTTTAGCAACAGGAATGGTTATATGCTATCACTGTATATTTTCATTACGGTCATACACAAGAGATGGCTCTTATACTTGCAGAAATTGAATGAAGATTTAAACAGAAGCTGTGTTGAACCAATTTTACAGCAGAAATTAAATTAAAAAAGTATTGGCGCTGACGAGTCTTGAACTCCAGTCGGAGTGTTAAAGATTGGTGCTGAACAACGATAGAAATCTTTACATATGGCACAACTGATAGAAATCTTTACAAAAAGGTTATAACTTTCATTAGAAATAATCCAGGGAAATTTAACTATGACCGTGCCATAAAATTTAACACACTCCACTCCATGGTAAAACGAATTCGAGTTCAGGAAGGCTATAAGTGCTACTGAGTTATTAAAAAGCTAAATCGTTCAGATAACCAACACATGTCTGCTAAGAAATGTGCCAGACTGATGACAAAATTTTTACAAAATATGTTAGATATATTTGCAAAAAAATGTATGATTTGGCCAGCAATTTGCAGTTGTGGAGCCAATTTTTGTCACATTTTCTATAACGACTTATTTTGCCGATGATTCTTCAACACGAATATGTAGTATAGTGTAACACGTTTTAGAATTGAACAATCTGGTCACCATAATATTCGAATTTTTTGTTCAATAGTCCAAGTGGCTGCACTTTACGCTAATGCAGAACACATTACCTATTCCGGTTATAACGAATATATGTAATGCCCCTCGTGCATATGTTCGCAATTCGCTTTTAACAAAATGACTTATCTCGTTTAATTTTAAAATGCCGGAAGATATTTCCGCTATATGATACTTTAGAATAAACGTCGATACGTGTGTTGTCTGTGTCCCCAACAACGCATTCCTATAACTTTCAATTTTATTCATTTAAAATACGCAAAGTATATATAGTTGTCTTCTATAGGCGCGGAAGTAATAAATTGTCATTGGCCAATTAAGCGTACATCAACTAACAACAACTGACCAATTATATAAATTAAACATATTGCTGTTATATCTGATGCATATATATGTATATGTGTACTTAGGAATCCGGATCGATTTCCTTTATACTGTAGCACGATAACGGATTGATAATTTCCAATTTCCGTTCTGTAATTCCACTACATATGTCTGTATAGTCGGACGATGCGTGCGTTAATTAAATAATTAATTAATTAAAGTAATTACTTATATTAGAATTTCGTATATGCCCTCGTGTGTCTGGTCGCACCATTTTTATTATTAATAAATTTCAACACATACAAAAAATGAAAGCTACTTAAGGCAGTAACCATTTAATTTAAAATTTTAATTATTGTTATTATCGTATGGCTATTTCTAATCCATTCAAATAAATAAATAAACAAACAAACAAAGAGAAACAATAAAAATATTTTTGAATGTCTTTAAGGGAATCGCCATCTCATACACAAAAACATATTGATAATCACTTTCACCGGTCGCTGTCTCGCATGCGGTATACATACGGATTTGAATGTAGAGGCGTGTGAAATTTTTTTTCTATATGTAGGTACATACCAAAAATCCATCATCATTAACACTTCATAAAAATTTTCGATTTTTTGGTCAAAACTATCATTAATTTAATTAATAATCCGCGTTAATAGTCGAATGGCTTTAATATATGTACATAAATACAAAAAGTGATCAAAATGTGATTGGGACATAATTATATACGCACAGTGTACGACTCTATATTTATAGATACGTGGCGGCGAAAATAGTTTTTGATCATATACAAAAAAAAAATCGTCGAATTGAATGGATATACATAAATAAATTATGAATCGATTTTATAGCATATATGCTAAAGTACCAATCAAAAAAACAAAAATTGTTAGTTAAAAACCATATTTGGATTCAACTCAATTGAAACTCGCGGCTTGACTTAGAAACAACAAGTTACAATTCGTTTTGTTTATGTTGATCTAAATTTTGAAATTAAGAAAGAACGACGTCAAATATTACAAACCGCATGCACCGAGTATAATTATTGTATGTAGTTATGTCGGTTAAATATAATTATGATCATTTCGAAATCTAAATTGTATATGGTTACTGTGTATATATACATAAACTGACTCCGCGATAATGTCAAAAGTGCGCGCAGTTAGAAAAATAATATATGTATGTATATATGCACGCATGTATAACACAACATATCATGGTCGTGCGAAAAATTATTTGGCGCCAAAACTATATAGGCATTCGAACAATTGAGAAAGTCAAGATCCACAAAATCGCAATAAAATTCATCAAATAAAAGCTGACCGACTCACTCCACTTCCTGATCATTAGCCTACGATGACGCCATGTCCATGTTGGCTAAAATGCCTTGATATATTTTTTGATCAAGAAATTTGTCTAACAAGTGGCACGAGCCCCGTCTTTATTTGCTTTCTTATGGTTTAATCGTATTTATATGAATCAACCTTGCAAGTTGCAGGTACAAACTAAACAGATTTCATCGCTCTGAACGCTTTTTTTATATTGAAGGTCGCTGAATCGCTTTCCGTTGACACCGTAACGTCAATAATGCCACCATTCTAAAAACCACTAAAACAGTCACAGGCTGAGGATATATTGACCTACTTTACTATTTTGTGTGGGTTTTCCGAGCGACAGTTCTTCTTGGGGCATTATTTCGACTAAAAATTTTTTTCAAAAATATGGCGATGGCAACACAACACCAATTTTGGAAATTACTTTTTAGTACTTTCCAACGTTGTGCAAGTGTTAATCAAGCGGAGGTTTGACACTAAAATATTTTGGCCGAAAAATTACTGTCGAGAAGCAACATTGCACATCTATATGCCTTCTTAATTATTTGGCGCTAAAACTATAAACATACACACAATTGTTAAAACGTCGAGATCCACAAGTCCACTTCCTCATCATTTGTCTTCGGTAAAGCCATGTCGCAAAAAAAATAAGTTTTTTCAGTCAAAATTTTTTCTGGGCGGGAAAACCATTTGTTTGGCTTATACATGGAATTTGTCTAACATATGACACGAGGCGCGACGTAATTTGACAAAGTTAGAATCTGAAATTTTGAAATATGAAATTAATTTGTTTCTTATGTTCTAATCATTATTTCTATGATTACAGAAAATGCTTCCGCAACCATGCTGGTACAAATCAAAGAAATTTCATCGCTCTGATCGCATCTTCTAATAACGAGTAGAACATCGGCTAGTTTCTTTTTAAAATAGCTATGCAATAATTATTGAACTGAGTGTGCACAAGTTCGATTGTTGGCCCAAAGAAAAATCTGTTAAACCTTTGAACGTCAATAATGTCACCATTCCAAAAACCACTCCAAACAGTCACACGCTGAGGATGTATTGACTTATTTTACAACTAAATTTGGCAGTTTGCTTGTGGCATTATTTCAACCGAAAATTCATTTCAAATTTCACACTGTTTCGACCACACTACACTCAGTTTTGAAATTATTTGTTAATACATCCCAACGTGGTTCAATCGATGCATTACGTACTATGCGGAGGTTTGACACTATAAATCTGTCAATATTTTGAGCGCTTTAATATTGTCAAAATAGCACGTAGTTCATAAAGATCCCAACAGATTTTAATAATCGCCAATGTTCCTAGTTCGCAGCGTGACAGACGTCGAACTGTTCATCAGGCAACACAATTTTTATGGCTACAGGTCCATATATTGGGTCATATATGGCCATACCTATTGGGAGTCTATATAAGAACCACTGTTAACAAATTTCTTGAATCAGATTCTGGGATGATTTATAAAATCCAAGGGATGGGATGAAAATATTGTCTGACAAACGTTTATAATTTTTCTGGGATATTCGACAATTTAAGTTCAATCCGGTACTCATGTAATCGATGGTAAACCACACGCTGGTAAATACGCATGGCACTAATACATGTCGTCTCAATCATTAGCGATTCGATCGCCATTGTAGTTGAGTTAGCAGCAATGCTGACGCCTGGAAAAGTGTTCTTTCGATCTACGTTACGATAGCATTTGCCATAGTCCCCCTCCCCATAATGATTTTGATCAAGTCTTATTCGTGATAGTACATTAATCGTCACGACTACCAATCGGTATCATTGACGTTTATGTGTACTGGGCCGGTCAAAAACCGACTATACATCATTCGTCATTGCTTCAAAAAATTGAATATTTGGTTTCGTTTAGGACTAAATCCCAAAAATTTGGCCATTTCGTTGAGAAATGTTGAACAAATTTTAGGAGACGATTTTCATGTGCCTTTATTAGCAATCTTCATCATTGTATAGTTTCGATCTGTCATTCTTTCAAATTTTTTACAGCATGCAGTAAAACACGCAAATAGCATATGTCGATTCGTTTAGAATGTACATTGTGTAGAGCAACATAACTGTCTCGTGTTGGTTGCAAATGTTGCATAAATCTGCCACAGCTCTGATACCTGTCTCGATCAAATAAGGTTGGGCGCGCACTTTTAATCAAATTCTTCATATTAAGTTTTCAGTCGCATCCAACATGTTATCTCGAAAATGTGACAGACACTCTAATATTTCGCTCAAAACGCGTATTTCTTTCCGACGAAAGCCGAATATCTTCTCGAAGCCAAATATTAAGCTATTATTATCTGACTTAAACTCAGCTGAGTCGTATGGATAATATAGAGTCTGGATTCTTAATATCAATTCATGAGTCAAATCCGTAGCAATATGTATTTCAAGCAATTTAAATTAAAATTGTATAACTTAAACGATACCTATTTGACTTAAGTCCGAACCACATAATTTAATGTAAAATTATGTGACTTAATCAAGTTCGTCAAGTCAGAAGTACGTCTTAAGTTAAAATTAGAAGCCTGAAGATTATGAATCCGTGATGTAGGCCTATAATGTAAACTCTAATTATTTGGCTTAAGTCTGACTTACAATACCGAATTCAAAAATTATTTGAACGGCACTGATTTCGAAAATAATCCCAAAGTGATCGTGATAGACAATATCAAGCCAATGTTCCTTAAAGCAAAGATATTTTTGTCAATGTTCGGATAAATCATTATGTTCTCGTAATCGGTGACACAAGACACGTTAGTGCCAATTATATTTTTAGTTGTATAACATCGGACCGTAACCAATTAAGTCTCATTCAATATCCCACACATAAAGAATGTAGCGCATAATGGATAAATCTCTCTCATATGTGCTTCAAACAATTGAATTCAACTGGTTTGTACATATCGTTAAGACTTGAAGAAAAATGATGTTCTTGGAGTTCAAAGTGAAAGTGGAATAAAGAAAATTGCTGCTCTGTGTACATCACATATAAGTAACTTTATCCTACAAAAAGATTAGCTTCTAATCCATTTCTACTAAACTCCACTAAGTTGGAAAAAAATTCCGTGTTATGTTGATATATGAATATCTCGAACTTTCTTGGGTAGATTTCTACCAAAACTCTATCAGACCTGCATTGCAATACAAGGATGCTATATACATTTTTTTTTTTTTTTTTTATTAAAATGGTTGGAATCTACAGAGGTTCCGCACTCAATGCCAAAATTTACCCATGGTGCAAACCTTGAGGATCTATTCTAACTCGCATAAGCGCACTGCAGCCTTAGCAAACTGTAAAAGTTTGAACCAAGAGATGGATAATAACTGATCTACGTTCAGAGATCCGTACGAGAACACTTGGGATTTAGCTTCGACAAAGGCCGGACAGCGCAAAGGTAGTGTAGACATTCGTCCACTTCCTCAAGACAATCGTCACAGAGATCATCCAAAGCTAGTTCCATGCGTTGGAGATGAACCTTGAAACGTCCATGGCCCGTAATAAGTGCAACCAGAATTCTGAGTCGGCTCTTTTTAAGGATAACACATATTTAGTGACCCTCACGTTTGGTCGATGATGACCCGTGTTGCCTTTCGACAGCTAGGCGTAAAACGCCACTTTTGCGCCAGTTCAAGTAAAGCAAACTTCTTAATAGCATCCTTACCACCGTGGTAGGATAAAGGAATTGCTGGCTCGAGACCACAAGATTTACTGCGCGATCCAGCTTTTGCTAAAAAGTCAGCAACGTCATTTCCCACAACGCCACAATGATTAGAGCAAAGGCGATTAATGAAGTGTTTGCACCAGTTTAGATGTAGTCAAAGGGATTTTAAGGGTATTGAGCACGGCTTTACTATCCGTGCAGATAATAATATCCTTGCCTAAATCACTAAACTTAAACGCCTCAATTGCACTATGGGTAAGTGCAATTAATGCAGCTTGAAAAACCGTGCAGTGTTTGCCGAGGCTACCCGGGGATTTGAGACCATACTTTGGACAAAAGAAACCAAACCCTGCACAGACTTCTGAACGAGGGCCATCCGCAAAAAAAACTATCGACTCGGACAACTGTCTACAGAAATTCTGAGAGAGCCACATATACATGTATAATAATAATAAAAAACAGTGTTTAAAGGCTATTACTGGCCCCTGACTGCGTCAACAATCTGGATCCAATGGTTTCGATCCTAGGCTTGGTCTTCATACTGCCCTAGACAACCAGAAGAAGCCAAGTCATTCTCTACACCTTGGAGCCATCGTCGCCTGCAACGACCTCTGTGCCTACCATATGTTGGCTCTCCTTTCAGCGATCGCTGCACAATTCGTTTCGGATCAGCACGCAGAACGTGACATGTATACATCTTTGAAATATTTTAAATGGATTTGGAAGTTTATCACCGGCACACAGATGCGCCACAATTTGGGATCTATACAAATGAAATAAATTTTATTTCGAATACAATACTATATTTATTCTTACTGACTGAATTATATAATGAAGTGAAAATGTATAACTCTGATTTGTCACGTATTATTGCCATATGACGATCAATGTGGGAAATTTTACCAAAACATCGAAAAACGAAAATATAGTTTAAGAATGTTCTCTTCATTATGGCAATCTTCATTCAAATTACCTAGAAGACAAATCAATCGTCCAGTGGCAAAGTATACAGAATTTTTAATGTCGCGCTGAATGTATGCTACGCCTATAATGTAGGTGGGATGTATTATTTAATTTGAAGTTGTTATTTGTGACCCTGGTAAGATCCAAGGCCAAAACAGGGTATTGAATAGAGTTTTTATAAGTAGACGTGCCTGAGTTTTTTGTTTCTCAAGATTCGAGAAATCATTTAATTTTTTTGAGATTTATTAAAACAAAGGCAACCGTTTCTCTGGTTCTGAGTAGAAGTTGGTTAGATTGTACACTATGCTACTTTTAATTTTTTTTTTACTTGTACACGATGAAGTATGTTCAGAAATATTTATCCATTAAAACCACTTCTTCGTCATTATAGGTTTCTTCGCCGGTCATCTCATAATGTTATTTTAGCCTTTTTCGTTACTTCACTTTTGGAACTCAACATGTTCGTTGGCAAACTCATTTGACTGAAAGCAGTATAAATCTCGAAGAAAATTTAATAATGACACTAAGATTGCATCTCTTCTCTCTGATATATTTGTTTTGAGATCTGTCAGTAACGTAAAACTAATTTCAGATGTGTTATGTGAATTAGATACCTTTACCCGTTCAAAGATTTGCAATTTTGATTGGTTTCATAGCGGATGAAATTGCAACAGCCAAACTCTCATCACTGTCAGTTTTTATCTCGCCGTATTGAAAAATAAGTTTCATGATGTCTGATGGTTGCTTAGGCAACGAAAATCCTTACACTGAAGTGCTTTTTCTTATAAATTCGCTTCTGCATATTACGTTACTGGAGATATTGTCTTTAGCAGCCAGTTATGAAACAATATACTCAGCCAATAGATGTTTTACTCGAACGATTTAGAACAAGTGAAACCTTCAAAACATAGCAATATTTTGACAGTGTATACAGAAAAAAACAATTGAAATTTCCTGAAAAAAAACCAGCGCTTATTGTGTTAACTATGTTGTACTTTTCAATATTTTCAATAGATGGCATTACAAAAGAAATGTTAACTAATGTTTTTAGTCAACGTAAACATATGCTTCTTTCTGTACGCAAATTCTGCATTCATTTTTAGGCAACTGGTAAGAGCTTAGAGCGGAAGCAAAGCACATTGTATAGAAGATCACAATATGTAGTCTTGAAAACCTCGCTCTATTAGGCCAAAACCTTATCATTTCACAATCTTAAGTTTTCAGTTGCATCCAATCTTGTTCTGCCGTTTTACGGCTGCGTCCGTTCTTTCGAAAATGTGACAGACAAACATTTCATAAATTTAGTAGTGGGAGGACTATGGGAGGACCTGAAAACGTGTTTTTTTCTTTCTGAAGAAAACCATAAAGCTATTGGAGAAAAACTGGAAGCTTGAATAAAATATGTAAATATTGGTTTTACGATCGGATGCGAGTTAAGTCCAATTTACAAAATTGCATAACTTTAGACAAAACCGTATTTAGGTTCGATAATGAACTGTCCTGGAATCTTTATTATCATTCAAAAGAACATTTAAAATGGTCCATTCTGAAGGCTCAATTTGCGATGACTCAATTCTAGCTTGTTTTCTAGCTGGTTTATTCATGTAGGCTTTGGTATTTACGTAACCCCAAAGACTTTGCATTTTACCCATCCAAAATGATTTCTCATTAAGTGCAATGTTTCACGCGCTATATGGCAAGTAGCACCGTTTTGTTAGAACCAAATGTCGCCGAAATCACGGGCTTCAATAGGGCAGTAAATAGTCCGTTATCATAGCGTGATAATGGGCTTCATTCTATGTTCCGGCCGTCCTCATTTTTGAAGAAATAGGGACCGATCTTGAAATTTTGCGGGTTGTTTTTCAGCCAAAATACGGCAATTTTACTTATTGACGTAGCCATTAAATCAGAAATGATCTTCATCGCTGAACAAAATTTTGGTCGAACACGCAGTGGATCAAGAGCCCAAACACTGAAACGATGGTGACAGTTATCAAGTTTTGCACGAGTTGAATTTTGTAATCTTTTGAACCAAAATCATGCGTGCCGCATCGATTAATAGCAGTCATTGCGTATAAATACACTCTCAGCTACCGCCGTTAAATTTTCATCATTACGAGAAAGGGAGAAAGAGAGTCGGAGAGGGAGGGAGGGAGGTCAAAAAGGATGATGGGCGAGAGACGAGTAGTGAGAGGGAAGGAGAGTGAAAGTTAGGAAGGGAGCAAGAGTGAGAGGGAGGGAGGGCGAAGAAGAGAGACAGAGAAAAAGGAGTCCTCTACTCTATCCTATTGTGTGACTCAAAGGCATAAAATATTGGATTGATGGTAGCCCTTGATAGGGCAAATATATTCAACAATTATGAAGAATTTCAGAATATCGTAACTCAAATTTAAATTAGAATTTTGTAAACCTAGAAATTAGCTGGATTTAGTTTTCTACCACTATAGCTAGAAGCGTTACGTTATTCTAACGCTTCCTGCTATGGGTTTTGGAATTTGAAAAATTTTATAAAATTGCTGAATGCCTGGATAATTTCTCAAATTAATTGCGTTTCTTAACACGCAAAACCTTAAATTTTAAATTTGTTGAAAATTTCTATTTTGCTTAAAACTTTGATTGAAATTCCAAAATTTGCCAGAATTTCAAAAAAATGTGTCACGGCTTTTGTTTGCAACTTCGTGTATAGCATTTGATAAACTTAAATTAAGACTTGGAGTTGTTTCTATTAATTTATAATTCTTTATAATAGCGGAAATATGAGAGTAGAAGTACAAAGGCGATTTAGCTAAGACACAAACCTATCTCAGTATGGTGAGTTATATCAAAACAAAACTGTAATAGAATCTGGCTTCCTAGAATCGGTATTCGAGCTATATAGTGTTACGAAATCCTGTTATTATTACAAAATGGCAAAATATTTATTTATCATTATGTATTACCATATAAAATAATGGTAACCCCATCGTGTGAGGTAAATGGCCCAACAAACATACATATATAACCAATAAAAATCGAATAAAAATATTCGCCTGCGGGGTGTGCGAATTATGATCATTATTCTGTAATCAAAAATATTAATGCTAATCATAAATTTTGTGAATATAAATATGTGAATGAGCGCGCGCAAGAATATAGAATTTTATTTATTAATTAGTCCTTCGTATACATTTGGCCAAATATGACATAATTAGCGAAAGTTAACATTCTGATAATAATAAACCGCCGCTATACATTTACAACAAAATAATAAAAAATGAATTTATAATTAATGATAAGTGTAAGTCTTGTGCATCGTCTTTTTAACATTTAAAAAAAAAAAAAAACACTTAATGTCAATTTATATGACAACGCAATTATTTTTGTCGTTGCATCTTAATTCTTACCGGCCTTATCTGCTGCGGGACAATAAAAATTTGCAGTTACATATTTTATTGATGAATATAAAATAAAATAAAATTTAACAACTTGCAATAAAAATAAAATTATATAAAATTCTTGACAAGTCTATTAATTTTACGCGTTTAACGATCAACCGCGCGCAGTACGATATAACACACATTTCATCTAGGTTACCTTCTAAGCAACTAACCCACGCACTCAACTAAATATTCTCGCATGAATAAATTCGCCCCCCCAGTCTTCTGCTACATAAGACAATCAAAAAACGATTAATTTAAAAAAATTTGTATAACGATTTTAGATGGCGTAATGCCGAATATAAATTATAAACTAAGAGATCTATACGCGCTGACAATTCGCATCTACACATAAAAATGCATAAATTTTATTTTTGGCATCGAAAGAGATTGTGCGACTGTAAACCATTAGATATCGACGTCTGATTTTGTGTCAAACATTGTGTGCCACCAAAAATCGCACTTGCTTTTGGCGCACGATTACATAAGTCAATAAACGATGTGATTTATCAAAAGTGTTGGGTAATTTTAACTGGCAACTTTCAGGTGTCATTGACTTACTGACGTTTTTCCAATTTATAAATCTATGTTATGCGAATTTTTGTATTCATTGGGACAATAGGTGTCAAATATTGTTGTTGTTTTGATTGTGATTTTGACATAGATTTTTATTTTTTGCATGCATGCGGTTGATTGAAGTTTTACATAAAAGTTTAAACAAATATTGTGATGTGTTTATGATTTAAAATGAAAGTAAAACTATTTTTTTGGGTGGTCTTGCCCGTTGTGTTGTGTTTCATAACTATTTTGCGCAAATTTAGGTTGACGTATGACGGTATATAGTTATTTATATGTATGTATATATGAATTAGTTATAGTTATCGCACTTAAATATATCAACCCAAATATGGATCAAAAGTATGGATATTTGCATAATTCTAAACGTCGCAGGAGCTTTCAATGTAGTCAGCATGATGCATCTTTATCATCACGCTTGAACCTGCAGTAATGTCTTTGAGCGTAGTACAGAAAGCGCAGCCTACAAATTAACTTGGATCTTTGCCCAATACGGAACAGCATAATTTGATGATGACAACGATAGTTATCAAAACACTTACGATATATTGTCACAAATATCCATATAGGTCATGTTGCCAAATTTTTTGATAATGTAAAACGATTAGAGATTCTTTCCTTATACAACTCAATGTAGTCTTATAACTGTAGCATTCATTGAAAGGAACTGCTCTCCCAGTATTTGTGATTTTTAGTGTTTAATGTGCAGCACCCTGATATAAGTAGCATGGATGTGTATTTACCATATAACCCCCTCCGATTATCTGGGATGAGCTTTCTCGAACAATTTGATTCTAATAATTTCTGCGGTCTCTAACAGAGTTTTACATTCCAACCTTATTCCTGCTTGTGTTACGGCTGCTCCCATATTCTGAATGAATGTACCCTACAGCATACTCAATTTTAATTCTACATCTCACAAAGTAATGATAGCTTGGCAATAGGTCTGGATGTCGGGAAACATGCAACTTGAAACAGACACAAATTTTAAACGAACACCCATCTTTTATTCATCCATTAATACTGAAAATATTCTTAACGCTGAATCGTGAATAAATAAGCCATAGGTTTCTCGAATTGAAAAATAAACTATTATATTGCATCCAATTCACCCTTTTCTATTGAGAATGAAGGCTTACTTGACGCACAACCATTGTTAGACATTCATCCAAGTTCACCTTTACTGGAGATAAATTTTGTAACAATAATTTTCTAACACCTGCTACCGGAGCTTTAATTAAAACAATAAAACAAAAAATGTTGCAGTTGCGATATGCCACTTCTTCCGTAACGATTTTCACCAAACCCAACTTGACGTTACTATACGAAAATGGTGTTGCACCTATACATGTATCCAAAGTTTTTTTATGCCGATACATGATACTTCTCAATAAGAATTTTATTGCAGTTGGCGGTTTCCAGGTGAGTTCATATAACTTTCCAAATGCGATACGGCCCATCCCGCCTTTGGCTGCTCTGAACGTGGCAGTTGACTAACATCAGATCGCCAATGTTAAATTGTCGATGTGGACGTCACGTGTCATAGCCTCTTCCTTTCGCCGATCTTGCTCTCGTTTATTAATTACGCGAGCTCCATCACACCTTGTAAGTGTAACTTCGACAAATATGGAGGAACCTGTGGAACCAAATTTTCCGATTGTATAATCTAGCGAAGGTCGTTGGCGACATTCTTGAGCGTTCGCAACTCCCGTCCGAATGTTAAGAAGGCGGGGGTTTTATCGGTGGACTGACACTTTGTGGTGTTCACAGCGAGTCCAGGATAGTGGTCGAGACAAGCGCAAATAGTTCAACCCATAGAGTGGTAACATTTACGCGTATGTCGATATCCACCAACTGCCTCAGGCAATAACCTAAAAAATGCACAGCCATAACTTTCATTGGTTTCAAATTATAAATTATATATATATATATCTGGCAGTCTCCACAATTACGACAGAACTCAGTGACGGCGCATTCCTGGCCAGAAATATTTCACCTCTATCTTCGAATCGGGATAATAGAGCATTAAAATGCGAAGAGATCATTCGTAAGAACATACTCGTAGTACCACTAGCTGAGCTTCTTCGATTCCCTCGTCGTTATAGCGGTAAAGTACTTCTTCGTAGTTCGTGTCATCGTGCTTCTCTAGGATTTGTATAATCTTAGATACCTCTTCTACTTTCAACTGCAATCATCTCAAATCAGTTGGCCCTCCCTGTGAATAATTGATCTCGAAAGCACTTGACTCATAAATAGGCTCGCTACTGATAGGTGATCGGCATAGCGTGACTGCTACTACATTGAATTAACATTAAACACCTAGCTATTTCGGTGGTTGATGGTCAGTCCGGACTTCGATTTCAGCACGCTCTATATAGCCTCGGAACTTTAGTGCCCAAACTACTGCGAGGGCTTTCTGTTCAATAGTGCTGCAGATCTTTCAGTGGCGATCAGCAGACTTATTTGATTGGCCTTCACCATATCCACTACCTTGTAAAACAGTACAGCACCAAAGCATAACGGCATGCATCATTCATCAGGACAAATGGCTTTTCAGGATCCATTTGGCGAAAAATTGGGCGTCCGTTAAAAAGCGTTTCAGATTATCAAAAGCAGAATTTTCAGCTTCACTCCCCAAGTACATGGCGCATTTTTCAAATTGGTCAATGGTCGGGCAACATCAAAAAACTGGTTGATAAACTTTCGATATCATGAACAGACTATTCAAAGCTATTTGAAATCAATGCGATCTTATCACGATCTTTACTGCGGATCTTAACCTGCCAGTTTACACAACGTAAATCAATTGTGAGCATGAATAAAGACTGCTTGGCTAAATGAAAAAGATCGACGATTCTAAGTAACGGAGGGCAATTCATGACTGTGAACGAATTTAAACGAATTATCCACGCACACACGAACTTCGCTATTTTTCTTAGGTATATCATAACCACATAAGTTGCCTAAGGCGACTCACACTCTTCGATGTAATGAAAGATTTTATCAATTTCTTATTTTAAAATTGCTTTGTATGGTCCAGACATTTGATATAGTCAGACGACTACGGGAATAATTATCGTAAAAATATATTAAGAAACTTTCCACTTGAATTTTGCGATCCGCCGTTATTTCCATATCTTCATCTGATCAAAACGGAATCGAAACGTCGCACTGGATACAAGATACACGGTTCGCTTTCTGATATGATCTATCCGCCAGGTTAACATAAACACGCATATCGATGAATCGCATCCAATTTTCTCTATGAACTTTAGTCAATGAAGTATTGGCGATGCATGCTCGTGACGCGGTAAAAAATAAATAAATTGAAAAACGCAATTTATTTTATCACTTTCAATATTTTTCCAAATTGTTTCTTCCGATGAGCAGTGTTTACAATATACTTTAAATGATCATTTATGAAAATGATCTCGTCAAACAGCAGGTCCATATTAACTTCTGAAATAGCTAATTCGTCTACTATCCCGTCAATTTGACAAAACCTGGGAATAGAATTAAGAAGAATAGAGTCAAAAATTTACTAATGAGATACGATTGTAATCTTGGCCACTCTCTTAATAATACTTTGATAAACGGTTGTAGCGATAGCCATCGTGTGACGACATACCGATTAAAATCTATGAAGTTAACGTCCATTAAAATCTATGAAGTTAACGTCTCTTGAAAAATATTGTACTGTAAGAGAAAAAACTGTTGAGTTTTTCTTTAAAAAAAATAATTGTTCATTCTTTATTGCCAGCATAACGTCTTCCAACATTTTAGAGCCCAAAATATTCACGACAATAGCGCCTTTGTTCTACCGCAGGAGATTTTGAAAGCATTACATTTATTATTATTATTATTAAAATTGGCTGGAACCCACGAGGATTCCGCACTCAATGCCACAAAGGCACATGGTGCAAACCTAAGAATCTATCCCAATTCGCAAACGCGCACTGCTGCCTTCGCAAACTGTACACATCATGAAATAAACACATACGATGTAAATGATCTGTAAAACGGCCATGTCCCGCGAGAATCACTATCAAGATTATACTCAAATTGGGCCCGTTAATGAAGTAATTCGCCTTACGACTACTAAAAGTCTCAAGCCACTGAGACCTTAGGTCCTTCAAGGCGTAGTCCTTTATAACTTTCTTCCCGTAGTTAAAAGAAACAGGAACCGCTGGTTCAGGACCAACAAAAGTCAATTGAGATCCAGCTTTGGCTAAACAATCTGCGATCTCATTGCCTACGATGTCACAATGAGCCGGTACCCACATGACCGTAACTTTATTGTTAGAACAAAGAAGGTTCATGAAATGTTTACCTTCTTTGACGTGTAGAAACAGTCAAGGGATTTCTTAAAGAGTTAAGTGCAGCTTTACTATCTGTACACAGTAGAATACTTTTGTTTTTAACTGCAAAATTCCAAGCCTCAATAACACTACATGCAAGCTATTAGTTCCGCCTGAAAAATAGTACAATGCGAACCAAGACTACCGAAAAGTGTCAGATCCGTCCAAGGACAGTAGATTCCTAAACCTGCACTGAGGTTAGAACGAGAGCCATCAGAAAAAAAGACTATGGACTCATCTAATTTGTTAAGAAAATTCTGCGAACTCCAAAAATCTCTCGAAGGATAAACCCCCGAGAAAAGATTTGAGATATGGAATTCAGGTAGTAGTCTGTCAATAACCATATCGATTTCTGGTCAACATGAAGAATTACCTTTCATAAACAATCTAACGAATTTTAAGATAAATTATGCTTAAATTTTGATAAATTATTATGGTAAAAATGTGCTAGTTCGTCTTTCTTAACCACAAACTTATCAATTAAACTTGAACTAGAAGATGCTCTCATTGTCATCTTATGACCATAACTTTGTCCGCGCATTTTTACGGTAGAAACACCTTTCAAACCAATTGCAAAAGTTTTTAGATAGTTCCTTAACCATGTACATATATTCTTTTAGCCAATTTAAATTAAAATGGCACTTCCTTTTGTTATTAAACTAAATCTAAAAGCAATGATAAAAAAAATGCAAAATAATTTTATTAGAATAATTCTAAAACTACTAAAAAAACAATTTGAATATAAAACCGGTGTTTTCTAGAATACGATATTTTCACTACTAAAGTACAAACTATTGTATTGGCGTTGCCACCAACATTTCAACATAAAAATGAATTTGACAATCACAAAAATTTAAGAAAAATATGGGGACACGCACACGCCACATTGTTTATTAAAGTTAATTGGAAAATGGGAAGGGTAAAAAACAAAATAATAAATTATGAATTTTGGCAACCCTATCCACAACATCAATTACGCGTACGTTGTACACATAACGGTCTTATCATAATAACGATTCTATATGCTTAAATACGATTGTTCTCGATTCATTTCCTACGTTACTGATAATTTATAGTTTTAGTTAAATATTCGTACCTACTGTTGGGGTACCAATTATATAGCGCTGATTTTACAGATACAACAAATATATATTTCAAAACACAAACTTTTTCCAAATTATTATTTTTATTTTAAACAATTTTACGACTTTTCTCCAGAGGGCAGCTGCAACTGCAACTAAACATAAATTTCAAAATTCACTCTATATATAGACAAAACGAAAAAAAAAAAAAAAAAAAGGAAAACAGGGTTGCTTTTGTTTTCATGATTTAAAAAAGATCCGATATAAAAAATAAAAAACATCGTTGCTATAGCAACTACACATGGAGGAATTTAAAATCGAATTTCTCCGTTTTTTCTTTCACCGCTCATCTGTTGTAGTTCAAACACTACGCCGCAGCCATTTGTTTTATTCATTTATATATACAAAGCCACATGCCTAGATAAAAACGAAATTATAAATATTAACGACTCGTGAAGCTTTCTTTCAAAAACATTTCCTGAAAATATTATCACGCACCACTCAAACAGATTTATGTTGTGTAACAGACGTAAACTCATATACATGAATCAATCAATTGATTTGAATCGACAGCCTATAACATGCACACGAACTTAATATAATCACAAAGCATGTTATGTATATACATAAGTATACGATTAAAATGCATGATAAATTCCCGCGTTTAATCTAAACTTTCGATTTTATATAATGGAGCTCTAAAATAAAAGATAACCTCAAATAATAATATAATATACTGTCAATATTGTTTTGTAAATCGTAAAGTGAAATTAAATTAAAATATCTTTACATTATTTTATTTACAGCCACATGAAACGTCAGAACGAATTTTGGAAGCTCACAATGAATTAAATATTTATAATAGTAATAAGGTAAGTGTTTTCAAAATTTACAGTGTACAATGCACAGTGTACAAATTTATATGTTGCATGCGATAAATTTGGTTGTATGTAAATAAATCCTAACCTAAAATATTTTGCGCTTTATTAGAATCACAATAACGATGATCATTTGGAACATGATCATAATGTAACCTCAACCACAGATACTGATTCAGCATTATCCTCAGCACCATCATCACTAAGTCCACAACCAATCTCGTGTCCTAATTCACCAGATATTTGGAAAACGGTATGCAATTTATTTATTTTAATTAAAATCTTATTCATTTATGTATTTAAATTGAAAAAGGTCAAGGATTTTATAAAACTCGGATAAGTTTTTTAATTTTACTTTCTCTAAACGTATATGATCGCGTATGTAAATGATCGATGATCATGTTTCTTGAAATATGATTTGGATTTGAAATATTTATATGTACATACACTTTCAATTTATTTGAAAAAAATAACAAAAATATGTTTTTGTCGGTTAATCAACATTAATTAGAATACAATTCATTAAGTAGACGCGAAATCATTTTTAAAAAACAAAAAAGAACGAAAACGGAAAAGGGCGTTGGATTTCTCATCTCATATATTGTTGTGTTTGTTTGGGCCATCGCACACCGCCTATATACGTCCACATGAATCAGCATAAATATATTTGGTTGTCCTAATTCGATTTTATTCAAGCTATTGTCTATCTATCAACTCTATTATTAAATATAATCTAGATGTTGCTATATAAATGTACAAATATAATGGGAAAAATATCACGGTTCAAGGTTAAGATTTGCGGTTGGGGGGTGCTTTCGAATTGTTCGTTATTTATTGTTTGTATATATAAGATGAAATTCATATAATGCATGACATTTCGCATGTTGAGTCTCAAACTCGCATAATATACAATGAATGATGATCGTTTGGTCTAAACTAGCGGTTTAGCTTCAAGGATAATGCATTCATTTTACCGGATATGGCAGTTTTGTATCTATAAAATAAATATCATCGTTGACGATGGATTATTTATGAGCTGGTTTAACACACAAAACAACAGATTTGTTTTATCGCAACTTTAATGGACATCAATTTATTGGTGTTGGGTCGGTGTGTCTAGGTCAAATCGTTTAATCCGGTATGTGTTAACATCTGTAAAACATATATACATATGCTAATAAATTCGTAAGTTGAATTACGAGATTTACTTAATATAATTATAGCTCAGCTGTGGACAAGATTGCCCGATCACAATCCGCATAAGATCGATTTTCAGAAAGTGAACATACATTTAAAGATCACAACCAATATTTTTGCGAGAAACCGATCCTAGTTTTAGTCAATGAATAAGTATTAAAATTTTGATCAAATTTAATACAAAGATCACAATTCAAGGAATCAAAGATCATAGGTTAATATTTTAGAGTGCTGGAAATTATTAAAATTTTTAACAATCATTACGAGTATAAAAATATTACAAAGTTACCAAAAATCGATAACCTAGATTCAGACTTTCACTTGTATTTATATAGAGAAGATCGCTCTAATCGTCCAGGGACGACACCAATGTAGAAGTAGCAATATCGATTCCATTTGTTTCTTTCGATTTCGTTTCAAGCATACTAAATAGCAACAAATGCTAGCAAAACTGGTTAGGCATTAAATCAATTTTTTTCGATGAGACGGAGGAGTTCAGTAAGAACGTCACATGGTAGAACGTAAAAAGCTTAGCTATTTCCTAAAGAAATCAGTGGAAATCAGTGTCTTGTATAGTTCGGTTCCAGAAAGCCTAGTCTAAGATACACTACAATGTTATAGTATATGACCCCTTTAAAAGGCCGATGAAAGTTTTACTAAGCATCGGATACTTCATAGTGGTATCTTGCAGTTTCTCTGGATATTTACTCCCAGAAAGATTAAATGAGCTATTTAATGTACCAATGACGGTTTTTTCATGCCTCAGTTTATTCTGAATTTTTTGACAATGCTTTAACTATATTCCAAATCTTTCAGAGAACGTTTATGTCGTCTTTACACCAAACGGTGGAGACCTAGACACTCAACTCACGGCATTTCAACCAATTATTGTCACACATTTTTCCTAAATGTAAGCAACCGATTTGCTTATAAAACTGGAAACCGTCTAATCACTAAAATTGAAAGGGTGATCGAGGAAACTTGATTTTCTTTTGGGTCTTAGCCAATACCTCCCTTAAGTCAATAGACGCGTCAAAGTGGTATGATCACATGAATCCGTTGCATGATGAAATATCAGAGTACCACAGCCACATTAGGTAGTGAGTCGATACTCGTAAAAGTAATAAAAACGAGTTAGATGTATTGACTCCTTGGATTCAAAACATTTTTGATCTCATGGGCAGGATGCCCTCAATTTGGTATTGACATTATGGTACATTCAGATAGGCCTTAGTATCAATCCAAGGAAAACAGTTATTGGGCCATTTACGGGCAGAAAGCAATGATTTCCACATTACTTATTTTGGGTTTGCAAATGATTCTATGAACGAACGTAGGATTTCCATGAATATATTTCTGGTATGGTATTGAAATACGTGAAGATCGATAGGAGCTTTCCTTGAAAAAGTTTGATGGTATACGACAAACGGTTTCAAAACAGAGGACAGCATAGGAATAAAAATTTATTGTTGCTCAAAAGCAGTGGCCAATCGTTGGAAAAATCTACAAAAGTACATGATTTCAAGTTTAAGTAAAGCCAAGAGATCAATAACATATTGGATAAATAAAGTATAAGGCCTTCTCGTACTAAACAATTATCCTCAAAGGACATGCCATGCCCCATTTAAATAGCACCCTAACTGGTCTAGATACGATAGATAAAAACCACTTATGTCACTTATGTGATATGAAAGTAACATATGAGGGCATGTTCTGTGTGACTATAGTATAGATAGTATAGTCTAGTAGCATTGAGCCCATTGACACCGTTTAAGAAAATTATCAGGCTTAGCAAGAGCCTGCATATAGAGACTGGACTGATAATTATGCATAGTCCGTGAACTTAAGATCTTATAGGTCGCAAGCAATGATGGTTAAAAGCCTTGTGCAGCGTTTTAAGCCCAATAGATGATGTCGTTTATGGCGTTGCTATAAGGCTGATATTAAAAATTTGACAGTTATTCGGATAGTAATCTCCAAATAAATGCGGTTATGAAGTAAACGAACCAATTAATTTCCAAGTTGAATAAATGTATCATTTTAGTTTTAACGAGGAAAGATATCTAATGCTTGAGCCAGAAAACAGAATTATATCCAAATTAATTCTAACGTTGGTAAAATCATTGGTTATGTAAAGCCAAGCTGTTAGATTATTAGCTTGTAAGATACCAAGTATATTGAGTTCATTTTAAAGGGCATATTCTCTTACAAATGCTGCCGAAAAGATGAAGTTGTACAAAGTGTTGATACGACGAAAATTGACTGATGATTAATGAATCGAATCTGATGAGAATTTCTGTTACTATACGCGAAATAGAGTTTGACTGATACGGATGTCTGTGAAGTTAGCATCCCGCAAAGTCTTTTCTAATTTGGTGTAGTCCAAACATATTGGTGAAGCCAAATACTGACTTTCTGTGTTTCTCAATTGTTTTTGAGTTACAAGAAGGTAGTGGTTCCGTCAGACATAATTATGGCCCAGTTTATGAGTCTATCCTGGAAGAAATTTTCTCACCCCAAAAATGATTGCTAATGCCTGCTTGTCCAATTCTGAGTAATTAATTTCAGTTGATGGTAACCTTGAAATAAACATTAGTGAGCAATCTATCCCTTCGACCAACTGGCACAAAATAGCACCAACACCCAAACAAACTTGCATCACAAGACAAGTATTCCTTCTTCGGTTAGTAAAGGCACAGCATATTGTTTTTACTTAAGCTTGATTTTGAATGTCAAAAATGCATCATTGCAACTCATTGTCCAATAAGCGTACTTCACGTTCTTCTGAGTTAAATTTTTGAGTGGTTTAACTCAGTAGCCACCATCGGCATAGACTTTCGATAAAAATTCACCAGCCATTATTGAGGCCGTCAGTTGTGTAACGTTCGATTCGGGATGGGAGTATTGTGAATGGCTATAGTGCCAACAATGGTTGGCACTGATTACTGAATAAGGCTTGTAAAGACGTACAGGCTTTGCACCTACCTAGACAATCGCTAGGTTAGGTTAGGTTTTTGGTGGAAGTTCAAAAGAGACAAGCATATATCCAAGGTATCCAGGTCCATAGCCATACCACAAGATATTATTCTCCGGCTGTGAGATTAGTCATTTGAAAAGAAGCCAAGACTGCCCTCATGTCAGCTGTTATAAAGTTGCGAAATTTAAACGCTGCCAAGCTTTCCGGGGTATTACGCTTGAGGTACAGTTTGACCATCTGTCGTTCGTTAATTTATCGACTGCTTTCTGGAGCAGTAGTTTGCATGATGTAAGAAATTATTTCAATGTTCGTTTCTCTTTTGGAGATATGCCCTGCAGTCGTGCAAAATCGAGCTAGTTTGTCGGCTTTAATATTCCCTGTAATATCGAAATGTCCTATACCAGCCCTGATCTGTGCCACTTCATCTCGTAACTATAGATGAGACACAGTTCTGTACTACTTGATTCTCCGTAAAAATGCGAATTTCGTTGGCCAATTATATTATTCCATTATACTCAACCCTACCGGTTCCCTTATCGCATTTACTTCAGCTTTAAAAACGCCATAGTAGTCAGAGAGGCGGAAATCAAGATTAATCGAACGTTTCTCGCAGGCAACCTCGCTCCTTTTTTAAACCATTCGTGAGGAAGTTTAAAACTCCTGAATTCTGGCTTGCTACTCTCAGCCAGTCTCTGATGTGGATCACGTTCAGGAACTTCAATCAAAAGATAGTATACGGGGATAGTGTAGTCGGCAGTTTTAAAATTCTCTTTGTTACCGATAATAGATGAGTGTCCTGTAGATCTACAAGGAGGCAGATTTCAGCTTGAACTGTTCCTTCAGTATATATACACTCTATATCTTTTCCTAGACCAGGCCACCAGTTTGTAAACTCATATAATAGTATTCGACTGACTAGTACATACAGGGATGCAGTCCTCATCTCTTCCCAATGGCAGTTCACTTTATATGTGAAGGTCAAGCTAATCCCGCAGTTAAAGAAGCAGGGCTCAAACCTCCTTTTTCTATGTTTTCTAAACTCTAAATACGAAAACAGCTGGGACTTCTCTTTAAGTCAGAATTTTGTATAATCTGGCAACATACTATGTATGGATCGCAAGCAGTTGATCTGATATAATAGCGAACGATCCATCATAATCCTTGTTTTTGATATACGCGAACGATCCACCATAATCGTTGTTTTTGATAGAGACATCAAAATCAAGATCACCTTTCTCATGACTGAAACGATTATCAATGTTGCTTTCTTAATCTATAAATTTATGAAGATCATGATTTATATGGAAAATACGATAAACGATCGAATTATTATCAACATAATTTAAAGTGAAAATTACGATCACGATCTATTACTAAGTGTATATAGTGCAGTGCGATCACAATATAACGATCGATGGTCTGGAATTGTTAATTACAAAACGTATCAAAATACGATTAAAATCTTGAATCGCGCATAAGACCCCTAAAATTATAATTTGAATGTCTTCATTTTGATTTGGGTCATATTCCCATATATCAGCAATTGTTCAACAAATGACTCAAATTTTTTACAAAAACTAAAAAATTCCACCTAATTTTAGAACTCTGCCGTCTGTATAATATATAGATTCTGGAGACCGCGCGCAGACAACATAATATATTATAAATTCGAATTCGACAAAAGTCCTTGAATTATTTCGCTGAAATCCATATATACACCAAACATATATGTATATAAGATGTACATACTGTGTTGTTGGTGTGGCGTTTGAATTAATATTTTAATTTGGTAAAAGTTACATCATAACAGCCTCCCACAATGCTAATGTGTATAAAGCCAAAAATTTATTAACTAACAAAGTTGGATGATTTGTTGCCAAATTGGCGACTGAATTAAAGAATTTATGTATGTATCATAGAACACGACCGACATGAATTTACAATATGTTATGTTTATATGCACTAAGTCACAAATTAATTTCAATTTTATAAATAAAACAAAAAATTCATGATTTGCAATTTAATTAGTGGATATTGGTAAAAAAAAACCGCCAAAATGTGTATTTTTGGCGCGGTCGTTTTGCGCGATTATTTATTACTTTAATAATTTAATAAATATTTTTCTATTTTTCGATTATAGTTTTCGAAGGACAATCGGATAAATGGTCACAACAACAAATATGATCATTTGCAAAAAGAGTTGGATGCGGTGCGGGAGGAAAATGAATATTTAAAAATTGAGCTAGAATCAGCCCAGGAACAAATAAGGGATTTGGAAAAATCATTATTTGAGGTAAGTTGAAATATTTATATAAATTTACTTTGGCACTCGACGATGGTCAAAAAAATTCGTTTTGCTCATTCTTAAAATCTGGATAATAATGATTGAGCCTAAAGCATTGGAATTGATGATTAATTAGCAAATTGCTTACAAACTTTCTGAAATGAAATTTAGAGCGATAGGCTTAACGGTTATTGACCAAAGGTACATTTTGTCTAAAAAAGTTATTTTTGAACAATAGTTCATGTACTTGACTTGAATACCAGCAACGCTCATCGACTTTAAGGACAAGATATAAAGAAATCAAAATTGGGTACATACTCTAATGTTGTCATCGAATCTAAGAAAATGTATAAATTTTCAAAGTTTTCATTTTTTACTTTTTTTTTTCAAAAATCAATTACGGCAGCCACTTGACCTTCAGATCGGTCTTCGTTAAAATTTCGATAGAACACAATAATTACACAAAAATTTTATTTTTACAGAAAAATTATGTAGGGCCCCTTTGGCTCCAAAGATTGGGTCACTTTAAAATTTCATTAAATCAATCAATTAACTTTCCATTCTTTGGCCGATTATGATTAAACTCGGTATGTTGGATGTAAATGGGGTTATAACCTGTATTTTGGCAATCATATTCTAGAACATCTACCAAACACAATTTTATAATCCCAGTTCTATCTAGCATACTGAGAATCATCAAAATTTGCCAAGGAATAGTCTAGTCTCGTTCCTGTTGGCCATTTTTCAAAGCTCTGCTATCCATCATTTTAGAATTATATTCTAAACCAACATAGCAAAATTCATGCTGATCCATGGAGCAATAGTTTCCGATTCCAGTTAGTCATTATCTAGAAATTTCTATCTTACATGCGGAGTTTCATCATAATCGGCCCAAGAATGGCTTCAAATAATCGGTGAAGGAATGGTCTGTTGGTCAAATTCCCGAACTTCTGCCAAAAATCATTTTAGAATCCTATGTGATATATGTTTGTGTAAGGTAATTTCGGTAATTTTTGTTTTAAATGCATTTCCCAAATTCAGTTTCTCAACAAATGATTTCACCACAGATTTACTGATCAAATAATCGATTTTGATGGCATGGGAGACTACCAATCCTGTATACAAATGCCATCTATGGTAGTTCACCAAATTTCGTTTTACAGACATTCCTTGATTCCCTGATTTTTTATCTGACATTCTTTCTGAGCGGCTCAATATATCTAGCAAGAAGTGGTCGACAACACACCACATCTTCTATTTTTAACTCAACGCCCTTCTAGACTCCAAAGTTTTACCCGGCATTTGAAAAAAATAAAACAAACGTGATGATTATTGATCCGTTGGACCTGATGGCCCATATCATCGTCTATTCTAAGGAGTAAGCTATAATTGCGACCAGAAAATTACTGCCCCGCAGAATAATAGATGGATGAAGTGCATGTATTTTTAAACGAAAAGAAATTCTTGCGTAAATATATTCGTCCGACTCTATCAATGTTTTCGTATATTGTTAGTGTCTCGACATAAATCATACCGTGTAAGCAAAATTCTAAAGATGTGTGAAAAGAATTGTATAGATGTGTTCCAACTAGATAAAATGTTTCTGATGAACCTGGAAGTCGGAACGAAATATTGCCAGAGAAATAACCGGTAATTTATGGTCCAAAATTCCTTATTCAGGCTGAATATAATTGGCTAGTGTTCAGAATCATTGGCTATGGTCAGTCAAAGTATACGATATACTTTGAACCGAAGAATATAGAATGTCAACGTTGCGTGTAAAACAGATCGGGCGAAGCCAACATTGGTAACTTTGTGGCCATCCTATTTCGACGAAGAGAAAGCGCTCACTTCAAACCATTACTTAGCTGAAGCCTATTAAACCAGGAAATTTATACGAAGATGGTATATGTATGTACTTTCTTAAACTCTTACGCTAAAAATTCGATCCTCCCCGTTTAAAACACACAAAAATAGGTCAAAAGGTCGCTTCACAGACGAGGCAAGAGACGCACACTATTTCAATAGCAACACTTTAACATTGTACTTGACATGATACGCCTTCAACTTTCAACGGTAAGAACCGTTTGTTTCAAAATCTATCAAAAAAATCTAAATTGGCCCACGATGTATTAGAAGTTGAGCAACGCTCAACTTTGGAGAACATCAAATGAAAAAATTAGAATTCAAATTTGGTCACGGTCAAACGATATTCAATGTCATTAACAACTTCAGTATTAGTGAATGACTAATGACGAATTAATGACGTATTATGACTACAGGTCCAGTTTAATGAACCAGCTATACATTACATTACATTGTTATGTTCGCATCTTTATCCTAATCGAAGTCGTAAATAAAAACTTTCACATGCGCAGAATTGAACTAGTATTGACAAACAATATGACTCTTTGTTGAATTTAAATTTATTATCAACACGAAGCTATGCCTATAAAATTATTGACTTAAGTTAATCCAATTCCAACCTAAGTTACACTAAATTGAGCTTATTTATTGAACCAATGCGTATTTAGTCACATAAGTGAAATATTTTGCAAAATTCATAATTTACGCCAGTATAAGAGTTATGACGGAGTGTGAGCTCTTCCATTTATTTGGATGACACAACAAACATTAACTGAAAGCTAATTAATTAAATATGGACGCTAATTAGCTGGATGGGCCTAAATTGTAACTGATTTAAACCAATGTGAATGTCAATTATCTTAAAAAAAGCTGTAATGGCTTGTGGGTGGTCTAATTAAAACCTATAACTCGGGTTTATGCGATGGCTAGCTCCACTAAAACACAAATTGTATTTTAGATTGCCGAAATCAGAACCATCACCAATCGATCACTAATCCTGCGACTCTATCTATTATTTTATTACCTTCATCATTATTTCAATAACATTTGGCTGAACTAAACTAGTTTTCAAACAATTTTGTGACTTACTTGAATTGTCTCATCGATAGATGAGTTAATGAATACAACTGCGAAATTGGCTCCTCTACATAAAATGTAATCCATTTTTCAACTTTGTCGTTTGTGTTGTTGGTAATATTTTGGTCCGCTTTAAAAACATCATTTTCGCCTATAACACAGACCAGCCAAATTTTTACAAACAAAATCTTAACAAAATACTAATCAAAATAAAAAAAATTCTGTTCTTCTCTCGTTTACAGTTAAAAGAAAATTATAGTGAAAATTTAGAAAATGAATCACAAAAAAATTTAGATAAAATCAAAGATTTGGAGGATAAAGAAGAAACGCTGCTCAAAGAATCACACGAGTTGCGGGAACAAAATGAACTATTGGAATTTCGAATAATTGAATTAGAAGAAAGTCACGATAAGGTAAGAAAATTGGATAAATTTATTAAAAAATAAATAAAAACACAGCTGCCTCCATCTAGCAATAAATAGTTAAACTATTAGTTGCGGTTATTTATACGTGTCTTGACTAAATATCATCGGTTGTGTCTCGACTTAGAGCTTTATGTTTCTCACCCGAAAGTTTTTTTTTCTCGATTAATTTATAGTTTTTTGTACACAACGCGATTATGAAATTTAATTACAAAAAATAAAAATAAAAAATTACTATCCACCTTGAAATGGGTACAAGGAAATTTGACACAGTTGGACAAATTTTGTTAAATTAATCGTTAATTCGTGTACTTTTGTTGTTGTTGCTGCGCGTTGTTTATCATTTTGTCCGTTGCATAACCATAATCTGCGTGCGCGTTTTGTAAAAACATTTATTTTTATTTAATCTTTTGTTAATTATGGATTTATGAATCATTTATATGCTAGCGATGTTATACCTATGATTAACATGTTTTTAATTAAATTGTGGCGGTTGTTGTTGTTGCAGCGCGCGCTTATTAATGCTGTAATGATTTATGATTTTTTTTTTCTTTGGTTTCTTGTATAAGATCTGCTCTAGTTGCTTGTGGGAGCACACCTGTATTTTATGATATGAATATATATGATATGTAATATGGTTTTAGCGTTGTAAATATGGGAAAAAAATTATTAATTGGTTCGGTTTATTGTTTGTGTATACCAATAAAAATTATTTACGCTTTTGCTTAACCCTTATTGGGCCTGGGGTGACTAAGCTATGAGTAATTGCGGTAAAAAAAAAATTGAAAATACTAAATTGGGCAATCAATGAATATTGGCGCCCCATATGGAACCGGGATCAGTGGGATACCTTCTTGTGGACTTTACAAATTTAAGTTTATGATTTTGAATCTTTTTGAATAAAGGAATTTCGTATTTTAGGAATTCAGCACTTCCATCACTGTATCGGTGAAAGGATGAATGAGCTTGTTTGTTCAGATTTTGGCGTATGTAACCAAGGGATTCGGGATGATAATATACGACCCAAGTATTAACTTACTAATAAGACCACAAATTTACTATACCGAAGAACATTTTATGGGTCCCATACATCTGTTTTTATTTTAATGAATGAATTTCAAGTAGGTTTCTGGTCGTGGGTAACTTCTAGCTATTTGACGTACGCCGGGAATCTATTGCATTTTTATACTTAACTGTAATTGTTATCACCAGCTCAAAATATTGCAGACCTGTTAACCGCTCTTTGTACTGAATAGTACACAACGCTGTTACGAACCCATTCTATGCCCACGATTGAACAAAATTCTATTCTTAGCGTTCCATATGTCTGCATTAATAGCATAAAGACAATATTGTTTCTATTGGAAACAAAGATTTTGATTGAATATATTCCCAACGGGCTTCTAGAGCTAAAGAAGCTCGGTATGTTCAATTTATAATACAAATCAGCTCTTTTGCTTTTATTCAACTTTCCGTGTGGTGATATCTCCAGAATTTTTATTAACAAAACAGATTATATTTGAGTAAAATATGACTCAGATTGCGACTTATTAATTCTTTGGTCAAGGTTTTGTTTAATATTAGCCTAAATTAAGAGCTGACTTTTTTGGCCTTTAGATAAGCCACTATCAATTTGGTCGTTTAGGTCTGAGAATTGGAAGATATATTTTTTGAAAAAGCGTCTTTACATCTTATTTATCAACTTACATGCTTGGGTAATTCACCAAATTGCATAACTGTTTATGCTGGGTTCTTGGATCATCATCACCTTCCCCTTTTAGTAAGAATCTTCTGCAACTTGTGATTGGTGAAGATTCATTGTATGTATATAGCTCCCGCTAATCAGTATTTAGTTGAGGCGATTGTTAATAAAGATATTTGCGAATTTTTCCATTATCCGTTACGGCGGTTCCTTCCAAGAAGTTTTTTGGAGCTTTGCTACTTTCATTGTAATAGCAGTCTGCAGGTTACTTTGCTGGCAGACACTTTATGATTTTTTTTATCCCATCCTATTTTAGCAGCTTGGCATATCTTTTGCCCCTATGTTGTTTCTAATCCATAATTTGGTCTGATGTTGCTTTATGTCTACTGCGAGGTCGTCTACATCGTTGGAATAGGGAATATTTCTACTATCTGGAAGTAAGTCACTCTTCTGTGTCCGAAGAGGGATTGTGGCATATAAGATATCCTATTCCAGCCATTTAATCTGTAATATATAAATTTATTAAGTTGATTATTATTGTTGAGTCTTCCGAATAAAGAAGGCAGAATATGCTCTCAATAGCGAGAGCAAAACATTAATTTTAAATAGGAGGTCTTTTTTGGTATAAGAGATTGATTGATAAATAAATAAATTCTTAAAATGTTAATTTAAAAATTTGTATTCCACAATTTATAAATATTCAAATCCCAAGGAAATCGTGCAATACTGTAACACGAATTTGTTAATTTTTTAACTTGCAGCAAAATTATTTTGAATTTTGAAAATTCATCACAAATTTTCGGAATTGAGTTTTACGTTTACGATCCACAATTTCAAATGTCAATAATTCAAATAAATTTGAAAACTGTAATCTAATTCTGCGTAAATTCCACAAATTTGGAATATCTTCTGTTATTCTGTAAAATCGTTGAATAATTGATTCATAAAATTTTGGATTTGGATTTTAAAAATTCCGAAATTTAAAATGAGATTTTGTTAATTCGGCTTAAAATTTGAAATGGTTGTTGTGTATTGAAAATTTTTAAAATATTTCGAATTTTTCTCTAATTTTTTAAAAATGTTGTCTCTTAGGACGATTAAGGATGACTTTTATCGAAGTACAATCATTAAAATATGCAATAATTTAGTCGGCTAATTTGTTCAATCGAACAAATCGCGTAGACAACTTTCTGAAGGCTTATGATCAACTACTCCTCTACGATCACAAGATCTTATTTAAAATTCGATCATTTTATTATTGAATTTGTCTGGTTAATTACGATCGGTGAATGTGATCGCTCAATAACTTTTATAATTTATTATGTTTGATCATAATTATTGCAGGATCGTAACCGATCGCGCGATCATTTGAAGTTGCAATATGATCGTATTAGATTAATACCACAGTAGCAAGAGATACTAATCTAAAATTAAATGAATCATTCCAACAATATGACGTTTCAATACACAAAAATTACAAAATACGGTGGAAACTATACATATATTGTGATAATTGTTTTAATGAATTTTTAATTACACGTATTACATAATATTCATGTATTTTCGTATGAATGTATATGATTGATACAAATTATAGTTCGGTATATATATAGTATATACCACAGTGGCATGTCAAATATATAATACAAACATTTTATGATACAAACGACATTGAAAATTGAATTCGTTCCACATGTACTTATGTATGTATATATACGTATGTACGTGCGATCACTTTGATTGACATAAAGTCCACGGATTATTATACATATATGTATACATGTACATACGTATAATGACTGCTGTGTGTGGTGCTATATCGATAAATTATTGTATTTTGCTCGGATTATTATATATTATTGACTTAGATGAGTCTCGGCATCGAATTATATATTAAAATTTGCATAAATATTTTAATCGATCGGAACTAATTTGAAATATTTGTATACAAAATATATTTTTGTGTGGTTTATGGACGGTTAGAATTCGAGTAACCACAACAATTCGACGACTTTATATTTGTAATGTACATAGGTGGTCGAACAAATTTTGCCTGTCGATCGAGTCGCGTCACCGTTTAATATTTTTTTTTTTTTTGGTTTCGTTTGCAACAAAAGTGTCGACCGCGCTAAATTTATTGGTCTTCGATGGTGATTATTATCTTATATGCATATACGTATAATACAAGAAATATACAACAAATATAGGTATGGTGTGTTGAAACATTATATAAAAACCCAATCAGCACACAACATAACAATTAAATTAGTCACTTTATGTACATTTGGTCAGACTCTGTGTGTGTGTGTTGTACTTGTGCGCGCGGACAATAAAAATCGTTACATTTTTATCCGCGTTTTATTGTTTTTGATATTATTATTTTTGCAATAACTCTATATAAAATTGTATTATTTTAAGTTTTATACAAAACTAAAATCTATTGTTATAGTACACATAGTTCAATTACAAATACATGTTGTTTTGTACCATTAGTCGAGTTTTACCATTTTGTTGTACATTATATTATGTGTAACCGCGACACACAATAAAATTGTGTTACATTAATCAACCTGATCATTATAAGCTGACATGTACGATTGAAAATATTAGTCTGTGTTGAATGCGAAACGTATCACTATAATATGCAATGGTCTGGGAAATAAATAAAAGTGAATTTTTGTGAAAATCACTTGCCTATATCAAATTGTCTATGGAGTCGGAAACAATGTTTGGGTTCTAAATTGTATCGAAATGCCATATTTTCTTAACCACAGCTGATAATAAGATTGTTACTAAACTCAGAAATTTCTATACGTTCTTGTTTTCTAATTTTTAGATTACTTAAGCTTATCTAACTAAGTTCTTTAATTTTTAAATTTTAAATCATATTTCAGCTTCAAATTTTAAATGTAACGTTAATCTAAAGTGATTTTCTTGTAAGTAAATTGTTTTTAGTACATCCCTCGTGGATCATGCTGAATTATTTCCACTTATTCAGATTAAGTTGGTTACGCAGGATGAGTTATTTTTAAATGCTAGCTCATTTGTTTCCAAACATTTTTCTATTCGCCCTCCAAAATTTTTTTGGACTGCTTCTAATATAGCTTGTGCTTTTTATTTCTATAAATATCTTTGATCCTTTATTTCATATTTGGTGTTTAAAATAAGCTAAATCCTTCAATCAAATTTTTCCCTTAAATAAAAATTCAAACATATTAAATCAGGTGATTGTGCTGGAAGCGAAGTAAAGCCATATTTCTTGTCGTTCTCACAACGCAATGTCTTCCAACAAATTGGGAAAATCTTCTAATAAAAAATCCACAAATTATTCTGTTGTTAGTGTACAATCAATTATTCCAGCCCAATCATTTACACTCCAACGATGTTGATGGTCAACAGAACGCATCCAATGTGGATTCAACTTATTCCAATTTCAAAATTTCGATGTTTTTCAATTTGTTGCCGTGCCCAATGACAAAATTGAATTTGTAATCGAAAATAATTTCCCGATATCTCTTGCAACAATGATGTATGTGGTGCGCATGCAATTTCTTCTCTCAAAACGCGAGACACGCTTAGTTGAGATATTCCTCTATATCTCGTAAAATATTCGTGTTGATTTGATGTGTGTGGTTTTTGTGATATTGGAGCTAGCACATCTACAAGTTTCTCAGGAGACTCACGGCGATTCCTTTAGTTTATTATGCTGCCTTATGGTTGTACGAAGCTTATCTGTCAAATGGTTAAATAAACCACAAAGTACCGACAATCTAGATGTCGTTCAGTGTATAATCGAATCGCCATTCATTTTATCGACACTCAGTGTATAGATCATCACCATCCCGATAAACTATCGTCGAAAATAATAAATTTCAAGAACATTCTTGGTATAAAAGATAAAAGCTTGGTATTTAAAAAAACTCACCCTGTACATAATCCTGAATACCACGTTTCCTTATCAATTTTAGTTAAATATTTTTTTGTTCAGTGTCTCATGTGTGTTAGCGCAATTGTTTTATTCACCTCTCGTTTGATTTGCACGATTTAATATATTAAAATATTGAATATTATGTTTCGGCCACTCCAATTTACCTTACTGATGTTTCTGAACAATCCTATTTCATTTTTTCGATAGTCAGCTAACTGAGACGAAGAAATTTTTGATACCTTGCTCTTTTAAATACTTTATTGTACTAGACTATACTTTATTGAACTATAGCCCAACTAAAACTTTTATAATTGACTTGGTCTTGTTTTGTGGTGAACGTCATGTTTAATACTAAAATATATTCCTTTTGTTTTTTTCAAAACGCACGAACATGAACATAAAAATATCCGTTAATTAAAAACAAAAACTAAAAAAAATTACCATAGCAACTACACATTCAGGAATTTAAATTCAAATTTGTCCATTTGTTTTTCTCGCCAACAAGAACAACAACCAATTATTTATGTAGAAGTATATTACTTAAAGAGAGGAGATTCAGGCGAATTTCCCATACATCATGTATCTTAAAATATAGGTAATTCGCCTGAATGTTTATCAACCCATAATTTTTATGAAATTAAACAAATTACTTCCTACGCATTGAATTCAAAATTACAATTCGTCGAAATTCGATGTAGATTATCAAATTTGAAATTTTTGAAACTCAATGATTCCGAAATATAAGAAACAATTGTAAAACTATAAACGCATATACCATCCTCAATAACCTCGACCAAATAGTGAACGTTCAGTTTACCTAGGGCCTCCTTAAATGGAGAAAAGAGAATGGAAATTATAGTTTATTTGGGCGACAATATTTTTGGATTGACCTCATTAATTTTCAGTCACTCAACTGGATAAGCTCATTCAAACTCCAAGAAGCTTTCCTTGACGTGCAACTGAAATCTGCCACTGATGTAGATCCTGAAATTTGGTTGAAGGTGGTCACAATTCTGACTTTTCGTACATCTATATTTCAAGTGTATCAATCGTTGGAGGCGGAATTTTAACCAATAATCTTAACTAAAAATTACAATGCGAGCCAGCTTTGACTAGAGAATCAGCGATTTCATTTAATTGAGTGACACAATAATACAATGTCCGTCTAAATTGTTACATTCCGGTCGAGAATCATCAATGAAGTGCATTTGCTCAACGTTTAAATGCTCCTCAAACGAAATGTAGCCTATACCATTCAGGTGCAGGTTCAGGTTTCCAAACAGCTTGTTATCTAATGTCATTCTCATAATACGATCATAATCCGATCTAGTAACCTTGGGCTCCCCAGCCCCAGAGGAAGTTGAAGGCCACATATAGGTCTTCTTGATGAAGCCGAGCCTGTTTATCATTAATTGGTCGAGAGTATTCAGATGTTTATCTGAGAGTTCGAAATGAAGCATTCCAGGAATACATCTCTAAGTCTTTCTAAATTCTAGCGCAAATCTACAGGACTTGCTAGCTCTGTGTAGCCATGCTGCGTCGTAGTAAAATAGAAGAGGATTACAGACTAATTAACAGGATACCATAAGTAACAAACCTATGGCCAACAGGATACCATAAGTAACCAATCTATGGGCTAAGTATCAATCAGGATTTATAACTACACTAATAATTTTTTTTCGATAATTAAACGCTGCTACGCTATTCGGTTTACATCAGCGCATATCAATCAACACACAATCAGATTGATTAAAAATGCGACAGTTGGGTGACCGACCAGCAGGTAAACTTATGACATCGCTTAAAGAATCCTATATATTCTGTGATGCCACATATTGGTGACTTTAAAATTTAAATCTTTTAATTCCGGAGCTTTCAAATTACAATTATGTACATACAAAAAAATTGATTTCCTAAAAATTTTAAAAACCACCGTTTGTTCAACGGTTTAAATGAGAAAGGCACGTTTCAATTCGGGCATCTATTTAAAGCGAAGTTGAAATGGAAAATGATAGTCGATTAATTTTAACTTTTATTTCCTATAGGCTGCTTACTGAAGCAGTATATAGTTTACATGATCCAAAAGACATCCAAATATTCCTTCCTCCTGTTGAGATGTGGTCTATAGCGCCACTGACTTTCCCATCGAATCCATCCGGGTAGAAGTTTATAACTCTTTGATTCAGAACTACATTCATCAGTCAGTCATCTCTAGAGAGGATATCAGTCAGAAATTTCACAATTTTTGCTCAGTACAGGCCACCAGACTGTAAACTCACACAATATATTGGGTTTGATTACTGCCGTATAGAGCCAGTGTACGATGTGAAAACTGATAATTCGATTTACCTGTAAAGATCAAGCTGACACTATTAAATTGATACCTTTGGCGATCAGTACGAGGAAGTTTGTATTTCCTACAAAAGAAGACCAACTCAATTTTGTGGGTTTACAGTTTGTCAATTTAGCTCTGAACCATTGTCCAATGTGTTAAGAATGCATATAGAGCACGCTTAAGGTGAGCAAGATTAAATTTTAAAGTAAGGAGTACAGTGCGCCAACTTAGGGCGGGCCCCAACGTACAAACCTTATAGGAGAGGCTCCTCCAAACTATAGTAATGATGTTCCTGCCACTTAGCAAATGATCTAGCTCCTAATTGATGAATCCATTCCTAGATCTATCACCCCAATATCACGTTACTAAAGGCTCTCTCTATATCCAACTAGGTTACCAAGTAAATAAAAGAATGAAGAGCTGTCTTCAGAAATTTCCTCTTGCAATATGCATGCTAAGATTTCGACAATACACCTAAGGGTCATGGGACTGCAGTGTGATATAGTTTTCCCGCCTTAAGTATGAATATGACCTTCACTTTAGTCCATTTATTAGGAATCTGACACAGTTCTAGACAACTTTGGATAATGACTTTTATAGCCAGGCAATGTTTAAGTCAATGGTCTGTTAGTAATACCATCAGGCCCTGCACCGACTTATATGGTTTAAAACTGTTTATCGCCCATAGAATTTTCTTTCTTGTTATAATTTGACCTACGAGGCTTTTTAATGTTTACACACCTCTTGTTTTCCTTTCTTCTTAAGAGCCTCTTACATTTTGAACCACTTTGTTGGATTCCTTGGTCTACCAAGATGGCCGAGATTTACCCCTAGTCCTACTAAGAGGACTCCAGCCTAGAATCGCTTTATTAAAAGCGGTAGACAGGCTGTCTATATACTAAGGCATCAAGTTCTTGTATACTAATTCTAATTTTGACAAAAGAACTAGTAGGGAATTATTCACTATTCTATGCTCTATATGCGTCACGGTTGGTTTGACTCCTTTTCTTCTAGATTGTCCTTTTAGCAGATTCCATGTCCATTTAAAATTGTGAAGGTTAGTACTTAGAATATAGTCAAGGAATAACTCACCTCGCTCATTTGTATCCGTATACTTCGTTAGTTTGTGTGATGAGCAAGTTTCCGCATTGACTCAACCAAAGCTTATTTGTTATATTTATGAAAATGAATTTTGCACTGAGTTCAATGCCCAACTATATACGTACTATACCCACGCAAGTACACAGATATTGTTAAAATTATTAAAGCCAATCAAATCATTTAAGTAATAATGTAATTTAATCAATGATCACGCTGACTAGGCCACATCAAACAAAATGTTTGATTAAACTACCCAAAAAGGCCTTCAATAAATTTCACTTTTCTGATCAATAGTATAACTTTATATTCTAAGCATTCGAGGTCTAGTGCATTCATCGGAAACCATTAAAATCAACATTTTACAATCGCACAGCATTTCATAAAAATGTCTACTATAACTATATAATTCCGCGTATATAGTAATAAACGTGAGACATTCCGCTAATTAAAGGTAACAAATCAATCTATATGTTATATGTACATGCGTATACAGTAACAATGAAGCCAATTAACTGACATTTTTAAATTTCACATGAGAATAAATTATTGATATATAGAAATAGATTTATCTTAATTAATTAATTAATTAAATCGATTGTTAATGCCATGCAGTGACCACACACAATTAATTCTCCCACATTCATATATACGAGTATATGGAGTAAATCGATTCGATCGATAGTATGATGTGAAATCTGGTCGATCGATCGCTATTTAACGCTTTTATAAAAAATTTCAAGGACACGTGGTGTGGTCTAATGTATATGTATATTGATCGATGTTAAGCGATTAAGACAATTATCTCTCGAATTACATTTATATACAAGATAGTTATGATCTAGATGATGTAATTTGAATTCGGTATCGAAATAAATTTGAATGTCATCCCATAATCGGCGTACACCAAACATAATCTAATAATAACAACACGCGTACGTGGGATCCAATATATTTACATATATGATCGTATATTTACAACAAATTATGAATGGATTTAAAATTTATGCACGGAATAAAGCGTTAAGAGGGCAAGAAACGAAATTGTGTTTTTATTTTGACTGTCACTTCCTTGTTTAAATATTCAGCCACCAAATGAATCACCGCATCACGAAAAATACATTAAAATACAATAAATTGATTTCAATTATTGGTAATTGAATAATACATGGTTTACAGTACACAGGAAGACATCGTATAACGCGATCCCTATACCACCAACAATTTACACTTTCTTTACACTTCAATTACTCCTAATTTCTTCGCGATCCCATTTTATCACCCTAGAGAAGTTTGCCACCCTGGCTGAATTTTCGCCGGTTAGTTGGGTTTGATGCGCAGACAGAATATTTGTTTGGTTAAAGGACTTGAAACGGCGCCTTGTATCTGGACCGTTCCTCTTTCGGAATTCTAGACAACGCCAATTGGTATTCTTAGGAGTCGATCTGCTTCTCCATTAGATGCTGGATGAAACGGTGTCGTCAAAACTACACTGTTAAATTTGGTTATTTTTCCAATTAGAATTTTATCATATTAAAATTAGATTATGAGGTATTTTGCTAGTCTTGTGCCGCCGATTCTAGATAATTTTGAAGTTATGTGATTTTATACGAATTTTAATAAGTTTTAATGTCGATCCTATAGAGATGTTCACAAATGATGCACATTGACTCATGCGCATTTTCGGATAGTTTAGATAAACTAGGATTTTTGGGATCTAGCGAACTAAGTTTTCGTCGAATTAACTACATAATTGTTTATGGATCTTCTTTTAAAAAGCTTCAAAAAACGAAATTTGCGAAGAATGCAAATGGTAGTATCAGTTGTACTCTTCTTTCGCTGGCCATATAGTTAAATAGGAAAATGCATCCAAACACACGCCTGTAGCAACTTCAATATCACCTGACAAAGTCAACCTGTATGTGTTTGTACGAGTGATCTGGTTATGTCCAATCACTAAATTCTCGCTTTGATGCTTAACTCCTTGCAAACTTCAATAGCGTCTAGAAATGTATTTCATTTCCCCCAATGGCCTTCCTGTATTGTCTAATACATCATTCTCAATTCTGGATGGCATAACTATACGAAGATGATCGAATTGCAAAAATTTTGACGTACAGGATCATTATTTGTTAATTCAGTAAACGGTAGTCGATTGAGAGCGTCTGCGTTGCAATAGAGATACTGTTACGAATGCAGGATTTCGTATGGTAGCCCATATATGAAAGATAAATCTCAAATCTCACAAACTTTGTTGTTAAACCCAAAAACACTGGCTAAATATTTATGTGGTCCGTTATTAAGATGAACATTTTCCAGTAAAGCTATAGTGGTGAAACTTTCAGGTCCCAAAGGTACTAGACAGAGCCCCCTTTCCTAATTGTCCATATGTGCTTTACTCATCGTATAAGTTCTTTCCCGTCGGAGTAAATATAGCGTCTATTGTGAGGACGACAGGATAGTCGCCTCGGAAACGTATTATCTTACTCGTCTCAATAATTCTCTTCTTCGGTCCGTCGAAGGCATATTGTTGATGAGAACTTCATGTTTCAATAGCATTTTTATTCCTCAGACCATTCGGAAATGCAAAAACTTCTGAAAAATTATTAATTTATGGCAATAATTTACCTTATCCATTCCGAAGCACTGGAAAACTTGAAACTACCCACTATATGCACTGAACGATCCCTTTTTACATCCGGTGTAATTGGCGTAGCTTAATCAGACGCATAAACCACGTACCAAATTACGTCGTTAACAATTCGATCTATTACTAGTTCTACTCAGCTTCCATTTGTCCTTGGATTTCTTTTATGTAATTTGAGGCCCCAATTAAGCAACGAGAAGATTCAAGTTAGTGTTACCATCTTCAAACTTAAGCTGGAATATTCAAGTAAACCTAGCAAAGGTACCTTGGCACCTCGATAGCTCGCATATCTTTGTTGGTTGACGGACGCCGGAGGTTTTCCTAACTATTTATATCGCAAAGTCCTATTCATGGCACATGTAACACCCATGTCTACCAAAAACGACATTTACTTCCCATTCATTATCAGGTCTATCATCACTTGTTAAAGTTGTTTCTATAACTCGAATGTGCTTATGTGGTCGGTCCTCTTATTGATTGGCGGTTCTTTGTGACAAACTGATTTAATATACTTTACCACACAGATGACATGCCACTTGTTTAAGTTAAACCAACAAAATTACGTTTTTTGCTTGATTTCACAATTTGGACACGATTTGCGATTTTGAAATGTATATTATGAGCGGTTACTGAAACGTTTCCGTTGGTTAGATTGATTGTGACGCGATCTTCCACATGACCGCTTGTGTGCATTTCCGACAGTCAACTCTTAACTTACCAATTTCAGTTACATGAAGAATTGAATTAATAAATACTTAGAATGGGAATTTTAAATGTAGTACGGGTTGCTTGAAAATTATTATTAATTTTAGCCAGAAAGAAAAAAAATTAGGGCGTTGTAGAAAAGAGGAAAACTGAAAATGTTTATAGCTTCAGTCCACTAACCCCAACGGTGCTCTTACATTTAAATTACCAGCTCCTCTCCCGAATGAATTTGGAACTGTATATGTATATGATCTTGAATATGACTGTCATCTTTGATTCCTATATGCACTGGTTGCCAACGTTCCAGAGTTAAGCTTGAAAAGATATTATAGATTCTATGATTTCGGATTCAGTAACTGTTCTTTGAGCGATCATCTTCAATATTCGGCATTCAGGAACGAAAGTGTTACTTCAAGCTCGTGATCACATCACAGATAACGCCAATTTGTTGTTTAATGCCGCAGAGATGCAGAAGGAAATAGTGATATTATGGGATCATTGATCATTATGTCTCAACTTAAAATATTCCTCCAAGAACCTTGCGAATTCTAACTTTTGACTATTTTTAAAATTCTTTCACTTCGCAAGTAACTGAAGTGTTGCCATTTGCATAGCGAATTTCTTAAAACATTGTCTCCTACAAATGTTCTTCTACCAATTTTTCTTCGATCGAACATTTGTGCGTTGCTTTTGGAATCTTGAGTTTGGAAATATTTGTTTCGTATTACTATTGGGTGTTACTGACACTGGAATCTAAGTTATAACGACAAATGCTTCCGTGATCAAGTTCATTGCAAGCCACTGTAGTGTACATCATAAAACTGTGGCGCCATTATCGTAGTTGTAGTGGTTGACGATGTAATCAAATTTATACATATGAACTAACGATGATACTATGTATAAAATGTCGACATTACAAGCTTTTTATCGATATGAGCTTTTATTAGTTTAAAGCTTATTTGCTTTGGTTAAGTTTCTCTGTTTGAATATCACAGATCCAAGTCTATGTTCGTAAACGATTCCTTGATTCATGTTTCTAACCGAAATATGTTCCAGTCTTTTATTTGTGATTTGATTCCAGTATGTAGCGAAGTGAAGCGGCAGGAGAGATTAGCTATGGTTAAGTCCTTCGCATGCCAAACTTGGTCAAAATCCTTGTGGAACGTCGAAAAATATTATTGAACAGACTTTTTGAAACCGAACTAATGATTTGAAATCAAATGTTTCCAATAACTTCTCAAAACTTGCTGATTGATTATTCTTTTAACTCTTTAATTTCTCGACATACTCGTAGTTGGCGAGTAAGATTGTTCAACATAATTTTACAGAAGTTCTCTAATTTCCCTACGGTAGTTTAACTTGATTTTCCTTTTAATTTCGGTGTATGCTCCTATATACAGCTGATGGCTGTAGGTATGTCCAGAAGGTCGGATTTTTATTTATTATAATCCATCGCAAGCGTATTTCCTATAATAGAATTGAGTAACCTAGAATCACAGGTTACATTTTCCCCATTATAGACTCCTCGTACGCACTTAAGCTGAACATGTAAGTTTGGCACAATAGTTGGTATGATGCGGTTATCTGCACATTTGATACATCGTCTATGGGCTACAAGAGTGTTTCAGGATATTTTTGCATAATGCTTGCATTGAGTAGTTTAAGTTGTCATCTCGTTAGAGGCTCAATATACACTTTGCAATCCATGATATCCTTGATTTGATGGGGACCGACGAGATATTTCTCTTTTTCAGATAAGCTTAGAAACTTATTCTTTAAATTGGGTTGGAGTTCCGAGTATCATTCCAGTTCCTTTTTTTCTTTGGTTTTATCCACACAGTTTCTTGAGCTATAATTCATCTTCATATGCGGTATTTAATTTCATTTTCAAGCATCATTAGCCGCAGTCGTTGGCACAGTTAGTAGCATGCTTACAGTGGTATTCAAGAGTATCGGGCTCAATTCCCAATGGTGACCAAAAACGACGTTTAGGTGCTTTTAACATGTATAAGTATGTGTATTTGTCCGGTTATTGAGTGCTGTAGTGATACGCCCAACTTTAATTTTTTAAGCATCATTATATATGGCCTAGCTAGCGTCTGGAAAGTGAACAATGCTTATAGGTCCTGGTGAATTAGGGGCCCATTTTTAACACACCGCGCAAATTGATTAAATAAAAATTAGGGCGTCCATTTTATTTCATAACACGCAATGACGTTAAAAATAATTTTAAAAAATATAAGTAATCTACTTACTTACTTAAATTTGAATTTAAAAAAAAAATCATCAATTGTTACATTAAAAAATAATCCAGATATAGAAATAATTTTCAAAACAAATAAATGAAACAATGGAAAAAATAAAGCATAACATTGTTTGGTACGTAATCGACATTGGTTATGAATAAAAAACGCCCTAATTTTTTTCTCAACATAATATAATTTTTGTATTTTCACTCTGTTTTCGTACTTATATCAAATCTGAAATATAATGTATTGGTGTAACATTCCCTTTTTTAATTATGCCTAATTATTTAAAACGGGACTCAAAATTATTTCATCCTTAAGTGTTCGGAAAACACAGCCACGCCACTGCTTTATATAAAATAATCTATTCATTAGAATTCATTAGCCGTATCATTGCAATCGACTGGTCGCTCTCGTATACATTTTACATAAATCAATATGCATACTAAAGTTTTACATCAGTGAGCTTTTGAGTCTAGATTATTTAACATCGATACTTATTTGCGTCTACTATGTGCTGTGATTCATCAAATACTAACTGAGCTTCTATTTATAAGCTTTGATTAGTTTAAAATGTTTCGTGTATATATAAGATTGGTAGTGTATTTAAAAGATGATGCAAAGCTCGAAATTATTTCAATGTTTTTTGATTTAAACTCCCGAATTTTGGATATTTCCCCAGTTATGAAATTCCATATAGGCATACAGTATACCATAATATGTCATTAAGTATAGAATGCATTTGAAAATATTGGTTTTATATATACAGCTGCGGCTATCATTATAAATCCATACCAGGTTTATTGCTAAGTACTATGTTCTTGTATACATTCTGTTCCGCACAGTAATTGCGACAACAAAAGCCAATTATATACCATAACACAAAATTCAAATGAAATCATCGATTACCATATTTAAATTAAAAATAATTGATTATTGTGTGTGTGTGTGTATATATATATAGTATTGTGTATAGTATATTTCTGTTTAATTTATTTTGATTACAAAAAAAATTAAATCGCGAAATTCAAATTAACGCGAAATCGAAATAGGGAAAATTAATATTTTTAATTTATTCTAATCGAGTAGTAATCGTTAAAGACAATATTATTACTATTGTTAAGTGAATGGGTTATAGTATATACATATATATACATACACAAAGGTGTTGTACGACTTGTGGGTGGGACACACACACACAATGGACAGTTTATAGCTATGTATTATCTGGCGCACAGTTGTAAACTATTTTAATTTAATTGTAATCCTACTAGCATTTTACGAACATGTACATATATTTTGCAATTATTTAATCTGTGTATTGTTCGAACAGTAGCATGTAATCATATATTTCAAATTATATGTTCAAACATTTTCCTGATCCAATCGAAATGGGTTTGGGGCAATAACCAATTTGAAAGGCAACAAACCGTCAATATAAATCGACAAACACAGTCTTATATAGGCATCAAAAATTACCTAATATAGTTTTATACAAATTACCTGCGCATAGACTAACGGTTTGCGGCTCTAACTTAATTCGATATTTTAAATTCAGTTTCTAGAACTCGACCAGGTCGAGATTTTCAGACAAAATTTTGTATTTTTATTTTTAGATTTGTATGGGAACGCCGAGGTCGGATACCTTTTAAATTTGAAAATTAAAATATCTATAGCAAGATGCAGCTAGCAGCTATGTATCAAACTTTAATTCGCTATAATTTGTATAAAAAAAAACCAGTTAGAAAAGGGCCCAATAATCAACCCGAACCCCGTTCACTTTGCAATTTTAATAAATCCAGCAAGAACGTTTACCAAATGTTGGCTCTCTGCCTAGTATTGAAGTAAAATTCTAGTATATATATACAAAATTCAAAAAATATCGAATTTCGAAAATTCGAATTACCTAAAATTAGAAATTCTAAATTTAAAAATTTTAAAAATCCGAAATATTTTTTTCAAAATTTAATAATGATTTCAATCGGGAAAAACTGAAATTCAACATTTGGACGATCGACACGCATTCGGCTATCGCAGAGTATACTTAGATGGACACAATCACCGCTTCGGAAGCAATTATAAACGGTACAGCTAACCGGCAGCCCAAGCAAAAATTTACAAAGTATAATCGATACTGTGCAATGAATAGTTTCACGATCAGTGCTGCCATTAGGCTTGCCACCTTTTGAAAAAGCCAGATGAGGACAATACAGTTAATGTTTTTACGACCGCTGTAAAAATCAGAGAGCTTTTAAGCACTAAAATTCACTTAATTTAATCATTCAGCTTTTTGAAGATTATTATTGTTGTTTCGAATAATTTTTCTTATAGCAGTTTCTCAAAATGGTTCCATTTTGAATGCATTATAGTGCTCTTTTTTTCATCTACAGCAGTAATTAACATGAATGAAGGTATTCTATCTCAAATTACTTGTCTTTATCGTACTGTATCGCTGTAGATTTTGAATATAGACATTCTCCTTAAGGACGATCTTTTGCTCAAAATTAATCACCTCTTGAAATACTTACACTCAAGTACATAGTTTCATTTATAAATTTTCAGTAATGTACACACTTATTTATAATAAAATAAATAAATGATTTCCTTATCTGAAAAGGGATATGCTATTTTTGTAGGGTCGGCAAAATTAAAATAATTAATTTATCTGCAATCATTGAATGGACCGGTCATCGTCTTCAAAAAGATAAACGACGTAGTTTACCGGATTAGCAAACTATACAGCGAGGAAAACTGAAGATGGTGACTTAGAGCGATTAGCTCTCTACAGGGGAGTTAAATTTTTAGGGTAATGATCATCGTGGCATCATCTTTATTTGAGTAGAAACACGACCGTTAATGTAAACTGTAGTAAATTAGATGTGTCTAGACTATTCAGGATTATTGTTTTATTCACAATCCCGTCATCGAACCTTGTTTGACATGGCTAAAACGTAACATTAATTTAACCTCTTATAATTTTAGAAAATCAAATTATGCTGGAAACCGAACTCAAGACACTTTTCATTAAACTTAAGTTAAATTTTTAAATTCTTAAATTTTCAAAGGCTCAGTTATTTAAATTTTCTGGTCTAGTCTCTAATTCAGGGAAGCGACGTGTAATGTTTCTAAAATATATTATTCAAATAAAGCGAATTCGATGACTTGAAATCGATGCACGTGATAAAATTTAAATAAAATAGTGAAAAAGTGCTGTGTTTAGTAGTAGTAGTTTCTTATTTATGAAAATATGACGATGCTTTCTTCAACTAAAGAAAATCGAACATTAATTACAATCATTTATGTGAATTTCAACCTAAATCTGTTTAGATTTAGGATTTTTTTAAAACAAAGTTCCCATATAGATGGGTGAAGATTGTTCTAAATCCCGATTATGTGGCTTTTTTATAGCTCACATATGTAGTATAAATAAATTCCAAATTTTCTTGGGAAACCCATTGGAAGCTAACACCATAATGAAAAATATTTCAATTTGGGAAAAAGTAGTGGATGCTTTGCACACCAATGCATACGTATCACAATCAACGTCTAACTTAAGCCAACAGAAGTGTAAATCTCTTAAGACCAACGACCTCTGAACTCTGAAGAACCTAATAAAGTGCTACATCTCGCCAAATGCACTGATACCTGTGAGGGAGGATCGAAAGAAAGATCGCCTTCAATATACTTATAGAAGCCACCATTCAGACAAATGGTTGCTGTGCTTACGGAACAATCGAACCGAGAAAAAAATTTACGAAACTAGGATACAACCCAAAACCTGCCTATAGAAAAATTGTAGAAGTTCTGAGAACATTGATATTAGGCTAATTTCTGAAAAATATGTTGCTCATATGAGCTGTCTTAATTTTAAAAGTAACATTTGCAATACGAAGCACCTCAGCGCAAAATCTCAAGGTGTATATTTCTTACTATCGCTAAGGTTTTTAAATATTTTCTCCATCGTCATTTTCTTTAATTATCTTAAGACTCATATAGATATGATCTTAAAAATTACAATGTTTGATTGATACAGTCCGTCCATGATTTATTTTCCTGATGGAGGACATTTTTGTCTCCGTGGAGGAGCCGACCATACCTCGCCGAATTCGCGACAACATATTACTCATCAAATTAGGAAGACCTCTAAAAAAACAACAAACGTGCGATGAATGCCGTTTCCCTTGCACAAAGTTTCGGCTCAATTGAGAGGGGTCAGTTACGAAAGCACGATAGAATGATTGTGTGGGCTGACTTCTCAGAAAGAAAATTGCTTAAAGCAACACCAATCATTGTCCGAAATCTAGAACAATTTTTCTTTATTGGCGATGATTTGTATACTTTGGTCAGGCGACTAAGTCAAGGTAATGTTGTTATTTTTATTCCCTGGCCGATTGATAAGACGGTAATTATACTAATTCTATGTGAACCAGACACATCACACAATATACGGTTTCGGCTTGTTGGTACTAAACAATCCTATATGAGCGATTTATGGTTACCACCACACCGCAATAGCACCACAAAAATACTTGCTGATGTCATAGCATGTTCTACCGCAGCTCGATAATAACTTTGAGATCGCGTAGACTACCAATTTGTGTCCCGCACCTTGAACTTCCAAGTACTTCAGTCTCTGTGGCTGGCTCATTCAGTTCGGTCGAGGTCATATAGTGATCCGAATAAGCTGAGTATAAGAATATTTTCGCCAAGTAAACCACACGTGATAAGAAGGAACGGTTCATTGTTAAACTTACAATTGGAAAAGACGTATATATACAGAAATCGTTAGATTTGTTCGTTTGTTATTTGAATTTTATTGATGGAGGGCAGTTCCACAACAAAGTTACTTGTGGTTTTCAATGGTTCCGCCAAAACGTTTAGCAAATGTCTAGCGAAGTCCAGTTCAAAATGATATTTTATCAATTTTAATCCGTTTCCGCACACTCGTTCAGTGCCCATATTGGTAAGGTGTACCGGAAAATTCGAGTTCATACTCGACATTCAAAATGAAAACTGTGGAGTTCACATACAACACATCCTTCGTATCGTTTCTCGCTGGCGAGAAAAACTGCTACATTGATGATCTATAATCTACCTACCTAATCTACAAATTCCTGACACCGAAATTATGAAAGTGATGTCACATTTGCTTTGAAATCATCGAAGACATTCCACTAGAATTGACTGAAAATTCACTCAAAGTTTGCAATGAAAACGATTTGTTCAAAACACTTGGAATTTTTTGACATCCTTAATCCGTCAAATACAACGTTTAATCAATACCAACGAAAGAGTGTGACGGTTACGAAGTCAGTCATATTTTCACAAATCGCTCGAATTTATAGTCCACTCAATCAAGTGTCACCTGTATAATCGTGTCGGGAAATTTACTGATTCAAACGGAATGGCTGTTGAAATTGAATTAGAACATTTGGAAAATGTTTCTTTTACGAAGAAGTTACGAAGAAGGGAATCTTGATATATGTACATATGTGCCGATATATTAAAATCCAGCAGATCTGATTTCATGAGGAATGTTTGAATTCATGGAACCCAATGTTCGGCCAAGAAAATTCCACCCAATTACCGTTGGATCGAGCTCTCCAGACGATTGATCGAGTTGTGCAGAGAGAATGGTTTTTCTTTAGAGTAGACGGGCTTGGAAAAGGTGAATCATCAGGTCTAGCGTTCCTATAGGGTAAAAATCATATCATTCGAATTGGAGGCCGTATTCAATATACCACTGTACCCTGCACTTCGAAGCATAAGATTGATTTTTATTAAGGCGCCAAGAACTGCACTTATAAGGTCACCACAGCTTGGTTTCATTTACGTTATTGCTATATACTGAACTACTTTGCAATTATATTCAATAAAAAAAATTCGAAACTGAAAAAGGCGCTAAATATTATTGGCACAAACGATTTACTGCAATTTTTGAAAGTGAAACCCTCCCCAAAAAATGAAAAATAAAAAAATTGATTATAGGTCGACAAAACACTGCAATATTATAAATTGATCATAATCGCGGATTGAAATGGCCGCACACATTTCTATTTCATTCAAAAAAAAAAAAAACTTATAAGCGACATGAGTCGCAACAGCAAAAATAAACCAAAATTTTAACCTTCATTCATTCATTGATACATTCATAAACTGTTTATTCTAAATAACAACAACATATACTCGTATGTATATTTACATAAAATGGTAAGGTAATCTAAACACAATCACCACCGTCTTTCTCTTTAAGCGCACAGTTTAAAGTCTCTATTTATCGTTCCTATTTATTGTTGTTGTTGTTATTATTTTTATAAATTCAATTAATAATAAATCAAAACGAAAACGTGCTTTTTACTATTTCGATTTCATAAGACATAAAATTGGAAAGAATATTTCATGCATATATAGTCTTATGTATATATAGGTAAGACAGTGTTAACTATGTGCGCGCGCGGTTCTTTGTGCAAAAGTAAACTGCATAATATTTGGTTTGACCTATATCGCGCCAGCGGACTATTCCAAATACATAAAGTTTTTATGTTGCATATACTCGCGCATATATGAGCATTAGAAGGTTTTTGTTTTGGTTGACAAAAGGTCATCGCGCAACCAACAAGGCGTACACACATGCGGCACAAGTGAAATCAACATTGTGTTTGCCTTTTATACATATATATACCGACCAACATGCAAATTATGTTAGAATTTAGTTTTTGTTTGTACTCACGGTTAATTGGTTATAAATCTTTTATGTTAGTTAACCTATACCTGAAATTTAGATAAACACATTATTAATATTTTGTAGATAAATTTTAAACAATTTTTTTTATTTATTTATTTATGGCCGCACTAAAAACGAAATGCGAGATTCGCGTTTATAGAATCAATTAATTTGCAAAATTTTTTGCGCGCGCTTTTTTTTTCTATATATACATTCACAGTTTGTGTTGTGATTTGAAGACATTAGACACAAACTATATGTATGTATATGTATTGTATATAATTTGCTATGACAAATCTATAAAGTTTAGCAAAACGAATTTAGAAAAAAAAAAAATAATAATTTAATGTTTGATTAGCAACAATTTAATGTGAACATAATTTAGCAATAAAAAAAAATTGGTTTAGTTGAAATGTGATTGGTTTATAGTGGAGGTAGAGAGAATGTATAAATATTATATTACCGACATTAAAAATCATATTGCCTATCATTAGAATCATCTACAGTATTCTCGTGATACTGGTTTTTTTTATATATAAGCTAAAACTATAAGCTACTTAAGGTTAACAGTGCGAACCAACAAAATTTCATTTTAGCAGCACTGGGCCCTGATTGACCTATATATCTGTCAAACTTGACACCAACAATTTGGTCGAATCGAATTTTTCAAACATTGAGCTTCATCACCCTTCCTTCCAGTGAAGTCCCCTTAAGTTAGAAGTTTATCGATCCTGACAAATAAAATGTGTATGTCACCTTGTTTGCTTTGACTTGTATCTGTCGGTATTAGATTGTTCATTACTATATTGGAACTTGGTCGATGACTGTGTTAAAGATTTGGTTGTGGTGAAAGAGAATTTTTTCTTTTTAATTTCTACTTGTTATGGGGCTCATCTACACCTTATATAGCTCTATGCCCGCCTACACTGACTTGAACGATGGCTCGGGCAATGGATTCTACACTCTCAACAGAGGGTCATAGATGTGTTCTTCATTATCCCGATCAAAATCATCGAACTAGATACCTCCCGATTCAAATGTCACAGCTTTAATCACTGTGCTAGGTGAAAGAGGATTATCGACGAAGATTTCACCAGGAAGTTTGATAGACTAGTTTAGCTGGTGAGCACTTCAAATCTTCCTTCATGGTTGCTTGGTATTTATTCCTAAATTAATTAAAACAGTTTTAAAGGCCATTACTGACTCCTTACTGAGTCAACAACTTGGCTCCAGCGGTTTCGATCCCGAGCATGGTCTTCATACTGTCTAAGACAATTTGAAGAGGCCAAGTCGTTCTCTACACCGTGGAGCCATCGTCGCCTGCAACGACCTCTGCGCCTACCATATGGTGGCTCTCCTTTCAGAGATCGCTGCACAATTCGTTCCGGATCAGCACGCGCAGAACGTGCCCGAGCCAGCGTACTCGCTGAGATCTTACTTCATGTACAATATCGGGGATCTTCATCAGATCTCTGATCTCGATATTGTACAGAGCTCAGTAGGTACCACCTATTTCGCGTTTTGGGCCGTAAATCACACGCATGACTCTTCTCTCAAATGTTAGGAGCCATCTCTCGTATTCATCCGTCAGCGCCCAACTTTCACATCCAAACATAACAACGGCCGTGATCAACGCTTTCTAAAGCTGCAGCTTCACGGCACTTGATAGTGTTTAGATTTTAGCAGTGAGTGATAAGAGAACCCAAATATTTGAACCTCCTCACTCCATCAAACGTGTGGTGGCCACTACTAAAATGTGGTGTGCCATTGTCCTAAAACCAGAGATCAGGTATTTCGTTTTGGACTCATTGATCTGAAGTCCAACTGAAGCTGAAAACTCTACAAGCGGGTCAAGTATTTTTTTCACTCCGTTGCTATATTCAGTCCAATCATGCATATGTCATTTGCATATGCAAACACCTGATTGGACTGGCGATATAAGATGTTACGCTGCGGTGTTTCAGTTTTACGAAAGATGTACTCCAACATGAGATTAAAGAGTATCGGGGACAGAGCATCTCCCTGCCGAACACCCGAGTTAACTACAAAAATTGTCGATAGCCTGTCCTCAACTTTAACACAGCATTGAGGCTGCGTCACTGTCATCCTACATAGTCGTACCAGTTTTGTTGGCATTCCTAGGTATTCCAGGGCAGACCACAAACTCTCTCGATTGATCGAGTCATAGGCCTGTCGGAAATCCAGGAACACCTGATGTACGGGGATGGATGTCTCATAATATTTAGATAGGTTCGCCATACTAATCGAATAAGGTCGAAAAGACAGTTCCACAAAGTATCCCCTCCGAATATCAAGAGCTCCGAATTAATGCAGTCCACTCCAGGTGCACGGTTTCGTTTCAATCTCTGCATGGCTTTAGTGAATTCCTCATGGGATGGCTCCTCAGTGCAAATCTCCGCAGTCTGTATTAGAGGTGGCTCAACAACAGTCTGTGACGCATGATGGACATCAATCAGATCAGTGAAGTGTCCACTCCATGCGTCAAGTACTGCGTCGATTTTGCCACAGAGGTTTCCATCCCGGTCCCGAATGGCGATTGACGTAGGCTTGAAAGTATGGTGCAGTCCAGTAATTCCTTTAAAGAAATTACGCGAACTGTGCTCATTGCTGAGTTGTTGTACTTTCAGAACCTCGGCCTTCCACCATTCTCGCTTCTTCCGTCTACAAATCCGCTTAGCTGCCCTTCTTGCAAGAGCAGCCTTGTTTTTCCTCGCGATTGTGAGACGTTGTTTCACTTCATTATGGGCTATATTTTGTTGCTCAACTGCAAGACGACACTCGTCATCAAACCAATCATTCTTGGGCCTGACTTTCACTATACCTAAAGTCTGTTGAGCAGCACTGACATCCGAAGTTTTCAGTACCTCCCAGACAGAGTTCACGCAGTCAGACTGGTAATTAGCTTCACTAATGTTGTCGCTGACAAGATCCTGATATCGTTTCTTTTGATCTTCATTTATCAGACCTTCACAGTCGAAACGTACCATGCGTTTCGCTGTATTCCCAGACTTGTACGAAAACTTCCATCGTTGCTCTGCAGCGACCAAATGATGATCGCTGCCTTCGTATTTGGTTGCTGACCAATAAGTTCTCACATCCTGCACAACCTGAGCCCGTCCTTTAGAAACTAACACATGGTCAATTTGGCTGCGAGAAGTTCCGCGAGGATGTGTCCATGTCTCTAGGTGTATGTGTTTGTGAGGGAATAATGTGCTTGCTACTCTAAGATCATGAGCAACCGCAAAGTACATCATGCTCTCACCATTATCGGTCGCAGTTTCGTGTCGGGAGTACGGACCTATGTTTTCACACAAGTCGCTCTGATTTCTGCCAGCTCTAGCATTAAAGTCCCCAATTGCCATTCTAACATCGTGTTCGGGTATAGATCCTGGCTGGGGCTGGCTGACTTCTGTGGGCGCATGTACACAAATTATCGACAGGTTAGCTAACTTCATGCGCAAGCGAAGCTTACACAATCGGTTATTGGCTGCTTGGAAATCCAAAACAGCGTTCTTTACCTGCGGCCCAAGAAGAAATCCAGCTCCAAGATTTCCGAGGTCATCTCCACTGTAGAACAATGTATAGCCCTGGGACACATAGTCTCCACTTTTAGGCCAGCGAGTTTCTTGAAGAGCAACGAGTTCCAGCCGATACTCCTTCATGCACGTGATTAGGCCCTCTAACGCTCCTGGTTTTCTAAGTGATTGCACGTTCCACGTGCCGATCCTAAATCTCGTGTCCGGGTACTTGGGCAGGGGTCCGATGTTGTTTTGGCGATATCCATTTTTCTTTTTGTTGACTTTATAAACACTTAATTTTTTTTACGGATGCGGGTCGTCAGCCCAGCGATCCAACCGTTTAGTCGCCTCCTACGACACAACATGTTCGTGCAATTTTGATTTATACCTAAAGGTATAATTGGAATTTCAGAACTGTAATTGGTTGGGTTTAGAAGGGTAGAAGGTAGAAGTTTGGTCCGCTGAAAAAAGAGCTTGACTTGAACCCGGAATGGTTGCTGAAGTAATGTAGAAGGACACAAGTATAAGTTAAGGGGTCCTACGATATCTAAGTAGATATTCGTATTATTCGTATTATTCATATCGATCTTGAGGAATTGTAAAACGACCATGTTCGGATTTCGTATGTCTTATTTTGGTTCACTGACAAGTACTTTGCCAAAAATATCGAGTTGTATCAATTTAGGTGTAGAACGAATACTTGGGTATAAGATATTATGCAGAGTATATAAAATGGTTTGACGATCCGACTCTGATATGTAAGGGCAATTGCGACCTGTGAGTGAAATGCCTGATAGTGAGATTTATAGCTAATGATTCTCTGTCGAATGCTGAATATTTAATATCAACATCTGTAAGCTTTTTCGAAAAAAATCCCAGTGGTTTCTTATTGTATTATTGTAGAACTGCAGTATTTGATGGGTCTGTTGTTATACTGAACTTTGTGTGGTGCAACGGGTGTGCAATAGTGTTATATTAACCAACGCACCTTTGAGCTGTATATAAATGATGTTTGCCACAGTTCTGGCCTAGAGAAGTTCTTGCGCTAACTTGGGCAATTTTAGAAATACGGCCAAGTGTTCGAATACATCGGTGCGAGCGTTTCAGCTAGTTATGGTATAAACCGTTGGTATAGTAGTTTACCATACCGATTTACGAAACCGCTGGAAAGTTTGAGCTGCATTGGTTACAGCCATTTTGTGTACGTCTTTAGGTGCGACAGAAATTTAATAACTTCGGATAATCTCCACATGGTCTCCAGTCTAAGTCTTTCTTCCGGACCATGTGAAATGGCCATGAGACTAAGGACGAAGATGGTCGGCAAATTTTCGAGTTCAACCATGTGTTTTAACTCGGTATACGCTGCTTTATGTCGAACAGAATATATAATGGTTTCAAAATCGGTAGTTGGCTTTGTGTGATGATATGATGCTGGATCAATAAACTTACGAAGTTTACGAAGGAAATCGGAACCAATTATTGGACGATTAACATCTGCAAGGATAAATGCGTGAGTGAATGTTCGAATTGTGCTGTTTGCTGGCGAGAGAATTAGATCTCTTTTATTATGATTTGAGTGATAGCGCCTTAAGAAACCGATCACTGAATGATCTGCCTCCGTGTCTAATAAATACCAAAAATTGTTGGTTGTATTCTGATTGAACAAACGGCGATTTGTGGTTAGATGTATGCTATCTGCCGCTGCGATAACATGATTTAATGTAAGATGTCCATCCGATTTATAATTTGAGGATTGTTATTCTGTCCGTCAGATAACAGAGCACGTATTTGAGTTGTTCGTGGAACTTTGGTAGCGATCTCTGCTCGCTAGTCGTGTGCCCTCAATGTTTCTAAATAAGAAATGCGATCATCGTGTGTTTCGTCATTGGATGTAGAGGCTTAACTTGTTCTGAACATTATGTGGTCTTGAAGTACAAGCAACTGTATTTATATTAGGTTGGTTGTGTATCGCCTTGTAATTTGTGTCAGCTCAATTGATTAATGCGTTTAAGGTACCGGTCTTAAAAGGTAGTACCATGAATAGTATCGGGATAAGATCCCTGATTTATAAATAAAAGACAACATCATGCGGCTTTTTCTTCTTACGCTCTTCTATACATAGGCTGAATAGACTCGTTTTTTTAAGTTTTCAGTCAAGATAGCTCCAGGAAAGTTTCATATGTTTTTAGCACAGCCCTTCATGTAATATGAATCCAGATTACTGCAGCTTAACAAATAATTCTCCACAGCAAAATACTCAGCTCGGCCCCCACAATGCGAAACTTGGACATGGATTCAATCCATATGACAATGGTCCGATCAATACCAAAAATCGGTACAGGCGTTATAGTAATCGTAGAAAGCAAAGTGCTATCAAAAGCTCCCGTAATATCCAGGAAAGTACTCACAAGAAACTCTTATTGTTGAGAGATTTTTCAATTCTTACCAACTTTTGCGAGAGATGATCAGATCATGGTCTTCGAATCTGCCGACGATTTTATTCTTCTTTTGATTCTAGGCTTTAAAAAAAGTTGAGGACAAACTAATATAGGCCAAAACGACTAAGGGTCTTTATAATCAAACTTCCCAGGTTTCGGGATAAAACAACTCTACTCCTTATGCACGAAAATGTTGGAACCCGAGCGTTACAAGTGCTAAAAGCAATGCACCGCTAAAAAATATGGAAGAAATGGTCCTTACTTATTTAAGTCTCTATGTTTATCATTGAAATAACTTTACACTTAAGGGTGATGGATTATATTGTCACCTACTGATCACGGGTGTATCTTGTTTAATAACCTTAAACAATCGCCTTTAGCCGATTGCGGGGACAATTCTCTCTCGAACTGATTTCTCTACTGACCGATGGTAATTTGGTCGAGTCAGGACGCTGAAGTAGAAGCTTCTTTATTTGCAATGGCAATTTCGAAAATTCGTGTCCTCTTTACACTAATTAAACAGTCGAAAAAATCCTTCTAGAATTCTATCGTTAAAATATTAAGGATAAACAAAGCATCTCACGAACATTTTACATTACATTTTCGTCAAATGACATTACTTCGACATTAGTACCTGTCGTTACCTCCTCCAGCTTTACCCTCCGGTAGAAACATTATCGCTAATTCACGAGTGAGGCCCACGCCGTCGTTGGACCTAAAGTAAACCAAAGGAATAAGGAATCGGCCCCCAATCATTGTATATTAGTGAGCTTACGTGTTCGATGTACCGATCGACCATTGACACATAACTTTAAATTGAGAGGTTTCAAATTTGGTACGCAGGTTTTTGCTGGACGTTTTGATGTATTAAAAATAAAAGTAATTCGTGTCCAACATATAGATCCCCTTTATGGAATGGTTGGGGACTTTTCGAACTAACTTTTATAAATTATAGGAAGTAGTTACAATTTAGGCTGTAATGACATATTGATCTATTAAAATTGTAAAGTCATTTGACTCCGTTGGTTCTTAGGACGTACCCACGCACCTTTCATCCTGAGACTACTGAGATAATCAGGAGCCTCTCTGAAAATTAGAGAAATGGGGACTACTCCCATCACATATTTAAATCTGAAAACAATCGAAAAACACACTGCTAAAAGCTGAACCTAACGGATTTCGATAATTTAAGGTGAACCATTAGATCCATTGTGTATCTCGAACGATTTAAGACGTGAAGCGAAGTTATAAAACACATTAATTCAGCAGGTTTATACGGCACGTCTGCATAAATATTCCAATTTTTTTGGTGATTGAGGAGAGTTTCATCTTAAACACGTCGTTTAGATGTTTGTTTTACCAACAGTCTTGTTTTACCTCGTTTCTTCGTACACTAAAGCGGACAGAAGACGGAAGATTTATTGTCAGTGCCAATTTTGGTTGCGATGGCATTTTAATAGATCAAAGAGAATTTGGAGTTAAAAGCTGCGCATGAAGGATTAGTGAGAATTTTTTTTATCTCTACGAGCTTCCCGTTGTGTTTCGTAAAGCAATTTTAACAGCACGTCAGTCTTTTTTTTTATCCTAAAGCTTGATAGTTATCAATCTCTTCAGCCAGGTTTAGTTTGCCTTATTAAATGCTACTTTGCCCTATAGTCTGTTTCCTTTTATTTGATTTGATTTATTCCTTTAAGTTATATAGTTTACCAATTTCAATGGGATGACAGAATGTAGCGAAGGAGTTCTGATAAGTAGTATATGAGCAATAGAAAACCAACTAGATAAATATAATATGTAGGTCCTTTCTGTAAACGGTACAGTCAGATTCGAGAACAAATCTTCATTGAATTCATTGTGAAGCACGTCCAGACGAAAATCCTTAAGGAAACTCTGAGGCATATGATTGCATTTCTTTTGTTGGCCATCGGCAAAGTTTAGATAATCCTAAGTCAGTGTAATAGACGATGCCTAAAATTTACTTATATTATTGAAAGGTGCACAAATGACACAGACGCGGATTCAAGCGAGAAGTCTCAGAGGAACATGACACTCCTTGAGTAGTTCGCTCCAATTTTTTTAATTCCTATTTCAACTAGATGATATCGCTCTTAATAATCAAATTTTACTTCACATGATCATCTTAACATTCATGATTTTCATTTGCTAGTTGGATCGGTCTGATACCACAAAATGATTTCGATCCTCTTCTATATAATTATTATTTGAAACTCTTCCGATTAGTTAGTATCCGGGGCATCAGCTGAGAGAGTCTTTCTGAGTTTAGAAGTTTAAAAAACTATTTGAGCTTGACGAAGGGCCAAACTAAATTAAATGGACTAATCCTCAGAAGTGTGTCTCTGGGGTGTACAATCTGGATAGATAAAGAATCATAATATTTCCAAGCCGAGGAATCTGAGAAGATGAGAATTATAATATTTGATTTCTTAACCGATCTCACAGAGATCTGTCTTCTCTTGACAAAATATTAAATTCCGTATTGTTTTATGCTCGTCGAAGTTCATAGGTCCTAACTATTTTTAGCACATTTCCAGCGTACCATGTTTTCCTGTCCCTAAAACTTAGCTTTTTAGGAGTGTCCCTGAGTATATTCTACTTCCACATTAATCATGGTAGTTGGTAGATGTAATCCAACCTTCGCTTTCAGAAAACAAAAAGCTCACATGATATCATATATGTACTTCCCAACACTTTCCAAACATTCTTTCATTGTTCAAATGCATCTGGCGCATTGAGAACACCTATATTAAATGAGTAAATGTTTACAAATTAATTTCCGCGTAAGTCAAATCCCACAACCAAAGATGGGACAGTTACACATTCTATATATTCAACTGTAATACTATTTAATTCTATATAAACTATATATATGTATTTACAGTAAATATCCAACGGGCAAAATTAAATTAAAAACCAATATTACACAAAGAAACCATCTCGCAACTCTTCAATTCTATTACAAAATCACCTCAAGCCTTTTCATATTAAAAAAAACATTTTTAATTGCAAAAAAATAAAATCATCGCGAAATTATCTCGCCACTCATATCTATATGACGACTTTTTATTGTTTAACTGTGCACCTATATACCTTATACCTATTTATTCAATTATAAACAATTTGATCTTAGATATAACTTGTGGGAGTATATATATATATAGTAATAATATTAAGTACAAGTAGCGCAATAACAGCAACAAGATATCACGAAAAGCTTTAAGTTCATTGAGGACAGATTTTTACCTTCATATACATATATTTACAAGCTCAGCAGCATTTTTAAGATTTATATATTGATTGATTAATTCGCGATGATTGTTAAATACTAAAATAGTTTGCAACCGGAAATTGGCACAGCTTAATTAGTCAACTTGACTTTACCTTAAAACAGCTATCAGTATATATATATATACCTATATGTCAAATATATAATCCCCAACCCACATATGTACATATGTATATACATTAAATACGTTATGTATGTCTATTATATTATGTGTACAGTACATGTTCGATGTAGGCAATTTATGTTTGCGTGAGAAAATCATTTGTTTGCGTTTTTTTTTTATTTATAAATTTATATACAAAGTTGTCAAACCCCATGCAGATTTGTCTGCAGCAACGCGTATATGGTATACATATATGTAGTATAAATAAAGTGTTAACTATTTCAGCAACAACAACAATTATAAAAATAAAAAAAAGTTCACATACACAATAAACTATCAACCTAAAAATAAAAATAAAAAACAATTCATATTGTATTTGTACAATACGTACTTTGTAGTTTTTTTTTTTTTTATCAAGATCATTGGTGATCAAGATCGTATATTGATATTAAATGAACAACAATAATATGGTATGAAGAAAAATCATAATTCTCTTTTCTATTGTACATAGTTACATAGCTAGTATTTTTCTAACATCTAAGACTTTTCAACATACAACAATATAATAATAATAATAATAATAATATGTATGTACATTAATATATGAATGTATATCAGTTATGATTATATTATGTACTGTATGTACTACATAATTTTTTCCCATAGTACAAAAAAAAAACTAAAAAACTAAAAAATAACTTTAATTTTATTTATTTTATATAATATTATACAAAAAACTATAAGACGAACAAAAAAGCAAAAAAAAAAAATTAACGACAACAAAACTATTAAAAAGTTAAAAAACACAATCGACTCTCGTTGTAAATAAACAATAATTTTTTTTCTTCTAAACATTAAGTTTGTTAGTGTATACCAACGTTCATGTTAGGAATGAAATAAAATTTGAAGGCAGAGAGCATATTTTGTGACTTCTGTTATTTATTAAATCACCGCCTTCTCAAACGTCAAATGTACGTCCTTTTCAAAATCTGTATAATATGACTCTATATCAACCACAATTCATAAATTAGTGTTACCGCATGAACAAAAATTAATTCAATAAATTTTTACTCTATCCACATCAACCAAAACATAAACCCAAGTTATTATTTACAATAAAATTAATAATATAATGTGTGTGAAGTTTATACTAAAATGAATAACAAAAAATTACACTGTTAAGTTTTTTCCAATTGGATTTTTTTTATATACTTGGCCGTTTATAAATTATAAATATTTGATAAAATATATATATAGGGAAATGTTAAAGGTGTCCCAAAATGTGGCCATGAATCTAACGATATCTCTAGGATAGGGTGGTAAGAAATTTCATAAATTGCTCAAAATCAGCAAATTCCTAATTTCAATAAAAAAGTTAGTTAAATCCAGCAAGAATGATTTCCATTAACAACAAAGCAAAGGCTCTGATTACATAATTTCTGAATTATGTAACTTCTAAATTCTGTAAAAACCACAATAAAGTCCTTTAGAATTAATGTTCCCTTGACCACAAAGCAATTGGTTAAAGCTATTCGAAAATGTGGCCGAAAACCTGATAGCAACTATAGGGATCGATGATAAAAGTCTATCTAGCGTTTGCCATTTCAACTACCAATTATTTTGAGTGTGGCAACACGTACGCCATTCCTTATTCCGTGTTATGACAGAAAATTAGTTTAATCTTTGACATAAAGAGTCTTCTACCCAAATTGTAAATTCAGGAGAAATGAAATGCCTACATGGCAATTTGTGGATCAACTTGTGAAGCGAGTTCGAGAAACTAAAGAACTCGGTATAAAAACGTTCAAAGTTCAAATAGTGCAGGAGCTGAATTAAAATGACTATTCACGACGTTTTCGGTTCGCTAATTGGGCTGTGGAACGCTTGGAAGAAAATGAGCATTTATACCGAAATATTATCTTCCGACGAAGCTCATTTTCACCTCGAAGACTATGTCAATAAGCAAAATTGTCGCATTTGGGGCTTAGAAAATCTACACGTAACCCTGGAGAAACCGATGCATCCACAACTAGTCCACTATTTGGTGTGGACCAGTATGCATCATTGCGCCATTTTTTTCGAAAATGAGCAAGGAGCCGCTTTATAAATTTTTAAAAATCTTCCAGAATCACGGAATTCTTAAATTCAATAAGAAATAAATCAGTATTGGGTTAGTACCTTTTTTCCACAAAGATACCAAAATTGGTCTAATCTAAGCTATCCGAAAATGTGGACGAGAATATATGTAGCCATTATAAATTGTGTAAAAACCAGTAGTAAAGTTTATGAGATTTTGAGCTTTTAAAGTTACACATGTATTTGAACGAAAACCAGGAGGAAATTTTCAAATTCTGTAAAACAAAAATATATCAAAACATAGTTTCCTAAAAAAAGTTGAATAAAAAAACGGTTGGTCCAAATCACTAAACTATCAAAACTTTCAAATATCGTTCAAAATATTGAAATTTCTAATTCTGTGAAAAGAATAGCATCCTCATTAGATTGCGCGCGGACGCCGCGAGCCGGAAAGCTCGACAATTTTTGCTCGAATGAAGCAAATTTATCATTGCAAATTTCGAATTAATGAAATAATTAAAATTATATTCAGATGATACCGAATATATTTCAAATTGTTCTATTCTTTTAAGAAGCTGATAATTAAACACGAGTTTGAAAGGTATTCTAATTTTCAAACTTAATAAATATTTGTTTATATAAAAATGTATATAAGGTAAAAAGCTGATAATTTGAAGCGAATTTGAAAGAACATATAATTTTCAAACCGGTATCAAATTAATTGTATTAAAGACTTATCAAATTTTATTCATTTAAATTGTTCTGCATTGTTATAATTATTGTTGCTGATAATTTGACACGAGTTTGAAAGGAATTTTAATTTTCAAACAAACTGCTTGTATGTTAAAAATTATTATTGACTACCAATCTTGCTCAAGATTAATCAAGTTGGTTTGAAATTTTGATTAAAATTGTTCTACTGTGTCACAAGCTTTTACAGCAAACTATTCAAAAAGTTGTCAACAAAAGTATTACATGAATAAAATTTAAATAACTTTCATTCAACTTTTACGTCCATATTCAAGTTAAATTTCAAATCCAAACGCCTTTAAATGTATTTCGAGCGAAATTCTAATCAAACAATTTGTGTCGAGTTTGAATTACATTTATATTCAGTTTGATTGGAGTTGAAAAACATAATTGAAAAACAGTAAACTTGTAAATAATAAATTCAAAAACAGTAAACTTGTTTTAGAATTCGAATCAAATTCAGTTCAAATTGTATTCAAACTTAAATCAAATCTTGTATGTTAAATAATTTACTGGTTTAAGTCTAAGCAATCGGAAAATATAGGCGAGAACCAACGGAAATCTCTAAAATCGGCGGTAAAAAGTTCATATTTAACAGTGCATTGTTTGTTATCTATTTTACAACAAAATTCACATTGATTTAATTAGCAGGTCAAATTATCAGCGACATAATCTGTTGATTTGCTGAACACTGTACGGAGCTTCAAGTCTGTCTTTTATTGACGATTTGCACACTACACATGGAACCCAGCGTTAACCACTCTAGTTATCCATTGAATCTTCGCTAAACTACATTTTAAATTAATTAAAAGCTATCGGCACAGCACTGTCCTTCTTTGGCATTCATTTTATTTTAACATTATTTTTCAATTGTTTGAGTATTTTCACTAACATCAGTTACGACCTGCTACCAAATTTTGAACAAAAAAACAAAAGAAAATTTGGAAATATAGCCGAGCTACGATTTTGCCACACCTTCGCTACATTTTAAGAAAAATTCTGCGGAATCTTTGGTTCGAATTGCTTTTTTCCAGGTAGGTTATTCATCCAGAAAAAAAAACTCCATAGATTAAATAAAATTCAAAAATGATCAGAAAAAATTCATAAATATCTGTTAGATTTGCACCTTAGCAAATCATTTTTTAAATTCAGTTTTAATCCGTTTTTTAACATACGACTGATGAGAGTAAAAATGTGATTTTTAATCGAAGCGATTTCTATATAATCAGAAATCTATTTTTGTCTTGAGTTGTTATCCAGAAAACAATAAAAACAGAATTTTAATATAAAAACTGCCATAAACAGAATCAACCCGAGGGCCAGTTGGAAAGTAATGCGCGCGCCATCTGTCTTTTAATTAGTTCTATAAATCGTTTTTCCTTTGATTGATAGGGGAAAATCGTCTTAAACCTCTAGGTGAGGCTAGAACTATATATTAGCTAAAACAATAACATCTCTGCGTTGTTCTATCTGCCAAGCCTGGCCTAGATCATCTGCACACCATCACATTTTTTTCAACACTCTTCTAGTTTCTTTAGTCTGCCAAGTATCATGATAATTGGGTTAATAGGGTTTCGAGTTAATAGTGTTCGCGGACAAACAGAAAAACACCCGGAATATATTGTAATTCAGCCATATGCTTTATCTTTGCAAAGTTGCGATGCCTAAAAATATGTACAGAAATAGGAAATTAATTTTAGTTTATTTTACATATCTAGAAAAATTGTTACCGCGTGCGATCGAATGAAGAGTTATGGTAACCCTAATTTCAAACACCATAGTTGACAGTTCGTTTTCCACAATTTTCTCGCCATCATTTTATACCACGACGTATATTATATCCTGCATCATCTACCATAAGCTCGCTTTTTTATTCATCAACTCGTCTACATCAAAAAATGTTGATGCACCTTCCAGTTAAATAACACCAACACATAATTGTGTGTCAATTCGCAAATTTAAACATAAACAATCAACAATCGCATCAAATCTAATGAATTCCAAATTATGAATCGAATAAATTTATTCGAGATTAAACTTCACAACGACTATCTGTCGTCGTTGAATGACAACTCAAAAAATAAACGAAAAATTTCTTTTGTTTATATTTACTCTAAATGAAGTTAACCACAATTCATTAATTAGTGGTACCGAATGCACAATAATTACTTTAATAAATTTTTAGTCAAACAAAACTACAAACTAAAGTTAATATTAATTAACGAAAATTTAACATTAATGGCCTTAAAATTGAATTAAATAATAGTTTCTAAATTTGGAAATTTTTTATTTTTCCGAACCAGGGGATTAAAACACTAAAATTAATTCAACTGTTGGTTTAAATCTGACGCGAAACGTAAATTAATTCGAAATTTAATAAATTCGAAATTAACGTAAACTGAACGAAAATACTCATCTAATTTAAATTCAAATTTCTCGAAAAACCTTTAATGTTTGCACAAAATTCAAATTTGTTCATCTAGTTAGTAGCTCGATTTGAATTTTTCGATGTTTCGCTGTTTTGTTATTTTGTTTTTAAATCCAGTTACAATCATGGCGTTAACCAAAGAACAACGGATTGTTATAGTTCGGAAATTTTAGAACAAAAATATAGTTTTTCTGTGACACAAAAATTAATTATTTTTTAGAAAATGGTGACCATCCGGCCTATTTTTTTATTCTTTAAATTGACACCACCTTGTACTCTACCATATTGAATCCCTAATGCGTGTTGATGCTATATGCTCCTGTGATTTTAGTTAACAGTTATAGATCATGTCATCTCACATATATAAATAAAATTTTCTTTTTTATCTTTTCAGGTAAGAAACGTGATTATATAGTCATAAGTTACAACCGCAATTAAGTTAAGTATTCATAAATTAACGAATGGATTCCATATATGAATTTCACCAACCAATAGATATAGAGAAAACCTATTTCAAATTAAACACTATTTTTAGGTTATGAATTAATTAAAAACAAAACAAAGAAATCTGTCATATGTGATAATTGATTAATTGGCCTGATCACATATATATATATAGTCAGGTTGTATTTAGCCAGCTTAAGATACCTGGAAATCTGACAAGTTTCGTTTAACGTGGGAAATTGTCCATCAATCTTATCCATTGACACAATAAGAATAATACTCAACCAAAACAAAAAGTGTCACGATGCGCATTAGAGAAAGTCTCATCCATAATTAGTATATCGACCGATCATCTATCTAGAAATATGCGGCATCGAATCTACATATATATACTAATTTCACATCCCAAATGCGAACAAAATGCGTTACCAGAATTTTTAAATCGTTATAGGTATATAGTTTCAATCAATATGGTCGATTAGTTACATTGACACTCAAACAAAATTCCAAAATCGTTCAATCCATTTCTGTATCATAAGTAAATTAATTTTGTTTGTGGTTTGGTTTGGTTTGATTTGATTTGTTTATAATCCAAGGCGAATCGATTTTGTTGTATGTTATTTGTAAACCGAAAATCATATGTCCAATAATGGGGCGAATACATAAATAATTAACGTGAGAGATTGAAAGTTGAAGGTGAGATGTATGTAATTAAGAAAGATATTTAGATATTTATCGGAAATAAAGAAAGATCAAAAACGAAGGCTTTCAAATTGATGCCAGCGCATGCATACAAAAATATAGTGCGCATTGGTTGACTTTGAGATTAATTCAGGTCGATTCTTAGCATGAGTGACAATGTCATCGCGATTGTTGCCGCTGTGCGTGAAGGGAATTTAAAAGAATGGTAGCTTATTTAATCTATACGCTATAAAAAATAAATGGAGGTTCCCCAATTATGAATTGGTATCTTACTCTGCCGCAATTTTGATCTTAACCCGACTTTTGACTATTGGCTATGGAAATCCGCTTCTATGAGAGTATTTAGTAACGATGCCATTAACAGGCCGAACAAATTCAAGTTCTCGAAACTATGTTATACACATACGTATCTACATGCTACTGTTTGTCAACATTTTTGAGTTTCAAATCAAAGGCGTAGATTTGCTCTCTTCAGCTTCAGAGGTGAGATGTCATTTGGAAAGTCATTCAGTTATACCAACCGATTACTGAGTTAAACGAGACAAAAATTCCAATTATTTCTCGTATAACTCGAGGTAACAGGTTGGCCTATTTTCGAGAAATAAATAAATACCGATGTACGCAGAGTTAAAATACCGTTCAAATAATATAACACACGACCCCCAGTGCCATTTGATAAATATTAGCCACCACCTCTAGAGTTACCGGGAGCAAATCTACGCCTATGATTTTAATCTCAAAAAATGTATCCCTCCAAAATTAAGTTGACAGCTATAGGCTTTTTCCGCAAAATTTAATATTTTGGAGGTTATTCAGGGTATGTTTCGTCTTAAGTGGAACAATCTGTATGTACCGTTATAATGGCAACAAATCGAACGAAATTTGAAACAGATAGTATCGGTGACTCAGCAAACATTTATTCGCCAGAATCTTTAGACTGCAGGTCGGGGATATATTTACCTTTCCTAGCTCTCAGAAGGGTCTCTTGGATTGTAGGGGTTGAAAACTACTCAAATTCATAAAGACTTATATTTTTTGGTAAATAAAATATATCTGACCTGACATTTCTGAATATTTCTAGCTTAGCAAGTTCAATTTTGAGCTAAACTCGTTACGACCCTAGACTTTTTCTCGGTAATATTGTATCATCGACTAAATGGACACCTAGGCTGCAGCGGATTCGGAATATTAATTTTCGTTCAAATGTACATTTATCCAAGACACATTCGAAAACTGTTTCAAATGCTGCTTTTAAAAAAATTATTTTTGAACGCACCGCCATACATTGCAATATCGCAACAAAATGGAGGAAAACAAATTCTCGCATGATATCGGTTGTGATTATGACATAGAAATTATATGAATTAATTAACTGTAATTAGCTATTATTAAATATAAAAAGAAGAACAAAAATAATTATTTCAAAGTGCGGAAATAGTTTTCAAATGTGTCTTGGGTAAATGTGCAATTACGAGTTTCACAGTAAGTTTTCAAAGACTCAAAGAGATGACCCTTCCCTTGCATTCGGCTATCGTTATAAAAGCCATTCAAATTTCAGGAAAATGCTGCAGACTCGTTAGAATGCATGAGAAATGTTCACATCACGAGAAATTTTTTAAAGAGAATTAAGATTAGGCTTTCAAATACAACATTTGGAAGGACGTTTAATATTATTTCTTAATGCTGTTGATTGCAATTCGGTTCGGAGTATGAAGAATCAGTTGACACAGTAGTTTACTTTTCTTTACGAGTAGCCTCAGTTACTGTTAAGGAAGAATAAAATTTCAAGTAAATCATTTGAAACGTCCGGAAGAAGCTGTAAATCTTGCTTAAATGTTTCTAAAGATTTTTTTAAATTGGTTCCTAAATGGAAGAAATGTTGGTAACATCGAAATTGATCCTAAAGCCGACACAATATACGTATATTGGTAGAAGACTCATGGATACCAGACGTCAGTCAAAAGTGGATCAGAATTGCTCAATAAACTTAAAATTGTTACAATTTTAGTTATATCAAAGATAAGGCAGTTTGAATTTCAGATTATTAGCAAATAAAAAGTTTATTGTGAATATCTTACATCCGAGATGCGGCATACATTCAGCATAAACTAAAAAACAATGCTACCTATAACTCAGCGGCTAAATTTTAAACCAACTGATCTCGTAGCTACCGCGTAAACATACCTGGAACGGTGTTAGTCGTACCTTTAAACAGGATTGACCAATTCATCGATTCATTCTAAGGTTGACCGAATTGGCCTCCTTATACGCATCGTCCATCAAGTTCAAACTATAAATTAAAGCTTTGCCGCATCTGTAAACCCCAGCGTTAGGTTAATTTATATAAAGATATAACAACCAAATCGTCACAATATTGTCAAATATATTTGACGTTCTAATTTTAGCATATACCCTATGACCAAGCCCGTGCCGTCCATGGTTGCGCTCAACATTTTCGGAGAGCGATCAGTTGATCAGAGTGGCAAGTAAATTGTTCAACTCTATTTCTATAGTATAAAGCCGATAACAGTCAATAAAATTTGCCAGCAACAGGTAAAAATGAGGCCCACGCGAACAAATGTACTAATAAATATATTAAAAGAAAACCGTTGAATTGTTTTCAATCCACGTTATAGTTTTTTAGAGCTAACCAACTACAAACGATTTTTTAGTTTCTTTTTAAAAAGATTTTTTTATTTTTGTATTGTCTTCGTTTTCTTATTTCTACTATAATATAGCTATGTATATACTTAAGATGGAATGGAAATACGAAAAAAGTAAACAACATAGAAAAAAAAATTTTGTTCAGTTGTGAGTAATTGTGCGCGGGAGTTAGTCATATGTTATTCTGTTACCATTGTAAAAAAAAAAAAACTTTAAGAATATTTTTTTATTTATTTGTTCCGATTTTTTATTTTGAAGACACACACAGAATCCACAGTAACCGTTTCTTTTTGTTTTGGTGTTTGATGTAAAGCTCGATCTTAATTATATATCCGCCGCTTGTGAATCGAGGGTGTTTATGTTTATAAATGTTGTTGTAAAGTGTTTTTTGTGCGTCGAGTGAGTGTGTACATATATATAAGAAAATAAAAAACTTAAAGCAACAGGAAATTTTCTTATCAAAGTGTTAATTTGATTATGAAAAGAAAACGAAAGAAATAAATCAAAAAAATTATCGAAAGTTTCAAAGAAAAATTGTGATGTGGTGTCTCTGCAATGATCAATGATTGATTGGTTTACATAAAATACATAAATTTTGGTTAAAGTGAATATTTTTTTTTTTGTTATTTCGGATACTAAATGGCGCCATTCAAGGTGATATAATTATTCTATTTTTATTAAGTTATTTAATTTCGGTTTTTAAGGCGTTACAGTGTCAAGGTGGTCATATTATTTGTATATATAAGAATAGTTGTTTTTCGCAAAATTTGATTTTTTGATCCAAATGATTATAGGAATTGTGTAACCTGCTTTACTGGTTGAGAATCTGATTGGACTTATAGCTTGATCGAGTATTTAAAAAACAAATTGCAATTCGACCGTTATTGGATTTTATTTTGAATAGAAAATTTTTTGTGAAAATATTTAAATTAAAATGGGGCGGATTTGACTCCAGCACTCAATGCCACTAATGGAACCGCGGTGCAATAGCCACATTCACACTAATTCATTCAACCCATTCATCCCATTCTCACAAGTACAGTGTACCACCTACGCATTGCATAGCTCCATGTCACCCTGTACAGTGACATGGAAGAAAATATTGATCGACTTAAGAATTAGTTAGATAAAAAATGTATCGTATACGTCCGTGTGAATATCCGTTTACCATCCATGGGTGTTCTGAGTACAAAAAAAAAATTATTGAGAATGGTTTTAACCTTATAGTAAAGGGAACTTGAGGAAATTATTATTCAATAACAACTTCAGATGAAAGCTGAATATTATTTTAGTAGCATCAAATCTGGCTTGACAAAGTAGTAAATGCTCATAATTCGAATCCCATCAAGAAACTGGCGCTTTACCAATAACTTAAAATAACAAAGGGCTAGTGCCAAAAATTGAATCAATATTTTCAAAGCTTCAGAAATTTAAAAAGGGGGATATTGAGCGAACTAAAGAGTGGCATTTTACGTTAATTTTCTATAAATTGAATTGGAAAAGTAAGATTGTTATTCAAGCTTTTTAAAGTAAATAATTAAGTCAAAACTCTTAGAAGTTAGAATTTAATTCTGAAAGTTTACTCTCAGGTTTCGTAGTTCTTTACAAAAAAAATATTCTGACAGAGTTTTGTAAAAGCTCACGGAAGTTTGCCATGTCAGTAGCAACAGCCAACTGTCCTCTACAATTCCACATAAAATACAATGATTAAATATTACGCAGTGATAAATGTAAATACTGCGAAGAAAGTAAAGCTGATGACGGGGGAAATCGTTAACTATCGAGCTGCGGAAGAAGATTAAAATGGTGATTAATCTTCACTCTATATTACAATGCAAATAACAACTGTCACACAAAACGTTCAAATCCGAGAATGTATGCTTAAACTATGCTAAAATTTGACGTCTTTCAGGAATTTTAAAAAAAAAAAGAAGAAATCTACGCAAACTTCTAAAACTTGACAATGGAAATTTCAGTTAAATTTCCAATTTTGTAAAAGTTTAACAATTTATCCCTCTAAAACAGCAATAGCCTAATCTTTTAAGGCATATGTGCCAAAATATTAAAAATGTTTGAACAAATCTGTGGCGTGCCATCTGGCGTTGTGGGTGACGAACTTTTTTAATTTTGTCCGCCATTATATTTTATGGCGAAACATCATCATTTAAGTTTAGTTTAACGTAAAGAAATATTTACGATTAATTCAGTAAAGTTTCACACTGTGCTTTTCTATACTGATGTACTGGTTAAGCATCGATCTTCCATAGACAACAATTTCAAAAGATAAAATAGATTCCTCTCATACAAGTAAACGACGAACAACAATTCCAAAAAAATGTTCTCTTACCTTTTACAAATTCGGTAGTTCCTACCCGATTAGCTAATGCTCTTATTTAACGATCAAGACAAGGGATATAAACGACATATCAAACGCTTCTGCCTCTGAACATAACTTTATAGAGCTGCACTAAAATAATCAAAGACTGACAGAAAAACCAAAACACCAATTTAAAAGGTTAATGTTTTTTCGAATACTTTCAACTGGCTATCACAAACAAATTCAGTCCCGCTCCTATAAATTTCATCTCAAAACTCTTAACTAACGGTTACCCCGCATGTATGGCATTCAATGGGCAGAAATCCTTTGATCAAATTATATCAAACATGTTTGCACAACTTTTTCAAACAGTATACAAGCCGGAAGGCGTCGACAAATATACTAAGACAAGAGATGGCCATTACAACGTATCGATACAGACACCGCTTATTGCAGTCGAGAACATTCCTCTATGCCTATGAAGTAGAAAATAACCAGAGTGACACTATTCAAAACTTGAACAAGGTATAACGTCAATCCCAGCAATCCCCAAATTATTTGAACTGGTAATATGCAATTCATTCAAAGTGGCATTCTCTAGATGTATATAACTATGCCAAAAAGATCTTCCACAACCAACCTTATTGAGTTCACTAGCAAAACTATTAAAGAGATTGAAAATCACAAGCAGGTGGATGTGGCGTATACAGGCTATACCAAAGCGTTTGACTCAATCAGTCATTGCAAAACATTACAATTTCTGTATAAATTTGGTTTTTCCAACGTTTTAGTAGATTCAAATTTATCGACATTTTTTCTGACGTACCACAGGTTCTTATATTGGGCCTTGGATCTTCATTATTTTCATTAATAGAGTAACTGATGTTATACAGACTTCCATGGTCTTAATTTTCGCATTTTATCTGAATATAAATAAATGTAAGACCATATCTTTCCATCGAAAAGTAAGAGTAAATCCTATTTAACATCAGTACCATTTTACAAATAGTATTCAAAACTAAAGACTTAGGGGTTACTTTTGATGTGCACTAAAAAGTGCGTTTATTGGCAACATTTTACTACATCATATCGACGCACCATCCATACTGGAATCTATTAAAATAAAGGTATCTAACAGAAACTCACGAGGTCACGAATTGGTATATCTGGATGTGCACAGAACAAAATAATATGTTTAACTTACTCACCCTGTTGATAGTTTATGAAAAACTGATCAACTTATAATTTATTTATGATTAAATCTTTATTTTTCCGTCCTCACAGGCAGCACGCGCGCCGTAGGTTCGCCATCCAGGAAAGTTGTAAAAATTTGAAATTGAATAAAAATTTAAAATTGCTTTGAAAATCTATCATCCTAAATTTTCAAAGAAGCTTTTATATAAATCTGAATTTTTTATAACTATGGACTTTTCTAAATTGAATTAACGTCTACAGTGGACTTTCGAAATGCAACTCAAATTAATAAAACTTTTACCTTATCAGAGTATATATGTGCAGACTGTTTCAAATATTGTGTCAAATTATTTTGACTTCATACAATTTGGTTTATGTAGGTTATTGACGATTGGAGCATCACTGATTCCACGTAGCGGAATTTTCCTAAAATAAAACTATCTATCCATTGACGTTTAAAAACACACAGCCACCTAATTTCGAATACAAAAACAACAACACAAACTTCAAATGGATCGTTCTTTTTAATAATAATTTTTTCCCGCGAGGGGAGCTTTGCCTACTTTTACAATCGTCAATAAGTATATCTAGAGATGTGAACTTTAAATGTTACTGACCAGGGCCCGTATTCTTGAATTCCACATCAAATTCTCCGGATACTGTCACAATTCCAAAAAAAATATGTGATATTTTAAATCTAGTATTCATGAATATCACACTAAGGGAAAATTTCCGAATGGGTATGTATGTGGAAAAAAGTTCCACACAGGGAATTTTGACAGATTTATTTTAAACAACAAAGCGTTAGAAGTTAGAAGTAAGAATTAGCTTAGAATTGTCAGTTTTACAATTATGACATAGATATTTCTCTACAATAAATCTACTATATTATGAAGTTAGACACAATTTAAAATTGGTGAATTTAATATTTAACAGTGGAGAATAAAAAATTCCGAATGTTTCAAGAATACGGCTTTTGGTTGCATGTGGAATATGCATAGGGAAATACTAATTGAATTGGATGGGGAATTTTGACAGATGTCCACACGGGAAAATTGATGTGGAATTCAAGAATACGGGCCCAGAGAACTTTTAAAACATTTCTTCGTATTAATTAAATGACCGACCTAATCGAGCGAAAATTATTGCGTAAACAGTGCTGGAATGTTCTATCATCACTTCGATTCGCTTCGATAGACATTTGTGTCTCTTTTTTTATGAACAAAATTGTGCTCCATTGCGTTTTTTGAATTACGTTTTGTCTATTGCGATCTCAGCCTGTTAAAATAAATTTGCAAAATATCTCTATTTCCTCTTTTCACTTGCCATCGAAAATAAAAATATTGGTGATATTTTATCGAATGAATTTATAGAAATAGAATCGAGTAGGCTATGATCACAATATAAATTGCGAAATAGAATACAATTTTGTTCGTACAAAAAGAGACAGAAATGTCTATCGAAGCGAATCGAAGTGATGATAGAACATCCCAGCACTGAAGGATATTATGTCCAAAAATAGACAAAAATTTGTATTGCGCACAGCCTACTTTATCTAAAAATCATTTAACTTAGTATTCACAATTCCGCGCCATTTTTAAGGCCGTGGGTTAACTAGTTTAAAAAAATTGTTAAAAAACTGTTATTTTGACAGGAAAATAAAAAAAAAATTCTTTAGGGCCGCAATATATTTAAAACAAAATCAAATTTATTCGGGTGAAATGCGGCATCAAATCTAAATTGTTTCAATTGTTTCGACTCAACACCTCAAAAATTATGTTAATATCAAATATACTTTCGATTCGGTTTGACAACACCATTACGACTAAATTTAAACGTAACCCATTGTTGAATGCCATGAGAAAGGTACTATATATGTACATCTGTACCAACTTATCACATCCTGTTTAATTGTTATATAGAGACTCGACCGACATGAAACACGGTAGTGACGTAGATATGTATACCAATCAATTTATTTAGAAATAAATTAACAAAATATTTAAATATCGTACACACCAATTTTTCACAATTTAAATGCTACCTTGAACATTCTAAATATAAAAAAATCACACACAAACTCCTGACAGTTATGAAAAATCAGACTTCACTCTCACTTTTCAATTTTCTGTCAAATTAATAGACTTACCTACATAATAAAAATGTTATTAGCTGAAATATGATTAATGATGATTTTAATTTGTTAATAACACCCAAGTATACTACTATATATACAGTGTATACCAAAGTGCATATAATATTGCACGAGTAAATCGTAAAAATATTGAATTGGTTTTGGTATAGCGATTATCGTAAATGTCAACATTAAAATTTAAGCACAACGCTGTACAGACAACTCGTATAACGCTATCTTTTTTGGTTTTTAAACGAAATACTGACTGGTGCACTTAGCATTAAATTCTAACCTCAATTTATATTCGATAAGTCACTCGAATTTTGATCCAAGGTCACGACCTCAGAACTAATTAATAATAATAATTTGAATCGTTTGTGGAACCTATTTGTGGTTTAATCTTTAAAATTTATTTTGTGGAACGTATGTTAAACAAATATGGAAAATGTATTTCGCGGAAATATTAAAACTTAATCGATTGTTTAATGGTATATGTGACTTAAGCGTATAATTAATCCATAGTGTTTCGATAGTGGAATATCATCGTTTTCGAACGAAGTAATACGTAAGTTAATCCAAAATACAAATTAATAATTTAAAGAAAAAAATCGTTAAACTCCTTGGAACTGTCAAAAATTGATATTTAACTTAAAATTGTAAAGTTAAAAATTTAAACAAAGGTCGTCAAATTTATTTTTTGAGTTAGTCTTCGATAAATTAAAATCGGATTATTTTTTCCATAGTTGGTGAAGTAATGTTGTAGGGTTAAAACTCGATGATTACGCAATGCCCTGCTTGGAATAATGTGACCGAGAAGGATGTTACCAATAAACCAACCAGTTTTGTGCAACAGGAATATCAGAAACTTTTTTTTGAATGCTTTCGATTCCTTTGATAGGCACATCGTAGTAAGGACTCTAGACCGTCACACCGTATTACACTTGAGATCTCACATATGCAAAATATAGCGAATATAAAGTTTACTTCTCCTTAAATTAAATACATGATTTTGCATTTCGTGATGTTTTAAGCACTTTTCATATTATCGCCTCGGCTTTGAGCTGCGAAATTTTTTCTTTTTTATTTAAAGTATTTAACTTTCTAAATTAGATTTATTTGGTTAAGAATGTTAAATTTTTTAGAAATTAATAAAAATAATTATCAAATAATTAAAATTTAATTGATAATTTTGAAAACTAAAAATATGATGCAACGATGTTAGCTACGAGGCGTACGCAATGCGTTCCACACTGCGATCCACACTTGACTTCAACAAATCAAAGTCGCACAAGGCGCAATCATTCACAAATAAAACTAAATTATATTTATAATATGAATGAGTGATAGGCTTCGTATTTGTGGAATATGAAAAAGTCGAGGCGAGGCGGTAATATGTTAAGTACTTTAATGCAGTGAGTTTTGATCAAACCACTCATCCGAATCAAATAGACTCGGAAGTGCTTTATGATGACAGATAAAGGAGTCAAATGCTTTACTGAAATCAGCTACATCCATTTGATGATGTTTTTCTATTTCATTTATTAGATATTAAGGTCGATTTAAAAGGGTTGTATACAACCAGTTCAAATAATTTAGGATATTCCTCTGCGTAACAGGTGATATATCTCTTTTTTCTGGATTTGAAGATTGGTGTTATTTCTGATACTATCCATTTCTCGCGAAATACGCCAGTAGTTAACGAGTGATTGAAGATATCGCGTAGTCGGTTTACAAAAATATTTGCATAGGTTTTTAATTTAGATGATGGTATATTATCTGAGATTAGTAACCCATCTCCAAACCTCGTCAAGGCTGATAAAATATTCTCATCAGTGATAGGTTAGGTTGGGTTGAGGTTGCCGTCCTAATGGACTAGCAAAGACACAAATTGGTCCATCGCTGTACCACATTTAAGTTACCACCTCACACAGTTTCTTCCTCCTCCTCATCAACACAGCTATGGCAGAAATCATGGGCGATGACATCCAGTATGCTCGCATGTACCCCAATAAGACAATACTTCCACGTTCATAACAATATGGTACTGTCGAAGCGATATCAGTTGACTGGATCTAAACCGGTCAAGTCTAGGCCAGATTTGCCTGGTTATTACACACGAACTTATAACTTATGTAAATCCATCTGTCGTTCGTTTCTTTTATCTGGGTTACCCTCGACGTCAGGAAGTGTATAGCATTTTAATAGCAGCCTGGCTGCCCGTAAAAATGCGAATATTTCGGAGATATTACATTATACTTCAACCAGTCCATGACTTCTATTATCGCGATATGTTCAGCTTGAAAAACACTGCAAAAATCGGGAAGACAAAAAGCGAGGTTGACCCCTAGTGCCACACAGAATACCCCAACAGCCAACCGCTCTATCCTTTTTTGAGCCATGCCTGAATAAGCTTAGCGCCTCATTGTCCATAATCGTCTCATTCACCCAGTCCTCTCTAATGGGAAGCTTAGTTAGGAATATCACCTCAACAGACGGTGAAGGAATAGCATAGTTAGTAGTTTCAGGAATACGTTTGTTGCACTGGATCAGTGCCCTAAGTTGTTACAGGTTCACATAGATATGGATTTGAGCCGAACGGCTATCCAAGATGCAAACTGCTTGGCTGCAAGATCAAAGGGAGTGAGATAAAAGAGAAGCTCCAAAGCTTGGGTATGTATGTGCTCCTGAGGGCTCTACTTATACACAAAGAGGCGGTTCATTGGAGTTTCATCAATAGTTTCAGGTTAGCCATAATTTTTAACGCAGGCCACCAAACGGAAAGCCCATACAGCGGTAAAGATTTAACCGCACTGAGACTTAGTGCCAGTGTACTCTGTGGGGCTCCATACCCAATCTACAGTAACTTTCTGTACCCTTCCTAAGATGTTTGGATTCCAGCTTAGCTGGCTGTCTAAAATTAGCCCAAGGTATATCGCTCTATCCGTAAAGATCAAGCGAGTACCATTTAATATTAGCGGGTCGCACTCCTGATATGGATAACTAGCTCCGTTTTCTGTAGGTTTGCGTTCAGTTAGCAGCTGCTGGCTCACTCAGAGAGTAAGCCGAGCACTACATGCGCTCACTCAGCATTCAAGGATACTCGTATTCACCGAAGACCACAATAGCAACATCGTCCGCGTAGGGAATCACCCTGAAGCCTTGCGGTTCCAGGTTTAGTAACAGGTCATTAATGACAAAATTTCACTTTGAGTAGCCTGGCCGCTTCCGAGGACTCCTGTATATTACCACAATTGAGCATCCAGGCTCTTGTTTTAGCTACTCTTACTTTTTACTTGTAACTTTTCAGAACTTCTTTATAGCAGTTCCAATAAGCAGCAGGATATATGTTTCTCGCTTTCTTGAACAGTCTCCTGCATTTCGTACGAGTACCCTGGAGTACCAGGGTGGCCGATTCTTCCCCAAAGGCCTACTGATAGTATCTACATCTAACATAGCTTTGTTAAAAGCATTAGATAGCTTGTTTATTAGGACATCAACCTCCTGTATAGATGTAGGACGATTTGGAACCGATACCGGTAATGGACTACCAAGAACATTTCTAAAGAAATCCTAGTCAGTTTTCGCCCTATTCCTGAAAGATGGTTTACTAGTGGGTTCATACTGGAGATAACAATGGTCACAAAAGGAATGGTCCTCGGGCACTTCCAGTTCAATACCTTCCCATTAATAAAATCTGAGAGAAGTGTGATGTCTTATAGCACTTCTTGTCTGTTTTGAGTAATGAATGTTGGCCTACTTTGATTTTGTCTTGAATGTCAGCTACTTGAAGTATACCTCAAATTCACCGCTCTATAGTTGGAAATTCTTTTTGTTTCAATATTCTAGCTTATGCTTTAGATTTTCGATTGTTCAAATTTATGAGTCGGTCATCAAACCATGGAGGATAAATATGTGTCAACATTTCCGTTTCTTCCGGATCTTTTCGACAAATAATCGGTTAAATCAAATACAATGTCGATAGATTGTGGTTATTTTCATTTACGACAAATGGAGTGAGCGACTCAGTTATATACTTTAAAACTATCTGGTTCATTTGTGAAGGCAAAATCTAAAAATCTGTATCGGTTTGATAGTGTTATAGTTTAGTTTTGCTGATGTTGATGGTGATGAAATTAATGTTGATAACCTTCCTAGTGTTACTGAATTTGTAACTTCCGAAACTATTTTCTTGAATTATGGATGCTACAAATGTTGAAGCTGTTGATATTGGAGCTGTGATTGTTGGAAATGATGTCGGTAATCTTAATATCCTAGATGTTGTTTTATATATGGTGACAGGTGGTAATAGAGTGGTTTCAGCAGAAGTTGATGGTATTGGCTGATGATCTTGTGTGGGGAAATTTTGTTTTTGTCTTCCGATTTTAGGGCTCGAGGATAATGCAAGTATTGCATTATTTAGGGTCTTTTCAGCCTTTAGAATTTTTTTGATCGTATTGTAGTACCCAATTAATCCCGTCGTTACTGTCCTATCACTGAGTTTTAATCCAAGGTTATAAAACCTCTCATAGAACTTTAATCATTAAAATAATAATTTGATTCGTTTGTGGAACCTATTTCTGATATAATGTTTTAATTTTCATTTATTGTTGGCCAAAGTATAATGAATGACAAATATAGTTGTGGAACGTATGTTAAACGAATTTCGAAAATGCATTCCAAGCAAATATTAAAACTATAATCAGTTTTAATAGTACATGTGCCTTCTGTGTAATAAACCCATAGTATTTCGATGTCAGTTGGATTGTGGAACTTAGGTGCCGGTGAAGGAAAACTGTGAAACATATGTTCAATTTCCTCATCTTGTCATTAATTCGGACTCATAAGGATTCCCGAACTGAGTAACCAAGATTGGTACGTTGAGGCACATATTATAAACCGCGTTAATCGAGGTTTACCTGTTAATTATTTGTATAAATTAATTTTGTGGTAATTACCATACATACATACATATATACAGGTTTTCTTTCCCATCTTCAATTTAGTATTTCAACACCATAAAGTTCAGAATTTGTTACACAATCGTGCAAAAAAAAAATCTGTATTATGCTCATAATTTACAGTGTGCGATTCAAATATGCGGCAGTATTACATATATGGGTTTTGTAAAATGTATGGAGGAAATGAAAATCCCATATACATAAATCATTTCCAATTGATCAACAAATTTAATTGAATATTACTCAATGTGCACATTGAAAAATATTATTACAACAAAGTCTTTTTATATTTTTTTTTAATAATTTTATCGCTTAATCAATAAATACAATTATTTGTTGTATTTTGTATACATTTGCGAGTATAATGTAGATATAAACTATCACATATTACCTTGAGTAATTTAAGCTAATTCCTATATACCATACATACATATATGATAGATAAAAGTCTCGCACATATATAGTTATCGTTTAATAGAGATATGCAACCTTGCAATTTATTTTTTTGCCACTTTAATAAATCTTGTCGGTTTGTATTTTCCTATATTTACTCAATTAACCCGATATAATCGATATACCGAACTGCAAATATTTCTGGAACACTATCCATCGCACTGTGCCGTCTCTGTATATATGTTCAGATGTTTATTTGAAGTAATATTGGTAATTAAATTAATTTTTCTCAATTTGGAATTTTATTAGTTCAACTGCAAATATTTTGTCTAAATATAAGCGATGAGTTGCTACATTCAGGGGTGTACAAAATTACAATTCGATTTTATTATTTCGAAGAAATCAATATCTTTGGGGTTGGGCTGAATCTTTCATCGTAACACATATAGTTGACCTCAAATAAATTTTAATTTTGAGTAGCTCATCGTCCGTCTCTATATATAGCCAGAGAAACTGGTTATGTTAATAACATTCTCAGAAAAAATCCACACATATTCGGATATAAATCTTCTATTTAATTGTATCGGATGAAATCCAAAACATAACATATTACCGCAGCGCAGTACTTTTCAAGATTGACATTTTTTGATGATTTGACGTGCTGATACTCTTAATGAGTTCAAAATTTCAAATCTTTCTAAAATCGACATCATTTCTTTGTCAATCAATCTACAATACGAGATGTATGGAAAAACATGATTTTATATTGGCGTTTTGCGCATCTTTTATTATATTTGATGATGAATTTTATATTCAAGGTTCAGCATCGAGAAGGTTAGCTAGTTCTATTAAAATACCTTTCTCTACCTTAACCCATTCTCTTTGATTCTTGCTCAAATTGGAATGTTTCAGTTGACGAAATATTTATCTCAAATATATGACCTTGACAAAAATTTGGGTTTTCCAGAAATCATTCCAGAAAACCGAAAATTTGCTAAATTCTGGATATTCTATGGCCGAGTCTAGCCAATGCAGAGCATGCTCAAACATAATACCTGGCCCAAAATGAGTATTTAGGTTGGTTTTTGTTATACTTGTTCACGTAAAACGTTGGCTATCCTACAAAAATGTGTATGACCTGCCCATAGAATCTTTATATATTGAGATATACTGCGTTTACAGTAATTCGCCGATTCTGGCCTATTCGATTCATAGTAGAGTGTGTGGCAAAATAATTTAGTTATGCAGAATGTGGCACAAACGAAATATATTGAAAAACGATTCCATTATACCTAAAGGAAATATATGCTAGGATCTTCCCACTATGGTTTCTCCTACATTCTGTTTTTGTTTATTTTACATTTCGCTGACTATGAAGCTAATTCAAATAGTTTCATTCTTTTCAGGCTTCTTGAAATTTCTCGGTGGTCGAATGGTCCCGACGTGTGGTTGCTTATGAAGCCCTTTTTCATGATTCGGTGTAGCTTTGTTGCCTCTTTGGCAATTGTTTCTATTCGAAGGTCACACCAAGGGATATTTACAAAATTCATCAGTACTTTGTTTTGAAACCGTTGAATGATATTTAGGTTCTATTAGGTTAAATTATTATTAATTGACAATTTGGAGTTTTTTCCCAAGGGCCAATACAATTTTCTGTGTTTGCATCTGAGCTCTGAGAACCTAGGTTAATACGTAGATATTTTGCTGAGCTAGCATATGGTAATGAGATATTATTTAATACCACAAGTAGTTGGTTTACTTTTCTATTAGTAGCCATCAGTCTGATACGCCATTGCATTGTCCATTTGCTGTAATTGTATTCATCGCACTTTGGAATTTTTTAGTAGGTGTCACCTACTGCCATAATAGCAGTGTCATCGACAAAAATATCGTGTACTTCCCTACTGCACTCCTTCCTTGATTTCTTTAATTCAAAGACCTGTGAAACAACCAGGAAAGCTGTCGAACAAAAACCATATTTACTTCAAGTGATTTTTTTATATGACATCTGTGGTTTTATGTACTTATAATGAATTATTTAATGGCTTTCCAGGAATCCCAATTGATGTGTGGTAACTAGTTGCTAACTAATCGATATGATCGGTAATAGTTTAAGAAAATATCTTCTTATTAGATCGTAACTGTAGACGTTAAAGTAATTTTCAGTTTCTTCTACTTCCTGTAATTGTTCATTTCCTTGTCCCTAATTAGAAATATGTCGTTAGAAATATGTCGTGAAGATTAGTTGTTTCATGGACATCTGTCGGCCAATGTTTCAAAATGTTTAACATATGTGGATCAAAATGTATTGCCGTGGCCAGTGCAGAGTTCCAATTTCAACGTTATTGAAAATTTCTGGGCTTATACGAAGATGATATATGGAAACGAATTTTAGATTCTTGTAGTGAAATCCCTATTGAGGTCATTAACAACCTTGTATTGACTCAATTCTCTATCGTTTAATAAACGTTCTAGAAGCTAATGGCGGATCCACATCATATGAAAATCAATTTAGCAATGTTTTTATTTCAAAATGTAGTAATAGATGTCTACTAGAGGAAGTCTTGAAATTGGTCTACAGTTCATAGTCATTGAAACCATTTTCTAAATACTCCTGCCGTTCTTTTACTCTGTTCTGAGCCAGACTGGTACAGGTGCAAAAAAGACGGAGTATACTGTCTCGTTCTCTAATATGAGAAGAATGCAAGTCTACTCATTACATCCATACCTATTAGACAGTCCGCTGTATAAACCCCTTCTGACCTAACAGTCTAATACCTATGAAGTGAGATCAGCTGTGAGATCTGTCTGACCATTATACGCATAAGGTACTATTTTACTATCTGTCGCTCGTCAATGTACTTCCTTCCTATTTATAGAATATATAGCATGTAGTCCTAAGTCGAGCGAACTCATTAACTTTCATATTCTCTGTTCTCTTGAAATATCCTGGCATCTATATTAGACGAAAGGTGAACTGATCTGCCATCTCGTTGAGGGATGAGAAACAATTCTGAACTACTTTTGACTTGACGGGTTGTGATTTTTATGGCAGCCTGATAGTCCCTAAAATTGCGAATATCACTGGCAGATATTATAGTATATCTCAACCAGTATACGACTTCTTTTTTAGCCATCCGTGACGAAATTTTTAACTCCTGTAAAGATGTAAGTCAGAACTGCACCCATCACCCAGCCATCTTTGGAGTGGAGATCACAATTAGAAACTTTACATCAAAAGATAATAACGGGATGGTATAGTCGATAGTTTTAGGAATCTTTTAGACCAAAATGATCCTCAGTCCATCGGTCCTTCCACTGCGGGGTGGTTCTCTGAACTTCCATCTGGCAGATTTCCAAGAGTATAGCTCTACCCAAGCTTTCTTTAATCTTTCCAATACATTAGGCCTCCAATTTATTCAGCCGCCCCTATAGAACGAGACCCAGGAAATACCTGGCTTTAGATGCAAAAAGTATTATTAATAATTGTCTTGATTTCTACCTGATAAGTCGCTATCATATTCTAACAGCTATCATTATGTTTCAAACATGTGGTGTTTGTCAAAAAAGACCACCACTTAAATCTTATTACGTTAAACTTCTGCTTTGCCACCTTTTGACATAATCATAAAGCATTCATTGTTGATTAATAGTGATACAAATTGAAACAACAAATAAACTCATTTACTATAATATAAGACGACTACCTAGGTGCTAGACCATTAAATTTATTTTACAAACAATCTTACTCATCAACTCGGTTCAGCAGCAACACACCAGTTTTTTACCATATATACTGATATTTAAATTAGCAAATCGTGTGAATAAAAATTGTGTGGAGCCATTATATACATACATACGAGTATATTGAAACGAAAGACATGTAAAATCTTATTTTATTGATATTCGATTGACAATATAGAATATTAATTGATTTGAATAAATTATGAGAGATATATAGCTTATAAAGAATTTTAAACAATCAAGTCAAGGTATATGTACATATACTCGATCGTATATATATACTATATAGATTTGGTGTGTTGATTTCGAGAACCTGAATAAGTCGAGTGAAATTTGAAATTATCTCGTGTGTCGTACGCTGCACATGTCACTAAGTACACTTTTAAAACCCATAATTGTTTTATTTCAAACGAGTAAATATTAAGTTAAGTGTCTTGTGGGTGGATGTAAAGCGCGCGCATATATGCATATGTAATCTACAGTAATTAATCAAACTGACAAAAATAATATGTAGTTGAATAAAAAATAAAAGTGTTGAGAGAGACAGTTTGGGAGAATTTAGATAAATAAATTTTTAATAAAAAATGATATTTGTATATTCTGGCGTTTAATTGACATGATTAGCGCGTTACGTGTTAATTTTTTTTTAAGCAGGTCGATTGTACATTATGATAAGTAGTAAACTACATTTCAAGTTCATAAAAATTACTTTTGTTACCAAAATACACGCAAATATTATATTCACGCGTTGGCGGTTTACATAAGAAATAAAAAGTAACAGTTTTTATGATTTTGCGACGCCTTTTATATCCGCTAAATTGAAGTAATTAAATTGTATGCGATTTTTAGCTAAAACATCCACTTATGCGGTTGTATAATATATAAATAGACACAAATAAATAAGTTTTATGGTTCGATCACACGCAGTTATAGTTATTAATAACACCTTGACGATCGATGCGTTCCATACAGATTAGCAGACATTGCAGTTTAAATACAGTTAACCAAACGACCAACTGGGCTTTGTTCTCAATCAAGCCGTCTGGCATAAGTTAACTGATCACAAATGATCACTCCGTTCGAAATGGTAATAATTTACAGTGCACCAAACTTGATTTTTCCTTCCATAATAATGATGATCTAGTCGGTAGTATTGAGGCTGAAATTATTCCAACATAACCGACTCTTTAATACAGTTGTGGTCGTTTGTGATTCTGCACCATTGCTGTTGAACGTTGGATCTGATAAAAGCAATGTAAAATATTTTTCCTATCAGGATTCGACTTATACTGCGGTGGCCTCTGTGGTCTAGAATACCACCACAGTATCGTTTGCATGTCGTAGGAGGCGACTAAACGGTTGGATCGCGGAGCTGACGACCCGCATCCGTAAAAACCAATCTGTTTACAATGTCAACAAAAAGAAAAATGGACATCGCTAAAAAAAACATCGGACCCCCGCTCAAGTACCTGGACACGAGATTTGGTCACTTCGGAAACTAAGAGCGTTGGAAGACCTAATCACGTGGATGAAGGTGGATCGGCTGGAACACGTTGCTCTTCATGAAACTCGCTGAATTAAAAGTGGAGACCATGTTTCCAAGGGCTATACGTTGCTTTACAGTCGAAATGACCTCGGATATCTTGGGCCGCATGTAGAGAAGGCTGTTTTGGATTTCCAAGCGTAGTCAATAAACTGATTGTGTAAGTTTCGCTTGGGCATGAAATTAGCAAACCTGTCGATAATTTGACATATTCAGACAGCCCCAAGAAAAACACTCATTTTACAATGACTTGGACGGTCTGATGGGATCTATACCCGAACACGATGTTAGAATGGTAATTGTGGACTTTAATGCTAGAGCTGGCAGAAATCAGGTCGATTTATGTGAAAACATAATTCCGTACTGCCGACAAGAAAGTGCGACCAATAATGATGAAAGAATGATGTACTTTTCAATTGCTCCCGACCTTAGAGTAGCAAACACGTTCTTCCCACACAACCAAATACATTTAGAAACATGGATCCATACTCGTAAAACTTCCCGCAGCCAAATTGACCACGAGTTAATTTCAAAAAGGTGGGCTCGGGTTATGCCGGATGTGAGAACTTATCGGTCAGCAATGAAAGTGTTTATACAAATCTGGGAACACAGCGAAACGCAAGCGATGTTTCGATTGTCTGGTAAATCAAGATCAAAAGAAACGATTGTCAGCGACAGTATTGAGGAATCTAATTACCATTCTAACTGTGTGAACTCTATCTCAACAGACTTTAAGTATAGTGAAAGTCAGACCCAAGAATGATTGCTTTGAGGAAGAATGTTGTCTTGCAGTCGACCAACAACATATAGCCCATAGTGAAGTGCAACAACATCTTACAATCGCGGGGGAAAACAAGGCTGCTCTTGCTCGGAGGACAGCTAAGTGGATTTGTAGACGGAAGAAGCGAGAATGGTGGAAGGCCGGGATTCTTAAAGGACAAGTCAGCAATGAGCGCAGTTCTCGTAATTTCTTTAAGTGAATTACTGTACTGCATACCATACTTTCAGAATTGTGTCAACCGTCATTCAAGTCCGGTATGGAAACCTCTATGTCAACATAGATGCAGTATTCGACGCATAGTGTGGACACTTCGCCTACATTCAGAAACATGGACACTTCACCCATACATTTAAACAAGAAGTCCGAATTCACTAAGAAAATCGGTGCCATCTGCTAAACTGTGTGATTGTTATGTTGATTGATATATGCCGGATAGTATGATGGATAGAGCGTTAACAATAAATTTTAGTGACTGGACAGTTAATTGTAACAATGTTAAAACGCCTAGAAAGCTTTGATAAGGTTTCTCTTGAGATTGTGTGAAAAAAAACATTGCTCTCTTGCAGATGAGTTCTCTTCTTAGTAAACATTCCATCATGCTTTCACATAAATGCGAACCAATTTCTTCAATAGCAGATCGGATATTTATTCAAATTGAAGCCCATGATCGCAGGTCATGTGCAGGACAATAGGTTCCAAAACCAGCATCAAAATTAGAGTGAGACCAGTCAGCGAACAACTCGAGCGACTGATACACCCAGTCATTGAATTCTTGAGACAACCACGAGTTCCTAGCTGGATAAACCACCGAGAAAGAGATAGCAAAGCAGAATTCTGGCAACAATTCGTCATTAACCATATTAATTTCTTTTGCACCATGGGCCTTTGTGGCATTGAGTGCGGAATCCTCGTGGGTTCCAGCCAATTTTAATAATATTAATTTCTAGTACATATGACCTGAATAAATTGTAGATTAGTCTATGCCCTATGATCAGGCCGAGACGCACCAATACATCGCAGGCGAAATGACCGATTGCAGTGGGGACAATAGTAATAGCTCGACAAGCCATACTTTGTACATATTCTATTAAGCTTCGCAATGTCAAAACTGACTGAACCACAGACCACCAAACAACAGACGCGTAAGATAGCATAGGTAAAGCTAGAGATTTGTAACAAAACATCAGCATTTTGGGGGTCAGAACACATGACTTCTCAAATGCCAGAAAATGGAAGTGACCTTTAGCAGTTTAATTTCAATATGAGATTTCTAGGAGAGTTTACTGTCCTGGAGAGGTTACTGTCCTGAATGATACCCAGATGCTTTACTGTGTCGGATCTAGCGATCTAGGAGCAGACAGCTCTCCAGTATTCTACGTCTGGTGAAGACTATCAGACTACTTTTCGATGCATTAACGTACAATCACTTCTCTAGACTCCACATTTCTACAACTTGGAGAGCGCGTTCCGTTAAGTCTGATAGTACATTAAGGTATTTACCCTGAACCAGAACGACTAAGTCATCAGCATAACTCTGAGCCGTGAAGCCAGATTTATTAGTAATTCGTCAATAACTAAGAGCCACAGGAGAGGTGACAGGACACCTTCCTTTCTAAAGTGCCCACAAGAAATTCCTTAATACTAAGCGATCTTTCAATCCAAACAAGTTCATGCAGCGCAGTTTCACATGATCTCCCAACTCTGTAGGCATGTTGAGTGCTACTGAGTGGAATGACAGATAAGTGAAGATCCCTAATATATCTGTCAACAATTCTTTCCAGAGTTTTGAGAAAAGTTGAAGAAAGACTAATAGGGCGAAATGCCTTGGGATCGGTATAATCCGTCTTCCTAGCTTTCGAGATGAACACAACTTTACTCCAGCTCCAGGACTGTGGAACATATCCAAACGCAAAGCACGCTTGACATAGTGTCGTAGTAAATGTTCCTGAATTAGGGGAAACCCATGCTGTAATTCAGCAGGAAAACTCCAATCTGGACCAACTGATTTATAAGATGAAAAGGAGAAAACGTGACTAGCCTACAGGATAAATCCCATAGTCTGGTGAATAATCAGTACCATAGTGTCAGCAACATATTCATGATTGATATCATTCCACCCAGGAAAATGAACAGAAAGTAGTAGTTCGACAATTTCCTTCCTGGAAGAGGTTAATCTGCCATCAGGAAGTCCCAGCACATCGAGTCGGCAGGAATCATTTCTAACCAAGGACCTGTTAAGTCTGGCGATCCCAGAGATACTAGAACCTAATCCAAGAAGTTCTACGAGCGGACCTCAGTATTTTATTATATTCTTTTTGAACTGCCAAAAAGTTATCCCAATCAACCTGAAGGTTAGATCTTTTGGCTTTGTATTTGAGTGTCCTAGCAGTTTTCCTCAGTTTTTTAAGATCAGAACACCTGAGATTTTTTCTTGGTAATAAGAGGACAAGATTTTTAAAAGGCTGACATGACTGCATGCCTCCAAGATGAGGCTAGCAATTCAATGTCCTCAGTCGAACATATCTCACCCAACGAAACCAGCCGAGGGTCCAACACAAGAGAGAACATCTTCCAGTTGGTAGCTTCTTGTTACGATAAGGTTAAAGAGTAGGTCTTCTAAGATATAAATTAAACGTGATGCATCTATATGGTCGGAGGTGAGAATGGCAATTAAAGATCAAATCGATAATCGACATGGAGCACAAACTAATGTCCTAATCTCCTTACTGAATTGATAAATGTAGGCTCACAGCCTTTGTTAAGGAATTCAAACTCAGATGTGCTCATGTAATTAAGTGGAGATAAACTCCTATCATTAATATTCGTGCTACCCCATAACGTGTCATGAGCATTAACGTCGCATCATACCACTAAAGGTAAATGATTTGTGCTTCACGAAACAAGGTTGCTAAACTCCTCCGAGGTGAGACTGAATCGGTAAATACACTGATACTAAGACGTGGTACAGTAAAATTTCAAATTCGAAAACGGCAATAAGTATTTCATAAACAACGAATTTTTTAATATCTTTATTCCATTATGTTCCTACACATTTGTTATTAATGAAAAATCATCTAAACTATTTATTAATTAATTGCTGGCTGAAAAGTCGAACTTTGGAGCGGACGGCCACCTTTAAGGCACGCACAGATGAATTTGGAACCAAATTCGTACTTTTTATCCATTTTTTTTTTAAATCTTTCATATTCTTTGTGCCTTGTCGGTCTTTCTCAATTTAGTTTTCATTATTGCCCAATATCGTTCGATTGGACGAAGTTCAGGACAGTTGGGCGGATTGACAAATTTGGGAACAACACACACGTTGTTAGATTCGTACCATTCTAATGTTTTTTAGAGTAATGTCATGACGCTAGATCAGCACAAAAACAAAGTACCAACTTGGTGCCCACGTAAAAAAAGCAGCAGTCGCTTTTGGAGGCACTCCTTAATGTAATTTTCCGAAGATATTGTCCCTTGCGTGATGTACGGAGCACTTCTAGAGCCACATTGGCAAATAGCCTGCCAAACCAAGTATTTTTTCGGAAACTTTTCATGTTGGATAATTTTAAATTTCATGTTGACACTCAGTTTATCCTTTACAGAATAATATTGGTTACCTGGCAGAGATTTGAATTCAGCTTTAACGTAGGTTTCGTCATCGATTACCAAACAATCATCTTTTTTGTCCACCAAAAGTTTGTACAGCATTCGGCTTCGTCGGATTGCCGTAGCTTGTTGTTTATCTTCACGTCGTGGTATTTTGAATTTACTGAACGATCGAAAATCACACCTCTTTTTAATTCGAAGAATTCGCACTTGATTTGTGTTATTTTTTTTCTTTTTTATCAATATGGCTCGATATGCCTGTTCCAAATTTTCTATTGGCGCTCTGAGTCTCCATAAACCGAATTATAGTCCTTCTAACGGTAGAATATGTAGAATTAGTTTTTTTTGCGATGGATTTGTATGTGAGACTTTGATTTTCCAAATAAAATTGCACAATTTGTTTGCAAACTATCTCTTGATTTGATGACATTTTGCAAACGACTGATTTAAAACAAATAAATATTACACAGCCTGCTTTGTAACTTAACGGCAAATTACAATTCATGTTGTTTTTTTTTATTTGATTTGGTGCGTTCGTCAAAAAAAAGCGACATTGTGGCGTCTTACCACCAGTCATCCGACTGAGCAACATGCATGAATTAGGGTAGCACTCAGATTGTTTGAAATAAACACGCAGGCTCTTATCTTATCATTGGACCCTAGGTAGAAGATTCTGCCACCTACAGGATCCAAACCAGAAACCAGACCGTCAAGCAGATAAGGTTCCTGAATTAGGCAAATGTCTACCTACGAATTGGCTAGCAGCACCTTACGCTCAAACGATGCATAATTATAAAGATTGAATAAAAATGCGATGAAAGCACCTCTGCACTCGACCATATAACAAGACAATCTGATTGGGTCACTCTAAATATACATATATGTATATGAATAATGTACATACACGCGCGCATACCTACTTTCAAATCGTTAATCTAAATTATAAAAATATGTATGTATATCTGTTGCCAAATCATTTCCATGACCGCCTATATAACTTTTAAAAACTATCAAACCACCAATTTAACTGTATAACACTTAATTAAATGCCTAGACGCATATATGTACGGTACATGTACACATAAAAATGTAAAATTTAATTGATTTAACGAGAGAAGCATATAACTCTATATATAATATGTACACTTTGTACGTACATTTAAAGTCTATAAGCATAAAGATGCTGGGTTAATTAGACGATAATAAATTATAATCTACTTTCTTTTGTAATTAAAAACTATACAATTTTTAATTAAAATCTACTATTCCTATTTAAGATTTTGTAATACGATTTTGATTAATTTGGAGAACATGGTACAACATACTCGTACATAAATATTAAATAAAATTGCGATATTTTTTTTTTTTTTTTGTATACAATTAAACGCATGTCGTGCAATTTGTAGAATACGTAATTGTCTTTTTATTCCCATATAAATATAATATAAGTACATAAGATAATAAAAAATTATTAATACTATTTATAAGTGATATAGAGATATGTACATGCTCATAAATTATTATTGTATAATATTATGTTTTATGACATTAAAAAAAAGCACACACATAAATTAAATTTTATTTAGATTCGCAATTTATTTAATTATAATATTAATTAAAGAAAATGTGGTTTAATTTTTAGTTATGGTTGTTATATACATATGTATGTAGTACATGCGAACATAATACACTATTAAGTTAATTAAGTTAAATGAATTAAGCAAATATAAATATATCCATTGTGGCGGAGTTTTTCCATGGCTGCCAATTAAACCGCTGTAATACATAAAACTACAGTGTTCTACAAGAAATAGCCTATTATTGTTTACGAAAGATTTTAATGGGGCATATTTATAGTTCAATTATTGCCGCTGTTTTCGTGGCAGCACCGTCGCGATGAGGTATTGTCAATTTAAAGTAGTTTTAATTATTATCACTAAAAACAAAATTGCCAAATAGTATTGACGATTGTAAAAGTAGGCTAAGCTCCTCTCGCGGAAAAAATGATTATTTAAAAGAATGATCCATTTGAAGCAAAGTATGTATATGGAGAACAGGTAATATACAAACAGGTTTCATTTTCGTTCCTTTTCGCGCATCAGTCAACATGGCGGCGTTAGTCAGTAAGAATATTTCGTGATGTTATTTGCGTTTCAATGTTTACTTTTTGTTTTAATAATTTTTGATATAAATTATAATAATAATAAAACGCGCTGTGAATGTTTTCGTGTGTTTACAAAAAAATATTGTGTTGAAATTTTTATATTTCGGTGATTTTTTAAGTGAAAAATTGACGCTTTAAAATTGGCTTGAAATGTGTGTTTGAAGTGAAGAAAAGCCATTTTTTACAAAATTGTATAGTTTGGTGATTTTAAATTGACCAGTAGTTTTTTCATATGTTCGATTAGATTGTGTTTGTAGTGAAACAATTATTTTCCGCAAAAAAATATTGTTTAGTGATTTTTTTTGATTGACTATATTGTGGTTTAAGTGAAAAAAATTTTATCAGTGTAAACTTCCTTATACATAACACAACAACAATGTAGTGTGTTTTTTTTTTACACCAAGCAAACACAACTTGAAACTCAATATTATTACTTAAACATGCATCGAAACATAAAAGTTTAAAGAATATATTGTTTACAATACATGTGACACAATTTAATATTCACTGTTGAATAAATTTTATTTTAATTGAATAAATAATTACCGAAAAATAAAAGTTTTACGAAAATATTTTTTTGCTACAAACAGACTCAATTTAAACATTAATATTATCAATTAAAAACCACACGAAATACAAAAGCATTAATACGATGAGTTTTTGACTATAGTCAAATATTATCTAAAAGCCGAAATTTAATTTTTTTTTTAAATTTATTTCAAAAATAATTTATTACCAAACGTGAATATTAAAATTGAAACGCAAATAGAAATATATGCGACTAGTGCCGCCATGTTGATCAATTGTTGTTGCTTTTTGAGTATTTAAATTTTTGACGTATGCGCAATATAATACCATGTAGTCGATATATTTTGCATTTGAAGTTTGTGTTGTTGTTTTTATATTCGAAATTAGGTGGTTGTATGTTTTTAAACATCAAAGGGTAGGTAGTTTTATTTTAAACGTCAATGGATAGATAGTTTTAGTTTAGAAAAATTACGCTACGTGGAATCCGTGATGCGCCAATCGTCAATACACATAATATAATTAATTTTATTAAATAAGTAACCCGTTAAAATATTTCTCATTTTATTTAAAATTAATGAGTTGGGTCCCTCGATCTGTGTACAGGTATTTCCGTTAAATTATAGCTCGATACGAGCCTCTTTAATATCGATTTCAGGATGAATTAATTCACTTTTATCTTTTAACATTAAACTTAATAATAAATTAAATCGATCTGAGTTCAATCCGGTAAAATATTGTAAAGACTTACTCTACACTGCATATTTGGTAATCACCTTCTTTAAAATGAACGCTACAAACTGGAGACCATTTTGATGGCGTCCAGTTCTCAAACGTATGAGGCATTTTTTGTTTAATTTGTGTTTGTTAACAATGTTCTTCGGGTCCTTATACTCGACATCATTATAAAAAATAGTACGAATGCCACCATTAGAATTAACTTTCATAAACTGGTTGAATTGTTCCCAAATCTCCTTTTGAGTCAAATTGTTGAATAAATGTTCAAAACATCGTATTTTGGATAAAATATAGAATATGTAATCTTTCTATTAAGGAGATCAATTTTATTTGTCAAATCAATGCGGTTAGTATTTTCCAATAAGGACTTGATAATTTGTTTTTTTTTAAATAGAACGAAAACCATTTGAGATGTCTCAAACATTTTATTATTGGCTCGAAGTACAATCAAAACATCTATGTAGAATATGAAATTCGACATCGTTCATATGTCCACCAAGGGCACGTTTGCAGGTGTCGATTCGTTGTACCCAATTTTCGATGACTCGGCCACACATTTCGATGGAAACGGCTTACGATGGTCGACAGCACCATTTCTGGATATAACACGTTCATCGAATTTCGATTTCAATAAGTCGATTGTTAGACCAGCTGTGTAGCATGTCGCACCGTCTTTTTGAAACCACATATCATTAATGTCTAGCTCGTGCAATTGAAAAATGAAATGACGTTGCAACATTTCTCTGTAGCAATCTTCATTGACTGTAACGTGACGGTCATTTTCATCAACGAAAAAAACGGTCAAATGACACCACCAGCATGAAAACCACACCATACAGTTATTTATGGTGGATGAAGTGGTGTTTCTTGAAGCAGATGAGGATTTTCACATGACCTTGGTTGACGAAGACGTTTAGCCAAAAATGCGCTTGACCAAAAATTGGAATTAACGCTCTTGAAGTTGCAGTCACCGACTCGGAATTTTTGTAGTAAATTGTAATTATTTGTAAACGTTGTTCGTGATGAAAATGTTATCTTTACTGAATGTTTTGCCACTGACAGGTTTGTTATTTGCTGTAGGGTGTGTTCATAGTGAAAGTTCAAAGTTGTCAAGTCCCAAATGGAAAACCCAATATTAAATAATGTTGACGACAAAAACTCACTAAAAAACTCACAAACTTCCTCATAATCTAATATAAATCCAATTGGCATAATTTTGGTTTGAATATTATTTATTAAATTACAAAAAATTACAAAACTGTGATTACTAATACTGATCTATATTAAGAATGCTGCGTGCAGCGTGATCCAAAATGTTTTGACTCAATGGCCTGGTATAATATGTAACAATTGTAACAATCATGCCATAATTCAGTAACGTCGAATTGTAATCTGAAGTTAAAGCAAGGTTCTTATTAACGGGTATGTTCAGAACTTTATTGTTACACAGTAATTGTTTAAGAAATTCTAGGTATTGAACAGTATCAGAGTCTATATATTCTATAGCCATTAGACATAATAAATTCCTGAAGCTGAACATAAATATTTTGAAACGGTAAGGATCTATCATCAATATTCAAAATTGGAACATCTCTTCTAGGTTATCACAACTTTCATTCTTTTTGGCATAGAATTTACTATTTCGATATAATTTCCTGATGTGACTTTTTACCATTCTCTCTGTAATGCTCGTGCTAGATAATTTGTAATTCAAGAATTTCCATAATGACTACCACCTTAATACCAATGGTTGAAATATTGTTAATAACATTTTTGTATATTATCCGGTCAATTCGGATAAATCAAATAATTGTATAAATTGTATAACAAATCAAATAATTGTATAAATGTGTACACTTTAGAGCTGGTTCTCGTTTTCGATGTACTTTATAGCCCACCCGTCACCACCGCGTGTAAATTAAACTTGATTTCACGTGAAACCAATACGTGGTATTCGAAAGGGCTGATATTATATCACTAATAGTTTAAGGCGCTTATTCCTTAGTCGTATCACCTGTCGTGTCTTACGACAATCAATTGAACTCAGATCGATTTAATTTATTATTAAGTTTAATGTTAAAAGATAAAAGTGAATTAATACATCCTGAAATCGATATTAAAGAGGCTCGTATCGAGCTATAATTGATTGTACCGAAACACCTGTACACAGATCAGGGGACCCAACTCATCATCAACTAATCTTCTCATAGTACCAACATAAAACAACTTTCAAATCATTAGTTGCTGTTTATGAAAACGGAATAGTTATTTTTGTTTTCGAGACGTTTGGCAATTTTATTTTTAGTGATATTAATTAAAACTACTTTAAATTGACAATACCTAATCGCGACGGTGCTGCCACGAAAACAGCGGCAAGGATTGAACCATAAGCATGCCTCATTTGCTGTAGTTAAAAATGAATGTATTCTGAAAATTCCGAATGAATGAAAAACACGAATGGAATACATGAATTGAGTAAAATAACGATTAATGTAATTTTCGGAATATTCGGAATGTTCGGAATGAATTGAACAACACTCGAAATGTGTAGAAATTATTGAGCCATCCAAATGTATCCTGGCACAGTATTTACAGGCTCCGAGACCTTTTAATAGAGGTACATACCATCGTAATCGGATTTCTATTACGGATTTTGGATTTTTGGTCAAAATTCCATGATGTTCAAGTGATTTTGAATAAATTTCATTTATATATAAAAAAGGTCTGTTAAAATTATTATATTTCTGTATTCAAATTGTAAATTTTAAAAATGAGTGTAGCAAAGAATGATGAAGTCAAGTGGTTAGAGTGATGGACTTTGCAATTGTTGACCTGAGTTCAAATCTCGGTTGAGGCAAAAAGTTTTTTAATTTAATTTCTTCTTTCAAAATAAAATTTTCTAATTTCTCCATTCAAATGTTAAGTAATAAAGAACGATATAACCTGGAATAGTAAATACGGCGGTGGTGTAATGGTTGTTAGATTGTTCGTCTATAGTTTATAGTTTCGTAAACTTAAGTTCAGATCTCGGTTGGGGCAAAATTTTTTAAATTAATTTGCTCTTCCAAATTGGGACTTAGTTTCTGTTAAAATTTTCAAATGCAAGTACTTAATATAAAAAAAAAATTGATGCATGTAGAAATTGAACGACGGTGGTCAAGAAATAGATTCATTGACTGGTGTCGTTGGCCTGAGCCAAGCCTCGGTTAAGGGCCAAAAATTTGTTATATCAATTTCTTCTTATAAATTGGTTCAACAAAGCTATTGTTACCATTTTCAATTTTCTCTATTCAAATGGTATGTATGAGAGATGTATATATCTTATATACCACTCTCTCTCTATATGTGTATCGGTGGTTAAGTGGTTAGAGTGATGGACTATGGAGTCCGAATCTCGGTTTCGGAACCACAACTTTTTCTTTTTTCACAAAATTCATCCGCTACTGTAAAAATGTTCATATTGAACGAGAAACATGAAAATTTTATTTCAAGCTGAAAAGTTGAACAACAATTGATAGACATTTTTGTAAAATTGAGATCTTTTTTTGCACAGAATCAAGGATCGAACGTTGGCACACGAAACCAATAGCCATCACTCTAACCACTTAACCACCGCCGTATATTGACATACATACATATCTTTAATACTTAACATTTGAATGGATTAAACTGAAAATTTTAATTTGAAAAACAGTTTAAAAATAAAAATGGATATTACCCGCCTGGATTCGAGAACTTGAGTCACAACAACCAACGTATATCACCACTCTGACCACTACACCACCGCCGGCCGCATGAACTTTATACGGGGTGCTGCTACATCCATTTTTTATATTAGCAATTTGAATAGAGAAATTAAATTAAAAATATTTGGATCGAACCGAGATTTGAACTTGGGTCTACGAAACCAACATCCATCACTCTAACCACTCGACCACCGCTGCATGTTTTTTCCTTGCTACGTTCGTTTCTTATATTAGCAATTTGAATAGAGAAATATGAAAATTTCAACTGAAGCTAAAATGAACCAAATTAGAAAGAGAAATTAAATTAAAAAGAATTGAATCGATCGACATGCACGCTTCTGGCCATCGAGTGAAACGATCGACACAGGTGAGTAGGTATGAGTATCCATTGGATGGAGGAAGTGGTCCTACGACATTCAAATGAATATGCTCGAATCGACCAGGTGGAATTGTGAATTGTCCAAGAGACGATTTTGTGTGTCGCTGGACTTTTGATTTTTGGCAAGATAAGCATGATTGTGCCCAATGGGTCACGTCTTTGTTTATGCTTGGCCAAAAGTATCGAGCAGTAATCAATTTACGAGTTGCGCGGACACCAGGATGTGAGATACCGTGTAGTGTGTCGAAGATGGTTCGACGTAGTTGCTCAGCGATGTACGGGCGATTTGCACCCGTAGATGTTTCGCAGTATAGTTCGAGGCCAGGTAGTTTGAAAAGCTCCAGTTTCAGTGATGAACTGGCGTGACAAGCAGAACCAGAAAGTAAATTCTGAAGTTCCAAGTCTGCTTTATGCGCTTGTGCGATCTTATTGCAGTCGAAGTGAGTCTCGACTGTGGCCGTTTTGTTTGTTGTTGTGCGCGAAAGTGTATCCGCGACAACGTTGTCGGTACCTTGAACATGCTGGATGTCCGTGGTAAATTGACTAATATAATCCAAGTGGCGTGCTTGCCTTGGATTGCGTTCAGTTTTAGACTGAATTGCTCGAGTGAGAGGTTTGTGATCGGTGTAAATTGTGAAGTCCCGACCCTCGACAAAATATCTGAAGTGTTTTATTGCTAGATATATTGCGAGTAATTCCCGATCGAATGCAGAGTATTTCTTTTCGGCATCCGAGAGCTTCTTTGAAAAGAATCCCAGGGGCTCCCAACACTTGTCGTTGTACTGTTGCATGACTGCTCCGACAGAAGTGTTTGATGCATCAGTGGTTATGCTGAGCTTTGAGTTGCTCTGTGGATGTGACAAGAGTGTTGTGCGTGCCAATTCAGCCTTTAGTGACGTGAATGCGTGTTGACATTCGTCAGGCCAAGAGAAGTTCTTGGCGGTTTTGGGCTTACGTAGTAGTACTGCCAGGTGGCTGTGAATTGGGTGGAGTATTTCAGCGAGCTTTGGTATGAATCGGTGGTAGTAGTTTACCATGCCGATGAATCGCTGAATACTCTTGATTGAGGTGGGAGCTGGGAATTCTTTAATGGCATTGATTCGTTCTTGTGAAGGAAGGATGCCATTAGCGGTAATCTTGTAGCTGAGGAAATCAAGAGTGGATGCGCCGAAGACGCATTTTGAGCTCTTGATGTGAACATCAAACTCGACAAGTCGTTGGAAAAGTGTTTCCAGATGGAGTTTGTGTTGCTCCTCAGTTTGAGATGCCACAAGAATGCCGTCTATGTATAGACGAAAACGAAGTTGAGATCTCGTTCATAAAGCGCTGAAAAGTTTGCGTGGCATTGCGTAATCCAAATGGCATTCGGGTGTATTCGAAGAGGCCAAATAATGTGGTGATTGCCGTTTTGAAAACGTCTTCAGGTGCCACGAGAATGTGGTGATAACCTCTGATGAGATCAAGTTTGGAGAAAACTTTGCAGCCATGCAAGTGCATGGTGAAGTTTTGAATGTGGGGTATCGGGTAGCGATCCGGTATCGTAACCGTGTTTAAACGCCGATAGTCCCCACAAGGCCTCCAATCGTGATCTTTCTTCTTGACCATATGTAAAGGACAAGAAACGGAAGATGTCGATGTTCGACAAATTCCTAATTCCACCGTGTGTTGAAATTCTGCTTGTGCAGCTTTGTGACGCACCGGATCTAGTCTGCGTGGTCTCGACACGGGAAGATGGCCTTCTGTGACGATGTGATGAACCACGTTGTGTCGGACCGGCATTTTGTAGTTCGGCTTTGCTGTAAGTAGTGGGTACTTTTTGAGCAGAGTGCCGTAGCCGTTGTCGATGTTAAAATGGATCGGTGTTGGTGTGTTAACACGAACCATTGTGGCGTTTATTGACAGCTTTGTAGCTGGATCAATCAGCCGTTTGTTCTTAGCATCGACAAGAAGTCTGAATTTGCTTAGAAAATCGGCGCCAATGATCGGACGGTTCACTGCAGCTGGTATGAAAGCGTGCGTGAAGGTTCGTTTGAGTCCGATATCTACGTTAAGCAATTTTGTGCCGTACGTGTGGATGATTGAACCATTGGCAGCCGATAAGACTAGATCTGAATTTCGATTTAATAATGTATATTTCAATTTAAAATTCATTGCTGGAATAACCGAAAGGTCAGCGCCAGTGTCGACTAATAAGGTGAGTTTGTTTGTTCGGTCGTACACGAACAAACGGGATGTATAGGGTGATGCCAGGGGAGGTGTGTTACTCTCAACCCGTGACTTTAATAGTTTTTTTGTGAGTCAATGTCCATTTTTACGGCGGCCGTGGACGTCGATGGTTGCGACGTTTTGAAGTTGCACGGTGGCGTGCATTTTCGCGCGGCTCTACCAAACTTCTCATGAAACCAGCATTTACCATGTCGGTACGTGTTGTTGCTGGGACTGCGGGTTCTGTTTTGTGAGGGAGCTCGTCGCCCACGCGAACGGCTTCGACCTCGGAATAGTCGAGTCTAGACTCAATTCTCGACAATCTTGATTCGAGTGAGTTTGTTGTTGTTGAACGGGGAGTTCTGTCTCCACTGCGTTCCCTTGATTGCCGGTATGGTACATTGACTTGACTGACGCTTGGTTGATGGATGTTAATGACATCATACATTTTGTCAGCAATTCTGGCTAACATTTTTGTCGTGGAGGATTCGGGCTGTGCCACCAGCGCGTCAGATGGTGTGTGGTCGCCTAATTGCTGGCCTGAAAGCAATTGTTCTAGTTGGCGTTCGCTCGATGGTGCTAGTCGTTCTAGCAGCGTTTGCTTTAATTTATTGTATTGGTTTGTCGTTGGCGGATTTAGTAGGAAATCCGAGATCACATCGCACGTTTCTGGTGGTTGCAAAGCTGATAGTGTTTGTAGGTATTTGGTTTTATCAGCGGTAATGCCTTGCAGCCCGAATTGGATTTCGGCGAGCTGAAACCATGTGTTTGCTCTTTGTGGCCAGAAAGGTTGTATTGTGATTCGTTGATGTGATGCCGCGATCTCTATTTGTGGACTAGTGCCTTCAGGCGTGGTGTCCATATTTTGTGGTAGATGTTTTGCATCTTCTGTCATTTTGTTTTTTGATAAACCAATACAATAAAAAAATAAAACAATACAATACTGTGAGAAATCCCCGAATATGGAGTTCCTTTCGTCCTACCTTATATTGGGGGGGCTCGTTATGTTGTTATATTGTATGTTTGACGAGACAACCCCCGAATATGGAGTTTTTTTTTTTTTTTTTTTTTTTTTTTTTTTTTTTTAAATACCAACACATACATACATTATCTAGAGACTGTTCGGCTAGTGGATTTATTGTCCTTTGAAAGCTGAACAGTATCCTATTTGTACACGGCTACAGGTCCGTCTTTTTAATTGGCCATCTGCACACTGCATAGCTCCATGCTAGCCTGTACTAACATGAACGATGTACTAACATGAACGATGTATTAACATGAACGATGAACGGAGTTCCTTACGTCCTACCTTATATTGGGGGGGCTCGTTGTGTATTGATAATAATGAAAATAATTATAAGGCGGAATGGTTACCGTGTAATGATTTGAAGGCCGGGATGTTCCTTCGGTTTAACTCCCGGTGCGAGATACCCCCGAATAGAGGAGCACCTCATCATGGCAGTCGTTGACAGGGCTCAAGAAGATGAGAACATTACGGAGGGTGGTACCAGAGTCATGTTAAACTGACTGATATTTGTTTTAGATCAATGTAAAAACAGGCATCAATAAAACAACACTCAATATCCGATAGATTAGATTTAGATTAAGATCCTCGAGCACGTATAGTATTTGAGCAGGATTAGTTCTGGATTCCGCTCTTTTTAAAAAGAGATTTAAATGCATTGAAAAGAAATTTGGTCACCCTTTAGTTTAGAACTAATTGACAAAACCACTCTAGGAATTGTCTACATTATCGACGTTGTCTACGTTGTTGACGTTATCTACGGGTCGTCGACTCGTCAATGTAGAAAATAATAGATGACGCGTAAACGCCCATCCCTGATATCGTGTTTAAATCCTTGTTAGTATTTTAGTAATCCATCCTGTCACTATGTAGAAAAAAATAACTGTATTTCAAATATGTCTCAAATGTTAGTTTGGTATAGTTTGTGTGACTCATTTGAAAGAAATTATTAATTTGTGATGGTTGTGTTAGGCCGCAAAAGCATTTAATTAACCGTCTTGTGATTCAAGTTTGCTAATTAGCAGATAAAGAGAGGTCGCGTAATCCGGGTCGAGCCGTTTTTAACAGAATGCCGTTTTTCCTAATTTGAACAGTGGAATAGTGCACATGCTCCTCGTGAGTTGTAGTATTATCACACTGATTTGTTTTTAACTCTATTCGCGCAGCAACCTGTTTTTGACGAGTTCGATTATTTTCTTAGCATTCGAATCGGACGAAATAATCGGAACGAATCTGTACAGCTTATTTCCAATGATCTATAGTTTTCTTTCTAGTTTTGCGCGTATACCAGTACTTCAGAGGTGTTAAAAGTTTTGCTTTATAATCTTGCTCCTTATACTTCCATTAAGCTGGTCAATATTATGTGTGGTTATAGGACTTGATCAGGTGTATTCTTATTGTAAGTGGTATGTTTGTTATATTTCCTTCAAAATTCCGGTATATTTTGGTGGTACGTTATGGGTTGAATTTCATCCAATTGCGTTTTGGATGCTTCACAGCGGATGGTTTGAATTCCATTCGAGCTTTCTTCTCTCTACACTTTGTTCATGGTATTTGTGTTCGCGAGTTTGAATTGTTTGCATATATACCGGGAATTTTTGCCACAGCTTGAACCACTGGGGTATCTGAGAGCGTACACTCTTTCATTTACATCCATTTTCGTTTATGCGTGTTTATCGAATTCGGTTTATGAGTAATTGGGACTTTCAAGTTGGGACTCTGATCTATATACCAAACCGAATGTGTTCAAGCTTATAACCATGCTAAAAACCTAATACATACCACCCATAAATTTCAAATTTTCTCAAATACACAAAAAATATATATCGAATAGCCGAGTTCGATCATTCGAAGGCTATCAAAGATATAAATACATTTATATGTAATTGCCAAAGGCTATTTTCAACTCAAGTGAAAGTTCACTATAATATACATATTATTATATAGAATAAACGGGCACACATAGAATTCTTACAACAGTAAAAAGTAGTTTAAATTAAAAATTGCCTCATCAAACAAAAACATCTCACTACTCCGCATTTACCATTTTTTTTTTTTCAAAAGTCATTAATTAGCCTTCCCAATTACTTCTCTTTGCATCATACTTATGAATGATATTCACGATTTAAATATTAAACTTTTCTTTCAATATTGAATATTCATCTCAATCTAACACAAAAAAGAACTATTACCTATATATACTCATAGGTATATGACAATGATTTTGCATAAAAATCATAAAAACTATTCGAGTACAAAACAACAACAAAAAAACCTATTTAAAACTAATCACGACATATAAAATGTATGTTTTCTGTTCTAATTTTGTTGTCTGTAATTCTGTGTATGTGTGTATCCCAGACTTAGAAAGTAGATTAGATCGAGTCGAGAGAAGTGAAATTGAATATTGTACATAAAATATATCGTTCGAACAATGAATAAAATTTCTTTCATCAAATAATTAAATCGTTCGTTCGCTCGAAGTATGTAAAGAAAGAAATTGTAACGATTTTTTTTTTTTCGTTTTGTTTCAGTGGTCATTACGAAGCAATACAACGCCAGACACACGAGATGTATGGACCGATACCGAAAAAGAAAACGATGAATTACAATCGGATCGTACAGATTCTGGTATTACATCACCCAGTAGTAATAACTTAATTGAAGATCACACATGTACCACAACAACACCGCTCGATCTATCGATCGATCATATACAACAGGATGATGTGAGGAAACGTCTCACGTTAATGCTGAAACGAACCTTTTATGATGATGATGATAAATTGTGCCTGCTGCAAGTATTATCGTTGCTTAATAACTTGGAGGCATTGTCGCAGGATCAAGAGATCAACGGGAATGACTTGAGTTTAGATTTAATTAATACGTCGACGGTAAGTTAATTCAAATGCACGATATCGAACTGAGTGAGCGTTGATACACGGTGTACACGCTTTCAAAATTTTATTTTTTTATTAATTTCGTTTCTTATTTTTTTTTTGTCTCGGTTTGTTTATTTTTTGTAGCCTAAACCAAAATCATCATCTTTGGATTATCTTACAAATCAAAGTGAAAATTCAGTAAAATCGTTACCACCAAATTCCAGTCGAATTCAACGAGTTGTAGCCACAGTTTTACCATACAGCACAAGCGATAATAACCAAACACCGACCCGGACACGTTCATTGTCCAGCTCGTCCATATATCAAGACAGTAGTCCAAAGAAAGCGCGCTTTTGTTCGTCAACCAGCCTGCAAGAGAGTGGCGTATTTGAGGGTGACAATTACGAATTTATCACCATCGCAACACAAACCGAACCGGACGATTTCCCCGTTGTCGAAAAGCCAAACGGTGATTTATGCGCTGAAATCCAAAAATTAAATAAATTTCGTGAACGTATCGAAGAGTGTGTCACGAAGGCACCAATTGCTAAATCGCCGGTGGGAACTATTTTAACCGAAACGCCAGAACAGAGACGATTACAGTATTATCGTGATCGGCTCGAGCATTTAGAAAATAAAATATTGATTTACGAAAGTTCCGGTGATCTACAAGAACGTCGTCTTACCGATCGGCTTCAGCGTGAAATTCAGCTTGACTCTATGGTCAAACAGCTGAGCGAGAAAATCGAAAAACTTGTAACGGAAAATAGTCAGCTGGAAGAAGAAAAGTGCGAATTTGAAGAGGCGGAGAATGATACACGGTTACGATTGCAACGCATCGAATTTGATTTAGAAATTTTAAGCCAAAGAAATATTGAACTAGAAATGTCGCGTAACTCGTTGAAAACAAAATCAAACGATTATCAACAGCATTGCCATGCGCTCGAAGAGGGCATCCAGAAATATCAGGATAAAATATTTTGCCTCGAGGAGCACGAGAACGAGATGCGTCACCAAATGGAATTGTTGGGTAAAATGGTTCCGTTGCTTGTCGCATTCCATGCATGGCGGAGCAATCAAAATTTTAAAGTACCAATAACACAAACATCAGCTTGCTCGTGCCTCATCGAATCGAATGGTTCGACGTTGGGTGGATATAAAAATCCACTCGAAGATCGACTCAACGAATTGATGCAACGGGAAAAGGAATTAACGCGCAACATAAACGAACTGAATAAGGCGTATAATGAAACTTTAGAAAATGCAGATAATTTATGGGCCCAAATGGAACGTGACTATAAAGATAAAATACAAAAAGCGGATGAAACCGAAAATGCGCTCAAATGTAAACTGTTCCAGCTGGAGGAACGTCTCAAGAACGATACACAATTCGCGCAGGAACGTTTATCTCAGCTGGAGGAGAACGAGAATAATTTCAAACAACGTTTAGCTCGTTTGCATAAAGAGAACAAAGATTTGTCGACCCAGTTGGTTCAAACGCAAGAGGAATTGTATCAGTTGCGCGAAGAAAATGGTGATATGAAGGAATACCTAGAAAGTACAAAGAATGGCCAGTTGGACAAGGAGAAACGAAAATCACTAAAATTGGAAGAGGATTTGGAAATCATTAAGAATGTGTTACGGGACACGGAGAATAAATACAAAAATGAGATGACTGCCATGAAAATGCAGCTCAATAAAACCCATAAAGAGTTAATTCATATTGAAGTAACGAATGGCGAGCTAAAAGAGGAGATATTCACATTGGAACAACAAATACGCGAGCTAACGCGGCAACACGATGAAGATGAGGAGAAAATTAAGTTGCTCACGATCGAGATGACCGATTCAAATCGAAACAATGAAAATAGTTTTTTCTACATGAAAAGCTTGGCACAAGAAATGGCACCGCCGTCACCAGGGAAACGGTACGAGAATAATAATGTGATTTCCGCAGCTGGTTTAGGGACCCTGGAATTAAATCTGGCAACGAAAAAATTGAGCGATGTCCTAGATAATATTGAAGTAAGTGGATTTTGTGATGGATGCATTATATCGAAACCTTTTTGATTTATTTTCATTTTAATTTTGTTTTAATTCCAGAGTTGTGAAACGTGTAGTACAACAACATTAACTTTAAAGAATTTAGCCAAAGATGTTAAAAAATTAGCAGAAGCTGTAATAGATAAAAATAGTACAAGTAGACAACGAGTCGGCCGACGATCAACAACGAATTTAGAAGAGGTATGTAATAGAGTTCATAAAAGAACATCCACCCTAACCTCCTTATTCCGAAATGCTCCTGGTCCCATATCATCATCCTCAAATAATACGAACGACACTCAAAATTTATCGCCACAATCTTCGGCGTCCGAGTCATTTATACTCAATTTGAAAGAAGACGATGAGTTTGATTACACGTCGCCCGATTTTGATTTGGGTTCGCTATTTGGTGGATTTATCAAAATCAAAACGAAATGCGATGCTGACCATTTTCTAAAAACAAGCACACCCGATCAAAATCTAAATATGAAAAAAAGCTCAAATATAATTGTAAGTTGTAGTGCATCGGACGAAACAATCGACTTGGCGAAATCTGTGAGTAGATATTCAAAATAGTAACCGGGTCGAAATATGTCGGTTTTAGGAAATTTTGATCGGAAACAAATTTTTTGTGTAGAAAATTATTTGAAAAAAATCAATGATAAATTCTTGTAAATGCACTTTATCCAAAGAGCCGTATACAATTTCTAAATGCTCGAATTGTGGTTGTATGCACTATAAAGCGGAAAGAACTCGCCAACCGTCGCAATATGTAAGCCCAACTTGGGTTGACCAGGACACCCTACCGAAACGCAAAGATATTGTGCCTCAAAGACGTGAAGAGAATAAGGCGAGGCGTTCAGATATATGTGGTGAATCATCACAAAGGCGATCGGTCGGTGAACGTCAAAGGCGTTCAGATGCCCCAATATGTGGTGAATTACAGAGGCGTCCGGTTGGTGAACCTCAAAGGCGTTCAGATGCCCCAATATGTGGTGAATTACAAAGGCGAACGGTCGGTGAAAATCAAAATCGTAAGAGTAGCACAGAAGAACGTAAGAGTAGCACAGAACGTCGTAAGAGTAGCACAGAAGGTCGTAAGAGTAGTGCAGAACATCGTAAACGTGCAGATGAAAGAAGGTCTAGAAAATCTCGGAAACATTCATCGCCATCAATATCACCGCCACCACCAGCTCCGGCACCATCACCTAAGCCGGATAAGCGGGCGAGTTTTCTTTTACCCGGGGCCACTGAACCAATTCAGGCAAATGGAGAGAAAATCAATTCGGCTCCTCCATTAAGTCAACAGCGAAATTCCGTACCTGCAATTATCCTTCCTACTACATCCAAATCCGAACAAATAATATCCAAAACGGCTATGACCCGAGGAAATTTCGAGTTTACCGAAAAATTTTGTTGTTTTTTGAAAAAAGTCAAATCTACTGAAATGTTTATTCGGAATTTATTCAAAGAAGAAATAAAAACTAAATCATCTCCACCAACAGATAACACATGTCGGGCGACATGCGGAATTTGTGTAAACGACCCATGTAAAACAATTGGCGATTTGGTAGGGGTTCCAGGTGATTTGGTAGGGGTTCCATGTAGAACGTCTCTAACATATGATTCAAAATGCGATACTGGTATGGAGGGGAAATGTTCGAATCAGGTAACTAAAAACTATATTCCAAAAATATTTATTTCAAAACTAATCCAAATTTTAATATTATTAAATATCGTTCAGAATATAGACTTAACAGACATCAAAAATACGGTAGACTGTTTAAAAGAAATGATGTGTAAGCAACAGTCACAAAATGGGTGTACGAATAATGACGATTCGTTTCAAAAGATTTTGGCCGAATTGAAAAAGCATGTCGAACAAGATGCGATCGATAAGTTGTTAAAATCGCCGCCAGCCGGTAATGATGCGGTTGCAGTAATTGAAGGTGCCATAGTACCATTTGTTTTCGTCAAATGCCGTCCATTTTGTGATCAACATGGCGTATTCATAGTGGAATGGAAAGTTAACAGTTTTCTTGGCATTGGTGGATATGAGGTAAGTCTGGGCCGCACCAGAAATCGTGATTTCATTAAAAAACGTTAACGTTTAATTAATTTTTTTTTTTTTTTTTGCTTTCCCAATTCATTTTAGATATATGTGGATGGAATTATGAAACAAAATATTCCATCAGCAATTCGTAATACGGCGCTTATCCCAGGTATTAATCCAAAATGTGCACATCTAGTGACCATAACTGCCCTACCCCTACCAGATTGTAATTTAAATTCAAATGATAAATGGGCCCCTGCAAATTGTCGTTACAAACCATGTTAAGTAAATTAAAAAAAAACACAAAAAAACAAAACAAAAATTGGAACTTTATCCGCGTTGATACAAGTTCGAACCAGCTGTGCCTTATTCTAGTCGTTACATAATAATCAAGAAATTTAAAAATTTTGTTCTAAGTTTAAGAAATTTTTAAAGTAAAGCATTTTGAAAACAAATAAATTAATACATTTTTTTTAAATTAAACGAAAAACAAAAAATATTTTTTGATTTTTAATTTTTTTAATAATTGTTTTATTAAAAATGTTTTATATAAATTGTGTAAATTATGGTAATTTTAAAAATACTGTTGTAGTGTTGTCAAATCATGTAGTAGTACATTTTGTTATTATTTATTTAGAAAATATCTTTTTTTTTTATAAACAAATCTCGTTTTGTGTAAATAAAAATAATATTTTTTTTTAATGTCTAAATGTTTTATAAAATATACACACACACACATAAAGTTTATTTAAATTTGTTTATAAAAAAATTATTTTGTGTGCATTTAAAAAATTAACTTCTCTCTTTCTTTTTTGTTTATATTAATTATATATTGTATTTAAACAAAATTATTATAAAAATATCTTATAACATGATAATCAATTATAAAAATAATTATTTTTTATTTTATTGAATGTGAGCTTCCAAATTTGTAAAATTAAAAAATAATAATTTGAACAAAACAAAAATGATTGAAATTTAATTAAACATTGAAAAAAATCAAAATATAAATATTTAAAGGATATAACTTGCTTTTTATTTATTAAACTATATGAGACGATTGGATTTTACTTTAATTTACTAGAGCCAGGCCCTAGAAATATGGATCAGTATAGAAAAAAATAATAAACGAAAATCCTGCAGTAATTTGTGTCACTCGGCTAAGTTTGATGATCTGCTGCCTAGGTAGGTACTACATAATCTAGACATATCGGAAGATGAATATCCCCTCCTGTTCAATTTACTAGTCCAATATGTTAGAGCAGCTATTATTCAATGGGTTAAGTTCAAATTATGTTTGATATTCGAATTTAGCATCTTTGAGTATTTTATTGAACATAATAAATGAATAAATCAATTGTCAAATCTATACAGATGGATCAGGTGGCTGAGCCGTTAGAGCTTAGTTGTAAAGTCTATCCTCTGCACTAAACCCTACGAGCCATGTAATTTTTAATGCACCTAATTCCGTTTTGAACCAAAATATTGTTTAATTTCTATTTTTTTCAAATTTCTATGTTGTGATAACCGAAGTGATTTACATGGGGAAATCCCCATATTTTAGTGCTAAAACTCGTGTGAACTATACTTACTGCTCACACACATAAACGGTTTGATTCTTCGATAATATACTACATATTATAAAAACAAATATTTCCAATTAAAACAATTGATTTTATTTTAATAATGATTTATTTTTACATAAAACATTTTTGATTTTATTATTATAAATTGTGTTTTGCTTAAATCAATTAATTTCGTGTAACAATAATTAGTTGTTTGAATTTAAATTTTAACTGATATCACAGAAAAAACTGAACCACAAAAAATACCGAAACCTAAATGGTATAAGATTAGCGAAGACGCAAAAATGTATTTCTCTTGCCTGCTAATTGGTATAATCGATTATTTTATTTGAAAAACTATTTATTTTTTTTTTGAATAAACGTTGATATTAAGCTAAATAAAATAATTCAATGTGAGGAAGGATGTAACGGATTGTACCAGGGGATTAAAGGAAATAAAATAATAATAGGTAATGCTACGGTTTTTCGTTTGAGGCTCAATTATTCGGATTCTGTAATATTTTCACTAAAGCTACGAGATATTGTAGTAGAATTGGGAGTCGATAAATCTAAATGTTTATCCTCTCGATGCATATAGAAATCGGTTACAGTTTGTGGCGGTTTTGACGAACACACTTCACTTATCTGTGTTATTATCCATTTGGTTAGCTTGATTACCGCAACGTGTGCAGCAAACTGCAGTATCATTGCTCCAAATCCTTTGTACAATCCGGAAACTCCTTCCGTTGCTAATGTCGTTTTATAACAATCGATAACACCTTCATAGCTTGTTAGAATGGGAACTACCGAGTACCCAGAATCTAGATTATCAATAATTGTGCGTGTACCTTGTAACTGCATTCGATGCAATATCGTCTCGAATGGATAAAATAACGTTTCCGACATGATTAGTGAAATTAATGTTGAATATATTTCAATATTTTGATTTTCTGTAGTTAAATCACGTGATTTTGCTCCTTTGCGGCTCTGTCGATCCATTAGCCGATTAGTCATAATACGCGTTGTAATCCCTTGCACTATAACACCAAATAGGTATTTCGTCAAACCTAGTCCCACAGTGGGCCCTACAAGTATCCAAACTGGTAACATTCGTCCTTTCTGTGGTACATTCATAGCCATCAATCGACTTGCACCCTCCCGGAACACATCAAACACTCCAGGTTTTTCACTCGCAATATCACTTTGTACTGTTTCCACTAATGACGCAGCATAGAATGGCATCACAACACTCAAACTAATACACTTAAGCAGCATATGTTGTCCGAATTGTTTAAAACTTGTGTGGCTATGGATTCGTTTTGGCCAAGGTGTAAATTTCGATATGCAATCTTCGACAGCAAGCGACATACCTCGAATCATTAAACAACTGCCCAATCCCTTCCATAGCGTTGTAACACCTTGTCGTTGATGCAGGTGTACAATTGGTTTGAACAGTGTTATCGGCGTTAAATGATACCGAGTGGCCGTATGATGTACTTGGCATTGCCTTCGCAACACTACAAATGGATGACTCAATAGATTTTCGGTGAGAAGACTTACAATACCAACACTCACATATAAATACTTTCGCACTGATATATCTACAAATAATTAGTTAACGTAATTAAACCAATTAACATGATATCCGCTGACGTAATTACCTTCATCAATTGGACTCTCGTACGGAGGCTGAATATTTTTGTGTTTCTGGAGCGGTAACGTAAAATCCCGTTCTGAATTAACATACTGATAATTTGGCTGAATATTCGATCTAAATTGCGGATAAGTTTGATAATAATCTAAATCATCATCGTCCACATTGGAATACCTGCTAATTAGTAGATTTTATTATTATCATTTGATCACAAGTTCACCACAGCCACAAAATAGGCATATTATGGTCTTACATTAAATCCGAATATTCTTTCATGCCGGCCATAATCTAACTTGGCTTTTTATTGATTTTCCTTATATTGTATATATTATTATTTAAAATTAGTTTATTTGAATAACTAAGTATACTAATATTATTTATTTTATTAATTTAAGCAAGAAAATATATACAGAAACTATTTGTTATGTCATTTTATCCATTTTTTTACTTTCATTTGACATTTGAATAATGGTGCGATATGTATTGTTTTTTTTTTGTGAAATGTATCGTGGTTTGACACTAGTGTCCTCTACATAATATCATTTTATTTATAATGCTTAGCGAAGATTCTGTTAGCTTGCGATAAAATAACCGGTACATAAGAAATTTTATGTTTTACATTAGCCGTGTTTCTTGACGTATGATCTGATCCGGATCAGATCATATCTGCTTCCCTTTCATTTGTATAGCCGCGTTTCATGAAATCAACACAAAAATTGTATTATTTTTTGTTTTTAGGTTATTATTTTGATCCTAGTAGCATTTTGGTTCAAAATTTTTATACAAAAACAAAAAATAGTACAATTTTTGTGTTGATTTCATGAAACGCGGCTATACAAATGAAAGGGAAGCAGATATGATCTGATCCGGATCAGATCATACGTCAAGAAACACGGCTATTATAGTTTTGAAATTGAAATCGTATATTGAATGACATGGAAAAGATTTCTATTATGTTTAGCAGTAAAAGGGATTTGAAGGAATTATTGTACTGTACCTACACTATATACACAACATTTAGGGATCATTTTTTTTTTTATTATTGGTTGGAGCCCATACGGATTCCGCACTCAATGCCGGGACGTCCCATGGTGCAAACCCAGCATTCTATCCTAATTTGCAGAAGCGCACTGCAGCCCTAACAAACTGTACAAGTTTGAACCAAGTATGTAGGACAAGTGATCTACAATAATAGAACTACATCTTAAAACCTGAAGCCGAATAATATTGAAAGCTGGACAACTGGACACAAAGTGCAAGCAGTCATCATCTTCCTCAAGACAGTCATCACAAATAGCACCTTGCGATAAACCCATTCGATGGAGATGCCCCTTAAATCGACCATGACCCGTAAGAATCGCAACCAAGATTCTTAGCTGGTCCTTTTTCAAAGTTAGAGCATATTTAGTTTATATTTCAAATTCACTAATGAAGTTCTTCGCCAAACGACAACTAAAAGTAGCAAGCCACTTAAGTCTTAGATCTTTCAAAGCGTAGTTCTTTATAACTTTCTTGGCGTAGTTAAAAGATAATGCAGCCGCGGGTTCAGGTTCAATTATAGTTAGATATGGGAACAATGTGCTGGGACCCACATTACCGTAACGGTATTGTTGGAGCAATGAAGATTAATGAAGTGTTTGCAATCATTGACAAGTTTGGTGACAGTCAAGGGATTTGAATCTTGTTATGTTTAGTGTTTCTAAACATATATATTATATTAGGATTAAAACAATAAACGTGGATTCTTTTCAATCTTTATTTCACGACTTTTCATCTATGATACAATAACGTGACTAACTTAACATTTGGACTGACATCTATAAAAAGAGTGTGTTTAATGACAATTTAAAGGTGCATTCACATGACATTCCTCCCCACCACAATTGAGTCATATTACAAATTCAAACGTAGTGGCGCTCTACATTGTCGTGTACTTCGTCGAGGACCTGGAAATGTAGATGTGGATAAATGTTGTGGTAAAGTCGGATCTGCTGTTTCCGGTGTTGATTCAGATACGGGTAGTGGAACCTGTTGACTTTCTGGATCGGTGAACTGTTCTGCTGTGGTAGATAAATTGGTACACCCTTTTGCTTGGTGAGGGCTGCTGTGTGGTGCAGTAGTCTGTGAACTGTGTCGTTCTCGAATCGAATCTGCATGTCGCCGTTTGATGGTTTGATCGGGGAAACAGACACTGTATGACCATCTGTTATTTCGTTGACTGATTGTACCAGGCTTCCATTTCGTGTCATTGTCTGTTCGGACCCATACGTTATCCCCTGTACTGAAGTGTCGTTCTTTGAGATTACCTCGATCGTGATACATCTGACTTTTTAAGTTGTGTTTATTGATGTTGCGCTCAACAGATGGCTTAGCATTATCGAATATTGTGGGCAGCCGTCGTCCCAAAAATAATTCAGCTGGAGCTTTGCCCGTTGTGGTGTGTGGTGTGTTTCGATAACTGTTGATAAATTATTATTATCGGCTGTGCAATTTAAAGGATTATTTTATTTAAGGAAAAAATAAAAGACACGTCCTTTCTGATCAATTACACAAAAGCAAGTGCATGACACACTATTTATTTAACATAGTATTATATACGAGTATAGGGCGGCGCTACAAAGTAAAAATATTTAGAACACCCTCACTCATTTAAATATTAAATTTAATTTAAATACATTTCATTTAATTTTCAGTGCATCTCTATTAACCCCATTTTTACCGAACACAGTTTCGTCTTGGGACCACTAACAGCTTTGGTTAAAATATCCGCTGCATTTTCTTCCGTAGGCACGTACTCGAGTTGAATTGTACCATCTTCAATCTTCTCACGTAGATGATGGTAACGCACATCAATATGTTTTGTACGTTGATTATAGCCATCCGTCTCTGACAATTTAATTGCACTTTGATTGTCAACCCAAATTTTGATTGACTTGGCTACCTTTTTATCAAGTTCTTGAACGAAATTTTGTAACCATATTGCTTCACGAATCGACCAGGAGACAGCAATATATTCCGCTTCGGTACTTGATAAAGCAACGGTATCTTGTCGTTTGCTATTCCATGAGATAGCGCCGTTGCTTAATTGAAAAACATATCCAGTACATGAACGTCTTTTGTCGACGTCAGATGCCCAATCAGCATCACAATAACCAAATAATTCATCGTCGACATTGGATTTCTTGAACCTTAATTTATAGTTCATCGTTCCCTTTAAATAACGAAGAATTCGTTTTACTGCAACCCAGTGAGGCCGACCGAAATTAGTGTTGAATCGGCTCACATCATTCACTGCGAATGCAATGTCAGGCCTTGTGCCCCCAGCAATAAACAATAAGCAGCCAACTAATGACTGATATGGTACCTCAGAAACATCTTGTTTTTCTTCAGCAGATACCGGACACATTGACACTGACAATTTTTGATTTGTGTCACTCGGAGTTGCACTTGGATTTGCATGTTTCATGCCAAAACGTTCGATCACCTCTGATATATAGGCTTTTTGATCAAGAGCAATACCCCCATCAAAGTATGTGATATGTAGACCAATGCATGACGTCGCAACACCCAAGTCTTTCATTTTAAATGCATTACACAACGCCACTTTCAAACTCTTCAAAGTTTCCTGATTTTTCCAAAATATTAAAAAATCGTCGACGTAGATCGTAATGATTAATGATAGATCACTTTTGAAAAATACACACGGGTCACTTGATGACTTCTTCAAACCGTATGATTTCAGCATTTGCGTTAGTTTAATGTTCCATACTCGTCCACTTTGTTTTAAACCATATATAGCCCTCTTTAAATGGCAAACCTTTTGTGAACCGTCTGTGAAACCCTCTGGCTGGACCATGTAAATGTCTTCGTTTAAATCACCCTGCAAAAATGCAGTCACAGCATCCATTTGTTCAATTTTAAGTCCATTTTTAACTGCTAACGCTACAATGAACCGAATTGACGAATATCGAACTACCGGTGAATACACTTCTTGATAATCAATTCCATAAATTTGAGAGCAACCTTTGGCTACTAATCTGGCTTTGTAACGTACAGGATTACCGGATCCATCACGTTTGATTTTGTAGACCCACTGAGACTTTATTGGTTTACGTTTTGCCGGTAATTCAACCAACTGCCAGGTTTCATTTTCCACCAAGGAATTGATTTTTTCACTCATAGCCGACTTCCACTTTGAATTTTCTTCATGTTTAATTGCTTCATTATATGAAGACGGTTCTTCAACAGCAAGAAAACCATAGGCCTTATACATAACATACCCATCAAAATTTCGCGGCTTCGGTACTCGTTCGGATCGTCGTAATTTTTGAACTGCTTCAACATTGTCGTCTGGGACAAACGTTGTATCGTTAGCATCCTCATACGTAGTTTCAGTCTCATTTATTGTCGGATCATCATCGCTGAAATTTTCATTTTTTGACGAATCATCCCGACCTGAAGCTTTTGTTGGAGTACTCGTAACGATTTTATCGTCGTTGTTTGATAATGTTAAAACATTATCCCTCACTTCAGCTGATACAACTGATTCATCGACTGCAACTGGATCTTTCCATGAAACACTCTTCTCGAAACCATTTTCGTAAAGAAAAACAACATCACGACTGATTTGAATTTCTTTTGTCTCTGGATCAATGCAACGATAACCTTTAACGCCTTCTTGGAAACCAACAAAGACCATCTTCTTTGACTTCTTGTCCCACTTACGGCGTTTTTGTTTTGGTACGTGGACCATCACTTTACTTCCGAACAATTCTAGATGACCAATTTCGACCTTCTTACCAAACCAAACTTCTTCTGGTGTAACTTTATCCAAAGTTGCATTGGCAGAGCGATTTAAGATGTATGCGGCCATATTGACAGCTTCGGCCCAATATGATATGTCTAAGTTTGCATCAAATAACATACATTTAGCTTTCTCGACTAACTTGCGGTTGGCTCGTTCCGCAATACCATTTTGTTCTGGAGTATATACAACGGATTTTTGATGTTTTATTCCGTGTTTTTTGAAATACTCTTCTAACGATTTGTTTATGTATTCGGTGCCATTGTCTGACCGTAAAGCCTTCAGCTTTCTGCCTGTTTCGTTTTCAACCATCGCTTTGAATTCAACAAAACGATTAAACACTTCGGATTTTTCTTTCAAAAAATACACATAAATTTTTCTGGAGCAGTCATCAATAAATGTTAGGATATATTTAGCACCTCCGATCGAACGATTTTCCATGGGTCCATTAAGGTCAGAATGGATGAGATCCAATATATGATCGGAGCGCGTTGTGCTAATCGGAAATGGTCGACGCGTTTGCTTTCCTTCCTTGCAAACCTCGCAATCCTTTATTTCAATTTCATTTCGTTCGTTGAAAAATATACCGTTTACGAGACCGTTTTTCATTTTACACATGTCGGCGAAGTTAATATGGCCTAATTTACGATGCCACATTAAACCACTCTTCGATTGAGCCATCGTCGAAAAACATTTCGAACGTTGAACGTTTAACTTGTATACACCATTTATTTCTTTGGTTTCAGCGACCAATTGTTTCTTCTCGTTGTAAATATGACAGCCTGATTGATTAAACGTGACCGTATTCCCGTTTTTAACAATTTGCGCCACTGACAATAGGTTTGCAGTCAAGTCAGGGACACACAAAACTTCTTTAAAGTCAATTTCACGTTCACCAATTACTACCGGCACATTATCGACTCCTTTGACTGCAATATTATTCGAACTTGCCGACGAAATCTGCTTAATTGGCGTTGACTTTAATTCTGCAAACAATGTTTCAAACGGTGACATATGTTGAGAAGCCCCGCTGTCAATAAACCATTCGTCCTCATGACAGTGTTTGGTGTAATACGCTGTGTTAATATTCGTTTCGGCAGTTACAATGAATGCTGATTTTTCTGTAGCATTACCTATTTTATTGTCTTTACCGTTCTTGTTAGGATTTTTACCGTTTTTCTTGGAACCGGATTTCTGTGGACACTGGTCTGCTTTATGACCACGTTTATTACACGAAAAACATTTTATATTATTGTTCGTTTTTCCACCGTTTCCAAAAAATGCCGAACCACTACCGTTTGATTTTGCGTTATACTCCGAATCAAGTAATTTAGATTTAATAAGATCTGCCGTAATCTTAGTACCACTACTTTCGAGTCCCATAATCATTGGAGCAAAGTCGTTAGGCAAACCGGCCAATAAAATACTACCGAGCCATTCATCATCAACTGGAAACCCGATACCGTTCAATTTATTTGCAGTTTCAAACATTTGAGAAATATATTGATTCATGGAGTCATTACTTTCCAATCGAATCGTCACCAATTTCCTCAATAGTCCAATACGACGCGATAAGCCTCTGTCCTGAAACAATTCTTGTAATTTTGTCCATGTTTCAGCAGCTGTTGTTGATTTTTCTATGTGAACATATACTGATGGATCAACACTCAACTCAATTCTAGCCTTCGCCCGACGTAATTTAGATTCATCAGTTTCTGCACCAGTACCGGACACAATACACTTTTCATAATCACTTAATTTTAACAAGTTTCTGATTGTGTATTGCCACGTATGATAATTTTCACTACCCTTGAGTTTTTCAATTCCATTCCACGCACTATCATTCGACATTTTTAATTAATTTTCTTGTTTTAAATCGACACAGGAATTTAGAACTATAATTAATTTCGTTGTGTTTAAATCAATTTTTGACTATTGATTTCCAAAAACGACACACGTTTATTGGTCCGAAACACAATTTCACAACTCGATTGAATGACTCAACAGAAAAAAAAAACAAAAACGAACGTTCTCGAACAATGCGAATATTCACCATTTTCTTTTTTTTTTATTTGCTTTAATGTAAAACTTGTTTTACTTTTAAACTTGCTTGAGCGTCCCTGGGCCCATAACCTGTTGATAAATTATTATTATCGGCTGTGCAATTTAAAGGATTATTTTATTTAAGGAAAAAATAAAAGACACGTCCTTTCTGATCAATTACACAAAAGCAAGTGCATGACACACTATTTATTTAACATAGTATTATATACGAGTATAGGGCGGCGCTACAAAGTAAAAATATTTAGAACAATAACTAAATAAGAATGCGTTGAGCTGAGCATCGAGATCTTCGTGATCATTCTCACTTGCCTTCATTCGTCGTTTGAAAGTTTGAATGAATCTCTCGGCTAATCCATTCGTCTTTGGATGGTATGGTGAGGATGTGATGTGTTTCATCCCCTCCTTCCCACAGAATGTTTGGAATTCCTGTGATGTAAATGAAGTGCCATTGTCACTGACGATTACTTGAGGCACTCCGTAACGAGCAAATAAACTGGATAGCACTTTCTCGAGCATGTTTGTTGTGATGCTTGTCATTGTGTAGACTTCTACCCATTTCGAAAGCGCATCTACTACGACCAGAAACTGTTTGTTTTTAAAAGGCCCCGCGAAGTCGATGGAATGCGTTCCCATATTCGTGCTGGAACGTTCCATGAATATAATGGTACTTCTGGTTGACAGTTTCGATTTTCTTGACATCTTTTGACAAAATCTTCAATGTCAGAATCGAGTTTTGGCCACCATATGTAGTATCGCGCCATTGCGCGCATAGCAACGATGCCCGGATGGCCGCTGTGTAAACGTTGTAATGCGGCTGTACGCAATGACGTAGGTAATACCATTCTTCCCTGTCACATAAGAATGTTGTTCTCTACGGACAGTTCGTCTCTGCGTTGTAGAAACGGTTGAAATTGTAATTGTTGGCAAATTTGTTGTGTCCAACCTTGCCTTACAGCATTAATAATGCGAGTAATTTCTTTGTCTTTACTGGATTCGTCTGATATGCTTTTCTCACAGAATAGGAGGTCATCCATCTTTGCTTTGTTTATGTAGTTGACGTCGTTTTCAATGTTTTGCCCATCAAGTTGTGGTTCTTCCGTAGCACTCGGCATTCGCGATAAAAAATCGGCGAAAATGTTTAATTTTCCTGGAATATATTCCACGTCATAGCTATATGAATTTAATAGCAATGCCCATCGTACTAACCGATTGTTAACGAGCTTTGATAAATTGCGATTTCTACCAAATATGTGAATCAACGGTTCGTGATCCGTAACTAACGTGAAAAATCTGCCAGCTAAGAATCTGTCGAACTTTTGTACTCCTTAAACAATTGCAATTGCCTCCTTGTCAATTGTACTGTAGTGTAATTGTGCTCCTGATAACTTTTTTCATGCAAAAGCGATTGGTAAGTCAATTCCATTGTCGTTACGGTGACTAAGAACTGCACCTATTCCTTTGTCAGACGCGTCGCATGTTAAATACAATTCTTTCTTCTCGTAATAGGGGTGTAAGATTTGTGCGTGTAAAAGCTGAGATTTGATGTCGTCAAAAATTGCTTGTTCTTGATTTGTCCATTTGAATCGTTGGTTTTGTCCTGATAGTGTATGTAAATCAGCAGCTATGCCGTGCAAATTTGGTATAAAACGTTCGTAGAAATTTACAAGACCCATAAAAGAGCGTAGTTCTTTAATGTTCGTTGGTGGACTGGCGTTGGTGATGGCATCCAATTTGTCTTGTGTTGGAAATATCCCGTTTTTGTTGAAACGATGACCCAAATATACCATTTCATCTTGGAAGAACGTGCATTTTTCTTGTTTGATTCGAAAACCCGCTGTTTGTAATCGTGTGAGAACTTCCTTCAAATTTTGCATGTGTTCGGCGTCGTTTTTTCCTGTGACAGCAATATCATCAAAATATATAGCAACTGAATTAATATTCGCTAATAATTTTTCCATGTATCGTTGGAAAATAGCTGGTGCATTTGCTATTCCAAACGGTAATCGACTGTATTTATAGTATCCCATGTGTATTGATATTGTGAGCAAATGTTGGGACTCTGGATGCACCTTAAATTGTAGATACGCATCCTTTAAATCGATTTTGGAGAATCGTTCCCCACCAGCAAGCGTGCGCCGTAAATTGTCAAATAATGGTACTGGATGTTTTTCCAGTAGTAGACAGGGATTTATTGTAACACTGAAATCACCACAAATTCGTATGTCGCCGTTGCGCTTCGGCACGTTAACAGTTGGTGTAGCCCATTCGACAGGTGTTTCGTTTGGATCAATTGGTGTTAAAACGCCTTTGACTACTAATCTGGTAATTTCCTTTTCTACGTTATTTTGTATCCCGAATTTAACATACCGAGGGTCGAAACGTTTCGGTTGTGAGCCTTGTTTCAAATGTATTTTGACTTGGTAGTCTTTGATGCATCCCATGGTATCACTGAATAACTCGCTGTAATTAACCAACATATTTGATAGCGCTGTTTGTATTCGTGATACGTCGGTCGTCGTATGTGCTTCAGATTTTGTAATCGAATACACATGTGCAGGGAATGGCATGTTGCTTCACACCACGGTAACCCAAACAAAAATGGTTTTGCCTGCTTCATGACAATCACCGGCAACTTAAGTGTGCTATTGTTGTAGGTCACGTGTATCTCTGTCTGACCTAATGTCTGTATCACATGACTGCCGTACGCCACAAGTTTAGGTGCCTGTCCCAATGTCGGCTTACCCACCTGTTTCCACAAATCCTCGTCAATGATAGAATATGAGGCCCCAGAATCGTAATCGAATGTAGCCTTGATTCCATTGACATAAACGTCAACACGTTTGCTTATTTTATTTATGTTGTTGATGGTGTAAATAAAAACACTGGAATCATCACTATCGTTGTCGTAAGATGTGGATGTTGCAGACATTTTGTGAATGTTGCCCGATTTATTACGTGTATCGCCTTTAGTGTGTGTTGTCGTCATGTTGTTTCTTTCTTGCTGACAAATTTGTGCTCTGCCTGTTTTGATGCAACATGAAGCGTAGTGTCCAATTCGCATACGTGCATTGCATGCCGATTTCGTTGCTGGACACGAATTGTCGTTTGAGTGTTTCTCGTACCCGCAACGTTTGCATTGGTTTGTATATAACTTGCGTGGCTGTTGATTGTAAGTGTTTCCATGTTTCGATGTGGTTTTGTTTTTAATTTTGTTAACACTTTGCTGTTCACTGCTTGTAGCACTTTGTTTTAATACGTCGTTTTCTGCACGTTCGCGTGACTGAACCACTTCGAAAACTTCTTTAAACGTAACTTCACCCATGGTCTCTGTTTCTTCGTTAGCAGCGTTTCTGATAGTACGTGTTGTTTTTAAATCTGGCCAGCGTTGTCGTAATTCAATTTCGGCATGTTGATGTCGAATGCTCGTTGCGAAACGATCGCGCAATTGACGATCGAGATTTTCAAAATCACAGTCGCGACTAATTGCTCGTAATTCGTTTGCGTACTGTTCAAAAGATTGTGTTTCTTTTCGTGTACAATTCCAAAATTGTGACAATGCTTTAAATCGCGTTGTTTTGTGTGTGTACAAATGGATGAATCGATCGATTATTGTTTTGTATGTGTTTTGTTCGAATGGTGTGGTAGCATCCGTAAAAGACGCTTTAAGTTCGTGATGCGTGTCCGGTGCCAAACAACAGAGAAATAAATCGCGCTTCGCGTTAACATATAGTTCTGTGTTGGAACTATTGAGTCCCCTCATGCGACATTGCGCCTCAAAGATATCCACAAAATTTTCCGCCGATGATGTTGGAGATGCGATGTATTGCTCACATTTAAAATTTTTTTTAATTTCACGTACTTCCTTTTCATCCGAATTTTGCGGAGCTGGCTGTGGGGGATGTATATCTCGGTTTTGTGCCCGTAATGCTTGCCCAATTGTATCCATGAGCGTTTCGTTGTTGCGGCTGATCAATTCAACAAATTTTTGAAATTGATTTTGATCCATCTTATTTATGGAAATAATTAATTGTGATTTAGATTGTTAATCCTCGTCGCCAGTATGTTATGTTTAGTGTTTCTAAACATATACAGGCGTCCCTCGTAAAACACGGTTAATTCGTACCGTGCTATATCGAAACCGTGCTATTCGAAACAAGGTATACCGTGTAGTATCGAGACCTTGTCTTGTGTTATATCGAAACCGTGTTATACGAAACCTTGAAATAATATAAATAAAGGCAATGTGTACCGTGTTATATCGAAACCAAATCTTAAGGTGTAAAATTTTATGATACCTGAACCAGTCTTCAAACAAATTTTGCGTCATCCAGCCTTTTTTATTTGCTCGCCAGAGGACTGGTAGATGAGACTTATCAACGTTTTTCAATGCTCTGGGATTCAAGGAACGATTTATTATCATTGGTTTTACTACAAAATTTCCTGATAGGTTACTACACATGTGAAGGGTAACACGATCTTTACAAGTTTTATAACCTGGTGATTGCTTCTCATTTTTTGAAATAAAAGTTCGAGACGGCAGTCTCTTCCAATATAAAGCTGACTCATCGGCGTTGAAAATTTGATCTGCTGAATACTCTCCCTCTTCAATAATTCGCGGTATTTCCAATATAAATTTTTGAGCAGCTTCTACATCTGCTGAAGCTTGTTCTCCTTGCAATTTTACATTGCGCAAAGAAAATCTTTTTTTAAAATTTTCAAACCACCCTTTACTTGCCAAAAATGATAGGTTTGCTTCTTCTTTAGAAGAAACATCATCTTTCCTTAAATGTGTGTAAACTCTGAGGGCTTTTTGTTTAATAATATTTGTACTCAAAGGGATTTTTTTATCTAAACAATCTTCTATCCATATTATAAGAGCATGTTCCATTTTTACGATATTTATATCTCTTTTGCGGGACACACGTTTTGCACCTTGCGAGCAACCAAAGGCAACATTTTTTCTAATTTCGCTTTCATTTTTGAATATTGTTCGAATAGTAGCTTCGTTTAAATTTAATGATTTTGCAATCGATGTAGGTTTTTCTCCGCTTTTTATACGATCTAAAATTCCAATTTTTTCTTCGAGTGAAATAAATTTTCGTTTAAATTTTTGCTTCTTGATCTTGTCAGACATTATCTAAATTAAATTCCCCTTAATCATATTTTAAACATATATAACACAACATATATATGTTTTATTTATTTATAAATTCCCCTTATTATATATTTATTTTTCAAAAATCGTGTTATGTATGTATTTCAAAACCGTGTTTTACCGTGTAATATCGAAACCGTGTTATATTAATCTCAATTCTTGTAATATCGAAACCGTGTTATATTAATCTCAATTCTTGTACCGTGTAATATCGAAACCGTGTTTTACAAGTACCGTGTTATACGAGGGACGCCTGTATATTATATTAGGATTAAAACAATAAACGTGAATTCTTTTCAATCTTTATTTCACGACTTTTCATCTATGATACAATAACGTGACTAACTTAACATTTGGACTGACATCTATAAAAAGAGTGTGTTTAATGACAATTAAAGGTGCATTCACATGACAAATCTGCAGTCTTCAAACTGTAATGAATTGAGAACGGCTTTGCTATCAGTACACAGAATAATGTTTTTGTTTTTGACAGCGAAGTTCAAAGGCTCCATAACACTATACGTCAGGGCTATGAGTTCCGCTTGGAAAATAGTACAATGCGAACCAAGACTGCCAAAAGATCTCTGATTGGACCAAGGACAGTAGATTCCAAATCCAGCACTGAGGCTAGAACGAGAGCCATCTGAAAAAAGACTATGGACTCGTCTAATAATTGGAGAAAATCCTCCGAAAACCACAAATCCCTTGAAGGATAAACCACCTTGAATAATTTGGAGGAGTTGTATTCAGAATAGAGGTGTCTAACTGGGGCAAGGAAAGAATGGGTTCTTTAGCAAGAAGTGGACATTGTCTACATTGGCAAAATATGGCAGTAGCTTTTTGTAGTTTGGAATCAAGATGAGGTTTCCAGGAAAGTTTTCTATCTAAGATAACACAGAGGTGCTTGACTTTACAATGACCAAAAGCCACATCAGAAGCGAGAGCACACCCTCCCCCCCCCCCTGGGGACAGCCCTTGGCAGCCTTGACAGAGACTGGGACGCCATCCAGTTCAGTCTCTACAGTGCGAGACTTGAGCATGGATTCAATCCATTTGACAATGGTGTGATTAATACCAAAATTATTACAGGCATTAGTAATCGAGATAAACGAGGTGCTATCAAAATCTCCTGCTATATGTATGTACCTACAAGAAACTGCTTATTATAGAGGGATCATTGATTCCTAGTTACAAGTTCATGTAGGGCAGTTTCACAGGACTTACCAACTCTGTAAGCATGTTGCATGTTATTGAGCGGGAAGGTACTTAGGTGCTTGTCTCTAATAAATCTGTCGACGATTCTTTCTAAGGCTTTAAGAAAAGTTGAAGAAAAGTCGAAAAGACTTGGGATCCGTATAATCGGATTTGCCGACCTTCGGTATACAAACGACTCTACTACTCATGCTCCAGGATTTAGGAACAGCGCAAAAAGCAATAAACGTCTGGAAAAGGTTTATCATATGGTCCTGAATGATAGGAAAGCCATGCTGTAATTCAGCGGGGAAAATACCATCAGGCTCACCAGCCTTATAAGGTGCAAAGGAATCGAGATTGATCAGCTTGTAAGTCATGTCCCAATCAAGGAGCCACAGGAGGGATGATTTAATATTTAATACCGCTTCATTCAAAGATTCCATCCGTTAATATCAATCTACAACATTTGAATGGTTTGAAATGGTAGTTTATTAGCAATTATTGTTTGCCATGATTTCAACATATACAGCTAAAATATTCTTAAGATTGCTAATAGTTAGAATTATAATGAAAACCAGTAAAATTGTCAAAATTTAGTTCAGTTTTTAGTTTGATTTGTAACTTAACAGCAAGACTATGTAGATTAAGTTAACCAGCTCGCATCACTAACTTATTGTACCCACTCAATTAACAGAATACGCCAAGGTGCGATCGATAATGAAGTCTTTGACGAATAAAGATTACTCATTTCACTAATCAACCATGAATAGAAAATCAATAGTACACCAGAACTAAAAGTTAAAGAACTTTGGCTTCCAAACTAAATATAGAATAGATGAAACAGTACACATATATGAACATAATATTGACCACCCAATAAAGTTATAGGCAGTCACCTAAACTTCTCAAAGTAGGATATATTGGAAAACCTACAGCGAAGGAGACTGCAAAAAAAAAACATGTGGAAAATCTCTTTATCTAAAATAAGCAAAAATAGTAAATGAGCAAGGGGTCAAAATAAACAAAATGGAGTAACAATTTAAGCTGACTTTTAGTTGTAGAATATATTTATATTATAAAGGTAATCCTCAACAGGAGCGTTAAAATCAAGCCACTGAGAAATTAATTATTAATAACTGGCTTAATGTTTCAATGCAATAAATGCCAAGGTTTTAGTCATATACAGAAAACAGCCTAAATGAATAATATGTGCTGGGAAATGTATTCTGAACAATATCATCATCCCGCAAAATTACAAAGTGTGTGAAGTAACGAAGACGCTACAAAAAAAGTTATAAAATTTGCCAAACCGCTCAAAATCCTGGAATTTCGGTAGAAAGATTAGATTAGGCAGGGATGGGCGTTACGCGTCATTTATTATTTTCTGCATTGACGTGTCGACAACCCATATATAACGTCAACAACGTAGACAACGCCGATAATGTAGACAATTTCTAGAGTGGTTTTGTCAATTAGTTCGAAACTAAAGGGTGACCAAATTTCTTTATGATCAATGCGTTATTGGTGATAGTTTTATAGATTTCCGTCAATGCATTTAAATCTCTTTTCAAAAAAGCGGAATTTAAAACTAATCGTTCTCAAATACCATGAATCTACTTCAGCGTCATGTTTATCCATTAAAAAATTATTAAATTGACCCAAAACAACGAAATATAGCGTTATATAGAGTGTGGCCCTCTTTATCACAAAAGGTTATAACTTTCATTAAAAATAATCCGGGGAAATTTAACTATGACCGTGCCATAAAATTTAACACACCTCACTCCATATAGTAAAACGAATTCGAGTTCAGGAAGGCTATAAGTGCTCCCGAGTTATTAAGAAGCCCAATCGTTCAGATCACCAACACATGTTCATGTATATAAAACCAACAACTTTCCTATTATTGTGGCAGGATTGTACTGTCCACCAAGACATTATATTAAAAACAAACAATAATTAAGCGTCTGGGAAAAAAGTTCATAATAGATGATGACTTCAATGCGAAGAATACTCACTGGGGTACAAGATTAACTACAACTAAAGGAAAAGAATTACTGATTGCCTTTAAAGAAAATGTATGTGAATCCATTTCAACTGGAAAACCAACATAACTGACCCAGGAAAAATACCTGATCGATTTTTTTATAACCAAAAACATTCTCATTGCTGCTACATCCCTCTTTTATACTTGGCAATTAATTAGAAAAATTTGAAAATTTTAATAGAAGCTGAGTTGAACTAATTTGTAAGATGAAATTAAATTAAAAAAACGTTAGCTCGAATGCCACTTGAACTCGCGTCCATTAATCAAACGCCCATTACTTTGCTTACTTGACTACTGCCGTACAATTTCATTACTGATACATCCATCTTTTATACTCACCATTTGAATAGTGAAAAACGAAAATTTAACAGAATCGGGCCCTACTATGACTTTCGACAACGATTTTCGACGACGGTCGTTTTCTATAGTAGGTAAAGGAAGAAAAAGGAAAACAATATTATAAATTTACTATTATTTACCTTTTTCTTCCTTTGCCTACTATAGGAAAACGACCGTCGTCGAAATGCGTAGTCGAAAGTCATAGTAGGGCACCTGAATTGAATTTATTTGTAAGAAATTGAATTAAATTTGTTTTTAGTTTTAAACGGTTGGATCGCTGGTTTTAAGACCCGCATCCGTAAAAAAATAAAGTGTTTATAAAGTCAACAAAAAGAAAAATGGATACCGCCAAAACAACACCGGATACCGCCAAAACAACACTCGCTGGCCTAAAAGTGGAGACCATGTGTCCCAGGGCTATACGTTGCTCTACAGTGGAGATGACCTCGGAAATCTTGGATCTGGATTTCTTCTTGGGCTGCAGGTAAAGGACGCTGTTTTGGATTTCCAAGTAGTCAATAACCGATTGTGTAAGCTTCGCTTACCTGTCGATAATTTGTGTACACGCGCCCACAGAAGTTAGCCAGCCCCAAGATAAAGAATCATTTTATCTGATGGGATCTATACCCAAACACCGATGTTAGAATGGTAATTGGGGACTTTAATGCTAGAGCTGGCAGAAATTAGACCGACTTGTGTGAAAACATAGGTTCATACTCCCGATACGAAACTGCGGCCGATAATGGTGAGAGAATGATGTAATTTGCAATTTCTCATGATCTTAGAGTAGCAAGCACAATCGTCCCTCACAAACACATACATCTAGAGACATAGACACATCCTCGCGGAACTTCCCGCAGCCAAATTCTAAAGGACGGGCTCGGGTTGTGCAGGATGTGAGAACTTATCGGTCAGCAACCAAATACGTAGGCACCGATCATCATTTGGTCGCTGCAAAGTTACGATGAAAGTTTTCGTACAAGTCTGGGAACACAGCGAAACGCATGGTACGTTTCGACTGTGAAGGTCTGATAAATGAAGATCAAAAGAAACGATATCAGAATCTTGTCAGCATTGATGAAGCTAATTATCAGTCTGACTGCGTGAACTCTGTCTAGGAGGTACTGGAAACTTCGGTTGTCAGTGCTGTTCAACAGACTTTAGGTATAGTGAAAGTCAGACCCAAGAATGATTGGTTTGATGACGAGTGTCGTCTTACAGTTGAGCAACATAGCCCATAGTGAAGTGCAACAACGTCTCACAATCGCGAGGTAAAACAAGGCTGCTCTTGCAAGAAGGGCAGCTAAGCGGATTTGTAGACGGAAGAAGTGAGAGTGGTGGGAGGCCGAGGTTCTGAAAGACACTTTACTGACCTGCTTGATGTTCATCATGCGTCACAGACTGTTATTGAACCACCTCTAATACAGATCTGGAGTGGACTGCATTAATTCGGAGCTCCTGATATTCGGAGGGGATACTTTGTGGAACTGTCTTTTTGACCTTATTCGATTAGTATGGCGAACCGAAGTTATGTTTTTATCGATCAGTCACTGATCAGGTCTCTTCGCTGCGAGTGATTCTATCTAAATATTATGAGACATCCATCCCCATACATCAGGTGTTCCTAGATTTCCGGCAGACCTATGACTCGATCAATCGAGAGAGTTTGTGGTCTGCCCTGGAGTACCTAGGAATGCTAACAAAATTGGTACGACTGTGTAGGATGACAGTAACGACGCAGTCTCAATGCTGTTTTAAAATTGAGAACAGGTTATCGACAATTTTTGCAGTTAACTCGGGTGTTCGGCAGGGAGATGCTCTGTCCCCGATACTCTTTAATCTCATGTTGGAGTACATCTTTCGTAAAACAGAAACACCTAAGCGCAACATATTATATCGCCAGTCCAATCAGGTGCTTGCATATGCAGATGACATATGTATATGGACTGAATAGCAACGGAAAGAAAGAAATACTTGATCCGCTTGTAGAGTTATCAGCTTCAGTTGGACTTCAAATCAATAAGTCCAAAACGTAATACCTGATCTCTGGTTTTAGGGACAATGGCACACCAAATTTTAGTCGTTCTTTATATCCTCTAAGGCCACTGCTAAAATGTAAACACTTATCAAGTGCCGTGAAGCTGAAGCTTTACAAAGCGTTGACCAGGCCCGTTGTTATGTTTGGATGTGAAAGTTAGGCCCTGACGGATGTGTACGAGAGATGTGTCTTTACATTTGAGAGAAGAGTCATGCGTGTGATTTATGGCCCAAAACGCGAAATAGATGGTACATACCGAGCTCTGTACAATATCGAGATCAGAGATCTGATGAAGATCCCCGATATTGTACATGAAGTAAGATCTCAGCGAGTACGCTGGCTCGGTCACGTTCTGCGTGCTGATCCGGAACGGATTGTGCAGCGATCTCTGAAAGGAGAGCCACCATATGGTAGGCACAGAGGTCGTTGCAGGCGATGGTATCTCCACGATGTAGAGAACGACTTGGCCTCTTCAGATTATGTTAGACAGTATGGAGACCATGCTCAGGATCGAAATCGTTGGAGCCAAATTGTTGACTCAGTAAGGGGCCAGTAATGGGCTTTGAAAACTGTTTATTATTATTATTATTTTTAGTTTTAATCGAGACTTAAACTCAGCTATACCTATTTGTTATACTTTCAGTTTGTATAGGGAAATTTTTTATTTGGACGTTATTCAACTGACTTAAACTTAAAACTTGTATGGTCAGTGGTCAATATTGTGGCCCGCCTAGAAATTCGCATCAAGCATCATTGACTGGAACGAAAGTTTTATAATTTTTAAAAACATGAGGGGGAATAGCTTGTCAGATTTTTAACTCCTTCGAAATACACTGCTTGGAATGTCATCGCATTAAATGTTGCACCTGGCACTATACAGTTCAGTTAAGTTTCAAACCATACTAATGTTGAGACATGTTTGGTTCAACCACAAATTAAAATATGTTAATTTGTGGTTCAACTCAGCTTCTGTTAAAAAATTTCCCAATTTCTCAATTTAATTGGAAATTATAAAAGATTTGCATAACATCAAATTTATATACGGTGGTAGGCGTGATAGTAGAGTGATTGCATTTGGATTTGTGGATCTAGGTTCGAGTCTCATTAGCGACGGTATTATTTTAATTTAAATTCTTCTATATTCAAATTGGTTCAACACACAACTTCTGTTAAACATTTTCATATTTTTCAAGTAGTGGCATGTATGGGTATATAGCGATGGTGAAATAAACGCAGAATCCATTGCCTTTGCTAAAATTTTCAATATTTTCTATTCAAATGACAGATATAAAAGATATGTATAGTATGAAATATATATGTGGCGGTGGTCCAGTAGGCAAAATCAGTGGCTTTGGATCTATGGCGATATCTAAGTTCGATTCTCGGTCGAGCCAAACATTTTTTGATTTAATTTCTCACGTCAAATTGGAGATGGTGAAATAAAATAATCCAACTCATCACCTTCTGTTCAAAACTTTAATATTCTCTATGTAAAAGTGGTAAATATAAAAGATGGGTATATGGGTATAGAGCGCTAATGAAATTGTACGGCGATGATCAAATAAGCAGAATCCATTGCCGTTGCTAAAATGTTCAATTTTTTTATTCAAATGGCAGCTATAAACGCTAGGTCTATCACTATTTATATGTATGGCGGTGGCTCGGTGCTAAAAGAAGCTTTGTTGTGATTGGGTTTTCATAATGACTAGTTCAAGCCCTCAATATATATTTTTATTTAATTTAATGGCGCAAATTGGTCATTTTTAAATCAAAAAGCAATTTTTTTTTAATTTAATAAGAAATGTGTGGATACCCGCTAAAATTAGTTTACCCTTAATCGAAGTTCGAACACTGTACAACATCCACGATTGCAAATCCTATGACACCGCTCACCTTACCACCTCACCATTTCCATATATAGATTTGCCGTTATACTCATCCTTTATATTTGCCAATTGAAGAAAGAAATTAAATAAATTAAATTAAAAATTATTCAATGCCAAACCAAGGCTTGAAACTCAAGTTCACAATTCCAAATGCAACGACTCTACTTACTGGACCACCATGTAACCCTGGACCGCGTATGTAATTTTGGTGCTATACAAATCTTTTATGTTTGCCAATTCAACCGAGAAAATTGAAAATTTTAGCAACAGGAATGGAGTGTTATGATATCGGCATTAGACCATCCATTGTCCAATCATCCGTCCAATCATATTAGCGAATTCTAGTGGTTTTTTTTTATTATACCATTTTGAAATAGCCGTACGTAAACCACGTACACAGATGGTTTTTACATTTTCATTACGGTCATACACAAGAGATGGCTCTTATACTTTAGGAAGAAATTAAATTAAAATAGTATTGGACGCTGACGAGAATTGAACTCGAGTCCTCGAATCCAAAAGCTATGACTCTGTGAAATGCACCACCGCCGTATATAATTAAACTGCTAAACAAATGTTTTATGATTGCCAATTCAATAGAGAAAATGGAAAATTTTAGCAACAGGTGTGGACTATGCTTATTTAACCATTACCGTATATTATCATTACTTGCAGAAATTGAATGTAGATTTCAACAGAAACTGTGTTAAACCAATTTTACAGCAGAAATTAAATTAAAAAGGAATTGGCGCTGACGAGTCTTGAACTCGAGCCCACGATTTCAAGAGGACTAACTCTGCTTACTCGACCATCGTCGTATTACAAATTGGTGATGAACAACGATAGAAATCTTTACATGGCAGAACTGATAGAAATCTTCATTAAAAATAATCCGGGGATGTTTCACAAACTGATTCCAGCGACTAGATTGCCACCTGACCGTCCACATAGATTACAATATCATTATTCGAGTATATTACATTATGCCTCAACCAAGTCAAGACTTCCTCTATCGCTATCATCTTAGCCTGGTACACGCTGCAGTAGACACAGAGACGAACGGAGATGGTCACATTCAGTTTATCACAGAAAACGCCAGCTCTTTATTTGCGTATAAACCCCAGCTCTGTATTTGCGCTCTTTATCCGTAAAAAATTGCATAGCTCGATTCCGCAGAATTCTCTTGAAGGGAAAACTAGTTGTGAATTGGATACAAATAAATACCAGATCATTATGACTTTCAATGCAATAATTGATGATAAATAAAATCGGCCTACTTATACCAAACAATAAAACTTACTAAGAACAATACTGGAGGAGGCTAAGAAATCGAAGACACCAACAATTTACAAGAGCCAATTAGAAGAATAAACAATAATACAATATACGGTGTAGTATTGTGATGGTATTTTGGGCTCGATTATTCCCTCTTCTAAATCGCCGCGATTCTACTACAACTGATGGGTAATGACCATGAATCAGAAAGTGATGCGTTGTTACCTTGTGATCAAGACTGAGATATTGAGTACGAATGTTTTAACAGATGAAACATTTGCTGCAAATAGGTTAAAATTAGATCCCAATATCTATGAGGGAGTAGTTGTGAGATTTGTAGTAAATTTTGATGGTACAATGCCTCTCTGTCGCATGTCACCATCTGCGCCGACTTTGTTTTACTTGAACTCCGACCATTTGAGACAAATCGGTCTTGGACGATCGCAACGTCTAGCTCGATTGTTGCTAATTAGTGTATGACATGTGTGACGGGAATTTGAAAACAACATTATGTAATATATGGTATCAATTCTACTTTGTTTGTGTGTTCACACTACAGATAGCGCTTTTCAACAAAACTCCCTAAATTAATTTGATCTAATTTAGCATTTAGATTTTTTTTTTCAAATAGCCTTGAATTTGAGTTTCTATCCAAATATTGTCTACTTCAAGAACATCCAAGCAGATTTTCTATGATTTAACTACTTTCTCAACTAGGGGCAATTGTTTGGTAAATTTAAATCTTCCATAACGAAACATATCGCTAGTATTACTTTTCTAACGTTCTGTCAATATATGCTTTTGTTCTACACGTGCGTACTTTATATAAAATAGAATTCTGCTCGTTGACATGACTGCATGTGTTTATGTAGAACCTCATCATTATAAAAATAACTAACGAAATTCAATTTCCGCAAAATTCCAGGCTTGAATATTTTAAAATCGATTATGACTAAAATACTAGAGTTTAATTTTAAATTTAGAATAAAATATTAACATTTTTCGACTTAGTTGCAACGATTTATATATTCATAGTTTTTTAGTTGTAATTTTAAACGTTTCTATTTATTTTTAGGAAATAAGTACTTATAGACGCAAGCCGATGAGATTTATATGTGTCTTGGCATCAAATTTTATCAACCGCTTTATTGTCAACCTATATAAGAATACAATTTTTGGTTAGCTAAATTAACATAACTTTGTCGTATAAAGCAAAATAACGAGCGACACATCGATGTAACCAACTTCGCGCTATAGAACTCTATGTTTTATTCTCGGATTATCAACAACAAATTATCATTTCATGTTTCATTATACCAAACCTAACAGTATCACTAATGTTGAGGTACCAAACGTTTCCGCAATTATTTATAAAATAGAGGTAAATAAAATTTAGGGCCTTGTTTTTAGTTCACAAAACAAATATTTAGATTTAAAACAAAGTTACAATTTTTAACCTTTATGGATTAACAATATCCACCTATTATATACCAATAAAACAAACTTAGTTATCGTAAACCAATATTTAGTCAATTGTTTTTTGTGTCTCTTGTTGGATGGCCCAGTGCAGCTGGTAGAGAGGTTATCATTGTATCCTTCATCAATTTTCGATCTCCATTTTAACAAACTTACAGTGAAATCCAGCATAGTGGACAATGTTTCAATACTTGATGTTAAAATCGAAAAATGAGAAATACGTAGAACATTATTCACTTTGAATTTTACGATTTTTGATTTTTTTGTCTTTCTGGAGATTTGAATTTAACCAAATGATAGTGGGCCATATTTGTATCATCAGAACTGATTCTTACTATTCTTAAATATGTTTATTAACGTCTTGTAATCAGTTCTGATGATACAAGTATGGCTTACTAAAATGGTCACGGTCTACTCTTACTCTAGATTTTTGCATAAAATCTTTTGTAAGTCTATCAATAATCACTTTTGGTGTTATTTTTCCTCAGCCTATGTCCATTTTCATAAAGTATGTGCAAGAGTCAGTTTTCACGTCGGTGAAAATTGCATATAAATCATCGGTACGTACTTCTACATCTCGAACTGGAAGGCCATGTATGAGTTGATATAGATTCATCCGAAATATTTCAGTGCCAATGACACTAGTTGGATCGCTTTATACATTTGAATGACACTGAATGTTTCGTTAAACTATTAAAATGTTGCCCACCCAATCGGTATGCTACTTGCCGCATATGGTTTCATTTAATAAGATAATGATTTCAAGGAGATTGGAAAATTATTGACCTCGCAAAACTTGTATGATATCAGTTTAATTTTGCTTTAAGTTGTGTACTTCTCCAATTGATGAAATAGGATTTGATAGATTAAAACTGATTTAAATATTTAATACATTGTTGAAACTAATGTTATGTTGTAATGAAACTCAAAACTATTAAATTTGCCTTTACGATATCCATTTATTCACTTTTATCAAAATTAACAACCACTATTACCATAAAAAATAAATCAAACCAACTAATATACACATGCACATATATAGTTATATAAAGTTCGAATATCAATCATGATTCTAGAATAATATTAATTAATATTCATAATAAGTTTACAAACAAAAAGTATACTGACAATAATAATTAGATTAATATTAAACAAAACAATAATTATTATAAAATATTTTAAAAAAAATTAGTACCTAAGTTTTGTGTGTTTGTAAGTTTTATATTTTTTAATAATATTATTTTTTTTTGTATTCATGCCTCAAAATAAATTAATTTTATTAATAAATAGTATACATATTGATAGATTTATTTTGTTATTTCTATTTTTAACAAAAAATATGGATAATTATTTACCAGAAACTTAAAAATAAAGGCACTTTTATATAAATACATATTTTTTAAATTATAATAAATGAAGACAATAAAAACTAATACATATTATTAATTTGTGTGGTGATATTTATTTGTTTTAGATATAAATCGTGCTCTTGGAAGATTATTATTTAAAAGAAAAAATAACTAAAATATGGCAGACAATTAAAATATAAATGTGTAAAAATTATTACATTGAAATACACAGGTTCGGATACAATATGTATGAAATAGTAGAAACATTATCTTCCAATCTTTATGATCGTTAGTGCAGATGAGGTTTGTACCATTTTGCTCACAACAGTGTTTTAAATTTCACAACTATTTATTTTTAATGGCATGGAATATATGTATTATCATCACCATGCTTAATAAAATAATAATTAGAACGCATCCTATTTTATGTTTTGTTCGATACAATTATATTTTGGCACAAACAATATTCCATAACCGTGTGTATGTATTAAAATAATTTTGTTAATTAAAATTGTAAGCAATCTGGAAACGTAATTAGAATTTTGGTTATTTATTGTGACTAGAGTTAAAAGACCAAATTGAAAATTACATAATTATGTATATTGTTTTGTTGAACACAATCGTACTTACAATTCTAATTAAATACTAAATAAGCTTTTCAAGATTTAAAAAGTAATTTGTTTTTTTTTTTAAATATCAGTACAATTTAGCAAAAACAATGAAAATTTTGACGTGGATTCTAAAAAGAAACTTTTCGTCAATTCAACTATCAATGCAGCTATCGATGAGTTTTTAAATATATAATCAGGAGCCATTCAAATTTAGCTTAAACGTATTAGATACTAAAATATATTAAAGTTATTAATAAAAATAAAAAAAAATTTAACAAAAAAAATGTAAGTGCAGCTTTGGCCTATTCTTTTTTTTTAATTTGTTTGATAATGGAACAATTTTACCGGATTCCAGATTATTGACAATGCTTACGTGGAAAGAACTTAAGATACCATCGCTACGGATTATGTGGTTTAATAACCATGAATCCCTTTAGTTTATTTATAAAACACTAGGTAGATTGTATTAGATAAATACTATGTAGTAATGGGGTAGTAATCAATTAAATATAACATTTGTATTTAAGGACATTATGACAGGTTGTCATTTTTAACAATTTTGATATTTGTATTTATGCTAATCTTTGTAAAATCTGACAAAATAATACTTATTCGAAACAATGGATTCACTTCCGCTATTAAATATTGTTTAGAACGAACAAAAATGTAAAGATAATTCACAATGCTTACAAAATACTTAAACAATACATCAAATAGAAATTAAGATTGAATTTCTTTGACAATTATTTTACAATGCCAATGTTAACATTTCATTCCATTGGGAGTAAATTAATTTTCACATTTTGTTAAAATATTATGTTTTCAATTGTAGATGCGTTTGTTATTAGACAAGTGCCCACGAGTTAAAAACAATGTTAATAATCCTAAAAAATTAGTGATGTATTTTTTAGAATACAATTTTAATAATTTAAAAAATAAACACTTTATTTTAATACGACAAATTAAAATATATGGGGTATATAGTTTATAAATACTTTACATTTATACATTAAAATTAAGCCTAATTACGGTTTGTTTGAAAAAATCCAGAAACAATTTTTTACCGTTGCGGACAGTTGTACGGAGATGAGAAACGCACCTTATAATGTTTAACTCGAAATGGTATTCTTATATCAATTAATTAATCCACACATTATTGATTAGCTCATAATATAGTTTTCATTTTACGAATATTTTCTTTTTCATTTACTAATCGGTTTATACTTTATAGCAAAGATGTTAAAAAACGAGTTTTAACTACTACGTCTGGATGACTGAAGTAAATAAGGCTGGATTAGTTTAAATTGCCCTTATAGATCAATTAAATATTTGACAGAACTTCAAACTCTTTTGTGCAATGAAATACATTTTAGCAGTAAATATTGCCATAAATCATTTTTTTATGTCAGTGTTATTAAGCGAAATATAATCAACAATTGCTCAATGGTTTGCATTGCTGGATGCGACCAATGTTTGTAAATTTATTAAAGTAAGGACCATACTTTATAATAACTTTGATCAAATTTGTTTAAAAAATATTTTCGTGTGTACTTGATTTACATTGTAATGTTTATTCTTAATCAGCACCTCTCTGAAATTATTGATTTCCCTATTAAGAATGCTAAAACTATTAATTTATAGAACAATCCACGTAAACTTATTTAATCTGTAGAATTATTTGTTTTTTAAAACTTTGTTTCTATACAATTTTTGCTTAATTCTCTTGAGTACATATAAAATTATAATTTTTATTTCCAATTTCTAAATCTTATAATTAATGTAATAATAATAATAATTTTTAAGTCTAAATAATTTGTATTCTTAATTAAATTAATTAAAAGATGTTAATTTATAATCATTCAATCATGATTTCGATAATCGGCACATGCCAAATACTTCAGTTTTAACTCATTTTTATTTTGATTTGTAATTATCACAACTTATACAAAATGTAAAAAATAAAAAATTAATTCAATAATAAAAATTTCGTTTTTCATTTTAATCATAATTTCAACATAAAAAAAAAGTTTCATAAAATATCATGGAATTTCAAAAATAATCGTAATAATAATCATAAAAAATATTATAGATAAAGTAAAAATTAATAACAATAACAAATGAAGATCTTGCTAGATCAGAATTTCAATTTATTTGATAGAAGAAACAACTGATATCCAAATTGTTTCATTCTAGTAAAATTGATTCTTGGCAAATGCTTCAATGATTGTTGGCACCTTAGCATTAAATCCAACAATTTCTAACATACCTTTGGTTGCTAAATTATTTGAATCTATATTCAAATCGTTCGTTGATCGAGCCATATTAAAAAAAATATATTTCAATTGTTTCAAATTAAATTGTTTCTTATACATTTTATATTGTTGTAACGGAGGCTGGCCATTGGGTACGCTGCGCTTTATCGAATCAACAAAGGTTAAGAAAATATCACATTTTTTCTTCTGTTGTTGCGCCACCGTCAATGGTAAACTTAAACTATGTCTTGTGTTACGTGACGATAGTGATTTACACAATTCTACGGCTTTCTCGTGTGTCATATCTTTTGTGAACGGAATTGATGTTAATTGATTTGGTGCTTCACTAAATGACATTACAATAACATCTTTCTCACGTTTATATATCGATAGTGCCATTAAAATACTAACATCAGCGTTGCAGAGTGATGGACACGTACCAAAGACAGGTTCTGGAAAAAAAACAAAATAATAAATATTATTGCAAAAAATTATTATGCTATTATTAGTCATTTAGTATACGATTTGTGTTTGGTTTTATACATGTATTAATAAATATATAATATAGCGTAGACTAATTACAAATCAAAAATATAACTTCGATTAATTCTACTATGAAAATTAATAAAATAAAATTATTTTTAACACCTAAAAATCAAATTAGACCGCATTTGTCTTATTAATGTGCCTAAGTGCACTGCTATTATCGTATAATACTAAAATGATTGCATTAATTTATTAAGTTAATTAATGTTTTATTTGCAGATCATTCATTACAGATTTAACCAAACAATTTTAATTTATTATTTCCCAGTTACACACATATTTTATTTTAGAAAATGAATTATTTATTTCCATTACTAAAATTTATCATATTTCTGCTTATAAGAAAATCGAGTATTTGCCACATATCTGCATAAATTATAATATTCAATTGCAAAATTACTGTAATTAATCCTTTCAAATAAATTCGACGTGCCAAACACATAACAAGAACAACCGAGATGAGACATTTGAGAATATTTTAATTATCTACTGATGTTAATATAGTGATAGTCTATCATCACTGTTATATTCAAGATTGTGTACACATAATAGTAAATCGGTTCTCCCCAAACAAAATATATGTGTCCACGGGACTAATTCAATACACTGGTCTGTTTTTGGTTATACATTTCGCGATAATTTACTGTAGAAATAACTATTTCTTAACAAATGTATAGGTTCGTTTTTTCGTGTCAACCAGTAAATATTGCGATCTTTCTAAATGGGTAGATGTTAGGCAGTATAAACAAAAATCGAGAAAGGTTTTATAATTCTTTCAAGAGTACTAAGAAAGTTAATTAGTATGTGTTGAGACGAAAATTATCCAAATGTCTATAATATTTACGTACAGAAATTGCAGATATGCTAAACAAAATATGTATTTAAATTCAAACTTACTTTCAAATGCTGTTTTTCTCAAATCTATTGTAATAAAATATCGTAAGCCGGTTCTTGGTGTATGTGCAAATGAAGAATTTATGGCTAATTGCAATCGCTTTATTAGATGTGGATTTTTCTCGATTTTTTTATTTTTAATCTGCTTTGCTCGAAAAGATTCCTTTAAAAGGCAATAATTAAAAAAAAAACGTAGTTTAGCAATTGAACATAGCATTCAAAACTCAATCAAATCTACTTACATTAACATGTTCACTATATCGTTTCTGTATTTCATGAGATTTCATTGTAATTAACAATTGGATTGGATGAATTTTGCTCTCGGCCAATAACGTTGTATTTCCAATGGCTAAACAATATTTTTTGGCAAAAGATTCCGATGGTTTCAATAATACATTATCATTCAAAAATGGTAAATACTGAATTAATTGATTATACGTTAGAGTTGGTAATAAAGTTTCCCAAATATGTGATGATTTCATTAAATGTGCCGGAATATTTTCTATTTTAAATGAATGCAATTTTATCATATCAGCTGCATGTTCTTCACTTTCGCACACTTTTAGACGGGATATGTTACATAAACGATTTAATCCAGGTAAATCTTCTCGCGTCTGTAATTGTGCTTGTCGACGGATTACTTGATATCCGCGTTTACAAGCTGCACCCTTGATTGCTTTTTTATCAGGTTCTGTAAACATTGTATGGCTGAGTGTTATGATATCGGCATGAGACCATCCATTGTGCGAACGATTGCGTCCAATCATATCAGCGAATTCTAGTGGTGTTTTTTTATTGTACCATTTTGAAATAGCCGTACGTAAACCACGTCCAAATCCTTTGCCCCCATGAAGATTACTTGAATGGTAGATGAAAAGAAATAAATCCTCTGATTTTGCTAGCATATCTGGGATGGCGGCATATATTTCATGGCGTAAAGTATCATTTTCAATGCTAGTAACGCAATAAGCGAGCGCCAGAATGGCTTCATTATTTGACGGAAGTGTTTTACTATTTAACGCCTGTAAACCAAATAATAGATACATGACATATTCAAGGATCGTCCAAGGACACGTGTTGATTATATTCGTGTTTGCCCAAAATGGCTTACATGTCATACAACACACGATGTCATAATCTAATAAAAACTACATTACTAATAAAATACACACCTTTTTCACTGAAGTCAATGGCCATAATGGATCTTCCATATTTCGATTTCTATCGCCAACCCCATTTCCGCCGCCGCTAATACTAGCAATTGACTCAATTGAAGTCTTGATAAATTCCAAATTTGTTCTTATCTGTTCGGGAGTAAGACATTTTTGTTTTGCTTTGTAATACGCATCAATGTGGCCCAAGTGAATAAATCTAAACAATTCATTTATTGGATCCATTTTTAGATTTCTAAATTCTTTTTGTAAGGTTATGTATAAATCTTATTTAATCTTTTCAATTTAAAAATATTTATGCACTATTCAATTATATATATTTTATATTTAATACACCATTAAGGAATAATTATTACTGAGATTCGTTTAGTATAAAAATTAATAATTCCGTATTATTTCTTCATCAACTTCTTTGACAAAACATTAACTCAAATTGCCATAAATAAAAAAAGAACATCAAATCTACGGCGTCAATAAAATGAAGTTGTATGCATATCTGAGATTTTTGATTTTGGTGAATTTTTATATGGTGAATAAACTTTTAAATAACGGATTTAAACCGCGCACATGACAATTTTATGAAATGTGTGAATCACGACTTTCCGTTGGTTTTGCTAGTGTTTATCTTGGTTTTTTGTAATATTCTTCACTTCTACAACATATTAAATAAGAGGTAGGATAATAAAAGTTAAAACCTATTGCTTCTATACGTAATTACTCAATTAATTACAATCAAAAATTAATTTCCAAAACTTTTAACGAAATAAATTTAAAATAATCGTTGCAACATCTTTCATACGCACGTCTTAAAGATCGAACATTTAATACACATTATCAATCATTACGCTGAGTTCTAATTTGCATTAGCAAGCAAGATTGATTTCTCTGCTAATCCAAAGTGTAATAATAAAAAGAAAACAATAGACTGGTTTATTTCGAATCATTTTTATTTTGTTCTTTTATAAGAAAATACAATTTTTAATTTTTGTAAAAATCTCCTTGTCAGTGTTGAGCGCTTTTATCTAGAAATTGAAAAAAAAAATTGGAATTTAGATTATGAATTTCTGAATAAATTTACTCGACTTGAGAAGATTTCAGATATGCTTAGAAATTAAACATTGGATTTGGGAACAAGTTCTCCTACTTCATCTTTATTCAGTGAGCTAGGTGTAATCATTAAAAAGTATCATTCAAAATACTAACCGCTGTTTTTATATCCTAGGCTTGAACCAATATATGGAAATTCATCTGGAAAAATAAAACAAATTACCTATTATACAATTATATATATGCTAAAAATAAAAAATGTATACTGAATTAAATATTCAGATAAGTCTATTTTGCGTTGGATAAGGGAACCAGTTTTCTTCATCTTTATTCAAAGCGAGCTAGGTGGTTTCATCATATAAATTTAATGAAAGTATTGTATTTTTTATTCAATTTACCTAGTAAAATTTTCTCATTTGTAAATCGGCCACCTAGAAATACAAAACAAAATATTAGGTTAGTAATGTGCTCATAAAATAAAATATGGATTAAAAATTTAAATAGATTAAGATCAGTGTCCATTTTTATTTTGCGTTGGATTTGGGAAACAAGTTTTCTTCATCCTTTATCAAAGCGAGCTGAGTGGTATCATCATTTCAATTTTACAGAATGTTCATGTAATAAATATAATAAATGCTTACCTTAAAAAAATATTTCTCCCGGCAGTTTCCTATTCTTGTTTTTCAGATCTGAAATATGACGTATATAAAATATTTTTAGAATTTACTATTTAGATTTTCCGTTGGATTAGGGAAAATAAATATGTATGGATGTATGTATATCTTGTCAAAACGAGTTAAGCATTTTTTTAAGTCATTATTGATACATACCTTAACAATTGTTAAGCCGCATTATGTTGAACCAAATTTGCGTCAGAAAATACCTAGAATTACAGATAATTTTGGTAAGTGGCAATTTAATTTAAAGAGATTTATTCTTCATATCATAAATATTCAGTGACTTAATTGTGCGTTGGATAAGGGAACCAGTTTTCTTCATCTTTATTCAAAGCGAGCTAGGTGATATCATCATTTTAATTTAATGGGATTATTATTTGTTTTATCCAACTTACCAAGTAAATTTGTAAATCTGCCACCTTCTAGGTTGTAAATCGGCCACCTAAAAATACAAAACAAAATAATACTAATGCACTCTTAAATAAAATATAATATAATATGGATTAAAAATTTGAATAGATTCAAGATCAGTGTCCATTTTTATTTTGCGTTGGATTTGGGAACCAGTTTTCTTCATCCTTTTTCAAAGAGAGCTGAGTGGTATCATCATTTGAATTTCACAAGAATGTGTATGTAAAAAGAATAAAAAATAAATGCTTACCTTAAATTATTTCTCTCGGCAACCCGCTACATGTTCTTTGAAATCTGAAAAATTTAAAATATTTTTAGATTTTCTGTTGGATTAGGGGGAGAACAAATTTTTAACATTGATCAATGCGAATTAGATAAACCATTAATGGATACATACCTCCTTAAGAATTGTTAGGCAGTGTGTTGCAGCAAGTTTTCATCTCCTAAAAACTCTAGAACTAAAGAAAATTTCGATAAGTTATTGGCAATTTAATTTAAAGAAATTTTTTCGTCATATCATTAATATTCAGTGACTTAAAAATTTTGCGTTGGATAAGGGAACCAGTTTTCTTCATCTTTTTTCAAAGCGAGCTAGGTGGTTTCATCATGATAAAATAAAAATATATTTGTTATTGCTAATTAGGCTTACCTAGAACAAATCACCCGTTATGTAGAATACTCGATAGCTAGAATACGAAAATAATCAATTAAAAATCATATAATAGCATAATATTATAAATGAGCACATTTTATGTAATCAGTGTCCATTTTTATTTTGCGTTGGATTGGGAACAAGTTTTCTTCATCCTTATTCAAAGAGAGCTAGGTGGTATCATCATAATAAAACTACATAGATTGATGACCCTCGGATTAAAGATTATTCAAACATAGAAAAACAATAGTAATCGAATCTTTTATCCGCGTTCATACAATCGGCATAAAATATATAATTTGTATAATATAATGTAAAATAACTCACCGTAATATTGATATGCAGTTTTCTGTGCCCTATTTCTTTGCCAATAAAGAAAAATTACCTGAAAACTAAAAAGATTTATTTATTAAAACTAAAATTCACAAATAATAAATGTTAATAAATTTAGATTAATTATTAACTCAGACATTGATGTCCTTCATGAAAATATATAGGAGACGAAAAATAATGTTACCATCATTGTGATTATTCTAATGTTAATAATAAATTGTATAATAGACTCACCTAAAATAAAATCGAACTAACAACCCAAAAGGACATACACCTGTTAAAATAAAAATAATAATTAGTTCGTAATTAAATATAGCATTATATTAGAAATATTAACTTACCACTATAACGAAACGAATGCACGATCTGAAAAGGAAAATGTAAAACCTAGAAAAAATATAAATACAAATAAATTTTCCTCAACAAGGGGTAAGATTTATTCCCTTTGAAATAATTTTTTTATATGAAATACATATTTTTTTAAACTGATTCTTGAACTGGTGGTTCATAGCCTTCTGGTCGGCTAACAACAACACCTTCAGATACAACAGCTTCCGTGCCTTTACCACCACCGGCACCTCCGTGGAGTTCCAAAAGTTTAGATAAATCGAAACGTGGTTTTTTCAATACTTTCACCTAAAACAACACAATTTTATTTATTCCTCATGATTCACTAAAAATATTTCCGTCATATTTACTTTACGAATGTAAACATCATGGAGTGGATAAATTCCTTGGCATGCCTTTTCAATGTCTTTTGCAATTGAATCGGGAAGTAATTTCTCAACAACTTTGTTTAAATCAGACGATGTAATATCCTTGGTTATTATATCACTCATCTTTTTACGTATATTACGGATTTGTGAATGTTGAGCATAGCAAGTTTTGCGTTGTGACAATGGATCTTTAGCAGTGAATCCAATACAGAAAATACGTAATAAATATCCGTCTGTGGTTTTCACATCAATATTGCATTCAATTAACGATTGCCATTTCTTTACCATTGAACTAAAAATGATAAAAACACGTAAAATTAAGATGAGGGGGCTTAAACAATATTGAGGTTATGTAGTTTTTACTTACCGTAATTTATCGGTTGTTAAATCCATTCCATGGAAATTTGTTAAGACATCACGTCCTTGTACATATTCACAAATTAACCGAAACTTGCGGAACGATCTTTCAGCATCATTATCGTTTTGTAAATCAGCTAATGAAACTTCGAACACGCGACCTTTTAAACCTTCTGAAGCAATTTTAGTACCTTGTGTACGATTTACCAATGTCTTGCCCACTTGATGGATAGTGAACATCGATGGTGCCTTAACATCGTACCAATCTTTGCGTGAGAAAGGATCAATAATCTTCTTTTTTGATCCTTTTTTTCCACCTTTAGATCCACCTTTAGTATTCTTACCAACCGCCATGTTTGCGACTTACGAGAGAAAAGAAAGAGGAGGCACGTTGACAACAAAAAGTAAAAAATCGGAAATTCACTGAACTATAAGTTATTTGGACGCTGAACTGAAATATTAAAGCACTGTACTGTAATTCGAGAATATTCGAGATTTGAAAAGCGCAATTTTTAAAAATTATAATTAAATGCAATTATTTTATTAATTTTAGGGTTATATATGTATAATTAAATATCTAATTAGTTTCAAATAAATAAATATACATAACCTTTAATTATAAACAATCACCAAAATTAAAACATAGAAATTTAAAACTATAGAATCCATCCACATCTGTCAAATTGAAAGTGTGAGTTTTTAAAAGAAAACATTACGAAATTTTTGGTAAAATCTCAAAATATATAATAAAATTCCAATCTAATCGAATTATGGTAATACATTTAATTCAAAAATATATACAGTGTAAAGATAATATAATCAAATAAATAATGGGTAATCCAAATAATTTAAAGGCAAGTTCTGTGATTGTGGCCGGGTTAGGTATTGCAGTAGTTGGATTTGCGGCCAAACATTTATTAAAGCATGCACCCGGTATGACTCAAAAAATGACCGAAGCACTGAAAAGCCTACCAAAATTTGATGCTGAATCCATGGCCAATTCGAAATACTATCGTGGTGGATTTGAACCAAAAATGAATAAACGGGAAGCGTCACTGATTTTAGGAGTTAGCCCAACGGCATCAAAAACAAAGGTAAACATCTTTCATTAGTAAAGGGACCTCTATTTACCCATATATTTATTATTCATCAGATTAAGGATGCCCATAAAAAGATTATGTTACTAAATCATCCCGATCGAGGTGGTTCACCTTATATAGCTGCTAAAATTAATGAAGCTAAAGATTTAATGGATAGTGGTAAACCATTATAAAGTGTAATTATTATATAAATTATAGTTATAAAATACTAAATTAGTTGTGTAAATAAAAGTAATTACAAAAATTCTATTTTCTATTATTTAGTATCGATTCTACTACAAATAGCCTTCTTATAATTTAACAGTGTGTAGGTCAATCATCTACGTGGTTCAATCTTTTATTTATTTGATTTTGATAACACGGCATATGTCAAAAAGTGTTGGAAAAAATTTTATGGGTTTACTAAAAAAATTACTGTAAATAATTAGAACATTCATAAAAATAACGAAAATTAATTTTTAATATTTATAAGGTATGTAAATTGATCAAAAAAATATTGAGTAATTATATTCTTTGTAGTTAAATTATTTATGGATATTGTTTTCTAAGCATTAACCGTTGGATTTTCAATTGCGGCACGTGATAAAGTGCAACATATAATTATAATATGCACATGCATCATAGTTTCCCGCATAATTTGAACATATAGTCGGTTAGTCGCAGTTCTAAGTGTGATAGGAAGCAACAATTATCTAAACAGCCAAGTATGTGTATATATGTATGTGGACTACGCGTCAAGCTTAGCCCAAATTAGCTATATAATTTAATCAATCAGTGTGATACGTATACGAATGTAAAGATAATTGAATGAATTAACATTTAAAGCGATCATAAAATAAAATTCCGCATATTTATAGCTAGACATGTTATTCTAGCGATAATAGTCTTAATTCTGGCACATTATTGAATAGGTCAAAAATCCTAATTTAAGTCATCCACATAATTCCAGTTTAAATCATATTTAATTCTAACTTACCAAATTTAATCTCTGATTAAAACGAATTACATACTCCTGATTATGCCATAAATAATTATTACTTATGCCTTAGTATCTTATAATTCTTACTTTAGTCACACATTTCTAACTAAAACCGTATAATTATTATTTAATTCACTTAACTTTGAATTAAGTCATTCAATTTTAACTTACGTTATATATTTTAGTGTCGGTCGGTATAATTCAAGCATAACCAAATACTTCTGGCTAATTAATTTAAGTTTATGGTACAATTATATGACTTATCGTGTGGTTTTGCTAAATTATATCGCTGAAGTATAATGTGACACACGAGATTATTGGCAATGGAGAGTTATATAAATAAAATTATTCGACTCGGAAGATTTTTGTAATTACGGTTAACTTACCGTTAAATTGATGCCTTAATCCTTAATTGATGACTTAAGCTTACAACATTTTATAATTTAACAAATTATAAAAAAACACATGTAAAACGACAGAATGTTATCAATTTGTTTTCAAGGTGGAATTAGATTTTCTCTTTGATTATTATAGCAATGAATTTGGAAAAACAGGGTTATGCGTAGAATTTCATTCTCTATCATCCAAGTTACAACTAAGCAGCAAATTTTACATAAAACGTTATATCGATGAGTTAATTTATATTTACGAAGGTATTTTATTTTGTAAGTTGTAACAGTTGAACTGACCAATAAAAATATGAAAGTATTCAGTACAAAAACATGTTCCAAATGATTATTACCGTATAGTCGGATGTAACATCATCATTTTCGATATTCGATAGACGTCTGTATCTCTTTTTTCATGAACAAAATTGTGCGCTTAATCGTTTATTCAAGCTGGTCACATACAAATGATCCTAAAGTTTTATCGATCCGAACTCACGCAGAACAAACATAACAACTTTATTATGTTGTCTTGGTCATCAATTTGGAATGAATTTTATTATGAGAACAGCCTTTTCTTTTGCGATTTCGGCCTGTTAAAATTACACTATATCAATTTTTTATCATTCCAGTAGCTATCAAAAATTGGTGATATTCTATCGAGTAAATGTATAGAAATAGAATCGAGCAGGTCACGATCACAATAGAAATTTGGGTTACTCCCACTTGTAGAATTCTTTATCCTTTATAGTAGACACGATTTTCAATAAGTATAAATCACATATTCCGGAGGTTGAAATGGTGAATAATAGGTTGTTGCCTAAATTTAACTTTACCAATTCATTATTCGTGGTTTTCTCCTCGAGAGAATTGGGGCACCCAGAATTTCTATAGATAGTAATTGTCCGAATCGATAGTCTTTTTTCTGGATGGGTCCCGTTCGGAAGTCAGTGCAGTGTTTGGATTCTACTGTCCTAAGTATGGGCTTAGATTCTCAGGTAATCTGAGTAAACACCGCACGGGTTTTCAAGCTGAACTAATTGTACTTACACAAAGTGAATTAAAGCGTTTTAGGTTAGTGATTTAGAGAAGGATATTATTATCTGTACGGATCGTAAAGCTGTGCTTAACACCCTTAATAATCCTTTGAGTGTGTTCAAACTTGCAATAGCAAGGATTATATCAATCTCCTTTGCTCCAATACTAGAGTAAGTATCATAACGGTGCCTGCTCATTATGATGTTAGAGAAATAAGGTTGCTGACTTTTTAGCGAATGCTATACTTCAATAGGAGTAAGGACGCTATTAAAAAGTTCGCTTAAGATGCTCTATGTGACGACTGTCTGAAGGATCTGGACGACTGCTTACACTATCTTTGAAGCTGTCCGGTTTTGTCGGAGCTAGATCGCAAGTGTTCTCTTCCGGATCTTAGAACGGACAACGGTTATCATTCATTCCTTGGTTCAAACTTTTATAGTTTGCTAAGGTAGCAGTGCGCTTCTCCGTTTTAGACGACTATCGAAAATGATGAATGTTCAACATATCATATTAATTGTTTACAAAATGTCTTCTCAAAATTCATTGGTGTTTAAATTCCTCTAAACTCATCCATCAATTTCAAACTTTAATACTCGTATACAAGCTTGGCATAGGAGATTCAAACGTATTGTTGATCAGCCATATTGTCAAGATTAAATTGAGAGAAGAATTAATTCTAATAATATTAGAAAAATATAAACGAAATGGGCCCCATTATTCATCTTGATCAATTTGAATTAATATATTTTTCTTTCGTCACTGTCTTTCAGGCCATTCAAGACAACTAAATTAAACCTGCTGCACAATGAGGCAACTCAAGGGAAAAGTTAAGGAAAATCGAAAACAGAAGAAGGAAAGGAAGGAAGTAAATCAAAAAATTCATCAACAATTATATACAATAGCTTTGCCTGTTCTTGGGGTACTATTTTTGTTCGTTGCGGCCTACGTATTCATGAAAACACGTCCTAAACTAGAGTTGTAATTCGACCGCATTCATTCCAACTATGATCCCAAAAGTCGAGGGACCAAAACTGTATTATTCAAGTCTTCCTAATATGTAGCCATTTTTGTAATTTGAAAACTTATTTTAAATAAAATAAACTATAAATATATTTTTATATACAAATTTTGTTATTTTTTTTATTTTCCAATTTTTTTTAAAGTTTTTCATTTTTGTTGATTTTTTGTTTTGTTTAATACGAAAATTGATACATAAATATTTTGTTTTTGTTTTTTAATTAACTTTAATTTTTTGTTTTTACAATAAAAAAAAATTATATATTATTATTATTATTAATTAATTAATATTATATTTTTTCATTATTACATATACATAATTTTTTAATTAATTATTATGGAATTAATTATAATTTTTTAAATTTTATTATCAATTATATATTTTTAATAAATATAAAAGTTTTATACTAGAAAATAAAAATAGATTTTTATAATTCTTTTAAATTAAACATTAAATTAATTCCATAAAAGTATACATTTTCTCTTGTCATAATATATATTGTGAATTAAATTTTTTCGGTTTTCATTTTGAGAAGTTGGTAGAACGGTTTAGTGTTTTGTTTTGAGGCTCTTTCGCGTAAAATATTTACCACTTGTGTGTTTACTTATGCACATAATATGCGTGTATGTATTTATTTATTTACACACAATCGAAAATTATATAAATTTTTTTCATTTTTAATATCACAATATTTTAAAATTTAATTATCATTTTAAAATGGCACTTTTTACACTATTATTTTGTAATCATAATATATATATTTATATCAAGTCTTATCTTCCATTCCAAAAAAAAAACTTTCCCTGTATACCTACAATTTTTTTTTTGTTTGTTTTTTTATAAATATATTTTTAATTATTATTTCTTTTATATTAATTAATTTATTTATTTTTATTTACACATTTTATAAAATATATATATATATATATATATATATATATATATATATATATATATATATATATATATATATATATATATATATATATATATATATATATATATATATATATATATATATATATATATATATATATATATATATATATATATATATATATATATATATATATATATATATATATATATATATATATATATATATATATATATATATATATATATATATATATATATATATATATATATATATATATATATATATATATATATATATATATATATGTATATATAAATATATTTTTTTTTATTAATTTAAATATAACTACATACGATATTTTGCTTAAATAATTTTTATTTATTTTAAAAGAAACCGAAGATATGTTACCAACTTAAGAAACGTAAAAATATAAAATTATAAAATAATTTTAAGTTCAGTGATTGAATTTCCGGCATATTCCTTCTTATCTTAAGTATAATTCAAAATTGGCAGTTTTTTGTGTTGTATGTATACATATTTTAATATTGTGCGTAAAATGTTCAGATCCATGTTTTTTATCTATATCACTAATGATATTTGAAGAAGCAAATTATTTAAACTAATATTTATATATTTTAAGTAGTCTTTTCATAAAAAAATAATAATTTAAATATAATCACACATTGCATTACGTTTTTAGGGATTTTGCTTTATAACTACATAATTTTTGTTTTTGTTCTAAAATTTACGTTTAAATTAAACATAAAACACAATTTTGTTTTGTATTTATATATAGTTACATGATAATTTGAAATTTACGTTTCAACCAAGCTGAGTCTTTTACGGCTGCGCATTTTCAAACTACTACTAATAAGGTATTAAATATAATTTAAATACATATTTTATTACTTATTATTTTGTTTTTGCTTTAATAATTGAGTAATCACAGTAAATCTGAAAAACAACCACCAAACCATGCCATAAATATAGGGAATAAATAGGTAAAAAGTGCCCGATGCATTGACATATTGTTGTTGGGTGCTTTTGATATCGTATTATTGTCTGAATTTGTAACCGTTTTGCGTGTGATTATGTCATTCTCTGTAGTTTCTGTCATGTTTGTTGTTGTTGGATCGACTGTAATATCTGTATCGCTCGTCGATGTGTGCGGTGGTGAATGATCATGTGGATGCATTCGCGGTACAACTGGTTCGAATGGTCCGATTCCAGATCCTATTTCGTCGGTATCTTCGCCGCTCGTGCCTGATCCAGAACCGCTACCATATTCTGGACCTTCCTCTGGAAAAAAGAGACGTTTAAAATTATAAATTAAGCTAAAGATATTAAAGAAAGTTGGTTCAGAAAAAATATTATTTTTAGTTATTAGTTTTATTACGGTTTAAAAAGGCCATGACTGGCTCCACCGGTTTCGATTCTGAGCTTGATCCTATATTGCCCTAGACAATCTTAAGAAGTCAAGTCGTTCTCTACACCATGGAGCTATCCTCGCCTACAACGACCTGAGGCGTTGTAGGCGAGGATGGCTCACAGTTAAAAATTGTATAGGGGAAAACGGGAAACAAATAAATTGTGCTTACCTTGATCAGACCATTCAACGTCGGAGCCTTGATGTGCCAGCCTTAAATTTTGTATCGAAGTTCGTAATGCAAACAATTTATTTGCAATTATTGTATTTTGTTTATTCGAGATTGTTGGTGGGAGTGGAAATTCTGGTAGCATATACGAACTTCCTTCTGGATGTGTATATCTGTAAATTAAAATGTAAATTAGAAATTTAATTATTCTTATCAGAGTTAAACATGGCAAGCATTACAGATCATTGTTGCGACCATTCCAACATATCGGGGTGTTCACTGTTGCCATTGAAGCATCTATGTTACACATCTGATACGGTAGATTAGACCAAAACTTTCTCGAATCGCGCACCCGTTGTCTAATATCTTTAACTAATTTATCTAAAACTGGTTCACGCGGTTCATAGCTGGAATCGTAATCGTCGTCCATGTTGAAATTTTTCTTGTTCTTATTCTTTTTATTTTTCTTGCCTTTGTTACCGCCATTAATAAAATCATCATTACTAAATTTAACCGGTTCGTACGGATCGATTTCATGATTTGCATTACTTGCGTCTGGTGATCGTTTACTGATCGATTTTACCTCGTCGCCAATCATAACACCTGTGCCATCATTATCATCATCTTCAAACACAAATGATCCATCGTTTTCACTGTCGTCGGTGAAAAATTCATTTTGCATTGTGGACCGTCTTCGCCTCCCTAGCTCAGGTTTACCACAGCCTTGAAATGTTTGTGTTGTTATATCGGGTGCGGTTTCCTGTCACATAATATTTATGATTAATGATTAATTATATATTTAATTTATAAAATTTTAAATCATTTTAATTTACCTGAAAATTCATAATGGCTTCCGAAATTTTTATGTGCATTGGATTTACGACCATAACAATATTAAATGGACCGAGTAATCGTTCCGATAATTTATCAATTGCATCCACAAAATTATCCCATTCGGTTTCGAATTCTTTGAAATGGTTTAAACAACCCTTCATCACGTTTGCACAAAAATTTGGGCATGGTTTCTCCACGTACCCGTTACATACGCCACATTGTTGTAGTTTTGTAATGGCCGCGGTACATTCAGGCGATAGTCGGATCTATTTTATAGCGATGATGAATTAATATATTAATATGTGCGCAAAATGACATAAATATATTTTAATACTTACATTTACCATACTCTTAGCAACATCAGCCGCGACATTTACAGCCAGTGAATAGGTGCGTATTGCAACAAACGATCGTTTAACTTGGGACGATAGCTTATGTGGTACATCACCGAATGGTTTCAATTCTTTCATATTCTCACTTATACACCCCAAATAGTTGTCATCGAAATTATAGTGCGAATGAAATACGGTAAATATTTTTTGGTACAACCGATTAAAAAATGAATCGAGCGCCTCGGTTAGATCAACATCACCCTTGACATAGTATCGCTCAAGTTCGTTGAATAGATCCGAGAATACGTATGCGTTTTGTTCATAAATTACTCCATAGGTTCGTTTGAACATGGCATGGAATTCCTCTTTCGATTGGGCTAGAAGTTCTTTGAAATAATCTGAAAATTAAGAAATAGAATATGTGGTTAAGCCAAACTATTATTATTTATAGTTTACACAAATTTATTCTATTGCAAGTTATTCTAAGTAAAGATTTTAAGTTTCTCCTATCAAACCTAAATTAAGTTTAAGCTATGGTTTATAATTATGTCGTAAGACGGCGAGCGCCTGGTCCAAATATCAGGAAAATTGTAAATATAAATATTAAGACTGGAAGACCGATATCCAAGTGAACATTTATTATGATTAAGACGCGTTAAAATGAGTCCTAGGTTTGGAGGTGGAATCCTCATATTAAAATCAAGTCGTATAATAGGATTTCTGTCCAAATGCTTTAGACTAGATTGTACGTTGTTTTTTGTATTCGATATTTAAGGTTCAGATTTTATTTAAATTTTTGAATATTTGATTCCTAATTGTATCTGGAATTTAGCTTATAACTAATGTTAAGATGTTAAATATTGCTGTTGATATTATTTTTAAAATTTACTCTCTGTATTTAGGCTTTTTTTTTTTTTGATTTAGGCTTAGAATCTGACGTCGAAATATAGTTGAAAATTTGAATCACCAATAAGTATTTTTGCCGAAAGCCGCACACACACACATATTTACACGTAGGTCATCATCACAGTCTTTTTGACAAAGTTTAAGCGTACAAACAACAAATTTGTCATTTTCTTTGATATGATCACATATATTTATAAGACACACAGCATACACAATCATCTTTCATCACAAGGTTGATACGGTCATTAAAATTAGATAATTAGATGATAAAAATTCATATGTAATATACTAGTGATCAAAAGAATTAATCTATTTTATTTTTTCTTGAATTAAACATTTTTCTTTTCTGTTGTATATCGAATCTGTGTATGTAGTCGGTAGCAAATAAAATACTAACCAATAACAAAATGTTAAGATTAAGAAACGAATTAAAGATTAAAAGTGTTTTCGTACGTTTAAACGCGTTTTAAAGATAATATATTTGTGTTTTTCTAGAAAAGAGTTCATGGATAATTCCAAGATTGGTATGGTACACCATATACCATATCCACTCGACAGACGAGAACAAAATTAAATTTGCCAAGAGGCAGATAAACACAAAAATTCCATTGTAATTATTTTATAATTTTTATTTCTTCTACGATAAAACAAGGGGATTAGTCTTTTATATACACAAGATAATCATTTCTTATCAGATTTTATTCAGATCTTCTTTTTACTGTTTTACTGTTTACTGTTTTGTTTCATTCAAAGTTGTCACGTAAGATTATAAATAAGATATGAACTCATTACAGAATTTATTTTAATTTTTTTCTTTCTAATTAACACTTGTATTAATAATATCAAATATTCATCTACAGACAAATATGTTTTTCAAAGAAACGTTACCGCGTGCACGTTGATAAACAAGATTCGTAAAACTTTTGCGACACAAACAAAACATAATAAAAAATAAAAAATTGCAAACTTGTAACGAGCGCAAAATGAATTTTAAATTAGTTTAAATTGTACTGATGATGATGGTTGGTGGATTGGTTTGCATATAAAACGCTTATTGAATTATTATTTGTATAATTTAACTTGTCAAGCCGGAATGAATATATTTCGGTTGCGATGCAATCATTTCTTTACAAAAAAATATTCTTTTATCTGTTACCGACGAATCTTACTGATATAATAATATTCATAGAAAATGAGCGAGCGGTACCACCAAACAAAACAAACAACAAAATGTCATTGATAAACGAATCAAAATTGTTTTAATTTCATTATCAAAGTTGTTATTTGGCTTGTCATTACACAAGAGTATGTCGATTTTATTATTTTCGGTGATAAACCGCAGCCACGCGATTAACTATATACATTCATTAACTGGCTGTATATTTCAATAAACTCTTGAAAATGTCTTGTAAATAATCATCTAGAAGCATGGAATACGTGCTTGGTTTAATAAATGATTTATTTGGAATTTAGCTAACCAACTAAATGTCAAAAATGTCTGATATTATGTATACTGCGAAAATTTCAAATACGTCCGATGCTAACTTAAAAGAAAAATTATTTAAATATGTTCAATTCTGTGAAGTTTTATTGCTTGATTTGTATATGCGTACATTGACAAATTACAAACAGATTTTTGTTGAATTTTACCGCATTCCATATTTTTTTTTATAATTTATATTATTTAGTCGGTCGGTCTGTGAGTAAAACGTTTCGCTCGTTCAAAATATATTTAACGTGGCTCTGATCGATTTCTCAAACTCTAGGCCTGTCATTATTTGTGAGTGGCATTTGCTTGGTACACCGTACACCATCTATGCCTGCTCCTACTCCTTTCAAATCTCATCCAATCCTCTTCATTGCCGAAGAATGTAGCCATAATTCATGTTCGCTAGGCATATTTTAGATAAGGGCATTTTTAGTTGTTCCACTCTTGAAGAAGTAGTACCGGAAGTACTTTGTTAGGTCCATGTGATTTTTGGGGTTTGAAAGACATTAGTACCCAAACCACCCTCTCCACCATGGTAATTTTCTTTGTAAATATTCCTTCCCTAAGTTCTACTGCCCTTAGTTTTGGCTCACCTCTGATTCTGTGTTTCCTATACAGTTGTATACATCCGGAGAAATGAGTCATCATGAGAACTTCCAAAATTTCCCTGAAGGTTGTGACTGCTGTTCCAGCACTGTGAGAAAGGATAAATTATTGACAAAGCCTTTGAGTGAGACTCTGCCAATCTCATGCAGTTCATTTAGGGTTCCATAGAAAGTCCCTCAGGAACTACGTTTTGACTTTCTAAACGTTTTGTTAAAATCAGTAAGAGCACTACGATATTATTTCTCATACACCAGTTCTTTTTGTGCTACTGAATTCCGGTCTTGCCTGAGTTTCCAGTTCTATAAACTATACCAAGGCTCCTTTTTATTTGGGGTCTTCTGTTTCACCGAACAGTTGTTTTCGTAAGATGAGATTATTACACTCACTATCTCAAAGCCTCTATTGAGAGCGTAAGTTATGACATTCGTAGCGGATCTAGACAATGTTCAGATTAAATTTAAGTAAAATTCAACAATAATCGATTTATCTCCATAATTTGAAATAGTTTTGAACAGATTGGTAGCAAAAAAAAAATAAATTTACTCAATTTGAATAGGTATGTAGTAAACTATAGCTGAAGGAGTATGATAGGAAGAAATTGTCATCAATTTGACTAGAATTGAAATGAGTTGAACGACGATTTGATACGAAAACAAATAAATTTAAATTATGAATAATCGTTTTTTTTTACTATAATTTGCATATTTTAATAGACACAAAATTTGTTTTTTGTGTCGCTTATAGATCATGCCACCGGCGAGCATCATTTTTGATAGCCATGTTCTACATAGATCTATGATTCTTCTCCAAATAAATTACATCAATTATAGTAAATTTAAATTCAGCATCATCTGTTTATAATATATGCGTACACCTCAAATAGTAAATTTTGTTAGAAAATAAAAAATAACTACCCAATTTAGTTTTTTTAATTGGATAGATATTCCAATATAAAAGAAACTAAAAAAACTTAAATCATTGCATATCAACTTTATATGTGTATATAAGCTATAAATAAACAAATCTTTATAAAAATATCATTCACTCACAAATTATTCGTTTATTTAAAAACTAAAACTATGTAAATTGTAAACGAAACGCGTGTACTGTAATTAATCAGTAATAATTCTGTTAATATATTAGTATATATAGTTGTACATATAACGATGCTGCTGCTCATTTTCTTTTAATTTTCTTTTAAACAGATATAAAACAGAAGAAAATCATTTTATTTTTAATTCATCTTCATTTTTTCTTAAATACATAAATTTTGACATATGTCTAAGTTTTCTTTTGATTATGTAAAACAAAAACATCATCATGTTACTTATATTATAAATGCTTCTTATGCATCCATACCATATACAACTAACCCTCAACAATGATGGAGGTGATAAAAGGTTATACTGATTTTTTCAATTAAAATATACCATAACACTGGATCCGAGGGTTAAAAAATCTAATTCAATTTTAATCAAAATTGACACAATTGCATGTTTTACTTACAAAACTTTTATACGAACACAATGAATATACATATATGTGTATGAACTCAAAGAGTTAAAGTTAACAAACCATGAAAACATATGCTTAAAATCAATGAAAACTGTGTCTAAAGTACAACAGTTTACGTACGTGTATGCTCGAAAATTTATTTTTATTTTTTCAAAAATCATTTATGTTTTGTATGTTGCACAATAGCAATTATATTCATTCAATATATTATGTATTATGAACGAGTATTAAGTTCTGTTTTATTTATTTAAATATTATGACCGACAAATACAAATTTGTATAGACGCGCGATACAGAGTATCGAGACGGGGCAGACTACTATATTAAGAAATCGGTTCAGTTAATTATTTTTATATGGTAACGCATTTATCGATTTATATTTACAATAAAAAGATGCCTTGGGATTCGAACCGATCTAAGAATTAATATCGAATATGCAAAACGAGTATACATAATTAACAAATCACACCTCTGAAATACTCAGATTTAATTAATAATTTATATATTATTCTGCAGTTCGCTAATATTTCATATTTTTTTCAAATTCAAAATTGTGTAAATGGTGTGTTCAATAAATAATTTCTAAATGGCAAGCGTTTGTACTGTGCGAAACGAGATCTTACAATAGAAAGTCTGGATCGAGCAGATAAAGAACCACAACACCAGATGAAGATCGGCGAATAATGATGGCAAATCTATTCAAGATAAGTGGCAGGCGTTCGTATTTACTTAAAGCCCAATCAAAAGGCCAGATTGTCAACTGTTCAAATGAATAGTGTTTGGCTATACGTTTCTGCGAATCGGACAGAAAAAGAACAACAACATCAAATGAATATCGGCGGATAATGAAGGTATTGCTTCGGAATTGGCAAAGAACTTCCATATAATCGGCGAATCTCTAGTCAAACCAACCAATCGTCTTTGACAGCATGGCACTTAGATCACGTAGCACAGCTGTATACATATGGACTACCAATCACGTAAGGGAGGGGATGAGCTGACATTTGTATGCAAGAAACGGATCGAGTGGAAGGCGATTTCGTAATGGTTAGTGCATCAATTTGGCAGGTGAAATTATGATCTTGGTGATTAAAGAGGAATTCAAAACATGTTTTGATATGGGCGGCAAACACTTCGAGTTGATTTACTCTTCAGATAATATTGACTGTCACTTTAATGTTGCAATGAAATATGCTACCACGGAAAATATCAATAGATTAGAGTCTGAGGAATACTGCACATAGGTATAATGCAGGTCTCGACGGTATCTCGCCGTTGATTAAATGTACGCTTTCTTTGTGAGAATATTTATTTTATGGGTTTAGTGTAAGTCTTCCGAGCGGTCTAGATATATATCCTGATATTTTTAAAAGAAATGGTTTATTATTCCCATATTTGAATCATTTAGAATAAGAGATATTATATGCGTTATAGAGGCATTTCGATTCTTTCTTTAGGTATCTCCTAACCTTTTTGAATCATTCAGCCAAATCTAGAATAGAATTTCATATAAAAAAAAAATCAACGTCAACAGGATTTTATTCAAGGTAACTCAATAATAGTGTTTTCGAGAGACAAATTGTACACTATTAGAAAACGAAGCGCGGTTAATGTCTCCTATACATAGATTTTTCGAAAGCTTTCAATAGAATGTGATTTTATTTTGTTTAAAAGAAAAATTAAATATTTTTTTAAAATATATTTATTAAATCTTTCTATTCGAATTGTAATCAAGTTCATGAATATAACATTGATGACGTAGGTTGTGCCCAAGGGAACGATACACGATACAACTACAACAGCATTAAGTTAAAAAAACAACACAAACCATCGCAGCAACAAAATTAACAACGATATTACAAACAAAAACAACTTTAACTAGCCAGGCCATCAAAGCTAACACAAATTTAGGAGAACAAGTGAGCAAACTGGGACAACAGATAGCGATCGCTTCATCAAAAGAAGATCATTCTGCGTTTAATTGCTATTCATATACGGTACCTAATTTATAACCTGAGACTGCAGAACTCAATTCATTAACCAAATGAAAATTAATCTAAAGAATGAAAGTTAGATTGTGAAAAAATGATAATCAGGCAAATTGTGCAACTTTTGAGATAACAAAAATTGTACAACTGATTGTTATGATACCATCTCGTTATCGAGTATAGAGGATAGCGATAAGGGGAGAAATACAAAACCAGAAAGAAACTGAATCACGTGGTACTCATCAACAAAGAATTGCATTACTTTAAAATGCCAACGAGATTAATCTCATCAAAAAAACTAATCAAACCACCACTAAAATTAGCCTCCGATCCAGTTCCGTTCCCATGTCAATTCCTATATTAACTAAAGTTACCTGGAAAATTTTCAGGCACAGAAATATAAAGGTTACGTCCACACTATGGCGTTCGGTAATGTAGAATAGATGTGAATAGACTTAATTTATGCCAAATAGCATGCCTAGTATAAATCAACTGATGTTGTTTCAAAAGATTACATAAGAGCACGGTTGGAATATCCGGTTGCATTGAATCGTATAATATTAGAGCAAACCGTTCACTGGCAGGAATGGCATTTCTGTATTCTGTTGCTGTTTTCGTTTCAATCAAATACCCGGGCAAACACATATACTTACACATTAAAAACATCTGCTTAGTTTCCATTTTAATAATTAAAAATAATTAAAATTTTGCAGAAAGCAATTAAAATTGTATGGGTCATCAAAATCAAAAGAGATGATATTATTGTACGAAAATTTTATCAATAAAATTATTTATCGTTCGCAGAACAATTACTTCGAAGACACGAATTTTATAGAAATTTTATAAATTGTTGGGCCACTCATTGAAAATATTGTGTTTTTTATATATTTCTGGATTTAAACAAAAAAATTATTTTTTTGGTAAAATTAGATACATACAGGTACATACAACTTTATTTGAAGCGGGACAATTTTGAATAAAAAAACTCGGCTACTCGAATAGGTTTTTCGCCTCCGTCATTTTAAGACGCCCATCAATTTGTTAAATGGCAAAACACTTGTGTTAATAATTTAATTTACAACACATGAATGGCAGAGCTGCTCGAATTTTTAACGTCAACAATAGTCGAAATGCCGACCAAAATACATTATGAAGCTTGTTCGAAACTAATCAGAAAGCATCGCACTTATTGGAGAGCATCATACGCAAATGTCTCTTTCTTAACAGTAATTTTAATGGAAAAATGCAGCATTAACCTCTACAATGTAGAGTCTACATGATACGAGTGGATCTTGGAATAACTGAAATCGTAGAAGCTGATGATAGGATGAAGCGCCATCTCATTTCATATTGCCGCATAGTAACAACGTATGTGAGAATTTTGTACAAATTTCTTTTAAATCATTAACTAATTTCTCTCCATTTGATTATTTTTTTCTAAATTTGTCAAAAAGTTAAATAAATTTTACCGACGTTCAAGAAATCGGTCAAATCTATCATATATGAGGTATCACACGACCCTCTTTTGTTTTTATTTTTATGCCAGAAATATTTCTTTTCCTGAGCAGTAAATAATTTTTTGTTGCGTTTTATGGACACGATTAAGTAACTTTTCGTTGCTTTTTGATGCTTTGACTTGAAGCACAGACATTTTTTAAGTATACCCCTGTATGTAGCTGGTTGGAAATCTCCCGGACCATAAAAAAATACAGCTATCCACACTAAAACGCCCCCCCCCCCCCTCTCTTCAACGTTCAACATTTGGACCATGTCATATATTGCCTTGGAAAATCTAATCGTTTCTTCTTTCTCTTCTGATGCAAAGGTGGTTTCTTTTGAACTTCAGATAGGGTGATATGATATTTTAATGACCCTCCACACTGTTGTTTGGGTCTACTCTGCACCAGCTCGTGCTTTAGTTTTTATACAAGAAAATGCCCAATTGGATGCTGTGATTAGTATGGTCGGCTTCTGGTCGGCGGCAAATGTAGTCAATTGCAAATTACAGTCTCACTTCTTATTTTATCTGCAATTGTTTGAAGATAATATATTTTCTTGTGTAGCACCTGTATTTGGGCTATTTCTCTTGGGCGTAACATTGAAAAATCATTCAAGAAAAAACGAGACAGAACTTCATCTTTTTGAAAATCAACAGTCGAAACCAGAGAAACAAACCCAAAATTATGGTGTCTTTTATGGAACAAGGCAGTCATCTTTTTACTAAAAAACGACGAAAATACGTCATTATTTCACTATAAAAATACAAATACGGACATTCAAAAGTAGTAGCCTACGTTCATAGTTCTTTTTGACATATAATATTTTATTGTGTATTTATGTTTTGTTGTGCTATTTACATATGTATTGTTACAGCAAATTAAATAAATAAATCAAAAAAAATGGAAGGAAAAAATGCCGGTAAGAATAGTTAATACAGAAAATATCTACTATAAAACAGCCGAAACAAATTTTGTGTCTCATTCTGGTTGATAATGATTCTATTCTTGCCATCTTACTTCACGATGACCTAATTTAAATATATTATCATTTTGAACAAGTGCTCATCCTATAAAAGAACATCTTCATAAAGTTAGGCTGATTTCGAAATATTTCAACAAAAAACAGGTCGTTCCTATTCAAGTGAACTGCAGTGTATAAATTACTTAATTCGAATAAATATTTTAAAATTACTTTTCTATTAATGAGTTAGACACAAAAGACTATTTTTGAATTCACTCGAAGAAAATTTTTCCAATGAGATTTATTTATTAGCGGTCATTAACCTCATAATAATGTGGTATACTTGCTAAAAATTTAAAACATAATTTTTAAAATAATTTAATTGACAAAAAATTTATGTAAATAAATTTATTAAACGATAATTAATTTGTAAAAATAGCCCGCTTAGAAATTTATTATTATTTAATATAAAAATGATTTTACCATTTTATCCAGGATTAACGAATATACAAACGCAAAAGACAAAATCAGTTGGTCATTATTAAATCGATAAAAGGGTATTTTGTGTATTGAACTACCTTTTTCGTTCTATACATAAAATTCGTTAATTTGCATAAAAAATTAATTTTGACACAAACCCTCCCACATAAAAGAACCCCAAAAATTTGGGCAAATTGAATATTTAATTTTATGTTTCATTTAACAAACGATTATTATATTATTGATGGGTGCGGATCGATATTGGCCATCGTAAGCGCCATTCAACTATACATATATAATATTTTGTATATGATTTATACGTTTAAGAAACAGAATGGAATGCAATACACAGCTTTGTCTCTATTGTATTTTAATTTTGATACGTGACAGGAAAATTATCGTAATTAATATTTTGTGCAATTTCTTAATAACAAATAATAAAATCGTTATAACAATCATTTCATTATTAACCCATTCAACTTATAGTTGTATAGCCGACAGTCGCCCCTGATATTATATACAATATCCATATAATATATATGTAGCTATTTTCAATCTTAAAAATCATTCAACCATTTCATTGTTAATATAGCGACGCGCATTTATGAAAATCTGTTTTTCCCTCTTTGTTACTATAAAACATTGTATATAGATTGAATCATCTTATATATGGTATGCATATATAGATGTATATATGTATATATATAAGAAATTTATCTTGTGTGAAATATGATTCAAAAACTTTACACACAAATGGACTGTGTGATTCAACTCCATTTATATAAAAATGATTTTATTGCCCAATTCAATTTTATGTTGTTTATTCATCGTGATTAGTCGCCAATATTCCAATCAACAACACAAGAACTCAAAAACAAAACACACAAATATGTTTGTACATGTTGTATGGGGATTATAGATTTAAATTATATTCATATACATAATAAATTACATATCTTATGTTGGGAACAAAAAGAATACCGTTTTGGAATTGGGTCATCGAAAATGTATCTCTATATACATACAAATGTATCTCTATATGTATATGTAATCTTCTAAATCAATTTTCGAACGGCGCAATATAATTACTTCAATTGTTAGATTAAAATGCGCGGCACCAAACCAGCAAAAATAAAAAAAAATGTTAATTAAAAATTGTGTAATCTGATCGAAATTTATATAAATCGAAACCTTACATTTTTCTTTTTATATCGACTTAAGTTTAAATCGAGTGTAAATCTTATATACTTAAAATAACGACGCCGAAGACAGAAAAAAAAGCGAAAGCCATTATGAAAAATGAGATTATTAAGAGTTTTAAGATAATAAAAATAAAATAGAAAAAAAAATATAAATTTAAATTAGAATAACAAATTAGATATTGGAATTGTAACACAAAACCGCATATATACATTCATATAAATTACAATCAATCGAAACCAACTTTATCTCGATATTGTTGCAGCGTTGACAAAATCGTCACGGAAAAAGTGCATTAACGTGTTTTTAGGTTATTTGGACATGGCATTACAACATTTTTAATTTAGTTATATGACATGAGGGTATATTTAAGGATTATGAAATATACGAGTATATATACAAGTCCGTTTCGTTGTTACTATATTTCCGACTCGTAATACATCATAAACTCATGGCAAATACATCCATGGGCGTATCTGGCAAAATATTAAAATAGGAATTGTTGTATGTGAAATGTACAACTTACATTAAATTTATCTAATCCAAAAGCGGGTAACAAATTTGGAAAATTCTGCATGAAATTAGTCGTCTTGAATATTTTTAATATGAAAAATATTAACTAACTAGACCTTATAAAATTCGATCGCCAGCGCTCACATAAGTCTTAAGACGTGGTACAGTAAAATTTGCACACAATGCCGCTTTTTTTGGACGAACGCACCAAATCAAATAAAAAAAAAACAACATGAATTGTAATTTGCCGTTAAGTTACAAAGCAGGCTGTGTAATATTTATTTGTTTTAAATCAGTCGTTAGCAAAATGTCATCAAATCAAGAGATAGTTCGCAAACAAATTGTGCAATTTTATTTGGAAAGTCTCACATACAAATCTATCACAAAAAAAGCTAATTCTACATATTCTACCGTTAGCAGGAGTATAATTCGGTTTATGGAGACTCGGAGCGTCAATAGAAAATTTGGAACAGGCATATCGAGCCATATTGATAAAAAATTGGAAACTAAAGTGGTACGCGCTCTGAAAAACAATCCAAACCTATCTCTGAGGAATTTAGCGAAAAAAAATAACACAAATCGTGTGCGTATTCTTCGAATTAAAAAGAGGTGTGATTTTCGATCGTTCAGTAAATCCAAAGTACCACGGCGTGAAGATAAACAACAAGCTACGGCAATCCGACGAAGCCGAATGCTGTACAAACTTTTGGTGGACAAAAAAGATGATTGTTTGGTAATCGATGACGAAACCTACGTTAAAGCTGATTTCAAATCTCTGCCAGGTAACCAATATTATTCTGTAAAGGATAAACTGAGTGTCGACATGAAATTTAAAATTATCCAACATGAAAAGTTTCCGAAAAAATACTTGGTTTGGCTCTAGAAGTGCTCCGTACATCACGCAAGGGACAATATCTTCGGAAAATTACATTAAGGAGTGCCTCCAAAAGCGACTGCTGCTTTTTTTACGTGGGCACCAAGTTGGTACTTTGTTTTTGCCTGATCTTACATCATGTCATTACTCTAAAAAACATTAGAATGGTACGAATCTAACAACGTGTGTGTTGTTCCCAAATTTGTCAATCCGCCCAACTGTCCTGAACTTCGTCACAATCGAACGATATTGGGCAATAATGAAAACTAAATTGAGAAAGACCCACAAGGCAGCAAAGAATATGGAAGATTTAAAAAAAAAATGGATAAAAAATACGAATTTGGTTCCAAATTCATCTGTGCGTGCCTTAAAGGTGGCCGTCCGCTCCAAAGTTCGACTTTTCAGCTGGCAATTAATTAATAAATAGTTTAGATGATTTTTCATTAATAACAAATATGTAGAAACATAATGGAATAAAGAAATTAAAAAATTCGTTGTTTATGAAATACTTATTGCCGTTTTAGAATTTGCAAATTTTACTGTACCACGTCTTATAATATATGCCATAAGAAAAATTGACTATTATGGTCAGTTGCCACCGAATCCGTAACACAATTAAATATTTTTAAACTCAATATTTTAAATGTAATGAAGCGAATAAAGAAAAACTATGGAAAAAAGAAAATCAAAATAGTTATTCGATTAAATCGAGATGATCGAGGTGGTCATATCGATATGATCGAGGTGGAGAATCCGACATCACTTAGAATTCCGTAATTCTACAAATTTTTTCTGAATGTAAATTTACACCCCTATTCTGATAGTCGCGACGCTTCAATCGACACGACTACTGTCACGTCACTTCATATATAAATTGGTATTCTCTTAGTGTGGGTTTCCAATGCAAATACTTTTTACTTTTTACTTTTGACTTTTTCCTTTTACTTATGAAATAGCGTTCCCAATGAATAAGGAAAAATTAAATTAAAGACAACTTCATTCTGTTCAAGCATAATATTTGTTTACTTGTCATTGACATTTATGTCAAAACATTAATTTTGGTATATAAAATCATAAATACATTTTTCTAATTGTTTATTCTAATCGTAAATTAATTTCGTATATATTTTAACAATTTTCAAAAATATTCTATAGTTTACACATTTTGCATTACTCATACTAATAAACATGTAATAAAACTTTCCCCTTTTTTAAGTTTTGGCTCAGGTATTTCTTAGGGTAAAAAACAAAAAATAAAATCAAAACAAATTTTTGTGTCAAAGTTTTTTTTTCTTTTTTTACTGTCAATTTTCGAAATGTAGCTAACTTCATTCTCTATTTGACTAAGGAAAAAGTTAATAGTTAGGTAACTTTTTGAATAAGTATTTCACCAACCTGACGAGCAAAACATTTTTTTTTCTCAAAATTGATTTTCATACTTTTCTGAATCGACTAAGGAAAAGCATTTGCATTGGAAACCCACGCTTAGTCGCGCGCAGTGACGTGACACGACAAATAGAATTATCTGGCAGCACCAATAATTTCCTGATTTTTGACGGAATATTGACGTTTGAAATACACATGAATTGTCAGTTTTGCATTTGTCATGATATTTATGTGGTGTGTTAATGGTTATTAAAAACTATTGAGAAATAGTAAGTAATTGTAATCTCTGTAATTTCGTGAAAGTTTTAAGAATTAAATACGTATAAAAATCTTGTAGGTTAGCTAAATATTTCATTATTTTTCCATCAACGCAACAAATTAGTAGATAAAAAATAAAAATATAAAAACATTTTAAATTAATTATATTTTGATTCACTAAATATAAAATACATCAGAAAAAATAAAATTAAATGTTTTGCTATCTTCCGATTTTCTGCATTTTTGCTCCTGTCGCTTAAAAATTTTACGCGTCCAGAAATGTCATTTCAGGTGACACGAAACTTTTATAAGGACTACTAGAATACGATGTTTGTCACTTGAAACGACGATTGTCACTTCAATTGCCTTAGGGAATACCAAAATTAGACTGTCGGTCCAAGTGACAAGTGACACGACTAACGGAATAGGGGTGCAAGTCTGAAAAAATTGCTAAATATATGCACAAAGGTGGACGTAACTGAGAATTCCATAATTCATAATTTGGAAAAATTAATAAGCGATCTCGAATATTCTTTAATTTTTGCGATTTAAAATAAAATAATAATTAATTTCTATTAATTAAATTAATTAGTGATGTAAAAAAATAGGATTTCAAAATTTAGAGAATCTTATGTTTGAAAAATTTGGATCACACTCAAATTACGGAATTCACAGAGATATCCGATTTTGTGCATGAGCAAGGCAGTTTTTCCATATTAAATAAAAGACCACCTCGAACATCTCGATATGACCCGTACCAACCGAGTTACAGAATTTTAAAAATTATAAAATTTTATGTATACAAATAACTCTAAGATTTTTCCTAATTACGGAATTCTCAGAAATATCCGATTCTGTGCATGAATATGGCTGTGCTGCCAACCTAATTACAAATTTTTAACCACCTAGGCTGGAAATATTTGAAAAGCCGAAGTATAAAGTTTGTTATAGAAATAATATTTTTTTTGTTGCGTAAAACCTGAAAAGTAGAGGCCATTTTTTTTATTATCTTATCTTTTATGATCTGAGTTTTGAAATACATTTAAAAAATTAGTTTATATCTCAGTCAGTCTCGCTCAATTAAATTTCTTAAAAATTCAAATAAATTTAATTAATAACAATTTCGAACTCGCAAGCAAATCATTCGCTACTCAAGCATGTGACTACTCGATTAATTCTACCACGCTAATTTTAATTTAAAATTAACTTTGTTCGAATTTTTATTGGTTTTTGGAGTAGTATAGTAAAAAATCATGTACAAATTGCTATGAAACCAAATTGCTATAAAACCTATGAAGTCAAGACAATTAAGACTAGACTGCGCGCCATACTCAAGGTAAATGACATTTTTGGTAAATTTTTGAGTAAATGTTTCCATACTATACTAAAAAGCTGGGTAAAATGATAGGAATAAAGGTGATTGAATTTAGTTGTTTTTTTGACATTTAATTAATAACAACAACACAACATTCAATTACCTTTTTTCATATCATGTTACCCAGTTTTTTAGTAAAGGGTGGTTAAATTTTAAGGGCCGATGTTGATTTTGAATAAAACACAAATTATTTAGGAAATTATTGTCAATTCTTTTTATTGTGATAATATGGTATGGTTCAATTATGTATGGAACAAAATATCGGCCAAATGGCAGCCGCGACCTCGGCGGCACACCTCCATCCATGGTCCAAATTTTCGATGACGCTTAGGCATAATTGAGGTTCTATGCTGTTAATGTGCCGAATTATCGCATCCTTTACCTCTTGAATTGTTTCTGGCTTATCGACGTACACCTTTTCTTTCAAATAACCCCAAAGAAAGAAGTCCAACGGTGTCAAATCACATGAACCAATTGACATCGCCACCACGTGAGATAACACGGCCATTGAATTTGTCGCGCAAAAGAGGCATTGTTTCGTTAGCTGTTTGGCAAGTGGCACCGTCCTGTTGAAACCACATATCGTCCACAGCCATATCTTCCAATTCGGGCCATAAAAAGTTCGTTATCATTTCACGATAGCGAACACCATTCACAGTAACTGCCTGACCGGCCTCATTTTGGAAAAAATACGGCCCGATGATGCCGCCACCCCATAAACCGCACCAAACAGTCACTCTTTGTGGGTGCATTGATTTTTCGACAATCACTCTTGGATTATGATTCGCCCAAATCCGGAAATTCTGCTTATTGACGAATCCACTGAGGTGAAAATGTGCTCATCACTGAAGATGATTTTCTTCGAAAATTGATCATCCACTGTTGCCATTTCTTGCCAGCATTCTGACCATTGACGACATTTGGAATGGTCAAGAGGCTTTAGTTCTTGAGTCAATTGCACCTTATAAGCGTGTAAATGCAAGTCTTTATGCATAATGTTCATCAACGACGAGCGTGAGAGGTGCAATTTTTGGGCACGACGACGAGTGGAGGTGGACGGCTTGGTGTGGCTCTTCAGCCACACTATCGCGAACAGCAGCAATATTTTCTGCAGTATGAGCTGTACGAGCATGCACTGGTACTAAATTACTAAAAAATTTACCAAAAATGTAATTTACCTTGAGTAAACAGCCAATAAGACTAAATTTGAGTCGCAATTTGTGTATTTTTTTATATACATATTTTTTATTTACGATCTCGAGAGATAACCACATTTTTTTAAAACTGAACTCAGATTCTTATTCGGTGCACTTAACGTCTAGAACGAATAGTTGCAAAAAATCTGACTTTTTTTGAGAAAATCTATAAAACAAACTTGTAAATTGGGCGCAACTCTATACTCCAGGAAAAATGATTAAGTTTTAGATGAAATTTTGTAAAAATATCAAACTGTTTTGTTTAAAAAAGCATAAAGCTTTATTGAATAATAATTAATATTTCATAGCATTATCTATTTGATTTCTGATTTTTTGTATTTGATTTTACTAATTAAACTGGGGTGGGATTTCTCTTATGTATTTCGTATTATAAATCCTTAAATAATCCTTTAACCAACTTAAAACTGGTGAATCGGTGGTCGTGTGGGTACCTGCGCATTGTGACATTGAAGATAATGAAATCGCAGACAATTTGGAAAAAATTGGCTCACGTTCATGTTTCGTTGGACCTGGACCTGCTGCTCCGTTGCCTCTTTATGTTGGTAAAAAAAATAATCAAAATTGCTGGTTTACTGCACTTAAACAAGCGTGGTCATCCACCCCCGACTTGCCGTAAGGTAAAATACTTTATTAGTGAGCTCAATTCGAAGCTGACTAAGTATACGCTCTTTCATTAAAAAAGGATAACTTAAGAATACTAGTATCGATTCTTACTGGCCTTGGTCGTTTCAAGGATCATCTGCATCGCATAGAACTAGCCAACAATGTCGTATGCGTCGAAAGCCTTGAAGATGATCATGATAGCATACACTTCATCAGCAGCTGCCCTGCTTTCGACTGTATTATATCTGATGTGTTTAATTCCAGGACAATTCCGGGTGCAGCTACTATCATCTCTGCCTCTCAAACTTCTCCAATTTGCTAAGGATGCAGCAGGTTTGCACCATGAACCCTTTGGGGCCTTGAATCGTAATGGGTTCCTGCCAAATTTAAAAATAAGGTGATTTCTGCCATCTTACTAAATTTAAAATACTATTTCTATCAATAAGTATTTTTAAATTATTTGAGTTACAGTCATTTTTGTCTTAAATCCGATTCTCCAAAAAGGATGATTTGCATGTTAACTAATTTCTCAAGAAACACAGAAATAGTCAGTTTTGCTCTAAGCCTTAAGATATAATTTTCGTTAAATTGTTATTTTTTTCTCATTGAAGCAGCCCCAGAATTATTTATGGAATTAATGTTTATGTTTTGACGTTTGTGTATATGAACACAATAAATGTGACGAAAAACATCATAACAAAAATTAGGAATGCGAAATAAATATGTGTAAAGTTATCCCAGAATTCCATCTCAGAAAAATTATACATGTCCATCTGGCCACACTAATCATAATTGTTAATAAAATCGAATGAAAAAGGAGCCTACTGTCAAAACAAAGCTAACTGGTAGATAATATATTAACTTTAACAATTTATATTCTAAATTTGTATAAAGGCGAACATTTAATTTCATTTCACGGCCAATTTGGAAATTCGAAAATTCTAAAGAGAATGCATTCCAACTGGTGCTAAATTAAATCAAATTTAATTTTAGGCATGCTCCGTTTGTGATTTGTAGGTAGCTGTTTCTTGCCAAAGTGTACGAGGTTATGATCCCTCAATTTTAATTAATAAATAATAGTTCTGTATAGATAAGTTTGTTGAATGCTTTTCTGGTTCTTTCTGAAAATCATTGAATTGCCCTGTGTACCCCATTTTTTGGGTTCCGTACCAAAAATGTAAAAAACGAAAAATAACGGTTGTGAGTGCATACCCAATTTTCGCTGAAACATAACTGTTCAGTCACAACTATTCCCAGAATCAGAACCACAACAGTATTTGTTGACCAGTTTCGGAGAGGCCAGTATATGAGGAACAAAATAAAATCACATACAATCTAGGAAAAGTATGAAAGGGCAATACAGATAACGATATTTCTTTATATTTTAGGCCGCGTAGTTTTAATTTAGGACAAACAATTACCCCAACGGTCTTTTAAAGGCTATATAGGAGAAAAAAAGCCTACTATACAACAAAAAACTTATTAACCATTTCACAGAAACAGTTTAACCGGTTAACGAATCAGTAAAATAATTTCAGAATTTGATGAAATTATTATTTACGCATAATTTGACATTTCGGGTTTGGCCACCGAATCTGTACACTAGCATGTGAACGCGGTTATTTTAATTTACTGACTATTAAGTATTTTTAAGTGTTTATTGAAGTTTTGTTTCTATAAGTTAGTTTATTGGAACTGAATTGTTCTAAATTCAAGTTAAAACTTAATTTATAATGATTCGATAAAAATGAACAAACTGTTTTGTTTCTCTATTGCATTCAGTTGTTACAAACAAAAAGCAACTGATTGTCATTTTTAAACTTATGGAACTGAATTGTAGTTTTTCTGCGATACAACAAAAAAGTGTAAATACAAAAATATTTGTGTTTCGAAAGGTACACTATCTACCTACGACAAAAAAAATGCATTTCCAGCACAAAAATTTAAAAAATCGAGAAGAAAGGCAGAGACAAAAAGTCAGGTGAAATGGTAGCCAAAACGAATCTTCCGAAATTGTATCAATTTTGGATGGCTATTGGTTATATGTTTGATTTTGTAGGTTCAACATTTTTAAAAACGCCGCTGGATATAGCAAATATGTATATTATAGTTCATGCGCTACCCGCAATTAAACGAAATTGGACACACTATTTTAGATTTATTTATGATCCTTTATTAGTCAATTGACCGCATTAGTTAATAAATATATTTTGGCAATGTGCATTTATTTTATTTATTATTTTTTTTTTGTATAATTTATTAATGGCAACAATCATCTATTGCATTTTAATTTTCACGCGTACATTAAAAACTATTTTGGCGTCTTTCAAAATTTTTTGTATCTTTTGTATTGCTTTTTTGTTATTTTTGCGAATTCCTTGTGGGGGTGTTTAATACATATAATACACTGAAAATTCGCAATCATTTGCATTTAAATGTTTGCAATTTATTATTATGTATATATTACCCGCAAACAAGTCATTATTTATCTATTTAAATTTTTAATTAATAATGTTTTATTGTAATCGCGACTTGAAACAACTTGTCCATTTAAATTTTTGGCTTTTTGTTGTACGCGCAAAAAAAAATGTCATCGATATTCGTCATTTCGCGTTCTTTATTTATGTATTTTTTTACAAAAAATAAATAAAATAAAATTTATCAACTGTATGTATATACATATATTTATATATATACATACTTTGTGTATTTACCAAAAGAATACCGCGAACATTTTTGTTAAATTTGCATATTAAATGAAAAATTTGGTTCGCGAAACGCGAAATATAAGGTGTGATTTCATTCTGCTTGTTTGATAAATTAAATTTTAATTTATTTTTAATTTTAATTCGTTTTGTTTTTAAACGATCAGTTTAATAGGTTTCCTGAAATTTGAGTGCGTTGCAGGTTGATGTAATCGAACGGATCGTTATTTATAGAAGTTGACAGTTCTGTTCCTATTTTTATATAAACATACACATATGTACGTATATATAGATTATATATATATACAAGCAATCGTTGTTTAATGACTACAACAACGACATTAAAATTCCATTAATCTGGATATATTGTTCTATTTTTTACGAGGTTTTCTATCACAGGCCCTCCCTCCATCAATATGAGTGTACGCGACAAAACAGATAAATTAACATTACACGAATATTTACATACATACAACATAAACAAATCTTATGTACATATCGCGTACAGTGTAGGACAAAAATCAATGTTATACTTCCACAAGTGTCACACACAACATTAATATCTCGTTTCGAAGCATTTTATCGAGATCAACATCCAATTTTTCTTAAACGAGCACTAAACTGTAGACAAACCTGTTTGTTATTCATTAACAAATTTTAAAAATGTATTACCAAAAAAAATTCAAAGGTTATTAAGATAATTTCATGTGTACGAGTATACATATAACCAACTGTACATTATGTACCAAACATAATAAAATTTATGTTTCTTAAAGAAACGAAAATCTGTTGATGTTTATTTTGTTTTGATTATCATAAATAAACATTGAATGAATTAAGATTCAAAAAGAAAAAAAGGTTTAATTTTTTTTTATGAATTTATATTCTTCATTTAAATAAAAATGGATTGAAAGAAAAAAATATTTTCAATATAAGTATTATGAATAAGATAGATATGTATTTACAAGCGAAAGAATACACACAAAAAAAATGCAAGCGCATAAGACGAGAGATGAGCCTTGTGTACATAATGATGATTGTCATTGCGCGATGTTTTATTTTTTTATTTTGGAAGAAGTTTGATATAAATTATAGGTTAGATATCTGTCTTCAGGTTTTCAAGGCTATCGTTATTTTTTGTTCAACTTCAAGACATTTCGGTTCATTCAACATTATTTGGGGTCACATTGCAAAATGCTTATACATAATATATATAATATGTAGTGTAGACAGGTGGAGAATTTTAATTAACTCACGGTCAAAATTTGTTTATCAAAACACGTAATAAGTCTGTCTGCGTCTATTTACACCGATGACGAGTAAGACAAAACATATTATTAGCGATAGAAAAATTTAAAAAAAAATTTTTAATGTGTGGTTTTTAGCTCTCATGAGAGATTTGAGTTCTATTGTATTTATTTGGAATGGATAGTGATATTCATTTGAATAGTGGTTAGAGGTTAGAGCCCAACTGACTGGAAGTTTATTTGATATGAAAGCGTTATATAATATAAAACAAAATCGGATAGCGTTTCAATATAAATTTTGATTAAGATAATAATCGCATACCATACTCAATGTTTATTAAAACCATTATATAGATCTTTTTGAAGCTACATTTATTATTCCAATGCATTTGAAGGGCTCCTGCCGCATAGAAAAACTAAAAAAAATTAAATTATTGCGACTGTAGCGGCGTTAAAAGAATTATAACCGCTGGCGTAGGGTAATAGCCAACACTCCAACATAGTCCAAAACTCTATCGCTATGAGAATATATAGCCTTCCCTTCAACGGCTTCGACATATAATTTTTTCCGCAATTTTAATTTCCTCTGAAAAGTTTGCAAAGATGACACTTTTATTTATGTATGTAGCGGCAACTCCGCTGATCAAAAAAATATCAGCGTTGGCATAGTGGTGGCTAACCGGGCCCCAAACTCAATCGTTTTAAGCAATTAGCCATCCCTGCTAAATATTGGCGATTTGTACTTGCATTTATTTACATTGGAAAGTTCGCGATGTCAGACATTTATTTACATAATTATGTAGCGGTAATAGTTGTCTGGGATGAGTATTTTTGTACCAATTGTAAAAAAACTGGGATGAGTCAACAATTATATATTATAAATATAATACATTTTGGAATTAACTAAGGGACGAACTTTTATAATCTTGTGTTGTTAGAAGTAATTTTAAATGTTCGTGGGATGAAAGTGTCGGACCACTTCAATACGTATTCATTGCGCAAATGAATTCATATCATGTTTTAATAATGGATGTCTTTTGAGGTAAGTTTAAAAATGGATGTGCTCAGTACTAGAGCAGTTAGAATAGAACAAGAATATAGTATATCATAGGAGCAATTTATAGTAATTCATTTCGCGGGTGTTTTACAATAGCTGTACGGGCTACCAGTAGCTCGCTAATTATCGGTTGGACGTCACAGATATAGGCAATAAAAATTGTGTCAGTAGAAGTGTAAATTGTCAACAATACAACCTCGAATATCTTTATCGAATTGTCCACTCTTTAACTACCTTTAAATAGCATTTCACATTGCTATCTAAAACCCTTAAATTCTTTAACACTAAAATTAGCTTTAACACTAAAATTAGGAAGTACTTATTTGTACGATTGTGTTACGGATAGTGATCAAGGCCCTATAACTGAATACCGCAAGTGTTCACGTCGGCCTAAACTTAAGCTTTTGAATATTTTGGGGCAAAAGTTGAAATATTAAAATTATTAAATGTTGGTAGATGTATATTTAAAGTTAATATAATAGTCTTCACGTCTCACACGACTCTATGAACTTTTTCCACAGTTCCGTGTTCTTCTCTCAATAACTGATGATTCGATATGGTTCTGTTCTCTGTTGCGGAATTGTTGCTTAAATTAGGGTTTGACTTTGCTTTTATTTCATCATTACCATGATTTCTTGATCTTTTATGTTACATTGCGCCATTTATACTTATTTTATTGGTTGTTGTTTACCAAATTTGTAAAATCTAAGTATACATAACTTAGATAGATCGATATGAAATTTGAATTTCTAAAATTCTTTTACTTTTAAAGCAAGAGTGCACAATGTTATTGTACAGTGTATCACGATTCGATTCAGAAGTTATGGTGGTGCAATTTCTTTCAAACGGAGCACTCCATTAATGCTACATCGTTTCAGTAATAGCTTGTACGGCTCTTTTAAAATTGTTGTGCTACTATTTGTTCTTGGATAATATGCGATTTTCACCAAATGGTTTTAGTTTTTCCAAATATCGGACTAAACTATTATACTATGCTAATTTATGTAACATTTTTAACTGACGGTTAATATTTTTATTTTTATTGTATCGATAGAAAATATTTATATTTCCATATAAATTGAAAAAAAAATTAATTGAATTGAATTTCGGATATCAGAACAAAAACGATTTTAGCATTTAACTGCTTGTAGCTAATCTATAGTCAAATATGTCTATACTATTTGGCACTAGTGCTTAATACCATATACGCTGAAATTATTTGTGTGATTATTATTTTTGTTTTCTTTCAGCGCAGGATCTTCAAAACATGCTGCATTGGACGAATGGCATAGAGATATTTTAAAAATTTTAGATTCTAATAAACAAATGCTGTATATACTAAAGTAAGTTCAGAATTATGTTTAATTTCACTGAAAAATTAAATTGGATTGCGTGAACAGCAATTGATAAAAAAAATGTATTCAGAAATTTATTTAAAAATTTGGGTTAGGAAACATTCAGAATTTAATTGAAAATTTTTTTGGAAAAATCTATAATAAATGTAAGGTGCCAAAAAAATAATTTTAATTTATTTTGTTTCTTATCGCTTTTTTTTAATATATTAAAAATTTCGGCTAACGAGCTTTCCTAATTATACATTTATAAATCCAAACTAGCTATGTATGTTGTTTTCTGTGCGACAACCCCTTGTCATGTTATGCAACTTTAGCTAACACCAGAAAGTAATTCAGGGCAAACCATCGGATGAAGTAGTATCAAGAATTTCTTCTGCACAGATATTTACAAACTTCTGATGGTAAAACAATTCCAATTATAATGTTATGTTTTATTTGCAAGACGAATTTTTAAATCCACGAAAAATCAGTTTTAGCCTAATTACGTGTCGAACTAGTTTTTAAATGTTTGAATACTTTGCAGCAAGGTGTATGAAGTAGATGAATAAATAATTTTATGGAAAATATGAATTTAAAAATATTTTATTTTATTCTAATGTCCACTACTTATGCTTGTGAATAGTATTATTTTCAATAATGTAAAAGAGAGCGTCAACAAGTAGGAAACCTAGGGCATATCTCTACATTGCAGAGTTGTCCAGAGAGGACGTAACCACGACTGAGCATTCCGTGCTGCTTAGATTTGAATTAAAAATATGAATCCATAATCGCACTTTTAAGAAGTGCCATAACATTCAACTTCCTATAATACCTCCAATGCTATTTTGAGAACCATGTTTATATAAGTGTGGTATATATGTATGTTAATAAAGCACGTGGTAAAATATGTCTAGATTTTTGTAAAATGAAAATATAAGGTAATTTTTTTTTTCTTTAAAAAAATCTACATGAAGATTCCATCAATAACCAAACCTAAATCAATAAAAGGGCTAACTCTTTCTAATTCTCCTCTATTGTAGTTTAGTTTAGTTCTTAATCTTGATATCCAAAAGCATCATGCTTATATTGAACCAATCAATAAATTTATTTAAATCATGCTGCATATAAGATGCTAAAAGATCTAACTCGTGATAATTGAAAACAGTAGCGCTATCCTCTGTATATAGCGGCATACCGAGCAAATAGCGCAGTGGTTAAAGCTGCGACGTTTGGATCGGGAGGTACCGGGTTAGAATCCCAAGAGAGGCGGGATGCAAAAGGTATTTTTCATCTCCCGATTACGATCGGTGATTAAATTGAAAACATCTATGACCCTCTGTTGGAATGTAGAACTCATGGGCCGACCCATCTTCCATGTCACTGTACAGGGTGACATGGAGCTATGCAATGCGCAGGTGGTATACTGTACTTGTGTGAATGGGATGAATGAACGGATTGAATGAATGTTGTGTGAATGTAAGGTAAGGATATGGACCGTAAAAGTGTCTATGCCAAGTCCTTTTAAAAAAAAAAAAATATAGCGGCATCTTTCCATTGAAATCTTTAAAGAACAGAATATTTTGAAAAAGAATTGAAAAATTTTGAGCTAGTCTATTAGAATATCGCATGATGAATCGGTTACTTATACGATCGAATCCAGTGGCAGCTTTTAATTCCAACTTTACTGTCACACATTGACACTGCGAATTACTTCTAATGTTATGTTATCTAATGACAACGCTTGTGTAATATTGGATATTGGACATAATCAAGGAGTATTATACTGGAAAATTGCTTGTATTTAAATAGATTATAAACATTATGTTTAAAGTATTTGGCTCGACATTTAATTTAGTAATTTTGTTATACGTGGCATCTATTTAGTATGAACTCGTTGAAGCACTTTCAAAGCGAGTATGGTGTGCTTAGACTATTCTGAAATACGTTGAAAATATTTTTCGGTTCGCATCAATAATTTTATTTTTTCATAATCTAGCATTGAATTTGTATTTATCAATCAATAAATTGAGCTTGGATCCCTTTTTTAATTTATAAAAAAATTTCTTTAAACTAATTAACTTACATACATATATCATCGCGGTCGCATTGGCTTATATTTTTAATTCGAAATTGTAACATCATTACATCACTTAGACCAAGACCGTCAATCAGAAGTCTAATGCTTACAATCCTGTCAATCTTATTCCAAATAGAATATTTATCAACCATTTCATAATTCAATGAGATTACGTGAGAATGTCTGTAACTATGTATATGAGCAATAACCGTCTCTACTGTATTACTAACTCGACCCATTAATGTCAAACAGCTGTAGTTTCAATAAGACGGCGCAACCAGCGCCCGCCACAATCGATTTATTGATGGAAATATTCGATCAGCGCATAATTTCGCGTAATGGACCTGTAAATTGGCCTCCAAGATCGTGTGATTAAACACTTTTTGATTATTTTCTGTGGAGATACGTAAAGTCTACACCGATAAACCATAGCCAATGGACAAATTGGAAGCCAACATTAGGCCTGTTATTGCCGGTACCACCCGAGGTGCTCTAAAAAGTGGTCGACCATTATTTGACTTCCAGATTCCGCTTTATACGAGCCAGCCACGAGGGCCATATGCCCGAAATCATATTTAACATGAAATACAAATACATTCCTCGATCTGTAAACTATATTCTATAATTGTACAATACGACTTAGCTTGGGAGAAAGAAAATATATTACAGTTTGAATGGAAGTCTGTTAGTCACTATCATTAGTAAGGAAAAACAGTCGACTACGAAGAATTCTTGATTTTGGTTTGGCAATAAGGTCGTACCACATTCAAATTTTATAAGTACTTTCTCAGAAGTTGGTGAAAAACCTGTCTATGGTGCTCGCGTATAAGCTGCACAAATTTGTATGGAAATTATACAACTTTATATTATATTTGGTAGACATTGAATTGTAAAAGAAGTCTTGTGTCTTGGCCGGCATAGTCATCCGACTAGACTTCCTGCGACTTCTGCTTATGAGGAATAGTCTAGGCACAATATCAACGATTTTAAAAAAGAATAACGTTTTTATCCGTTCGAGTTATGGACTATATCGTGAATCAACTCATTTAAATTTCAAATTTCATTAGTTTTATTTACATTAAAGTTTATGAACTTGTTGATTTTAGTGAAGTTCCAGCTAACCATGTATAGGGTTATATAACCCCTTAACAGATCAATTTTAATTGAAAGTTTTTTTTATTTAAAAGTTTAAATTTAAAAATGCAATAAAACAAAAACGGTTTAAAATTTTGCCAAATTAATTTTTTTGTTGTGAAGTACAATTGTTCCGATTAGAGATGGAATATTATTTCATTCATATTGCTACCGCGGCTGACCTCACAATACCCCATTACGCAACCATTACGGTCAATGGAGAAACCTATCGCACCATGATAACCGATTTTTTTGTGCCCGCTCTTCATGGTATTGATGTGGATGATGTTTGAATTTAACAGGATGGTGCAACTTGCCACACATCTGATGCCACAATCGATTTATTGCATTAAACGTTTGATGACCGTTTAATTAGCCGAAATGGTGATGTCAATTGGCCGGCAAGAAGCTGAGATTTAACACCATTGGACTATTTTCTGTGGGGCGCCGTTAAAGACAAGTGTTATGCCGACAACCCAGAGACTATTGAGCATTTGAAGGCAACATTCGTGATGCCATCGCCAAGATACGACCCCATACACTCGAAAAAGTGCTCGAAAATTGGTCCGATCGAATGGGGTACTGTGAGGGTAGCCGCGGCAGCAATATGAATGAAATAATATTCCATCTCTAATCGGAACAATTGTACTTCAAAACAAAAAATAAATTTGGCAAAATTTCAAACCGTTATTGCATTTTTAAATTTAAACTTTTAAATGGCCCACCCTTTATATGCAAACAATTTATTTAACCGTAATAAAGCTATTAAAAAGCGATTAGAATAAATAAATATGTACGTGCTATGTATACTCTCGACATAAACACATTTTCTTCAAGCCTGGTACATATTTTCACAACTCTTTTTCCATTTCATATATGTACATATAGACATACATGTCTCTCTATATATAATAGGCCACAAAACTTTCATTGAATACTAATGTGAATCTTCACGACATAATTTTCCGTCTGTCGAAATTTATGTCTTTTTTTGGTTTTTTTATATATTTTGTGTTGTGTTGTCTTCGAATAATTTTTAATTTTAAATTGACTAATCCACACGCTTATTTCACGGGAAACAATCAAATAAAACGATACCAACTACTAACAACAAATTTAATATCCGAAAACACAGAAAAACACAAAAAAAAGCTTAGCATTGGGATTACAACGAATTATATTGCATGAAAATGAGATCTGAATGGAATATTAATGTGGTCGTTTTATATTCTTGAAGAATTTCTTTAAGATTTGTGTTTTTGTGTAGATATATATAAAGATATTCGAAGACGGCGACAAAACATACACACACACACACACCGAAAAATAATTGTGGTAGGATTGGAATTGATTTTTTTTATGTGTGCGTGTATTTAAATGTTCGGGAGCGTGCAACAAGTTTCATTCATAAAATTTAACGTATTTACGTATACATACATATATGTATAAAAAATACTTACCATTAAATTTATGTGCCTTAGTTCCTAGTACCGATGCTAACCTTCCAATTGAATCTTTGGTTGCTTTTTCTAATTGCATGCGTGAATATGCCGCTAATTTTAACTCTGTGTTGTATGTGCAACACGTCCCTGTGGCTGGTATGTCACAATATTTTACTAGTTTTTCTGTAAATAAAAAAGAAAAAAATTGTTATGAGTATACAGGAGGAAACTATACAAAGAGCTGGAAAAAACATCAAAGAATTATCTACTCTATATATTTAATACTTTATACATTACGACAGTAATTCTGAAATGTATATCCAGTAGAATCATAAAAGTTTTTTTGTTGTATCCATTTCGAAACAGAGATATCATTTCAGAGTTCTTATCTCGGGACACGAATATACGTATATATAGGGTGATTAATAGTTGAGCCAAATTCGAGGTATACAACTCATAATGTTGTATCAGTATTTCTTAATCACCCATTATCGTGTATCTATTTGGATATACTAAACAATATACATTATTCTGTGTATAGTTGACAAAAGTGTGAGCACACTTAAGATTACATATATTTCTGTGTACGCGACCAAACAAACAAATTTTTTTGTATGCGCGGTTTTTCATCATCTTGTTAAAAGCCAAAAAAAAAAAAAATTGGAAAAATAAAGCCACCGCCTTTTTTTGTATTTGTCTTAATTTTTTGGAAAGAAAGTAAAATATTTGTTCTCATTTTAAAAGTTGTTTAGATACGCATACAGACACACACACACACACACATACACGAAGCATCGATGTAGGAATTTGAAATATACTTTTTATTGAGCAAAAATGTTTGGCTTTATACTCAGCAGGTAGAAATGATGATGGTTAGAATTTTATTTAATTTTGCCTAAATATTTGCTTACGAAAATGAAAATATATCTTTTTTACTGATGTCTATCTATATAGGCATATGTGGGATTAGATACATGATAGGTATATTGAAGGTTAATACTGTTAAGGTAACCTATGTATACATATATACATAAATTCAACATTGTACATCAACAAGAATAGTCGAACGAAAATGTGCAAATAACGAAAATCATTTCACGTTTGTACTTTTAAAAAAAAATTATTTTCGGGCTTCCTAAGTTAATAAAACTTTCAATCATTGAAATTCTGGATCAAATTCGAAGCCAATTTCAAAAGTAATTTATAAATTACTTACTTAAACTGAACATTAAGACTTTAAATTAAGCTTTCTTCCAAGACACTCTACCAAGTTCCAAGAGAAACGAAAACACTGAACTCCGCAGAAATTTAAACGAAATCGAGAAGATTGCTAAAACATTTGGCAGAATGTTCGAATGCGAAGGATGTTAGCAAGGAGTGAACGTAAACCAAACCCGGCCTGAAAAACAAATTTTGCAAGTAATTTTTGCATCGTTCTGAATATAATATCGTAGCTGGTGAAAGCGTATAGGGCTACAGGCGTAATTTAGCTTTACTCTTTCGAAAATGATGATGGTGAAACTGAAGAGCTCAATGGGGACGTAAGACTATATACAAAATTGTATATTAATATGAAGCTTCATGCACTAAAATTAAGATTTCATATTAATCTTAAATTTTTACTGAAACTCGAACATTGTTGGTTCGTTTTAAGTTTGATTTTAGTATTATGCGCTTACGACTTACAGTTTAAGTCTCTTTTAATTAAGTTTAAATTCGACCTAGATTTGGAAATTAGAACCTTACGCTCTCATTTATAACTATAATTCAAGCGGAGAATTTAATTCTAAATATATAATTCTCTCTGAAATTTCCAGTCAAGATTCCTGCAATTAAAAGGTGCAAAGTTCAATTGAATTTGGGATTCACGTAAATGCCTATAGCCATAGGTTAGACCCTGTGATATAACCGTTTATAAAATAAGTAAATTATGAACTGCATTGACATCAGCCTAACTGCCTCGTTTCTCAAAAAATTATTTACAACCCAATAAACTCAAACTTTTGTAGAATTTATTAGCTTTTAATTAACTTTATGCTGTAATTTTAATTGACTTTGAGAAATTACTTTTGATGTTCAGAATTTAAACTTTCTCGATTTGGAATTTGGAAGGTATTTTGACTTTTACGATGAAATTGCTGCTTCAAATTGTACAACAAGAGAAAAGTATGTATATTTTTTAAAAGATTATTGAAATTTGACTTTCAGAAAATTCGAGTTTTGTAGTACGATAAAGTATATGCATACTGGTAAACGCATGTCAAAACATACACCGCAGCCAATTTAACGATTAAACTTTATAAACGAGAGTGGGATTTTTTTACGTATTTCGATTGTTTAATGGCCGGAAAATTATTAAAATTTCTCATTGTTCTCATGTGGCGTAAAAGAAAACGCGCAGCATAATTACACGCGTATAAACAACATATATAGCGATAGAAAAAAAACCCTTAAATTAGAAATAGACACAAAACACTAATATACATAACAACAAAAATATATTTTATTGTTTATAAATCACAGCGTGGTCGCACGTGTTGTGAATTTTATGTTTCACAAAACACTTTTACATAATAAACTTAAAAATTATTAAAATTCGATTTAATAAGTATATTCGAGTCGCGTTAGTGAGAAGGCGTGCACATCGAACATGGGAGAAGCAAGAAAGTGCAACAGAACATAACTCTTATCTAATATAAGGTCAGCACCTTATAGAGCTAATATCATTAGTACCAACCTATATAGGCGAGATTATGGATTAGAAATATGGAAATTTTAACTTCTCTGAATACAGTAAATTCTACGAAATATCAGAAAGGCAGAAAAACTAATCTCTTCAAATTCAACATCCAATGACATATCTAGGATAATCCACCCACTAGTTATAGAGCGAATTTTTCCTGAGTAGTTAAAAAGTATTTTAGAACTTTGAACGAGCATTTTTGAGTCAATTTTGTATAAAATGCACTATTGTTTCGAGCTATTTAATTTGGCATATTTTTATGTTTTTACTGTACGATTGCAAACACAAATACAAACTCGAAAATGGGTTACTCTCTAGCCGATCGAGCATAATATACCTCTGTTTCATATATACGCGGGTATAGTTTTATTAGCTGCGGCTTACTTCCCACCGACCTAAATTTTTAATTTCGGTCGGGAATCGATGCAAAGTGTTCTTTGGATTACGATTAAACAGTGCCAAACACTTCGTTCAAATATTTTATCGAGTGCGTTTTTTATTAATTAATTTAATGTAGGATTAGTTCATTTGAAATACTCAGCACTTCAGCAATCTGTATTAGCAATAATTTGAGAAACTACCTTACTCGTGGTTACCAGACACCATACTGAGGAAATGATGGAAAAGCTTGATCTCTATAGGGCAATAAGAGGAGTTACAAAACTAATTGGAGAAATGTTAAATCATGTAAGACAAGTATAACCGGTTTTACCATCAAAATTGTATTAACCGCGCGTAAAAAAATTAGAATTTACTGGTAAGTTCGATAATTTTTGAAAAATAAATATTAGAGGAAATTGCTTAGAAATTAATAAAAACTGTTGAAAAGCATGATTTTTTTGCAACTGATTAAATTTAAACACATTGATCAACAAACTATTTCCTACTCACGCAGCAACATTGACTTATTAGAAATACAAATTTTTCAAGGAAAGAAATTGAAGTTTTTAGAAATACGATATTCACATTCCGGTTGATGTTGGATGAAAGGTCCATGTCAATAGGCCTTATTAGTTCGTCGTTCAGCTCGTTAAATAGCACGATGTCGGTGGCTAATTGACCTCGTTGTTTGGCGAGATAATGCATTCCGTGAACTTCTCCTGCAATAAAGCCATTATTGCATTGGCTATGTGGTCTGTGCCACAATCATGATGAAACCACTTATCGTCCATATTCATATATCTAATTTGGGGCTATAAACATTAGTGATCATGGCGCGCGATGACGGGTTGATGTGCTGGGGTTCTCGGCCACATTTTCATGTAAGATAGCTATGTTTCCGACTGAACGGACTGTATGAACACTGATGATTTCATATCTTCCAACGACCCAGTTTCTTGGAATTTGTGCACTTTTATTTGAACGCCTATATATTCATAATAGGTTTCGATAATTTTAATGCGTTGTACAACCGTGTATCTATAATATTCATGGCTATGAAACAATTTATTTATTATCTTGGTGAAATACCCATTACCTATAAGGCCCATCCTTCTTTATATACATGTTGTACATAAATCCATAAAATAGCGAACATCAAAACTCATTGTAACTCTTGTTAATTGATGAATATTACGTTTACGAAGAATGCTACTGATTTGTGGTAATAATAAATTTACCATCAGCTTCAGGTGACGATGTAATACCTAAATTATCTCCATCTTTCACCATGAAAGACCGTTTGCAACTATGTCGATCAAATAATAACTTTGCACTTTGACATCAGTTTTAAACTTATCAGGTCAGGTCAAACTTATCACCTTGTGTCACCTTTATTTTTAATCAATTTTTTCGGAAGTAGATTGATGAATGAAAACTCATTTTCATAAATTTGAAGAATATTATATTCAAATTTCATTACATGTATAGAATATATACTAACCATCAATCTAATTAATACAAATTTGAGACATCATATATCTTTTATGTTAAGTTTTAAATTCACAAGTTAGCCAAAATTCGAGAATTGGGATAAAACAAGATGTAAGTTATGGGATGATAAACGTAAATACTCGTATACAATTTTATGATTTAAAATTCACAAATACAAGTTCACCAGGATCGCAAAAATAAAAACCAGTCTTTAAGAAATTTAAATTTTGTGCAAGTTAAAGGTTAAAAAATTGGTTTACTGACATAATTAAGAACAATGGTGATATATATTTCTATAATTTTGGTTGGTATAGACAATATTCTCAAAACCTCTTTCCAAGTTATGTACCTTTGCCGCCCTCGATAGCACAGTAAGTAGCGTCCTTGCTTTGGTATTCGAGGGGCTCGGGTTCGATTCCCGGTGTTGACCAAAAAAACCACGATTGGATGTTTTTAATGTATAAGTATGTGTGTGTTTGTCCAGGTATTGCAACGTGAGCCCATTTGTGGCATTGAACTGGAATGATTACAACCAGTTTCATTGATGAGTTGTATATAATTTCATTTCAATTATGACTTCCAAGTTCATTGGTACAGGTGAAAGGTGATTTTAAAAATTTTGATAGAAAGTTTAATTGCACCAAGATTCAGTAATAGTTATTGGATGCCTTTTACATTTACATTGAACAGTCCACCTTATATAGTGAAGCCATGATACAGTTAATGCGCGATGTAATTTTATCAGTATTAATAATTTAATCACCAATTCACGCTTTTGAGCTGCACTGTTATACACCTGTGCTGTTATACCTGACAGGTTTATCTGAACGTGGGTAACCGGCTTTACACGATGTGTTAAAATTATTTTTTACGTAACTACTTAACGTCTCTTTTCAACTATGAAAAAAAAATCTATAATAAATAATAAACAGATTTTAAAGGCCATTACTGGCCCCTTACTGTATCAACAATTTGGCTCCAACGGTTTTGATCCTGAGCATACTGTCTTAGACAATTTGAAGGAACCAAGTCATTACACCGTGGAGCCATCGTCGACTGCAGTAACCTCTGCGTCTACCATATAGTGGCTTTCCTTTCAGAGATCGCTGCACAATTCGTTCCGGATCAGCACGCAGAACGTGATCGAGCCAGCGTACTCGCTGCGATCTTACTTCCTGTACAATATCGGGGATCATCATCAGATCTCTGATCTCGATATTGTACAGAGCTCGGTATGAACCATCTACTTCTTGTTAAGGAGCCATCTCTCGTACTCATCTGTCAGCGCCCAACTTTCACATCCATACAAAACAACAGGCCTGATCAACGCTTTGTAAATCTTCAGTTTCACGGCACTTAATAGGTGTTTAAACTTTAATAGTGCGGCCTTAGAGAATACAAAGCACATCTACCAGCCGCTAGCCGCACTTTAATAACCTCACCCACACCGTTATCGTAAGTGATAAGAGAGCCCAAATATTTGAATCTCGTCACTCTCTCAAACGTGTAGTGGCCACTACTAAAACCTGGTGTGGAATTGTCCCTATGACAAGAGATCATGTATTTTATTTTGGACTCATTGATCTGGAGTCTGAAAACTCTACAAACGGATCAAGTATTTCCTTTACGCCGTTGCTATTCAGTCCAATCACGCATATGTGATCTGCATATGCAAGCGAGTATCGGAGACATACCATCACCCTGCCAAACACCCGAGTTAGCTGCAAAATTTCTCGATAGTCTGTTCTCAACTTTAATACCGCATTGAGATTGCGTCACCGTCATTCCACACAGTCGCAAATCTAATAGAACATATTTGATCTTGCTCCGATTAAGTCATTCATAAACACAACAGATAAATTTATTGTATGTATATAACCTTGAACTTCTGAGCTGCCTAAAAAACGATTCTTCCAACAATTATGTGCTCGCATATAAATAGAACAAACCGCAACACATTTTGTTTCCATTTTATCTCATCCCAGCAAAGTTCAAATTCATTTTCATTTCACTCAGCGCATTCAATTATGCATAATAAATAAAAACAAATTCACAACATCTGTTAAATACATAATGTATTCACATATACGTGTAGTGAAGTCAGTCGCGCCATTTGTAAAACATATTAAAAATTTCATTCAACAGATCGTAACCTGAAAAAACAATTTAAAAAAACAAAAAAAAAAATTCTGTGTGTAATTTCACGTCTTAAAATACACGTGCCAAAATGTGTACACGCATGCATCCTGGATTATGGCGCAATTAAAATACCATCAGATGGCGTGTATATTATAACACTGTGCTACTAAATGACTAAGCGGCCATATAATTATGTGTACATATGTACCTCTGCAAGTGAACAATATTTTAAGCCCGCCCAATTTTATGTTACACACACGGAAATAAATTGCACAAATGATTTATTTTATTCTTACGTAGATACAGACGATGTGAAGAGCATTGCATGCTGAAAATATTCTCATATGAAATGTATATAGGAATTTCTTCGTCGGCTTCTTCTTGATCTTAATACATATACTTGAAATAAATTCTTTTGGTCGATTATATTATTAAATAAAGATTATATCGACCTTCATTTGACGCCATTCTTTAGTGGTTTTCTTTGCAGTATGTACATACGTCTTAAGAAATAAGGGAATACATATTTGGTATTTCGATATTTTTACCAGTTTCGTTTAAAGCAGAATATTAATGAATCTTATATACAATTGAGCCTATATAGATAACGAAAGGTTATTGTGCTTAAACCTATTCTTGAATATTATTTTCGTGCGTAATCTCGTTAAATTCACACATACTTGTTTTATTTAGAGTAACACCTTTTCAAGGTTTTTTTCAATGATTGTCGCGCTTGGTAAACGATGACATTTATTGTGTAATCATATTTTTATTATTTATGAACTTAATGTTACTTGATCTAAACTTTAATAACAACACCAATTTCTTTGGTGCCAAAAAAAGTTATTTTCTTGCTCCATATATTATGTAGCCTAAGTATACAATTTATTCTGAACATCTTAAAGTTAAATCCAAAGTCTATTAATAAACTTTTCGGTTCGTTTTGTATGTTCGGTTAAATTTAATTTTAAAAAAGAATAATACAAAGAAAAAGAAAAAAAATTTATACAAGACAGAAGAAAATTGTGGAAAATGATGGAAGAAAGAGGAGGAGCAGAAAATATGTCAAATCAAAATTATGAGGACGAAAACGAAAAAAAAAAAATTGTTAATTTTCTGGAAGATTTTTTGTTTCTTGTACATTTTGCACAAAATTCAATTAAGAATAATAAAACAAAAATAATAAATTGAAAATATTTTTTTCATTTTACTCATTTCGTCGTCTTGTGATTTTCTTGAGATTTATTTAATTCGGTTTTTTAAATTAGTTTTTTTTTTCATTTTTCAGGAAAATGTAATTAAAAATATTGAATGATTGTCATTCCATTCGAATTTTTGATTGTTGTTATGCTTGTCAGTGATATTCCAATATTGAGTGTTTTTGTTTAAAATTTAAATCCCTTTTAAATTCGCTTAGAAAGCGAAGAACCGTTTTTCCGGATAATTAATATCTATAATAGAATAATGTTTTCTTAATTTACAGAGCTTGAATTACGTGATTTTGATCTCTATTGAAACCTGATAAGGATAACCAGCAAAATATGGTTTTTCGGTTCCATTTCGGTTTCTAATTTATCAGAAATTGTAGAATCGCTGACAAAATTGAATTTAATGAGAAAAGAAAGGCAAATTAATAACATAAATGTTGAAAACCATTAAAAACAGTTTATTAAGTTTGACTCGGTAATCGGTATGGACCTTGCAGTTTTGTATAGTTAAGGACGTTGGTTGATAATTAAAACATGTCCACTTAATGTTTATATAATTATATTTAATTTATTCTAACTTTTATTTTATTCTATGATTTTAATTATTATACAATTTAATAACAAATATTTTGCACCACACACTGTATGACTATGTTGTTTGTATGTATATAAGCGAATTGACCCTTCATGTTTATAATAATTAGTTCTCGTCTGATTTAGTAAAAAAAAATTAAGATGGTCACAGCGAAAAGATTTTTAACATGCCGTAGTCTTGATTGATGACGACATACATATGTCCAGAGTAAGTCTAGTGTTGGTGTGTTAAAACGCGAAATCGATGGTACATACCGAGCTCTGTACTATTTCGAGATCAGACTATCAGAGATCTGATGAAGATCCCCGATATTGTACATGAAGTAAGATCTCAGCGAGTGCGCTGGCTCGGTCACGTTCTGCGTGCTGATCCGGCACGAATTGTGCAGCGATCTCTGAAAGGAGAGCCACCATATGGAAGGCACAGAGGTCGTTGCAGGCGACGATTGCTCCACGATGTATAGAGAACGACTTGGCCTCTTCAGATTGTCTTAGACAGTATGAAGACCATGCTCAGGATCGAAACCGTTGGAACCAAATTGTTGACTCAGTAAGGGGCCAGTAATGGCTTTTAATACTGTTTATTATTATTATTATTATTATTAGTGTTGGTGTGTTTATGCGTGTGAATATTTAGGCGATGTAGCAATACGCTGAATAAAATAAATAGAATATCCAAAAATGTAAAAATTAATTGTGAATACACTGCAGGACTCCCTTTGAGATTGTGAATTATTATTCGGCAATACGAAAGTTTTTTAGTGTTAACAGATCTAATATTTGTTCAGTTGAACAGATAAATTTGGATGCTCGTTTTACTCGATCAATTGAATTGTTTTGAAAAAACAAGGTTTTTTCGCAATTCATAGTATGTAGTAACGTGGTCCATTAACTATTTCAGCTGGTCAGCAATTCAGATCTTTCTTCTCTGTTCTTCGGATTCCAAATAAAAGGATTGGGACTTACGATAGAAGCATTCGACCGCATGCCATTGGTTTGCGGATAGTAAATCGTTTAAGATTCCGATGTGAGCCGAAGTGTTTCGTTAACTCCAAGAAAAGGATGAACTCAATTGTGTCCCTTGATCGGTTGTGATATGAAAAGGAACACCGAATCGTGATACGTAATTGTATACGACTGTATTGGCAATATTTCCACCTGACATGTTTTCATGAAGTTAGCTATGGGTCAGCGAATCATACAATCGACACAGATGAAAGGACTAAGTTCTTTAACCTTCGGTAGGATAAATATAAGAGTGTATAATGTTTAGTGTGTCGAATATGATACGATTAAGTGGTTATGCGATGTATGGACGATTGTTCCCAGATGATGTTTCGTAGACTACTTCGAAGCCAGGTAGTTTGAATTTTTTTTTGTTTTATTGTTGAACTAGCGTGACACGCGGAACTAGAAAGTAAATTTTACTGTTCTGAGTCAGCTTATTGTGGTATGATGATTGTGTTTTAGGCGAAATGAGGTTCGACTGTTTCGTGATCTATTGCTGAATTATCCTGACGGCAGGGTTTGATGTATCAGTAGTTATACTGAGCATTGAGTAACTGGATGCGACAGTCTGTTTTTCTCAATTCAGTCTTGAATAACGTGGATACTATAGTTGACACCCGTGACAAGATAATGCTGCCAAGTGGCTGTGAACTGGTATTTCGGTGAGATTTGGTCTAAATCGGTGGTAGTAATTTATTATGTCAACGAAGCGATGAATACTCTTGATTGAAGATGTGGCTTGGAATTCTTTAATGACATTAATTCGTTCTGCGTTCAAAGGTGTAATCTTGTGGCTGAGGAAGTCGATTCTCTAGTGTATTGTTGTTGGTATGCTTCGTATCGGCGCCTATGATTAGATGGTTCACATCTGCTATATAGTATTGTATAAAAGCGTATAAGAATTTACGTTTGAGACCAATGTTTACCTGGAGTAATTTAGTTTCGCAGGAATGAATTTGCATGCCATTGGCGGTTAATACAGCTAGATCCTCCTTTATTACTACTAAAATAGGTTTTGGCACAAGCCAATAAAAAAAAAATATTAGGTTATCATCCTTCGTGTCCAAAGAAACATATGATTTGTTGAGTGTGAAATGTTTCCATCACGATGTGAAGATGTATTGTTTGTTTAGTGGATCGGTGTTCATACTTGATGTCCCCTCCAGTCCAGTCCAGATTTAGAGTTCCTTATCTAGAATATGACATTGTAATAATCGGTACACGTGACTCGGTATATACACATGTAACTCGAGTATTGATACGATTGTGTTATACACTGCTGGATATAAGTTCATACTTGGTTAATAAATTTTTAATTATACACCTAACTGCATGCTGAAAATATTGATATAATCAAAATCGTATTCAAATTGATTCAATATTTGCGTGCATATAAACAAACACAAGTTATGCAAGTTAATTTTTATAATAACAAATTGATTGTCATTGATATTTTTAATTTTAAATCTATGCCATGTGACAAAGTTTCACGATAACCACATTTTTAAATTAAATTTAATGGTCCTAATCCCATTCCCATATAATTAGAGCACATATCATTGCAATGTGTGATCTAAATTTCAATATCTAGAATTTGTATCGTCAAATATGGCTTTGTAGTTTGTAATTGGTACATTTTTTAATCTCATCTATCTCGAATATTGATACGGGCGTGTTATACAGATTACTATACGGTAAATATTCTGTTAATGCATTTATAATTATGCCCCGCCGCATGTCGAAAATATTGATATAATCTAAAATTATGTTCCAATTGATTGATTTTGGTCATCAATATTTTGCGAGTAGGTATATATAAACCCACATTCAATTTACATTTTATATCAATATTTTACATTCATTTGTTCGTGATGTTTGGTCCGGGCTTGAAGTTTTGTTTTATTTTCGTACTTTTAAATTGCTTCAATAATTTTATTGAAGCAGTTACTAGCCTATATAAGTACGAAGTAATTGTAGATTATCTTGACTTTCCGGAATCACGACGAGATAAATTATTTGATTTTGGAACGGTACGAGTTAAAAAATTAGATCGTGCGACATATGGGATCGATGGAGATTTTCATCTGTTGCGTGATATTAACGATGACCTAGAGGTATGAATAATTAATTATTTATTATTTGCGTAATTGCGACACAGATTAATAGTGTTTATTTACTGCAGGCCACTTATGAAGTTTATACGCTACAAGGAAATGAATATCGTAGGACGACCGATAAACAACTTTTGACGAAGTTATGCTCGACAAGTAAAGAAAAGCGAAGTTATGTTGGATATTATTTTCAATTTACCAACATACCATCGGATTATGAATGCCCATATCCAAGTGTAATTCAATTTTTGGATAGTTTAATCTGAACTCTATAAAATAATATACACGAATTATTATTTCAGGGTCGAATCACTGTGACAAAAGCATCCTTTCGAAATGAATATTTGCCCTTTGAGCCGCCACAAGGTGAAAAATTTAGGATCAACATCACAGTCAGTCAAGGGCAGGAGGAGTTAAGTAGATGTTCGATATACATAATACTTAAGAAAAATATGTTTTTCCAATAAAACAATTTATGAACTTTCAAATTTTATGTTGTTATTTGTTTAACATGATAACGTTTTATAATGCACCATGTTCAGAAACTAGAACAAAATTGACTCTTGGTCGCAGGCAATAATTCGTTTGGAATAAGCATTACCTACATTTAATCTAAATACATGATTGCGTAGGTCGGCCCTTAATCTCGAAGCGTCTTTCATAATACTAGTAAATTGAGATAAATAGGCGGCGGAGTGAACGATTTACTATATGTATGTACATATTACAGATTTTTTGTTAAAAAAAAATAGTACACATTATTTGTAATGGATGTCACTTTACATCGTATAATTTCACTTGGACAGTACCAAATGTTAAAAATAAAACTTTGATGTGTGCAGAGTTTCAGGGCTCCCGCTACAATAATACAGATTAAGTGACTCAAAGATGGGACTACCTGGCACTAAGCGAGACATGAATGCGTGGCGATTCGATTCCCGTTTCTAACTACGAGTGCATCAAGCGAAAATATGAGCATCTTCAAACTTATGTGCCAGGCATTTCTTTCGTACATAAGTATGTCTATAACCAACAGTATGTACCGCCAGCTTAAGCATAAACAAACGACTTTAGCATCGATCTCATCGCTATTCCCAAATTCGTGCGCTTCGATACCTTGCTTAGATCTCACAATTCGTCAGGAACATTTTGATTTTAATAAACTCATACAGTCGATCAGTTCTCTCACCGCCTATATACGTTATAACGTAAAGCACTTTCGTGTAGGGAACGCAGCCTTCATCCCAATATTTTTTTTTTTGATTATGTACTAGTCGCTTCTTTAAAATCGTCGAGTAGAGAATGTGACGATACTTTGAAAAATCACTCAAATGCGTCATGTGATCAAAACGATGCTGAGATCAAAACCAAACTGATAATTTGACGAATAACCGTGATAATTACTTCGAGGTACGTGACAGTTTTGATTATATAAAATTCAAGAAAAATTTATTGTTTTACGTTCCCAAGGTATTGTAACACAAAAATATCTGAAAATATAGTGATATAGGCCACGAGAGGCTTTTACAATCTATGGAAATATGATAAAGCATTCTTATTATTTTCCTAATGTAATTGATAAAATTAATAATTTTGTATTAAAACGTGCCTGGAATGTATTACAAATCAACCGAACCATACGACACATTGATTACGTTGGTCCTCTCGCAGAAACCAAAGCCATGGTTTCCTTTCGATTATTTGCAATAAAAAGTACAAGTAAGTATAATTAAAAGCTTAAATTTGTATTTCCATCATTTTTATCTAAGCACTTGCACTAAGTTTCATTCCCATAGAGTTGGTGTAAATCATCAGATTTTGATCATTTTAGATCATTGCAATTATAGTAGTTTAGACTTTGAATAATAATCGTATATTTTTTAACCTGTAACACGAATATTGATAGAATCATGTTATACATTGCTGGGTAATTATTCAATTAACACAATTTTAATTATACCGCCGCATGTTGATAATATTGATATAATCAAAATCGTGATCAAATTGATTCATTTTGGTCAATCAATAATATTGGCGAGTAGGTATATAAAAACACATACAATTTACATTTGATCGTGATGTTTGGTCCGGGCCTAAAGTTTTCTTTTATTTTCATAATTTTAAATTGTTTGAATTGTAATAATTTTATCGAAGTCTCTAGCCTATATAAGTACGAAGTAATTGTGGATTATATAGGCTTTCCGGAATCACGACAAGATAAATTATTTGATTATGGAACGTTACGAGTTAAAAAGCTAGATCGTACGACATACGGGATCGATGGATATTTTGATCTTTTGCGTGATATTACCGATCACCTAGAGGTATGAATAAATAGATAATTATTATTATTTGCATAATTCCGATACAGATTAATAGTGTTTATTTGTTGCAGGCCACTTATGAAATTTATACGCTACAAGGGAATGAATATCGTAGGACGACCGATAAAAAACATCTGACGAAGGTATGCTCGACAAGTCAAGAAAAGCGACATTATGTTGCGGATTATTTTAAATTTACCGACATACCACCGGATTATGAATGCCCATTTTCAAGTGTAATTCAATTGTTTAATAATTTGAACTCCATTAAATAATATTATTATTTTAGGGTCGATACAATGTGAACAACCTATCCTTTCCCAATGAATATTTACCCTTTGACCCGCCACGAGGTGAAAAATTTCGAGTTAACGTCACATTCAATCTAGGTCAGATGGAGTTAAGTAGATATTCGATATACGCAATTCTTAAGAAGAATATACCAACCTGGACTTGATCAACATTTATACGAAATAAAATAACTAAACTTGAAATATGTATTTCAAATAAAACAATTTATAAACTTTCAATTTACGATTCACATACAATATTTTTTTATATGATTCGCTTCTTTCAAATAGAATAAATCGGAGAATACAGAATGCCACATTAATAAAATCAATTTTTTGTATTACTGCGTATAGCAGCGGCTTCAGGTATAACACATATATATATATATATATATATATATATATATATATATATATATATATATATATATATATATATATATATATATATATATATATATATATATATATATATATATATATATATATATATATATATATATATATATATATATATATATATATATATATATATATATATGTGTTATACCTGAAGCCGCTGCTATACGCAGTAATACAAAAAATTGATTTTATTAATGTGGCATTCTGTATTCTCCGATTTATTCTATTTGAAAGAAGCGAATCATATAAAAAAATATTGTATGTGAATCGTAAATTGAAAGTTTATAAATTGTTTTATTTGAAATACATATTTCAAGTTTAGTTATTTTATTTCGTATAAATGTTGATCAAGTCCAGGTTGGTATATTCTTCTTAAGAATTGCGTATATCGAATATCTACTTAACTCCATCTGACCTAGATTGAATGTGACGTTAACTCGAAATTTTTCACCTCGTGGCGGGTCAAAGGGTAAATATTCATTGGGAAAGGATAGGTTGTTCACATTGTATCGACCCTAAAATAATAATATTATTTAATGGAGTTCAAATTATTAAACAATTGAATTACACTTGAAAATGGGCATTCATAATCCGGTGGTATGTCGGTAAATTTAAAATAATCCGCAACATAATGTCGCTTTTCTTGACTTGTCGAGCATACCTTCGTCAGATGTTTTTTATCGGTCGTCCTACGATATTCATTCCCTTGTAGCGTATAAATTTCATAAGTGGCCTGCAACAAATAAACACTATTAATCTGTATCGGAATTATGCAAATAATAATAATTATCTATTTATTCATACCTCTAGGTGATCGGTAATATCACGCAAAAGATCAAAATATCCATCGATCCCGTATGTCGTACGATCTAGCTTTTTAACTCGTAACGTTCCATAATCAAATAATTTATCTTGTCGTGATTCCGGAAAGTCTATATAATCCACAATTACTTCGTACTTATATAGGCTAGAGACTTCGATAAAATTATTACAATTCAAACAATTTAAAATTATGAAAATAAAAGAAAACTTTAGGCCCGGACCAAACATCACGATCAAATGTAAATTGTATGTGTTTTTATATACCTACTCGCCAATATTATTGATTGACCAAAATGAATCAATTTGATCACGATTTTGATTATATCAATATTATCAACATGCGGCGGTATAATTAAAATTGTGTTAATTGAATAATTACCCAGCAATGTATAACATGATTCTATCAATATTCGTGTTACAGGTTAAAAAATATACGATTATTATTCAAAGTCTAAACTACTATAATTGCAATGATCTAAAATGATCAAAATCTGATGATTTACACCAACTCTATGGGAATGAAACTTAGTGCAAGTGCTTAGATAAAAATGATGGAAATACAAATTTAAGCTTTTAATTATACTTACTTGTACTTTTTATTGCAAATAATCGAAAGGAAACCATGGCTTTGGTTTCTGCGAGAGGACCAACGTAATCAATGTGTCGTATGGTTCGGTTGATTTGTAATACATTCCAGGCACGTTTTAATACAAAATTATTAATTTTATCAATTACATTAGGAAAATAATAAGAATGCTTTATCATATTTCCATAGATTGTAAAAGCCTCTCGTGGCCTATATCACTATATTTTCAGATATTTTTGTGTTACAATACCTTGGGAACGTAAAACAATAAATTTTTCTTGAATTTTATATAATCAAAACTGTCACGTACCTCGAAGTAATTATCACGGTTATTCGTCAAATTATCAGTTTGGTTTTGATCTCAGCATCGTTTTGATCACATGACGCATTTGAGTGATTTTTCAAAGTATCGTCACATTCTCTACTCGACGATTTTAAAGAAGCGACTAGTACATAATCAAAAAAAAAAATATTGGGATGAAGGCTGCGTTCCCTACACGAAAGTGCTTTACGTTATAACGTATATAGGCGGTGAGAGAACTGATCGACTGTATGAGTTTATTAAAATCAAAATGTTCCTGACGAATTGTGAGATCTAAGCAAGGTATCGAAGCGCACGAATTTGGGAATAGCGATGAGATCGATGCTAAAGTCGTTTGTTTATGCTTAAGCTGGCGGTACATACTGTTGGTTATAGACATACTTATGTACGAAAGAAATGCCTGGCACATAAGTTTGAAGATGCTCATATTTTCGCTTGATGCACTCGTAGTTAGAAACGGGAATCGAATCGCCACGCATTCATGTCTCGCTTAGTGCCAGGTAGTCCCATCTTTGAGTCACTTAATCTGTATTATTGTAGCGGGAGCCCTGAAACTCTGCACACATCAAAGTTTTATTTTTAACATTTGGTACTGTCCAAGTGAAATTATACGATGTAAAGTGACATCCATTACAAATAATGTGTACTATTTTTTTTTAACAAAAAATCTGTAATATGTACATACATATAGTAAATCGTTCACTCCGCCGCCTATTTATCTCAATTTACTAGTATTATGAAAGACGCTTCGAGATTAAGGGCCGACCTACGCAATCATGTATTTAGATTAAATGTAGGTAATGCTTATTCCAAACGAATTATTGCCTGCGACCAAGAGTCAATTTTGTTCTAGTTTCTGAACATGGTGCATTATAAAACGTTATCATGTTAAACAAATAACAACATAAAATTTGAAAGTTCATAAATTGTTTTATTGGAAAAACATATTTTTCTTAAGTATTATGTATATCGAACATCTACTTAACTCCTCCTGCCCTTGACTGACTGTGATGTTGATCCTAAATTTTTCACCTTGTGGCGGCTCAAAGGGCAAATATTCATTTCGAAAGGATG